>JAQFVV010012498.1:0-1285000 GCA_028023455.1 Epiperipatus broadwayi
CAACAGATCAGAAAAATTATCTTGGCTAAAGATATTGTAAAAATGGATAGAAACGAATCATATTTGAATTATTGTTTGTGCATAACAGCATGCATTATTACTTGTTACGGCACATCAATGTTTCATTGTAGCATCTTAACGTTAATAAAAAAAAGCGGTTTTCTATTAAATGTGTGGTTTATTTTATTTAGTTTTAAGACCAAAAACCTTTTGAAAATAACACGATAGCGAAAGAATAATTGAAAACGAAATATAATTTGTATTAGTTTAAAAAAAAAAAGTTTTACAAATACCCAATCACCTTTTAAAATAGTGCAGTTTTGAAAATTAGCTTTTTTTTTTTTTTTTTAAAAAGGCCGATTTTTAGTAGTGTTGAAAGTCATAAAAATTATTATTTTTAAAAACAACCCATTTTTAGAGAAAATAATTTTTAAAAAAGATAAATTTTTTAAAAAAAATATTTTAAAATACATCGATTTACCTGAAAGTGAAAAAAGAATGTAACATTATTCCTGGTTACAGTAGATTTAACTATCTATGCCTTCTACATTATTAACACCTTCACATTATATGTTATCTTTGTAATAAGTACGTGCATAGACACCGCAAAGTGAATATCAATATTCGTGGTTCTAGCTGTTAGCTGACCGTCGTATGCTAAATGTGCTTACGCATGGCTGGCAACAGTGCCGGCAAACGGGCATCCAATGTTCTTGGTAGTCACTGTTAGCAATGATGTATGCAAAAATTTGCTTACGCCTGGCTATCAGCGCCACCTGGTTTATTGTTTGTTTCTGGTAACAGACGACGTAAGGTAAATGTGATGCATTATGGCTTCTCCTTAAACAAAGTCAAGAATATCTCAGCAATTATGCCTCTTGCGGCCGCATTACAGGGTCAAAACAAGTACCTAATTTAGAGAAGTGCTCTATAGCAGAAAAATAAATTACTTTTCCAGGACACTTAGTCAATGAGCATGGTATTCAACCCCATCCAGAAAAGGTGTCTGCTATACAGCATTTCCCCATACCTAAAACTGTGAAAGTGAAAACCTTTCTTTGGTCTATGCAACTACTACCATAAATTTTATGAGAAGTTTGCTGGAGACACTTTACATCTTTCTAAATTATTAAAAAAAGGTGAAAAATGGCATTGGACCATTGAGCATAGTAATGAGTTCGAGAAGATTAAAACAAATTTTCTTAAATATGTGATTTTAGCATACCCTGACTTCAGTAAAACATTTTATTTACAGATAGATAGTAGCCACTATGATCTGGGAGTAGTACTATATCAACTGAATGATAATCAGATGCTCCAGATATTATATTTCTTAAGCAGGCACTTAAGAGGGGCAGAATTGAACTACTCCATCACTGAAAGAGACTTTAGCTGTAGTCTGGGCATTCCAGAAATTGTGTCAGTCCTTGTTAGGCTCTGAACTGATTGTGTTGTCAGATCATAGAAGTCTGGAATTTTTAAATCGCAGTTACTTAAATAATGAAAGGCTTGTAAGGTGGAGCTTGTATCTCCAACATATAACTATAAAGTTATTTATATTGAAGGGAGAAAGAATATTCCTGCGGATATCCTTAGTCGCCACCCTATCTATCTGGTAGCTAGAAACCCCAGTACTCCAATATAAGTATTAACAGTATGAATATTATGCAGGATGATTCTATAGAGGAATATTATAAAAATCTCTATGCTTCAAAATCAGGATATGAAAATAAATAGCATCCTATCTTAAATAATCAGGATAATAAAACACAAGTTAATAAATATATCAAAAGAGTGTACCAAAGATATAAGGTATATCAAAATGTCTTAATGTTTAAGATGAATGTCAATGATGGGGAATCATGGCAAATTGTAGTGCCACAATCATTAATTGATAAATTAATAGTCTATACCCAAAAAAAATATGGTCATTATGGGGCTCCCAAAATTTTTTATGTATTAAAATCTATTTTTTATTATAGAAGTATGTTCAGAAGTATAGAAAGCATTAAATCATGTGACATTTGTCTTAAATCAAAATATTGTAATAGGTCCTATGCAGATGTACTGCAACCTATAGTCCCTGATCGGCCTAACGAATTGTTAGCCATCAATTTTTATGGACCCTTTCCACCTTTTAACCGGCAAAAGTTTATCTTAGTTGCATATGACGTTTTCAGTAAATGGGTAGCTGCATATACCGTATCAAAAGCTGATGCAAAGAATGTCATCAAATGTCTAATGGGAAATTAATTTCCTATTGTTGGTAAGCCTGATAGTATACTGACCGATCATGCAACTGCATTTGTCTCTCACCAATGGAACCACTGGATAGAAATTCAAGGTATAAAACACATTATGAGCTCCATAAGGAATCCTCAATCTAATCCTTGTGAGCGCATAATGAGTTAAGTAGATTATTTCAAGTCTATGTACCAGATAATCATACCCAATGGGTTCGTAAATTGCCTGAAATTATCAGTTATATAAATATAACTTATCATGAGTCTACTGGTTTTTCTCCCATGAAACTACATTATGGGAGACATGAACCTATTCTAATTAAAACTCCATTTCCAATAGTCAGGGAAAATATTGATATACAAATAGATCAGGAAAAAGCAAAAATTAAGCTTAAAATCATGGGCAAGAAAAGTTAAAAGGTCACGTAATAAGCCACACCCCTTTAAAATAGATGACTTAGTATTATTACAAACACCTCATGTCAGTGATGTTCAGAAGAATACAAAAAATTATTAAGCTTGTATGAGGATCCTTACAAAATTCTAAAACAGATTGGAGAGAATGCTTTCCTGATGTCAACTCCAGAAGGTATTAGCGGAACATATAATGCCCAAAGCCTCATTCCCTATTCTGTAAAAGTCTAAAACAGAAGCTGTCAAAATTAGTGTAATAGGGATTATCAATTTAGTTATTGTGATATTTAGAGTTTATGAATGGTTCAGAGACAAATTAATAGAATTGACAGTGAAATTTATTGTGATATTTAGAGTTTATGAATCGTTCAGAGACAAATTAATAAAATTGATAGTGAATTTATTGTGATATTTAGAGTTTATGAATGGTCCAAAAACAAACTAATAGTGAAGTTATTGTGATATTTAGAGTTTATGAAGGGTCTAAAGACAAATTAATAGACTTAATAGTGAATTTCAAGAGTGCAGAGAATTTTGTTCATTTATTTGTTGTAGAAAGCCATGCAGTAGAAATCAATATAATTTTTTTTTTTTCTCAAAGGTTAAACATTATAAAATTTAAAATTAAATGAAAGGGGGGGGGGGATGTGCACTTTTTATTAGCCCAGTCTATTCTAAAATAAAATTTTGGTGTATAATTTTAAATTTTACAAATCCAATAATATTTACTTATTAAAAGAAGACAATACTGACATATTAGATCATAGGGTTTGAACTTGGGTTTAGCTAATGGAAATTTATAAATGCTCTTAACTCAAGATACACATAGATAATAACCTATAGAGTCGTATATATGCAGATGCATGGACAATATCATTTATTATTTTTAAAACCAGGGAAGTTTAAATTGTATTTTTGTAAACATGATGCGTTATCGAGACCAATAATTATTGTTTTTGCGCATTTGATTTTAAAAATAGAAATTATTTATATTCAAATCTTGCTATATTTAAAAGTAGATAAATAAGGTTTAATTTCACAAAATACTGATCTAAAATTAAAACAGTTTATTGCATCTTTAATTAATTTCTAAAAATATTATTTCAATATTTTTTTTAAAAAAAAACGTAATCGATCATTTTAAAATAATAAACCAAAAAACTTGCAAGGTAAATCTATATTGTTATAAACAGAAAAAGATGGGAAATGTTGGCCAATCAAAAAGTGTCAAACAATTTTTTACTATAAAATCCAAGAGGGAAAAAAAAGTTGGTTCTTGATCGCAAAAATAAGTAGCTAGTTTTTTTTTCTTGTGATATTCCTAAAATCTTTTTATTTGCAAACAGAAAAAGTAATGAATTGTAACTCTGTATCGATATATTGGATATTTATAAGCTTTATGTTTAAACTAATGGAATAAATTAATCTGAGGAAATAATCGAAGATGAATAATCAACAAATATACCCACTGAAAGGGAACAATAATTATACTGTGGGGAAAATGAATTGCCGTAAT
The DNA here is from genome assembly GCA_028023455.1 of Epiperipatus broadwayi. NCBI lineage: Eukaryota > Metazoa > Onychophora > Udeonychophora > Euonychophora > Peripatidae > Epiperipatus > Epiperipatus broadwayi. The sequence goes on from JAQFVV010012498.1 coordinate 4,174, forward strand.
AAACAGGTGGAAATAAATAAACACCGTCAATATACAGTAAGGATAAATAAAAGAATAGTAAATCTCTTGGAAACAATTAAGTATATATATTTAAGATTCAATAGAACTAAATTAGGAATAACTGAAAAGGGTTCATTATCATTCCGGCTACACATAAAATCCTAATGACAATAAGGGATAGGAGAAGTATTTAATCTGAGCCATACCGGCAGGAATATCAGTTGTTATAAAGTTTTAATTGAAAATGTTGCATGACACATATATTTTGATTAAAATCATAAGTGTACCTTATAATATATATATGGAAATATACGTCATCTAGAATAATTAAGGCAAGCCATAAATAGATTTGTTTGGTATTACTAAATAATAAAAAAAAGAGGAAGGATTATTATTGCAATAACCAAATACTTCGCGAATCTTAGGATAAGCAGAATCTTCAGAGAAAGAAGGAAAAAATAAAAACGTTATAATAAGTTTATGTGGTGTGGAACAACCAGAAAATTTAAAGTTGTTATTATACTTTTAGCTGAGAGTTTAAAAGAGAAATTGTTTTCTAATGTTGGTATTTATACGTTTTAATCTATGAGTTGTTAGTACGATAAGGGGGGGGGGGGATTAAATCATTTAATAAGGAATTAATTCAAGTATTATATTAATAGTTATTTAATAATTAGATTGAGATTAAAAATTATTAATCATTTAAATAAATAAATATGCTCAATACCCCAGTATGAAAGGTATAGGGTATTTAACACGATATATACGCAATCCAGAGGGCAGGCATTAAAATTTAAGTTATTAATTTCTCAAGAAAAGATGTCTTGTTGGATTATTATTACATGTTCTTTTAATTTGGAAAAATCCTTAATGCTATTGTCCCGATATATATTTACTACAATATTACATAAGCGATCTTAGCGTTGCTTATTTTGAGGCAAATAATATTACTTTTAAATTGCATCAAGCAAGAACATCATATTGATGAACAATGATATGGTAGCATATCAAGCTGAATGTAGAATTACAAATAACTAATTTCAATTCTTACCCAGGTAAACAATAGAATTTCACATCTTGTAAAACCTAAAGTTAATCTCTCACACAGCCCTGTTATATTGCAGCATTATTTAGGCACTGGATTTTTTTCCTAAGGAGCCTTCTAGATAGGAGCAGCCCTCAAAGCTAGTTTTATCTAGCCAGAAAGAGAACTTTTTACTTAATCTCTTTAATCGTTTTCCAATCAGATGGAGAAGTCTAAATACATATAATATTAAGAAAATATATATGCATTCAATGCCTATTTTGAATTTGATTTAACATCACTATGAATCTGAAAGAAATGATTGGTAACAGCATCAGTCCTGATAATCACCCTACACAAAATTTGTTTATAATGACTTGCTTTCAGTTGTTATATAAAATTTATTCTAAATACTTTGAGAAGCTAAGTAATGAAATCTTAATATCTGTGTGGAATATTTGGAAATAAGTAGTATGAATTATACTTTAAAATATGTAATATCCTAAGTGTTTTTAATCATTATGTTTGTTTTTTTTTGGTGATGTATATTAAGGCTAAATTAATTAACATCTCATTTCATTCAATATTTTAAAGCATTTTTATATATACTTATATACATTTTTTATTCATATTACTACAAATAAATTACACATTTAACAATCTTCCATCTTGATTGTTCATTTATAATACAATGATGTAGAAAAAAAAAAGTAGAGGAGGCAATCTGTGTTTAAATTTGTTTTAAGAAATGCTATTGTAATAAAATGAAATTTTATAACAATTTTGCTATAAAATGTCCGCTGATATGTAATATAGCAACAGTGTAATATAAACTATTTATTTGTAAGGGAGATAGGCATTTCTTAAGTCAAATTTATTCACAAATAATTTTTTTTTTTTTTTAATTTTTACATAAAAATTTGACTTTATAAATAAAATTTGATGGACTTGATTAAAAATTCTCTGCTTTTTCCCAGTCAAAATAAGATGACCTCTTTGGTAAAACTGGAAGAATCTGTAGTTTACAAAGTAGATTCCCTTGAATTGAGATTCAGGTACACAAATGTAGCTTAGCAATAAATAAACATTATATACAGATTTAGTTTAAGTCCTGTCAAAATATAATGTTCAGCCATAAGAAAAAAAAAAAAGTACATTTTTTACAAGTTTGGACAAGTTATCCAATAGACCAATCGGATGGCAGGAGCAAAAAAAAAAAAAAAAAGCGTAAGATTATACAAAATGTTGCACGTTTAGGAAATGATTTTCTCTAAAAGCAGCCTGCATATCCAACAATCTTCACAAAGAACCATGGAGTAAAGTATTGCTTTACAAAAAGAAATATAATAAAACTTCACAAAAAAAATTATGTATACAAAGTTTGCTACATCACTTTAGATAGAGCAAAAAAAAATAAATACAAGACCAGTTATACCGGAGTGCTCATATTTAAAAATATGTAAGAAAAAATAAAAAGAGAACTTAGTTCATCTAATGTAAGATTTGGTTAAAAAGCAATACATCTACACAGTGATCATTCTCAGAATGAAAATACTTATAAAAAAAACTTATTTTACTGTGAAGGTAAGAGCTGAGTACAGAAAATTTCTGCTGCCATCACTTTTATAACATTTTACAATATAAACAAAATGGACACTTTTCCACATTTACTGACTGCTGATTTAATTAAACATTGGTATCCTGAGCAGGAAGACTCTCTGGAATTGCAAGAATGATAAAACATTCATTTCCCAAGACCAGTATGGTAAATACGAAATGCAAAATTTTCAATTTAAGTATGCAGGAATAGGCAAATCGAGTAGAGTTCTGCTTCAAAGAGACCTATAATAAAATAATTATCATAAATTAAAAAATAGCAAAGAAAAAAACTCCAGGTTTTATTAGATAAGTGCATGTGTTAGAATGAGAAGTTTGCTTATGCATGATAAATCAGGCTTGAAGATTTATTTAGGGTGTTATCGAAAATAAAACCAATAAAACATTATATGACACTCTCCAATAGTAAATTCTTTTCTCACTATAATTATATCATCTAGTATAAAATAGATGCCAGATAGTAGTGCTTGCTAAACCCCTATCCAGTTCTGTGGGGATACTGAACAGGACAGTTACTGGATAGGGATTACTAAAGCTTATACTAGATGGCATAACTATGATGAGAGAAAAAGCATTTGCTACTGAATTGTCAATGAAAATAGTAATATTAAACAAAGATTTTTATAAATGAAAAACTGATAATATTCAAAGTTCTTGTTAATTCTTCAAGGTTTATATCTACTAACAGACACGATAAGATCAATATTTAAAAAAAAATTGAGCAGTTATGAAAGATTGCAGAAAGTTATAAATAAAAAATAGCTTTTGTATAAAAAAAATGATAAAGCCTTTGATAAATTAAAAAACAATTGCAGTTATTTTAAGAAGGAAAAAGATGTTTATTATAATAAAACTTCAAGCATTAAAAATTGACATGAATTTGTAAATGATTTAATAAAAACAATCTTAATTTAATTAATCCTTTTTTCAAATGTAAATAATTTCTGTTAATTCTGCACAGAACTATTACAAATGTAAGTTATAAAAAATACTATAATCTCTGCTCAAAAAAATATATAAATCAATAAAAAGTGATCAGTAGGTTTGGCTTCTCAATCATTTATAGATTAAAAAAAAAAAGTGTGGCTGAATAACTATTTACTGAGAATATTGGATAGATGTATGTTTATTTGAAATAAAAAATCTTTTTAAATTTTTTTATATAAAAATCATTTTTCAAATTCCATAAATATAATCAAATAATAAAATTATATATAATATTGCAGATTAAAAAAAAAAACATTGGATGGGGGATAGCCTTTCTCACAAAGGCAGAATCTGCACTACATTAACAAATTAATAAAAACCAACACTTGTGTTGTTATTTAGCAAACAACAGAAGTGTTGGTTGTTATTAATTTATAATTTGTAACAAGAAAGTTGTATTTTTATATTATTATACTAACAAAGAAAAACATTTTAACAATATTAATTTTAAGTATATTCTCTATATAAATGAAGTATATTAGATTATATCTAATCAATTTACATTAAAATCTCTACAAATCTTAAAAAAATAATATCCATCAAAAAAAGAATTAGTTGTGCTCTTATAAAGTTTTTTTTTAAGTATACTGCTGACTTATATTCTAATCCATAACTTATGCAATAGAAGAATGAATACAAAACCCTGAATATACTTGTATCTTTAATCTTCATTGTCAACATCAAAAGAATTATAAAACTAAAATATGAACTCAGTACCCATAAGTGTGCACAAGAGAGATATTCCTTATCAGCAATGAAGATTCCTTCCTACTATATTTAAATGATATTTTTTTGGCTAGCACAGATATTCATTCCATAGGTCTAGATTGCTTAGAATTTCATTTGTCCTCTAATAACTTGGAGAAACTAGATATTTATTAGGCTCAGTTGTTAAAAAATCAATAGCCATTTGAAAAAATCTCATGGTTTTAGCCTGAAATTTGAATTCCTAGTCATAATCATGACAAGCTAACATATATATACAACATACTAGATGTATTCTCAGCATACTGTGGATGCTCAGAATTTCTTGCTGAAAGGTTTTTTTCTGAACTTAAGAACTGAAATATGACAACAATTCATATCAAAAAATATTCTATAAACTTTTTTTTTTAATAGATTGGTAATTCTAGCCCACACTTCATATCAATTAATCAGAGTATCTTAAGTATTTTCAGGAGCCATAAACATGCTTAAATTGTAATTTTATAATCAGCTAATAGGTAATATGTTTTTTTTTTTTGAGTAAAATATATTATTTATTCTACAGGATAAATTGTCTTAATTCTGTATATGCTTGGTTAGAGTTAGTGATTGACATATGGCTTAACACCACAATTTAATTTCTCAATTTTACTTATTTTTTTTTTTAGAATTCATAAATACATTTTTAAAATAAATAAAAATTGTTTAAATTTTTTTATCTAAAACAAAACAGTCTTTATTTTCATTCAAAATATTGATTATCAAAACTATTTTTATTTCTCCATTATTCTTTATAATTTTAACCATTTTTTATATTTAATAACAAAATGAAATTATTAAATAGCAATTTAATTTTTCAGGAAAATATTTAGATTCAAACCCTATAATAATATAAGAAAAACTTAATTCCTACTTACTACACAAGTGTGGCTTGCTTGACAGACTCTTGATCTTCATACCAGGCTAGCATTTCTTCACTGAAAGCATCAGCTAAAGATTCTCCTGCTTCAAATGTAAAACTGTTATCACGTGAAGAAATTTTACTGGTAAAAGATTCATTCAACATTGACCTAAAAAATAATAATAATAATAATAATAATTTTAAAGTATATTTAAAAGAAATTAGTTAAATAGTGTCATATAAAATTGTTTTTCACAGTGAAAACTAAAGTTCACAATATCAGTAAACTGTATTATGCATCAGACAAAGAACAGCAAGCAGGGGGTAACTCCATGACATGCAAGGCTGACAAAAGGCAATAAGTGCTATGGGCAGAAAGTTAGTGCATTTGATATATCATGCATTGTTACTACCAGAGCTCCTGAAATCGTCGATGCTTTGAACAGATTGCTTAAAATGTTAACGATGAAGACAGGAAATCGATGTTAATATATAGACATTTGATGTTACAAACGACCAAAATATTCACTGAGGCCTAAAATAGAAATTTTTAGTAATGAATAATTTTTATAAACTCTGGACCCTTGAGAGGAGTTATATCTAATCAATTCACATTTAAATCTCTACAAGTCTTTTCAAAAAATAATATTCCTAAAAAAAAAAAAAGAATAGATTAATTATGATCTCACTGAGTTGTAAATTTTTTTAAAAATATTGCTGATTCATAGTCCAATCCATAATTTATGCAGTAGATGAATGAATACAAAACCCTGAATATACCTGTACCACACATTAGCACAAAACTCATTAACTTGGCACTGTTATACATAAATCTTATAAACAAATCAAATTACTGCAGAAATGTGTGACCATACATTTACAAACTCATATTTTAACTTTGCATTCATTGATGTTTACACAACTACATTTTTAGATGCTGTTTTATAATTGTACCAAAGTTTAGACTAGGCATAAGAAAACTTTTTCAAGCAGTGAACTTCATAAGATATTACTCATTATAAATCTGATCACTTAATTTTAAGAAAATTTATGTAAGTTTTATGCAACTAGTTATTATGTTCACAAATTAAGTATGCCATATAGAAGATTATAAAGAGCCATAGATTGTTTCCAAATAGTTTAGATTATAAACACATGGCAGGTCATGCTTGTTCTTTCCACTTAAAATATGTTAAGTTTTTTGCCTCAAGTGGGCTTGATCCAATTAGGCAATCACTGATGGTCATTATTAATAGTTATTTTTGATACAATTTATTGAAGCATCTCATATTTAGAGTAGCATCATAAAAAAAGAAAGATTGCAATTAACTAAAGATTTTTCAGAACAAGTTCTGACACCTCTTAGAAATAAAACTGATGTGACCTTCTACATTTTTTTTTTGTTTAAATTAATGTAATAATAAATAAAAGTTCCTGGATTTATTACCCATAATCTTGGTGTTCATAAAAAAAAATTGTGAGACACTAACTTTGTGTGTGTTGAGAAAATGAAGCTTTTGAAAGAAAGTTTTCTTGTTTTAAGAGAACTTAAATATCCTCATTGTGAATGACAATTGGATTATTTCAATCAGCAAATAACTGGATCAGCACTATCAAATTAAGCTGATTAGAATGACAGAAATAATTTGTGAAGCATATCAATACAGCTAAGATGGAAAACTGCAATAGCTGAAAATCTGTTATCATGGAATAAAAATTTAATTAGTGTACTGTCAAACCTGAAATTATGTAATCTTCAACTTAGTTTTAGAAGTGTCTCCTTTTTACCTGCACTAACCATTGAGGATAAAGAATTATTACTACCTGTTGTTACTTTCACATAATTACTTCCTGCCTATTCATGAACACATAATCTGGAGAATAATTCAACAAAATACATCTAATAAAGGATTAAACCATAAAACTGTCTTACAGATCAATTTTTTTTAAAGAAAAGTTCGAAGCTAGAATTGAATAAAGTGGTAAATTAAAATCTAATGCTATGGTAAGAGAAATTTTATTTATATTAAAAGGCCTTTAATAAAAGAAATAATATTGATAGCAAAAGTTAATATTAATATGTAGTTAATAATTTTAACACATTTTGTTTTTAAATACATATTAATGTTTTTTTTGTTCTCTATTTAAAAGAATATTTTTTCTCCATTGTGAATACTAAAGCAAATATAATGTAAAAATTAATTTATTGTTCAATTAATAATCAATGTTTTGTTAAAACATATATATATATATCAATTAATTGATATTTTTCTAATCTTCAGTTATATTACTATAATTAAATGATAAGAATTATATGATTGTATTGTATGTAAGCATATCAGAGCTTATAAGTTAAATGCAAACTAATTAAATGATTTTCCTCTGATATGGTTACATACTCGATAAGATGTGTAAATAAATTTTGCTTTATTATATTTATATTATTTTAAATGTCCGTTTTTCTCTCTCATTCCAAACCTAATTAAATGTAGTTGTATACACACATTCCCTGTGACACATTGCCATGTTTTCTTTTGACCTATTAATAAGTAAATAGAGGGGCTAACATCTAAGAAATTAGAGCTGGATTTGAATCAATCTATAAAAGTTTCATTTTAGAAATGGTGCCCTAACCTATAGTATGGCAGTACTTTAAAATGTTTGATGGGAATGATGGACAGGAAATTAAGTTAAAAACAAATCTATTGTTATTCCTAACACCCATTAACCCCAGGGTTTAACTTTTATATTCTGATGAAGAATTATAAAAGAGGAGCAAAACAATATGACTGTTTCATTAATAATTAATTATTATCTCTTTTATTAAAGACCTTTTAAATAAAATTTCTCCTACCATAGCATCAAATTTTAATTTAACACTTTATTAAATAAAACAATAAAAATCCTTAATAACATTAAAAGTGATGATGATAATGACAGTTGCCTCACTTACTAATCAGGAAAGCTCATGCAGCATGCATTTTAATTAATCATTAAATTAAAATCAAATACACATGCAAAAAGCATCCAACACACTTTGTCCTCCAATAAGCTTTGCACTAACAAATTTTGGAATTAATCTAAGTAGTATGCCTGAATTCTTCTTAGATGAATGAATTGTTTCTACAACAGACAGACTATATAAAATATGTACACTTATTTAAAAAGCTAATTATAAACATTCTATCATGTGATAAAGTCCAGTATTTTTGACTTCATAAATGAATGAATGGGGAAATATCTAACAATTAGATCAATATTTTAAAAGTTTAGTAGATCTAATGAACTGATAAACTAGGTGACTTTTTCTAGAAAGAACATTAGCAAAGTGGATAATAAGTCTTTAATGTTAATGTGCAACATTCAAAGGTTGCTAATGGTGACACATATTCATAACTCGAAGGTAGAAAAAATGTTACAAATGTGTAAATCAAAAAATAAAGAGCCCCATAGTGTAGCATTTGATGCATTGATCTGCCATGCCCATAATCTGTGATTTAAATCCACAAGAAACCATGAGATTTTTTTTAGGTAAGCAAGAATTTTTCCATTAAAATTAATATTTTTTAGCCAATCCAATATTAATAAATAAATGAATATCTAGTTATTCTTAATTAAAGATAAATAGGCACATCCTGTTCTTTTAGCAGGTTAAAGATCATAGCATTGCTGAAAGTCAAAATGAATGTCAAAGCATAGGTTTAATTTAGCTTGCAAATTTTTATTTGGCTGGTAAAAAGTGTAAAAAATAAATATAGCAGCCATTTTAACAATTGTAAATAAAAATAATAAAATAAAACAATTAAAAATATTTTTATTTTGTATAAAAGGATTTACATTCATAAATTTAAGAGAAAAAAAAACGGGTAAAAATTTAAAACAAAAATCAAATCCTTTCTTTTTGGAAAAGAGAACTATCATAGAGATAAACAGGGGTTCGGGTTACAGTCAATGTTGATGATGGAATCTGAAAGATTAGGAAGAATACCTTTTTAAGAATCCTTTTTGAAAAAGGAAATCAAAGAAGTCTGACATTAATGTGAGGTTCCTTTCTCTAAGATCTATTTTTTGCGGTACTATTTATTTTGTAACTTTTTCTAAAATTAGGATCAATCCTTTTCCAAAATGCAATTCATTAATTTAGTGATTTTTTTTTTTAATTCTTTGGTTGCTAATTTAGACTGACGTTTATTCAATGAATATTCTCTGTTCATCACTATGCAGAAAATACTTATCAGTTAGGGACTGATCATATGACTTAAGCAGTTTTTACATTTTCAGACTACTTGTAATTTCAAAGGGCGTTCACTACATTTGAAATGATTGCTCTATTAATTTCTCAAACTCTTCTAAAATTATGCATAATGTAAGAAATCAATTTCTTTCATACATCTTCCAAATTGGTTTCTTTATTTCATTTCACACATCTGAGATGTTTTTATTCTATGCAGAATAGTACAGTTTTTCCAAAATACTTTTAATTTGCTTTGCTTAGCTTTCTTATTGATATCTCCAGAATGTAATACAGTTATGGATTTTACAAACAACCCTTTCAGATAGTAACATTTGAATGATACTGTTACTTGGGTCTATAGACCACAACAAGACAATTATATTTGGAAAAAGAATCACAATTTTTAATTTCACCTGACTACAACTCATGATTCCAGCTTATATACTGTTGTTTTAGCAGCATAATTTATTACCATCTCTATGCCACTTCATGTAAACTTCAGTAAGTAACAACATACATCAGATGATAATGCTTAATAAATTCATATCCTGTGCTGTTCTGTCCAATATCCCCAGACTAGTTTCAAACTTCATCAGTGAGGAGCGATCTTGGAAGTGCTCCTGGACCTTTAGGATCTAATGTACCATCACGCTATCAGCCCAAATTATATATATATAAACACTTTCAATCTAAGTCAACTTGCTTGTATATTCATATAGATCTCAAACCAGTTCAGTTTCTATATATTGTGGGGTAAATAAGAATGTAATAATTAAATAACCACAAATAAATGTACTAATTCTATTAAATATGTAAACAGATAATTAGAATAGAGTACATATTGTTTATTGTATGTACATAACACAGACACTTATATATATATATATAAATAAATATTAAGAGTAAAACAAAATTTTTAAAAAATAATAAATAACATAGTTAAACCACTAAACACCATATGATGACCATTTCTTTAATAACGTAGTTATTAAAAACAAATTGGGAGGACACATTTATATATAGATTTTACTGAGTGTTCACTCAGTCATTCAATGAAAAAAATAAAAGTAAAAAAAAAACAAAACTGCACCATATTTTTATTTTTTAAATATAGCAAATAAAATATCTGATTTTCATTGCAATTATAACTTTTTTCTTTTATAGAAATGTAATAGAAATCTCATTATTAAAATGTTTTTAAGCCAGTACACCTGGGTCTCGTTTTACGCGATAGATAGGTTCCTCAGAAAACATGCGCAAATGAAATCGCGCAAAAATAGACGTAACTTACATTGAAAAAGGGGGGATGCGGTCTGTGATTTTTCAAAATTCGCGTAAAAGCAAAGCACCAACATAAAATTACTTTAAAATTCGCGCAAAAAAAAAAAAAAAGGAAATAAAATATGACTAATAAAAAATTTCAAATTTGAAAAAAATTGGTACAAGACAAACTTTTTTTAACTATAATAATAATATATTTTTATGCATAATTTACAGTACGGTAATTTACATTTTTTAAATACACGTTTTAATTATTATTGCTATTTGCCGAAACACATGTTAGTTTGCAATCTCATGTTGTGTTAATGTTTTTCTGTTGACAATGTAATTAGTAATTAATCTTTGAGACGATGATTTTATTAATTGTTTATGAACTTAGACTTATGATAATAAAAAGACATTTATTCACCACTGCTGGGAAATATTTAATTAAAACTAACAACTAAAAATTAAATTCTTATTTTTGTCTTTAATTTTCAATTCCATTTAAAAATCAAATTTCACATCACATTATTTCAAGTCGCGGTAAGTAATTTTTAAATTGTTAATTACAATTAAAAATCAGATTTTAATTTTTAATTGTCAAATTTAATTGTGCCCACTGCTATTACTGACCTTTTAAAAATAAACTTGTGGACACTAAATGATTAATAATTGATTACGTTCTTTTTTAAAAAGCAAAAACAGAATGTGATTTAAATTGCAAAATTAACACGCACAATGTTTGAACAAATTTACATTATAATCTTGTAAAATTTAATGTGTGTATATATAAAATGTGGAAATCATGATTTTAATTTCATTATTGCATAAAATCTTACAATTATAAAGCACTGAAAATATTGCAATTACTAAGTTGAAAGTCAAATTCCAATAATGTGCTATTACTTTCAATATAACGTAAGTGCACGAAATTTATTATTTACAGTAATAGCGCAATATTGGAGTTCGACTTCCGGTGAAACACAAATCGCGTAACTTCAAAATCGTGTTAAATAAGTCCACAAAAAAAGAGACCCAGGTGTATAATGTTCTAAAATTTTGTAAAACTTTTAGCATTCTGCTTAGAAAACATTTTATTATATGTAATAAAATTCCAAAACAATAATAAAAAAATATATGCTTTCAACATAAACTGAAGAAATTTTATTAATAAACATATGCAGCTCTTGAAGATGGAAAAACAACTGCTGGCATATCGTAAAATTTACCATATTTAAAAATTTAATTTTTTTTTTGACGAAAAAATGTCTGCTCATATACAGTAAAATTGAAGTTATGTATATTGACACAGCATCATTCATGACTTCATTGTATATAAAAAGTAGATTTAAATAAGTTAATAAATGTTAAAAAAAAAGTGAGGGATCGGAAAATATGAATGACATTTATATTATAAATTGCGTAGATTGTAAGGTAAGTAATAGAAAACGTTTCATATGTAGGAACAACAAAAAATAAATTAAAAGAACTGATTAAAACAACTTTAAAAAAACAAATTTTAATATATACTTGCATATGAAAGAATATAGCTTATACATTTTAAGATAAAAATGCTGGAAAATATTAAATCTTATTAAGAGATTAATTAAAGAAACTTTATACATAGCAAAAAAAAAAAAAGGACATTATTTTGAATAGGATTATGTTAAGAATTTAGTTAATTATACAAGAATAATTATAAATATTTAAAGAACTTTTAAAAAATTAGAATATAAAAAGTTATAGATAAATATAAAAAAAGGAGGTAAAATTATGAATTATATGAAAATATTTTATGTTGTTACTGTTTCTATATTTTATAGTTTATGTTGTTACTGTTTGTATATTTTATAGAAGTAATTATTGAAAATGACCATACAATATGATCAAAATATAAGAAGGAAAAGTGAATGATATTACTGTATACCCAGGGGGGTCTATAATCCCAACTGTGTCAGCAATAATAAAAATAGTCATACAAATTTTTATGCTGAAGACTATTAATAAACAAATAAAATAAATGAAAATAAATAATATAACAATAAGAATTATCCCTCATCTTTGGGATTACGTTGAAATAAGATGTATGGGGAAACTACTTTATTTCCATACACGGCAAATGTATATGCAGTTCATTAATTTTGAGAGTTGCTTTAACTCTTAGAATTTAAAGTCTACACATGAGTATCCTTAATTCTTCATTATTCACCACTAACACAATTACGTATACTGCTTTAACTTTAGCACTGTCATTTCTCCTTTCGAGAAATGCATTACCATTATTAGCTTGACAATTCTCTATACCTTGTTTAATTAGCTATGTTAATTTATATAATTAGTATTCAATTTCTTTTAACAAAGTACAATCTGTATATATCACACAGATCACAATAAACTTTATTTACATAATCATAAATATGTGTACAGACACCTCCGCTTCACTCTAGAAAATAGTTTTTAAATTTGTCAGGTTTTCTTTGATTTCCTGATGTCTGAGAGTAGATAAATTTATTTTTACATCTCTTTCTGTATTTAAATCTGTTGATTCTTCAAATCTTAATGATTGATCATCATTGCATAGATTTGCAAGATGTCTGTTCTGACATCAGCTTCAATATCCTTCTCAAGGAACAGTTCCTCATTTTGCTCAACTGAGGAGGTATCATCATACTCTTCACTTATTATAGTTTCCAATTTAGGATTGGCTACTGCTGCTTTACTGTTCAATACAATTGATGTATTGGAGAAATGCTCATGTAGATGGTTTATGTGACTCCTCACATGCAATCCATTTTCGAATTTAATGAACTCTTATAACCTCAGATATGATTTGCATGATGGTACATGGGATCCATGTCTTTTTTATTACATCTCTGGCCCATATAGTCTCACAAAACTTGAAATTTTCCAAAGTCAAAATAAACTTGTTCAGCAAACTCAGATTTCACACTGACTGAATTATTTTTTCCTATTTCTTTTTTACTTGGTAATATTTTTAACAAATGAGTATGACATTTTTGTCTAAATAATAACTCTGCACACACTTTACGCTCAGTGTAAAATGTTGATAGAACTTCTACCAGTGTATCCTTCATATCTTTAATCTTTATTTTTTTTTAAAGCAGATTTTAAACTTTGAACTGCCTTTTCAGCATTGATTTCATCACATTCTACCAAGGATAGAATAGATAGTCTACACCACTGTTAACTTCCATAATAACTTTAATATCGCAAATGGTAATGTTCAATGTATTCAGCAGTTGTCTGAATCCTTTAATGTCTTTATTTCTACATTTTTACAAACTTCACTTTCTCCTGATTTAAAATCCAGGTATGATATGAATTTTACTTTATTACCCTTGTTCTTGCAAACTTGAGCCAGATGGCCCTTAATATCACAAATATGGCATTTCATTTTAAATTTGCATAACTTTTTATGTGCCCTCTAGTACCCCAACAATAAGATGTTAACATAATTCTATTAAATTATTTCTTTCCTTAATTTGAATATAAAAATTTTACAGCTTAGCACTGCTTTCAACCAAGTCGATTATATTCATGAAACTAATATAAGTTTATATGTACCCTTTATGTGATAATGCAATGCACAAATCTTTCTTGTTATTGTGTTGATGTTATTTGCAATAAACTATGCCTCTTTATATTTTCTTTTTCAATCATTGCGCTCAGTGCAAATGACTTTAATATGGATCGAAATTATGACCAGACTAGATTTCATGTTCTAAAAATATAGATTTAATATTGGGGTCTGTTTTAGCAAGTTGGCATGAGATTCACTATAGTAAACATGTTAGCTCATTACATTTAATTTTATAAACTATTTGGAGAGCTTGGCTTGGAGATAATTTATCTTTAGTATTATTCAACATTTGATTAACATTGGGAGGGTTCTAAAACTAATACTGAATTAGTTTGAGCAGATTGTTTTAATCTTTTTAGATATTTGTGTTACAAAAGGGCAGCTGATCCATGCATTAGTATTGTTATTAATGTTCATGGTATTTAAGGATGAATAGAATTCTTTAAGAGTTTTATTTAATAGATTAATATTATACTCTGAATTGATTAAGTTTTTTTTATATAGTTTTCAATGTTGTCTTTTCTGTCTGCTTCAAACTTGAGTAATTTATAGTTTCTATACAAAAAACATTTGAAGCCAGCCAATTTATGTGAAATTGTTGACCAATACTAAAGATAAATTATCTCCGAACCAAGCTCTCCAAATAGTTATAAAATTAAATGTAATGCAATTTACTAAGGTGAGTCTTGTGCCAACTGCACTACAAGATTAGCAAAACACAAATATATATATATAAACAAACTAAGATAAAGCCCAATATTAAATCTATATTTTTAGAACATGAAATACAAATTGGCCACAATTTTGATCCACTTAATATTAGTCATTTGCATTGAGTGTAGTGACTGAAAAAGAAAATATAAAGAAGCTTGGTTTATTGCAAATAACATCAACACAATAAACAAGAAAGACTCATGCGTTTTAACTTATAAATTCTATTTATATAAACTTATATTAGTTCTATGAAAAAGAACGACCTGGTTGAAAGCAGTGCTAAGCTGTAAAATTTTTAATAAATTTATAGTCTTTCCAGAATAGTGTACTTCCACTATTAATTTTTAATAACATGTTAGTTATTTCTTGAGAGTTTTAACCATTTTAACTCTATTTATGCTTGTCAGATTTTTCAATTCATACATCACTGTTTGAAATTCTGATGCATTTTCTGTTGCTTTCTCGTGTGTTATGCATTTTGCAGTCCTAGACATTAAATCCACCTCATTTACCAAAATCTTTCGAAGACTGTAGTCTGACATCCTGTGTAGGAATCGGCCTAAAAGCACATCATCTAAATCTGATGTGAACTCACATTGTTTAGCCCATGTCCTCAATGCTAGATTATAATCTTGATAATGTTCATGAGGTAATTATTTCCTCATCCTAAAATGTAAATGATACACACTGAGAATTTCTACTAATTCCTTATATGGTATGTTCTCCAAGATCTTTTGGAACAAAATTGTTTCACTATCTGAAAAATATCACTCCAGTGAAGAACAGGGTGGAAATTTTAACTCTATCCTCCTCTATTTTATTTATATATAACAATCTAAATGCTAGACATATATAATCCATACTCTCGAAGATTTTGAGTATACTTGCATAGGTTCTTCTTAAGCTTTTGTCTGCACCATCTATTATGTTTGCACAGCTTTTTCATAAGTTGTTGAATGCATCTATCTACTGTATACATAAAGAGATCTATAATCCCAGTCATGTCTGTGACAACAATAAATTAAATCACACAAAGTTTTTTATATGTTCAGCAAATTTATTTCTCTATGCTGAAGATTATTAATAAATGAATAAAATAAATAATAATATAATAACAAGAATTAATCCTCAGCTTTGGGATTGCATTAGAATAAGCTGTGAGGGGAAAATATTTTACTTTCACACATGGCAAATGTATATGCAGGTCATTAATTTGAGAGTTGTTTTAACTCTTAGATTTTTAAATCTATACAAGAGTATTCTTAATTCTTTGTTACCCATGATTAATACAATTACATATACTGATTTAACTTTAGCATAGTCATTTCTCTTTTTGAGAAATGCATTAATTATGCGATCTCTTTTAATTTACATATTGTTAGCTCTTTGATGTTATCTCTAGTTTGTCTTTTAGCACTTCAATTTTCTTTTCAACAACAAAGTTTTCTTGAATGTCCTACTTTTCAGGGAGAAAACAATACAAAATAATGTCTGTACATATTACACAGATCACATAAACTTATTTACATAATCATAAATCCATGTACAGACAGTGCAACACTGAAATGAAGATGAATCATAAAAAAATAAAACAAGATTAAAAAAAAAGTATATGCAATTTGGAAAGAAAATTGTAAAATACTTATTAATAATGGAATCATTAATGAAGTATTAATTTATTAAATAACAAAAATTTGCATGAGTACATTTAATGATATATACATTCAATCAATTCACTTAGATGTGGTCAGATATCCATCTTGAAAGTATTAGCATTTCTCTATAATCTTAAAATAAATAATAATATACATTCACATTGAAAATAATGAAATTTTTTGCACTATATGAATCCATAAAATGTATAAAAATAAGATAGATCATAGTAATTTTTTGAAATATTATTGTTATCCATTATAATACAAATAAATGGAATAGGTTGTTGATAATCATAAATGAAATATTAGAAATGACTTTGTATGATTTTATAGAATCAAAAAGTCTATAGCAGATAAATGTCAAAAACACATATCATGAGCAGAAATGTGATTTTATTTTATTGATTTATTGCTCAGGAGTTCATAAAAAGTTTGAACAATGGAAGAGATAGAGCTTGAGTTATGATTCAGAACCTTGAGTTGTAAAATATATCACTTTACCATGAAGGATAGTCAAAATATCGATTCAGTTAACTGAAAATGTTTGTAGCAATATTTGTGAAATGGTTAATTGTCCACCCATGTATCTATTTATTCATTCAACAACTCTTATTAATTTGTCTATCTATCTATACATCATTATTGTCCATTATGTGGAATGAAGATATTTATGATTCTGTCTTAAAAGCTTTATCAAGTCAATTAAAGTTTTGATGTTTTATTTCCTTTGCATATTTGTATTTTAATTTTATTAACTCACACACACTTTATATAAATAGGACTAAAGAGCTGCTATATAACTGAATTTATTGGGTCATGGATACTATCTATATAACCTAAGAGTATTGTAATATTTTGAAAACACAATAGCAAGATCATAAGATTGATCAAGTATGTTTTTTAATTATGCAGGTACATTATCATTGGAATGAGAGCAAGCAAAACAAATGATAGATTCACTAAAAAAGTATTTTATGGTGAATTTGAGCACAGGCTTCATAAAAAAAGATTATTCCAAAGAGATCCGAAAGAGTTACAATATTGATCAGTTTCAATTGGAAGAAAAATACAACATAAAGCTACGAATAGGCAAGATATGTTTCAGAGAGAAGAAACAATATCACAAAACAGGCTAAAGGAGTAGCAAATTGCAAAGTTATATAACTTTTTGTTTTCTATTTTCTTTTGGTGTAAAAATGACCATACATCTTTCAAATAAAGCAGATTTTTATAAAATAAGAATTATAGTTAATGATGTTTAAAGATCTGATAGAGCTGATGATAGAGTTTCATGTTATTATTTCACAATGAATTTCTTATAGAACATTTCACTGTTTTGACTCAAATATTACAATATTTAATAATTTTATGATACAATATTTAATAATTTTATGAATAATCTAACATGTAACATTATGAATGTCACAATACAGGAAAAAAGAGAGTTCATGTATGATAATTGCAAATATTTTATAGGAAGTGGACAGCTATATTTTCATTCATAACCAACTATTGATTCATTAAGATGGAAATCTACTTTATACTAATATTAGTAGTGACTTCTTTATTCGTTACAAAAAAATTTATTTAGCACTCAAGTCAGTTATTCTATCACCGTAAAAAACTGCATATGCTTTTATTTATATTATTCAAGTAAATGATAGGAAAATTTAACAAATCTCAGAAAAAACAAACAGAAAGTGGTCATCTTAGCCTGCTAATGATACCATCTAGGGTCCCCTGACCAAATCAATTCAATTTTCACTTTCCAATGTGTAACAAAACCTACCTTTTCTTGTAGAACAGTAGACATATATATATAGATTTATTATCGCATGTATGCACATATGCGAATGTATTACCTATGAGAATATACGCAAAAAATGTAACAAAATCTCCATTTTCTTATCTGAACAGTAGACATATATATATATTATCGCACGTATACATATATGCGAATCTATTATTTATGAGAATATATGCAAAAATGTCTACTTCTACTGTATGTATTATTCTAATCTATGACAATAAAAGGAAAAGTTTCCCAACGCGTATTTATGGACATCTAGCAGATTCCAAGCGCCAATCTTATAGAAAATAAGAATTACGCGAAGGGGATAAACTAATGATGAGTAAACTAATATATAACTATAGACTAGAGGTTTGACCATCGACTAGCTCAGACTCAGATTGGGTGGTATTGTTGATGAATCAAGAATCCATCTACATATAAACCCTCATGAATGACCATGAGTAAACAAAATAAAATAATATATTACACACGTGATTTTAATAGCTAACATAAAATTCATTAATTTACAAATTAACGTCAATCGATAATATTATGTAAACAAGGAAAGAATAACCCTTCAATACATGAATAATTAATGCTCTGCTGTTTCAATTAACACACACACACACTCATATATGCAATCTACATTTGAGGTAAGGTTTAAAAGTCAAGAAGAGATTGAAAAGAAATTCTTTTTTTTATTTATTAAATTGGTTTTAAATTTCATGACTCTTAGTTTAGTTCAAGGCATGACATCAGCTATTAACAGCAATACAAGTTTGCACAATTTGTTATTTCTTGGTGAATACTATTAAGTTGAATTTTGTCAACAAAGTTGAGAGAATCCGTTATGACATTTAGACGAAAATCAATATAAAAGTTTATACTACCTGCATTTCCCCAGGGAGCTCGTAGAATAAAACACATTTACAGTTGAATATAAATTCATGTGAATATATGTGAAGTTTCTCCTTTATTTTTATTGATCTCACTTTCCTGAAAGTTGATGATTCACAGTTTTGATAATGGTGGTAACTTTTAATCCAAAGAGGCCTATTTTCTTTATCAATCATAGCAGCATACAATTATTTGGGGATAGGGTTTGAGCCTGATATGTTAGACTCTCACTCCCACATGTTCATTTCTGCTATGATTTGGTATTGTGCTGGTCACTCTATGAGTGTCCACACACAAGGTGGCTGTAGTTGAAGCTACAGCTCAGTTATAGATATATTTACAATTATTGATTTATGTAGCTATGATATAAACAGTATAGAATGGATGAAGTGTTTGTATATTTATTTCTTACCCACACACACTCAAGAATATTAACTCCCAAGTTGTAAATTTACGCATATTATATATACATACAATATTTTTGTTTCATTTTATTTTGTTATTTTAATAAATGTAAACATACTACATTTATAATTTTATATCATTTTTTTATTTTTTCTGTAAAAAGTGTACAAGTTAGAACATGTTATAAAGGAAATAAAAAAATATAAAATAATTAGAAAGTAATTGTAAATGTTCCAACGTGTCTGTACTTTATTTTTAAACCATAAGATGTTTCTATGTTAATGCATTAAGAAAAGTCAGGTGGCCATTGTTTTACCAAATATAAAAATGCAATAATGTATTTTTGGCCATTCTGCTTTTTACCCTTACTTTAAGTATAAAGCCACAGATATTTGGGGATTATAGTTATGCCATCATGCACAGCTTTTGGTGTGAAGAGAGACAACATTGCATCTTTAGGAGAGTCTTGCAGCAAGCATATTCCAGAGGGAAGAACTTATATGCAGTTTTTCTGTAATCAAACTGCAATTTTGAAGTTGTTGACAGCATTGTCTTTGTCAGAAAGCCAGATAATCTCAATAATAAGAAGCAATATGCGAACGGCAGTACAACAAGGCATGGTTAATAATAAAATCCTTATGTAGAAATAATAAGACTATTGACAGATATTAATTATAGTATGGATAGAATGGAGAAGGAAAGCATACACGACAGAGATGTGGGAACAGCAATGTGGTGATGGATAAAGGTGAACCAATGTTAGTTGGAGCTAACCAGACATGTCCTATCATAAGCATAAAAATTGATCCATCACGACACAGACCTTAATTGATTCAGGGAGTCGGATGTCCCTGCTTTTGAGTCTTTTTTTTTTATTTGCAGTTGATCAGTCATGACACAGGCCTTAATTGATTCAGGGAGTCAGATGTCCCTGCTTTCGAGTCTTTTTTTATTATTTGCAGTTAAAACAACAGACATGCATGTATATGCCTCCTCTAAAGAGAATGCAAGTTACATTGGCTAATGGAAAAAAAGGTAAACAGAGACGAAGCAGGTTTGGATATAGCTCCACCTAGGAGACATGGAAATGGGACCAGATCTTTTTGATAATGCCTTCATCAGCATAAATGTGTGCTTGATTATGGTCGATGCTTATTTCGATACAGAGAAAGCATAATACACATTGAGGGATTGAAAAATTTGCAAATACACTGTATACAACCAGTCTTAGACACCACTGAGATGAAGAATAAGATGGAACAGTCCATCCTAAAGGGGACGGAGCAACATCTTTTAACACAGGTGTTAACACAGTGTTATATGATTTTTTCTAATAGACCTAGAGCTATTGAAGGGTGTCTTCATCAAATTAAAATAAAAGAGGAAAACCATTTTCAAAGTTGATTCAATATTAGGCCAAGGTGGATAGTCAGATGGAATAGATGATCGAATGGGGTGTTATTAGTAAGCAAGCATCATTCTATATTAACCCTTTGGTGGTAGTAAAGAAGAAAGATGGGGCTGTTAAAATAGGTTTGGATGCTTGCCAATTTAAATGCTATCACGATTCCGGAAAGAGACGTTCTTCCTACAATAACTGGGATTTCTGGCTAGGTTTCAAGGAGAAACTATCTTTACTACATTGGATTTGACTTTGGCAGATACCTCTTCAGCCATCCGATCACCAATATATGGGCTTTCGGTATGAAGAGTAAACATGTTTACTCAAGATCATTCCCAAATAACTATATCTATTCACAGACTTAACTTCTCCGGTATTAACCATCATTATATTTTGATTTTTCTTCACTAAATTTAATCCACATCTTTTTACCCACCCTTGTGCATGTCCTCAGCATCACTTCCATATCTTCTCTTCTTTCTGCATACAAAAAGAACATCACAAAAAAAAAGACCCGACAAAGTATATATTCCCTTGCCACCTATTAACAGTATCTCTATCCCTCTTCCTAGCCCTTCTATTGCTCTCTTCATTTCACTTAAATATAACAAAAACAAAATAGGTGACATAGGGCATCCTTGCCTTAGTCTCACCCCATTTTTAACTTTAACTGATTCTATATCTCCTAATTGATATGTATAGTAATTATTTTCACATAATTTCTTAATAATATCCAAAAGCTTCATCCATTTCCAAATTTGCTAAACTTATCCATAATCTATTTCTATTTACTCTATCACATGCCTTCTCGATATCTATAAAACTCATATGGTGGCGCCTTCTGTGATCAAAAGAGGATAGAGTGACCATTATAGTATATTATGAATATTTAAATATTACAAATTTGTAAATAAATTGAATTGTCAAAGTAAATTTTTGTTTTTATTTAAAAAATTTTAAGAGAATTTTTATATTCATTATAATTGTATACAGATTCCATTATGTTGTATTACTAAAATAAATGTTCAAATATATCCACAGCCACTCAGAAATTTGTATTTTTCATGAACATACATTTTCCTTGCAGATCTTTCATGGAGGGGGGGGGGGTCAAAAGATGGTTCTTCCTATTAAAATGTATGCTGATCTCTGGTGCAGATGTTATGGCAATTAAAGTTAGAGTTTGAGGCAGTTGGTAATTTATCATAATAGACTGCATGTTCCTGGCTTGAGTTGATACACTTTTAGGCTGCCTTAGCCTTTCACATCATGTAGCTTTTTTTTGCAATATAATTAGTCACGAATAAAGAGTTTGGTTGTGAAAAGACAGTTCTTTTCCAGAACAGTGATATTCTGGCAGTTACAGTTCAAATAATGGCTTTTCCTAGATAACGGATTCCCATGGACAATCCTCTCAAATTGCACAATTCTCTGTGCTTATAGATTCTAGACTTCTTATTTATAGCTTTATGGTCCCACACAAACTGTTATATTTTGGAAAAAATATTGCTTTAGTAACTATAATTTGGATGTTATAAAGCTAGGATTTATGACTCGAGAAAAAAGAGAAAAGATTAGAAAGATATTGTGAATTACAAGCAATGAAAAAAGATTCTAAGTTAAAAAGAAATGTGAATAATAATGCAGGAAAGGTCTAATGGATTCAAATATAGAAAAGGCTAGTATTGTTTAAATTAGAAATTAAGCTATTTAAAAGTAATCAAACAAAAGAATAAATATTTGAAGGACTAACTGCAGAGAAAAGGAATGTGCACATATATAATTAAACGCTTGACGATAATTTTAGAAAAGACGCATTGCTGGAGGAGATAGCTATACGGATATTAAACTGCGAAAAGGTATAAATAGTGTGTGCTAAAAAGAGCAGCAGCTTTTTCTTACTCTTCGTTTGATGATTTTGTTGTGTTGCTGGACGTCAGGAGAAAAGACCCAGAGAAAAAGCTGTTGAAAAAGTTGTAGGACTTTTCTGCTATGAGAGACATCATCTCAGAGACCGAGCCTCTGTAGTGTAAACAGCTGGATAGGGATCTTAAACAGACCGCACTGGTCTTATTTTCATTTGTGTACCACCTGAAAAGGCTCCCAGGAGAACTGTGCAAAGTCAGGCCATGGTTATAGATAATTTTTGTAGTATTGACTCAGGTTTGAGAATAATTAAGACATTTAACAATGTGAAGTATTAGCAAATTATTAAGAACTAGGTTGTCAAATTGTATATAATGTGTGATGTACTATAATGTAAATAAATATAATTTTCAGCTTTATTTAAAGATTTTTATTTCAACTTATAATCTATAATTTTTATTATTTGTGAATACACAACAAAAACTCCCATCATTTTCGATTGAATCCTTCAAAGAACTTATAACATTTTAAATCACATTTATCTTATTGTTGTTCTGGATACTTCTTTATTATCAAATTTTTTTCAATGTTAGATTATTCTCACAATAAAATCTAATCAAGGAATTATTGTTTTTTCTCTTTTAATTATATGGATTAATTTTATTTTTTTATTAATTACATGGGTTAAATTGATTTTCAGCAAGTTTGTTTTAAGAGATTTTGTTTCCGTTGTCTTACTTTATTTATTTTTCCTTTAATCCTGGTAATGTAATCCTGTATATATTTATAAATGTCACACACACACATATATATATATGCATATTAAAGCTACATATATGTGTGCCTATATATATTTGCTTCATTTTAAATAAATTTAAACTGAAATTATTTGTTGTGTGTATGTGGGAGTGAATGGAATCACATAAACTACCTTCTGACACATAAATTCAATTCACTTTAGTTTTAATTTTTTGCTTATCATTTAGTCTGCATTGCTAAGTATATATTTAAACATGCTTTAAAAGATCTATATCTGTTTGTTACCAAAAGAAAAATATTCTTTTTGTTTTAGTCTAAACTAAAAAAACTATCTTTAATATTAATTTCGTTATCTTACTAGTAAAAAAGTTTTAATTAGATAAAAGTTTACAAAACTTCTCCATAATTATTGAAGCTATAAGTAAACAACAGCTGTCCAGAAAAAGATGAATTAATTTGCCAGAAATTTAGAAAATCAAATCAAGTTTCATTATCAGCCAAAACATTTTTTTTTTTATTAATACTTTCAATTAGTAAAATTCCTAGAAAAGTTTAACTAAAGAATAATATGGAAATCTTTTCTTTACATTTAGTATATAAGTTTAATAAAACATGTTTAGGAGCCTTCAAATCAGTAGCCACTGGAAGCTCTACAAAAACAACAACAACAACAAAAAAACAGAAAGAAATGCCAAGAATGGAAAGGTAAAAGCAATTGATCCGCTCTAATTGATTATCCCAAGGGTATATATGCAGTGTTTCACCATAAAGTTTATTGTTATTAGGAAAATCAATCATTAATGTGTCCTATAAAGAAATATCTGCCTTAGATATGTAAAAAGAAAGAAGAAACATGTCATCCAATCATAGCAATTTTACTAAGAGCCGAGTCTATATAATGTCTTCCTGATTATGAACTGAATTAATGACCAACTATGCTACAGACTAAAATTTGCTCATCATGTAAAGTATTTTCAAAGTATCCTGCTCTGTGAATAAAATGTGCCATAAGTTAAAAGCTCTGTCTAAGAAAGGTATATAAAAAGGGATTCCTTAAAAAAACTATTTCTACAGAAGCTATGTGAAGTATGCATCAACATAGCTATATTTCAAACTCGAACTTTTGCATCATAAGTGATCGGCATTTTGGATTTTTTTTACCATAGACTCTTATCGTGGAAAAATATTAGTAATTTAAATATTTGGTTTATATCAATTAATCATAATTTTTCTATCAGTATATTTATCTCTGTAATTCATTTTTTTATACTTTTAACTTTATTTTTAGTGTAAAAATATGTCTTTTATATATATTAATGGCATATTATTGAATAGTATGGTAAAATGCATGCGAGTATATAAATATTTTTAATATATTGTAGTAAACCTGGAAATAAATAATGTGAGTTAGTTAAATGTAAAATTTAAATTTAATTGTTAAATCATAAAAATTTCAGATTAATTAAAATATATATAAAAATGAATGCAGGTAAATTTTTAGAAAGACAACTGTAGTATTTTAGGTTTTAAAATGTACATTTAATCAATCATTAACTAGTTTAAATTTTGTAAATTATTTTCCAGCTATGTATATCCAATTGCAAATCTCTCTAACATTAGAAAGAGAGCATGTATTTATATTAATGGTCTATCTCGATGAATTATTTATTTTAATATTATAAACAAGGGTGGATTCCTCAGGATGTGTATTTGGCATATTTGTATATGCATATGATCACTTGTGAACATATGAAAAGTATCATTTCATATTTAGGAATGCACACTATTTAGCCAATCATTTAGTATAGAATTTTTTTTCTTTTCTTGCTAGGTTGTCCTTATTGTCACGTATTAATTATTGAAGTAGATGAGTATTTCTTGCTATATGTTTATAGTTGTATACCACATGTGTTTTCTTTTGTATGTTCATGCAAAGGCTGGCATATTGTGTATATATATTTCAGTATTTATGTACTGGGTACCTTTTCTTACAGCCTAGCACTTCAAGGCATTAGTTTTATATCTTGAAGTCCCCTTCTTTTGCCTGATGTATCATATTCTGAATGTTTTTTAATTATGAAAATGCCATAATCTATAGATTATTTTTCACTTAAGGATGTGATTAAATTATATATAATGTTGAATCCTAATTTGGCTGTACCATGCATTTAAATTATTTGCTTAGATAATAGGAAATTCTTAGATAGAGCCGTGTTATCCATCCAGGGATTATTGGAATGTGAGTTAATGCACTACATAATGTCAAGTTAATTTTTTAGAAAGCACATTGATAATTATAAAATAGATATCAGCAGTAATTTATGTTAAGACTCAGATTAAACCAATGTTTACTTTATAGTTTAAAGCTTCAATTAAACCTGCATTCAATTTGTAAACTGAAACTAAATAATTATCATGGGTCCAAACCCCTTGCATCGCATTACCACAATCTTTTGCATTTGTCAAGAGAATGCTTTTCTAATTTTGTTTCCTTTGTTTGACTATTGTTGATCTAAATAAATATAAAATACTCATTATCTCTGCATTTTGTATTTAACACAATATATGTAGTTCAATTTAGTCACTTGTATCGCCCTGACCTAGCAAGATATAGAAAAACAATAGGATGATAATGTTTTAATCATTTTTTCTCTTTTAATTAAATTTATTATTATTATTTTTTTAATTACACGAGTTAAATTAATTTTCCATTTCGTTTGTTTTAAGGGGCTTTGTTTTCCTTTTTTTTTCTTTAATCCAGGTTTTGTATATATTTATAAATGTCATATACACACATACAAATTCTGACAGAATACAATATTAATTCATCTGATGAATTTCTGTTATTCTATAAAATAAATAAATACATCATACACACACACATATACATTCGTTTTTTTATTTAACTACTCTTTTTTAATAATAACAATTTTTATTATTTCAATGGAGAGTTATTATTTTTCGATTATATATAATGTAGTAAGAATTAATACTTAAACATCTAATCTTGATTATTTCACACTTTAATCAGTCTTGAGTTTAGTATTAAGTAATTTAATTGTTGCATAATGTGGGAATTGGCATTTGTCTTATAGACAGACAATGAGGAGAGTTTATTCTCAAAGTCATGCAAGAGCTGATTAGATGTTTTTTTTTTTTACATTATGTGGTAATTTGTAAAATTTGGTCAGTCCAGTAAATTGACTAGCTGACATATTTAATTAAAATTTTTAGAAATAAGTTATTTACTATTATTTTCAGTGAAAATATTTTTCATGAGGAAAAGAATTGTAACAATTTAAATTACTGATTTAATTTTCAGAGTACTTAAATCTTAAGATTATTTAAAAATTTATGATATATACTTTAATTTTAAAGATTAACTGTAACATATAATCAATTTTTAAAATAAAAGTATGCATTAACATTTTCAGAGTCAAGGTCATTTTAATGACAATGACTTAATGAAACATACACTTAAATTGTCATATTTTTCTTGAATATTTATAGTTTTATTTTGTTTATTTTTTAAAATAAGATTTTGCAAATATTAAAAAAATGAGAAAATCGAAAATAAAAAAATAATAATGAAATGTTTGGATTACAATGATAAAAATATTTTGAATAATTTTAATGAACTGAAATATAAGTATAATATCCTTTTAATGCAGAGTACCTCTTTTCAGAAGTTTAGATTTTATACCGAGTTTGCTTGGAATTTGTAAATCTCCCACTTGTGGGTCTCATATCAGTCTGTTGGCCATCTTGTTATGTTTAAAACAATGTATGTATTTTTTTTCTACGATGAAATTTACATTTTTTACGATTGTATTTTTAAAATGCAATTTTTAATTATTAATTTTTTTTTTAGATTTAGTAAGCGCAAAATGTTTTTACAGCTGAAATGTATTCTCTCACCCCTTGTTTTATTAGTTTATTGCCGATCTCTGTATTTGTGAGTCTTCTCTTTCTAGAAGCTAATTTTAGTTCAGATCTGGAAGCTGCAGTGACCAAAAAAAAAGTTGGAGAAATCATTTTATCTGCAAGGAACATAGGAACTACATCTAGGGCCAGTAAAACTGATTAATAATGATCACAACTATTCACCCTCTATTTTTAAAAAATTGAACTATATTTTATTCGTACTATGTAATTGTAAAGTACACCTGGGTCTCATTTTATATGGATTATTTTAATGCAATTTTGAAGTTATGTGATTCATGTTTCTTCTTAATATCTTTTTATGTGGATTTTCTTTTATGTGATAAAGAAGTTCATATTTCACTATATTTATAAGATATCATGAAATTTAAATTATTAATAACTTATTTTGACTTGAAATATTTTTTTTTTCCAAAAATTTAACGTTATATTAGCAGCTAACATGAATATAGCCTGAAGCTGTATTTAGAATCTTAGCTTTTATGTAAATAACCTACTTATACTAAAGCAGGGGTCCCCAACCTTATGCCCATGGGCACCAAGGCACCCGCAGACCATTTTACGTGTGCCCGCCGCTATCCGAACATGATAGAAAATTATTTATCTGATACAAATAAATTTAATTTTTAAAATTTGTTATAAATTATTATATTATATTATAATCAAATTGTAGGGCATCTATACTTTTACAGTGTAAAAATATAAATGTTAATTATATGTTAAAATTTTATTTTTGAAATAAATATTTTTTTGTACATTGTGTATTATTAACAATATCCAACTATAAATTTACATTGAAAAAATAAATGGTGCCTGCCACCTGGCTAGTATTATAGAATGTGCTCTTAAGTGCAAAAAGGTTGGGGACTCCTGTACTAAAGAGTAAATAATGATAATAGATTTATACATATGTATAAAAATATCGCAATAAATATTCAAAATTTTAAACTTTTAAAATGTATTTTATTAGATATAACATATAAATATTCTTTTAGATTTTTAAAATAAATAACGAAAATTTTATTGATTTTGTAAACTGAAAATAATCTTTCTAATGATAATGTATAATCTTTTTGTTTTGATTGCGATCTCATTTTTTAATATAAAAACATAATGAGAACATTTAAAATTTATTTCAGTAGTAAATAAAAAAAGACAAATTTATTATTTTCTGATAAGTAAAAATCAGTTAATCATAGATTTTACGTTGATGTGTGAGACAAAGAAAAATGTCAGAAAATGCTGGAATCTGAGTTTCCTGTAATGAACAACCTCTTAAATTCCAACAAGAGCTAAATAATTACATGTCTGGATATTGTGAGCTTTATAAACAATTAGTAAAATTGTCTCAAAGTTTAATCACTGATTACATTGTCGACAGAAAACCATTAACACAGCATAAGACTGAACGTGGCACTAGTTGTACTTCCTCTTGTGATGAATCTGATTTCTTACCAGTTCACAAACAAATGCATATTGTCAAATAGCGGTAATAATTAAAATATGTATCAAAAAACGTAAAATTAAATACTGTAGTTAATAAAAAAAGTTTGTCTTGTATTAATTTTTTTCAAATATTTGAAATTTTTTACTAGACATACTTTATTTCCTTATTTTTTTAATGCAAATTTTAAAGTAATTTTTCCTTGTTGCTTTGCTTTTATGTGATTTCTGAAAATTACAGAACCTATCGCCCATTTTTCAAGGTAAGTTAACTATTTTTGTGCGATTTTTTTAATGCGGGTTTTCTGTGGAACCTATCCACTGCATAAAACAAGACCCAGGTGTATATCTAACTATAAATGTATTTTTTGCATGAAGTTTAATAAAAAAAAACTAAAAAAAAACATATTTTTGTGTGCAATTTTGAACTAGGTTATAAACTATTAAATATTAATGTTCACATGTGGCAAATATGCCGCCAATATACATCCATAGGAAGTGGGGCATTTTTTTTCGAAGCCATCTGCCTTTGAATACCATTGTTCATATAACATTTTGTTGGGCGAATAATTTGCCGTGCACTTTAATGTTCATGAGGCTGATGTTAGCAAACGAATGGTCATAGACTGGTGTCATTTTTGTCAGGAAGAATGTACTATATATCTTGACAGAAATCCAGCACTTGTTGGCGGATTTGATGACAACGGCGAACCACGGATAGTGGAGATCGATGAGTCATATTTCTTTCACCGAAAACACCATAGGGGACAATAAGAGAAAGCCATTGGGTGTTCTGGGGGATAGAAACAGGATCAAGAAAGTGTTTTTTAACAGAAATTGAAGATAGCTGCTACTCTGGAACTGTTCATACAGCAACTCATTTTACCTGGTACGCATATAATCACTGATGGTTGACATGCATATAGCAGTATAAGTGGTCTAGATAATGGTATATACCTTCACTCTGTCATTGTCCATCAAGACAACTTTGTTGACCAGGACTACGAACTTATCCACACTAGTAATGTGGAAAATATGTGGATGAGAGCAAAGCATAAGCTAAAATACCAATTTGGTACCAACAGAGCTTTGTTTTCATCCTACCTGCAGGAATCTGCATTTAGGGATATGCATGAAGATGCCACCATTTTCAGAATTTCCTCGTGTGCATAGCTCAAAACTACACATACAAATGTAAGTTTCTAAATTTTTATTATTATTAACCTTCATGTAAAAAATACATTTATAGTTAGATATACTTTACAATTACATAGTACGAATAAAATATGTTCAATTTCTTAAAAATAGAGGTTGAAAAGGGCCTTCACAATGGACTTGGGGATTAGAATATATATAATATTTGTGTCATGTAGGTCAGGAATCAATTTACCCATCAGTGAGTATTCAATTAGTGTTTTTTATTACTTATAATTTTTATATAATTATATATGTCTAGAAGCAATAAATATGCTGTACAATTTTAAGCAATTTACATTTCAATGATAATAAAAACACTCACACATACCTACATAGTTAGTGCAATAGGCAAGATATATCATGATTTGATTTATATGATCATTCATTTATTGCATGATTACAGTAACATTGTACTCATTTGTTACAATTTTGTAATAATCTCTTGAACAGAGACCCTCAGTCATCCACTATCTCATACATCATTTCCCACATACATATATAATCAGCGCTCATAATAAATGTGTTTATTTTGATGTTTATTGATTTACTTAGTTTTTATTTATTTTATCTTAGAGAAATTTTTGTTTGATATTTATTTTTTTAGTACACATT
The DNA here is from genome assembly GCA_028023455.1 of Epiperipatus broadwayi. Lineage (NCBI taxonomy): Eukaryota > Metazoa > Onychophora > Udeonychophora > Euonychophora > Peripatidae > Epiperipatus > Epiperipatus broadwayi. Next base: position 35,190 of record JAQFVV010012498.1, read on the forward strand.
TTCCTTAAAATATAATAACACATTACAATTTACTAAAGTTTTCTTTGCAAAATATATCTCATAAACTGTTCTTACCTTCCCCCCATTAAAACCAAACATATTTCTAACATACCCTGCATGGAAGGACAACCAAACATTTCTAGCAGATATGACAAGATTTGGGTCAGCTAGTATAAATGAAAGTCACCAATCACTTTACTTTTGTTAGTTTTACACTGAAAAATTATCTCAGGTAAGTCATGTTATATATCTTTTTTTTTTCCAGCATTTTATGAAATTGTCATTTTAACATTTAACTTACAAAATTTAAAATTTGAGAACCAATGTAAAAATAATCATGTTTAAAAGTGTTAAAAATCTCTTTTTTTTTTTTTTTTGAGGTAATGACTATTTTATCAGCTTTATTACATTCTTTCATATTTGCTCTTTCTAACAATGTATATATTTTTATATTTATTGTATTCAAACAGAAGATGTGTTATAAATTATATTTGTTGTAATTTTAAAAAAAAAATTCAAAATGGCGACTTAGGAGTCTAAACGATAAGATAACAATCTCAACAATAAAACTTTTGCCAAAAACTAAATAGACTTAGCTTTTGAAAATAAAAATATTTTAATGACCATATATATTATTGCAATGAAAATCTAAAACAATTATATTCATACAGTGAGTTAAAGCTCTAATATATCCAGATGCTTGCCTGCAGATATATAAACAAAAACATAATTAAATGCAAAGCTTTATTAAGAAAATCAGAGTTAAAACTAATGCCAAAATTACATTATACCAATTTCATGATAGGCTGCATTATGGGAGCTGACCAGTGCTTAGGCAAATTTCACAAGTCTAAAAAACTTGGACCAAGAATGCATTTGCAAGTTTCATTATGCTAAAAGTGTCCATTAATCTATATTACACTATTTTTTGAAAATGACAGTCATGATCAGCAGAGATTTCTTATGCATGTTAATCCAATATAGACATAATTAAAAATGAAAATAATATAGTTAAATGTTGGATTATTTATACTTTTCCAAATACATTTAACTGCTAGCAATAACAGAACCCAACATTTAAAGAGGTATTTTTTTTCATCGCTTAAAGGGAAACAAACTAGTAATTTTTAAATTTTATGAATTTAAGATGATATTTTAAGCAATTGCCAAAGGAAATAATCAGCAGAAATTTAATAGCTTTTTCTATGAAAGTTTTTTTGATTTTTTTCACCTTTTCTTTTAAAGACAAAATTAATGGGTGTTTCCAAACATTGATTATCACATTGTTAACTTATTGAGATGGTTTGTTACTGTCATGAGAATGGAAGTTTTAACGTTTTTATTTTTTACTCTGCACAATAGTCTTGGGTTTTCCCTTTTGAACCTATATACATTAGTGCATTCATCGTCTGTTACTTTAGACATGTCTTTTTCTTTTTTATTACTGTTCTTTAATCACTTTTTAATGGAAAAGTTTCACTTTCCATAATTCACACAGAATTTCATAGATGCAGTTCTTGTATTTCAGCATTTCAAATTTAGACTTTGTAGAAGTTGGGATTCATCACAATGATGCTAGGACTTTTGGGAAACTGTTCTGATATCTCTATTATGTATGTACTTATTATTTTTTTCTTTTGATGTTTCTTTTTATTATTTGAGTTTTTTTCCTGGCTAACCATTTTTTATGAGAGTTCATTCTCTTTCATAGTGATATTATAATTCTACTTTTTATGTTACTATCATGATTAGACAAATATGCTAAATATTTTCTTATATGTGTAAATTTTCCATAAGCAGATACTTAGATTTTGCTATGAGATAGTCTTGTTTCAAGAACGTCTAAGAATGCAATTTTTTTTCTTGTTTTAATTTTGTGAATTTTTTGAAGGAGATATGTTATTAATGTCTATCAGAATGCTTTTAATAGTACTTCATCATGTGGCCATTAAAGCAATGTATCATAAACATAGTAAAGCCAAATTCTTGGTGGGGAGTAAAGTGATAGTTACGTTAACAGTTTCTAGCATTTCAATGTAAATGTTGCTAATCAGGAGTAATTGAGTCCATAACTATCCTTTGATTTTGTTGGAAGAATTCTCTATTGTATTGATATGTTGTGATGCAGAATGCTAAGAACTCCATTATGCTACCAATGAGAAGATTTGCTTTAGTTTCTATAGGTTATTTGCATAATTTCAAATTCATAACTGACACTTCTGATAAGCAGCATGTATATTGAAGAATTTAAATCATAGTCATAAATCTCCATTCTCCCAAAAATCTGGCTTTGCTATGTCAATAATACATTCATTTTATGCCACAAGGTGAAGCACTATAATAAACATTTTGTACAAACATCACTAATATTTCTCTTTCAAATTAAATCTACAAAAAATTAAACAAGATCAAAAATTGGCATTTTAGATGTCCTTACGACAATTGTAACTAATAACAAAATCAAAACAATTGTTTATAGACAACTCTCACATTCAGAAAAATATTTAACATATACTTCAATTATGATAGAAACACAAAAAGAGCAAAAGAACTAGCAGTGACCTGGAAAAAAAGAAAAATTCCACACAGAATAAGCTTTCACGAGTAATGATATCCACTAGCTACTTTTAAGGAAGGGGGCAATAAACAGAAATAATATCAAATAAAATAACAAAATAGATACAATGGTGTATTCATATTCCAGGGATGGAACAAACTACAGATAATTTGAATCATTACAATATCACAACAGTTTTTCAGATCCATAGCACATTATGAAAAATTCTAATCTCATAAAGATTTATGGGGGGGGGGGGATGATAAGGATTGAAAATAAATAAAATGAGACCTAATTAATTTGAGAAGTAAATTTAAATCATATAATAATAATAATTTTATTTAATCATATAACAATAAGAATTTTAAACATAAAATTATATGATCAATCTCCCTGAAAGTACATATTTATTTGCATTTTTTAAAACTATAAATTTTTTTAAATGCATACCCTTTTAAAGTAAATATTAAATATTTCAACTATTTTTAAAGCACAATTAAAATCACCTTTAAAAAAAGGCATAGTTAAAAGATTTCTTTGGTGATTTTAATTTTAAAAAATATCTAATTAGCAAGAAAATAAGAGTAAAAAACCTTACTTGTTAACAATGGAGTCCTTGACTGGTTCGCAGGTCTGCGGTTGGGGTGGCTGGTACACTGTTTGACAAACAGGATTATGTCCGGATACTAAAAAAGGAGAGCATGACCGCACAGTTTGATAATTAATTGGTGAAGGCTGAAGCATCCTGTATGAATGTGATTCTGTTTCTTTATGTGGTGATGGATATGCTGAGGTGGGTGTGTGTCCTTGGCTTTGCGGGCTACTAAGATCCATAAAAGGAGAGTGTGGTCTTGAAGGAGAACTATTACAACTAAGATTAGATGATGGAGAATCAAGACTTGTTGATGATGAAGCAGCAGCTTTCTGTTTTCTAACTTTGGTACTATATTTATAATAATCTGAAAGTTCATATGGTTTTGTAACTTCCCTATATGGCTGATATTGCTTAACAGTCATAATGGGTTGTGAAGATTCAATATGAACATGATTTTCATGTTCATGAGCTATATACATTTGAGGACTTTCTTTTAAATGAAAATGTTTCACTTCTACATTTTGTCCATGATCATCACTGTCCAAGCAAGTTTCAAACCACTGTTTAGACCTCCGTGGGTTCCCATCTATGGTGGCATATTTTGGATGTCCATGTTCAAAACCTCGATAGCGGTGTGGAGAATGATCCATTTTTTCAAGGTTCATTTGAGCAGGTTCATTTTTAGAATACATAGATGTTCCTAAAGTCCTATCTAAACTTCCATATCTGTTTGCTGGAATATTATGCCTTTTATATGCTCCTTCTAAGCTATTATGTTTTGATGGTAATCCTAAGAGATCTTCATCCAAAGCCTGGCTTGTTCTCTGTGATGCAACATGATAAGCTCCAGAACCTTCAAATAAAAAATTTGGCTCAAGCCATCTAATTCCTCCATTGCTTAAGTGATTATCAAGTTGGTAATTACCAGTAGGTGTCCTTGTGCTGAATGTAGGATATTGCTGGTTTCTATAAGCAGTCCGTGTTTGGTAAATTGAGCTGGGAGTGTAGCCCATACTAAATGGTCTGAAATTATGAAAAAAGCTCCATCAACCAGATGATAGAAAGTGGTTAGTTAAAAACAGAACAAGTCTTGGGAAGTCAGGTCAGGACAAAATTACATTATAGTCCATGCATACAGTCCACCAGTGTTACATGCATGCAGAGAACATCTTCAGGGAAGATTTACTTTATCCCTGCAAAACCAATCATGTGTTAAGCCACTATATTCTTATTTTTTTAAAAAAAAAAACTCACTACTTGCTAAGCGTTAGTAGATTAGATTACCCCCCAAGTGTCTGAGATTCCTGACTAGAAGCAATTAACAATATAAGCCTGTTTATTTTTGTCTGTCATTGACATTTATAATAGTACTATTATTAAGTAAATTACAGACTAAGTAAATGATTTATAGAAAAATTAAAGCGAATTATTAAACTTTCACTTTTCTTAAGATATATATTTTAAAAAGGTATACTATTTGAGTAAAGCTATAAATATATATTTGTTTTAAATACAAACTTTTTGGCATTCTAAAAATCAAATTATTATTATTTTTAATAATTAAAAAAAAAAAAAGTTTTATGAAATAAAACTTTACAATAATGATTAATTATGGCATAGCATTATATAGTAAACAAGTTAAATCAAAATTAAATCAAAACGATATGTGTTGCACTGAATTGTAAGTATCACAAGTCTTGTTAAATATGTGCCAAGAAACTACTATGAGAAGCATGGAAAGAGAATATATTTAAATTCATTTAAGATTACAATACCGGTCACTAGCATAGTGTTAACTTGCCATTACTAACACTTACATATTTTCCAATATATTTTTGGTACATTTAAATATAAAATGTGACTTGTCCAAATTCAATTATTTATTTATTTTTTGGATTAATTGAAATTCATATAAAAATAATTCACAGCATATTCAGAATTATCTACCATTTAAATTTTTCTCAATATAGTAATATATTTGGTGTATAAACTTGATTTTGCTCAAAATTATCACCACTTACCCTATCTTATATTTGTTTTAAAAAATCCATATAAACTCAAGTGTGAGACAAAAAGTATTAAGTCAAATCTAAAAATAAGATACTGATTAAAGCTGATTAATAGTTTTTTTTATCAACAAAGTAGACAATTTTAAAAACTAAGTTTAATTTTATATTACTTTATTAGGTATTTAGATTAAAAAGTTTCATGGTCTCGCATCTCCTCCTATATCTATGACATAGGTTTGAATCCAACCTGGACAAAGTGTAAAAATTATTTCAAGTTCCAATCAACATATGATTTTCCTTAGACATAATTCATTCATAGCCAAACAGAAAAACATCCTATATTAACCAGTAAATAGATATTTAACAATTATTGGCTAGAAAGTAGAATAAGGATGGAAAACTGCTCAAATTCTTTACCACACAGCAATTAGTAAGCCTGATGAGTAATGCCTTCTGTTTCACTGATCCTCTATAGGAACTGTTGAAATAGCTTTTGCCTGTAGAGAGTTATATATGAATATATTTTTAAAAGATTGAATAAAAGTATATTAGATAGAGACAGGTTAACATTTGTTTTATAGGTCTAGAAGACATTTATTTTGAAAAGGCATAGTTTGGATAGAAAATTAATAGAAAATTCATATATATAATTTGGATAAACATTTATTAATGAGAGCATCTAATTTGACAATGACTAGAGAGAAATTTATTAAAAAGAATATTGGAATAAATGCATAAAAAACTTAAATCAGACACAAATTATGAAGCATTAATTGTTGCAATAAATTACTGAATACAACCAATAAAACCCTATGACTCTATTACATGGCATTAGCTTACTCAATATTTTGCAGCAGCATATTTTTCTTCTTCATCACATCTATGCTATTTATTGTAAGCTTTAATAATTAATAAATGCAGATAATAGAGTTTAATAAATCCCTATTTAGTTCTATCCTATCTAATAACTCCAGACTAGTTTCAGGCTTAAGACTTTCATCAGTGTGTATATTGGAGATAATAGCACTGGATATTAATTTATCAAACACTATCATTTGCATCTATTAATTACTAAAGCTTACAGTAATGACATAGAAGTGGTAAAGAAAAAAAAAAGCACACTGCTAGATTACTGAATAATAGAATAGCTGATAAAGAAAACAAATGAACAAAAAGAATAAGAGCTGCAAAAACTTGCACAGAGTAAGAACTCAAGAAAATGATTAACAAAAAAAAAAAAGACAAAGTTAAAAAAATAAGATAAATAAAATAGTTTAAAATGATGGAAATATGAAAGCCACATTATTGAGAATTGCATAGAATAAATGGAACAAAATTTTGAAAGATTTACAGAAAAGAATACAATATGAAAAGATTAAGAGGTGAAAGAAAAAAAAGGCAGAAATCTTAAATATATAAGAAATATATTTGGATCATTTTAATTAACAAAATAAAAAAGTATTTTTCTGTCTTTCAAATATGTTTGGGGATAAAAAAAGATGTTAACTATTAACTTTTGGTCAATGTTTTGAATAAACATGTTACAGTGGACGTAATCTAAATAAATTAGACCACTCAGGATAACCATCCAGTCAACTGAACGATAAAATTTTCATCCTTTTGCTATCTCTGTGAATATGGATATAAGTGCACACATTTTAATGGATATTATTCTGTTGAAAATATTATAACCAGCTATGTATAATATTAATTACTATGATTTGTTTTTATGTGTTATGAAGATAAATCAGATGATTTTACACCATAACAACATGATAAACTGGTTATAAATAAACTTACTGCATTTCTATTATGTATAATAATAAAAACAAAGATGAATCGAAAGAAATGAAATTCTGAATTTAAACTTTTAGCTAAAAGCCATAAAAATGAGTTGGATAATAAACTTCATCATTCAGGTATAATAAAATTTAGTCACTATCTTTTGAAAACTTTTTTTTTTAAAAAAATTTCTAGTTACATTTTTAATACATTTAATTCTTTTAGATATTTTAATACATAATGCAATATTCTCTATTTACTCAAGATAGTAGTATAAACAATTTTATAACTGGTTTCTAATTAGTCATTTTTCTTCACATTAATCATTTTTAATTTACTATTCAAGCTAGTGATCAAAAATTTCATAAAGCTTAAGGATTTGAATCTTTGCTAATTTTACTTATCTTGCTACTTTATCTAAACATTAATTTTCACTGAAGATTGATTAGATATAAAAAGTTTACTGTAAATGTAATCTGTATTAATTTATAAGCATACTGCACTTTTGTAATTTAGAATCACCAATATGACATTAATTTTGAAAAATAAAGGATGATTAGGGAGGAGGGTATAATGGTAATATGAAGTGTATTATTAATTACTTTTAGACTAACACAGACACTTGGATTTTTTTTTTAAAAAAAGCTTTAAATTACATGTTAACAAATGCTGCATACACATAAACAAATTTCAAAACAAACTGAAGACAGAAAAAACAAAACATTTTTTTAAAAATTAAAAAATACCATACATTCAAGTATGCACATAATATAAAAAGCATACAAGTACATACATGAAGAAGTAATCAGTAAATAGGCTACAAATGGTCCTAAAAAGTTACACAAATAACATATTAACCTATAAAAAACATTAAAACAATCAAAAGATGTGTTCATAGGAAGGGCATATGACACTTGGCATTAGAAGTTACAGAATTGAATAGTGATCTGCAGACAGATCTTGAGTTTATAAATATATTATTGGATTAAAGTACTAATATTGGTATACTTGCACAACCGCGTTATTAATTTCTAGGAAATGTATGTGAGCCATTTCCATATTTTATCATTGGATAATACAATAAAGATTTTTTATTCATAAAAACAGTCCTTTCACTCACAAAAACACATAATAACATCATGTTCCTTGACAATATATGAACACATTTGCCATTTAAACTACTGATCACATACATATTTAGTAAGATTGTGCTATTGCCTATTAAGCATATAAGAAATATGTTGCAGTTGTTGAGCTTTTATTTGTAACCTATTTATTGATTTTTCCTTGTAGTTGCTAAAATAAATAATCATTATCATCAATAAATGATTTCAAACACCTTTATTTTATAAAGCGATTAACTCAAAATGTACTTATAAACACGAAGAAACATCTTAACCCATAAAAACAAATATAATAAAGACAATTTTAAAATTCTGAATCTTTAAGACATTATACACTATTACAGTTTATGCAAAAAAAAAAAAAAAATGGGAAGGGAGCTTAAAATTAGAATGACAGATTAAAAATAAAGAAAATGAGATGTTGAGTTTTTGTGAAGTTACAAAAGAATAAAAATGGAATGAAGTATGTAAATGTAAAATATATGTATAGATTTTAGTATAGAAATAGACAAGGTATTCAAATATACATACTAACAAGTAATAGTAATAATTAAATATAACAGCAGAATAAAATCTGATAATAAATGTGAGGCATATTTAGACATAGATCATTGTCTTTTAATTATGAACACAAAAATAAAATTACACATAGTTGGTGACAAATTATTGGAAAATGTTTGCAGAATAACAAATTTATTTATATGCTTGAATGAGTGTAACAATGGAAGAAAAACAATGATGCCTGATGGTAATAAAAATGAAACTGATTAATGATAAAAGAAGGATCAAAAATCATGATCCTGTAAAATGTACAGAATTGACACAGAAGATACAGAGGAATGCAAAACTTGAAAAGGAGAGTAAATGTGCCAATACCAAAAAAAAAAGAGATCTCAATCAAAGTGATAATTATAGGACAATAGCTCTGATTTCAGCTAGAGGCAAGATAATGCTGAAGATGGTGTTGGATAAAATACAGACAAAGAAGAAAAAGAAGCAAATAAGTTTCTGAACATACAAGAAATGAGAAATCTGAAAACCAATCTAAACATTATCGTCAACAAGACTAGTAAATTTCAACAATTTCTCTACATCAGTTTTACAGATTATGAGAAAGCTTTGGATAGCAATGATAAATATGAGTTATCCTCCATATGTGGTTTAGCTGTTATCTTATTTACCCAGGAGAAAAAAGCTAGAATGAGAATAGCACAGACAACTCAGAATGGTTACAGAATTAAAAAATGAGTTTTGTATGTTATCATAAATACTTATTCAACTTTGTAACAGAGATGGAAATGATAGTTTTTTGGAGGTGGGATGAGGTCCTAAATTGCAGTTGACAGTATCAGCAGGGAAAAAATACAGAATTCAGTATATCGACTAATAAAAACGGAAGCAAAATATGGTCAATGATTAAATATAAGCAAGACAGGTGTTATGCAATTAACTGGAGGAATAACAGAAATAATAGTGAAGAGTGTTTTCACCTGGAAAGGATTTTGGAGATAGTCTATCTGAATTAACATAAAAAAAAACATACAGAAACCAATGCATGATTATTGTTAGCATCCCATATACAATAACAGTGGCATAAATATGTGGCCAAAAGTGTAAACTACTGAAGGTTTGGATATGTCCAATGTGATACATAGATGTGAGACAGATTTTGGAAAAATGAGAGCAAAAATTGATGCTTTTGAAATGAAATGTTTTCATAGAATGTTTGGAATATAATGAATGAATTTTGGTGAAAACAAATATACAAAGACAACTATTGGATATGTGAAAATGAAAAAAGCAATATTATTCTAGGCATGTGGGGAATGTGAATGTGCTAGAAAATGAGTTAAGAAGAGGATTATGGAAGAGTAATATCACAAGATGAATAGGATTAACAGTATTGAAAGCATTCACACTGCTGCTTTTCATCGAAATGATGAATTAAGCAGATGACAAAAAGAAAAGTTTAACATTATAAAAAGAATGCATCATGGTAAAATTGGAAGTAATCTGACATGTAAATAAAATTTAATGAAAAAGGCAGAATGTAGATGAAAATTTTAAAAGAAAAAAATGAAAAAACATATGGTTGTAGACAGGATATTTTTTAAAAATTATTATGATGGCATTTTAGTTAAATGTTAGACTATTCTCATCATCTAATTGTTTAATATAAAAAATTTTTCCAAATATATTCAACTGTTAATAACATCACACAGATTACCATATATATGGCCAACAATTTGAGTGGTATTTTTTTACTTCTTTAGTATTTTTGGTCTGATCTGCAATATTATTAGCATGGAAGTTGAAACAGAGATCTTTAGATTTATGAATAGTGAATTTAAGAATCATTAACCAGGCTATTCTGTTAAAGTGATTACCTGATAGAAGAGAAAATAATATTACTTAATACATTGTGTTATAAGCCAATAAACATCACATGATCACTATTTCTTATGCTTGCATATAACTCATTAAAACAGGAAAAACTCACACTACATGTATTGCCACTCACTGCAAGCTAGAGTAATCAATGGATGCCAGAAGGTGCAATGCTCTCAGATTCAAGGCTCCTAACTGACGAAGACCACAAGCCAGAAACTAGTCTGGGGATATTGGATGAGTAGGCACTAAATGGGGATTTTATGCACAAGCCTTCTGGCATCCATTGATTATTCTAGCTTGCAGTGAGTGGTAATACGTATAGTGAGTTTTGTCTGTTTTAATACATTGTGTTATACACTGACCTGTGTGCTATTAGTAACAACTGAATGTATTTGAAAAATTTAAATAAAGTTTAAATTTTTTCTAAAAGATTTTTAATGATTAATATGATGAAAATAGTCCAACATATACTTAAAGTAGTAATGCATTTATTATTTTATTTAATATTATGATTAATCACTCTTGAGGTCAAGATATCCATGAACAACAATGCAGTAGATTACAACAAATTATTCAATTGACCATTTCTAAACTTATTTCTTTTTTCCCCACTTTTGCACATCAACCAATCAAAGAAAATTTTGCTCACTAACAAGACTATATTCTTCTTATTAATCATATAGAATGAGAAGATTTATTTAACATATATCAGGGAGAAATGATCTATTCAGTTTACATAGAGATTAGTATTCCTGATGATATGACAGCTATTCTTAGAGGTAATTCTTTGAGATAATTAAAGCAATAAATGAAGCAATAAATCACATTGGAAAGTATTTATTAGTTTAGGGGGAGGAGGGGGAATTGGAAAAAAATGTTTATAAAAGTAAAGGGTTAAGCACTAAAATTGGATCAGAATAAGTGATTTAAACAGTGGGACAGTCAGATAGTTTTGTATAATAGCACCAACTATCTCACAAAAGTAATTGACAAAAAAATGTTAAAAATAGAATTAAAAAAGAAATTGTTTTAGAATCTGACATTGTAAAAGTAGAAGCATGAATAATTAAAATAAGTAAGTAAAGAAAACCACTGAAAAGTTTGAATCATAGGAGCAGGAAAAAAAGGCAGAAAGATATTATACATAGTATGTTATTTCTAACTTTTATTAATATAATGAAGAAAATACAATGGATTGGTTATTGATTTAGACATAGAAAGAAATAACAGAAGATGAAAAAAGAAATTATTAAATGATTTTAAGGGAGAGATGGCATAATAAGATGCATGGAATTTATATTCAATCATGATGATGATATTATTTTAATATCATTAAATTAACAAGGAAGACATTATTATCATTTAATTAACCTGTTTGGACTTGGGCTAGATGTTCTTGAACTAGAAGAACTAGGTTGTTGTCTAACAGGACTAGTAGGAGGTGTTGCTTGCCATGAAGTTGCAGAATGAGAGGAAGTAGAATGAGAAGTAGAGGACGAGGATTCTAATGAAGGACTAGGAGCTTCAGAAGTTTCAGTCTTAAAATAAATAAAAATTATGATGAACATTTAAAAATAAAATTAACAATTACTATACTTCATGCAAAATAGCAATATATATATAAAAATTATGTCAAATACAGAAATCTGCATGAAGCAGAGCTTCTAAATTAAATAAAATGGAATAAAAAATTGTTACACTGAAACTTGTAATAATAAAATATAGATATTTTTAAGAAATTATAAACAATTTCAATTAGTGATTCTCACCAATAACTCAATCTTTCGTAAACAATTATAACTCTCTGGTAAAATAATTTTAATTAATGTCAGGAAATATTTTCCTTGGAATCAAGTAAGACACTATTTAGATGCTTTATTAGGTTATCATGTAAAAGAAGGCATATAAAAAATTTTTGATAAATTAAAAATATAAAGTTTGTGAGTGTATATTACAAAATAAAAATGATAAAGACTGAATATTTGTTATAAATAATAACCAAATATATAATCTTTTTTGAAGATTATATTTTCTTTAATAATGATTTGTTAAGTTTTGAAATAAGTTTGTTAATTCAACTATAATAAGACATTTTCTTATTAACATCTACAAAAATATTTTACACCAATTAACATAATATTACTCACAATAACAAACAATGCAACAGTAAAAAAACTGAAAAGCCAAAAATATGGACTTTTATATCTACACTACATTTGCAAAAATCTGCCTGGATAGAAATTTATGCTCAATAAGAGATTATATTCTGAGAAAAATCAGAAAGACTGCTAATGAAATGTGATATTTTCTCTACTAGTTTAGTTAATTAATTTTGACACATATATAGTGCTTAGCTTTACTTTACTTTAGAAATGAAAAATTAAAACATAGCTAGTAGATAAAATGAAGAAATTATTATAACAAAACAATAAAAAGCTGGAATTGTAAAATAATTTCATAAAAGTCCATAACAACACAAAGTATCAATTTTTCCTATTTCCTGAAAAGACAGAACAAACTATGTTCTCATTAAGGTATTAAAAACCAAGATTAGAGATGGAATTTACAAATGGAAAAAAATTCATATTATTTGGTTTAATCTTCCTTTAAAAATAGCCTGGAATTAATAGCATTATTTAAAATCCCGTAGTAATTACAACTTAAAGTCTATAGTTAGTTTGGGGCCACTTCCCTCAGAAATCTTAGTAAAATTTTATATCAGCATACCAAATGTTAATATTTTTTAAAATTGGAAAATCTATCAATCTGCATTTCTCATTACAATTTACCACACAATATCCATTATCACGTAATATGTATTTCAGTGAATAATATTTTTGTATACAATTGGAAAATTCTATCTGTTCTTCTAGATGATTTGATGTGAATATACAAAGGTTGACTAAAATCCAAAAAAAAAGTCATCTATTATATTAGCATCATTTTTGTCACAAATTTTTTCTTTATAACTCAAAAAAAAAAAAAAAAAAAGGTAAGAAATACAGTTATGTAAGCCTATGACAAGAAATCGTCAAGTCTGTTGAGTTTAAATATGGTCAAATTGTTGGTGCCTGGTTAACAATTTAATGCATTAAAATTTCCAGTTTAAATGTAATAACTTACTAACAAAAAATAAATAAAACTTGCTAGAATCAATTGTAATAAGAAATCAAAGATTATTGAGGAATCAAAACACATAATAAAGATTGTAGCAAAAAATGCAAATCTAATCACCATAAAATTATAAAAATCAATACATATACAAACTATCTGGTATGTCAACAGTTTCATAAGCAGAACATTTATGGCAGAATCACCATTTCAAAAACACAACTTCCTATTGCAAATAAAGAAGCAATATCACTTACATAAGTGGTCAATGAATGACTATAAACATGAAATACTGATATATACATTATGTTTTATGCTTGTCCTAGCAACCAAAATCTCTGACAACTGCAAAAAAAAAAAAAAAAGCTTACCAATCAGAATACTTTTTCCCAAATGTAAAACATGATAATAGAATTGTAAAGATATTGGAAAGTATATCATGATATTCTCCAATAACATCTCTTAAAGAATTTGAGTCTTTTCTTAGTTAAGAAGGCTTAATATTCTTTTAAATAATATTCAAATGGTTATATAACTCCATCTCATATAAGCATTCCTTGATGCAAATGATAGCACTACATTATATTAACAATAATGACATAGATACTTCCATTATTTTGTCCAACCCCCTTATATTTATACATCATTATAGATATCCATAAACTCCAGTTATGAAAGAATTATAAATACAGTATAATGTGCAGCTGGCATGTAAAACAATTCTTAATCTATATCTTTATTTTTAGATTAATATGAATCAAACACTGATTCATTATAATACTTCACAATGTTTTATATAAAACATTTACACACACGCACACTAATATAAACCGACACATATTGAAATTATCTTGATTAGCAAAACTCAAAATTTTTTTTATAAACCAATATGTCACTTTTATTTTTTTGTATTAGTGGAAATCAATTTCTGTTGCCTTATTAATGACTACAAACAGCAAAGCAAAACTATCAGTTTTATTCTCTAAAGTCCACAGACTTGAGAAGTTGCTGGATAAATCCTCAGTTGAAGAAAATAAAAAAATCAAATTTCAGTTCATTTGAATGAAATTGTTGTAATTAGCCAATCATTTAATGCATTAATATTAGATGAATTTCAAGGCAATTAAATCAATGTTAGCATCAACAATTTTTAATTTGGAATTTATCATTTTTTAAACAAATTTGAAATCTAATAATATTTGTTACATTTTAATGATGAGTTTCAGACATAAACTTTACTCCCTACAAGTCTTTAAAAACCCTATTGTAAATTTCTCTATATTCTGTAGCTGCTGGCAATTCTTTTATTTCTTAATATCTTATAAACAAAATTAATCATAAAGTGTTTGATATGAAGCATAATGCTGAACATTTGAGTTTGAGCAGAAATGCATATGTGAAAACTAAACTAAACAAACATAGTGCTAATGATTTTTTAGTTGAGGAAACAAGTTTCAGTGTACTTTAAAGATAAGCAATTTGTAATAATAATATATAAATTAATATATCATTTTGAACAATAAAAGGATTTAAACATCTAAAACATTTGATAAATAAAAGTCAGTTAATCAGTGCCAACATGCATGATTACCAGACCATGCCAACAGTCAGGGAATATCTCCAGCCAGTTTGCTAAAATGCAAACGTTAAAAAAAAAAAAAAAATTATAAAGTTAAAGCCAGGCAATATCTAGCCTCATGCGAAATTCATAATAATAAAAATACAAAAATATCTATTAAAAATCAAAAAGAGAAACATCTTGTATCGAAAAGAGTAGACAGTTAAATGAATAGACTTAAGAAATGTATCAAAAATAGAAGGAATATATATGAATAGTTTCAGAATATAACAGTTTAAGAAGATTCTTAATTAATATGATTCTGATAATATTAATTAACTTGAGCAAAAGAAATGTTTATGGATCTTTTCTTCACTTCTAAATTCAAATATGAGTAATTCAAAATTGTTATTAATAATTTATACACATAATGGTGTGTTTATCATATTTTTAATCATTTATAAAAAAATTTTTTTTAAGTCATTAGAAAAGTGATATAAGCACTTAAGCAAGAGTGAATAAGAGTAGAAGTGATACAATGTTAATTCTTCTGCTCAGCATGCAAAGAAAATACTTAATAAGTTAAAGAAAAAAAAATACAATGAGAAAGCAGTATTATATAATTAACTGTCCAGCTTAACCATACAAGGTCAGGCAGAAAATTTCTACCAATGGCAAGTTGAAATGTTTAGGCTCCAGTTTCCGGCAGAAAGATTCTGACCAATGCATGTTGTTATGTTCCCGATGTTTGAGTAGAGGGTGTGAGAGACTGTGGCAGATCATAGGTGGAGCACCTACAAGTGGAGAAACTGGGCTACTGACTGCTAAGTGGACATTGACAAGTGGAGGAGGACTGACAATAACTGAAACAGGAACACCTACTTTCTGAGAAGTGACCCCTCGAACTTTGACCTGCTCAGTAGGTTGCTGGATGGGCGTTGGTGGTAATGGGCGGTTTAAATGAGCAGATGGACTGACCACTGGTAATGGAAGCTGATAATTTGTAGCTAAAATTAAAAAAAAACACACCATTAAAATAATATATCTATATGCACTAAAAGACAATGAAGTATTAATAATATGTGTGTACACATGTCTATAGAGTAGTTTTGTAAATACTTTCATCACAAAATAATACTTAAAACATATAATTTATAATCATACTAAAAGACAAATACAAAAACAAAAAAAAAATTAAAATTTTGTCTTAAATTCAAATCATTTAATATATATATTTAAAAAAATTTTCTCACTGAAATGTATGACCTGAAAGAATAAAATCTTTTAATCTCAAATACATTCTTTGTAAGTATTAAATTGTATTGGATTATTAAATTATGTAGCTTTCTCTCATAAATTATATAAACTATTAGTGGTGCTTCTTTCTTCAAACATTTAGTATCTAGTGATTAAACAATGCTTATATCAATTTTGAATTCTTAAAAATTATTTTTTTCTTAAAAAAAATAGAATTGCCTTTTTTCCAAAATGAGATTGGTGGTACAATGATTTTTAAGACTAATAAACACTGTAAATATGATAATAAAGCAAAGAGAATTATCTTTTTTTGTGAAATCATTTATATGATTCAAATGAAATTTATAAAAGTATAATTTTAAAAATTCATGAGATTTCAAACACAATTTTAATATGTAATATAGGAGATTTGATCAGAGACTTTCAAGCTCTCTTTGGCCATCCACTCTATCTCATACAACTGATACACATGACCACACCTCTTTGGCCATCCACTCTATCTCATACAACTGATACACATGACCACACATGTGAAAAAGATAAATGATCTCCAATATATGTATTTCATGCTGAACCAGAACTCATCAATTGGTCCAGATCATGATCTCCCACATATATATATAATCAGTGCTCAGTTTATATTAAGAGAGCCAATCTGTGTTCAAATCCAATATATTACATCTAGACTCCAGGTATATAAAATATACTTGTATTTAAAATATTATAAATTCTGCCTGTATTCTGCCCATCCCTCTTTTGGGTATTTAAATGGACAAGGTCCTATAAATCAAGGATCAGAGTGACTTAAGGTCAACATAGGCATGACAATAATATTGGCATTACCAAGGGATTTGGGTATTCCTCATGAGATTTTCAATGGTATTGATAGCTGAAGAGTTGGGGGATGGAGTAGATTGAAGCCTGTCCATTAAAGTATGAAGTTTTGATACCTTAATATAAACTGAGCACTGATTATATATGTATATGTGAGAGATGATGATCTGGACTATCTGATGAGTGCTGGTTCAGCACAAAATATGCATATTGGAGATCATTTATCTTTTTCATATGTATGTGGTCATGTAAATTGGTTACATGAGAAAGTGCCAAAGGGAGTTTGAAAGTCTGTGTTAAATACCCCCTATTATATCTAGACTCCAGGTATATAAAATACACTTGGTATATTTTTTTTATAGTGCATAGTTTTGAGCATAGTGAAAATAAATTGTCTCTCTTTTATGATAAAATTGAAAGAGGTGATTTAAATTTTACAAACATTAGAAATTGAACTGAATCAATAAGAATGGAATTTTAAAAAAACTATACAGTAGTCAATGCATTTTAAGAATATGCATGTAATGTATGCATCCTACAAATTTATAAAGATTTTGAGGAAGCATTTATTTTAAATTTTGATATGCATATAAAAATAACAACTAATATAGCCAAAAAAATAAAAAGTAAAACTAAAAGTAGAAAAAATAAAATCTATATTTTAACATTCTAAATGATAATTTAAAAAATAGTATATGCCAAAATTTAAATAAAAGTAACTATTTTTAATTTGGAAAAAAAAAATAATAATAATAATAACATGAATATTATATATATATAAAACCAAGTGAAACAGTGAAAACTTTTTCCAGATAACTAAAGATTTTCAAAAACCTTAGAATTTTTTTAAATCCAAATAGTTCTCAATATTCAAACCCAATAAATATTTAATTATTGGTTAGAAAATGGATATCTAGCTATTATTAATTAGATAGTGTACAAAGTAAGGTTACAAAAATATAAACTCTCATCGCCTAACATTTGATTATCTTTACTTTTATTCTCTTGCTAATGAATGCTAGAGAAATTCTGGGCTTGTAGTAGAAATACATCTGATTTAACATTTTCCTACATGTATCATGAAGAAACATGCTTAGCATTAGGAGAAATGATAAATTGTTGAAAAACTGCAGAAAAATTAATATCAAAGAAAATCAAAACCAGAAATTTTTTACATATAATTCTTTCTTTTTCTGATGTGAATTGTCAGTTGTAGTTTGGTGACACAATTTTATAATGTTTAAATTTTATGACTACATCATTTGATTGTTTATGCAAATTTGATGAAATATGATGCATTCATTTATCAATGTAAAAAAAGATTTGAGATTTAAAATGTAATAGTCAAAACTAAAATCATACATGCAATAGCATAGTAATAACTGACTTTAAAAAATATTTATGACAACATTAAAAAAATTAGTAACGTTTAATAAACAATTTATAAAAATAATTATTTCAAAATAACATTAAATTGTCTACTTACAATCTCTTTTAATAGAACTGGAAGTCATCAGTAAATCTGGACGTTCTGAAATAAAATAACTTTCATGTAAAAAACATTTTATGTATACATTTATAATTAACAAGATTTGATGTATGATTTTACTAATAAAAATTTTTTTTTACATGCAAATATCTTTAATTTTGGAGTATGACTTTTTTCATCTGGGTAAAAAAAAAAAAAATTAATTTTTTAAAAATAAGTTTATAAATATATTTAATTTCTTTGTAAATTATTATGATGTTATGAAGTGTCAGCAAAGTTCTGAAGGAAGTTACTGAATGAGAATAAAAAAAATATTTATACTGATCACTATATAAGAAGAGGCATTTTAAGTTAATACAATTCAATATAATTTAAATTTTTATAAGAATTACTAGTCTATTGCAAGAATTCATTAATAAATAAGTCATAATGCTGTAATGGATTATTATCTTTTATATAAGTGTTATATATGTTTTTATGCTAAGTGTTATTGGTAAAAGTTTTTAATAAGTAGCTATTATTTATTTTTACAATTTTTTTTTTTCATTTTTCTAAATACATATTTTTAAATCATTTATTTAAATTATCTCTGTTGATTTGTGAGCACTTTTATTTAAATTATTGATTTAATACATTTATATTCAATAATGGTTGGCAATGCAATATGATAGTAAAATATTTTAGATAGGTTCCCTAATTTCTTAAATCCAAAGGAGTTGGCAGTTGAAATTTTAAACATGTCGATATCAAATTTCAAGTATGTTCATATCACTTCAATAAGTTTTCAATAATGCATGTGAAAGGGTTGTATATATATATTGTTAAAAAAGAAATTTTTTAAAAAATATCATAACAATGTTTTAAAAGTGAAATAAAAACAAATCTTGATTATAGAAAGTTTTCTTTTTTAAAAGTATATGACAAGGTAAATTTTTAAAAATGTTTTTCAAATAAATTATATTATAAATAATTTTTAATCTATGTGACTTTACTTTCAAATATGAAGCAGATTGCTACATTTTCAGTGATGCACACAAAAAGATGGTATATATATATATATTTAAAAAAGATTACATTCCCATAGTAAATAAAAGTGTTTATTATAAATATTTTTTATAGTTATTATTTAATTTCTAAATTAATTTTAAATAACAGTAGAGTTTTTGCAAAATATTCTTTATTAGTTATTAGAAAGAAAGAGACAAAATCTTTTTACTTAATTTGTTATGAGCTGTGATAAAAGGTCCAGTGTTGAAGCAGAAGTTTCTTGGATTGATCCAAGTAAAAAAATCTTAGTCTGGTCAACTAAATATCTATCACAATCAGCCAGGCTACTTAATCTCAGAGCAAATTAATCATATATGATAAGTAATACTACTTAAAAATATTTTATAATTCATTTGACATCACAATAATTTCCATTTTTCTTGATTTCAATATATGGATCTCAATATAATTTTTCTTTTTATAGTTAAAACTTGACCAATGATTTCTTAGCTTTAATTTCTATGTCATTATTTCATCATTATTGGACAGGCCTTTCTTTATCAGAGAATTGAATGTTCTGAATTTTTCTTTGATTTATTTTAACTTATGTCTTTCCTATATTATAATGATTTAAAATGCTCCAAAGAAATGTTAAACTGCATGTATGTTGGAAAAATTATTTTATTTTAAAAATTTAATGGCATACATTAAAATTTATTCGTTAAGCAATCCTTTTAAACTGAATGTTATTTTTTTAAAAAAAAACCTGTGATACATAATTTAGAGATTAACTTACTCAAAGAATAAATTATCTAAATTACTAAAAAAAAAAAAAAAAAAATTAAATTTTTTTTTTTTAGATAATTTAAAAATCTAAATAGAATTTTACAGCTATCTGAAGTCAATTATTATTCAATAGTGATTTGAACAGATTTCACTATCAAAAAAAAAAAAGAAGAAGAGAAGCCCATGTTTATTAACTAAACTTTTTATTCTACAAATTGAAATAAATTTAGATATTAAAAATTAATTAAATTTGAATTTCTAATTATGCAACAAAACAATTTGCTTTTTAAAAATCTATATTAAACTAAACTGTAGATGTCAGTTATGGCAGAAATATATATCCCGCAAAAAATTGACTTTTTTCATTAAATATTGCAGCTTGAAAAATTGTAAAAAAATTTCTATAGATGGCATAAGTTAAATTAACATTATATATAAGATATAATATTAACAGAAAGTAATTTTATTTTCCAACTCAAATAATAATAGAAAATGTGCACCTATTATAAGCTTGAATAATTAGTGATTACCAGAAACTTTACTGAATATAAATCATTATCCACAAACCAGTCTTTAGCTTTTTGCTTTTATTTAATGCAGCTTTGATATTCAATACTGGAAACAATGCAGTCAAGCATGTAATCAATCACCTTTCTAATTTAAACTCTAACATTATCTACTTTTAAGTAATCTATTGTAAGTTTGAATAATTGTTCTGGGGATAGGGATTTAAATATAATAAAGAGTTTGGTAATCACTGATTACTCAAACTTACAATAGATGACATTAAAACAGGAAGCTACTCTTGTTTTAAGAAAAATCTGAATGGAAAATAACATATTATTTGATGTTTCACCCAATGAATGATATTTCACAAAGAAAGTATTATCAATAAATTTCTGGATTTGATTATTTTTTATTCTCAACTTCTTATTTACTTTCATCTATGTGCATTTAAAATATATAAATTTTATAAAACATTTTCTTGGATGTATATGATTTTTCCTTGGAAAACTTCATGTAGCACTTTGAAAACTATTTGATCCACATCCACTCATATTTTCTAAAAAAGAATATTAATCTGCAATATTTCTTCAACATATATTTGAAACAAATGCACAATTAATATTTCTGTAGTGTAATTTTCACTACACCATTCTCATGCAAGGTAGGGACTGGTTTCTATCTGACCCATGCTGGTTCAGCATGAAATGTGAATCTTGGGGATCATATATCTTCATATATCTTTGCTCATACGTTTATGATTATATCCCTCCACAAGCTGCTAAAGTGGATAGAAATCAGTGTCTATCATAAAAAAGTGGTGAATGACTAATAAAAATTATTAAATGCATAATTAAATTGTAAATCTACTGCAATCTTTTTTATTTTAGAACATAATAGGAGAGCTATAAAAATAGTAGGAAAAAAGATGGCATTTCAATTGAATTATATGCTATCTTTCTCGGAGCTTAGACCAAATAGATTTACCCCCCCCCCCATTTTTTTAAGTATTAACAATGCACTTTTTTTTTTATTTCTAAAAGAAAAATTTTTGAAAGGGATAATATTTTTGTTAGATACTAGAAAAGATTCTAATTGGTTACATAACTCAATGGTCATTTACATCAACATATATACAGTAGAGGATTATGGAAGATAACAGATTTTTTCAAAAGGATTTGGGTGAGATAGTTTTAAACAAAGCCCCAGTAGACATTAACATGCATACATTATATTATAAATACATTAATTTATTACAGACTTATACAAAAATATTCATATCGGTTTACTTTTGAAAATTGATCAAAATCCTTTTTAGTGACATATGTAAAACATATAATGTGAACTTAGTGATAAAAAAAATGTAGCAAATTTACATAAAAAAAATGAACATGCTTCTAAGTCAATACAGAAATATGAAATTCAATTGTCACAATATTTTATTAAAAAAAAATAGTGCCTGCAACAGTATTATTTTTCTAACAATAATAGTTCTATATTATTGTTATAACTTAAACAATTATTTGTTACATACAAAAAGTACTAAATCTAACATATGGTAGAAAATCACATCTAATTCATTTGACATACTTTTTGATTCGTGTATTTAATTATTATTTATATATTTATGAATAGTATAGTTAATAAATAAAAAATGACATGATTTGATAATACATCAATGTAGAAATATTAATGTGCTATTTTTACATTTATTAGCCATAGTGCTTTCAACATTTCATCACAAGTCTACTCAATAATTAAGTAATATAATAGTATACACATACACATGCAACAATGAAATAAATAACATAATGAAACACTAGTAAACAAGTAATACATGTATTTAAACAACAAATTAGATCAAAAAATAACAGACTTAATAAGCTTTATCACTCCAATTAAATTACTATGAAAAATCTTATAAAGATATATAATACAAATGTTATGTAAACAAAAATAATATAAAATACCAATCCAAATAATTTGTAGTGATTTTAATTGAAAAGTGGCTGTTACAACCACTTTGCATTTTATTTGTGCAAACAAGTATTTGAGCTAGAGAATATTTTATAACATCATAAATCTGTAATAAATGTTGATTTATATAAAGTTTGCTCATAGTTATTAAACCAATGATTATAGGGACCAATTCATAACTGATGAAACTATTTAGTGAAAAGTTACACTCTAGGTGAAGGTTTCTTTCTGTTATTGTTTAATTAGATTAGATTTTTAAAAAATGTTTATTGACAATATGGGCTATTCTATTTATATAATGTCAATTCATCATTATACATAACACAAACAAAAGAACAAATATAAACATGTTGAATGCTGCTATTTTCAAGCTTAACATTTATTTATATTTCTCTAAAGAGATCCATTAGATTAAACATTTTAAAATGCTATTCTATTTCTGAAATTTTTTTGGGAATTTTAAAACAATATTCCTATTTTCAATTACAGCAATTATGGATAATTGATGACTATTAAAATCCAGATTAAAAAACGTTTCAAAATAAAAAAATTACAAAACAAAGCATTTAAAAAGGAATTTATTTAAATAAATATAAAAACTCATTTTATACAGAGATAGGATTCAACTCAGTTGTTAGTGTAATCAAGTCAACAATTCCCTTAAAAAAAGTTACACAGTCTAGAATCACCCTTTCACTATTTTTTTTAAGCATGATAATAATCAGATTTTACTCTGATATTAATATTAGATGCTGCCAAATCAAAACTGACTTCTGGAATTTATAGAAATAGTATTTTTCCAGAATGATCAAGTTGGGCAAAGACACATTCATCATTGGATTAACGGAGTCCTTCCAATTTACTGATGCTCTTTTTCTTTCATCATTAATATTTCTGAGCTTTATACATTTTTACTGTAGAATTTGATTCACAATATAAGAACAGTTTTAATCTAGACATTTGTGTTTGAAGTAAGAATGGAATCTAATCTGAACAAATATCCACTTGTCCATTTTCTTTCATTGTCTACAACATTCCATAGTTTTCATTAACAGTGCAGAGTTCTAAAACATCAATTTTTTTTCTAATACTTCTTTGACATTAAACATTTATATCCATAATGAGCCATACAAATTATTACAGCAAACTATTATGATCTTTTATAAAATATACATCTAAAAATTGTTTTCAGGCTTTTCATTGTAACACTTTAAGCTTAAACCTGCAATGAATCTCAACTTCTGATTTTTTTGATGATCTAAGAAAGCATAAGCGATTAAAGATTTCTATGTCTCTGCCATCAACATAAGATCAGTTATTAATCATGTCATCACAATCTTTCATTCTTCAAATAGACATAATCACATTAAAAAAAAAATATATTGTTTAATTTTTCTATGAATTTTGAACTCTAATCTATTTTCAGGAAAATTGTGATGCCATCAGCATATCTAAACCTGTTGATGTTTTTTACCATTAATCCTAAATCTATATTTGCCTTTGCCCAATCTAGCTTTTCTCATTAAATATTAATAACGTGAAAGTTAAACAAAAAAAAATGTACACTACCAATACATAGCTCCATTTAAATCCTAAACCTAGCCTGTTTCATATAACTAATTTTAATTATATCTTCTATTTTTTACAGAAATTTCTCAGAAGATCAAATTAATGTTCTGGTGTACATATTTTTTTTAAAAAACATACCATAATTTAATATGGTCAAACAAAACATAAGTCTTGATGCAATATATAAAGCACATATAGACCTATTTCTGGTATTCCAAACATTTTCCATTATCAAACATATATCAGCAATGATGTTGCTATTCCTTGGTTTTTCATAAAAATGATTTTATTTTTAGTAGTTCCCTTACAATGTAAGCCCCCAATCTATATTTTCCAGAATAATCTTACATGTATATTGTATAGAAATATGGTGCAATAGTTTTTTTATTCCATTAATGCTTCTTTTTTTTTTTTTTTTTGGTATAGAGATAATTGATTTATTCCAATTTTAAAACCATTCAGTAATTTTCCAGATCAACTGGCATAATATGATCAATATTTTGGACATTTCTTAATTTTTTTTTTTTTTGCAAAATTTCTTATGCAATGCCATTAATATCTGTGAATTTACTTTTTGACAATGACCTCATGCCTAATCTAACCTCATCTTCAATTACTGAAGATTCTTCTATGTAGGAAACCTCATCAATGTTTTCCTTCTATCTTTGTTAATTCAGTTATAATCTTCCAATAGAATTTTTAGCAAATATACTCACAAGATAAAACTTCACTTTTGCTTTGCTCTATAATTTTCTTGATTGCACTTTTCTTCCTTAAAAGTTCTTTATCTAGTTTAATTTTTTCTCTTCTTTTTTTGCTTTGCATTATCCAATACATTTTCTAATATTCATTTAAAGAATTTTCTGACTGTTTCATCTTACTCAAAATTTTCACAGATTCATGTTTAATTATTTTTTTCATTTTCATCAACAGTTCATTTAATCTGCTAATCAATTACATTCAAAATCTTAAATTATTATTTGATATTATTCTTAAAAGCAATAGTTATGTTCTCTAGATAATATACTTTGAATAAGCCTGTAGTTTTTTTCCCCACTTTCTCTCAAAATTTATAAATATAATGCATGATCTATTCCATGACCAGCTCTTAGCAATAATTTTGCCATCAAAACCTAAATATTCTATCACTAGATAAAATAATGTCATTAAAATTTGATTTTAAAATGTACTGATATTAAAAATCACTGAATTAACAAAAAATTATTATTTGTTTTCCTGGTTCATTTTTATTTTCAAGTCCATACTAACCAATGGCATATTCTTGTTTTACATTATCAATATTAAATTTTAGTTATCAAGGACAATGTATCTTGCCTGCAAAGTTTCTGACTATATTTTTTCAATTAATTTTTGAATAACAAAAATTATATATTCTTGATTTAAAATCTCCCAGTCCAACCATAGATGTTAATGTGAAAATGATATACTCTTTTTCATGTGTCATAGCATCGGCCGGGAAGCGAACCTGCTAACCCGAGACAACTGCTTGTAAGGCAGCTGTGCTGACCTCCCCACCACCAATGCTTGACATATACTCTTTATATTCAAGATTCCAATGTTGACCACTCCATGGTAGCTTCAAGTCTGAAGCAACTCAAGAAGTTATCCATATTCTAGCATTATAGTTTAAACCTGTTTGGTCTTAACTATTCATTATTTTCACCAGTGTATGGAAGCAACATTTATATTTGCTATCCTTTAGACAGTTCAAAGTGTTCTATTGAAGATTAACTATCAATATTATCCTTCCAATAATAAAATTAACAATAAAAAAGAAATGCATTTAGCATAAGATAGAAGTACAAACAATAGGATAAAAAAAAACCTATTAAAACATCTTGAATATGCTAGATCTATATTATAGTTGTGACTCTAGAAGCATTTGGAAATTATAATTATAGAGATTAAGATATAGCACTATGTTAAAAATAAATTTCTTTACTACTTACCTACTGACTCATTGATCATTTGATTTTTTTGCTGAACTACTTGAAATTCTTTAAGTTTCCCTTCGATTTCTTTTAACTACAAAAACCAAAAAATTATATTTTGATTGAGACTACAGTATGAAAAATTGATTTAGTAATATGAATATATATTCTGCTCACTCTTTGGAAGGACTTCTGATAGGAGGACTTGCGCTGTTTCCGCACACTTTTTTTTGCTGAGATGTCATTGGCTAGTTTGAGTGCAGCACTCGTGATTTTGCTTTGAATTTCAAAATCCATTTCTAATGAATGAAGACTCTCTTCCTATAAAGATTTCAATGAAAAATTAATTTGTGAATAATTACCTTTTCAAAGAATGTAAAAACATTAAACATACTTTTTGAGAACTTGAGACTTCACCCTTTTCACGGTTAATAATTTTATCTGACAAAGTAAAAGCAGTACCTACACGTCTTCTAATCTGAGGAATTGCTTCTCCAGGGGCCAAAGGAATCTCTGGGGGCATTTCTCCTGTCATTTCCTAAAAAAATTAACACAAAAAGATATATGCACTAGTTAAAATTAAAACTAAAAATTCATAATGTTTAATTTTTTATTCTATACTCAAAACTCCAATAAAAAGTAAGGTCAACATTCCATAAATTAACTAAATCCAACTTGGAAGAAATTTATGTAGATAACAATCATTTATTTATATTCTTTCACTTAATTTTTACACACAAAAAATGAAAATCATGTACAAAATCTAATATATGAATAACAATATAAAACACGAATGTGTGTATATATAAATATAGGCAAAACATCCATAAATAGCCCATTTCATGATAACAACTTCTCCAAACAAACATCTCAGAAAAGCAATTAGGAAACCAGACTATTCAACTGCAAGTGAATAAGAATTTTGTTTTTCCTTCTTTGTTTTATTTATTACCTAATAATAGCTAGATATTCATTTATTAGCAAATGATCTTGTTGGACATGAACTGACAATTTAAAAAAAATTATAAACTTGCTTAAATATTCTCACTATTTGAAAAAAATGTTCAAATTCCAGCTGGATTTGAATACGGGCCTAGCAGATAATGTATTAATTACTATACTATAGATCATTGTGTTGCAACAATAGTAAGACCATTCTTGCCATTATTCTTACTATTATTACTGCTTATAAAACATAGCGCTATATAAAATGTTATTTCATTACTATTTGAAAAAAAAAACATTCAAATTCCAGCTGTATTTGAATACTAGCCTAGCAGATATGTTAATCACTATACTATAGATCAGGGTTTGGCAACTTTTAGTGATGTTGTGCAAATATGATTATATCAATCTTATTGTATAAAGTATAAAAATTGGTCTGGTTATAATGAAATTTAAAATTATATAATTTTGAAGCCCATTGTAACTGGATCTTATATTAATGGTCATTAAATATTTTAAATTACATAGGATTATATGTGAAAAGTATATTTTGTTAAATTATATTGCATTTGAAAAACATGATTAAAATTTCCTTTGGCATGGAGAAAATTGATCCCATCGGAACTAAATAAATGTGTATTGCATAATTGATCAATCTATAATAATTCAGAATATGCAACACGTCTTTAACTTTTATTGGTTTAATTTAAAAAGCTGATTAATGAACTCTAACAAAATAAAAAAAGTAATTTTCTAGCATGCATCAAAAATATTTCTAGGAAACTCATTTTTGTGATATAAAAAATCAACTAGAAATTGCAAGTTTTTCATATATTCTTTTTTTTCTTTAAAACTATGGACATTTGAAATTTTTCCCTATGAGAAATTTATTTTAATTACACAATAACCATCTAAAAGACAAAAAAAATATTTTTTTTAAACTTCTTTGAGGTCCCAAAGATATTGTCAAGTCTGGCGTATTTGCTAATTTCATTCACATTAATCTATCACTAACTGTAAACTTATTTTTTTCAAATAAGCATGCCAAAACTTAAAAATTATTATATAATTATGAATAGAAGTTTTTCAAATGAATTAATCGATATAATATTTTGCATAAACACAAGTTTATTTTAATCATGCAATTGTGTACAACAGTATCAAAGACCAATTAACCGTCAAAAAAAAAAATCCAGGCAAAATTAATCCCTCCCTGGTGGGGGGGGGGGGGATTCCCATCCCACTTAGGTCTTATCTTTATTGAAAATAGCGGAACGAGTGTACATTTCTTGTATAAAATAATTAGTAAATTAAACTCAATCATGGTTACATTTACATGTGAGTCGCATATGCAAAATACAGGTGATAGCACAAATGAGTGTGCTGTAATTAAAATATAATTTTTTACTATTTTAATTCAATCAGAGTACCATTGATAATCGTTCTGCATGTCACATGTGCCCTAGGTTGCCGACCCCAGCTATAGATCATTGTGTTGCAACAATAGTA
The DNA here is from genome assembly GCA_028023455.1 of Epiperipatus broadwayi. NCBI lineage: Eukaryota > Metazoa > Onychophora > Udeonychophora > Euonychophora > Peripatidae > Epiperipatus > Epiperipatus broadwayi. The sequence goes on from JAQFVV010012498.1 coordinate 64,126, forward strand.
AGGCCACTTGGTACATTTATAATATAGATTTGAATCTGATCAAATAAATTTGAAATTTTTATAATTAAATTTAGAATTCTTCTTTGAAAATGGCAAACCTGTAAAGTTCTGCTTTCTCTTTCACAATTCTTGTAAAAAGATATTGGAATTTTTTTACTCTATAATAAGTTATTTAAAAGCTTTTATCTGATTTTTATCTATTTACTATATAAATGTTTATTAAGGTAAAATCTTGTGGATTATGATAATGCCTACTTCAAGCTAAGCAGAATAATCAATGATAAAAAAATATTTAGTACGATATAACCAGGAGGGCCATATGAAGGCTAAAAAGGTATAATAAAAAAAAAAACAAGACAAAAGTCTATATTATTATTTTAAAAAATTATAAAAATATATTTAATAAAGGGTAACGATTTGCAATGACTGTGGATAAACAACCTGGTCAATACTTGATGTGTGTGCACATCACAATAAATAATTAAATTAAAAATTTCACACATCAATATTTCAATAATTTATATAAAAATCATTATTATTATTAGTTATTAATTATAATAAATAAAAAACTAATATGTTTATTTGGGAGAATTAATTATTATTATGATTTATAAAATATTATTGTTTATAATTTTATTTATATAAATAAGTTTATTTTAAAAGAATGCTCCTCAAAACCTGGAAAAATAAAAAGTTTCCTAAATTGATTGTCTGACTGGTAAACAAGTGATTTTTTTGGAATAAAAATAAGAGAGGAAGCAAACCTTGAAAACTGAGTGACAACTAGAAACTTCAAATTTCCTGATTTCAAAACATAACTGTGGATTAATTATATATTTTAATTGCTCAGAAAAAACAAAACAAAAACATGGACTTCTAAAATAATAAGATCGAGGGAAGGGTCTATCCCTCATTTGCTATTATATTTTTCTAAGGAATTGTATGAAAAGCTTAACATGGAGTGAATTATATTAACACAAATCTTTTTTCAAAGTTAGTGAATATCTTATAATTTTGTTAAAAAATATTAGCATTACAAGTTGTTATCCTTTTTCTTATCTTGTTTATAATTAGTTGCTGAAAATGTTTCTAATATTGGTTAATGAAAAAGTTTATTCTATATCATTGATTATTAAGAGTAACTGAGCACACTTTCGGCTAGAGAAGCCAGATTCATAGCACTCATAAAGTGGCTGATGCACTCAGCTATTGTTAATAAATAAAGATATGGAATCTTTTCCTTAGCCAACATTAGAAACATTTTCGGCAACTAATTACAATCAAATAAGAAGCAAAAGAGATATACAAAAAAATTACTCTTGACAAACAAATGGGATATTCAAAGCTAATGATGAATAATAATTCCATTCAATTATCATGTTACAAGCTTCAACATGGATTACTTATGAGGGCCGAAAAATCAGCAAAGACAATTGCTACAGTTATTATTCAATATCCTACCATTCAGATTAAATAAATTAAAAAATGGTGATATTATTTTATTTACTTTATTAAAAAAATGTTAATTTCCCAAAGCATTCTATATAAAAATATAATAGTAATAATACTTTTTATTTAACAAATATTAATTTTAAAAAAAGTATATTAATTAATGACAGCATATGTGAATTTATTATAAAGCTAAGGTACACATAAAATACTTTAGTTAAATCTTTATTCTTATTCATATAAGATTTATAAAATATTTAATAAATGACTATGATGATAAATATTAACTTTTGTTATGATTAAGATATCTTTAACTTGAGGCAGAGCAGATATATATTTATCTCTATCATATGGGAAAGAGTTTAAGCATTGTTAATACTTGATGAGATATACTTCTGCTGTTTCATGATTCTAATATCTAAATTAAAAATAAATTAAATCGCAAATGGTAAATAAATGTGATTATTACAACAATTATTGTACAATAATAAACTATAATAAAAGGAGTTTGAAATAATATAATTTTATAATACATAAGTTTATATTTTAACAGAAATGAAATATGGTTTCAAAAGTTGTAAAATTTATTAGTGAAAGTAAAGAAAAAGTGTCCAAGTATTAATTTATTATTTCTTTGATATTTTGATTTTTATATCAATTTTGTACGCAATGTATAATAAATTTAATATTATTATCAATTGCCATGGTGTCCTTGATTTCAAAATTTTATTTATCCCTCTACTTTACTTTGAAATTAATACACAATTCTGTTAGTGATGGAAGCTGCATTGGGTTTGTTGCATCTATTCATTGTGTTATTCTTATTTTAAGATTTTAATATAAAACTTAACATTCATATCATGTTGTATGTACATTTACTACAACCCATAAGTCATTGTAAACCATCTAGATTGCACAGCTCTGATCATTACAACTTATAAATTTTTGCAGGTTAGAATACATTCTCAATGTCAAAGTATTTTTACCATTGCAATTTTTGGCTTTCCAAACTTATACCCTAAGAGAAAAGAGTACCATACTTTTATATCTTTACAACATTTGGTGGCTCAATTATAAGGACCTTGATAGATAAACTTATACTTTGAGATTATAATTTTGATTTCCCAAAGTTAGGAGTCTTAATACAATTATATTCTGAAAAGTGTATCATAAAAGCAAATATTAATAATTTTTTATTCCAGTTTTTGAAAGATAGATGGATTTTATAAAATGATGCTCTTGAAAGAAAAAGTATATATTTCAATTTATATTAATATAATTGATAATTTACAGTTTAAAAAAATGAAAATATTAGTGGTTGCACAATGTGAAAAAGATTTAAGAAATTTGATGGTCTAATAAAAAATTTAGTATTGTAAAAATGACAGTAAACATACTAATAAATTAGGAATAAAACTATGTTCCCATGAAGATTCTTTATTTATATGTGAAATAAACTCATACGTAAATGGATGAAAGTGCTTTTTTTATATGGAAAAGTTAATAAACTAAAATATGTTAGATAGGGATAAGTAATTTGTGATTTTACATGCATAGGAAGATGTTTGCAAACATTTCTAGAGTGCCAGATGATAAATGCCTGACTTGTTAACAAAATGTGTATTTCTTATTTTATTTTTTTGTATTTATATTTGTTCATGTACTAATGGTAGAATACCTAGTTTTACTATTTAATGGATTATATCAAAGGTGGAATTCCTGGTAACCCATGATTATATTTGTTATTTATTAAATGTAGAATGCCCAGTGTTGCTATTTAGCAAATTATATCAATGAATGCAGTTAATGGTTAATTGTTCTTGTTATGTCATTAAAAGAGTATGATATAAATGATGCATTTATTGTTATATTTTAAATAAAAGGATTGTCAAAAAACTTCAATATTTTACTAATGGCATCGCCAATAGTGAAAATATGAGATTTATTGGGTCTAATGAAAGAATGCAATTTTGTGAACAATGACAGTGATATACATTTGAAAAAAAAATGTAGTGATATAATGAAACAAATCCAGAAATAAAAAAAATGAAAAGAGACACGAGATTATACCATGTAATAAATTTTTTTATCTGAGAGACCAACAAATTTTTAATTAATAAATAACTGTTAATAGTAAAAAAATATATATGTTTATTTTTAAATATCTTCTTCCGATTCTTGTTGGCATTTACATTTGATAAGAGGGTAGATTTCAACCTCTTTATTGTATTAAGTTATTGATTATAAAAGAATTTTATTTAAAATGGAAGGAGAAATTGATGGATGAATCAAAATCTCTATTAACTATCGGAAAAATGTTTGAACTCTTATTAAAAATAAAGGAAAATAGTGTAAAGATGAAAGAAGATATAAATTCCAAATTTGGGAAAAAAAAGTTGAAAGATGAAAGAAAATAGTATAAAAATGAAACAAATAAATTCCAAGTTGGAAGAAAATAATGTAAAAATGAAGGAAGAGATAAATTCCAAATTGGAAGAGATGGGTTCTAAATTTGGAATTTGAATTCAAAATTAGAGCAATTAGAAAATAAAATAGAAGAAAATAATAAGAAGTATAAAGTAAATTTTATTAGTACTAGTGATAAAATGGATTTAGAAGGAAGAATTCAACAAACAAAAATTTCAGAATTTAGAAGTTGAATTCGGAAAATTAAAACAAGTTTTTTTTTTTTAAAAGTAAAATATTTTTTTTACTTTATTAAAATAAATTAAAATTTATTAGATACAATTGAACATGTTTATCTATACATAGCTATATTCTTTTTACACTGTTGCAAAGCATTCACTCTGTAGAACTTAATGTGGTCCGAGACTGGGGGCCATTGCCATCCTTCACTCCTCTGGGAGGGTGACCTTAGCCCAGGTTTCATGGAAAAGCCAATCCGGAGCCAGCAATCTATCTCTGTTCCTGAACTGCTTGAGTAATTTGATATAGATGTTGCAGACACTGAGATTAGCATTTTCAAATATACACTTGCATCTGGATAGCCAGATTGCAAATTAAAGCAAGTTGATAGGAAAATAATGGAGATGGATAAGAAAATAAAAAATAAAATAAGTAATTAAGTTTTTAAAAAGGTTTAAAAGATTGTTAAATAGTCAAGAAGACTAAAAGTTAATTGGGTGATTAAAACTGAAAGAAAATGGGTTGGATGTCTAGAGAAGAAACAAAGAAAAGGAAAAGAATTTATTAGTCACTCAAAAAGAAATAATAGTAAGTAATAATCGATTAACTATTCAAATGAAAAATTTATTATTCAAGAGTTTTGAAGAAAAGTTGACATTAAAGATAGTTTGGTAAGGTAGATAAAGTCATAAAAGATGTGCAGGAATTAGTGATTGTATCACAACTAACAGATATAGAATTACATAAAGAATTGAACATTTTGAAGAATCAAATGGTCCAATTGATTGTAAAAGTGAATAAAGCGGGTAAGAATATAGAAAATCAAATTATAGATAAAATAAAAAAATTAAATAGTAAAAAGGAGTCTTAATATACCTTTTTATGGATCACAGATAGACCCTGTTAGAGGAGAGAATTTTGATGAAGTAATACCAAAAAGTCATAGATCCTATACAGCCAAATCCATTAACTAAAAAGTAAGTATTACAGAGATTCATCCTGCAATAGTGAGTAGTGAGCTATAACCAGAGTTAAGAATAATGATTTTAAAGGATGTACCTGGAAAATCAAATCCACTGACCAAATTCATAACTATAAAATCTTTTAAAGGAGTTGAGGAAAATCTGTTAAAAGCACCTGGATGGGATGACAGAATGGTTATTTTTTACCATTTAAAAAAAATAGAAAAAGTTGCTATCGCTAGTAATAACTTGTATGTATTAGCCAAGAATTGGTGGGCTTTATTATTTATCAAGCCTAAAACATTTAATTAATATAAAGTCTCTTTACTTAGAACATTTTGGAATAAAGAACCACAAGATGGTTTTCAATATCGTGTTACAGGAAAGACAGATAATAATCATACACTTTTTTTTGTTGTTCTTTGTTAAGAGCAATCAGTTTAAAAAATATACATATGTCAAACTCCCCAGAAATATAAGACTACTTCAACTATTAAACAATGTATTTTAGATACTATTAATATCTAAAAGTGTATATTGTTCATATATTAGAATTAGTTAAAATGTGTAAGAATCATATAGAAAGTGTTTTAGTAGACACTATATCATATAAAAATTATTTTACTTAAAATCTAAAAATGAAAATGTTATAGTGTTTTTTTTTTATAAAATATTTATGAAATCTTATTATTGATGTTAATCTTTATTTTATAGTTAAAGATCTTTAGAATGTTTAGTATAGATAAATTAATGGATAATCAAATAAGATAACATGTAGATAAAAGAAAACATTGGAAGAAATCAGTGAATCTTTTTTTCTCAAAACGAAGGGAAAATTGTAACCAGGAGGGCCATATATATATAAAAAAAACCAAGACAAAAGTTCTATATTATTATTTAAGACAATTATATAAAATATAGTTAATAAAGAGTTATGATTTGTACTGACTATGGATAAACAATCTGGTCAATGCATTATGTGTGTTCATATTATAATAGATAAATAATTACATTAAAAATTACACACATCAATATTTCAATAGTTTATAGTATAAAAATCATTATTATTATTAGATATTAATTGTAATAAATAAGAAACTAATATGTTTATTCTAGGTCGAGAGGTCAGCACAGCTGCTTATAAGCAGTTGTCCCGGGTTAGCGGGTTGGGTTCGCATCCCAGCGATGCTATGACACATGGAAAAAAAAATATTATTATACTGAATTATAAAATGTTATTCTTTATATTTTTATTTATATAAATGAGTTTATTTTAAAAGAACATGACAGAATGCTAGAAAATCAGAAAGTTTCTTGAAATAATTGCCTAATTGGTAAAAGAATGTGACTTTTTTTTAAAAAAAAGAAGCAAACACTGAACTGGGTAAACCAAATTTCCTGATTTAAAAACTTAACTATGAATTAATTATATATTTTGATTATTCAGAAATCAAAAGCATGGACTTCTAAGATAATAATATGGAGTAAAAGGTCTACATCTCATTTGTTTGGAAAGCTTAGTAAAAAATAAGTAAATTGTATTAACACAAATCTAAAATTAATGAATATCTTATATTTTGATATATTTATCAATCAACTAAGGAACAAAAAGAATATACAAAAAAATTACTCACAAACAAATCGAAATATTTAAAGTTATTGTTTAATAATAATAATAATTCCGTTCAATTATTAAGTCGCAACCTTTAACAAGGATTACATATGGGGGCCCAAAGAAACAAGCAAGAACAATTGATTCAGTAATTATTCAATATTGTACCATTCAGGTTAAATAAATAAAAAAATGGTAATATTATTTTAGGTTTACTTTATAAAAAAATATAATTTCCCAAAGCATTCTATATAAAAATATAATAGTAATAATACTTTTTATTTAACAAATATTAATTTTAAAAAAAGTAAATTAATTAATGATTGATATATGCATATATGAATCTATTGTAAAGTTGAGATACAGATATAGTATTGTACTTAAATCTTTATTCTTATTCATATAATAGACTTATAACAAATGACTATGATTATAAGTATTAACTTTTGCTATGCATTAGATATGTTTAACTTGAGGCAGAGCAGATATATATACTTGATGAGTTATATTTCTGCTTCATTTCATGATTCTAATATGTCTAATGGTCAATTATCAAATATAAAAATTATTTGCCTACAGTGTTGTTATACACATATAATTACTATAATAATCAATATATAATTGTTAATTAGAGAAGATATAAATTAGTATTAGGATCCTCGAAAAACGTTAAACCGATAAACTTTAATACTAATTTATATCTTCTCTAATTAACAATTATATATTTTACATAATAGTGAGAAGTAAAACTATATTTATAATAATCAATTTAAATAAGATTGAAACAAACAACTCAATAAGAGATGAAAGCCGGTTTGATAATTAAATAATTTTAATTAGTTATTTGTTTCAATCTTATTTAGATTATTACATGATTCTAATATCTAAATTAAAAATAATTTAAATAGCACATGTCAAATAATGTGTGATTATTACAATTATTGTATAATAATAAACTATAATAAAAGGGGTTTGAAATAGTATTATAAAATAATATTATATAAGTTTTTATTTTAACAGAAACGAAATATGGTTTTAAAGGTTGTAGAATTTATTATTGAAAATAAAGGCATAAATATTAATTTATTATTTCTTTGATATTTTGGTTGGATATTTATATTGTATATTATGTATAATAAAGTTAGTATTGTTATCAATTTCCACAGTGTCCTGCCTCTATTTTACTTTGAAGTTAATGCAAAATCTGTTCACTACTGGATGCTATATTGGGTTTATTGCATCTATTCATTGTTACTCTCATTTTAAGACTTTAATATAAAACTAAACATTCAAGTCATATTATTTGCATATTTACTACAGGCTATGAGGTCATTGTAACTCGTTAGATAAATGACATCTATATTGTTATAAATAAACCAACTAACTTGTATGACACTCATTATTACCAATTTATAAATTTTTGCAGGTTAAAATACACTCTTGATGCTACAGTAGATATTTTTATTTATTTATACCATTACAATATATATAAATACAATCTACTTTATTTATTTTTTATTATAATTATTTGTTAATTATATTTCTTCTAAAAAGTAAAATACTGTTTTCCTTTTCTTATTAGCAACAGTTAATCAAAAAATGATTGTAGTAAAGTAATAGCAATGAGTTGACATTTTAGTATATAATTAAAATTTAGAAAAAGAAAATATGTTGCTGTTTGGTCAAAAGCAATTCTTGGAAATATCAGAAAATCAATAACATTGCAAAACACCCTATCAAAGTGTAAAAGAGCTAGTTGCTTAAATTCAATCTTTAAATTAAATCATTTTAAAGTTGTTGTTTTTTTTCTAACAATGAAGAAAAGATTTATAGTTAGCCAAAGCTCAGAATCAATCATAAAACATGAATAGAGTCAGAAATTGTTGAAAAACATTGCCAATAAGAATCAGCATCATAAATCAAATGTCCAATATTTCTGGTAAATGCAACTCAAATAATTAGCCTAAACAACTGCTTAATGGATTACTGCATAATATAGCTTCTCTGAATTACAACTATTTTCAAGTTATATCAGTACAAATATCTATACTATTATTTTTTAAAATCAAAAAGCAACCTGAAAAAAAAAAAAAAAATTGTTGAGTTGGTACCAGGCTAAGTAATGAATGAGAAATTGATATTTGAAGGCATAGAAGTTCCCAACATATATAAATCAATTTTTATAGTAAAAACAGCCATATAGAAATTTACTTGTTTCTTTTGTTATTATTGTGTTCATTTAGTTTACGATAAACAAAGGAATTTATTTTTCAAAAATTTCTTTATTAATATCGATTTTATAATAATTGGGATAGATGCATTCCAATTACATTATAAATTCATAAATAATAAATCAAGTCATTTTTTTATGTTTAGATTAAAATGAAAATATCACGCTTTGTTGACATTATATTACCAGACAGAGACGAAGGCCTCATGTATTGAATGGAATGAGTGCTTCTGTAGAAAAATTCACTAAAAAATTCAAAAGCTTTAACTAAAATTTAATTTTAAAAATTCACTAAAATATGTACATATTCAATCTCACAAAATCGATCCAACATGTTGAACATACAATAGTGTAGTAAGAACAATAAGTACATTAGTGTATATAAACTATTTTGCTAAACATAAAAAAAGAAGAATGAACAATTCAAATTCTTTTTTTTTTGTATGGAATTTCTGTTAACTTTCAATTTTTTTTTTTTACCAACAGTTGAACTGTTTTTATATAAGGCAAATAATGAGTTTGACCACTGCATTATTCTCTGATTATAAGAATTCAAGCAATGCTAAAATGTAATTAATAGTTAAAACTTAAGAATGTTAAAAGTATTTAGAAAATAAAAATATCTTGATAATGAATTCTCTCTACTTAACTGGTCACAGTCTGATTTACAGATAAGAGAGCTAATCTGGATGGATGGAATATGTATATATTAGCTATTATGTAAAAATTGTTGCGGCAAGTAAAATAAAAACATTATATTAAAAAAAAAGATTGTGCAGTGTGCTTCCATTCCTAAAAAAGTCATCATTGTTACCAGAATATATTTATAATCACAACAGCATTTCAATAATCCTAATAAAAAGAATAAGTAATAATTTTATTCTGGCAATTGGTCAAAACCAACTTTTTAAAGAAAAGATAGGCGTGCAGTGATGGTTTTTCATCATAGATATATTGAGTCAGCATTAATCAATTTGTCACTCTATATAATTATATATTAAGCCAGAAATTGTATATAAAGAACATCGTTCCTATCTTACTACTGTTCCACACATTAGAACATCATTTATGACAATTAAGATTTGATCGTCATCATTCCAATAGCAGAAAGTACCATTATATATATAAATTAAATCTGAGAAAACAACTAGTTAGTGATAGTTTCTACCTACAGATAAATAAAGAATCAAAATGTTTCATTATATACCTATGTACTATAGACCAAAAATAAAAATAAATTACAAAGATAATTAATTATAATTGTAATAACATTAAAACTTCTTTTACTAAACAAATTGCTCCAATTAGATTCTTAATATTCAATTAAGAGCTCTTTCATCATGTTTTCAAACCTTTTTGACAAATTTTAACTAATATTCCAGAATTTCTAAATTTCAATGCTACTGTAGTGCTGATCATTTTATATTTGGAAATCATAATGAATTATAATATTATTTTTTCCTATAATTTCTCTTTTCAAAAATTATAACTAGTATCCCATTTCATAGTCGAAAAAAACAAACAAATTATAGTTAAAGGCAGATTTAGCTATCATGTTAATTTAATCTAGTGCTTAAATTTGCCCTGGTTCCCCAATATCCTCAAAAGAAAAATTGGATGAAAAAGATTTAATTTTATATAGCGCATTCAACAGTACAAATGTATATTTTGTCATTTGTATTAAAAAATTTGGATCAAGTCTGAGGTATTTTTAACCAATTTTAAAATCCTTGGAGTAAATGGTTACAACAAAATTACTAATCTTAGAAATATATGATAGTAACATTTGCTTTCTGTTGTCTTCAGCAACTGTTACTAATTGATATATTCCTCTTTTAAAGTTCTTATTGCTGTATCCAATATCAAAAAGTTTCTCACATATATTTCTATCATACTCTATTTATATAACTTATGGTTTTTATACAAAAAGAATCTAAAACCAACATTTTTTTTGATCCATATACTTTTTGAAAATTGTTTCTAATTTTAAAGACTATTTTTTCTCGACTACATGATAAATTTTAATTCCAAACATGTAAGCTTGTTATTTTATTTAAATTTGGCCAAACTATTTCAAACTTATTTTAAAATTTAATTAGTTTAATATCAATTTTTGATATATTTTTCCAAATAAAATTTTTTAAAAACTTTCCAGTACACTAACTTTAAAATACCTACTAAATAACAATTTAATTGTTTAAATTCAACTAATCTAATAGTTTTATTCTGTTATTTCTTGTATAATGCTCATCAGAAAACAGAAAACTATGGTTCAAATGGCTTAACAAAACTATTAGATTAATTGAATTTAAAAAGTAATTTATTTATTATATATATTCATTTAATATATTAATGATATAATTACAAGGACTGCATATGGAGACACATTTTCTTTTATAACTGATGCTACATTATATGTAATTACTTGATATGTTAATCAACATGATAAAATTCTTACATACATTACATTATTTTTTTTAAAAAAGAGTTAAAATATAAATGTTCGCAAATAAGTTATTAAATAAAAGTTAGAATTAAAAATTGAAAACTAAAAGCTTGCAAAAACTTATATATATATAAATCGCACAGATGGAAAATTATTAAAAGAAAATTTGGTTGTCGTTGATGAGCAACCATATCCCACTGGATGGCGCAGTTATCACGCTAAAACTATAAAATATGATCATTCACGGGCCGTTAATTATAATCATTTTGATATGTTTTTTGTGATGCGAAAATAAAAACAAAAGAAAATAATCTTTTTTAAATATTATTTAATTTTAAATATTATTTTTTATTAACGTATACAAATTAAATGATAATAATAAATGTAAAATAAAATAAACAAATTACAATTTGATTCGTCTTTTGTAGTTTTCTTTTTATTAGAAAAATAAATTTTCTATCGGAGATTTTTTTACTGGGGTTATGGCTTTTTTTTTTGTTGTTTACCGCTATTTTTTATTTCAAAAAGAATGACAACTACAAGTAAAAGTTGTTACGGTTAGGTTTAGGATTAGTTTTAGGATTAGTTTAGGTTAGTTTTAGGGTTAGGTTTACGGTTAAAATAAAAAATATCAAAATCGTATTTTTGTAAATATTTTTTTTTACTAACATCTATAAAATAAATGATAACAATAAACGTAAACTATATTCAACAAAGTATAACAGTAGTCGGAGAAAAGAAAGAAACAAAAACTTTTTTAAACAACGACAAATATATATATATAAAATGTTTATAATATATGCTTTTTATGACATTTAAAAATACAGTGTACAATTGTACTTTTCTCTGGATATTTTTGTGTTAACGCTCTTTTTTATTTCAAAAATATACACACAGTACAATGTTAAAATGTCTCGTGGAAATGTTACGAACAGTACGTTACTTGACGCGTTACCTAATTCCAATACACTTTATACATATATCTCGTCAACATTTACTACTTAAAACTTCAATACACTACGGTGTAAAAAGTCTGTTAATTATTACTGTACAAAATCTGAACATTTCAATACTTTAAAATAAAAAAAAATCCAATGAAAATAACATTTCCATCCAATTCAAAAAAACACACCCTCTCCCCAAGCTGTAAACTTTTTATAAACTGTGCGAATTGGGAAAATGTATTTGCTGCATAAACATGCTGTACTGCGAAGTGACATAGCGGCCTGCAATATGTAGTACAACAAAAAGGTTGTATTATAGAAAATGCGGGTTCGAACGTGTCGGCCACGGAAACGGCATTTTTATGTGTTTTAGCGCGAAAACAGTGCCATCCAGTGGGATATGTTGGTTCATCGACGACAACCGAAAATTTCATTAAAAAAAAAAAAAGTATTTTAAAACTCAATTTTAAGCAAAAACTTAAAAGATTTAAAGATAAAGAATGTACAATAATTAAATTACTGTCTATGGTGTTAAAACTCAAAATGGAAATGATTGTTGGTTTTAATTAATCCAAAGTAAATGAGCTCTTGGAGCAAATTTATAATTAAAGGTCAGATAAGAGATATAAAAAAATTTAAAAAAGATTGCGTTATCGCTTGTGGAAAGTCAACTAACACTCGGACCCTAATGAAAAAGACCGGAACAGGAAATCATGTTCAGTGAATCCGAAGGATTAGTATAAAAAGAAAAATATTTAAATTAAGTAGGAGGGAGAAAAGACGCATTTTTCACCCTCTCGCTGTTTTCAAATGAAGAGACTGTTGAAATATGAATGGCACTATTGCAGATCCTGAATCATATGGGTACTGCAATAAAATAGTTCCAGGATCGAACCAGCTAAGGCTACCTCCAGATTGATAACTACGGCATGAACAGAAAGTATAAATAATAAAAGACTTCGTGGGAATTGGCACAAGGAACCGGAGTTCTTCTAATGTAACGTATAAACTATAAATTATGAACTCTAATCATTATAAACTTTTACTAAACGAACATTAAATCATTTCTTAACAATTAAGGCCTAATCAAGTTTAAATCATGAGCTCTTATCTGACCAACATGGAAGGTTAAATTAATTATTAATATTTTTAATGTAATTGTAAAACAGTCATTTCTATTAATTTATTAATAAATATAATTATTAGTTAAATTAAATGAGGTTATGTACTATGTGTATATGTATGCACGCATCTCCACACTCGGCGTCTATCGGTAAATATGACACCTTATGTTGAGTGTCTTCATGTATTTGCCTAAGCCTCCCCTATAAGTTTATTATTTGTGAATGTGACACCTCATAATGAGTGTCTTAAGGAACTCAAAAAGAGTATAACATTTTTTTATACATTCCAATTAATAATAATTGAACTAGAATAATTTATGGTGGATGATTGTGCTGCATATATGTATACATATACATGCTCATTTAGTTTTTAAAATATTAAAGTTATAATTGTTAGTTAAATTAAATGATGTTATGTATTATGTATATGTGTGTACCTCCACACTCAGCGTCTATAGGTAAATATGACACCTTATGTTGAGTGTCTTGATGTATTTGCCTAAGCCTCTCCTATAAATTCATTATTTGTGAATGTGACACCTTATGATGAGTGTCTTAAGGAACTCAAGAAGAGTATAACATTTTTTATACATTCCAATTAATAATAATTGAACTAGAATAATTCATGGTGGATGGTTGAGCTGCATATATGTATACATGTGCATGCTCATTTGGCTTTTAAAATATTAAAGCTTAAAATTTAAAACTGGACGTAAATGGCTGCATGGATTCGTAGGTTTTATGTGCACAATCTATGTATCGTATTTACGTCTATTAAAAGATTAAAATGTATAAACAAGAATCGCCATCTGTGCGAACTAAACCTAAATTTAAATATGATAAATATACAAACTAAACTAAAGTAATAATGTTTATTTCTCCAATTCAATTTTATAAATGTGTGATAATAAATGTTTTTGCGTAATATTACTGGCAGTAGTTTATTAATTTTATTTATTTTTTTATCTTTTCATTCTTAAATATATATATTATAAATCTGTTACTCCTAGAGCTAGTGACACGGGCTAACAGTCAAATATAAAATAAAATTGGATCTTAACAGTAAGTATCTGCCTACAGTACAAATTTTCCAGGTTCAAATGGCCTGGTGGTGCCCTGTATGGCAGATACAGTAAGACTGATCATCCCCGACCATTATATATAACAAAAAAATTATTTTATACTGTAAATAGATAAATATATTTTCTAAGATCTATCTTAACTCAAATTAATTATGAAACTATTCACTTTCCTAGCAGCTATTAGATACCATAAAATTCTAATGACTTAGTGAGTGAAAAAAAATAGAGTGGATTTCTGTTTTTGGTGAGAGAAACTAAAAATAAATTAAAAATATTTACAAATGTGGAAAGAAAATAATAAACAAGGAATTAAAAAAGTATCACTATTTGTAAAGTTAACAGATACATTTATTTTTATATATATGTTTAAGATTATACAAAAAAAACATAATTATAATGGCTGGGAAAGTTGAATAGATAATCAGACATATAGAAACTGTCTATATAAAATATTATAGAATATAGAAGAAAAAAAAATGAATAAAATATGAATAGATGCATAATACCACTAGAGAAAACTTATTTTTTGATGAATGAACAGAAGATTTGAAAATCAAGGAAAGGAGGCAAAAATGGGATAATAATTTGAACTGCAGATGTGATTATGTTTAAGATAGAAGTGAAGTATTGATTATGGATAATCATAAAGGTGAAAAGAAGAAAATAGATTTTTTTAGTCTCATGTTTAAATTTTTATGACTATTAAGAATAAAAAATAGAATAATAGAACTAATGAAATAGCTTTTACTAAAATGTGATAGGAGAAAAAAAAAAAGTCTTAAAACTGAAAGAATAATTTGGTAATTGCAGTGGTAAACAGATAGTTTTTTTGTGATATAAAAAGGTTTCAGAAATGAGAATTTTTTAACTCTACTAAAAGATATGTCCTATGCAGAAACATCTGACTTTATTTAAGTGAAAGCTATTTTATATCAGATCATATTAAATAAAATTCTATCAGTTAGACAGTCCAAATCAAATTTTTGATTCTGAAAATCTGCTTTTTTTTTATATTTACTTCTGCAATCATCTTTCTAAGGCATGACCATATTTTGTTCACTGCCATATTTATTTGTACAAACTTGAATTTTCTATTTAGGGCTAAAAACAATTTCTTTTCCACATAACTTATTAACTTGAACTACATTATAGTAAATTCCACGTCCTACATGAATATATAGACAGATGAAGAAAAATGATGCTCCATTTCTATGAAAAAATCGGATTAATGATCCATTATTCACATCTCGAGAGATGTGAATAATGGATCTAAATGCTAGGTCTATGTTATCTGAATAATGTATTGCTAATATAATTCCAGTAATAATTTGGAAGAGTAATGAGATTCCAAGTAATGATCCAAAATTTCATAAATATGAAATATTAGATGGGGTTGGTAAATCAATTAATCTATTATTTATAATTATATAAATTAGATTATCTATTAAATTTTTTATAATTAAATTTAGATTGAAACACTTGGATCTATTCTTTATTTATTTCTTTTCCTAAATGTGTAATTTTGCTAAACAATGATTTGTCTTTTATTTGACTTCCTAATATCAGTACTAAATTTTTGTTTAAGTTTTAAAGAAATATTTTCACAGTCACTGATTTATTAATTCTCTTCTATTTCTAAAAGTAATCATTCCACTTAGTATGATCCTTCATTTCATACTCTATATCTTTATTATTCAATTTTAAAGAAATATTCTCTTGAGTTGCTTATAAAATTTTTACCAAAACAATTTTTTTTTGTAATATTATTCAATTCTTTAAACTTCATGTTAATATATTTTTATTCTCTGAATAGTAAGATCATTCCCCATTCACTACACTTTCAGTATACATATATATAATTTAATGTTTTCATGGTTTCAAAAGTTAATCTTGATAATGGCAGATACTATTTCATCAAAACGTTGGGAAGTAATCAAAAATAACACACAGTTTAACCCAAAATTTACTTTAGATATATATAAAATGATTGTGAGAGATAATAATCACATTGAAAAGAGTAGTGGCTATATTGAGAAAAATTTGAAAATGATAGCAAATCGCTTATCTTATTTATTTTTCTATGATGCTAGATTTAAAATATCCTCCCTTTACTGACAAACTAATATACTTAATAATTGTTATTTCTGATAAAAATAATCATATAAAAGATGAAAATTTAAATATTTATATCAATAATATTTAGATGGATCCACATTTCCAAATCTAAATGAAAAACTTATGAAAACAAATTTCTTTTATTTATACAATAAATAAGCATTATAATTTTATTCTCGAAATAATTTTGTATATACAGTATTATCAAATATAAGGTTTTATTAATATTTTCAAATAAAGGTTTAATTTTATTATTCTTAAATATTGATATTTTACAAGGTATTTCTTTACATAAATTTTTATATTTTATTATACACATAAGATTGCAATTCTTTTATGTAACTCAAAATTATTTTAATTATGTTTTAAAATATCCTTTAACATTATTAATCTTAGATCTTATATACATTTATATGTGTGTATCTAAATAAATATACTGAGCTGATATTTTAAGTCAGCTCATATATATATAAGCTCACATATTTATAATTTCGTCATAGATATTTTCCGAAGTTAAATAGTTTGTAAAATAAAAATTAACAAATGATTTTAATTTAATGGGAAGGGTAAAAATCTTAAACTTTTATTTTTGCTATAAATTTGAGCAAATTTTTTTAAAAAAAAAGAAAAAATATAATTTATTGTCAAAAATGTTAAAAGTGTTTAATTAAAAGGGAGAAAACTCAGAGATAAAAGGGTGGGGGAAAGAAAACAAAATTAGATTGTTGGTAGTAATTAGACTCTATTGTTGAAACTTTCACAAATTAAAAGTATTTGGTTAATAATTGCTATTACGCTAATTAAAAAGAAAAAAAAAAGATAAGAGAAGGAGAGATAAAATCGCTTTTAGAGTAAGTCAGTTGACTTGAGAGACCAGCAAGGACAATAAAGAAAAAAAAAAGAGAGAAGCTGTGCTCCGAATCAGAAATTATTATAGAAACTTATTTTGCGGACTCTTTTCAAATGCATAGCGGCTAAAGCTACCAAAACCTTCCCCTTTGGGGAATTGGCCGCCACTCCATCTAAATGAAGCTACCGAAAGAGTCAAGGAATGGAAAGAAATGTATATTGCTAGCCGGACAACCAAAGGAACATCCATGGACACACCAGAATTGTCATATACAAGGACAAAGGCACGACAAATGGAATGTGAATCTATGAAAGTCAGGCCACTTCGCTCTGATCGATCAGGGTAATTATAAACTTTTCAATTAATGGGAACTTTAGTTAAAGCGTAATAGAACTTTATTTTTGATTTATTTTTCGTTTATTATATTTGTTACGAATGTTTCAACAATAGAGGTGGGGAAATAGATTTATTTAATATCGTAAACTATTTATGTTAATTCTCGTTAAATATTTTTATGAAATATTGGTATGACTGTATGTTAAATTATTTAATATCTGTTCGATCTAAAGGGTAACAACAGGGTGGGGATATAAAAGTGCGCTGCCAAGCAACAGAGAACCTTAGGGCGTTACTTGCTTGTTAGTAGAAAATAAGGGAAGTGTTGAAAGTATAAGAAAACGAAAGACACTTATATGTTCATTTTAAGTTTTTGCAAGTTATTTATTTACCAAATAAAGTGGGGTTTAAAAATAAACTTCAGGAAAGATTATATACTATAAGTCGCCTTTATATACACGCCTGCTAGAATCCGCAGTGTTAGTGTCGGCGCGAGTAAATCCATGGTAGATATTTGGGAAGAATACTTAGAAAGTTAAAAGTTTGAAAAATCAGAAATTGTAAGTCAGTTCTCTCTGGATCGGGCAGAAATATAATGTTATTAATAATAATAATAATAAAGGAAAGTTTGTTTGTATCCAACGTATATTTGAATTCTTTAATTATTTATAATAATTAGTTAGTGTCCTTAAGTGAAAACCCCTGTCAGATTATAAACAAAATTTGTAATCGGTGAATCGCCGTTCGAAAATAAATAAGACCAGGTTTACGTAAAGCTTCGTGGCCAACGTATATTTGAATTCTTTAATTATTTATAATAATTAGTTAGTGTCCTTAAGTGAAAACCCCTGTCAGATTATAAACAAAATTTGTAATCGGTGAATCGCCGTTCGAAAATAAATAAGACCAGGTTTACGTAAAGCTTCGTGGCCAGGTTCCAAGAGAGAAATCCTTGGTGGCGCCCTCGACGGCGATTCTAATAATTAAGATTCAGTTATTAGGGGAAGGAAAAGAATTGTAGTGTCACAATACATTTATCCAATTATCAAAAAATGTGGATTTTACAATAGTTTTGGTGTTTAACCATATTGTTGTGCAAGTTGCTTTTCTGATATCAATACTCAATGATCTACTTTCTACAAAAATTTAATATCACTCAGATGCAAATATAAAGATTCTCAAAAGTATGTCAAACAATACTTAATAACAAATAGACATTTAAAAAAATTATTTCCAATGTTAAACAGATGACAACTATAATTCTTGACTGATAGCTAGAACAAAAGTTATTATATTGTATTGATGTTTCAAAATTACATTAATAAAACTATATTGAAAGTTTAAAATTGTAATTATAAATTTATTAAACGCACATTGATTGTTAGAAAACACAATAACTATACACTTATTGCAAAAAAAGTATTTTAGATATTTTGTTCTATTATAAATTACTAAAAGATCCAACTCTCACCCATTCTTTCAAACAAATCAGCTTCAGTTCTTGTATTTTTTTCTTTAAAGTTTCTTCCAGTGATTCTTTCCGAGTTTTTAAGGCATTTAACATTTCTTGTTGAGCAATTTTTGACAGTTCTGACTGTTCAGATGATCCTAAGATAAACAAATACATAGTAATTTTAATAAAATTTTTTGCAAATAAAATATTATAAATTAAAAATATATATTAAACTTTTACTATCCTAAAATACTACCAATAAACTTTTTTAACTGAATATCCTTTATTATTTAATAAAAAATAGAATGCAACCATATATTATCCACTACATTATGAATACATATTTTTTTTTTGTAATTACTGTGAAGTCAATTCACAGCAAGGATATAAAAAAACTAAAAAGGTGTTCCATATTTTGAAATTTATGTACTATTGTCTATAAGTATTATAAAGAACATCTAAAAAATATAATTATTTATGAAGGAAAAAAAGGGGGTAAATTATACCAGCTTATATCACAATTATTACAATGTTATCTAAGTTGGTTTCTACTTAACTATAGTTTTTTTTATTGTATATGCTTGAATGAGTTAGTCTAAGCCATTATCATTCATACACCTGCTGCCTAATAATTTTTTTTGGTTGCGTAAGTTGAAATCATTTAGGTATTAAAGGATACTTATATTGCAGTTTTAGATTACAAGAAAAAGTCTGTTGCATAATTATAAAATACAATACAGGTGGCCCTTGACTTTTGTACCTAATTGGTTCCTGAAATGTAGGCAAAAACTGAGATGTACAAAAGTAGAATAATGTAAAAAAAAAAAAAAAAATCAATATGTTTTTAAAATATTTATTTTTTAATGAAGTGTATTAACATATACATAAATAACATGTTATTGATTAGTATTTGGTGTTTCCTTTATAAATTTATCAAGAGACAGTTGAATTCTATTATTCTTTTTCTTTATTTGATAAAAAGTTCTATAACAAGCGATGTCTTTTTCTATTGCCCTTCATATGAAATAGCGAATTGTACAAAAGTAAAATGTATGAAAGTTGAGGACTGCCTGCATATAAATTTTAGTACAATCACACAATTAAGACATTAAATGTTGATATAATATAATGCTAATAGCTCTAAACAAGTTTTTCTGATAATTATCACAAGAAAAAGCATTTAAAATCTCTATCTAGAATTATCCTTATTCCCAAACTGGTTTCGAGCTAATGGCTCTTGTTATTGAGGCGTTACGATATTCAGACACTAGATCTAAATAACAACTCAAGCACCGCATTTATCTAATACTTAAATATTAAGTAAAAAAATCTGAAAATTTTAAGCTACACCATATATTAATAGCCATAGCAATATAATATCACCAAAGCCTTAAAAGGCAAACTATAATAATAAGAATATCAAGTCATACATCAAGTGATTCAACTTAATAAGCTTGTATTACAAATAACAAGCTTTCCCGATAAATGCTGCAAAAAAAGCATTCAAAATCTCTATTTAAAATTATCCCTATCACCAAACCGTATTCGAGTTAATGGTTCTCATCAGCAAAGTGCTAGAATATTCAGAGACTAGATCTAAAATGTCAACTCAAGCACAGCATTTATCTAATACTTAATTATTAAGTAGAAAATCTGAAATTTTCAGACATCCATATGTCTTCAAATCCAGCTATCTAACTTAAATAGCTAGTGTCTGATTATCCTAATGTCTCACTGACGACAACTGTTAAATTCAAAATCAGTTTGGGATAGGCATAATTCTACATAGGGATTTTAAATGCGTTCTCTTGCAGCATTTCTTGGAGTAGCTTATTTAGAGCTATTAGCATGCTCATAATACTATATTTGTAATATAAGCTTATTAAGTTAAGTCACATGATGTATGACTTGATTTTCTTACTATTATAGTTTGCCTTTTAAGGCTTTGACGATGTTATATTGCTAAGGCTATTAATATATGATGTAGCTGAAAATTATTCAGGCCCATAGACATACAGAAGTCTGAAAATTTTAGATTTTTTATTTAATAGTTAAATATTAGATAAATGCTTTGCTTGAATGGGTATTTTAGATCCAGTATCTGAACATATTAGCACCTCACTGATGAGAGTCATTAGCTCGAAACCGGTTTGGGGTAGAGATAATTCTAGATAGAAATTTTGAATGCTTTCTCTTGCAGCATTTATCAGAAAAGCTTGTTTGGAACAATTAGCATGCTCATTATATTATATTTGTAATACAAGCTTATTAAGTTAAGTCAAATGATATATGACTTATTTATTAAATGTTGATATAAACAGATATTTTCATTAAATTGTATAGGTTTTCATTTAAGATACTATTTTGTTTACATAAAAAAAAAGAGAGAGAAAAAAGGCAAAATATCCAAATTTGCAATATCTAATTAAAATTTTTTTAAAAATAAATAATGGTTAATTTATTTTAAAGACAATTGTGACATTTTGAAAGTATAGACAGAAAGTCAATCAAAGACTTTGTATCTGAAAAGAGAATAAAAAGATTTAGATATAGAAAAAATTTAGTCATTCATTGTTTAACTTTTACACTGTTAAAAGAAATGCAAGAGAAATAAATGACATTTATAGAAAATATAATAAATAATGTTAACAGAATGCTTGTGATATGCCTAATGTTTGAAAATGATAAATAGAATTTCATAAATGGCTATTTTCCCAATGAAATATATTCAAATTATAACAAGTAAAGGATTAAATATGTTCATACCAAAAGAATAAATTTTAGTTCTATGATGATTAAAAAAAAAAATTAAAATGCCAACTATAAGTTTTATTTTAGAGAATAATATTTTAAGACAGATATGAATAATCACTAAGATGAACCAACTTATGATTGAAGATATATATTGTAATTGTGTGTGAAAACAAATAAGTATAATAATTGAGGCAGAAAATACCAAATTATTGAAAAGCAAAAAAACAATAAAAGAAAATAGAATATGTTTTACATATAAGAAAATTACATTCAAATATCAGCCTTTCAAGCTAATTGTGCACGCGCTTTGCGAGTGTTAAATAATAAATGAATACTTTCCTTTCCAATACAAGATATAGTATTTATGCAGGAATAAAATGAATCCTATTTACATATGATTAAGTTTGACAGCGCTATATAAAAATGAATGCCTATTTACATATGATTAAGTTTCAGTTAGAGGGATGTTTAGTAAATTCTAGACAATTTCACCGACGTCATTCATTCAGACATCGTAAAATAGTAATTTAAAGTGAGTGGTTTTTCCTCACGCTTTCCTTGCCAGTACTTCAGATTTGCTCATATATAAGCATTTGAGTTGTAGGAATAGGTGGATTCATTTTATTCCTGCATAAATACTATATCTTGTATTGGAAAGGAAAGTATTCATTTATTATTTAACACTCGCAAAGCGAATGCACAATTAACTTGAAAGGCTGATATTTGAATGTAATACAATTGTAAACACAGCGCTATATAAAAATGAATGCTTATTTACATATAAGAAAATTGTAAATATAGGGAATTTACATATAAAAATATTATGGAAACAATAGAAGGTAAATAATAAATAAAACAAAGCAGCTCTCCATTTTACTGCCTTCTAATGTGATAAATAATCCAATAAAGAAACGTTAAACAGAGAGAGTGATCTACGAAGAAGGCAGGTATGCATTGATGGCTTCAAAATACCTCTCTAAATACCTTTATTTCTCATCAATTTACAACTGCTGTGTACCCCAACTAAGACTGGGCGACCAGCGAACAAATACACATAAAAGAATAATCTGAATAGTGAATAATCTGCAACAACAATATCTTAACCATTCACTAATGTTCAATTCCCTCGATTTACTTTCATACTGGCTGCTATAAAAACAGTTCCCAATGGGTTTGGTATATGCACACTTTGGCCTCAGTCCAATTTAGCGGCACACAAGCAGATCACAATATAGCACTGCGACTAACTTTAAGCTCCTTACTCCTTCCATCTCTGCAACAGTCTATCTTTAACTCCACTTGAAAACCACTGGAAATTTGTTTAGCTGCTATCCGGACCGTTTCCTCAGGCTAATGTCACAATCTCTGTTGGCCTATTCAGCTATTGCCCATGAACACATTTCAACTGAGCGCTAACATTAACCGAAGCACTGACGCAAGTTCTCTGCTACACCGGAATTGAACTGGAAAATCTTCTGGAGATGCTCTCGAATGGTCCATGTACTTGTTAACTCTTTTTATAGCTTCCTGATTACTATGATATTAATTACATTCTCCATATAAGGTAAGGTATTTAGGTCCATTTAAATTAATCATAGAATGAAACTTGGTTGGAGTGCTTTTGCTGGAAATAACTTGATACTAAAAGGAAATATGCCTATGTGTTTTGAAAAGAAAGGTTTTTAATAAATGTGTTTTACTAGTCTTACCTATGGATCTGAGACTTGGACACTTAATAAAAGAGCAATACAGAGACTTCAGATCACTCAAAGAAGTATGGAGAAATGCTTGTTAGGAGTAACAAGAACAGATAGAAAATGCAATATTAACAAACAGGTGTTACTGACCTCATTGAAAAAATTAAAAGACTGAAGTGGAGTTGGGCTGGACATATTGCTAGAAGAGATAATAGATGGACAATTGAAATCTTAAACTGGGGATTCCAAAAGATTATAAAAGACCCAGTCCATATGTGAGATGGATGGATGAAATAAGAAAGTGTGCAGGGGTGATATGAAGAAGAAAAGCTAAAGATCAGAGAAGATGGTTTGAACTTGGAGAGACCTTCATCCTGCAGTGGATTGATAATAGTTGATGATGATTTAGATCCATAGCTAATTAAATTGTGCCTTCAGAATTCCTTACCATATAAGGCAATTTAGGCTCTTATCAAAAAATATTTGCCGCAATCAGCAAATATTTTTTGGAATTTTATCGATCACCATTACATTAATTCTTTAATTAAATTTTTATCAATTATTAGTTCACAATCTAACAAAAATCGCTCTACTAAATTCTAGTTTTTCTGGAGTTCACAAACTTGTATAACATTTTTATAAAAAGACAACACCTCTCCCCACTCCAGAAAAATCCATGTTGCTATTCCTCAGTGTTTTGTTTTAAATCATGTCATTTAAACTGCTACTGCAACTTCATCACCACATACAGGTTCAATGGTAACTGCGCAAGAGTGGTGGCATTCAGCTTCCAATGATGAATACACAAATATTTAATTTCCTAACTTTTGTGTTGTTACATCACATAGACTTGCAGCAATTTTTTTAGCCATTCATTTCCATTATTAGCATTTTACTAACTGGAATTTCCATTTTCACCTGGTTTCTCCCGACTGCGGCTAAGCTTGTTGTAATGCAAAATGTATTTGCTACTAACAGGTTCGAAATGCGACTGCGCCAATAATTTGCTGCATCCCCAACCAAGACTAGATGACCAGTGAACAAATACACATAAAAGAATAATTTGAATAGCGAATAGTCTGCAACAACAATATCTCAACAGTTCACTAATGTTCAATTTCCTCGATTTACTTTCAGACTGGCTGCTACAAAAACGGTTCCCAATGGGTTCAGTTTACACACACTTTGGCCCCAGTCCAGTTTAGTTGCACACGAACACATCGTAGTATAGCACTGCGATCGACTTTAAGCTCCTTACAGTTTCTGTCTCTGCAACAGTCCACCTGTAACTCACTTGAAAACCGCTAAAAACTCAACTCTTCATTTAGCTTATCTGGATGGTTTCCTTAGGCTACAATCTCCCAATCTCTGTGGGCCTATTCAGCTTTGCCCATGAACATATTTCCACTGAGCGCTGCACATTAACTGAAGTACTGACACAATATCTCTGCTACACCAGAATTGAACTGGAAAATCAAATGGGGATGCAATTGAATGGTCCATGTACTTGTTATGTACTCTTTTTATAGCTTTCTGATTACACCGATTAATTATCTTCTCCATATAAGGTAAGATATTTAGATCCATGGCTAATTAAATTGTGCCTTTAAAATTCCTTACCATATAAGGCAATTTAGTCTCTTATCAAGAAATATTCTTGGAATTTTATCGATCGCCATTATATTAATTCTTTAATTAAATTTTTATCAGTTCGCGATCTAAAAAAAAAACTCTAATAAATTCTAGTTTTTCTGAAGTGCACAAACTTGTATAATATTTTTACAAAAATACAACAATGACTATTTATAACTAGCACTAGTTTGTAAATAAATAGTCAACCTAACTGCAAAAAAAAAGAGGCAAGTTTTATAATGTTAATCCAAATCAGTTGATGAACAATATATAAAAACAATATAAATTATTTTGCAGTGTCACTGGAACTATGTTCCATAATAAATTAAGCTATCAAATCAATAAAAAAGATATCAGATTGACACCTATCACTATATATATATTTCTCAGGTGAGCCAAAAATTAAAACTTCTAGAAAGCTCCATATGTTTAAACCTATATAGCTCATTTGATAAGTGGAAAAGGTTCATAAAATATATTATCAGATGAGTCAATCTGATATCTATTTGATAACTTATAAGATTATAGAGTAGTTTTAGAAACTTTGTAAAATGATTTGGTTATATACTTGCTTTCTGCACAATGTTTAATCTTTATATATACCATTAATCTTTATATATACCATACACTATTCTTTTTTTCTAATCTGTAAGAAAAATATAATATTCTTTTTGTAAAATTTTCACATCAAGACTCATTGAGGTTCTCTAATATATTTAATTTTCATAGTAATATCTTTAACACAATCATATACCATAAAATACTTTTGTAGATCTGTGATACTTATCTTCTTAACATTACTAACTCAATTAATTTGTCTTTACCATTATAGATTTAAGCTGAAGGATTTTTACATTAAAATTTTTGTTTCTTTATATAGTAATCTATAGTAATAAAGTCTCAGATCTTTTCAACAATAAATTTGTCAGAATAACAGTCCTACATACAACAAATTTAATTAATTACATCATTATAATGAAATATCTTATTTTTGAACTTAGTGACATTAGCATAATAGAATCCACACTATACCTCAATATATTAGCCTATCTTTTTATCTCAAATACAAACTTGTGTACTTGATCTTAATAGGGTATCACTTATTTTCTTAAAGACATTCTTTGAACTATTATCAAAATCCTACTAATATTTTATAATAATTTTCAACTTCTAGTTTAAATTCATTAGAATATATCTGAAGGTTACAAATATTAATTATTGAAACTACTCTTTTTAACAGCTTTCTCCTCACTAGTTTTCCATTATCATACATTTTATATCTCTCTAACCAGTGATCACTTCTTTGTAGTGAATCTATTAAGGGTATCATAGATATACATATATACACATTCTTACTGCTTTAAAATAAATCTTGGCTATAAGATATGTGATAAAATCCTGTGCAATTGGTACAGCAGTAGAGCATCTGATTTGGGATTGAGAGGTCCCAGGATCAATTCTCCCAGTAATCTACAAGTCATGATGAAGTGTTTTGTTCATTATTTGTCCTTTGTTAAGAAATACATAAATCACAAACTGATGATAACTACATATTTAAATAAAGTTGAAAAGTTAAAAAAAATAAAATCACAGAGCAATGCATCTTTTATGCTTTAAAGTTATCAGTAGACTTTACATTTAAAAGAGTACTATAGGATGGTGTGGAAAAAATTATATATATACAATTACACTTATATATATAATCAAAATTTTTAAATAAAAACAGATTAAATAGACATATAGATAATATTTTACTAGTTTATCATGTCTTTTCTCCTTAAGAATTCATTAATTATTAATAGTTAAGTAATGAATAAAAAAATATGATAATAATCAAATTATTCCAGCTAGTAAATCAGTTGACTGTCTTTCTTTTTCTGAATTCTTGCATGTATTTAATAAAGAAGCTAATTTATTTTCTTTTAGAGGAGAGTAATAGAATTTCAAAAGAAAAGAGTAGATTGCTCTATAATAATAATAATATTATTATTATTATTATTGTTGTTGTTATTGTTATTATTATTAATAATAATAATAATAATAATAATAATAATAATAATAATAATAATAATAATAATAATAATAATAATAATAATAATAATAATAATAATAATAATAATAATAAAATGATAACTTAAGTCAGTAATTTACCTAAAAATGATCATTATCATACTTACTTATAAGAAAAGAAATAATAAAACATGATTATAATAAAATAAATAAATAGTATGCAGATACTTATAAAAGCTACAAACAAAAAAAAAATGAAGTTTTGTGATGATGGCTTTCACTTGTAGTTATACGATGAACTATTTCTATTATCTAATTGATATTATTAAATATTTTTTAAAAACTTAAAAACTTTATTCATTTTTCCAAGTACATTTAACTGTTAGTAATAATAAGGAAGGAGACACATGGATAACATATAAGGAGTTGAAGAGGTTTTTTTGCGGCCAAATGATTGGGGAAGATAGTAAATAATAGTGGTACATAGCCACCTCCAAGGGTATGCTGAGATTTGGTGGGAGTCACTATTAATCCAACCAAAAACTTTCCAAGAATATGAAAGGGCCACAAAGAATATGTTTTAGAATGGAGAGCAGCAAGAGTATATAAAAGCATAGATCATCAGTCAAAAGTTTCAGGAAGAGGAGGAAGAAGCTTATATTCATTTCTTTAGATGTCAAGTGTCATGGTTAAGAGAGCTGGCAGCATAACAGCTATCAAAAAGACAGATTGTGGGTATTATTTGCAGAAACCTGCCAGGAAAAATAATCGTGATAATAGGAAGGATGAAGGGGAAGTTAGCAAAGAAAATCAATAAATTACTAGAGCAAGTAGAAATTAGCAAACAATGGCGAAATCGGGGAGTCTGTGAGGGCAGAATTAAGATCAAGGAATAAAAAGAAAGGTGGGATAAAAATGAGGTGGAGCAAAAAAAGAGAGACAGTTAGATGTTCAGGGGAGGACCGGGTCCCAAATTATGCGAATCAAGCCTGCCCTAAGATAGGGATAACTATTACATGGATGAAAGTTGAGGTGTTAGTGGACTCTGGCAGCCAAATATTGGTATTGTCAGAGGAAGTGTATGTACAGATTATAAGCAAACAGCCTAGTGTTTGGACTCTTCCAGATAAAACAATCCAGATAAGGATGGCTAACAATAAAAAGGCAAAGGTGAACCTAAACAGGTCTGGATACTTACAAATAAGCAGAAAACCATTCTCACATGTATTCTTAATCATGAAGGACATGATCCATGGCATTCTGATAGGGTCAGATTTTCTGTATAGGTACAAATGCACCATTGATTTTGGAATGGAACAGTTCCTATGTGAAAGGGAGGCAGTCAAGTTCACAACATTGAGGTTATATAGCTTGAGTGGGGTGCTACAAGTAGAAGAGGAAACAAAGGAGGTTATTGAATAAAAGATAAAAGAAGCAGTAATAGCAAACAAAAATGAGAAGGAAGTGCTCAAGCAGATCTTGTTCTTACCCTATCTACATCAGTTTAGTGAAGAAGTGCAAAAACAAATGCCCCAAATGATGGAAATGGGGAGTCATTTCAAAATGTTCATCACCATACTGTAACCCGTAGGTGGTGGTCAAAAAAAAATAGAACTGTCAGATTGTCTTGATGCTAAAGCAAATGAATCAAGTAACGGTTCCAGACTGTAATATCCTGCCCCTATACATGAGTTGCTAGGGAAGTTCAAAGGTAAAAGAGCTGACAATACACAGTTTTCAGATACACTGGAATACTCATATCAATTTAATATAATGCCATTTGTCTGATAAATAGCAGAGCTGGACTACTGAGATGCTTCGATCAAGTGTTAGTGGATAAAGTCAAGAAGCTTGTGATCATGTATATTGATGAGCATAAATGAGATGTAGAGATTTTTCTCAGTGAATGTGAAAAAAAGGGATTAAGATCAACCTAAAAAATTGCTTTGATGAAAGATGAGGTGATGTTTTTGGGCCACGTGGTAGGTTTTCAAGGGATGAGACTTCATCCAGATAAAGTTCTAGTCATTAAGATTTTCCTGTACCTAGTACCAGGAAGCAGGTTCGATCATTCTGGGGTCTCTGCCATTTTTATAATTGATTTCATAAACTGCTGGGAGAGTGGATGGAATTGTGAGTCAAATTATTAAGAAAGAATGTACCATGGAAATGGGATAAAGAACAAGATAAAGCTTTTGAGGACATAAAAGATGGATTTTGAAGACAGGTAATACTATCATTTCCAGATTTTACCAAGCCCTTCATCATGCAAACTGATAGCAGTGGATACAGAATGGGAGTAACATTATCACAGCTGCAAGATGGCGAACAAATGGTGGTGTTAAACTTTATCAGTCGGTTGTTAAAGGGACTTGAACTAAATTATTTTGACTACAGAGGAGGCATTAGTAATTGTCTGGGTGTTTCAAAAGTTCAGGTCTTTTTTGCTGGGATCAAAGGTGGTCATAGTCACCAACCACAAAAGTTTGGAATTTATAAATCATAGCCACCTGATGAACAGCCGGTTGATTCGATGGAGTCTGTTTCTCCAGAAGTACAGCTATACAGTTTAGTACTATAAAGGGTCAGAGAACATCATTACAGATATTTTGAGCCGAAATCCTGCTGGCTCTCAGCCTTGTCATTTAGGGACAGAAAATTTGATACTGCTAGTGCCATCTTGGGGTTAACAAGAGTGGAGGAAGAGATGGCCCACCTAAGTGAGCATCAGCACAAAGATGAAAGGTTAAAAGTTATGATTGAATGACTAGAAGGGGTAAGTACTTAAATGTTACAGGGGAAAATAATCAGGGGGCAAGATACAGAATATGCCAGCATATATTAAACTCAAAATATGTGACAACCGAGAAGAGTGAAAGCTCATCATACCTCATCAGATAAGAAATGATGTGACTTATGTCTGTCAATTATATGGCCCTTATTGCACACTTAAAACTGAACATTTAATTCGAAAGTGATTCCACTGTCCAGGTTGCATGCAACAGCTATGGGGTGTTGGATGGATGCGAAATATGTAAAACTACTAAACTGGCAAATAGGAACTATGCAGACCCTATGGTCTTGATTATACCCTCAAAGCCTAGGGAAATAATAGCAATGGATTTTTATAGCCCACTACTGACCTTTAATAAAAAAATCGTCTTGTTATATATTAAGTACATTTCCGCATATCCCATCACCCAGACTAATGCAAGAAAGGAATGCCATAACGTGTTGGAAATAAGTACTTCTCAGAGGTTGGAAAGCCTAGTCATTTTCTCTGATAATGGTACTCCATTCATGTCAAAGGAGTGGTCTAGGCTGACTCAGCGTCATGGAATTCAGCATAGTTTCATGTCAATTCGGAACCCTCAATCAAACCTGTGTGAAAGGGTGAGGAGAAAATTGGGGTGCTTATTTCATACATATCTTGGTATGAATCATAGAGGCTGGGTTAAGTATACCAAACAGATCGTAGACTTCATAAACTGTCCATAAATGAGTGACAGGATTTGTCCCTCTGCACTTGAATTTCAGGCAGCACACCCCTCGATTAATTAAAATCTTTCTACAGAGTATGGCAGTCTATTATCAACCAGAAAGCTGACCAAGCCAGGGCAGTCAACAAAGAAATAGTAAACCAGAGAGAAGGGCACATCAATTCAAAGTGGGACATCGGGTCATAGTTAAGACACCTCATGTAAGCGATCCGGGCAAGTTTGTATGCCAAAAATTTTTATAACTTCATTGGTCCTTTTTCCAATGTCCACCATCAGGTTAACAATGCTTTTTGGGTTACATGGGGCAAAAAATCAAGGGCTCTTATAATGCTCGATCACTGAAGCCCCCATTTGCATACCCTGATAGGAAAAGAAAGGTAAAAAAGAAGGAAGAGACAAATGAACACATTCTAAACAAAAAAAGGAATATATATATATTTTTGAT
This sequence comes from Epiperipatus broadwayi, assembly GCA_028023455.1. NCBI lineage: Eukaryota > Metazoa > Onychophora > Udeonychophora > Euonychophora > Peripatidae > Epiperipatus > Epiperipatus broadwayi. The sequence continues at coordinate 95,413 of JAQFVV010012498.1, forward strand.
TGGTCACTTAAATTTGAGCCATTCAAACACACAGGCTGTATTAAAGGGTTTTTAATGGGGGGGGGGATATTGTAACAGAGTGTATTTAAACCCTGTATATAGAGCCAGTATTAGACTATATTCAATTTTTTTTGTATATTTTAAATAGGTAGATAAAGGGTTAGAATAAACAGGAGGGATGTGGGGGATGCTTGTGCTCTTTCATTTTGTTGAAACGCATGTATATGTATTGCTGTATGGATGAAAAAATGGACTCAATAAAAAAAAATATTTTCAAGATGGAAATGGCTGCATTTTATAAAAAGGAGACGTTAATAAGAAAAAAAAAAGAAACTGCATAGATCTTTATCTAAAGAATGCTAAGAAAAAAACAGACAAAGAGCGAAGGTCGAAAACAAATTGCACGTGTTCGATGGAATTTCATCGAATCAACAAAAAAGGTGCTAAAAGCTTTTGCTTTAAAGAGAATAGGGATCTAAAATAACATGTGTTTTAAAAGAGGGGGAAATACTCATGAAAGAATTTTCTAGAAGAAAAAGTGAAGAATATAAAAAGAAAATTAAAATTAATTAGATTTTGTCTAGAATTTTCATAGATGTCATTTTGAAGAGAGAAATCATTATTATATATGTCCGTGGTTGAGTTATTTAATTTCTACATCAGAGATTTGAAAATTTGTTGGAATCATCAAGTATAATCATTAGCCATGAACAGGCTGGGTTTTGTGATCCATCCCATGAAGATACGTAAGCTGCTACAAAATAAAAATGCCTATACTGAAGGAAGCCACTCCTAAACATTTGAAGTGAAATAACTCCAAAGAACATAAATTCCAAGTTAAGGAATCAAACACACTGAATCCATCGGAAATTTATCAATTTATAAGGCCTGAGCATCGAGTAAACTATTATAACTGCCTTTATGGATTTGCTTTGCCTGGGGAAAATCCAGGTAATATGAATATTTTCTCCATTATTGACAATCTAAATAATTTTCTTCGGCATTCCAAAATACTATTTTTAAGTTTGAATGCATTAGATGTTGCATTATATTCTCTCTTTTGTTACCTGATTTTTTTTATTATCTATGCAGTATGTATGTATGTTTGTATATGCATGCATGCATGCATGTGTTCTTTTACAATATTTGAGCACAAAATTTATAGTATTATACTCCATGAGTTCTATATTGTAACGAATATTAAATGTCTTTTAAGTGAAAACAGATATGTTTGTCTATTTCTTTATTTCGGGTTTTATGAGAATATAGAGAGATAAATTTGAATTAGTATAAAAGTTAATATGTTTGTCTATTTCTTTATTTCGGGTTTTATGAGAATATAGAGAGATAAATTTGAATTAGTATAAAAGTTAGGTAATTCGATTAAGCATATATTTATGAATTTCCATACATCATATATTTCCCATGGCTGATAACTACCTAAACCTGAGCGAGCTAGCTAGTGGTAAGGTTCTCTAATTAATTCTTATCAATACTTCATCGCTTCCAGCATAATTCTTATATGCATAATTCTTATATATATAAAGAAAATTGGTGCTTGGAGTCAGAAAGTGACATCCATAAATATGCTGGGCAAGAAATGGCTTTAAATAAATATTGGAATTAGTATAATACGTAAATAAACTGCATCATACTATTAATGAAATTAGTTGTACTACTTCAAATACGGTGACTGGCTCGAGTTTCATCGAAACCTAATTAATTGCCTTATAGAATTACTGTAAGGGTACAGAATTATTTTTATAAACTATTGCGATAATTATGCATATCTGCGTAAAGTTATATATATGCGATACAGAATAAGGCCCATTTAGTTATAATATATCTATGCCAATTCAATTAGATTTAACACCTGCATATATGTGTTATCATACACACACATATATATAGTTGTTTAAAGCTGTTATTGTAGGTACTCTGAGATGGTATAAATGTGGAACAGGTCTAGGTGTGAGGGTAAAATAGGTGAAACAGGCAAGCAATCAAAATTCACTGTTTCAATATAAACAACAACTACTCTATATAAAATATTAAAAATATTAATTCATCATTATAGTCATATCATTTATAAAAATATAAACATTACCCATACTCAAGAAAGTATTCAATACAAAAACAAAGTCATTATAAAATGAAGTTATAGGAAATTTATAACTGGAAATAATCAACAAATATCAAGCAAACATATCAAATATCTCACTTGCCAATATATATAGTATTAGTCAAATCCCATATATAAAATAATTATTTATAACCATTTAATCAATCATTATTTAAAATTATAAACATCAATTAAATAACATAGATTACATATTTCATAATCTGATGATTTAAGATTTCATTTATCTGGAACTTTCTTTGCAATGATAAAAAAATTTATTTCTATAATATTTCATTTGAATTAACCTTTACTGCCGAAAGCCACTAAAAATGAGAAATTAGTTATTTTTAACAAAAATATTCAACTTGGCCAGTGCTTGTCGTTGTTAATCTCTCACTTATAAATAAAATATGCATTTTATGAGTTTTAAATTTTGGTTAAATTTTTCTCAAAAAATGGAGCCAAGTCAAGCGTTGGTGGTTGAGAGGTCAGCACAGCTGCCTTACACAAGCAGTTGTCCCGGGTTAGCGGGTTCGCTTCCCTGCCAATGCTATAACACATGAACAAAAAAAAAAAAATGGAGCCAAGAAAATAAAACCCTGTCATATATATTATTTTTGATGAAAACTATCTTTTTTTGTCAAACAAGTTTAATACATTTTTTTTATTTATAAATAAATGATAAAGAAAATACGTAAGCAAACATTTGTTGACTTTAATTATATCACACGATCACCAATTCCTATGCTTACACAAGCTATTAAAAACAGTGGTAAACTTTCAATACAGTATAGTTACCCAGTGCAAGCTTATAGTAATCAATAGATGCAAATAGGTTTGTGCATAAATTTCCTATTTAGTCCCTGCTTATCCAATATCATCAGACTAGTTTTTCACTTATGACTTTTATCGGGGTGGAGCATTGGATCTGAGAACACTGCACCTAAAATGCAGCGCTCTCCGATCTATGGCTCCTATTAATGAAAGCCACAAACTAAAAACTAGTCTGGGAATATTGGTCGAGTAGGCATTAGATAAAAATTTTATGCACAAATCTTCTTGCATTCAGTGATTTCTATAGCTTGCATTGGGTGGCACTACTGTATGGAAAGTTTGCTACCGTTTTAGTATTTATTAACAATTCATTATTTAATTACTTTATTGCCATTTTTAAAAAAAGTTTTTAATATAAATTTCCAAATAATTTGAATTTATTCATTAAGTTACCTATAAGAAAAATACTGAATATCTAAACATTTTTTTTAATATATCAAAATGTTTTAAAATTTATTTTGTATTTTAATTTTGAATCATGTAATCATAGAAGTATTAAATTTAAATACATTTTAAAAACAAATACATTATAAAATTAGGACTGAATATCTAATTTCAAATGCACTTAAAAATGTTTTTTTTTTTAAAAAAACTCCTAAGAAAATACTGAATGATTAAATTCTACAATTAAAAAGTTAATTTGTAAATATAATAAATTGTAAAGCAAATAATATTGACAAAAGACTTGGAAAGCATTAACTTTAAAAATAACTAATTTAGAAAGTGTGCTCTTAATTAATAAAGCTAATAATAAGTCACCTGATATAACTCCAAAAAAATCAGTTCTTTCATTACTAGAAATTATTTTGTATATTACATTGAGAAGGGGGTGACTCCATATCTCCAAAACTTTTTACAGCAGTGCTGCAAGAAGTATTTTGTGGATTAAAATAGGAAGCTAAAGGAATGAAAGTAAATGGAGATTATTTAAGTCATTTAGATTTTGCAGATGATGTAGTTGTTTTGGCAAATAATGCTTTAGAGCTGCAGGAAATGTTGCAGGAATTATCAGATGAAAGTAGGACTAAAGATAAATGTTAAAAAGACTAAAGTAATGTTTAATAGATTTTCTCAAAATATGAAAATAAAAATTGATTATAATGAATTAGAAAGTTAACAGCTACAAATACCTTGGTCAGATTATTAATATAGATGGAAACATAATGGATGGAATTAATCATAGAATTAAACTTGGTTGGAGTGCTTTTGGTAGAAATAACTTGATATTAAAAGGAAATATGGCTATGTGTTTGAAAAAGGAATGTTTGTAATAAATGTATTTTACCAGTTCTTATTTATGGATCTGAGACTTGGACACTTAATAGAAGAGCAAAACAGAGACTTCAGACTATTCAAAGAAATATGGAGAGATGCATGTTAGGAGTAACAAGAAGAGATCGAAAACGCAATATATGGGTAAGAGAACAAACAGGTATTACTTGAAAAAATTAAAAGACTGAAATGGAGTTGGGCTGGACATATTGCTAGAAGAGATGATAATAGATGGACAATTGGAAATCTTAAACTGGATTCCAAGAGATTGTAAAAGACCCAGAAAGAGACCACATTTGAGATGGATGAATGAAATAAGAAAGTGTGCAGAGGTGATGTGGAGAAGAGAAGCTAAAGATCGGAGAAGATGGATTGAACTTGGAGAGACCTTCATCCTGCAGTGGATTAATAATGCTTGATGATGATGATGCCTATCAATTAAAGTCTTAGGTTAGTGATTAATGTCAATAACTATAATTTGAGTCAAATTTGAGTGAGTGTGATTTTTGTCATACGGCCGGCCTATAAAATCCAGATAGCAATCTTATAATAAAATATATTGTTATTCTTGGCTGAAAAGTAAAGGACTTGAGATAATCTAGATTGGTCAGATGATTATCAAAGTTCTAATTGTAAAAAAGCATGATGATAATCTGAGATAGTTTACATCAGCAATACAGAACAAGATTCTGATTTACCTTGTTACTGTTGAATGCTTCATTTAAATTGTAATTTTTACTCTACTCATACATCTAACGCACTACGCCAGGCAATAACACTGGTAGATTATTGTGACTGAAGTCCTTGTCCTGGCTTATAAGAAGCTCAATGCTCTAAATAATATATTATACAGTGAATATACAAAATTAACAAAGCGTATGCCACACTTGAATGAGAAGCTATAAAGATACACAGAAATTATTACACGCTAAGCGCTTTCAAATTTTTTCTATGCTAAAGTAAAATATAAATTATATTTTTGGGATCATGTCAGCCACTTTATGGCATTATTTATAAGCAAAAGCATGTAAATATGCCATTTAACCGCAGTAGCCAGCACTGATGGCATTACTTCTATGCTATAAAACACATAAAAGATGCCGTTTATCGGCGGCCGGTCTGCTTTAGTGTTATGCACTTTATCCCAATGCTCACACTTCAACCTTCATTACAGTATCCTATGAGGGTATCTGGCTTTCAGCCTGCCACAACTCTTCAAAATATGCATATCAAAAGAATTAGCATACAAGTATTTGACCTACTATTAGTCTCCTAACAATTGTCAACCCGTTGCCATGCTTCTCTACTCAATGTGGAACCTTCAAAAAATTCGGAAAGGGTACGTCCAAGCAAGATTTTGAAAAGCTAACACAAAAAGTCATGTTTGCATGAGAACATGTCCGTGACAAATAGCATGGTTGACAGGTCAAAATCGGGGCAACTGCCATCCACAGAAGCCAGTGTGCATGGGGAATTGATGAATTCTACTGCAATAGAATCTTTGCAATAAGGTATGTCAATTGATAAAGTTTTAATGCTTGCAGATGTGAAAATGCATACCATCTGCCCTACAATGCAGGACTAAGATGAAATTTTTGGCCACTTGTAATTAAAGCTTTTTAAATTTTTGGTAGCATAAAATTGTTCTTGACTAAATTACATAAGTTGATTAAGGAAATCAATGAATTACATTAAGCCTATGGAAAAAAAATGTATGACTGTGAAAATTCTTGTAATTCTATCCAAAGACCAAAAGAAATTGCCCAAAGAATACATTTATTAATGTTTAAAAAAAAAATAAACGATTTGAGTTGGAAATTATTAATTGTTCTTAATAGGTGTGACATTAATATCCATACACATATTCTTTCAAAGATAGCTATTGTAATAAATCACTTTCAAAGATAGATATTGTAATAAATCAATTAATCGATAATTATTTTTCCTTTTCAAAAATGACTAGAAAAAGTAAAAGATGGTTCAGTAATTAAAGCATTATTAGGATTTTTTGCCACCACGATGTAGTTGTAAAGTTTTCGGGGAGGGGGGGGATGGTTTTGCTACACAGAGAATTCTACTATAATAGAATATTTGCAATAACGTATGTTTATGTAAAATTGTTCCAGTAAATGTTATTAAGGAAATAAATGAATTATGTTAATCCATATGATTATTATTCTTTCACAAAGAATGGGGTGGGCCCAATAACATTATGTATTTGTGCATAGCAACAATGCCATCAAGCAGCTGACATGATCTATTAGAACAGTACCTATTTTTGTATAGTAAGACATATACTCTGCTTATGGATATTCAACATCTAACAAAATCTTTAAATTACATATTTAAAAAAAAAATGAAATGTAGATTTATTTAAATTAATACCTTTTCTGTTTTGATTTCACACAATGAAAGAGGTTATCCCATATGAAAATTTACTAAATCTGAAAATGATTTATTAAATAGGATTTAAAAGCATTTTCTAATTTTGACTCCAACAAAATGTATTTATTAAGGCTAAAACCTTAAGAATATGCGCCTGAAAAAATGACAGTAGGGACATCTACAAATCTTTAACACAAGATTTATTTAAAAGACTTAATTCTTTGATAATTTTTTTTTCAAATAACATTATTAGGATTTCATTAGATTATCCTTCTTTTGATCTCTTTTATATTTTAATCTTTATCTTGAAAAAAAAAAAAAAGAAGCTGATTAATAAATTATTTAGCTTCAATAATTATTATACATTACTTCTATGAATTATTTACTGCGAATATATTCAGTTCATTAGGATATAGATTAAATGTATGTGTAGTTTCTAATTAAATTATACAAATTTAATTTGCAATATACAAATTGCATCACATCCACCAATATGTAATTAAAATCAATGCACCATGCCTTAATGCAAAGGTGTAAAAGTGTAATATTTGATTGCATAAAAATTAAAAAAAATTTGGTTTAATTTAATATCATTAAAAATTTACATTATGCAACAAAAAAAAAAATAATAAAATTTTTTTTTTATTACTTTTAAGTATTTATAGAATATTTCTAAGGTGAACAGTGTGATTCCTAATTGCAGCTTTGATCCCTGGGTTTTTTCTATAAATCCCATACATTTAAAGTTACCCCCCCCCCTCCTTTTTTTCTTTCTCTTCTTCAATTGTGTTTGAAATAAAAAAAATATTTAATCATTTTCCAGTTATATACAAAAAATTAATTAAATCGTTATTTATTTTGAATATTATTTTGAAACTTTCCTTCTCACAACTGAAATAATATTAAGAACAAATAAAATGCTAAAAACAAAAACAACACTCTGCAGTAAAAATTCCATATGTACAAACATGGCATTTATTAATTCAAATACTTATTACATATAAAATAAAAATTCATATAACATTACAACATTAACCAAAAAACAAAATTTTATTAAAATTCTTCCACAATCATGGTATCATCTATTAATAAATTGACACTTTCAAGAATTGTGTAATATTCTATCATTACTGAGATTATATTTAGAAAGAAGCAGATAAAATTGAACAAATTCACTGGCTCACTTTTAAAAAAGCATGAATATTTATTATAAGCATTACTGAATTATTGTATTAAGAACATAAATATTTAAAACAAATTATAGCAAATTCCATATTGTATACTGAAATGAAAATATCTACATGATAATAATTATGTAATACAAATATAAACCTGCTAGTGTTTAATATGCATTTAAAAAATATAATGAAATACTAAGAAAAATATTAAAAATTATTGTAAAAGGTTTAATATTACTGTACCATGTCAAAATTTAAATACCGTTAAAAATGAAAACAATAAAAAAAGGGTATTTGTTATCGCTTCCTAGCACCTATGTAAATGCAGAAAAGTGATTTTTTTTTATTATTTCAAAATAATTTGGTAAATCTTAAAATAAGTAAATTTTTATTTGGGAGGATATTATTTTTAAAAATGCAAAAAAAAAAAAAATGAAATTAAGAGAATATGTAAGCAATTCACCATATTAAAGTTGCAGAATGGAAAGATGTAGGTAGAAATCGAAAGAAGAAGAGAATAATTCATCAACATTTGCCAAGGTGAATTCAAAGTTGTTGATAAGATAATTAATTGTTAGAGCACATATAATTGTAAATATTATTATAATTGATGCTATATCTCAAGCAGCAATCTCTTTTTGGGTTGCTATCTTCTTTCAGCTATGTAGAGCTGTACAATGAATATTAAAAAAGAATATCTAGCTAAATCTCTGAATATCTAAGGAAGAAAAGGCTATTCACTGCTTACTAAATCATGAGTTTTAAAAAATGGCCTGTCTAGAATATATTACTTGCTACAAGATATTGGATATCAAATAAATCATCAAATACAAAAAAAAATGTTTAAAAAAACCAATAATAAAAGAAAATCCAATATACAAAACTATTAAAAAGTATATCATGATATCACAGTCCATTGACTCACTCTACTATTATTGAAAAAATATTTAATAAAAAACAAATTATAAATTAGTAAAAAAAAAAAATTATTATACTGTCACTTAAATATTATATTTTTTCATTTTTATCACCAATTTTTATTACATCTATGCAAAATGTGTAAATATAGATATAATTTTAATAATATTGAGAATATATATTTAAAAATGCTGTGTTTTTTTCTCTTCTATTTAAAAACTTTATTTACTTATTTCAAAAATTGCTATCAGTTGAAACGGGGACTGAAATAGATTATTTTTCTTTATAAATATGAACTCATGATTTTTGCATTTTAAATTTAATTGATATTTAAATATTGTTGGCATTAATATTTAAAGACTCATCTTTACAATTCTGAAATTATTTGAGCTCTAATGAGTCAGTGCTAATTCACAGCACGACTTCCTCACAGATATACATGTAAGCATAAATTATATATACATATATGGGATTTGAACTCAAACTTTCAAGCTCCCTTCACCTATTCATTCTATCCCATAACACCAATACACATGACTGACCACACACATGTGAAAAAAGGTAAATGATCCCCAATATACTATTTTGTGCTGAACCAACACTCATCAGTTGATATTTAAAAATGAAATTAACCAATAATAGAAGTTTTTTTTTTTTTTTATAAATGCAATTTAAAATGGTTGAACTATCAATGGGAGAAAAAAGGGCATAAGTATAATTAATTTAAATTTAAAAATGAATTAAACTTTTTTTTTTTTAAAAAAAAAAATCCCTTTATTGAAAATAGATATGGGAATTACATAAATCAACTTCAAAAACAAGCAACTTTATGTTTACTAAATAAAAAGATAAAAAAAACAAAAACATTAAATTTCAATGTTTGGCTAGACTGCTTCTTTTAATGAAAGACTGATGATATAAGAGACAAAAGTTAATGGAATCCAACATTTTCTACAGTTAACAAAATAATTTAATTTGTAAATTTGCAACAGAATTTAACTTCTATCAATAAAATACATATCTTTTTTTTCCTCACCAATTATTAAACAGTGCACCCTGAAATTTCAATATTTCCAAATCATAGCCTCTCTTCACATAATTCAATCAAACTTTATTTCATTAATCAATTTTTATAAGCATAAAGAATTGTGCTTAGAAAAAAAAAGAATAGAAATATTGAAATTAATGGTAATAAATGAAATATCATAGAAAGTTGGTCAGTTTAATACCATCAATTTTTGACTTTTGTATTTTTTTTTTTTTTGTTGAGATTAGTCACTAGTGATCTAAATTGCCAAAAATGAACATAATATTATTAATAAAAGAGTCTTTATAGCCATGAATAAGATTTAGAAAAGTGGTAATTAGTATACTCTTGATGAATTAATAATTATAATCAATAAAAGGAACCTTACAATAGCCTTATTCTAATCAGAGAGCAAGATTGGATACAGCAATTAAAACAAAGCCATCTATATATATGTAATTTATTATTATAATTAAGTAATAATTTACTAAGGCTGTAACCTTAGAAATAAGCGTCCTAAGGTTACAGCCTTAGTAAATTATTACTTAATATAATAATGGGCGTTTAATAAAATTTATAATTATTATAATTAAATAATTTAAAATAAATTTTTACAGAATTAATTAATTTCTGATTATAACAAAAATATTTTATATGAAAAATCTAGGCAAATAGCAAATGGAGTACCATATAGATTCATACAAGTCATATAATAAACCAGACACTATTGTTAAACTAATAATTACACAAAAGAATTACTCAAATCTTTTTTTTAAGTGTTGAATTAAAGGATAATAACCAACACAGTGAATTTTAAATCAACCAAGATATTATCCTATATAGGCAGATATAATTTCTATTTATTTTTACAAATAACTCAATTTAATAAATAAAATATGATTATTATTAAATTGGGAAACAATTTTTTTTAAAAAGTATCAGCCATAGTAACTTGTGTCAAGGTTAATTACATTCAGATGAAAAAATAAATCCATTTTTCATCTGCATCTAAGTTCTTAGTTATCAGTCCATGGATAAGCAGCCCCCCCCTCCCCAGATTCTTTTAATTTTGAATTTAACAAGTTAAGGTGTAAAAACAATTAATAGCTAAAATTCAAATTTTAATAAGAATATTCACTAGTAAAAAATTCCAAAATCAAACACACACAAAAAAAAATTGTTGATAGAAGGATAAGGCATTTTGATTTATCGGTATTTTATTGTTGTCTCAAAATAAGCAAAACAATAGTTTTTTAGAAGTATTTCTGTCATGGAATGGTATGTTATCTGAAAAAATGTAAAATTATGAACAACCTTTGTAAACTTTGCATGTAAGCAATAGGATAGAAATAAAAAACCGAAGAAAACATGAAATTAATGAAATATTTCATTGCATGCTATATAGTTCTGTCAAATATGATTCACTATCTTGTTTAGAAACCAAGTCATTCCATTACTGTATTATAGATCAATAAAAAGTTTCTTCTTCTCATGAAGTCATTTAGGCAGTAACACATTTTAAAATTCTTTTCTTCATACATTGTTTTGTTTCAGTAGAAAATTTACTGGTAAATGCTGCCTTTTTTGTACAAATTATTCTTTTCTTCAATTCGTTATAGAATAAGCCATTTTCAAAATCTATTAATATTTTAAAAGAATTTGGAAGTCATAATTTAAATTTCTGAAGGTTAGGAAAAAGAATTGTTAATACTAGTTTTCTTAATAGTTTTTATTTTTCTAGTTTTATAAAAATACATATCTTACATTTCAATAATCAATTCTTGTACTGAATCTATTAAGAATATTATAATTATTCTTGAAATACATATTTCCTGTTAATCAAAGTATAATATAATTATAATGTACATTTATTTAGATGATTCCATAACCATTTCCATTTAAAAAATTCATAATATACAATTTTTCTTCTTCTGCAAACTCCACAAGACACTGTCTTCTCTTATTTCTATTACCATAATCAAACTCAACCGGAACACCTTTCAATAGTTTAATGGTTAATGCATTATGGTCTCCCATGACAATTTTAAAATGTTGTTTAGTCAATTAAAAGCATTTTGTACATTCATATAAAAATCTTCTAGTCAATGGGGCATAAACTTTAATTATCTGCATTTGGTATCTTCCATTAATTTGAATAATTAATCTCGCTATTCTGTCTGATATAACATCAATGTCCACATTGTTGTTCTACTTTTTATTTATAATAAGTTCCATTCAACTTCAAATATTTATGCCTTTGTAATAAATTACACTTTCACTTTTCAAATCAATTGTTTCTAGACCCATTTTCTAATTTCACAAAGATCAATAATGTTCCATTTAATATTAGATGATTCTTCCAACTTGCTTCACTTGAAAGTAATATACAGTTGTAGGTATCTAAATAAAAGATTATCATTAAATAGCAACCTGGGGTCTTAGCAACTTCTGCTTTCAGATGTCAAGTACTGTCTTGCAGCCTCATGAAAATAAGCATCATAATTTATATTTATCTGTGATCATTATAAATATTTATATATAAAAAAGAAAAAAGATAATTCTCACACACATTTATTCTGCCTGCTAAGAAATATCAGACATATGAAAAGAAAAACCATTATACTCATCATGTTGACTAATACATATTGATGAACAGTATATTGATGTTCGCAAAACAAATTAAACATTTAAAATATATGTCACATAAAAATGTATAATATTTTTTTTTAAAAAAGTAATAAATAAACACAGTTTATCTGTACTTAAATATAAAAATTTAAAATTAAAAAATAAAACACAATAATAAAAGAAATACAAAAAATTACATTGCTATAATATATATATTTTTCATATTGGCTTTTTTTTTTTTTTTAGCCATATAATATAGAATGTATTTTTGAAAAAAAAATTCCAGTTAATTCTCTTCAAAACAAACATTTTGTAAAATAGCTCACTGGAAAAAAAATATAGGCCATTAAGGATATCTTCGAACTACTGCAGTGCCACTCTGATCTAGTATTTAGTAAATGAATTTAATTCAAAAAGTGCTTTTACTAGCATTTAAACGTGATACAGACTCAGCAATGCAAAGATAAATAAACGCTTGAATTTTGTCATTGTTTATAAAGATTAAAAAACTTATAAAATAGGATAAATATTAAGGAAAGCAATGCTTCTCTTGCTTCCACGAATAACACGACATTGCTTTTATATTTTATACTATTAAAATTTTCATATTGCAGATTTGAGAAATTGTATCTTTTATTCAGCAAATTAATTTTTGATCACTAGATGTCTCTTTTGATAGAATTGAATATGAATACTTTAAGTACGATTTCTCCTATGAAATTGAAAAAAAAAAATCCATACACATTTTTTACTCAAGTATTTATAACTGCGATATACATTGCGGACGTTAGCTCTAATAATGAACATTTCTTTTTTTCTGGGAGCCAAAAGCATTATAATTGCATATGGTTCAGAATTATCGCTTTTATTCAGTAATAATAAAAATGTATTTTAAATACTGCAGTTATATCACTTTTTTTTTTTTAAAAAAAAAAAATCATATATCATTTAAATCATGTTATATTCAAGTGAAATCAATGTCTCTAGCAACATGTGCATATAAGATATAAAAAAATTAATAAACATTTTTCAACGCACAATATATATATAATTGGTAATAATGTGTGCACGTGAGTTTTCACATACTTCTCTTTTTCATATTATATATAATTTTAAAAATTCTAAACGGTTCTTAAAATCCATATATATATAATGATTTCTTTAAACTAAATTCTCATGTTTTCAAATTTCCTAAAATTAAATTCTCCTGTTTTTAAAATAGTCAGTTTAAAATTGCATTCCCAACAGCTAGAAGTCGTAATGCTTCCCTAAACACATTAGCATGTTTTTTTTTAATTAAGAAAACAACTGAAATCACTTCTAATAAAGGGGTTTTAAACAAAAAAATACTAAATATTATTCAGTTTCTAAAATAAGTCCATCTTCTTTCTAAGATAAAGGGAAAGCGGGGGAGGGGGTGAAGACAGGATTTAGTATACATTCTAAAGAACAGCAATGGGAGAGTTCATAATACAATACGAAAGGGGGAGCAGACCTAAATCTTTAATTGAAATTAAAATTCTATAAACAATTTTTCTATTTACTATTGAATAGTCCTATCTTAATTCAGTTGGGCTTTCCTTTGCTGAAACAGCTGAACGGAAATTCATTATTTACAAAGTTGACTATAATCTAACACACACATTCCAACGAAGATAAATTATATTATGGAATTTAGTCTGTTTTTTTTTTTTTTCGTTACCTTTTGAAAGAAGCGATCTGGTGTAAAATGACTGACTGACCATTATAGTTCCTGATTTCATCTTGCTCCCACCATAAAATAGAAGTTTAACATTATAACTTATCCTAAATTTGTTCTTTGGCACGGTCACATAGGACAACTTTGAATCAGAGAGAAAGGGTGAGTTGACTCCACTTAGAGCTCCCTCTACAGCAACATCTGATCAAAATGAGATATTCCTAGGCTTTGCTCTAGCAAAAATTATGATTATCTATTACACTTTCTTTTTAAAAATTCATTTCTTCTTATCAAAATATAAACAATTTTTTATTTATAGAATATTGGAAAATAAGATATATATTCGCAAATATTCTATTATAGGAAAGACAAAAAAAGTAAAAACAGATAATTAGCGAAGCTCAATCGCTTTGAGATGTAACACAAATGAAATGTGTTTTGTGCATGTTCTACTACAGTAAAGATTTTCCAATAAATATAAGGATTTATTTATTTAATCAATGTAATTTCTTCCATTCAATTACATAAGCATCAACTGAGATTCGAATCAGGAGAGATTAACTTGTGTTTTCATTGTTATACAATTCTACTACTAATTCAGAAATTCTTCACCATCAGGTTGTGAAGTTCAATTTCTAAATAGATAACCATAACGATTATGCATCAACAATATCTACAAAGAACATATCCATCTGGCTTTACTGTCTGAAATAATAAAAAAAAATTTAAAACTTTGCAAGAAGCCCATGTTTATTTCAGAATTTTTCTATTGACAGAAAACCTTCCTAATTTGAATTAGTTACTTTTTGCACAGAACAGATTTTAGTATGCCAATAATATTTCTTACAGTAATGTTTAATTAGACATTCAAAAACTTAATGAGACCAATTTATTCCAAACTTTTTCTGAAGAAATTTATTGCATTATATACCACTCCAAGAAAAAGTATAAAACATTAATAAAAACTTAAATATGTATATGGTATATTGGAATCAAATAATTATTACAATAACCCTAACACATTTATTTAGCATAGCTAACTGGATTATTAGTGTTCAAATTACAAGCAGATGAAAAATGGAAACTGAAGTAAGACGGAGTAATCCAACTCTTCACATTTCCTTAAAATATGAAAAATGACAGAAAATAACTATCTATGATAAATATATCTTCATAATATTTCAATCAATAAAAAAATAAGAATGGCATCATTTCAAGTTTGAATATTTTCCATAATATTTACCTTTTATCAACCAGCCATTTCTCTATTTCCTTATCTATTTATTCAAATCTCACCATACACAATACTTTTTTTGATCAAAAATCTTCATAGTTTCTAATCATCAGTACATTTTTTCATGTAGAACAATTTCTTTGTACACTCTTGCTTTAATGCGCCACATTCACAAGTATTTAAAGCTTTTCAAACAATAATTTTTATTACTGAACCTATCAAAAACTCTCATTAATTTTATGCTTCTATTATATTTTTTGATACCATTTTATAATGATAGGAACTTTGATTATATATTCTTCATTATGTATACAAATAATTTTAGAAAGTTCAAAAAATAAATGTTAAAATATGAATTCAAGATTTTATATATATATCTATTCTACTCATGGTATAAACTGCATCATATTACAATCAATTTTATAGTCAAAACTCATCTGAATAATCCAAATTACTTTAAGATTATTATATTTCAGCTACGAATAGTTAGACATTCAATTATTAATTAGCTATATGAGCTAAGAGCAAGACATTTTAAAAAATTCTAACCTTGCTTGAGAACTTCAAAACTACCTTGGATTTAAAACTCACGCAAACTACAAATAATGCTTTAGTAGTTATTGCACTGTAATTCTAGTTACTTAATCTACTTTCATATAAAGAATTTTAAATACTTAATGGAAATCAGATGTTTATTAGAAATGAAATCCTAAAGTTTATTGAGTATGAACATGTGGAACTCTGAGCACAACGAGACACTTTTTTAACCATCTTAGTGATAGTTTTCTAGTAAATAAAAAGTTATTAGATCAATATCTGAATAAAAAATGAATAAAAAAAGGGGAGGAGGATCTAAGTTAGAGCAACTGAGGAAAAAAAAAATCATAGTACTTAATTAAATGGTTCTCAAATTTCACCAGACTCCATAAGTAACCAACCATGATTTAATAAACTTTCATCTTGAATCACTGAAGACAGAAGTGGTGTAGATATATAAAAACCCAATACTTATTACATCAATGAGAGTGCTAAAATTGCAAGTTTGAAAAAGAAAAGTAAGATAATGACAAATCAAAATAAATTTAAAAGATTATTGTATAAATGAGGTTCAAAGACTTTTAAGATTTACTAAATTGCATTTTACTTTTTAATTATGAATCATATAACTTTTATATAAAAAAATTTATCTTGCATTTTGATGATATTTTATGGTCATTATAAAATATTTCTGGATTCTGCATTAAATCTTTAATAATTATCATAAAATATAGTCAAAATATAAAGTGAAATTTTGATGTAAAAGTTATATAATTCATATAAAACAAGATGAAAGCTTTAAAAAGAAATGCTTTTTTACATACTATTTATTGATGGAGGAATCATTTTGAAAAGAAGTTGATGATTTTATTAGTTAATTAATAAAGATTGTTTAATTTTATTAATATTAAAATTATTTTCTATTCAATCTTTAATATAGTTTACTTTACAAAATCAAGTCTATTGAAAAAAAAAAAAAATCTGTAAAATGATAAACTCAAACAATTATCTTTGTCCAAAAAATTATACAATTTCCTTAACAATGAAGGTCAATCATATTTATATATATTCTAGAAAAATAAAAAATCAGATATTTTTAATTTAGATTTTTTAGTACCTGTGAACATTAGAATAAAAAAAAAACAACTAATTTGGAATTCATTTGTTAGGTTTACTAAGATGGAAAGACAAAACAATCTCAAATAATATATTATAAGGCAAAGGCTTCTCTAGTATCCTTTCACAAAGAAATATTAATAAAAAAAACAATACTCATCAGGTCTAATCAACAACTGCTTGTAGTTATATTTCCTCTAGTGAAGAATAGCTAGACACTTATTTATCAACCAATAATTTTATTAGTTATGTATTAACATTTTAAAAAAAAAAAAATCCAAAACCTGCTTAAAAAGAATCAAGTATTTACATTTTTTTTTTTCAAAATATACTTGACTTTGAACTATATCCAAATTCGTGGATATAAAGGACAGATACACTAAGTTTATATCACAAGATCCTTCATTTAATTTGGTATAATGGAGCCATAAACAACACTATATTTTGTTCTGAGTTCCTCTCATATACTATGTATATAGTATATAATACTCATGTTTTGTTAATAAACTTTAATCATAATAAGTGTATAATACAATTCTTGTCAACATACATATATATATAAAAGATGCTTTATGTGTGTAGTATGCATATCTAAATTAAGATTAGTTTTTTAAAAATAGTATTATTTAATAATAAATTGAGAAAGCATATTTATATACATATTTTCAATACTGTATGTGCTTAATTTTTAATAATTCTGTTTCATCACAATTAAATATCTATTCTGGGGGGCATTTTTTTTCTTTAATAATTTGTTTAAATTCTAATGAAAATGTAGTGACAGATTCATTACTGGCAAATGCAATTTCATTGATTCTTTTAATATGTTTAAGACTGTGACTGTTTGAAATCTATACAACCACCCCCTATTTGAAGTGAATACTTTGTAATTGTAAGACCAGATTCTTGGCTAAATTCTTCATAAAGACTTAAGATTTCCTTGAAGCAATACAAGACTATCAATTGTAATATTTTTAAAATTCATATCATTTAATGAGAGATTTAAGACATTTTCTGTTTTACCTAAAAAATTATCACTTACTTTAGTTATAACTTTAGCTGTTTCAAGGGCACAAACAATAGTGGCATGAATCTACTTTTTATAACTTTTTTGATTAATGACTGATTCTTTTGAAACGCATAGCCAATTTCAGAATATTTTACTGCTTAATTTTCATTATTAAATCAATAATATTTTTTCCCCTCATTTAGTGAAAGTAATTACAACTTTTTTGAATTTATCGTTCATTACATTTTACTAAAGATATGCTAATACATACTGTATATAAAACTAAAAAAAACACACAAAGAAAAAATGTATATTTGTTTGTAATCATGCTAAAGATTCTACTTAAATCATTAAGAAAATATTACATTTAACAAGAAAAAAAAAATACCAAGAATTATGAAATTTAACAAGTTTATGAATTTCAACAATTATTTTTTATTTGTTTGTTTAGTTTATTTATTTATATATAAATATTTGATTAGATGTAATAGAAGTCCTGTAATTTGATTCATTTAGTTCATAGCTTCACTATAATATAATTAAAAAAAACAACAACTTGCTTTTTTAAAAAAAGCATTTCATCAATATATTTTACTCAAAAAATTTGAATATTAAAATAAAAGCAAACATAAAAAGTCATGCTTGAAATAACAAATAATACATTGATTAGTTTAGTCTAGTGATGAGACTCATCAATTTCCTGAGAGAATAAAACACACTCTGTATGCACTCAATTAAATGTTATTCTTATATCTTCTTCTTTACTTTTTTTGCATTCCTTCATATATATATATTACTTTTTACAAATCTCCACATATACATTCTAATGCAAATTTTTTTAATATAATTACTTTAATTTTCTAAGTTTCGATTGTCCTCATCAGAGCTACAACATTTAAACATATAATCATATAACCATTATTGTATATACATATAAAAATACAAATTTTATATTATTATTCATAATCATATTTTATTTTTAACCTTATACTTTTACTTCCATTTTTTTCTAATTATTATTTTTTCATTATTTCTTTACTATTTCTACTTTCTTTTTACTTTTTATCTTTTCTTCCTATCTATCATTCTACACTACTCTCTAATATATTTTATCATCTTTTTATTTTACTTTTAATACCTATAAATCTAATTCCTTTCCTTCCTTTTTATTATTTATATATACACCTGGGTCTCATTTTATGCAGTAGATAGGTTCCGCAGAAAACCCGCATTAAAAAAATCGCACAAAAATAGACTTAACTTACCTTGAAAAATGGGGGATACGTTCTGTAATTTTCAGAAATCGCATAAAAGCAAGCAACAAAAAAAAATTACTTCAAAATTCGCATAAAAAAATAAAAAAAAGGAAATAAAGTATGACTAATAAAAAATTTCAAATACTTGAAAATAATTGATACAAAACAATTTTTTTTTATTAACTACAGTATTTAATTTTATATTTTTTCATATCTATTTTAATCATTATCGCTATTTGATAATATGAGGTTCATTTGTGAACTGATAAGAAATCAGATTCATCACAAGGGAAAGTACAACTAGCGCCATTGTCAGTCTTGTGCTGTGCTAATGGTTTTCTGTCGACAATGTAATCGGTGATTAAACTTTGAGATGATGATTTTACTTATTGTTTATAAAGCTCATGATATCCAGACATACAACTATTTAGCTCTCATTGGAATTTAAGAGGTTGTTCATTGCAGGAAACTCTCTCAGATTTCAGCATTGTCTGATGTTTTTCTTTGTCTCACACATCAGCGTAAAATCTATGATTAAATGATTTTTACTTATCAGAAAATAATAAATTTGTCTTCATTTGATAGATATTTTTGTTTACTACTGAAATAAATTTTAAATGTTCATATTTTGTTTTTATATTAAAAAAATGAGATCACAATCAAAACAAAAAGATTTATACATTATCATTTCTAAAAAGATTATTTTCAGTTTACAAAATCAACAAAATCTTCGTTATGTCTAATTATTCTTAAAAATCTAAAAGAGTATTTATTTCTGTTATATATAACCAAAATATGTTTTAAAAGTTTAAAATTTTTGAATATTTATTGCTATATTTTTATATTCGTAAGTATAAATCTATTATTATTATTTACTCATAAGTAAGATTCTAAATAGCTTTAGACCATATTCATGTTAGCTGCTAATATAACATTATATTTTGAAAAAAAAAAGTATTTCAAGTCAAAATAAGTTATTAATAATTTAAATTTCTTGTTATCTAATAAATATAAAGAAATATGAACTTTTTTATCGCATAAAAAGATATTAAAAAGAAACATGAATTGCATAACTTCAAAATCAAATTTAAAAAATCCGGATAAAATGAGCCCCAAGTGTACTTATTCTTTTATTAATACTTTTTATTTCTATTTCTATCTTTATTCCATTTTATAATTTACTTATTTATTTTACTCACCTTTTGCATAATCTTCCCATTTCTTTTTAAATTTATAATTGATTCTTTTTTCAAAATCCTTAGCCTCTTTTTCATATACTCCTTTAATACAATTTTCTCTATTAACTATTTCTTTAACTTTTTATCCTATTTTTAAACTTTTTATTTCACAAAACTTTATATATATATACTGAAGCAGTCAATCTTAGCTTAAGATTGAGCTTCATGATGTCATCTACTAACCTGAATTCAAACCCTATATCCCATCCTGTTCCTTTAGTTGTGTATATATATTTTATGTATATATTTGAGATGCGCGCCTAAAATTTATAAAGTTTAACTTTTCAATATTTATTATTATTAATTCTTTTCTTCACATTAAAAATACATAGGTGTGGTTTAGATTATATATTACAGGAGCAAAAATACTAACAGAATATTGATTTTTTAAAATATTTTATTATACATCATTTTTAAAACTTTTTCTTTTTAAATTGTTTTTATCTATTAAACTATAGATTTTATAAAATCCAAGATGCAACGTTAATTGTCCAAAAATAATTAAAGGGTTGGAAATATAATATTCTTTTAGTTTTGGGAATGAATTTTTAATTAAAGTTTTTACTTAAAATAAAATGGGGATTAAGATTAACGATTGTACTCTTGTTATAAATATTGCTGTCAAATCTATTTCCAATCTCAAAATAGATTTGAATTTATTTTTGGACAATTATCAAATGATTGCATCTTCAAACAATAAACAAAGAAAACTTAAGATTTTAGATTCAATATTAGATTTGAGCTAGAAAAAATTAAAAGAATTCTTTAAATACGGGCTAATTTTGAATACCAAGAGAATAGCTGCTATTGAGAGAATTGTTTTGTCAAGATAAGCCACGCTCATTTGAAATCTAAAAATAATGATAGAGTAGTAAGCCCATCCCATGAAGGTCCCGTAGAATGAAGAAAAAGCCCGACTGAAGAATTGTGGAATGCTGAATAAAAGCTTGCTGTTACTTAAGAACCAAATGCTATGGATGAGCAGACTTTGAAATATAGACTCTTAAAATGATGCAAGGTAAATTTTCATGCCACAAGTAAAGATAGTGTAACTAATCTCAAACTCTATTATTAAGACTTCTAATGTATCATTTAACTTTATTTCTAATATATAAATGTAAATTGCTCTCAAATGATTTTTTATCTAATCTCGTTCTCATATGCTCTAACCTTCTTTAACTTTGATGCAGTCATTTATTTATATGCATTTATTACTTGATTTTATATGTCTATTTTAGTTATTATTAATATGCCAATCTCAAGCAATCTAACAAGTTGAATTTCTAAAATCTTTTCTTAAGCCTCCATGAATTAAGGTGGTTAACATCCTCTTAAAACATAATGCATTATTAATTAATACGCTTGCCAGATTGTTTTTACGAATCAACATTTTGTTTATGTTTTAGTATAAATTTTTGTTATTTGTTTAACTCTGAATTCTATCTAGGGTGAATCCAGAATTTAGGCTAATTAATACTATGAAACCTTATTCATTTTATATTATTTATCCAATTCTAACAGTTGTTTTTTTTATAACTACTAGCTTTCTTTTATTTTCCATACTTTTAAAATATCATAAGCTTAAATATTCTCAGTTGTAAAATCCGCGAAGGTGGGATTGAATCATTTTAATAGCAGAAAAGGGAAGTGGGTAAATTTTAATGTTTCTTTTACTAAATAAAATCTTGTATATGTATATATTATAGCGGCATAGCATATTATTTGCATAAATTATGGCATTCAAACAAGGGTCATTCATTTTAAAGCAGTAAATCCTATTCTATGTTGTTAGTGACATTTATCCATACTGCGTTACTGACATTGGGCCTTATCTTCATGATTATATATATATGTGCTTCTAATCTGGGGGTCATGCCAGGATCAAACCCATAGATTTCTTATGTCCGGTCCCGTGAATAGTTGAACTTCCCAGGACTTTGTATAAAAGGCCTCTGCATGTCGGTGACATTCATGGCATGCCTAATCCACTTTTCTCTAAGCACAGCCCTAGAAGAGGATCTTAGACTTTGTTTTTCATCCAGAAGCACGATCTTATCTTTGATTTCTCTGCCATTGTCAGTACCGCTACTTTATATTATTATTTCTTTTGCTTTATGATCTAGTTCTAATGCAGTAATATTAAAATTGCGCTCTGCTTAAAAATATATATATATAAATGCCGAATATTACTAAGTTTATTAATTTATAATGTTATTTCAATCTTATTATTCAATCCCACCATCGTAATTTATTTATTTAAGAGTATCTGCCTTGGGGAAAGATCAAACGTTCTGTCTCCTAAATGAATTTTCAAGAAATATTGTCATATAATCAAATATCACTTTTTTCAAATGTATTTATTTATTTTCACGACCTCAATGGTGTGAAAATAGTTTCTCTTATATATATAAAAAATCTTGAAATGCTCCCCGAAATAATGTTAGTCACTGCGTTTCAGAACTGTATACCCAAAGCGTTAATAGCAATATTATGTAATCTTTTCAATAAATGATTGGCATCTTAATACAGGACCCACAAAAGATGTGTTTATTTAGTATATGTCATTTAATTAATAAAAGAGCATATGAGAAATAATAGCATGAATAACAATATGTAATTATCTACCACTTAGTAGACCGCTCATTCACGCACATCTTAATGCAAATAGTTTGCCATTATATTAAACTATATATTTTTATCAAACTTGTTTGAGTAGTTCGAATTCCTTTTTCTCTACTTCCACAGGTTCAACTATGCATATACCATATTTGAGTTCAGTCATAATTAGTAAATAAGTCTCATTGTCTTTTCCGCTCTGCTAGTGGGCCGGATTTAAGAAGAAATTCTCATGTAACATCATTATATGTTATTCATTAGGTGCTTGATCTGGGGCTTAGGGAGTGGGTTCGAATTCAGGTTGGTCCGTGATCTAAATCCCGGGCTTGACTGAGTTTGAAATACATTTTTTTGAGTTCCAGTTCATGTTAGATGGATCAATATGTTTTGATCGGTACAATACATTTTCTCAATTATTATTAATCTTTCTACAAAAATAATGCCTTTATCCCCAATCTCTATTTAAATTTGTTTTTCTCTTTTTAATTAATATAGCTTTTTTTTATTTTTCTATCTTTTTTTATATTAATATATCCAATCATTCTTATGCTATCTCTCTCAAACATATGTCCTGTTTCCATAGCATGCATATAAATAGGTGACTTTTTATCATACTTATGCTGAATTAATCTTGTATAGATTGAATTTTTTGTTTCTCCTACATATTTAGTTCTTATTTTATTATTCCTACATGACCTACATTCTATCTCATATACTCCATTTATATGTATTCCTATTCCTTTAAGATATTTATTATTCAATATATACATTACATTTCTCCTTTTTTATTTATTATTTTATATTTAATTACATTGTATTTTTTATTAATTTTTCTAATAACTTATTAATGCTCTCAATTATATTATTACTATATATTTTAACACCTATATATTCATCCTTTTTAATGCTATCTTTCTTACATTTTTCCATCTCTTCTTCTTTATTTTCTGCTTTATATATTTTTACACTTTTCTCTATTATTTTCTCTGGATACTCATTCTCTTTAAACTCTTTAACTATTAATTCTACCTTTTTTAAATATACTTCTTCATTTAAAATAAATAAGTAAATTATAAAGGAAATAAAGAATAAAGATAGGAATAAAAATTATTAATAAAAGAATAGGTATAGATAAATAATAAAAAGAAAAGGAATTAGATTTATAGGTATTAAAAATAAAATAAAAGTGATAAAAATATGCTGCAGACTAATGTATACATAGGGAAAAAAGGTAAAAAATATAAAGTAAAAAGAAAGTAGAAATAGTAAAGAAATAATGAAAAATAATAATTAGAAAAAAAGAGAAATAAAGATATAGGGTTAAAAATAAAATATGATTATGAATAATGTTTTTTATATGTATATATAATAGTGATTATATGTTGTAGCTCTGATGAAGAATGCAGGACAGTCAAAACTGTTAGAAAATTAAAGGAATTATATTAAAAAAATTTGCATTAGTCTATACAAAATTCTTATTGTATTATTTTATCTATTAGTAGAAAAAATAAATAAATATCATTTTATAATTAATAGAAAGTTTTAATATAAAATACAGTTGTGCTAACAAATTAACGATAGGAATAAAAATTGTCAAGTTTTTTCACTATAAAAATTCAGCATTAAGTAATGTTATTTTTTCACAAGAAATTATTCAAGTCAATGATTTCCTTCCATTTACAGTTAATGACATATAAAATCCAAGACATAAATTTTATGCACTATAGCAGGGGTCCCCAACCCTATGCCCACGGGCACCATGGTGCCCGCCACTATCCTACACGATAGAAAATTATTTATCTGATACAAATAAATTTAATTTTTAAAATTTCTTATAAATTATTGTATTATATTGTAATCAAATTGTAGGGCATACTTTACTTTTACAGCATAAAAATATAAACATTAATTATATATTAAAATTTTATTTTTGAAATAAATATTTTTTTGTACATTATGTGTATTATTAACAATATCCAACTATAAATTTACATAGAAAAAATAAATGGTGCCCTCCATCTGGTTGAAAAAAATAAATGGTGTCTGTCACCTGGCCGGTATTATAGAATGTGCTCTGTGCAAAAAGATTGGGGACCCCTGCACTATATAGATAGCATTAAGGGGACTGCACAAAATACAAATATGATCTAGATTACATTCAAAATTGCCAATCCTTAATTTAGTAAATTATGTGATCAATAAAAAAATATTTAAACTAAAATAGAAAACCTGAAAAATATAATGAAAATCTATGCTCTGTAATAATTTTTGCTATGAGAATATGTTTGAGGTAATATTTTTTTTAAAAAAATAACATTTTTAAAAAATTATTTTATTAATCTATAATATAATACTTATGGGGAGAGAGGTTGAGAAAATATATAAATGACTTAAAATGAACTAGAAAAAAAATATTTTTTTTTAATGATTTTTTTTATGAATTTGTGTTTATTTCACCAAAATTTATGTTAGGTCTTACTATATTTGTATAGTGAGTTAAGATTATTTGAGTATAGATTTTAATAACAGGAAGGAACTTTGTTATATATATTTTCTTATAATCAATTTTATGCATTTATATTTACAATATATAAAATTCCACTGTCAAACCTGTATCATATCTTGATACCTGATTCATTAAGCTGCCTACAAACAGTTACGAAGACCAGTCATAAAAATTTAAAAAAAACCATTGGAGCAAGTACACATTCTTGTTTAGCATCAGTTTTTACTTCAAAAGCCATAGATTTTCCACTTGTAAATGCTAATTAATTTCAAAGTGGCCTGTTTGATTTAATAGAGACAAATGTCTCGACCACATCAATAAAAGCAATATACAAATCACTCTTTTGATCCTGACACTTTATTTACATTTATTTGACAACCAAAATCATATCTATAATGCTTATTGATTCTCTAAAATCATATTTGTCTATGATTAGAAACCAACCCATTCAATAAAATTCTTGAAAGCAACTTTGCATAGTGAATAATAGTGATATTCCAAAATAATTACTACAATTTTGTCTATCCTTTTTATTTTTAAAAACTGAAACAATAGATATATCCTTAAAATTAGACAACGCAACTCCAATATTTTCAAAAAACATATTACCACTATTTTATGTGGACCTAAAGTATTTCCATTTTTAATATTACAAAGAGCCGTTTTGACTTCATTAAACTGGGTATCTTTGTCTGAATCTAAATGAGTAGAAAAAATGGATAAATCATTAAAAGTTATCTCAATTCTTTGATCAACTTCATAAGAATGAATATCAATTAAAAACTGGTGCTGTTTGAGCCAACAAATTTTCATCTTAGATCCTAGCCCTTGGCAGTGAGTTCAATATATACATGTAAATCATTATCAAAACAGAATTTTATTCTTTGAAAAATTGTTTCTGATGTGTGTATATATGAATATGGTACATCATCAATTGACATTGGGAAAACTTTTTTAAAATGATTTTGATTTAACACAATTTTTAAAAAAAATTTCTATTTTTCCATTAATTGTTTTGAAATAACATGATCAATCAAAAAACCAGAAAAACAATTTACGTATGTTATTATATCTCATATGATAAAAAAAATGTTTTCATTTCTTTATATCCCATTATTTTTCAAAAAAATTATCTTTCTTGGCAATATTTCTGCAAATGGGGAAATTTGCTTATTTGCATTTTAAGGCTTTGTTTTGAAAGAGGATGTGTGGAAGTTTTGTTTGCATTTTGATGTTAGTTTTTTTTTTTTTTTTAAATCTTGTTAGTGCTGATATTAAAAAAAATGAGAGCAAAATTTGATTTATTCATTTTGTCAAAATTTAATAGATGCTAAGTTATACATTGCATGCATATTTTTGAATCTATATTTTGTTAATTAAATCTGAAATAATTTTTAGTAGCCCTCATATAATGTCAAATATATTTACCTACAAAAAAAAAAATTACTGTATTATTCTGTATCCAGAAGTTTTCCGGGCATTTTTTTCTTTTAATTATCTCTTTTCAGGAGCTTCAAAATATTTGTTTATGTTTTTTTTCTCAAAATTATTTTACCAAGCATGTGTTACTTGTTAAGTTTAGAAAATATTAAGAGTGCAATCAGAAACAAAATTTTGGAGCCTTCTAATTAATGATCCTTCCCGAACAGATATGTGTTTGGAACAAGTTTTGAGGTTGCATTACTACTGTGTGCCTTTTACACATAAAATGTCATATCATGGCCATTAATAGACTTTTTGAGTTGGCAGTATCCTGTAATTTTGGAAACACTCCACTGTATGAATCTTCTGTAAATGGAAGATCCCAAATTTTAACCATTTTGTCAAAATCAAAGAAATGAGAAACACACTCACCGATAATATTACGCTAAATGTAAAAAAAAAACCCATCATGACAATGTTTACAATGTGTTAACATTTTAATGTTATAATACATATAAAAAGAAAATAATTAATTTCTTCCTGTGAATGGAATTTATAAGAAATTTGTTAATATTTTTTAAAATTTAACAAGTAACACATGTTCGGAAAAATAATTTTGAGAAAAACAAACAAACAAATAGTTTGATTTATTTATTTTGGTTTATTCCATTATTTTTTTGATTTCTTAGGTCCAGAACCAATCTAATTTTCCATATATACAATGAATTTTTTGACATGATTTTTTTTTACTTGTAATCTTCAGGAATCAATCTATCATGTAAAAGCAAAATTATGTGTACAATTTTTGCACACTTTATTGTAAAATATAAATTTTAATATGTCTTAATTACACCAATATTAAGTGATTTACTGACTATGAAAAGATTCATAGAAAAACAATGTGATCAAGTCATTAGAAAACAGATATATGTAATTTAATAATACAAGATATACAAACTAAGCTGAAGTTCAGAGATATATACATATAAATATGTATTTCAAATATTATAATGTGAACTTACCACTGCTAGGAAGAGTTGTGATTGTCAAGTTCTGAGAACTATCACAGGGGCTGAGTTCAGAAGCTGCCGAACTATTACTATTAGTAGATAAAGACTGATTGCTAAGAGATAAATCAGCTGCTATTTCACTCATGCTTCTAACTGGTGCCAGTAAAGACTGAAATATAAAAAATGTCATTTTTTTAAATATAATTACAAAGAGAAGACATGTTTAGTTCTGACTATATCTTTTTTATTTTGAAAGTGATGATATTACAAATTCAGCAGTTTAAAAACAAAAAATAAGAAATCTTGAGTAAAAAACTTATTGCATTTTAAAGTAAAATTGAATACTTTACATGACACACATATGTTTTTTCCTCTTTCATTTAATAAACATCAAAATATTAGTGGTGCAACAAATTCTCAGTCGCATTTTAAAATGACAATTCCATACTTATTTTTAAATTCATATTTTTCAATTAATATAATGATCAAATTTGTAGTTCTGAAGATGATTATTAGCTAAATCACATAATTGAAAAATAACCATCAATTAAAAAAATAAAATATAAACAATACTATATAAAATTGCCATTTTAAAACAATATATCGTATCTTATCTATATTCATTCTTCAATCATATATTTGATAGCACCTCACATCTGACTAAAAATATTAATATCATTATTACATTAAAAATTATGTATACACCTTTACCCCACTTAGCGATGGCAATTGGTCCTCCAAAACTCATTGTTAAGCAAGAATATCATATACAAAATACGTAATTATAATGGGGGTCTATGGGGAAAAAATTTGGTTGGTTCCAGTAGACGTAAAATATCTACATTGGTTTCCAAGCTCAAAGATTTTCTTGATTTTTTCATGACAATGATGATTAAATACGGTATCTAAAAAGAAAAGTTTTATATCACTAGGAAAAAAAATGCATATTTTCACTTTAAAAAGTACAGAACAGCAAAAAGAAAGAGAAAGTGAAACTAAATTTGAATTTAAAAGTTTTTATATTCTTCCGCAGAAGTTTTTCATCGTAATGAAAAAAAAATCCATACTGAAGTGCCTTTTTTTTAAAATTTGTATTACAGTATATATATTACTACTATACATTTATGCATATTACTTATGTGAAATTATTCAAATTAAAAAACAATGTTTAATTATTAATTATTTAATTGAACATAAAGACTTATTACTGTACTCCACAGTAACAAAATGCTTAATGCTTATCGTAAAGCAGTCAACTTTAGAAGAAGAAAAAATCAACTTATTGTAAAAGTAAAAAATCTAACTTCTAATTTTCTAAAACATACTGGTAGGTTTATTTTTCTTACTGTATATTTTTAGTAATGTAATAATGTCCCTCCCCCGTTTGAGTAGAAAGATTATTAATTAAATGCAATCTGTTTTTCTTTTTAAACTTTTCTAATTCGACATTTGCGTTTTAAAATGTTGTTTTTCTTTTGATTTAAAACATCTTGAGTGTAAACAACATGTTTATTAACGAAATTACAAAATCAATAACTATTTTTACATAATTATCCAGGTGTTCTAAAAATAATATATCGTACTTAAGAAATACACGCATGCAGTTTAATATTCATATTTAGTGTTTTCCTGAAAGTTTATGATGATGGTATTTTATTTGTCCTGTACTGTATTTATATATTGGAATATTTGTATACAGTATTATCAACAAATTAAAAATCCTTCTCCTTTTTCTTTTCAAAAACTTTATTTTCTTATCTCAATACTGAATATACATACTGTATATACGGTATTTATATAATAAAACTCCAACATTTCAACTGTTTATCTTCATACAGTCATTTTCAAGGATATCTCTCTCCCACTGCTGTATTTTATTACTCTTTCTTTTACATTATTTAATTACAAATCAACGTTGAAACGTTGGAGTTTTGTATTATATAAATATATATACTATATATGTTCAGTATTGAGATAAGAAAATAAAGTTTTTGAAAAGAAAAAGGAGAAGTATTTTTAATTTGTTGATATTATTGTAGAACATATATACGTATTTTAAAAGAAAAAGTGGATGAACATTTGCTGTGTTATTTATTATATATGATGTATAAAGTATTATAGATTCAGTAATTATAGATATTTTAAGTGTTTTATGAATAAAATATTGTAAGTGTATACAATTACAGCAAAGTCATTACCTTTATACATATTACAATAATATACTTTTGCTTTTGGGTAAAATGAATTTAATATAGCTATCTCTGACATCATCAGTGATGCAAAATTCAAGATGGCTGTCAAAAAAATTTTTATTTTTATTTTTCCCGATCGTTATAGTGAATAATCGATTGTACATCGAAGTAGTAGGTACAAATTGATGATAATCGCTATTGTGAAATATCGCTAAGTAGACAATCGCTAAGCGGGGTAAAGGTGTATATAAGATTTCTGGTCAAATATCAAAAGCATATATAAAACTTTATTATAAGACATCTATGGCATATGTAGATACTGAAAATTCTTCACAAGATAAAATTGGGTGAAAATACTAGCTATATCTAGGCCCCCCAAAAAGTTTTATTTTCTTGTTCTCAATTTTAAATCGTACATCTATATATATATATATAATTAATAATAATAATAATAATTAATAATCTTATGCTTTAGATCTTTATTTAATAATTTTAATAATTAATAAAATGATGTTGCACAAAATAGATATCAAAAATTATATAAATAAAAACCCACTCATGATTATAACATAACATTAATATGATGAATAAACATGATGATTTAGATTTAAAAACATAGTTTTGAAACTGTAAAATTATTAACTATTATACTATAATATGAATAAAGTGTTTTTGAGTGAATCAATGCAACAGTAATTCTTATCTTAATGATATCCAATTAATCAGATAGTTAAGAAAATTTATAGCAATGTTATTGAAATTCTTTACGCAACACATGTGAATAAAAACAGAAATCACAACTATCTAATGAAATCATGTGATGCTAGTATAAAGAGATTTTAAATACAATACATATTTTCAACTTTTATCTGATACAAATTTATTCATAAAAGATTTGGATATTTTGAAAAGGGTTTAATTTTGCTATTTATCCAAAGTATTCAAGACTAATTGTGATTCAGAAAATCAAATGCACATAACTGTAAATAATAAAGCAAAATGTTTTCAACCTTAATCATGTATTCCAAAAATTATGCATCTAAATAAAACTAAATGAAATTAATTCAATAATATAAAGATAAAAAATATAAACATATCTAAAACAGTGATAAAGTTTATATACACCAAATTATTATTAAATTTTAAGATTATTTTTATATATAAAAAATTTATATTTTTTTAAAATTATGGCTATTCTCATTATAAGATATTTACATAATTTATTAATCAAAAAAAATTGCAAGTAATAATTTCATAAAATTAGTATATTATTTTAAATAAATAAATAGACTTTTTAAATTCCCACTCACCTCTTTTATTATATTTATAATTCAAATAACTTTGTATGGTGTGAAAAATTGAAAGATAAAAATATCATTTGAAAATGGGATTTTTACTAATTACAAGAGCAATGACTATTTTGTAGTATCTAAATTCTAATTTAAAATAATGTATGCTTTAATAATTGTTAGATCATTCAAAAAAGTGCTTCATTATCATAACAGTAATGCTTTTTTATTAAACTAAAAAATGAAAAAAATAATTTGTTTTTATATAAAAAAATTTGTATTTTAATTATACAAAGTAAATCAAAAAATTAAAACATTTTTAAAATGGTTTCTCAAATTAAACAATATTAAGTTCATTTTAGAAACATTTAAAATAATTTTTAAATCTAATGAAGTTGTAAATTATATATTAAAAAATGATTAATCTGACAATGAAATATTTGTAAACAGATACACAAAATAAAAGAATGACATTAAATGATTCTATAAATTAAGTAAAAATCATATAATGATTAATCTGGCATTATTGAATTTCTAAAATCAAGATGTGAATTTACTTCATAATTATTATTATATCATTTAATTCAATGAGGTTCAATAAGTTAGGGACTTCCATTCAAAAAAATGGTTGTTGGTTCAAATTTTATATGTGAGATTATTTATATTTCAAACATTAACAGTTTTACACTTTACGGAGACTTCATAAAATTAAATCAGAAAGAAATTTTTTTTTCAGAATTAAGATAGCATGGGTAGTGAGAAGTACTTCCTTTCTTAGCAAAATCATATCATTTCTGCAAATTAGAAAGCAATACCATAATACTTCCTTTCTTAGCAAAATCATATCATTTCTGCAAATTAGAAAGCAATACCATAAGATTCACCTCCTCATGTATAAAGGATTATATATTTGTTCCAAGATGTCATAATACTAGACTGTAAAAAACAAACAAACAAACAAAAAGTGATTCAATTAATGAATATATTTGAAAAACAAATCTTTTCTTAATGATAGATAAATTCCTATTACCACATACATAAATGAATAGACAATTGTAGGATTAAAAAAAATTAGAAATGTAATTTTTTATATTTTACTTTTTTATGTACATTCAATGTGTATATATATATATACACACATATATATGATAAACATGCATATAATACAACTTGCGACTATCTGTAAATTTCAAAATCTGCATTATGGCTTAGAACTGTGTATGTAATATTATAAATGTCTATTTGTCCTAAATTGTCATTAAACTATGACACACACACACACATATAGGAAGTGAAGAGTCAACTCAATAAATGCTAATTCTTCTGTTAATGACAAAAGAGTGGACAAATGGGAATGATTTTTCCAAAAATACTTGGAAAGACATATATATATATAATATATTGCTTAATTTGATATTTTCTTACACTAATTTCATTATCATCATTAAACATTAGATTCTTTCTCAAATATTTAAAATCCATGCTCTCATGCAAATTAAATCAATAATGTTAAATGAGTCTATAAATAAAATGCCACAAGATATTGTAATATGATAAAAATGATAATGCTGGGAAAATGATCAATCTAATCTGAATAAAACATAGCCCAATCATTGGTCACCACTTTGTAATGGAATATTGATTATAATATGGGATGATAATATAAAAACTTTAGTATGTCTCAGAATTGAGATGTCATTCATAATAATATAGATCTAGCCTAAATGTGGAGTGTCATTTTATAAAAGCCCCAAAGTTGACTTGGCATTTTGTAACAATTGCCACTTGTACATGATCATCATAGGCTATACTGGGTAGCTACTTTGTCACAATAATAATGGATTTTCTATCTCATTACCTCTCTTACATTTGTTCAGACAACATCTGCCATGAAACAAAAGAAATTGACCTATAGGTTTTTGAGACAATCACTTATCACTGAACCTATATGTGAATAAAAGATTATGAAGAAGTGCTCTTTAGATTTATATTATTTACAACAGAGCAAAACACGCATTAACAAAAAGTAGCTATGTTAGAACCAGTGTAAAATTATCTACCTCAGTTATTGATCACACCAGGCAATAACAATATTTCCAATATGTAATTATTTGGATTGTCTATCACACTATAATAAAATACTAACAATCTATATTAAAATCTAATTTATTCAGATAGTATTTAAATCAAAATAAAGCAAACGAGATCAATGCTTCAGACATCACCAAATTTATTCGCTATTTCAAAGTAAACTGCAGTAAGTAGTGAAATCATATACCATTGCCCTACCCAACAATGTATGATTAAGATATCTATTTTATTTATTATTGGATGAAACCAAGTTCAAATTTATAAGTAACTAAGTTCTGATATACTTTTACTAATCTCATATTATTTATAGTAACGCAAATTTACTTTAACATTTAATAACCTTCTTGAAATAATTATAAAAGCATTTTGAAAATGTTTTCTATTGCACTATTTATAATGCTTAAATAAAATAAACCCTTACTTAGTTTTATATCTAATTTAATAAAACGTTAAATATAATACCAATATTTCATTCATACCCTACATTAGATAGATATGCAATTATTGCTTAAGTTATGTTTTAAAATGAAACACTCTACAAGAACTTATTATCAATAAATCTATTAGATAATTTCACATTTTACAATATTCAATCACATTATATAGAAGATATACCTAGGTTTCTATTGAATATTTACTGATTTATAATCACTGATATTATTCATCTACTTAAATCTCCAATCAATCGAATTATAAAAATGGATTTTATAACAATTAAACTATATATGATGATAATTGGCAGTTATCCAAGCCAAAGATAATATTAAGTTATACTAGTTAATGAAATTTATGATTCCCACTTCAAAGAAGTTTAAAAGTAATTAGGACAAATCATTCTGATTAATGACAGAACAAAATCTATTAACATTTCCTTAACTGCATAAGATAAACTCATCAATAATCAACCCTGAATTAATGAAATTATTTCTACCAGTAATATTGACTTAGATAAATAAACAAATATTTAAATATAGTATCAAATATAAAATTTATGTCTAATCATACTTAATAATAATGTATAAAAATATACATATATTCTAATTCTATTTCACCTATCAAAATGAGTTTGATCTTGGATTAAATTTTAAATACCAAAATTACCTTTCAAATTCAAAAGAAATAATTAAGACAGATTCACTGGATTTTAAATCAACTCTAAATTTATTGGTTTATAATAAAAATTTATGACAGTAATAATAAAAAAAAATATAACAGAACAAACAATAGATTAAAATCATAACCAAAAAAATACAATCCTAGGTTTCTTTAATATATAGATAAGTGATAATCTATTATTGTATAGAATCAATAAAAATAATAATAAAATATGTATATGAAACTCCAAAATGTGTTGCATGACAATATAAACTGAAGGATTTTAAATATCTTCCTGAGACTTTAAATAGAATATACAATAATAAAAAAAATATATAATCAAATAAAAATTGAACTCTATTTATTCATTAATGTAATTTCTAAATAATTAAGCTAATTTTAAAAAAAAACTCTATTGTATTTAAATCCTTTCTCTATAAGAATATCCCAGAGTTAAATCTGGCATACATATTAAAATTTTAAATGCTTGAAAACATCAAGTTATATTAACCTAGTTCATCAGTAATAGTTTGAACAAAAATGAATCTCTCTGACCTTTTCATTACATGAATTCTATAATAACTCATATATATACTATTTACATATGTTTTTAAAATGAAATATGAACAAACATAAACCCTCCTTTTCTTTTAACAAAACAACAACAAAATACATATACATAGAAATCATACCACAAATAAACAATCTCATTTCTCCTTTTTATCCACTAGTCCATCATACTTCCTGGGTTCCTTGTTTCTGATCCTAATCGTAGAGATGATTTTCCTTTAAGAAGAGAAGGCAAGCATGAATGATAACTATCGTGGATATGAATTCAATTACTGTTGCGATTAAATTCCGATATTTTCTTTTAAGCATATAAATGTATCCGAGTCTTTAAAACAATAGATACTTAATCAATGCAAAATCACATATCACTGACTTTATTTTCCTTTTTTATTGGTAATCATGTATAAAGTGAATTTTTTTCATTGACAAAATTCAGCTATATCTAAATGAATAATAAATGCTAACTTTTTCTTTCCAGATTAAGAAAGTGAAATTTAGATTGCTTGATATTACACACAAGTTAAGTTAATCAATCTTGTGACATTCATTGATCTGAAATATGATATCCATATACACCATTGGGTTTGTATTCATCAGAAATAAACAGATGGAATTCTAGATTTTGACAATGGAATATATATATATTTTATAGCTGACTTGCATATTTTAATGGTTTTATTTGTTTTACATTTTGCTGCATCCACAGGAATTTCATCAAAGAACTGGTCCCAATTAAATGGAGAGATAATTGGGCTTATCCTCCAATGATTCTAAAAATTACTTAAAAACTTAATATTTAACAATTTTTTTAAAAAATGAATATAAATGTGTTCATTCTAGGCAACAATAAAATTACAAGAACTCAAGTTGCAGCATTTTGGTTCTATTTATAAGATATTCTTGATGATGCTAATGTTATCAGGTCGGCTGTTGAAAATTGCTCAAATCCTCACTAGATGTAAAAAATTGTTCAAGAAAATTTGCCTCCAATTAATAAGTGAAATGGAGATTTTAAAATAATTGGATACAGGGAAAATAAAATCCTGTTTTGCAAGTTCAATATCATTTTTCATTTTAAACCAAAATAAAAGAAATTATATTACATTTTCAATATTTTTTTAATGAATATGTATATCTTTACATATGTTTTTAATAATATTTTCTCGTAACTAATTTATGAACAAACACATATGAAACATAAAACATTTAATTTTATAATAGGTGTTGCTATGGTGATTGTAATAACCGAAATTGAAATGTGTAATACTTAATAATAATGATTTTATTCAAGTAATCTTTTATGATTCACTTAACTATTTCCAAAATCTATTTATTTATTTACTTGTTTATATACTTTTTTCTGAAATTGATCACAATAGATTTATGATTTGATGCTAGAATTAATACTAAACAATATTATTTTAAATTATTATAGGTTGCCATGGTTATCTAGTTAACATTAATACTTTTACACCTCCATTATCCATAGATCAAGTGAAATGAAAATTAAACAAGATCAACAAACTTCTTTATTTTTTAATTACTGTGACATACACTAATCTGGGTACTTACAATATATATTGGTAAAAAAATCTATAATGTTTGGAAACACTTATTAACCTTACCTTTAAAAAAATGACATAAAGAACATCTAAATAAATATATAAAATTTCTACTAATCATTGCCTTTTACAGAATAGCCAAGGTTGGTTAGACTGTCACCAATTCAATTTCCATGCTAGCTGTCATCCGTTCAAAAATATTAGGTTCCATACTAACTTGAGTGATATTATTAGTAATAGAAGAATGTGTTTTAAAAAGTTATAAATAAAATTTGATTTTTTTTTAAAAAGCACTTAACAATTAAGTAGATAGATGATGAAAATAATTCAACACATTATTTTCATTACCTTCTTTTTCTTATTATTATTTATAGTGAGTTAGCTACACTAAACAGCATTGAGAACAGTGGATCACAACTGATATGATAGTAATTATTTTTGAGTAAAAAATGTAATTGTAAAACATTTTCATATATTACTTTGAAAAATTAGATCATTTTGATGAATTTCCATATAGGAGTGTATGATAATTTGATGTCACTTGCAATAATAATTCACATGAAGACTAATATATATATAAAATGGAGGACATTATTATTAATTTTATTTCAATGAATAATTAAAACTTTTCCCAAAGATAATCAATATGTCATTGTTAGTGCTAGTTTAGTAATTAATATATTTACAAAAGTAAAAAGTATCTAATAGTGTTTAATTTAAAATTATTTATTATAAAACTGTCAAATCTTTATTTTGTTTCAAAAACCGTACATTTAAATTCAGAGTCTCATTCATAATCTGTTTAAAATCTAAAACTAAAATGAATAGTTTTCTTTATCAAAACTGGCATTACCTTTATAGTCATTTTTCATTTGGTTAACACATACTTTGATATTTTCTTGGGATAGTAATTAGTTTGAAAATTTAATTAGATTTATTATTTCTCCATTTTGCCTGTCAGAGAAAGATTACTTTAATTAACTTGGTTTCTTTCATTTATTTCTTTAAAATTACTGCAAGTCAAAAAAATAAAACACAATGCTGGCAAATTATCAACTATTAAACACACATATATACTTAACATATTAGACAAACACACACATTTATATAAAGAGAATCACTCATATGAACAAATTACTGTGACTTTTTATTGGGTTTGATTGTGAAATTTAAAAAAAAAAAAAAATTAAAAACTTCACTTTAAAAATTATGTCATAAATTATTTTTTTAAATATTGTTTAGATTTAAAAAAAAAAAAAAATTAGATAAACCTTTTGAAAATCTTCAATGTTATCAGTGTAAAAAGATATTTACATTTTCCAATTCATATTTCAATTATTATTTTGCTTTACTAATTCAATATTTGGATACTACTTGAAATAAAAGTACAAGCAATTTTTTGCAGTGAATTATTTATGATAATTGTTTTGATAGAGGATGCAGTTTACTAGCTTGGAAATACTTGCACATATCTATTTGTTGCATCATAGGACCCATAGTATTCAAGTTATTAAAATATCATAATTATATTCATAAAATATTTTCTTTCCTTAATTTGAATATAATAATAATAGTAATAAAAAACTATTCAGGAAAGTTTAAAATTTTAATAAAAATAATATCTAAGCATTGCTTTCAACCAGATCGGTCATAATCATAGACCTACAATAAAATATATAAATAAAAATAAATATATACATTAAAATTAAATATGCCATTTATGTCATAATGCAATGCATGAGTCTTTCTTGTTTATTGCATTGGTATTATTTGCTATTTATGGCAATCCTAATGCACTGATCTGCTCTACAATAAATATGAAGATTCTTTTTGAGCAATATAAAAGCTATTGACAGCAGTGCATGAACCGAGATGAGAGATGTTTCATTATAAGACGTTAAATAAGTATGTTTAGTACATTCAAATTAACTGTAATGAACTGTCAAAATAAATCAGTAAACTTTGAAAGCTGACTGATTGAAAATAAAGTTCAGTGTAACAATAGAAATTGCTAACTGCATTTCTACTTTTGCACCATCACAAAATTATAAAAGCAAAACTGAAACTAGATTTGAATTAATGACAGTGACATGACATTTTATCACCCAAGTGCAGCTCTTAAAACTGCCACATTACCATTGTACTAAACTGTACAGCATAGTTATTATTCATTTTAAATATAATCTCCATTAGTATTAGTATACTTGTCTCACTGCTTTACCAGTCCCTCAAAAATAGTGACAAAGAAGTCTTTTGTCTGTTTTCTCAATAAACTGTATTTTTTTTCCCAATATGGATTCAGTTTATGAATAATTTAATATGAAAAACATTTTTCACCATAAGCATAAAACATTTTTAATGGCTATGCTCGCTAGAATGTCCTTTTATCTACAAAGTAACAATTACAAACAAACAAAAAGCATTGATTTCTAGTAGTAACGTCCTGAAAAATTCACCATTTTAACTACTATATTTAGGCACTGATTTTAACATAACTTATGTGGACTGCGATCAAATAGAATTTCCTTATCACCTATTAATACATATAAGAAAATTATGGCACTGTTACCATAATTCATTTTTCATTTGTAACTAGATACCAATTTTTCCCATGTGTAAGCATATATACAAAAATAAAGTTAAGTCTTTTAATCAATTCATAAAGATGGAAGTAGTATGAATTGCCATTCCACTATGGAACAATTGTAACTGGAACATAATTAGATACAATCATAGATCTTTTAATTATGTTATATATATAAAAAAAAAGAAATATATTACATACATATTTACTAGCCATATTATCACAATATTATTTAGAAATTAGACAAGCAAACATCACCATTATCTATAATACAAAATGCTTATGTACTTTTTTCTCTATATAATTAATATATTTAAAGCACTTAAACAATGTTAAGCCTTTGCTATAAATAAATAGACAAAATAAATAATTTGATATCTGATAAATTGTTCTTATCAACTGACCTTATTCTGCTTTCTGTCCAAGTAGAACTGATGCTGACAGATAGCCATGGACCAAATGCATTTTGTTAATGCAGGAG
Organism: Epiperipatus broadwayi; assembly: GCA_028023455.1. Taxonomy (NCBI): domain Eukaryota; kingdom Metazoa; phylum Onychophora; class Udeonychophora; order Euonychophora; family Peripatidae; genus Epiperipatus; species Epiperipatus broadwayi. The sequence goes on from JAQFVV010012498.1 coordinate 135,284, forward strand.
TAGCAGCAAACCATGCATGGACATTCACATTACCAGGATCGAAAGTTCGTCTACTAACAGACACTCTGGAGAGGGGAAAACAATAAAAAAATAAACAATATATATAATATTTATTATACACATTTCCTAGTGACATTATCAACAAAAAGAAGCAATTCAAAATTTTTAAAGAATTAATATGCATGTTGTAGTTTTGATTTAAAAAATAACTGAAAAAAAAAAATTGTTAAAGAAATAGCGATAATAGAGTATTTATTGTTCTTGATTAAATAGTTATATATATAAAATCATGAATAATATATTTAGAAAATACTAGGAGAAGAAATTCTTTAAGGAAAGGTATTAAGAAAGTTTAAATAAATCTGTACTACAACGATCTACTTTTACAAATTGACCTAAATATATACATTTTATATAGGTAATAATAAATACTTATGTTAGTAAATAGCTATACTTATCTTACACATTTTTTTATTTGTTTGTTTATAAATTTAACAGATGAAAAGGTTTATTTCCAATTGCACTTTGAAGCAAACTTATAAATATTAAAAATATATTCCAAGATTTAAAAAAAATTAATTTATTTCTGATAAACCTTATAAAATACTTTATTAATAATAAAAAATAAAATTCTGATTTATTTATTTATATGCAATCGATTGTTTCAAATAATATTTGACTAAACTACAATAATTCATAGATAAAGACAAACAAATTAGATGAACAACTTTTGAATATGAATTTATAACTATTTTTTAAAGAATTATTTCATGATATTAAATGAAGATTAATAGCATTAAAAAAATTATTTTATTTATTTAATTTAAAATTTAAACAGTACAATATTTTAATTCTTAATTTTTTATGTCTTTCAGATAGGGAATGAAAAAATAGCTAAAAACAAAATAGTTGGTAACTCTTGATCTCAGCTTATGATTCAATTAAGTTGAAAAACAAAGTTATTTTTCTATAAATTTGTTTGTATGATATTAAAGAAATATTAATAAAATTAAAAATGAGGGAATTTTTCCATGGAGGTTTGCAGTTATTTGATTGTAAATGTGTGTCTATACAAGAGTGGGATCTTTCTATTTACAGAAATTTTAATTAGAAAAAAAAAATAAAAGATGTAAACAAATAAAAATGTTTTTCATAAATTAATAAAAAAAATTATTCAGATTAGCTTGGAAAACACAATAACAATTCAATAACTAATATATCTAATCAATCATCAAAAATGGAGGGGGAGGGAGAGTTTAATCCATTATGCTGTTTTTAAATATATTTAAATAATTCATAGATATAATATAATATATCTTTACATAACAGCAATAATATATATAATAATAATCGTACACATAAAAGCTCTTTTCAGCAAATATTAATTTTTCCTTTTTTCAATGTACTTCAACTAATTTACAATTATAATCTACATTGCATACTGAAAGAGTAAGCTCTGCTTTGCAGATCTTTGTTTCATCTTTTCTCACCTCTTTCCTGCCCTCATACCTTAGTTTAAACCCCAGTGTATCGTAGTGTGTCTGCACTGCGCTTATATGCTGAAAATCCCGCCCAATTTTAAACCACGAGGACAACGCTCATGTTATATATATTTGTATAACTTATGCCCAGTATAAATAAATTGTTATAAATTATGTGTATGTATACATAGAGAGATTTATTTAAAAGTAGGTTATATAGATCGTAATTGTGCACACACTGTGATACATTAATTTTCAAAACCTCAAATAATAATCATTTGTTATTTAAAATTATTTTGTTTGAATCTATTTACAAAAGATATTACCTTCGTAATATTTGTTTTTGATTTAAAATAAAATTATATTAGTCTCATAAATAGATTCAAACATTGAAAATTAAAAGTAAAATAATTTTTAGATTTTAAAATCACACCACATATTTTCTGGTTTAAAATAAATGAGGGCTGGTAAGAAACAATAGCTTTAATTAATTAATGTTCTAGGAGCTTATCTAGAAAGACAGCAGATGTCCACTTAAGGTCATTTCTTTTTAATTAGCAAAAGTTTTTATTAAATCAAAGTTTTAATCCGAATGTCGACAGGGAAATTAACAATAGAAATTAATTAAAATTTTGTTGAATTCCTTTGGACATTCGGATGGATTTTGTTGCAGCTGATAAGATAGCAAATTTTGGAATATTTTTGTAATGCTCCAGGGCAGTTTTATTGTGTAATTCTGCTATATATAGAAGGGTTTTCTTGTTTGTCATTCTAAGATTTTTCTAGCATTCTGCCATTTTTATTCTAAGATTTATTCTAGCATTCTATTTTCTTGGCATTCTTTTCTAAGAATCCAAGTATTCTATATTCTGAGATTTTAATTGTTGCTGAGCTTTCTGACGTTCTAATTGCTACTTACCTGCAAACTTAAGTATTTGAAGCCGAGTTTTCATCTTCAAATAGATTTACCGTGTTCTAAAATATTGCTTTAAATATCTATGAAGCACCCACCTTTAAAATTGTAATCTTCAAAATGACGGAGTAGAACCGGCAAGAAGGCTATTTTCCCCTCGGAAATGGCCAGCCGCTGCTCCATACCATCGATGCCGTCACATAGGAAACTCTAAAACTGCTACTGCTGCTAAAATATGAACTATAACCAGAGTTTGTTGCAGAGTCGTATGAATGCTGCCGACAATCAATTTGGAAAAATATCTACCTGAAACTACCTGCAAATGCTTCTAACGAGGTAACCCCAAAACTTAACCCAAGAGCTCTTGTGATTATTTCCTCTAATTAATAAGCTATAGCTATTTAAATTGTTTTCCATTTTACTTTACCTTACCATTGTTTCTTTCTTTAAAATGTTATAATGTAATAAATATTTCTCACTCTATCCTCAGGTTAATATTTTATATTTGTTAATCTGTTTCTTTTCTTTTATTATGATAATATGCCAGAATAGTCTTTGACCGAGTGAATTATTCCTTTTTATTTAAAGCAAGACGCCGCCATTAAGGCATTTTAAAATTATAAATTGTTTTCCATTTTGTTATCTCGTGAATCACTCGTTCGAGGGCTATCTTACTCTGACTATTTTCTAGTTTAAAATCCACATGTTATCGATTTTAACCTAATATTAGAATATGTGTGAGGTCAATGAGTAAATGTTTAACCAATGCATAATTGCGTAAATAAATTTATGCTTTCTTTTAAAACCCCGCAAACATGTATTCTCTCATTTTAAAATGTATATTTGTTTTGCTTTAATTTCAAAGCTTGTAATTTGAGGTCGAGAATGGGCGGACTTTCTTCAAATAATTATTTGGGGAATTGATTGGGCATTTTCTTAATCTAAATAAATCCCTTTTTAGTATACTTTATATATTTTAGTCGAGTGTTGCTGGTAGTTGTACTGGGTGTCTTGAGACCGCTTTGCTTCTCCTAAAGGGCTTTAAATGGCTAAGACCATTTCTCCTTTCACTTTCTGCGGTTCCCAGTCAGAGTGTGTACTCAAATGTCACACCTGGGAATGCGACGCAGCTGTCACCCGGTCACTAAAATTTGGACGAGTCCAGACTTCGGCTGCTTGTGACACCACCTTCCTACAGACTTATGGCGAGACGCCCTCCGTATTTAGCTCATATATCCATTATATAATTTTTACTTATTTATTATTTGCAAAGCTCCAATGATTTAAACGTATCACACCCTCCATCCTTTACATAAATTCCTCACTAGCAACACCGACCTCCCAATATAACTTAATTATGTCTATAAATATAAATGCCTTGGTCATGTCCCCACCTTATAGATTAACAAGTATCAGTCCGTTCTATTCTCGAAATCAAGAAATGTTATATTAAACTTTAAATGTTGCAAAATATTTTATTAAACTCTTGATAATTTACTCACAGCGCCTCGCACATCTTCACAAGCTCTTTTAGGCACATTATCGTAATATTATATTAGCCCGAGGTATAGACAATGTATTTAACAACCTCCAAACGTAAATTGCCTGGAATGTTGTTTTAACTACCGTTTAATAAGCGTCCCTGTCTAACATATGCAGACAGTGGGCGTTATATATATTTTGATATGTAAATAAATCTTTTAAAACCAATTTTGATCCTTTGTTTATTGATCCATATCACGGTCTCGGTCTATCTTTATAATTTCTTTTGTACCATCAATAGACGTTAGTTAGCAAACCCCCAGCTTATATCATCGTAGAGTCTTTTGTTTCTCCCTGACCACCAGGCACCGGTAAAGAAATTATTAGTAGCATCAGATGCATTATCACGTAGGTGGTGCCGTGGAATTTAGACTTTAGATTCGAACCTAGGATATCTAGAAGGCAACCCTCCTAGAGTGTTCAGTTTCATATTTGTAGTTTGAATTCTGCAGTGTATTAGTGAGATAGACGAATCTAACCATTACAATACATACTGACATCTATCACTTTTATATAAAATTAACTATAATCTATTAAAACCATACAATAGTTTTAAGGCATAAAAAAAAACCCTGTATAAATGTATATTATATAATTTTCCATTCATTTATAATTAGCCAATTATTAGTTAAATTAGTTGGTGTTTTATATATGTTCATACAATTATTTTTGATATAATTTGAAGATTTATAAATTATATCAAAGAACCTAATAGAAGGAAAATATATGAAACCAATTAATTTAATTATAACAAAATAATTATATGAACTTATATAAAACAATTAATTTAACTAATAATTGACTAATGATAAATGAATGGAAAATTAGTTTTTTTTTATGCCTTAAAAATATTGTATCGTTTTAATAGATTATAGTTAATTTTATATAAAAGAGATAGATGTCACTATGGATGCAATGTAGATCATAATTGCAAATTAGTTAAAGCACACTGAAAAGGGCAAAGATTAATATTTGCCGAAAAGAATTTTTATGTGTACGATTATTATTATATATATTATTGCTGTTATGTAAATATATTTTATATTATATCATATGAATGATTTAACTACACAACAATATAACAAAAAGGGAAAAAAATATATAGCAATAATTTAAATAAAAGGATGCATAGCATCTCTTCAACTTTAGATACAGCACAATGTAAAATTATTAGGTTCTAAATAGCAATGAAACCAGGCATCCACACCTGTGTTTGCTATTTGGCTTTTTTTAAAGTTAGATTAATCTGATTTTGTTTATAGCCATAACATTTTTTTATACTCTTATTCTCTGCTATTTAAGTGAATAACTTAAAACTTTCAATATCATAAGATTTTGAGCCTATGCTGATTTATTAGTACAGTTACAATATATTTTAGTGATATTAGTTATAAGCTACTGCTGGCATCTTTGATCTTTTGATAACACAGATACAATGAAAATAAATGCCTTTTAGAGAAACCAAATACTGTGATCTTATTTTACTGCTATTTCATGCATAATGTTTTGTATTAAAATTATTGTTATAGTATATATAGTCGGGAAAAAAAAAGGCATTATTATCTAAATAAAATAAATTGTTAAGTCTGAAGTCGTTATTGATTTTCACTATCTTTTTGTCAAGAATAAAATGGAATACACTGGATTTCTAAATACTCTAAACTTGGACTACTTAGAAATAAATAGCAAAAATTAATATTGTTACTGCAGCAAAATTACACTTAACTAGACAACTGACTACTATGGGATTACAGATAAGTTACGATATTCAATCACTGTTGGTGATAATTTAACATAGCTTGTTGTTCTATTAATTTATTTTACTTTTGTATTCCATTTTTCAAGCATCTGATATTTAGAACTCACAAGATGAAAAATATAGTAGCAGTGCATATTTTAATCTTCATTTCTTAAAAATAATAAAATTTTCTAAAGAAAAAAGCAATAAATTTTTGTATATACGTTCAAGATAAATTCATTTCAAAAATATTATCTGATTAGTTTATAACCACATATAATCTACCAAATGATAGATTTATGTGTTCATTCAGATACATTATCTCTCCCTTTTCTGGCACTGTTTCAATTTTTTATAACTTTCTTATTCTAAATATCAATTTAGTTTTTCATTAAAACAAATATTTTCTATAATACAATAGTTCTTAATGTTTTCCAAAGAAAATACAAGTCATTTACATTGACTACCACATATTCTAATAAATTTTAAAACTGAGATAAGTAAACGACAGTTTTCCAAAATCACATTGTTGTTTGTAATTAATTTACTATTTCTATTAAAATTAATTGTTAAAATCCTATGGCTAAAGTTTTACACTTCTGTAATAAGCAACTTGCATCTCTGGGATGATCCAAATTAATTAAAAATTATTGCATCAACATATTTGTCATAATTTATCTATATACTTAAATAATAAACTGCTCCTTCTTATCTTTTACAATTTCTCTTTAATTGTAATTTTATTTATATTTTGCTTTTATCTCTAAGTCAACGTCTTGAAACCCACTAAACATTTTTTTCTGCAAGTCATCATATATTATTAGTAATAATAATAATTATAATTCTGGGTTATTCAAACTGGTATATAGCTAGATTTATTTTTTATATCAGTTTTGACAATTTCAAAATTAATCATATCAAATTAAATAAAAAAATGTGTGCATAAATGAAAAAATAAATTCAGTAACTATCTCAATATTTTTAAATTTTGTTTCTAAGTCATTTCTATTAGCAACATCTAAATACTGTTTTATAAAGAATACTTTGACAATAACAATAATATGATCAGTAAGTCAATTTTATTTTAGAATTGGGTCCAAATGACTGATTTTCTTTTAAAAAAATTCAAATACAAGATAAATTTTACAGTTCTTTTTAAAAGTAAAAATAAATTCTATGAGTTTAGATATATCTTAATGATATAAAGGTTTTATTAGATTTAGTGACATTGCTTTCATTTTTGAAATGTAAAAAAGAAATAGTATTAGAAGAGTGAAAAGGAGTGATACATTAATGACATAATTACTTGGTAGTAATACTATGTTGCTTAGGTAATTTAATATATCCTTGAGTGGAGAATTTAATAAACATACATATAGGTGTGTAATAAGATTATGAATTACAAATAAAATTTTAAAAATAATAAAATATCCTAGTAAGTTATTCAAAGTTTTAAAAAAGCAAAATAAAAATTAAAAAAAGATATAAAATGGTCATGGAAAAAAAAATCAAATTATAATAAAAGAGAGAGAGATAGAGAAGAATAGAAAATGGAATCATCATTTGAAGTTTGCAACTTCATAAAATTAATTAAGACATTTTATACTATACATTATTTTTTTATTAAAAGCTTCAAAAAGTAATATTTTTAAAATATTAAGAAAACATTTAATTCAACTTCTCATATTAGTTCATTACAACATGCAGCCAGAAGTTTTGAATTACTATTAAAAGTCAATAACTGTTACCATATTTCTTGGTAAACAATGAATCTTATAACTACAAATTCTTCTTATTCTATGAAGTCAATGAACAGAAACTATTGTCAGACTATGAAGGCATTATCTAATGTCTATTCAATACTTTTGGAATGAAGGTGAATGTCATTATCAGGTAAGAAAAATGATTACTATAGAATTAGTTTATTTATTAGTTGTTGTACTGATAAATTCCACATTCCTTTGCTTTTCCCCCCCATATTCAAAAAATTGTAATACATAAAAATTTTCTTTTTAAAAATGGGAAATAATGTTAATGATAATAAATAATAATATTCATTAAAAATTTATTTATTTAGTTTTCATTTCAGATTGATACAATAACAGTAAAGCATCTCCAGTGCATATCATGCATGAAATAGTCTAGAACAGTGGCTTTTAATCTTTTTGCTGTAATTACAATACTGTTTTAATTTCCAAAATATGCCTTTGCATCTACTGAACTAAGCAGCTAGTGCTTTTACAGTAAAAACAAATTAGTAGAAACATCTATTTTTACTGACTAGCATATTCTAACTAATTTTAAGATTATAATAAGATAAATGGATAGTTTTCATAAATCCTTGGATGTACACTTAATTTTCTACTTCTATTTTAAATGAAATCATAAAATTTCTCTTAATGATATCCCAAATAGCTAGAAAAAGTATCTCACATTCCTGAAGATATAATTAGCCCAAGTTTTTTTTTTTTTAAAAAAATATTAATAATCAAACTGTTTATTGCTCAGAATTTCACAACAAGTTTGAGCAGCGAAGAACTCTAAAACACACAATTCTATTACTGCACTAAACAATGCACAACAAAAGAAAAAAATGAGACTTAATTTGCTCCACAAAGAGATTATTTCTAATAGATTATATTCTACAACTGTAATAATAATTTTTATACATAAAACAAATAATTATAATGTAATAATAATAATTTTAGAACTAGATTTTGAAAAAAATTAGCATAGTACTTTAAGATTTATTTATTATTACTGTTTTCAATTTTGCACTTTTACCTAAAATAGTTTTGTTTTTGATATTATACAGCTACTTTTGAGGATCTCCTATACGTATTTTGAAAATCAAAAACTATCACAATGTACAGTATATATGTATATAAAATTAGATTTTAAAAGATTTATGTTTCAGAAAATGACAATAGAAATTAGAACACGTATAATAAAATAGAGCAAATAAAAAATATCTTTTCAAATAATTTCCAATAAGAAAATTATCCAAAGCTAAAGTAGAAATAAGGTTATGATTATTTGATCTATAATTAAAAATAAAATAGATGAAAATATTAAATTAATTGAATCAATATATAAAGTGACTGCAGAGATATATAATAGAAAGGGTATCTACGATTTGTACTATAAAAAGATAAATTCATTTAGATGAATTAAAACAAAATATTTCCATAAAACATAAATATAAATTGAAATAATCATATCTTTAACACACTGGAAGTGTATCTCCCTCTAAATTATGTTTATACATAGCTCAAGAGAGGTTACAGTTACTTACATTTCAATTTCATATGCATTAAAGCTATGACTATTTATATTTACTAAAAACTAATGTGCTGCCTTTATCCTCTGAATATATAGTGATTTTAGAATACTTTGTATTATACATAAATCAGGTTAATATATAAAATTTATGTTCTCTGCATTATAACACATCAATACCATCAGAACTAAGAAAATAGTTGGTATCATTCTATTCTTTTTGTTTATTGATAAATGATTTTTAGTTTCATATATGTTAAAGTTAATTACTTATATTTACATTTATTAAAAATTAATGTTTCATTTATTATTTAGGCAAATGAGATGCTGCCTTTACTCTCTGAATGTTTAATAGTAATTTCAGAATAGTTTATGCCATACATAAATCAGACTAATATCCAGAATTCCCATTATGAGAGTTAAAAGAAAAATAAAATCATTCCATTCTTTTTCTTTATTGACACAGATAATTCTTAATTTATATATATCTCATTAGGAGTACAGTTATTTCTGTTTCAATTTTATTAAACATAAATAGTAAACATTAGATACAAGAATTGCAAAAGCTATAAATATAAGTCAAAAATGTGAAAGCAAAGGAAGTCAATAAAATTGGACATAATCCTATAAAATAAAATAAATAATTAAATTGCTTGAGAATTTGTAAAAGTTTCAAGTGATGGAAGTGTCAGAATTGGAAATGATTCAATCACATTATGCTTGCAGATACTGGCATTCTGCATTTAAACCATGGAGGCTATTAATCCTATGATACAAGATTTTAAACTATTTATTAACTATATTTTCTGTAGGAAAAAGATAGAAACATATAATTAAATAAAAATTAACTTTTAAGACACTTGATGATTATGTAAAATGGTTCAAACAAACGGGGTAATCAAGAATGAAAATGACAATTTAATCAGAGATCACATATAAGTAGCATAAATCACCACCTTTTACTTAAAGAAGCAAAGAAGAGAATGTGAGAATAAATAATTCAGAGAACATAAAAAGTTATTGGGGTTTTCAGTTTAGTTAATATGTAATTCAGAATTGAAATTAATTATAACAACAAAAAAATATATGGACAATGTATAAACTATTTATTAATGCTATCAAAATGTTTTCCATAAAATATATATATATATACATTTTTCTTATATATATAAAATAAATAAAATTTTAAACTTCTAATACTACTGGCAACAAGTTTCAGTGATATGTATTTGTTATTAAAACAGGCAAAACTCTCCACACAGTAGTGCCACTCGGTGCAAGCCAGAGTAATCAATAGATGACAGAAGGCTTGTGCATAAAATCCTTATCTAGTACCTACTCATCCAAATATCTAGAGTAGGCCCTGGCATCCATTGATTACTCTGGCTTGCACTGAGTGGTACTACTCTATGGAGAGTTTTGCCTCGGATGAGTAGGCATTAGAGATTTTATGCACAAGACTTCTGGCATCTATTGATTACTCTGGCTTGCACTGAGTGGCACTACTGCATAGTGAGTTTTACCTATTTTAATAACAGTTGTGAGCAAGCATAAGAAATGGTGATCATGTCATGTATTTTGTTGTTAAGTTAAGTTAAAATTTCACTTTCACGTATGAAAAATTATTGTGACTTATGATATTTTAGCAAATATTTTCTTGCCATTTTAACTATACTAAAATTTCAGTTACAATTGATGTGGAAAAAAATAAAAGTTTCTTCTAAATTAACTTCTCTACTATATTAACATTAAGATTTTGTGAACACTGCATATAAATTGATTTTGATATATATATTTTTAGCATTGTCATCAACTAATTTTTTAAAAAAAGTAAAAAATTTTCTAATTTCCATGCAGTATTTGAGAAAAAATATATATTTTGGGGGAAAAAAATCTATTTTATTTATTCCTAATCATAAGAACATTTTTTCATGACTGAACTGTGATCATATTCCTATTTAAAAATAACTATGGTAATGTACTTCTTTTAGTTATTTAAAAATTGAAAGTTAAAAATTCCGAAGTCTTAAATAAATAACACTTAAATCTCCTATTTCTGTTTATAACCAATAAATATGGTAATGATTTATTTTCAGAATCTTCTGGCTTACATATTCTCAAGACACCTCCTTTCAATCTCCTCATATAGGAAAGCAAGGTTAACTTACTGTGTAGTGGGATCTGAAATAGCATCAGAAAGGTCATCAAAATCATCAAGAGGCTCTTCTATGGCATCCTCATAAAGATTGAAGCTGCTGAGCGCATGCACGACACTGCGGGGACATACATAAAATGGGGTAAGCAGACAAAGAAACACATAAAGAAGCAAGCAAAAAAAAAAAGACACATACACAAAAGAAAAAAATAATTAAAAATCTAAAAGCAAAAGAAACTAAAGGATTACAAGGTATTTGAAGATAAATTTTTATACTGTATTAATAAAAAATATCAATATGACTATCTAAGTAATATTGAATTTTTCATTTTTAAAAAAAAATCTTATGTATATTAAAAACTTTAATTATGAAAAATTAATAAACATATATAAAAATAACTATGAAATTCAAAATTTATTATCAAAGAGAAGATATGAAAGAAGGTATCTAAATAGAATATGAATATCATGAATAAAAAAATTCTGATTATACATATAAATATTAGAATGTATATAAATACATACATGTGTGCATATATATATATGGCTTCAGATAATACTTGTTAAAATAATACATTTAAATTTTTCTGTGTATATTATATATATTAGATGATTTATTATACTATAGAAATTATACAAAAAAAATTATAAAGCAATTTTTTTTTTAAAAAAATTTACTTTATCTCAACTTCAAAAGCCTGGAATTTTTTAAGTTTTTTTTTTTCCATATGTCATAGCATCGGCCAGGACGCGAACCCACAACCGTCGGCAACCAACTACTTGCTTGCAAGACGGTTTCGGGTGACCTCTCCGCTAAATCCCAATCTCAATATTGTATCTACAATCTATAAAATTTAGTTTACAATTACTTTTACTTGTTCTATTTAAATGAAGCAGGAAGAAGATCTATAAAAAAAATTAGTTTCCTACAATAGTCATAGAGTAGCAGACTATAAGAACAACAGGCTTTTAGATTAATCCTCAGGTGATCAAAAAAAAGTTTGATCAATTGATTGAAGGTATTAATGCTCAATCCATCATGTAGGTGTTCATATATTATATGAGCCCTGAGCATCTATCTAGTTTCAAAAAAAGTAGTGTAGCTAAATTCACAACAAATAAATGCAAAATTCACATAATGTTCAATTGGGACAATGGTCAAATAAAATCACCTCTCTATTTATATTTATGTTTTTCTTAAAACATTTCCCCCAAATTTAAAGAGAAAAATAACAACAAAAAACCCTCTTCAGACTATAATATAAAATTTTAAGTCATTTATTTATAATACTGCTTTTGATAAATAAAAAGTTATTAACAGTAGAAAAAAACTTTTCAAAGACAAAATTATTTTTAATGATTAAATATATATATATGTGTGTAAATTTAAATCATATCCAAAGTTGATAAAATTGCTTTTTAATTTTTAAAAAAAAACATTGATAAATAATGATTAACTTACTTTGTGCATTTTTTTTTTTTTTAGGACATGCATTTCGTGATTGTGTGAATACTTATTATTATATAATTTATAATTTCTCAACCATAAAGGTGGAAATTCGGTTGAAAAAAATAATATGATGACTGAGGAAACTCCTTCTTCCCCATATTATATTCAATTTAAATTATTTTACCAAAACAGTGTGCATTAAATATTTTCCTATTTAAATGGCATTGTAATTTATTTGCCAGAGACATAATTTTTTTAAAAATTTATTATACAAATTTGAATAAAGTGTATTGTATATTTACTTATTATTAAATCTGTTCAATTTAGTAATGATTTCTAGTAATCATTTATATTCTCCAACACTACTTAATAGATGTTAGATTTTTCAAGTTCTTCAAGGAAACACCACCACTGTGATGATAAAATTATCAATCTCATTTCTGATTATCTTATTTCACTATCATCCATTCAAAGCAGTTAAGAAATTGAAATAAATTACAGTACCAAATAATATGACCAAAGTAAATAAAAGGTATTAATTTTTGGTGACACACCAACAAATTCACCATACTATATTTAAAATAGATTTTATTTAAAAGGTGTCTCATATTAAAACTAAACACTCACTATGATAGGTGCAATTATCTAAGTATTAAGCAATACAAATGGAAGTATATATGATGCATGTAAACAAATAGATTATGCTAAATTAACAATTATCTTTCTTTGACAAAAAAACCCTCTACAGTATACATATTCTTTAAGGTTTTATCATGATTTAACATAGATAATCATTTTGCACAAAAAGTTAACATTAAAGCATAAAACTATGATTCTTATTTCTTCTGGACATTAAATACATCTTTATCCCATTTAGCAAGAACAACCAGTCCCCAAATACCTTGTAAAGTAAAACCTCACATAAAAATATAAACAATTATAATGAGTTTCTATGGAAATGGAAAAAATTTTTTTACTTTAAATTCACATATATACCTAAAATCGATTAAAAAAATTAAAGCATAATTGAAAAAAAAAAAGAAGAGTTAATTAACAAGTAAACATTTTACTTAGTATATTATATATATAAATTTTCCACTGCTAATCCATTTTGCTTCTTATATAATTGCAGAATATTTCCTGAATCATGATTTGTTGAGTTAAAATAATTGAACAACAACAAAAAAAGAAATTAAATTAAAAAAGAAACACAGTATATGAATATTTCAGTAGTGTAATATATGAATATTTCATTAGGGTACTGATTATTTAGCCAGGCTTGGTCACTTGATGGCTTTGTTGCCAGTCAAAAACAATACAATGCAATGTTACCGGTCGCGATTTTTAAAATACAGTGACTTTTTTTTTTTGGCCATATGGATTTCTTTTTTTGGCTTTAATTGTATTACGTGATTTCTATTTAGCACTGCAATTTTTAAAATACGACAATTTTTTTTGGCTTTATTTGTATTACACGATTTGAAAAACAACTTTTACTATTAATTAATTTTTTTTATCCATTGTTTTTTTCTATTATGTCTTTAATTTTTTTTATTTTTAGAGTTCCCCCCCTCTTCCTACTAACAAATTACAATAATAAAAATAATATACAAACACATCTTTACTGCTAATATAGTAAAACTTTTATTTTTAAAACCAATTTCTATTACCTTTTTTTAAAAATCAAATCGAACCAAAAATAACTTTTGTTTCAGTGACGACAAAGTATTTCTCAACTCAACCCCCTCCACCCTTCCCAAAAAAGTAAAAAAAACAAACAAACATTAAAACTTTTGACTTTTTCAATTTTTGTTTTCCTTTTTTTTTTGTACTGATTTGTCATAGAATCACAATCCTTTGTTTTGGAAACATGTGCAATCGAATACCTTAGGTTGCAGATGCCTGAATGATATGAACAATTGTTACAATTTAAAAATCTGCTTGCCACAGTGCGCCATTTTGTCTCGTATATTTTCTTACGAAAGTGTGACTTTTTGCATGCTGGTGTGCAATGGCTAATAGCAGTGGGCATAATTAAAATTGAAAATTAAAAAATTAAAGACAAAAATAAGAATTTAATTTTTAGTTATTAGATTAATTACTAATTACGTTGTCACCAGAAAACTATTAACACAACATGAGAGTGACGTTTGGCGCTAGTTGTATTTCCTCTTGTGAAGAATCTGATTTTTTACCAGTTTGCAAATGAACCTGTTTAACGGCAAATAGCGATAATAATTAAAACGTGTATAAAAAATGTAAATTACTGTAAATTATGCATAAAAATATATTGTTTTGAATAAAATTAAATATTATAGTTAAAAAAAGTTTGTCTTGTATCAATTTTTTTCAAATTTGAAATTTTTTATTAGTCATATTTTATTTCCTTATTTTTTTTTGTTCGAATTTTAAAGTAATTTTACGTTGGTGCTTTGCTTTTACGCAATTTTTGAAAAATCACAGTCTGTATCCCCCCTTTTTCAAGTTAAGTTACGTCTATTTTTGCGCAATTTCGTTTGCGCATGTTTTCTGAGGAACCTATCTATCGCGTAAAATGAGACCCAGGTGTATATACTATAAAATTTATTTCATGCCCTTTATGTTCAATTATTAAAATTTTATATTTTTGTAATGTCTAACCAATAAAACTGAATTTTTTTAGCAATTCTGTTATTTTTTTTTTTTTAAATCACAATTTTTTAAATTTTATATACATAAGATAGATATGTAATACAATTAATATGCATGTAAAATAATATTAATCCCAAATTTCTGCTTCCTGGCTTTTTCTGGACTTCAGTAATATATCTCTTATCTATATTATATTGTTGAAAATGTAAATAGCTATTAGTTTTACTATCTAATGTTTTGTATATATGTATAAATGTTGTCTAAATTCTGAATAAATTTAATTAATTAAAAATATTTGTTTTAAAATATATGCTTATTTTAAAATTACATTAATTAAAACAACTTCCAAAATAACTTTTCCCCTTTTCATTTTCTTGTTTAATTTTTCCATAGTTAAACCCACAGAAATGTTTGCATGAACTTGCTCACAGTTATTCTATGTGAAACTTATGCGAATGTAATTCCCACTTTTCTATCATTAAATGATTATTAATCTAATGTATGACATTTTATATTTGTTTAACTATTGTTCTTAGGCTGAAGCTACAATTAAAAAAAAAGGATATTCTAAAGTATGCATTAGAAAGCAGATATTCACTTTTTTATTTCAAGGATTTTCTAAGATTATAATTTATAAACATATTACCTTTTAATAACTATGATGTTAATATATAGCTTTATTCAAATATATTTTATTTTATAAATGTATATATATTTTAAAGTGTTGTAAACAAAAGTGATATAAGATATTAAATATTTTATAATAATAATGGTAAAAACTGGGAGGGGGAGGATTAAAAAAGATATTTTCTTTATTTCTAAAAATATTTTTAGTAATAAATATGTTGAAAATTTTTTTCCCCATGACAATGTACACAAAAAATCAATTGTTTAATGTTTAAATCTTGAAATAATATAAATAAGTGCTGGAAGAAGGATTAAAGTGTTGCAGTGTTTTGAATTCTTCCTTTCATTTAGCAATTCAATGTAATCTTTTTAACAGATCAAAAAGACTAAAAAAATCTATGATTATGTAACCCATCTAATGAAAAAATATTTGAATTACCTAAAAAAAAAAAAAAGACTGACAAATTTATTTTTCATACATGGCTACAGTTTAAGAGTATGTGATGGAAAAATATATTTTTCAGCAAATTTTTCATTGAAAATATCATTAGAAATAAAAATTACATTTACCAATTGAAAAAAGTTTTAACGTTATTGCTACAAAATATTTCATGTTTCCCCAAAACATTTTTTTCAAAAATTATAATTTACATATAAAAACAAAAATATACTTTAATTATAAATAAACATAAAAAATTTAATATTTCATAACTTAAAGTAATCCCCCCCCCCCGAAACAAGCCTTTTAATTGTGGCCACAGTGCAATATATATATATACTTTAGATGGATATCTGTAAATGGATCAATTAATCAATGTATTCAGTAATTTCTTTCCTCCCATCACCTAGCAATTAAATACATTCATTTATGCATATTACTGAGCTATATTTTTTCTTTAATTTTGTTTTAAAATATAAATTATTTTTTTGATGTTTATTCAGAGAAATTGCCATATCTATAACATTTGGTTCCAATTCTCTCCATAAAACTTAAATATTTGAAGAAAATCCAACATTGTACATTATATATTTTAAAACCACACACAAATATATACAGAAAAGTTATTTTAATATCTATGTATTGTTTTAAGTTGTTGCTAGAGAACATATCAATGATTAACAATAAGTCACTTTAGAGATTTAATTTCAAACTTTATATATATATAATTAGTACTATAACTGATTGACATTACATATATTATTTGAATATTTGTTGTCAAAGTTTATAAATAAGAGAAATCTCTCCTTTGTTAATTAAAAATTTCAATCAATTTATCTAACCAAAAATATTTTCTATTCCCCTCTCTCTATATAAATAAGATACAATATAAAACTGCCTATCTTTATTACTAAATCTATTGTCTTACATTATGATTAGAGGGCATATCAATTATTAATACTAATAGGCACTTTACTCAAATTTTACATTTAATAAACTTAGCACATACATCTTTAACACAACAATTTAAAAATTACAAATACATATCAAGATATCAACAAAAAATATTGATATATTTAGTTTACTTTTTAACACCCATATATCATATATATTATGACATTTATACCACGTGTGGGTGTGTGTATATATATTAGATTTTAAAAAAAAATAGTGAAAAGAATTTCTAATTGTGGTTTTGATAAGATAAAATGCTTATATTAAACTTATGAAAATTAATTAGATATTTTCTTTACATAATTCCAAAAATAAAATTTTAACTACTTGAGTAAATATATTTTTTGATAAACTTTCACAGTTTAATTTATATGAGAAAATGCATAAACAACATTGTTTTGTTAGATCATCAAATGAACTAATTAATGAATTTGGAAAACAAAATAACTATTTAATAATTATTTGGAGAAAACACTTATTGTTTGGAAAATCAAAAGTCATTTTTCAGGAAAATAATAAAAAGCACAACAAATTAAATTTTTTCAATTATAAATCTGTTTCAGAATACTAAACTAGAATAAGATAGCAGTTAAGTTATGTTGTTTACATTCTGAAAATATTGTTAACCAAAGCCATCTAAGGCTAGAGTAAGCAAAAGATTTAGACTAGCTGTCCATGACTTTTCTGTCAACATGTTTGCTTGCATCAAAAAAAAAAAAAAAAACTCTTAAAGTGTCAATTAACTAAAATCATGCAGTATTAATTACTTGCATTGGAAAATTATTGAATTTATGTTGGCAAATAACAAAGCCAAATTAAAATTGAATGCTAAAAAAAATCTACAGCATCAGACAAAATATATTTATTTATTCCAGTAAATCTTTCATCATAATATTTATAGATATAATGTAAGATCACTCAAATCTGCCATTCTAATATTTAAATATAAAAAAAATTAACTTCTATCACATATTTTAAGATTTCAATATTTTCTTGATATAAATATACCAACAGACAAAATCATTAAAGTTTTAAAATAAAATTATTTGGTGAAATATTATTTTAAAATCTTTTTAGTTATAATTTAGTATGTCTGCAAATGAAAGAATTCGACACAGATATTCAAATACAATCATTTTGATTTTAATTACTTAACCAAAAGAACAGAATAAAAACAACAGGGAGAAAATTATAAAGAATAGGTGTTGTTAAAACTTATTTAATCTAAAGTCATTTAACTAAATAATTACATTGTATGATTTATTATTAATCTCTTTAGTATTGTGTATGCTCATTAATTATTTCTTACAGATTTCTTTTAATAGTTGACTTATCAAACAGTATACCATTTTATCTGAATCTTTTATCTATCTAAATTAACTCCAGACATAAGTATGAAAGAAAATATTTAAAAAAATTAGTAGGCCCAGTGCCTCCTATGGTTTAATGAAAAATAAATGGATATTTTACTGTGGACCCAAGTAATGGCTGATGCTCTAATTTAAATTATTGATTTACTAATAATATATTTTATGTAAGACAAACACATACCATGTATATATATATATATACATGCCATCAACTTGTGGAAATCTAGCTCCATAATTAATTTATCTTCTTCTTTACTTTTATTGTGGTTATTTAAATCAATATTGTTATTTATATTTTGGATAATCGTCACCACTGATGCCATTCCCAGATCATCACTTAACCATCATATGCTAAGTTTCAATCACATATAGATAGTTACTCAAATTTGAGGAATGAATGAATAACTATTATTACCACATCTTCATTATCAAATCATTCTCATAATATCCCTCAGCAATATACACAGATATATGTATGCAAATATTTAACAAACACTGCATTTAAACATATGCCTAATCAAATAGAGGCAGATTAATTTCCAAAAGGTATGAAATATAAATATGTACCTCCACTAAATTAATGAATAAAATAATCATTTGGTTTATTCTAATAGTCTCTGATTTTATTAAAACTTAATTTTCTAACTAATGTTGAAATAAGGCTGAATTTCAACTTTAAGTCACATGTAAATGTAATATTACTAATTTTAATTCATAATTAAATATATAAATAGAATCTCATTTTATAACCTTTATAAATAAATAAAAATTAAATGCTTGTCAATATTTTAATAAACATAATACATAAACATATTCAAATAGAAATACACTACCTTCTGAAAGCTGTCAAATTGTCAAACTGCTAATTTTAAGTAGTAGATGATTTTACTAATATTTAGTTCTACATAAATACTAGAACAAGAATGAATGTGATATTATTAATTTTACCTTTAAACAACAAAGCAGTTACCTGTTTTACTTTTTAGTTTAATAAGTAGGAATATGGATATATATATATTCAATAACTTTTATTCAATTATATATATGCTTAAGAGCTGCATTTATTAAAATATTTACAAATATTATAAAATGATAATGTATATCTTTCTTAATGTATTTAATTATAAGTTAAAATTAATAATGCTATCTTCATATCTAGCTTAAAGATAAAATTCTGCTTTATTTCAATATTTGTCAGAAACCCAAGTCTTGATAGAATCAGAGACGTGGTGACCATTTTAGTTTTTGGTTAAATGAGAATGAAAATCACTGTATATATTTACATTTGTCGACTGTCAAAAGTTAATCAGCTTTTATTCATTTTTACACACACACACATATATATATTATAATTATTAAACAGTGCTCCAAAATATTAAAAAATTACACATATACAATAAGACATCCACAAAAATAATATATTGTAATTATATTTTAACATGTAAATGTTTATATATACTGTAGCTATAACAATGGTTATACTACAACATTGGAAGAAAAAAAAATGTGTTTAATAAAAACTCAGTGATTGACTAATGAATATATAAACTGCTATTTACGTGTGTGCACATATATGTGTGCTGCTGGAGAATTAAAAATGTAAACTGCCTCTTAAAGATTAAAGAAAAATTAATTCATGCACATTATTAAAGATTATTAAGTATTATTTTGTAATATGTGAAAACCAAGGGAATGATAATAAAACTGTAAAGAAAGAAAAAAAAATACTTGTTACATGAAAGAAAGAATTGCAAAGTTTTTTTTTTTTTTAAATCTAAATACAAACTTTTTTAATCTGCCTTTCAAATGGAAGTTTTAATTAAACAACTTGTTCATTTCTATAAAAATCTGACAATGAATTTAAATCTAGTATTAAAATTTTAGAATTAATAACATTTTAGAAGTTATAATTAAAAAAGTAAAAGTCAATAATGAATTTTTTTTCTTTCTATTGCAATGAAATGTAAATAAAGAAGAGATAAGCTATTTTATTCCATCTTTTATTTATTAAAAACATGATATAATATATTAAAATTTATATCCAAAACATGTTTTGTAGAGAGTAAAGGGGGTGTTTTTCAAAAAATATATTGTTGTAATGATGCAAATGTCATATATCCCCTAGCTGGTGAAGTATATGTTGTTTGAACAACAATTTGGTATAAATAGATTGGAAACAAACAACTCAGCATTACTAACATTCTAATTCTAGAAGCCCAGTAGTTCATTTCATATTACTTGCTTTGCATTAGAGTGCAATCTACTACTAAAGCTGTGTTGCCATGATCCATATGGAAGAAATGATTGCTGATTAAACCTCTTTTTCCACCGTAAGCTGTATTTTACTGACTATGCTTGAAGTATTTTTCAATACTCCAGTTACAACAGTCAGTATGATATATTTAGAAGAAGTCCATCTACTATATGGAGCTAGATAACCAAAAGTCATACCAGTAAAATGCCTGGAAATTGCAGTTGGATCCAGAAATTAGCACAGGTTTGAAAAACCAACTCATGCAAACCCTTGTAAAGGAAGAAGAAAAAATGGATAGTACTATATAAATGTCATCAGTGCAGCTGTATTTACTCTCTCTAACACCACCAGTGTATAAGGAGAAGATCATCATTAGCAAAACCAAGACAACAGTAAAATATCAAAAGAACGATACCTGAAAAATCCATGGTTAGTGACTGATTTAATATATTTAATGTGGTAAGAATTACTATAAGGCTTTAAACGTGGACCATAGCTTAAACTTAAAATATCTTTTGTTATTAAACTATTTTTGTGTATATGTTGATAGTTGTGACTATATATGCTATCATTTTATTCATTCATTATTAATTCAAGATTACTTTTTTTTTTAATTAACCCATTTAGTTTGTGTTAGTAACTCAATTGATATATATGCTTTTTACACCCATATGCTAGTTAATATCCACAGCTCTGAGAAATCATGTAATCCATTAGAGGATGTGCTGGATTGTTAGTAATAATTGATTTATAATTGTTCATTTAAAAAAAAAAAAAACCTTTTCCAATACTGAACTTTCTTTTTAGGAGGTTTGGCTCCTTTGAATTTCTTTTTATTGAAACTGAAAAACAAATAAAAGACTTTTGAGAGTACTGATATTTTAAATTATAAGTCATCCTCATCATCACATGGGTTAATATTATTATATATTTGAATTAAAATTTTTATTTGAATTTTATAACTATTTAACTTATTATTTATTTGAACCAAAGTTTACAGTACACATCTTGAAAACCTCATTATATATATACATACGTATATCTTTGATAGTTATGGTATCCAGGCTTTAACCTATCTTCCATCTACCTGAATCAAAAATTGCCATTACTATATAAAAAAATTCATACACATTAAGACTACAATAAATAAATAAAATTTATTATCCCTTTTCTTCATTTTTCTTGTGATAAAAGTAGATGAAATAACATTTCCTAGATAATTTTAAAATTGTAACTTTTAAGAACAGTTATGCGAAAATATTATAGTCATTTTCTTTGATTTATTGCAATGTAGCAATCATAGGATCAAATAAATGGTAGCAATGTGAATTGATATTTAGATAATTAAAATATGTTGTTGTTTTTTTTTTAAATACTTTTTTTCAAACTGTAGTCAGTAAATATAGGAGTTCTACAGTATCACATTATTAATTTAAAATGATACTTAATAATTATAAGTTGTAGTAAGATAATAAATTTAGTAATAAAAAATTAAAGATTATTACTATTTTATCTGAATAGAAATTACCAAAAATTATATTTAACTTTTAATATTTAAGCTCTAGCAACATATGAATATTTTACAGGAATGAAAAATTACAATGAGAAAGAAATATTGTCCAATTACTCTTAATCAACAATTACTAATTTAGAAACACTTCTATATACTAGAGTATTTTAATCAACAATGTTTAAAAATTAAAAATCCATTAAAAAAATAGTAGAAATTCATACATTTTTCGTCTTCAATACATTAAATTATTCTTTGCTTTCAATATTTTTACCATGAATGTAATAATTATAAGTACAAAATAAACAACAATATACCAAATTAAAAATCAATTGCAAACAAGCAAAAAATAAAAATAAAATTGTTCATTATATTATTCAACTTCTATTAATTAATTTGCAATGGCAAATTATATCTTATCTCATGCTAGAATGAACTTAATTAATTTATTTTAAATGTTGTTCATATTTAAACAAGTAAATTTTAAACCAAATAATAATATACACAATATTTTTACTTAATTACTTTTAATCTTATTGTAATATATAAAAGAAATTTTACTTTATCATACAATATTTTTAAATATTATTTTAAATTTAATGTTCAGATTAATATTTAAATTTCTGCAAAAACTTCTAAATAGAACAATAGAAGAGCACTATTATATATATATAAATGCACTGATACAAATCTATTATCAGATTTTATAAATTAATTTTAAAAACATAATAATTTTAATTAATGCTTATTAATTCACACCATAATAAACTTTAATAATTTTGTTTATATTAAAGCAATCTTTTAATGATGAATAAAAATATTAATTTCTATCACAAAAAATCATGCTTATTAATGAATATTTGGAGCAACATTCACTGAATTCTGATTTAACAAAGAATTGTTAATATAAAATAGAAACAAAAAAAATCTTATAAGTGTTATAATTATTTGCTGTAAAATAGCTCCTATAATAATAATAAAAATTATTATGAAGAGAATAACTTGTGAATATTCTGTTTACATGGTCATGTTTAAATATTATATAGATAAACAGACCTAAGCCACAACTTCTGAAAATCTTAGATATTCATTTATTCTATAAAGCAAAGGTAAAAAGTTATTTATATTTTTTAAAAAAGTTTTTATTTAAATTTCTAATATATGTACTCCACATCATTGTACCTATGCACTTGAAATTGTAATATCTATATATACACATAGTATGATTATTTTATTTATGATTTAAAGTAATAATAAAAAGCAACATTTATAAATGGGCACTGTAAAATCTGTGTTCTTCTTTTCAATATAAACTATTTATTTTTCATTGACATATTAACAACAATTAAAAAAACAAACAAACATTATAAATAAATTTGCTTCTAGTAAAAACAAGTATATTTCAGCCATTGACAAAATAAAATTCAAGCATCCAAATTAAAATTCTTATCAGATGTAAAAATCAGAATAGTTAAAAATCAGTAGACAATGCCAGCATTTTAGCTTTTAATTTACATAACTACATATATAATATAATAAGAAAATTGAACTAGAAAACAAAAAAAATTACCGTTTTGGATCATGGACTTCTATAGAAAATTTCTTGTGTCTAAAATACAGATTTTCTAATTGTTTCCATTGAAAGACCTAATAAAGAAATAGAAAGAATGAATGCTACATTGAATATTCTTAACTACTCAACTCATTTCATAATGTATCTGAAGAAATATTTCACACAAAGGGCCCTACAATGTCGGCCTAACCATGGCAATCAGTTATATGATAATTTCAGATCATCTGCCTCACTACTAATGCATATAGTTTGTTAGATTTAGGCATATTTCATCTCATATACTGATTAAGAATGTAAAATATTTCATTATGATTAGTTCAAAAGTTCCTGAGTTCATAAAAAATTATGACATACTCCAAGTACAAAAGCAATGGGAACTCAAATAATAAATCAAGTATATCATTAGTTTGGTCATTAAAACAGGCAAAACTCTCTTTACACATTGCCACTCAATGCAAGCCAAAATAATCAATGGATGTCAAAAAATCCCCATCTAGTGCCTACTCATCCAATATCCCCAGATTAGTTTCTGGCTTGTGACCTTCGTCAGTGAGGAGCCTTGGATCTGAGAGCACTGCACCTAGATCTTAGGATCTAATGCAACCCTCCAGCAAACACCTTTTATCTCTACTTAACTACAAAACTATGGGTCTTAAATTGAAAACACTGTAATATTTTCAATCCAAGCTCATTAGCTTATATAGTCATATAGGTCTGAAATACCTATACATTTTGGTGACTTTGATTCTTTAATAACCATAGCTACCACTATCTTATTAGGCAGGATTGGTTTTAAGCCAATAAACATCACATGATCACCATTTCCTATGCTTGCTTATAACTTATTAAAACAGGCAAAACTCTTTATACATATTGCCACTCAGTGCAAGCCAAAGTAATCTAGGTGCAGTGCTCTCAGATCCAATGCTCCTCACTGACGAAGGCCACAAGCCAGAAACTAGTATGGGAATATTGGATGAGTGGGAACTAGATGGGGATTTTATGCACAAGCCTTCTGGCATGCATTGATTACTTTGGATCGCAATGAGTAGCAATACCTGTTTTAATAACAGTTATAAGCAAGCATAGGAAATGGTGATTATGTGATTAGTTTGGTCGTGATGATCTAATACTATTTCAAAAGAAAAAAATATCATCATATTTAAGGTTGAGCATTGTTAAATTATCATTTGATATTATCATGTTTAAGTTAGTTACTATACAGAATCATTATATTTAATAATTCTATATGGAGAAAACAAATTTTATGTAACAGTAAATATAAAATTTATTTTCATTTAAATTTTTTTTAAATTCATATAAATTATCTTAGGTTAATTAGTTTTGAATTAAACTTTTAATAATAAAAGAAATATAAGTAAATTCTATAAATCATATCTAGATTCATTATGAACTTTGCACCTAACAATTCTGGAAATTCATAAAAGATAATACAATATATATTTTCTAAATACACATCCATAACTAATTCAGGGAGACACATATGACATGAAGACTAAATAGTTAGTAATATTATTTAATATAACTAATCTCTTTATTGAATCATATAATATAAAGTGCAATTTACATTTAAACATAAATTATTTTAAGAAAGTTTCAAAATTCTAGTATTTAATAAATACATAAGAAAAGTAACAGGAAAAAAAATAAAATCATTTTTGACATGTTTTCAAATAGAAATTAAGTAAAGACTCTACATTAAAATACCTTTTTGGATAATTAATATTATTTATTGTATACTCATATGTGTGACCATTTTACACTTTTAATGTACATATATAACTAATATATATTTGAACCATTATTTCTTTTCATAATAGTAATTAAAAACTAAAATCTTTAAAATTTTCTTATATATATATATTGATTTCTACATTTCCCCCTTTTTTATATCATGGATATTTTCACATACAAATATATATATAAAATAAAATTATTGTATATATTAATGCATATATATAATATTATTTATTTATTTTTAAAATAAAGCTCACTGATTTTTTTGCAGATGAAATGTCCTACATAAAGTTTAATGTTCTTTTATTTTTCTTGTGTAGTCACGTATTTTGCCCATTCCAATAATAAATAATTATTTTTCCATAAAGATTTCCAAGGATTATAAAATCCTTTATTTTTTCCAATAAAAATTATTTAAATTTATGCAAATGTATTCCTTACACTAAATAAAAAATAATTAAATAGTTTATCACTTGGAAATGACAGAGCTGAGCCATGATCTGTTGGATTTTAGCTTTCTGGAATCTATATTTCTTATAAGTATTATATATTAATAATTACATACATTGAAGACTATACTTTTGAAGCATTTATAATAAAATGTTATCTATGAAGTTCTAGACTAAAAGATAACATCTAACTGATCAACATTGTTTTATTTTTTCATATTATCTTATAAAAGAAATAAATTTTAATATTTATAACAAATTTGAAATAATATAATCAAATAGATCATATATATTTAATGCATATATATTAAACATTTTTCAAAACTAATTCCAGCTTTAAATTTCTACATATATATTACCACCAAACAAAACATATAAATAAATAAATTTGTTTGCACTTATGACTAAGAAGCCATAATATTTTAATTTTCTTTTTATAATGAGTCATATTTTAAATAGCTAAAAAACATAATTCTTAGCTCTTATATATAAAAATAAATAAAACTTGAGAAAAAAATATATAACATTATTAGCACAATTATTTCTATTTTATAGTTATTCAAAATTTTAATTAGTTTACACTGTAATTGTATAGCTTCTATACTTACTAATTCTTATAAGACTATATTTAATAGCTTCATTCTTTATTCTAGCATCTCATATTTAAAAATACACTGTCAACTTAAGTGCCCTTTTTAAATAGCAGAAACTATAATCCTATTACTAACTTCAACTAAATGCCCTTCTTTTGATAGTAGGCATGGAATTGACACTGATCTTCCTTTGGTGACCACTTTTTCCTTCTTATCTTGTTAATCAAACTAATGGATTAAAAATCCCAAAATTGCAAGATTTTGAATACAAATAAATCTGTCTATGTAGCTGCATAATTTTATACTAGATGTTTTTTATGGCTAAAAGTAGGCATTTTAACTCTTTTTGAGCAGAAACCTGATAAAATGTGATAAAAAAACACATAAAACATATCTTCCAAACACAGAAGATATAAAGTAAAATATTTTGTTATAGAATAGCATCTTCTTGCAATTAGCTTAAAATTAATTTCATTAAATTACAATGTATCTGATCTAATGTCCTATCTATGTAGTCATACAGGTGTTATCATGGATTAAAAATCTTAAAATGTTAAAATTTTCAATCCATTAGTTTGAAAAGAAAACTGAAAAGAAAATCAGTATACTTTTGCTAGAGTTTCATCATAAAATTATAGAGCTCCTAACATTATTAAGATACAACTAAATCAAACAATTTTTATTCAAAAGATAAGATGATACTTGAACACTTAAATG
The DNA here is from genome assembly GCA_028023455.1 of Epiperipatus broadwayi. Classification (NCBI taxonomy): domain Eukaryota; kingdom Metazoa; phylum Onychophora; class Udeonychophora; order Euonychophora; family Peripatidae; genus Epiperipatus; species Epiperipatus broadwayi. The sequence continues at coordinate 162,717 of JAQFVV010012498.1, forward strand.
ATATATTGAGCTTCAATCTAGAAATCTTTAGCTTGTTGGATCCATTATACTACCTCTATGATATAACATTTTTTTATCGTTTTTGAAAATTTCAAAATCTTTTAAATTTCCTTCAATATAGCTGTTTTTGTATGAACTCTAAACTTTCTTCATTAATTATTTTCTCACATTTAGTTTTTATACTATGTTTTATTATATTCGACCCCCCACTCCACCCAAAAACAACCCAATAATAAAAATAAAGGCTATAATTATAAAGCAAAATATAAAGAAAATAATTATTTCAATTGATAATTTGATTATATATTCTTTTAAATTGGAAATATTCAAATAGATGTACAGATATAAGTTTTTATTATTGTAAAAAAAAATATCAATGAAAAGGCACAAAAAATTGAATCTGTTGATATTTAAATTATTATGAAAGTGTTTTAACAATAATCAAGTAATTTTAATCTTGTAAAACGAATCTTATTAAAAATTAATATAATAAAGCATTTAACTCACTTCTATTTTATCTATAAGATACTAAGGTAAATTGTATTAAGAATATAAAAGCAATGACACACCATCACTAATGATATCAGTTAGTTACAGTATTATTATGCCCTGACTGTTGCAACTGTCTTTAGAAAAAAAAAATCATAAGCACTAATCTGTCTGGAAAACAATTATACTATCTGGTTTTAAAAAATTGCCCCATTTATCAAATCACTAACTATAATATATAGAATACTTGCTTAACATAAGACAAATTTTCCCTTCAAGTGAATGTTTACTACTATTTATAGTACAAATATAAAATATCTTTTAACAAATGAAAATATACATTATAATGTATTGCAGATGTTCAGACAGCTTGAGACCCATAAGAACTGAAGGCGCATTGACTCATGCATCATATTTTTCAAGTGTTTTGTATTTTAGATATGTCAATCATTATTTATATGAATTAGAGTCTGTTTATATTTAAGCCTAACAAACATAAGATGCTACCCAACTCAATAATTATATTTACAAAATATTTTAAGTTTAATTTAGGAAAATACATCACACATGTATAGTAAAAAAAAAGTCAAATTATATATAAATAAAAATAGAACAGTTAACAGGACTATTTTTTTCCATCAATAAGTAGCAGCCCAATCCAACTTAATTACAGTACACATTCAATGGCTAACTTCACTAGTTAAAATGGCAACAGTGCTCCAGAAATGTATAATCAAAAAGTAATGTTGTGGACTTTTTGTGGGCAAAAGAAACAACTCAAAAATTATTCACTAATAACTGTTTTGACATATCAAATTATTCTTAAGTATGAATGATGAAAAAATAATTAAAAAAAAAAAAAACCTAGGAAAATGGCAAAAATAATAGACAAAAATGATAAAATATAAAACATATTTAATGATATTTTCATAACTAACTGTGATTGCTTTATTGATTTTCCCTCAAGTCCATACATATGTATGTGCATGCAACTTTTTGTTTTATTAAATATACATAATAAATTACAAAAACTATTTTATAGAAATACAGTTGTTCTCAGCAAAACACAAAATAATATGCACATCATAATTATTTCATTAAGCTTTTCATAATTGTTTTTTCTGGATAAGTGATTACTTCTAAATAATTATTTCATTATCCTATGAAAAACATACCTTATAATCATAGTAAATTTGAGAGAAAAACCTAAAATAATTATATTTGATTGAATGAGTTTTATATATATTTAAATTTGTAATTACACATGAACAATAGATATTTATATTACTAAAAAAAGATCCTGAATTCAAATTAATGTTAACTTCTTTAAAGTATATATAAATAAAATTTGAGGGAAAAACAGTCTATCAAATAGGCTACAAAATAACTTTAGACATCACTTCATATATTGCTTTGCTCTTTAGATGTGTCACAAAACATAATTTATTCAGTTTATAATTAATCACATGATGTCATATTGATATAAATATACAAATAGAATAATTTCTTTCAAAACCTTGAGATTTTTAAATATTTAAAATCATTAGCCTGAAAACAAGATAAGAATGAAAGATAGTTCATTGAATGAACACAATGCAAACAAAAACATTCTATCAGAAAAACAAAAAAGCTGTAAAATATTCACAAAAATCTAATTACACTGTCATATAATAACCGATGGTTTCACTCAATTCTTAGACAATAAACTGGAGAGAAAAAGAGATGTTGTCATTATTTACTAACTTCTAATTAATTCTTCCTTTAACTCACTCAACGAGTTCTTTTAACTTGAACCAATTATTTTCTATAATAGTAATTACAATAAACCTTATTTTTAGATCATGCCAATATCTTTATTACTCAATTTTTAAAATATTTCTGTATTTCTAATATTTTTCTTATAAAACCTCTAAGTCATTCATTATTTGTCTCTTTTTAATTGTCCCAATTCTATACAAGTCTATACTTCAATACAAAATTATGATCAATTCCAATGGTTCTCAAAATATTCTTGTCACATTTTAAGTTCCTTTAGTTTCAGTGATTCACATTCTAATTTCTTTGTAATTATTATTGATAGTTTCCATATATTACTTTTCTAATTATAAACATTAATTTTTATTATTATTTATTTTATTGACATCCCAAAAGGTACCTTAAATTTTATCAATGTTCCTCATCATTTATTAAATTTATTCTATTACCTGCTAAAATACTGCCATATCTTTAACAAATTAAATGAACTAAACTTTTATTTCCCAATAAGCACTTAAGCTAGATAAAGATTTATATTTGGAAAAAAAAAATAACAACAACCCATATATAAATCTAAAAAAGAATTGTATATAAAATATTTAATTCATAAGAAAATCTACAAAGGGGGGGGGGGGAGGCATGGGTGATTTTTAAAGAAAAAAAAACATCATTAAAACTTTTACTTTTTCAGATTATAAAACTAACAAAATCAAGACAAATTGAAAAATTTAAACCAAACAGCTGTTTCTATAAGTGTCAAAGAATAGATGTTGAAAATAATACATCTGTCCCATCAAATTCAGACAATGATTCAATAAGATGAATTTTTATCAATTGCATATAAATCAGCCAAAAAAAAAAAAAAAGATAAAAAAAACAAAACAGAATTTAAAATGCAATTAAAATAGTGAAAACTGAAAATTATTTAATTAACTTCCCAATCTATGATCTGTAACCCATTAAAAAAACATACCTCAAATAAAGAATAAAAATAAGCTTTGTGAAATATTCAAAACAAGAATTTTTAAACTGTTAAAAGTTGAGAATTCATTGATGATGCATCAGAAAATTATTTTCATCAAATGAGCTATCACATTTTTTAAAATAAAGATTTATTGGGGGATGGGTAATGTGTGGCCATTTTTCTTGCACATTGATAGGATAGAAAAACTGGATGAACAATATATCTTGACAAACTAAACTTATATGTGCATATTGTGAAACACTTCCTTCAATTACAATATACAATATATTAAAATGCATTCTATTCACCATAATTATAAATAATGATGCAACATTTCATGAAAACTTGTCTAAAATAACAAAGAAATTTGTAAAAGCACTTCACAGAAATCTAAAATGGATAAAAACCAGCCCCTTCTTTGTGTGAATATGGTGTAATGAAATTACTCTGCAAAAATATTATTCATTATTGAATAATTATGTTATTCATTATTGGATTCTAAAAATGATGAAAATATTAGCATAAGAATAAATTACACAAATATTCTTTACTCAAACATTACAGCATTTTTGCATCATTTTGATTAGAAACAAAATAAATATTTACAACAAAGAATTTATTATATCAAGCAATGAGTTTAATGATTAGACCAAAATATTAGAAAAATAAGAATAGGCAACTAACTTTCTATATAAGTAATAAATTTAAATATATTTTTCTTACTTTTATAACAGCATTCTTTAATAAATTATCATTTAATTTTAGTTTAATTAACGTAATATAGAAATAGTTTAAGGTTATACAGTTCACTTTTAGCATTACTGTCAAGTATATATACACAAAGACATAGAAAACAAGATTGAGAGATTATCAGTAATCCAACTGTATAATAAATTTTTTGACTTTGTAACTTATGTAAATAATGAAATGTTTGTTAAGTTTCTTTCCGAAATCAAATGAAAATATATTAGGCTAATAGTGGCGGTGATGGCAGTAGCAGCAGGAGTAGTAATAATAATAATACTAAAACAACCATCCAATCTATAAAAGGTCATAGTCCAACAATAACTGCATTGAAGAGCATTCAATGGTACCATCCATTACTCTCAACATAGCTCATCTTTAACTGCCTTCAACACCATCCCCCATCAGACTATAGAATTTATACCCCAGTTATCACAATCTACTAGCTGTCATCATATGCAATTCTACTCTGAACTGACTTTTTTGGTTTTATTATGTGAAGTTTGTTATAATGTAATATGTTTTTTCTAGATCCTTGAAAATGACTATAGAGTAAAAATAGTAGAAATGTTGGAACAAGTGGATATATATCAAATAAAGTTTTTGAAAAGAAAAAAAGTGTTTTAATTATAGAATTATATGACTTTATTCTTTATACAACAACCATAGCATGGATTATAAGTTACCTTCCTATTGTACTCTAAGATTAACAATTAAAAGAACAATAGTCAAGATTTAGTGACTGTAAATAACTTCTAATGTGCCAGATTTTACAGACTTGGGTCATATCTATCTATCTATGAATTGAGTTTTATATTGGACTGCTTTTTAAGACTTTAATGATTAAACTTGATATCAATCTCTGTATTCGAAACTAGTAGCAGCATTTGTAAAAAAATATATCTTGAAACCTGATTAATGTAACCCTTACAATCAATGTTATATAATGCTATGTAACCCAAAGGATTAATAAAGATTATTGTTGAAACTTCTTCATCATCATCATCATCATCATAATCATCATCATCATCTATTATTATTATTTAATGTATACAGTTTGAAAAATCATTTACAGGCAGATAATCTAAATATAATAAATATAAACATATTATATACAGTTAAGCTAAATTGGCAGACAAAAATCGATTTGTTCACAACCAAGTTAATGAGTTCTAGTTTTAACTGGTCCAAAACTACTCAAAACATAAGCCTGACAAGGTAAAAACCATATCCTGATATACCTTTTTCAATTTCCAATGATATAAAACAACATGTCGAAAAAAAATCTCATGGCCAGATACTTCCGCCAATATTACCAATAGAGTTTCAAAAATCCAAAAGTTCAGTCAAACATAAGCTTGTTTTTAATTTTATTGTAGCAAATTCCAATCTTTGTTGGGAAAAAAAAAATCAATTACAAATCTCCCAGTAAGCAATTCACTTGTTCACAAACAAGTTAACAAGATCTGGTTTTTTATGCTTAAAAAGAATTCAAAACATTAGTCCAATGCAAGACAATAATATATCTTTAATCAGTTGATTACTTACTTCCAACTTTGTGTTACTATTTTTATTCAAACTTCCAATTAAAACCAAGTTCCCTATTGATATTTTTTTTTAAAAAAAGCTACCAGTGTCTGCCACCAATAATACCAGCACAGTATTTCAAAGTCCAAAGCATACTCTTATTTTTAATGTTATTGTAGCAAACTCTGTTCTTTGCTTAGTGATAAAAATTGAATTTCAAGTTCCCAGAAATTAGTTCACTTGCTCACAAAACTAAGCTAATAAGTTCTGGCTGTTTATACTTATAAAGAAGAAACCTTTAAGCTAGCAAGAAAAAAAAACAACAACTTAAATTTCCAATCAGTTGATAACTTATTTCCAATTTTGTGTTAAAATTTTCATTCTAATCTTCAACTAACATCAAGTTACTAGACAATTTCAAAAAAAACGTAAGTCACTTCCAATAGCAATGCTGAGCATAACTACCTACCCAGATTTTACCCTGTCTCCCTATGTCTGGACCTCTAACCATGAAGCTCACCCTTAAATCACTCATCCATCTCTAATACAGCCAGACCAGAGTCTGACCAGACTCCAACTCAACAATTGCAACCAATTCTAATATAACTGTACTAGCAGTCCCCAGTGAAAATCAGGACCCTCTACTCAGGGATCACACACTTAAATCTCATCAAAAGCCTTACTCAATCTCCACCTCTAGCACACAGATAGACCCAGAATCTGATCAACCTACCACAAATGACAACTTAACAATTGCATCAATTCTAACATAGCTGTACCCCCCCCACCTCTGGAACACTCATTTATTCAAATGCACCAGAAAACAGGCATGATGGAGTTGTACAATTATGGAAGCAACTCCACTGTCTCCCTTTCACATCATCATCCTCCCCAACCCACAATGGCAATAAAATCAAATGAAAACTGGTCACTCAAAGAAGATCCAGCATCCTAAAAAATCAAAAATAACCCATTGACTTTATACCAGTGTGTACCTCATAGAGAATTGCCACACCACCATGGAAATTGCTAGTCCCTCACCTATGATATCTAGGCAACTCAAGCATATATAAAACTAAACCTATTTGCATATGTAGACAATCCAGAGCATATGATATTGTGTAAATCAAAAAAAACAGCTTATATATATATACATACAATTACAGATTGCCCATGTAACCACAGCAATCCAAGCAGTAAAACCCTTGTAGTTAATCCACAATACTTAAAAATTTCCAGTAATTTCATGTAAATAAATAAATCAATTTGTACATACATAAACCGACAACAATGAATTGCCTGTATAATCATAGCAATCCAAACCATGTAAAACTCTTGTAACTAATTCACAAGATGAAAAAATTCTTGCAATCTCATGTAAATCAATAAATCAATTTTACATATATAAACCTACATCTATGGATTGCCCATGTAATTACAGCAATCCAAGCTATGTAAAACTCTTATAACTAGTTCACAGCATGTAAAATTTCTGTAATCTTGTGTAAATCAATTTTTACATTTGTACACCTACAACTACAGATTGCCAATGTATACCACAGCAATCAAATCTATGTAAAATTCTTGTAACTCACTAAGACAAATAAAGCTTATCATTGAATAATAATAATTCCAATTCAATTATTATTATTATTAATAGTAGTAATAATAGTTTAGCAACAACAGTCCATTTGTTCACAACCAAGTTAAAGAGCTCTTGTTTTTCATACTCCAAAAGTAATGAAAACCTAAACCTAACAAGGTAAAAAACCATATCCCGATATACCTTTTTCAATTTCCAATGAGTTCATGATTAATTAAAAATTTTGTGTTATATTTTTAATTAAAAATTTCAATTAAAATCAAGTTAACCAAAGATAATTCCAGAAAACATTATGGAGACAAAGCCATTACATGCCCAGATGCTTCCAGTTAATATTACCAGCACAGAATTTCAAAATCCAAAGTTCAGTCAAACATAAGCTTATTTTTACTTTTATTGTAGCAAATTCTGATCTTGGTTGGGAAAAAAAATTTCCAATTATAAATTTTTCAGCAAGCAATTCATTTGCTCACAAACAAGTTAATAAACTGATTTTTATGCTTAAAAATAATTCAAAACCTTGGACTAATGCAAGATAATAATATACCTTTAATCAATTGATTACTTACTTCCAATTTTGTGTTACATTTTTTATTCAAACTTCAAATTAAAATCAATTTACCTAACCATAATTAAAAAAACGAAAGAAAGCCATCTGATGACCAGTGTCTGTAGCCAGTAATATCAGCACAGTTTCAAAGTCCAAAGATCAGTCAAGCATACACTTATTTATAATGTTAATGTAGCAAACTCTGATCTTTATTTAATAATAAAAATTCGATTTGGCAAGTTCCCAGAAATTTGCTCACAATCAAGTTAACAAACTCTAGCTGTTTATACTTATAAAAAAGTCAAAACTGTAGGCTAGCAGGAAAAAATAACTATATCTTTTTCAATTTCCAATCAGTTGATAACATATTTCCAATTTTAATTCAAATCTTCAACTAACATCAAATTACTAGATAATTTCAAAAAACAAAAGCCACTTCCAATAGCAATGCCAAGCCTAACTACCTATCCAGATTTATCTTCTCCCTATGCTTGGATCCTCTAACAATGAATTTACACTTAAATCATATCAATAGCTTCACTTGTCCTCTACCTCTAATGTAGCCTGACCCAGAGTTTGACCAATCTATGACAAACTCTAACTCAACAATAGTGACAAGGCCTAACATAACTGTACCAGCAGCTCCCTCTGGAAATCACGACCTCACACTTAAATATTATCGAAAGCCTTACTCAGCCTCTACCTTTAACATACAGATAGACCCAGGGTTTAACCAACCTATCACAAACTCCAACTTAATAATTGCAACCAATTCTAACATAGCTGTCATCCTCACCCCCCCCTCCGCCCGGAACACTCATCTATTCAAATGCATCAGAAAGCAGGCATAGTGGATTGTACCAAGTATGAAAGCAATCCCACCATGTTTTTCATCCACATTATCACCCTCTCCAACCAACATTGCTAATGAAACCAAGAGGTAAACCTGGTAACCCAAAGAAGATCCAGTACCATAAAAAATCAAAAATAACACATTGACCTCATACCAGTGTGGAACTCACAGATAATTGCTACACTACCATGGAAATTGTTAGTCCCTCGCGTATGTTATCCAGGCAACCCAACCACACAAAACTAAATCTGGTTAGCATGTATAGATACAGCAGTCTAGAGCAAGTGAAATTTATGTACTCTTGTTTAAATCAATAAAATAACTTTTATATATGTAAACTTACAACTACAGATTGTCCATGTAGCCATAGCAATCCAAGCTATGTAAAACCCAAGTAACTAATCCACAGCATGAAAAAATTCTTGTAATCTCATGTAAATCAACTTTTACTTATATAAACCTATATCTACGAATTGCCCATGTAACCACAGTAATCCATGCCATATAAAACCTTTGTAACTAATCCACAGCATGAAAAAATTCTTGTAATCTCATGTAAATCAATAAATCAATTTTTAAATATGTAAATCTATAACTACAAATTGCCCATGTAAAAACAGCAATCTAAGCTGTGTAAAATTTTTGTAACTCTCTAAGATAAATAAAGTTTATCTTTGAAACATCATCATCACCATCATCATCATCTTAATAATAATAATCATCATCATCATCTTCTTAAGATAATTTATTTTAAAATTTCAATAACAGAGCTACTTCAAAAGCTATTATTATAGTCCATAAAAAATAAAACAAATTATAATTAATTATTAATAAAATAACAATTACATTATTAATACTTCATGAAATTTTTAATAAAATTATAAATTGTTCAGTTGTTAATCATGATTAATTCCATTTCCATAATAAAACAAGACACAGATACTTAAGACATCACTTAATTATGATAGTGCTTTATACTAATTTAAGGTTGATTCTCTACATCAACACTAGCAGTAGATACTATTAAATCATTAAGAAGTTACATGTGCAAAATATATTCTACAAATCATTTAATGAGACCATTTTAATATTTAAAAATATTTTGCATGACTATTAAGTTATCACTGATGATCTCCTCTTTTTCCAAATATATATATCTACAAAAACAAATCAGGTAATTAGTTACAAATAAAAGAACTGGAATAGCTGGTTTTCTATTTTCTAGATTCTGTATTTGATCACAGCTAAGTAAAAAGCAAAGGATTAATTAAAAATCTGCTTCTATAAAAAATTTAATATCTAACATACAGGCTATATATACATATACCTGTACAAACAATATTATATAGGGTATTTTGAGCTCATACTTGCACACGACCCTCAACTCTCCACACTATCTCATATTACTGATACACTTGACCATATATATGTCTAAAAGATAAATAATGGCCAATATACATAAACCAGCACTCATCAGTTGGTCCAGATTATCACCTCTACACATATATACAATAAGTGCTCAGATTTATATTAAGATAGCCAATCTTCATACTTTAATGGACAGACTACACTTTATATAACAAATATAAGGTATATAGAATAATTTTGAAAAAAAAAAAAAGGGTAGTATCTGCTTTAATAACATTTAAAAAAGAAGCATATGGTTTTTGTCAAGGAATTCAAAAAGTTTTACATAAGAGTTCAAAAATAAGTAAGTAAATATGCAATGTGTGATGAATTTTAAACAGCAAATGATGCTGTTTAAGGATAATGGTGGACTTCTTATTTAATAATGAAGGAAATTAAAAATATTTCTTGATTATAGTATATTAATGAAAATAATATGCAAAGTTAACTTAATTCAACATTTCTTAATATCAAAGTCTGGCTGTAAAGCAGATGAAACAAACTTAATACATAAAATATTTATTTCTATGCACTTATGTAGTAAATGGAATAAATGTGTGCAGAATATATTATAGATATATAATTGTAAAGAGTAATAAAAGAAAATAAATAATTTGATAAAAGGAAATAATACATAGAGATTATGGGAAAAAAATATGAATAAAAAATAGATTAGAATATATATAAACATGAAAGGATATATAACACTAGAAAAATTTTATGAATACTTATGAAAAAATACCTGGAACAAAAATTTAAATTACAGATATGGTAATGGAGAGTAGGGAACATTAATTTTTGAAATATAGAATATTGAAAAAAGACTAAGTTTTTTTGTTTAGATCTTTATGAAAAGAAATACAAGGATAGGATATTTGAATTAATGAAAGATAATTAAGGGGGGGGGGGCAAAAGTCAGTACTTGAAGAATGATTTGCTATCATAAAGCAAGATGGTTTAGAAAAGAGTGTTTAATTTGGCTAATAGGGTCTCTGGCCATCTTTCCTATTTATAATAAAATATTTGTCCCAAAGCTATTCATAAAATTAGATATAACAATGATGAGGTAGAAAAAAACTTTTATGCTACAGGTTTGAGAGAAAGGTAAAATATGAATAAGTGCATCAATGCCTATAGACATTATCCTCAGAAATAAATGATTTTTTTTCTCATCTGTGTTACTCTTTATTTGTAACTTATTTAGTGATTTTCTCTCTCTCTCATATATATATATGCTATAATGAAAATATGTATGGTTGCAAATTTATTTGATGGAAAACTGATTTTATATAATTTTACCTGATTTGTATCTCCTGAATAAAATAAAGCTATATATACATCTAGCTATCTTTTATAATTATTATCATCAGCATTATTTTCACTTTATAATAGAGAAATAATATAATGCTTTATTAGGTGACATCATCAATATAGAGGAACTAATGAAATATGAAAAGCAAGTAAACATTCATACAAACACTTAATCAGTTAATTCTCAATTAACTAGACTTAGCAAAGTAATATGATAGTACAGTAATCATCAATGTATTCAAAATTATGGAGTGCAAAGAATAAAAAAAAATACAAGTTAAATAAAACAATATTTAATTAATTACCTAACAAATAATAATTAATATATAATTGGTTGTACACCTATTAACTTATAAATATATATTGAAATAGTATATACTCCTTTGGAATATATTTCATTGTTGTATAAATTAAGAAAATATATAGAAAGAAAATTTTTTAAGTTAGAGGTGTGATGTCATTAATATTTTAAAATATTAAGATATTATTATTATTATTTGAAAGGCATTATATACTCCTTTTTATAAGTAAAAATTAGTTTTGTTAAACAATAATTTAGAAAGAAATTCTGTTGTTTAATTTAAAAATATTAATTTTAAAGAATTGACAATTATTTGTTTTAAAGATACAGATACTTTTAAACAGACTGAAGCATTATTTATTGTTCTATGGGAAGTAGCCAAGAATGATTTCGTACCAAGTAAATGATCACATAAACAGAATCATAGACTATTGAACTTAAAAGGAAACCATTGGAATTTAAAACATCTCAAAATGAACTTCTAAATAAATAGTTTTCATCCTAAGAATTTGGGAACCAAGACTCAAATGGATAATCTACTTCTTCGTGATTTCATTTATCATAAATTGGATTACTTCATAATCATCAACAGCTGTAAAAAATCATAATTTTTTCTACATCTTCATTTAGGCCTATCTTTTATATTAACACCGTTATGAAAGAGATCATTTGCTTTTAAATTTGAATAACATTAAAATCTGGTAAATAAGTTAAAATTGCAAAAGTTTATGAGTCTATATTATAAGTCTTTATTTGATAATTTTAATTTATAATAAATTGTTTTTTTTCCTCACATAAATATTATGCTGATATTAATTATTTATAAACTATCAATTCTTAAATACTGGATCAATCACTATATGTGTAATTATCAAAGGTATATGCAAATAATATTTTGAAATTATTTTAAATATAATATTAAAAATAATATAGATGTAATAAATGATAGCTTATTTTTATTTTATAGATGACACATTTTAATACAGATTATAAAATATATATGCTGTGTTATTTAATAATATTTATAATTTTAAGTAATGACTGTTTAAACGATGATAAATATTTATTTTGTTGGGACTTGACTAATATTGTATGTATTGACAACTGAGATATATATGATATGTTTAGTTTGATATTTGTTGGTTAATTCCAGTTATAAACTTCCTATGGCTTCATTTTATAATGATTTCATTTTTTGTAGTGAATACATTTTTGAACATGGGAGTTTGTATCTTTATAAATAATATAGCTATAATGATGAATTATTATTTAAATGTTTTATATATGAAGTTTTAAGGATAGTTGCTATTTCCGTGCTGTTATATATAACATAATAGAGAGTTAAGTTCATATATAAGATTTCACCTAAATGCTTAATTGTTATATCCCTCAGTGTATAGGTTACTGTGTTATTAGGTATTGAGATTAAAAATAGCTTGGTTTGTTGTCAATGTCTCAGATTGTTGATCATACATGTGTTTGTTGATTTTGATCTATGACATTATTATTTTACAGTTTAAATAAAAAATTTTATTTCTTTTATTATTCACTATTACTTGAATTATAAAATATAAGATTTTGATATGCCAAATTAATGGATGTCCAAATGCAACTCATGCTGGGTAAACTTGTCTTTTATTTCAAGATTTATTATTAATTAGAAGAGTTTCACTTTATAATTTATAGCTGCCCAACATTTTTGTGTAATTGTAAGAGCTATTAAACTTAACTTCTTTCTTTGGTATTTTCTTATAATAATTATCAATATTAAATTACAATTTGTTATTGTGTGATGTGATGTACTGTGACTTCTCCTTAAACGGAGTCAGGAATCTCTCATCAACTATGCCCAAAGAAACCTGTTAGCCACTTTACCTTCCCCTTCCATTCCCCACCCTAAGCTTTCCCATAATCTGCACCATCCCAATTCTACAACACAATCTTTGTCAATTCTATGGCCTTTATATCTAAACCCCCCTTATCTTTTCCCAAACTCAGCATAAAAACAAATAACCCACTTTCTGTATAATCACTTTTTTCATTTTTATTCTGCCATAATTTCATTATTTGTACCCTTTCTGCTTTCAAGCATTTACATTCAATCGACAGATGCCTAATATTTTCTATACCTTCCTTACACAATTTGCAGACTGAATCAACCATATTTTTCCATTTACATGTATATTCTCTTGTTGCTAAAGATCTCGTTCGAGCCTTAAACAATAAACTACTTTCCTTACTATTATCGTAAATTAACTCACACCCAATGTTCCGTTTACATCTATATATACTTAAACTCTTTACTCTCCAATTCCCTATTCTGTATTAATGCATCTATTCTTTTATCCCATTCCTTACCACTATATCACTCAACAATCCTCCTAACACAATCATCCCACCTTTTATACAAGTATACTGATATAAATTCTTTATCCAAATCTTTTGCATACTGCATTACCTTTCTCACCCATCTTGTTGCCTGCCCTTTACGCATAACCCAATTAAATACTATATTGGCTATTCTTTTATTATCCATAAACTGCAACCTACCAAACATTTTCATTTTACTTTTTGCATCTCGCATATAAAAGCATGACCATCCCATTTCTCCTTGAATTGCCTCCTTTGCTGTCCGCACCTCTGCATCTAATGCATGTCTTCCTACTTCCTTTTGTATTTTCCCTAAGTAATCTAATACCCCTTTACTAACACATAATGCATCATTACCATATGTTAACCCTGCTACTACAACTTCTTACCATACAATTCTAGCTACATCATATTCATTATATGAAAACACTGTAAATTTATTTACCAAACCCTTTCTTTTCTTTGCTTCATTTACCAATTTTTTCTCCCATTCATCCAAGCAATTTTCCTGATTACTTAAGATGATTCCCAAATAACTATATCTATCCACCACACTTAACTTTATATCCCCCAATAAAAATTCTACATCTTCTCTTTCCCCAGTATTAATCATCATTATATTTGATTTTTCTTCACTAAATTTAATCCCCATCTCCTTACCCACCCTTGCACATGTCCTAAGCATAACTTCCATATCTTCTGTTCTTCCTGCACACAAAAAGATATCATCCACAACAAAAAAGACCTGACAATGTATATACTACCTTGCCACCTATTAATGGTATTTCTATCCCTCTTTCTATTGCTTTCTCCATTTCACTCAAATACAACAAAACCAAAATAGGTGACATAGGGCATCCTTGTCTTAGTCCCACCCCATTTTTAACTTTAACTGATTCTATATCCTCTAATTGATAAGTATAGCAATTATTTTCATATAATTTCTTAATAATATTTACTAAAGCTTCATCCATTCCCAAATTTACTAAACTTACCCATAATCTATTTACTCTATCATATGCCTTCTCTATATCTATAAAACTAAAATATAACGATCTACCTGAATTCCTACTCATAAGTTGTGTAACTACAAATAAGCTATCTCCTATATGCCTATCTGACCTAAAACCACCTTGCATTTCCCCTACTACATTATTTTCTTCCATCCATTTTACAACTCTTCCAGCCATCATATATGAGAAAACTTTATATAAAACTGATGTTACCGCTATCGGTCTATAATTATTTAACTTTCTATGATCCTTACCCTTTCCTTTAAATAATAATCTTACTCTTGTATTACTCCAATTACCCGGAAAAACTCTCTACTGTGCCATCTTATTAAAACATGATAATAACTCTACTTTTGCTCTATGCCTTAAATTCATTACCATCTCTGCTGCCAATCCATCTAGACCTCTTGCCTTTCCACTTTTCAATCTCTTCCCTGCCTCATTCAGTTCATTTTTTGTAAATCTAATATTCCCATTACTAAATGCTTTCATGATTTCTATAACTAAGTCCTACACATCTAACTTTTTTTTTATATTCATTACATATCTATTTAAGATTCTCTGAATTGTTCTCTAGAGCTACACTCTATCCTCTCATCATCTATTAATAGTATCTCTCTCTCCCTTCCATTTCCCCTTTTAATGTAATTCCAAAACTTTTTACCCCCATTTTTTTCCACTTTTATTAATATCCTCCAACAATTTACTATTCAACTTCATCCTCTCTCTATAATTATCCATTTTAGCCAACTTCTTCTTTTTTAAGTACTTTTCCCAATTAGCATTAATATCTTTTTCACTTTCTTTGTTCTTAATAGCATACTTATATTCCCTGCATGCTTCCTTCCTCTCTTTTACACTTTTACTAACTCTCACTTTTTTATTACTTTTATTCTTCTGCATATTCTCAACTAAAATGCTATTTGCCACTTTTTCTATTTCATCACACCAGTCCTTATACTCAACCCCAACCAACTGTTCCATGGCTTCTTCAACTTGTATTTTAGACTGTTCCAACTTATTCTTATCATTCACTCTCTATCCTCATCTTTCACTATTATTTCTACTTTTATTTCTATTCTCCATCACATTACTAATCATTTCTATTACAATAAAGTTATGATCACTATTACATAATCTCTCTTCATTATCAAACACCTTAATTTTCCGTATTTTATTCATTCCCTCTTTTTCTACCAATACATAATCTATTGTGTGAAATATATTATTCCTAGACAATGTATATTGTCCCTCATAAATATTTTATAAACTCCCAACTCTTAAATTCATTCTTTGACAAAATTCCTTCAAAAACTGACCACTCTTATTATCTAACATCATCAATTTCTTCAATATGCCCATTCATATCCCCTATAACCATTATTCTCTTCCCATTTTCTTTAAAACTCTGTATATCCTTAACTAGGCATTCACATATGATACTGTTCCACTCCATTACAGTTTGACTATCTCCAGTGGCTGTATATACTACAGCCACCATCCATTCTTGTCTTTCCAACTTTCGATATAACACCTACACCGCCACCCCTTTTTTCTATTTATACCCTGCCATACCAAATCTTCCAAAATAGGTTCTTCTTCTTATTTTAGATGTGTTTCCACTACTGCTAATACCTCAAGCTCTTCATTTTCAATTGCTTTGTTTAATTCCAGCCACTTTTCTGGTCTCCTATCACCTTGCATATTCCAAATACCCATTTTTAATAATTTCTTCTTTCCTAATTACTCTTTTATAAATTATTTTTATTCTTTCTTCTCCATTATGTTTATAACAAACTTTCTTACCATTAATCTTACAGATCCATTCCCTCTTCACATCTATACTTATATGTAAGTCAACTATCTTTTGCTTATTTCTTACATCCTGTCCATTCTTCTTTTTTTTGATAATACTACAATTTAAAAGCCCACCCCCCTTCCCGAATTATATTCTTTAAACATCAGACTCCCCAAAACTTCACTTCTATGCTTTCCTAAGTGTAATCCATCTTTGCTATATAACTCTCTCTTTCCAAAAAAACCAATCCCATGCATCCACAATCATAACATTATTTCTCTCACACAATTTTTTCAATCTCTCATTTATAGAACATGCCCTATCCAACAAATACCTCTTGTCAAATCTTGGTAATAATCCAACTACCCCTACTCTTCCTTTAATCTTACTCAAATTCCTAATCAATTCTATGTACTCATCCATTACTCTTTCTGATGGCTCTGACAAATTATTAGTCCCTACCATAACATACACATCTCTACTACCTTGCTTTCTTACTTTATCCATCACACCCCTAATTCCAGCTCCAGGCGAACATACTCTTACATACCTACTTCTATTTTCCCTTGCAATTATATCCCCACATTCTCTAATTAGTGAATCTCCTATCAATACTATCTCATGGTCTATTTTCTCTACTCCATCTATAACATTCTCTATCATCTTCTGGACCTCCTTATCCATTTCTTCCTTATCATTCCTACTCAATAATTCCTTTATCTGCTCACACTTCATCTCTAATAATTTTAATTTTACTTCTACCTCTATCTTACTTATTCTCTGGCTAACTATCTCCATTGCACTGCTACTTTTTCCATCCATATCTCCTACCACTCCACTAAATCCATACTCTGTCCTATCTTTCTTAACTACATTTTGCTCCCTTTCCCCTGACTTTCTCCTAGACTTACTGCACTTAGAAACTACTTTCTCACCTCTTTTATCACATTTACACACTGACTATATAACCAGAAACCTGTTACATCCTTCCTATTTTTATTCAAACATTTCAAGTGATACATCTCAGCACATACTGTACACTTTACCAGAGCACGCATAATTCCTTTCTGCCGATTATATACACATTATAAAAAAAGATTATCTAGTGGTGCCTTCTAGTAAAGCTACATATGGAACTATTTATTCATTGTAATATAAATATATTGTAATGTTTATGAACTTGGCCAGCTCTAGTCTTCTCAATCAAGAAAGATTAAAACTGGGGGAGAAGGGGGGGGGGGAGAACTAAATACTCTTGAATAAAATAAAATTAATGTAATAAAAAGATTCTCTCCATTGATACCTCAAACTTATCTCAATATGTATAATTTAATTTATATTTATACTTATATAAGTATAATTAAAATGTGTATTCATGAAGAGAGATTCATAAAGTGTGTAAAACTTTTTCTTATGCATATAATTTATAAACAAATTTATATATTAGTTAATTTTGCTTAAAATTTAAATCAAATTAAAACTCATTACAAAAAAAAGTTGCTTTACAATAGCGTGTTGAAACCGTCGGAGGGCGGGGTTTGTTTGCAAACAAAGATAAATATAATGTTGCCGGGGCCGCCGGGTTTGTATATTATGACATTTCAAAGTAAAGTAATATCAAATAAATTTTGTAACACACAACAACAAAAAAAAAAAAAAAATGCAGAAATCAAAAAATTGAATTTAAAAAAGTACTTAATTTTTTTTTTTGTTGTTATTCTTTTCATTACTTATATTTTTTGGGGGCCGGGGTTTTTTTTTTATATGTATGTTTTTGATTTTGTTGATCACATTTAAAACTACTATCTATCAAATAAAATTTTTGGAATGAAAACAAAAAAAAAAAGGGTACATCAATCAAAATGAATTTTAAAAAGTAGTTACTTTTTATTCTTCTCATTACTTACATTTTTTGGCGGTTGGGTATTCTACGAAATCAGCTTCTTTTCTCTTTTATATTTTTGTTGTTTTATAATAAATTACAAATAAATCGATTTCCATTTAATGGTAAAACATTTACAACCAAAAGGTCCAACTTTGGGAAGGGGTGTGGGTGGTTACAATTCCTAAGCGAACAGAACGCTCCAACTCGAAGTTTGACCAACTTTTTACCGTAATTACCAAAAACCACATAAATATATTTATGGCAATTAAAACCAAATTTTAGGGCTGTTCAGGAACAGCACACATGCAGCTTCAAGCTCTTTTGTTTGATAACTCTTCCAGCAGTAGTCAGAGAATCTTTGACATTCGGAGAAAGTTTCCGATTTAAGCCATTTGATGAAGCTCGCCGTTGTTCTCACAGAAACAGGACTTAGAGCATGATTTCATCCGAATCGCGCTTGCACCTACACTTGCCGAATTTTTTAAGCAGGAAATGTGGGCTAGGGAAGCATGAGACTCTGCTGATAATTGTTAGTAGACATTCTTAAAAGATGGGAGATAGAGAGGGAGGTGGTCTTAATGAATATTAAAATAGTTTTGACAATCGGAATTCCAGACACCCTCACCCAATACTGTAGCAAAAGTGAAATGTGATCGCACATCAAAAATGCTTAACACAAATCTGAGCTGTAAGCTGACACGATAGCTTCTGCAGCAGATTTAATGTCATGTTTCTGTGCATTAGCATAGGAATAGACATTAGCAGCCACCCCGTACCATTAGACTATTTCTAGGCTTACACATTAGAAATAGAACATTCGCTAGCGGTGGTAGGCTGCCTAAACGGCATATTTCTGTGCGCTATCACAGAAATAATGCCCTCCAGCGGTTTCAACATGCTATTGTAAAACAACCAAAAAAACACAAGAACTAATTAAAAAATTGGAAAGAAAAAAACCAATTAGTGATAAATCATTTTAAAATAAAAAACAGGATTAAACAAGAAAAGAAAACAAGCTAAGGTTTTTTGGGAAAAGTCGTCCTCATGGAGACAAAATGCTATAAAAGAAAAAATATGGAAAATAATAAGACTGTCTATGGAAAGCCAAAGTACATGTTGCCTACATTGAATAGTTTAAAAAAAGATTTTGATTCTAGATGCAGAAAATCTAAGAAGATTGCTCTTATAGTACTTTTCAGTATTGCTACAAAATCAATTAGAATGAAAAAATTATTTGAAGGACAGACATGATTGGCTAAACCCATCCGAAATATGCCACTGATGCTATTTATACTGGTGATTCATATATCTATACATGGGAGTACCTGTAAATGTTTTTGACAGTTCTGATATCTTCATTTTGATTTTCAAAGTTAAAACATATGTCTTAAAATCTTTTTTTAAACATTTATAATTTTTTTTAGAAAATATTGCAGTAATTATTTTAGAAGAATGATTCAGATTTTAATAGAAAAAATTACTTTTGTATAAAGCAAATTGATACAAAAATTATAATTATAATGTGCAGTTGCAATTTATAATTGGATGACAAACATATTTTATGTTTGCTTCTATAAATATAAATTAATTTTTTTAAAAAACTTTTGTTTACTTTAATAATCTGTCAAATTATTAACTTGTATTTTAGAAAAGATTTTTAATCAAAAGAAAAAAGATTTATCTGTAATATTAAATATCAATATCATATTTTAAACTCTTTTTTTTTCCGTTGAAAAAAAAAAATGTTATGGTAATTTACATTAAAAAAAAGGTTTTGTAATGCAAACAATATACATATAATAAAAATACAAACATTAACAGATACTATTAATTAAATGTATTTGTTTGTGCAATCAACTTTCATCACAGCAGATTGAGTACAAAAATCTTAATATCTTATTCCTGCTGAAGTTGTATTTCCTATAGTATTATGATAGTTAATATATGCTGTGCAGAATCACATGTCAATTTTAGTTTTGAGTGAGTTTTGCAATCTTAGAAAGATATACCTGATGAAATTATCAAAAAATCCTTCTTAAAACGTTGCATTGCTAACAATTTAAATGGCCTGAAGATAATGTATCCTGGTAGATTAGCAAAGATGATAAGTCAAATTCTGAAAGTAAATCTGTAGAAAGTGAAAATATGTCTAAAAAGATTCGCAATAAATTAGTTGTGCTTACTATATTTATATTAATTCCTATTTAAGTGAATAAAAATGTTTCTTATTTTTCAATAAAATCATTTAAAAATCCCCCCCCCCCAATTTTCCGAGCTTAAAATCCTACATCATCTTAAACTCAGGGGCATCTTATATTCGAAGTAAAACAATATTGGTTCATAATGCATATTAATAAATTACTGAAAATAGGATTAACAAATTTTTAATTATTCATTTATATAAAATTCCAATCTCAAGTAATCAGGAAATGAATAATTTGATTGATAGTATGACAGCAAAAATAAAAAAAGGTATATTCACATTTGATCCAAAAGAGTTTTTCCATAGCCAAATAACATTTTAAAAGATGCATACCAATTTTGGCATAATCTTTGAACAGCAAATAGTATTCACATGAGTTACTGCTGCTTCTTTTTTACAAAACTCCAACTTAAGTAGTTCACACTGACTCTCCAATTCCAATTGACCTAGCTAATGATAATTTTTTTATACTCTCAAAACTGTTTATAAAAGAGAACTGATATAGTTTTCCCTTTATACAAATTCCAAATACAGGAAATCAACTAATTTAAAAAAAATCAGAGATAATTAATTTTAGGGTGTAAAAGCAGATTCTGTTACAAAAACAGGTCTACAAATTTGGGTAAACAAACAAAACGAAAATATAAAAATAGTACATCTATGATATTTACAAATAAATTAGCACATTTTGTTTCAGCAAACATAAAAACATATAATTTTATAAATTTAAAAAAAAAATTTGATATAATTAAACTGTCTCTACATTATTGTTATTATGTATAATCAAATTGCTAACTTCATTCTTCATCACATTTATACTGGATCATCTCAATATACATAATAATTTTAAATCCTTTAACTTTACTTTAAGAGATGCAAAAAAAATTCAATAAAACATATTGAAAACAACAATACTTTTTTTTCATCTACATGTAATATCTTTCTTCCAAATTGGAATCATTATTTGATATTTAATGAATCTCTATTATGAGATGCAATAACATTTTTTATTAAAAATTTGTGAAAAATAAAGATGAGCTCTGACTGGTGATTATTAAATTTGTTTGATTTCTTTTTCACTGCTGGATCAGAATATCCTTTGCCAACAGCTTTTTTAGTTTATAAAATCTGATTTCTAAATAACCTAACTTATAAAAACACATTTGTTTGATTTTAGATTAAATCTTTCTCATATATATATATTAAAAAAAAAAAAAAAAAAAGCTAAAATATCCATGTATGCATGCATAAATATAAGATAAACTATATTTACATATACTGTATATATTCAAACAAATATATAACATTAAAAAAAAATCCTTACTTTTCTGGGTGTGCGTTTATCCGTATAATCATACTGTCCTATGCCTTTATAACTAAGACCTAGCCACCAGGGCAATCCAGCTTTATCCTTTAAAAATTAAAAAAAAGATAATTACTTTAAGATTAGATTTTGTGCATTTATTATTTTAATTAAATTATAAATCAGAGTAAAGCAAATAAATTACTTATAAAGAGAACTGTCCTCAAGATAAGGAAGAGGAAGTATTAATTATAATAGGAAATAGTGAAAGAAATGGAAAAGAAAACTAAATTTAACCGTTATACATTAATCACATGTGATTAATATCTAATGAAGTTGTAATAATCACTGTTATGTGTGTAATATAATGTATATAATAAATGAAATGTATGGATTTTATTTATGTATGTACAAGATGGTGATAATCATCAATGTGTGTGCTAATATATGCATATTCACCCAAACATATGGCTATTTTATTCAAAAGCATGGTCACTGATTTAACATAAAAAAAATATTATGCAGTTCAAATTGCTGTAATCTATTATTTTATTACTTGAAGACTAGCCCAGCAGTCATCCATCCTATTTTGGATGGATTTCCAATTGAACAAAGTAAATAAAGTGGCCCAATTTAATCAATAGAATAGAAGTGTTGTGTTTCAATAAAACATTTTACTACATAAATATAACATAACCCATTAAGCAACAGGCCAAATAATAAATAACAAACTTTAAGTAATAAAAATAATGTATGTTTTTATATAATTAATATTTTAATAAGAAGTAATATTGGACATCAACTTACAGTTAATTAAAAGTGGGGACATCTTTCTCTACAGTAGATGGTAAAATTTAAACAGTGACTATAATTAATGCATACTAGATGGCAGGGGTAAGCAATCTTTAGCATAAGTATAGCTATTCAAATTTTAAAAAAAAAGAGTAGACAAAACAATAACATATTAGAAATAAATTTTGCAACGATTATAAACTAATCCAGAACCACAAGTAGATCAATATATAGAATATATTAATTCATTATTCAATTTGGTGAAATTTTTTATTTTTCTACAGCAATTGTAGTTTTTTCCATTGTATTCTACCCTCAGCCATATTTTCCAAATAAAAACAATCAGTATTGAACTTTTTTTGGAATATCTTTTAAGATAATCTTTATTATATAAATAAGGTTTATCTCTCTTCTGAAAACAATGCTCAATTTCACTATAAAATATATTTTTATCAAGTCTTTCACTGTTTGTATTTTACACATTCAATCCAACAAAATTATGACTACAATAGTAGGAAGATGAGGAACATAAAGATTGATCTTATAATCTTGCTACCATAGTTTAAAAATTTTAAGTTATAACATGGAGAAAACCAACTAATAAGTATGAATTTGGCAAACTGGAGCTGCCATAGTAAAACATCATTTTTTCATCTATTGATTATACCATTTTATAATGAAACTGATGCTTTTTTTTCCCTCAGAATTCTTTATAAGAAGAGTACACTGCATCTTTTTTTTAAAAAAATATTATTATTTTCTTTCTATTTTTCTTTTATTATTTTTGAGCAGCAGCAATATATAATAATGTTGGCATGATTAATAACATTTGTGATATAAAATATAATTACAAATGTACATTGTAATATGATGAAATTTTTTAACAAATAAATAAAATGTCACTTATATGATTTTTTAAAATAATAATATTATTATTAAATCTCATCTTATTAATTACCAGAATTATAAACAAATAAGTAAATATTATATATATATATTACCAACTTATTCAAAAATTGTGAAATAAAATTAAATTTTGTATATTTATTTGTAGTTTAAAAATAAAGAAAATAGTATATATCAACTTGCCTACACTTTTTAGGTGAAAACTCATACAAAAACATTGCTGCACGCATTACTTTAATAACTTTTTAACCATATGTAATGGAAAAGATCTTGTAACATTTAACTGTATTGCACATTACCTGGAGTTGAAATCTGGGCCAGATAAACCTTGAACCTTTTTTAAGATTCCAAGCAAGTTTAGATTTTTTTTTTTTTTTAGATCAACAGCTTAACTCATGATAAACATAAAAAAAAAAAAAACAGCAAACCATCATGAAAAAGCATTTGATTAATTTGGTTAATATTGTTTTCTTCAATCTTTCTTTACAGAAACATGTCCTACACAGGACTATTTATAAGTTGATAACTATCCATTTACGCATATACATACACACATATAAAACCAGATATACATCAATATATAAAAATAAATACAATGTTTTTCTACTATAGTCTCATTCAAATATTATTATTACTCTTGTGACAATGTACACACTGTTATTCATATTGTTTTCTTGAAACCAATTAAACATTATAAATGAAAAGCCTACATATAATCAAAAATATTTGCCCTGAAAATATGCATTCACTACCTTTTGTGAATCTAAAAATCATACCACAGATTTACATGCAAGAGTAAACTCAACAACAATAATTAAAGTATTATTATTAATATTTACAATTGTTATTATTAAGGTAAAAAATAAAAATGTTTACAGTAATTCAGTTTATTTACAGTTCATTTGTTATAAAATACTTAATTCTATATTGGGATGGAAACCAAATACAAATTTTGTCATTATTTTAAAAACTTTTTAATAAAGTAAAAAGAAAATTTAAACAATTTTCAACAAAAAGAAACAAGTGAATTTCTGCTATGATGAATGATATTATGATTTTAATTTATAAATTATGCTTTTCCAAAAATAATATTTTCCTGTATATTCAGAACACATAATTCATATGCCTCATGAAGTAATGTGAGTACATCTCCAAGTCGTTTCTGTGACAAGTTTGAATTCAAGCAACTTGGAAATTAATTTTGATACTCCAATCAGACTTAGGATTGGGGGGGGGGGGTAGCCAACCTACTAAACTATCCAATATGATATAACAAGGATGAAAAATTGTTCAAACCATTATCAACTGGAAATTTGGTTTATATAAGACCTTTGCTCTACAGTGAGTTATTGTATATAGCTTTCAATATGCATATTTTAAAAGGGTGTGTGTGTGTGTGATATAGCCTTTGCAATTGATGACTAATAAAAATCAAATACCATAATACCAAGAATATTTAAATATAATTTTAACAATTAATTAATTATTTACTTCATAAAAAAATTCAATGACAAACTATTTAAACATTTATATAGGTTTTGTTATCACAATAAATTAAATTCACAAAGAATGAATTGACAATATTAACTTTTTAGTTGTAAAAAAAAATATTTAAGCTTAATATTACAAACATAAATAATTTTAACAAAAAATTACATAATATTAAATAAGTGAATTGAAAAGATATTTTGAATTAAAACAGACTACCCTACACCCCATTTCATTTTAATACATGTTTTCTTCACTTGATTAATAAAACATGTACAGTCAATCCATCAAAATCTTTCAAAAATTAATTTATTATTATTAATTTAAAAAGCTTTCTTCCTATCTTTTCTTAAAAAATATATTTCTATCAGAAATATGAATTAAATCTCATGTAATGTAGTGATTAATTTCAACTAATTAACAAAAAATAGTAAAGTTATCATGCACTTTTTGACTAGAGTATTCATAATTTTTTTTGACAAAATATATGAAGGTAACTTATCATTGTTTTCTTGAGAATAGATTAAAATGAGGTTTTGCAATAATTATAATTGTTGCATTTTTTTTTTAATTTTTATAAAAAGGACTCTCTGCAATGTTACTATATAAAATATGCAATAGATAAAAGACCATATCCTGATATGACATGCGTCCATGTTAATAAATGTTATTAATAATCTTGGTGATTTATTTCTTACTGGGTAGTAATTTTTACATTGACTTTCTATTCACCAGATTTCTGTTTAATAACTTTATAGGTCAATTTAATCAAAAATATTTGAATAATTATTCTGCAAAGATATGCTGAATGATATTAAGAATTAATTAAGATTGAAATTTTTTTTGTCTTTTAAATTATAGCTTTCATATTTATATTAAATAGAATATAATATTTAAATATATATGAAAATAATAGCTGCAACTTTTTGTAAAATATAATGTATAAAGTCTATAAAACAAAAAATAATTATTAAACACTAACAGAAGCCTGCAAAAAATAAGCACCTGTATTTTTTCCCTCCTTTTCTTTCTATATTTTCTTTTTTCTGCATTCTACTTCCTATCTCTTCATCACTGTCTTTCTTCTCTTTTTCCTCTGTTCATTTGATATTCATAATTGTGTGATTATAAAATTTATTTTTATTGTAACATCAATCAAAAGAAAATTAATGTTAATTGTACAAAGTATTTTCATATGAAAAGTAATTGCTACGAATGAATATAATTTTGATAAAAAAACAAAACAAAACAAATCCATAAATGGTACTTATTATATATATGTTGCAAACATGATTGAAAATTAACTTAATATATATATATTTTAAAAAAACCTTTATTGATAACAAAATATATACAAATGGAAGAGACATTTTTTTTTCATTTAGAGTTCTACATGTTCATTTATTAGTAAGCTTGTGAGCAAATATAATATTGATTTAGGATTGTTATTTTTTCCATCAGTAGTGAATCAAAGTGTGATGAAAGAGTACAGGTAATAGAATAAGTTAGTTAACTCCAATGAAATAAAATCCTAATCTGAAATGTATATTTAAAATTCCTTATATATGTTACCATTGACTGACTCAAAAAATTAGAATAAAATAAAGTAGTGAAGATATATTATAGATATATTTCAAAGTGAAACTTTTGTGTTTGTTAAATTTAATTATTATATAAGAAATTGAAAATAAATATTACCATCTGACTTTTGTTACTTGTGCATATTGCTTATTTCCATCTCAGTTGCTATGCCATTTGTTTTTCATTTTGATTTATCTATTGTTCTATTCAATTCTACATCCATCACCATATCCACCTTCTTTTAAATTAAGTTCTCTAATGAATCATATTAATTTATAAACTCTCCACTAATCCAAAATTTTAATTAAAAATATATTATTCCAAGTTCTTTTCTTACCTCACACTTTCTTCCGTCTTCATTTAATAATATAACTGCACTTTCTTTTGTTTATTTCTCTTCTTTACATATCTATAAATATTTTAATAATTCTCCATTCCTACAATTTTAATTTACCATTTCAATCCCATATTTATTCCACCTATTTCTTTTTTTAATTAACTATCCCTTCAAATTTTTATCTCATCTTCTCTCTCTTTTTTCCCTCTTGAAAGCCTCTTTATAATTTCTGTATGCTCTTTTCCCTTCTTTTACATTTTCTAAAGTATTTTTCCTTCAATTTTAACTTGCTAATAATTCTATTAGTTTTAATTAAAATTCATGTGTGACTTTCTTCACCATATCAATTCAATGATCATAAATTTTAAATTAATCACATTTTATATCCATAATTAACCTATTCAATTTAACCTCATTACTTATTACTCATCCATTCCCCACCAAGTTTTTATGTTTCAGACATTCCTAATTCTGTCAAAATAAAATTATGATCACTACTATACCCCTTTTTTTTTTTCATTAAACACTTTATTTCCTTTAGCTTTCCTAGTTCATCCTTACTTAAGAAAAAATAAACAACAGACTTCAAATCGACCTGTATCACACAAACTCTCCATCATACATTATATTCATATTTCATTTTCATTTTTGCAATAATGTCACCATTCATAATTCTCTATTTCATCAATTTCATTAATATGATAATTGGCATCACTTATAATCAATAACTATTATTTCTAAAACTCATTTATATCCTTATGAAAATATTCTCCATTCTTTTACTTACTCTTTCATATCCTAACCATTTTCAATAGCTATACATATTACATCACATAACTATTTCTTTTTTTTTACTCAACTTCAATATAAACTGTATATGTTTTTTACAATTATCAACTATCCTCCAAAAACTCCCTATCGTTCATTTCATATCCTCATCATATCTATATATCCACTTCCATTTCAATTGATGACACAGTAGTCCATCTTTCAAATGTATCTCTAGTATTGTTAACAAATTTAATTTTTTTATGATAAAAAACTCCATCAACTCTCTTCTTTTATCCATTGCTCCTACATCATTATCAAAATTAGTGGTGCTTTTAAAATTTAAACATTATTTTATGATTTAAAAAAAAAGTTCCAAGGTATAGAATATTTATTCTAGTAACACATTCTTCATAATAATATAATTAATGTTATCATAAGATATGCTTTTGTTATAAAAAAAAACTAGAAATTTTCCTTCATACCGACACAAATGTACTTTACATATTCTAATTGACAGCAGATTATAAAGAATCTAGAGTTAATAAATAAAGCTTGTCAACAATAAAAAAAGAGAGAGAAAAAAAATTTAAGCTATTTTAATAGAAATTGCTTTAATCAGAATTTGTAAGAGAAATTTTCAAATATTTTATGTTAATAGATCACTAATCCTAAAGTGGAAACAGGATATGTGCAAATCCACTTTTATTTGATGTTTATTAATTGTTTTTTTTTTTTTTTTTAAAAAGCATATTTTCTATTCCTGTGTTTTGAAAATCTTCATTTCAGTAATTATCTACAAAACACCATTTTAATACAATTTGAAAACATTTATAATCCAATCAAAAACATTGACATTTTAGGTATAGAGACCATGTTACAAATAAAGATATGTAGATAGGTAAATAAAACAACTTATTAAATCCATCAAGACATCACATGATCACCATTTTATGTGCTTACAAAGGTTGTTAATAACAATAGCAAACTCATTCCCACATCCATTGATTGCAAAGACTTATATTTGGTGGCACTACTCTATGAGAGTAGTTTGCTGTCAATATTCGACAATAGGTATATGTTAGATGGGACATATTCTATAAATGAGAGATTGAAAAAATTATGCGACAGAAATAATGTTATGTTTGTGATGTGTGAAATTTTTTATTAGTAAGAGGGAGGTATACTGTAAAGATGAATTGCACTTAGCAAAAGAGGAAAGTGAAGCATTAGGGAGTTTGATTTATAATAAATATTATAGTTCGGGAAACTTATAAAGTTGTGTAGGGTTTCAAATTACAATATTATCAAAAAGGTTAAGAATGGACGAGATGTAAGTAAACAAAGAATAGCTGATCCAGATATAAATGCAGATGTAGAGAGGGAATGAGTCTAAAATTAATGATAGGCAATCTAATCACAAATGCAATAGAGAAAAAGAGTCAAAAGAATTTATAAACAGGTAATAAGAAAGGAAAAAATTTTTAAAATTGGATGGAGCAGAAAAGAAGTTGGAATTAAACAAAGCAGTTAAAAACAAAGGGCTTGGAGCATTAGCAGTAGTGGAAACACATCTAAGAGAAGAACACACACTGGAAAATTTGGTATGAAAGGGTATAAATAGAAAAAAAAAAGAAGAAAGGAGTAGTGGTATAAGAATTATGTAAAAAAAATATTTAAATACTGTAAAGTGTCAAGAACATTTGTGGTTTGAAATAAGCTTATGAAGAAGAATGGATGGTGGCTATAGTATATATGGGCAGTGGAGATAGTCAATCTGTGATAGAATGGAACAGTAGCACATATGAATGTCTAGTTAAAAATATATAGACTTTCAAAAAAAAAAAAAGGGAAGAAAATAATGGTTATAGAGGATATGAATGGACATATTGATGAAATTGATGACATGAATAACAAGAATAGTCAGCTTTTGGAAATTTTTTATCTGAATAAATTTGAGCATTGGAAATTTATCAAATATTTTTGAGGGGCAACACATATGATCTACAAATAATATATTTCATACAATAGATTATGTATTAGTAGTGAAAGATGGAAGAAATAAAGTACAGAAAATTAAAGTAGTCATCATCATTTCTTTATAATAGAAATGGTTAGTAATGTGATGGAAAATAATAAAAGTAAAAGGATAGTGAAAGATGTGGATGGAGAGTGAATGATAAGCATAAGTCAGAAAAATATAAAATAAAATATGAAGAAATCATGGAAGAGTTTGTTACGAGTGAATATAAGGACTGGTGTGGTGACGTAGAAAAAATGGCAAATAGGATTTTAGATGAGAGTATTCAGAAGAATAAAAGTAATAAAAAAGTGAGAATTAATAAAAACGTAAAAAAAAAAAAAAGGAAAAAAGCATGCAGAAAATATAAATCTGATATTAAAAACAAAGAATGAGAAAAAGATGTTAATATTAAATGGTAAAACTATTTAAATAAAAAGAACACATGATCACCATCGTTTATGCTTGCACAAATTGTTTTCCACAAAGGCAAAACTCTCCATACATTAGCATCATTCAGTGCAAACTAATGTAATCAATGGATGTAGGAAAGGTTTGTACATAAAATCCCTATCTAGTGCCTACTCATTCAATATCCACAGACTAGTTTCTAGCTTATCCAAGGCTCATCACAGATGAAAGCCACAAAGATAGAAACTAGTCTGGGGATATTGGATGAGTAGGCACTAAATAAAAAATTTATGCACAAACCTTTCTGCCTCCATTGATTACTTTGGCTTGCACTGAGTAGCGCAATAGTTTTTTGTGTAAATCAAAAAAACAAATAATTATACAGAGAACATGAAATAGTAAATTGTTGGAGGATATTAATAAAAGTGGAAGATATGGAAGTAAAAAATTTTGGAAATATATTAAAAGAAGGAATGTGGGTGAGAAATAGACTTACTAAATTATGAAAAAAAAAGAGAATCACTCTAGACAAGAATTAAATAAGAATGAAATGAATAAAGATAAGATGTTAAAGACAGAGTAATAACAAACATAAAAGCACAGTAATGGAAATATTAGTTTTACAGAAATGAATTGAATGAGGCAGGAAAGGTGATAAATGGAAAGGCAAGAGTTTACATGGACGGGCAGCAGAGATGATGATGAATTTGGGAAATAAGGCAAAATTAAATCTATTATCATGTTTTAATAAGATGGCACAGAAGACAGAATTTCCAGATAAATGGAATAATACAAGAGAGAGGCTATTATTTAAAGGAAAGGGTAAGGACCAAAGAAAGATAAACAATTACAGATTGGTTGTAACATTGGTGTTATAAAGTTTTACATATATGGTGGCTGGATGGGTGGCAAAATGGATGGAAGAAAATAATATAGGAGAAATGCAAGGAGGTTTTAGAATGATTAGGCTTATAGGAGATAGTTTATTTGCAGTCACACATCTTATAGATGAGTAGAAATACAGGTAGGCAGTTATATATAGTCTTTATAAGATATAGATATGGCATATGATAGAGTTAATAGAAATAAATTATGAGTAAGTTTAGTAAAATTTGGGAATGAATGGAGCTTTAATAAATCTTAGTAAGAGATTGGATGAAAGTAATTATTATATGTATCAATTAGGAAATATAGAATCAATATCAAAAATGAAGTGGGACTAAGACAAGAATGCCCCATGTCACCTATTTTGTTTTTATATTTGAGAGAAACAGATATAGCACTAGAAAGAGGGGTGGAGAAACCATTAACAGATGGCAAAGGAGTGTATCCCACTATCAGATCTTTTATTTACTGATATCTTCTTGTGCACAGAAAGCAGGGAAGATATGGAAGTTATGCTGTAGGCTTATACAAGGGTGGGTAAAGAGATGGGAAATTAAATTTAGTGGAGAAAAATCAAAAGTAATGATGATAAATGCCAGGGAAAGAGAAGAAAGAAATTTTTATTGGGGACTATAAAGTTAAATGTGATGAATAAGTATAATTATTTGAGAATCATCTTAAGTAATTGGAGGAATTACTTAGATGAATGGGAGACAAAATTGATAAATGAAGAAAAGAAAGGGACTGATAAAAAAATTAAGTGTTTTCATAAAATAAATATGATATAGCAAAAATTGTATAGAAGGAAGTGGCTGTAGCAGTGTTAACCTTATAGTAAGGATGTGTTATGTGTTAGTAAAGGGGTATTAGATTACTTAGAAAAAGTAGGAAGATATGTATTAGATACAGATGTGTGGATGGCAAAGAAGATAATTCAAGGAGAAATGGGGATGGTCAAGTTTTTATATGAGAGATGCAAAAAGAAAAATGAAAATATTCAGTCGATTGCAATTTATGGATAGTAAGAGAATAGCCAAAATAGTATTTAATTGGGTTACAATTAAAGGACAGGCAATAAGATGGGTGAGAAAGATAGTATGATATGAAGAAGATTTGGATAAAGATTTTATATCAGTATTGTAACGGTCATTCGTGTAACAAAATCTAGAGTTTTAGCAAATCATCCCAAGGCTGATCGAGATGAGATTGTTGAGACCTCGAATCCAATCTCACCCCAGTTCCTTTATTAATGCTCCAAGACTTACTACCCTATGGATGACATTTAGGAGGCCACAGCACCTTCCCCCAATCATGTGCCGACAATAGCACATCAGTAAAACAGGAGACTCTGGGAAATTGACATATTTCAAAGTATAGCTATATAGGTGTAGCTTGACCAATATTATTAAATTTGGATTGTGATTCATGATAACTAAATACTAATAGTTAACTAATTAATAATGAGAAAAATTGAGACACTAAGCAGAAGTTAAAATTTAAATAAATTTAATAAAAGCCAAAATTTAAATGATGTAATAAATAAAAGAAAATAATAATTACAAAAGATTACATAAATTGTCTCACTCACAGGTAATGATTCTAGGGGATACAAGCAGTTCCGATTTACAAATATAGCGTTTCATATCACTTGCAGGTGATGAATTCTACCTAGCATAAATTGGGTTTTCATGAGTCTTACAATTACAGTATCACAAATTGATTTAATTTGCTCATGATAATCTATGCCCAGTTTATGCTATATATTTGGATTTAGATTTGCTTTAGGCAGCTAGTAGAAGTGATTATCATTATTTATAAATATTTTATTTAATGCATATCATTTAACATATTCTCTATATAGCTTACATGCCTATAAAATTAGATTCTGTTTCAGATCAATGCTGAAACATAAATTATTATGGCGGGATGAACTGATGATAGGCAGTCAGATTTTAGATACCAAGGCACTTACAAAGTATACAATCTGAGTCTGTGCATCTCTAATGTGTGCGTGCTCACAGGATTTGTTACTGAGTAACCGGTTTCCTAAACACTGTACTACTTACTATTAATCAGACCTTTTGGTCCAGGTGATCGAACAACTAATATAATACTCTAGATCCTTGTGCTCCAGTCCTAAATATGAAGAATGGGGTAGCCCTTAAAACCAAAGCCCATTTGAAGAAGAAATAGTTATCTGAACTAAAAAATGGGGTGGCCTTTAAAACTATGCCCACTGGAAGCATAAAATATACAGCAAGGCGTATATACGCTGATGCATTTCCTAAGGACACATTCGGCTCGCTGACTACATCATTATATAATAAACTACGATGCAAAACAATAGTTTCCCTCCATGAAACTACAGTAAATCAGTTCATAATCTAGCATCTATAACTACGCTATTAAGGAAAACTTATGAATCTAATTTGCTAAGCCAGCTATATAGGCATTTATATAACTCTAAGGAGGACTACAGTATATTTTGGATAATTACAATATTAAATTCTAGCTTTATGCCGCATTTTATCACTTCAGCTAAATATTAATTAAATATTTCATTTAAAGTAAACCTATCTTAAAGGGATTATAAACTTTCAATTATATCTCAAATAAGATTTATTTTATCCATTTCAGAAGGGAGTTTTGTTTGTGCATTAATAAACGTGGAATTACATACATGTGAGAATATCTAATCACTTCTCACTAATCATTTAACTATGAGTAAACTCCGTTCTGAACAAACATAGCATAAACAAATACATAATTGAAAAGAAAATAATATTGGCATAGATTTAACTAAAAGAAACATAAATTTAGAAATAAGTAAGTGAAATCTAAGATTTGGCTTTATTTACTTAGTTTAAAAGGGCATGAAATAAAATAGCCTAAATTAGATTAATTCAGTTTAATATCAGTTTAATTCATTTATAAAAATTATCAATAAAAGCAAATATTATCAGGCTAAAGTAATTTAAATCAGTTGAAATCAATAAAGTATATAAAATAAGTTGGAATCATATGTCAGTTAAAATCAGGCAAGGCTTACAATTTAAATAAAATAAAATTACATATTAATTTAGGAATTGGTATTCAAAAATTTAGAATACATTAGATTATATTAGCCATTGATAGTAAGTTTAGCTAGCTTTAGAAGTTATGAAGTTTGGTTTAAAAGTTTATTTTAGATTTGTAGAGATCTATTACTGCTATAATTTCTGTGCTATGGCAAGGTGGCTTGGTCTTGAGTGCTTTCTTTGGATGCCATTGGCTATTGGTTCTTCTTCCTCCACATTCTGTAGATTATCTTCCAGGCTAGAAAGCAAGAAATTGCCTTTCTACCCCATCATCATCATCATGATTAATAATTTTCCAAAAAGACTTAGTAAAATTTTCACTTAAAATAATGAATTGAAAAGCTAAAAGTGTCCTCTAAAATGGCTGCAGTAAGTTTATATACTAGTTCACACACCCCTCTCTTACTTGTCCTCCTCTCTTTTTCTTTTCTTGGTAGTTTCAGATCTGTTTTTCTAATTAATTCACTATATTCTTGGAAATCTGGGATTCCTGCTATTATCGATTTTCTTACGGATGGATTCCTCGATCTTGACCAGGTTAATTTATTCAAAGTTGTTTTAAAATCTATTTTTATTCTTAAAATTTTAAGTAGGTCAAAATACAAAGAGAAGGATTAATTTTACTAAATTATCTTTTTCGAAAAACAAATCTAAAACTCTCTAAACATTTTATTATATATGTTACGAATTTAAATAATTTAATGCTATATGCAGAAATATTATAATTTCAAATATTAATTTTATAATAATATTTTAAATAAAGAAATTTTCTAATGTTTTAAACCTATAACATTATTTCTTTCCTGCATATATGTAGGTTCTGGTTACATATACATAACATGTTTATATTTATTTAACCACTAGCAATATATATATATATGCGTACTTACTGTTTTCTTACATATATGCATATGCTTTCTATACTGTATGCTAAAATACCCACATACAAATATAACTAGTATTATTAACTTTAAAATTAGCATAATATACAAGGAATTGGGTATAGGTATACATAAATAAATACTACTGTAGTATATAGTAGATGAAACAGAAGGATAGACAGATCTGACTGTTTCAGTATATTCATACAAAAGGTAGGAAGATTGTTAGAAGGATTGTTGATTGTTATAGTGGCAAAGAATGGGATAGAAGAACAGATGCATTAATAAAAAATAGGAATGTGGAGAACTAGTATGGAGAGTAAAAAAAGTTTAAATATATGTAGAAGTAAACAAAATATTGAATGTGAGTTAATTTACGATAATAGCAAGGAAAGTAGTTTACTGTTTAATGCTCAAACAGGATCATTAGCAACAAGGGAATATACACCCAAATGAAAAAATACAAGTGATTTAGTCTATAACTTATGTAAGAAAGACATGGAAAGCATCTGTTAATGTAAATACGTACAAGCAGAAAGAGTACAAATAATGAATTTATGTGAGAATAAATATAAACAAAGTGATTATATAGAAAGAGGGTTCTTGGTTTTTATGCTGTATTTGGATAAGGGAGATTCTACATATAAAGGCCATAGAATGGACAAAGATGATGGTGTGGAAATTGAATAGCAGGATAGAGAAGACTAAAAAAATTTAGGGTGGAGAATGGAAAGGGAAGAAAGCGACCGGGTTTCCCTGGGCATAGTGGCCGATAGCTTCCTGACTGATAAAAGAGTAGCCATATTTCATCATATCACAATATTGTTGTTAAAACAATTTATTGGTATGTTTTAATGTTTATGATAAAAATTAGATATAATCTCAATTATTAAAAATGAAAATAAAAAAAATATGAACTAAAATATATTTAAAAAAAAGTTAAATTTTTCCGTTTCTACTGTAAATTTTTCATTAGTTTGCAAATATTATTTATAAGACAGCATATCTATGTATATGTTAATAAAAAATATAATCATAAACTTTAATTGGTGCTTGTCTTATAGATAACGATTCCGTTGGATAGCGCCATTTTCACGCTAAAACTATAAAATATGACCATTCTCGGGCCGTTGATTATAATAATTTTGCTGTGCTTTTTTGTAATGCGAAAATAAAAACAAAACTAAATCGTCTTTTTTAAATATTATTTTTTATTAATGTATACAATTTAAATGATAATAATAAATGTAAAATAAAATCAACTAATTACAATTTGATTCGTGTTTTTTATATCATATGCTTTTTAAATTGTGTTACGGCTTTTTTTTATCAATTTTCTATCGGATATTTTTTTACTTGTGTTACGACTTTTTTTGTTGTTGTTTAACTAAAAAATAATAATCGTAATAAAAATAAAAGTTGTTACAGTTAGATTTAGGGTTAGGTTTAGTTTTAGGGTTAAGGTTAGTGTTCTGTTGTTTGTAATGCTAAAATAAAAAAATTCAAAATCGTAACTATACTTGGACAAAAAAAAGAAACTCAAACTTTTTTAAACAACAACAAACACATACAAATGTCTTCTTTACTTATTAAACATGTTTATAATATTTGGTTTTTATGAAATTTACAAAAAAAACTGTATATTTGGACTTTTCTTACTGGATATATTTTTCGTACCACTCTTTTTTACTTCAAAAATATATAGACGGTAGAATCTTCTTTGTCTCGTGCAATGTTACGAACAGTAAGTTACTTGACACGTTACCTAATTGCAACTCAATAAAAACATAGATATTTAACATTTTCCTAAATAAAAGTTCAATACAATACATTGTAAAAAGTCTTAGAATTATTGCTTTAAAAAATCTGAACATTTCAATACTTTAAAATAAAAAAAATCCAATGAAAACAACATTTCAATACAATTCAAATGCAAACTCTCTCATGAAGCCGTAATTATTTTATAAATTGTGCGAATTCGGAAAATGTATTTGCTGCTATGTGTGACAGTCAGATGATGTATGTTGGTTTAACCCAGTTCGAATACAAGGCGAAAGTACCCTGAGGCCACCCATATGCGAGATATTAAATCAAGAATACTATGATCTCTGCCCTATTCACCTATTCTCGAGGCTAACGACAAACCAACAACATTATCTGAGCCATACATAAATTAATTTTCATCCGGCCAAGCTTAGCATCAGCGGTAGAGACATGGACGGGAACACCTACGGAGCTAAATAGTTAAATGTGCATAAAAGTACTATGGAAAATGTGTTTTGCATGCCTAGATCATTGGAAAAGTAAAATAAAGCATTATAATAAAATTAGGAAACTCAAGCTTTTTATAGTTAAATAATATGTTTAATTAATGACTTTAAAATATTAAGAATGTTTTTAATGGCCTCCGCTATTCCCTTAAATTAATGAAAAACTAATTAGACAATAAAAACAGATTAAATGATATAATATTTTTGCGGTCTAAGTCTTTTCTTCCCAATTTTAATAAAATTGTCAACTCGAATCTCCTCGATAAAGTACAATAAAAAAATCTTTCACAAAGCATTTTCTAATTGCTTTGCGCTAAAAACAGACAGTTTAAAAATTATTTAAAACGTATATAGCTAAATCAGATATACGTAATAAGCTACTGGCAGACAAAAGAGGCGTTATCGAGGAGATCAAGTTGGCAAACAAAGGAAACTTACTCGTATTTAATTTACAAACATAAATAAAATTGGAAAGAGATTTTAAATGAAAAATTAACTTTTAAACTTAACCGCAATGGAATACAAAATATTTATACGTTAGTAATGAAGAATAGCAAAGGAAAAAGGGTTAAATATATAGATAGATGATCACATATATATATATATATCTAAGACTAGTCTAATAAAAAAGGTTACATTACAAATATAATTAAATACATCATTTCAAAAATATAATCCAATGAAGCAATTAAGAAGTTTGAACAAAAAAGAGTAGAAAGTAAATAGTTCAATGGAGGAGAGATACTATTACCGTCCTGGTTCCTTGGTCACATTCCATCGACGGGCGTAGCTTGATCCGTCCATTGATAGGTATTTGCCCGGACAAGGAAAGTGGAAATAAGTAGCATGCTTTTACGAAAAGTCCTACAGACACGGCACAGAGTTCAGATTATATTGGGTGGATACTACGGCATTTTTATGGTATTTAGGGTCCTCGACGGCAGGCAAAGCTTTACCTAACCACCTATCATAGTAGAATCCATCAAATTCATATGATTTTTAGCTTGTAGCATGTTCAAACTTCTCCGTGATTTTGAAGACGACAGTTGAATAACTTGTTGGAATAAAATCTCAACAAGCAAAATCTGAAAGAGTTCTCCAAAGAGAAATCTGAATGCCAGTAAGAAAACTCTGAATAATCTAGTCTTTTGTTCACTCTCCTATTTATACATTTTTTTGTAAGCTACCTTCTATTGTTTTATGTATGATCTTAGATCTTGATAAGCCCCCCCCCCATGCTCCTTTGTTTCAAGGTAACATTTTCTAAAAATAACTTTTACTTTTTTATTCTAAATTTCTTTCTTTAAACTTTGAATTTTATTAATTAAAAAAGAAAGAGAAGGCCATCTTTAATTTGCCTTGAATGGGCTAATTAATTAAAAATATACATTCTTTTAGAAAATGTTGGTGGGCTTATCTCAAAATCAAATCATACTAAATATTTTAACAAGATTTAAAAAGAAAAATACATTCTTATTTCTTTTAATAAAATAAGCATTTTTATTTCAGCAGAATTTTGCATTAACTCATATATATATATATATATACGCTTGACGTATATATATGTTTGACTAATAGGTTTTACAAGTAATTTTTATTAACAGAAATCTAATCTTAGAATGGAATTTATTTAAAACAAAATAGTTAAATGCAAATACAAATTATATAAATGTAATTAATTTTAGCTTTAATGCAAAACCCTGCTGATATTGGACTATAAACTTAATTCAGGCCTACAATACTAATTAAGTTTATAGGAGGCTGTGAAGCATGGATCGGACTTCAGATCCATTGCTTCATTTCCCAATAGTTAGTGAGCAAAAAAAAAATGTTAAAAAAAAATGCTGTTGCTTCAGGTCAGAGGTAAAAAAATTTGTGCCAGGTGAGTTCAAGCCTACTCTTTATTTGCTGTAATATTTAATTTGTTACTGACTAACAGTCTTTCTTTCTTTTACTATATAACTAACGGTTTATCCATAATTCAATCTCCTATATCTTAAACCGAGTCCGTGTTGTTTTTAGTCTAACAAGTTATATTTATCTTTTTAATTTCTAATTTTTCCAGGGTCCGGTGGTACATAAGGTTTTAAGTTTCTGTTTCTAATATTATACTCTTTTTTTAGGCTGAGATTATTTTTCCAAAACAAAACACTTACTCCACACATCTTTTTTAATGTGTGAGTGCCTTTATATATTGGGAAGAACTTTTTAACTTTCCTTCACACTTTACTACTTGGCCTAAGGTCTCTTAGCCATGCTTGCTTTCCTTTCCTGCATTTATATTGTCGGTTTCGATTCTTGTGATGCCGAGCTGTAAGTCTTAATTTTTCCCTTGCCTTCTTTTCTTGCTCAGTCATGTTCTGGACTTGGAGACAGGTTTTCAAGCTATCAAGGTGGTGTCTAGGGTTCCCACCCGGCTCTTCTCTAAAATATTTTATATTGCTAATCTTTGCGACAGGAGGTATAGTATTGATTACTATCGCAGTAAAGATTTCACTGCCTTGTTGCGCCTGGATTTGGTTCAACAGCTG
Source organism: Epiperipatus broadwayi (assembly GCA_028023455.1). Lineage (NCBI taxonomy): Eukaryota > Metazoa > Onychophora > Udeonychophora > Euonychophora > Peripatidae > Epiperipatus > Epiperipatus broadwayi. Next base: position 202,740 of record JAQFVV010012498.1, read on the forward strand.
TTGATCGTTTTTTTTACTATCCTCATTCATTTGTCCAGAGAAGTCCAACTGGTGAGTGGCTTCACCTGTTTCATAATCACTCGAGGATTTCATATCAGTGTAGGATTTCATCTTGTTTTTGAGTATCATCTTCTGGTGATGCTTCTGTTACAATACTCTGTTCTTGATGGAGTTCCATATGTGCCTCCAAACGGTCCAATCTTTGTGATGTAATTTTCATAACTTCTTGGACCATAGTCATCACCATTTTTGTTTCTTCCCTCATTTCTTTGATGAGGGCTTCCAAGTTATACTCTTGATCATTATGAGTACATATTGACCTATAAACTTCACCTCTCTTCTGTTCCTCCATTTTTGCCTACTATTGGCTATTTTGCTAGACAAAAAACACACCTTATTTCTAAACATATTTGTCTTTTATAAACAATCTAGATACGTATATTTATCACCCGTATCTAGGAGCTATATCCTTCTGTATATAAAAAAATTTAGTTCTTTCTAAACTAAGTCAGTATTCTAAGTTCCAACTATCTGTTTTATTTATATGTTTTCAGAAATTAACTTTGCCTACCTCACGAGGTCCTATCTTAAACCTATGCCTATATGTATCTGTTTGTACATGAAAAAAAATATAAAATCCTGCCGTGTCTGTTTTTAATATTTATACTACATATTATTCTCCTCACTTTACTTTATTTATTTTTATATTTCATTTAAATATCACTGCTATTTTGTCACAATATCATTAAAATAACACACTTACAGCTTGACCTGGCTTTTCTCTGACACCTGAAACAACTAAAAAATGCATTTACATTAATATATAAGTATATATATATATATATCAAAAGGAATATGTGAGCAAAATATACGTAAGTCATGTTTAAAAATTATTTTGGCTCACTAAGCATACATTTTTATTTTGATCATCTACCTCCTATGGTTTGTTTATTTGTAATCCGATATGAGAGATTGCACTTGCCGACAAATTTATTTGATAAGGGCGCCAGTCGACAAGACAATGGCCATATCAAATATACACATTAATGGATAATGATCCAAGCACACATTGATAAGGATTATAAAGTTTAAATGCGATTAAAATTTATTTTGAGTTTCACTTCACTTTCAAAAAAAAATCTCTGCATGAATAAGTAAATGCTATTTTAAATGACAATATTAATTAAGTCTAAGACGTATAACAACTCAGTAAAGTAACATGTCTGACCTGGGTTCGAAACCATGCTACCGTTTTGGTCAAGACACACAAAAAAAATCAATTTAAACAGCCTAAAGTACGATTAACAAAACAAAATATACACAAAAAAATTAAAAAATAAAAGTAAAATCCCATGATAACCACCACTCCGAATTATGAACCTGGGATCGAAACCAACTACCATTTTGGTCACAACCCGAAATAGATTAACAATTATCAAGCAATTTTACAGAATCACGCATTGAGATCAAAAACTGTTTAAAAAACATTTATATAAAAACGGGTTTTACCGAACTATAACGAAGTGTATACCATATACACCCATATATATGAATATGTACGACATTAAATAAGCATATATATGACTACATATAAATATACAAACAGATATACCTATACAAATATTTTTTTTATTATCATGTACATGATTTTATTAGAAAGATTCGTCATATTGCAGACCACATACTCCTATTATTTCAGGCTAGTAAACGCTGGTCGCAACTATGACAAGGAAGCAATGATTGCAGACGTAGACCTATTATTTCAGGTTACTCAGCAATCCTAAACTCTAAAGTGTAAGGGGTCTTCACCTAAATGGTTACTAAGGGGGCCTTCACCAAAAACGATCACTAAAACACAAGGGCTTCACCTAACGGTTACTCAAAGGGGTCTTCACCTAACGGTTACTCAATAAATGATTCAATAGCATAATCCGAATTGAGGAAAAAAATCTTAACTAAAGGTGGCTGACATATATGTTATACAAAAATATATCTTTATTAAAACGAACATACGCATTTACTTTTTATAAAGTTGAAAATTAAGTTTGCTATTATTGAAACAAAACTTATTTTATATATATTGTTTGCACGGAAACGTAATTTCAAAATATTTAAAAGTGAAAAAAAAAATTTTGCATGATTAAAATTATTCATATAAAGAAACGAAACGCAGAGAAAGTGAAAAAAAAAATTTGCTAACACCGTACGTTGACACGTGTTAATTCGAACTTATCAAACTTTAGATCTCAGAAAAACTTTCTATTAACGGAAAAATGTTATCTCTTAGATCTTACAAAAATTTATACAAACAGAAAAAAAATTCTATTATCTATTTGTACTTTTTACTAAAATATTAACACTACCAAATATACACTATATATCGAACAACATTATTACATCAAAACTTCTCATATTTAAGCAATACTAAAAAACAAAGTACGAAAGCTATTTTAAGGGAGGGCGGATGGGTATGTATTTGACACTTCCGCCACATTAAAGCTATATACTTTATACTACAAATAACAATATGGCGACTGTCCATGACAAATCTACTCATTTGGAAAAAAAAATTGCTTTAACTCTGAAATCTTCATTTTATAATCACACAAACAAAAAAAAAACTAACAGAGTGTTAACTTTTCTAAATGTAAAATATTCATTTCATATATACTAAACTCGGAAAAAATTTTACCTTATGACACATTTAACTTTTTTTAATCAATCCAACAAAAATGCCATTTGGCTCACGTTAGGAGACAAAACTCGGAAAAATTATACATATATTTTTATATAAATATATTAAAGTAAAACAAACTTCTCAGGGTACTAATTTTTTTTTTAAAAAATGGCATTCATCCACGGCGACAAACTCTAAGCAAAATTTTTTTACATATAACTAACTATTATTTCATGTTATTTAAAAAAAAAAAACATATATATGCATACAAATCCGAGGAAAAAAAATTCTACATATATATTATTCATCAATTTAAAACAGAAGAAAGAAAAAAACATTATACACACATACAAATGTTATACAGGGCATTGCAGGGTATGGAAAATTTCGAATAGCAACACGATGGGCGACCAGAATGCGGAAAAATTTTTTTTACTGTGACAGTCAGATGATGTATGTTGGTTTAACCCAGTTCGAATACTAGGTGAAAGTACCTTGAGGCCACCCATACGCGAGATATTAAATCAAGAATACTATGACCTCTGCCCTATTCGCCTATTCTCGAGGCTAACGACGAACCAACAACATTATCTGAGCCATACATAAATTAATTTTCATCCGGCCAAGCTTAGCATCAGCGGTAGAGACATGGACGGGAACACCTACGGAGCTAAATAGTTAAATGTGCATAAAAGTACTATGAAAAATGTGTTTTGCATGCCTGGATCATTGGAAAAGTAAAATAAAGCATTATAATAAAATTAGGAAACTCAAGCTTTTTATAGTTAAATAATATGTTTAATTAATGACTTTAAAATATTAAGAATGTTTTTAATGGCCTCCGCTATTCCCCTAAATTAATGAAAAACTAATTAGACAATAAAAACAGATTAAACGATATAATATTTTTGCGGTCTAAGTCTTTTCTTCCCAATTTTAATAAAATTGTCAACTCGAATCTCCTCGATAAAGTACAATAATAAAAATCTTTCGCAAAGCATTTTCTAATTGCTTTGCACTAAAAACAGACAGTTTAAAAATTATTTAAAACGTATATAGCTAAATCAGATATACGTAATAAGCTAATGGCGGACAAAAGAGGCGTTATCGAGGAGATCAAGTTGGCAAACAAAGGAAACTTACTCGTATGGAATTTAGAAACATAAATAAAATTGGAAAGAGATTTTAAATGAAAAATTAACTTTTAAACTTAACCGCAATGGAATACAAAATATTTATACATGTTAGTAATGAAGAATAGCGAAGGAAAAAGGGTTAAATATATAGATAGATGATCACACAATATATATCTAAGACTAGTCTAATAAAAATGGTTACATAACAAATATAATTAAATACAACATTTCAGAAATATAATTCAATGAAGCAATTAAGAAAGGTATGAACAAAAAAGGGTAGAAAGTAAATAGTTCAATGGAGGAGAGATATGATTACCGTCCTGGTTCCTTGGTCATGTTCCCTCGACGTGCGTGGCTTGATCCGTCCATCGATAGGTATTTGTCCGGACAAGGAAAGTGGAAATACGTAGCATGCTTTTACGAAAAGTCCTACAGACATGGCACAGAGTTCAGATTACTATTGGGTGGATACTATGGCATTTTGATGGTATTTAGGAACCTCGGCGATAGGCAAAGCTTTTTGCCTAACCGCCTAGCATGGTAGAATCCATCAAATTCATATTATTTTTAGCTTGTAGCATGTTCAAACTTCTCCGTGATTTTGAAGACGACAGTTGAATAACTTGTTGGAATAAAATCTCAACAAGCAAAATCTGAAAGAGTTCTCCAAAGAGAAATCTGAATGCCAGCAAGAAAACTCTGAATAATCTAGTCTTTTGTTCACTCTCCTATTTATACATTTTTTTGTAAGCTACCTTCTATTGTTTTATGTATGATCTTAGATCTTGATAAGCCCCCCCCCATGCTCCTTTGTTTCAAGGTAACATTTTCTAAAAATAACTTTTACTTTTTTATTCTAAATTTCTTTCTTTAAACTTTGAATTTTATTAATTAAAAAAGAAAGAGAAGGCCATCTTTAATTTGCCTTGAATGGGCTAATTAATTAAAAATATACATTCTTTTAGAAAATGTTGGTGGGCTTATCTCAAAATCAAATCATACTAAATATTTTAACAAGATTTAAAAAGAAAAATATATTATTATTTCTCTTAATAAAATAAGCATTTTTATTTCAGCAGAATTTTGCATTAACTCATTATATATGCTTGATGTATATATATGTTTGACTAATAGGTTTTACAAGTAATTTTTATTAACAGAAATCTAATCTTAGAATGGAATTTATTTAAAACAAAATAGTTAAATGCAAATACAAATTATATAAATGTAATTAATTTTAGCTTTAATGCAAAACCCTGCTCATATTGGACTATAAACTTAATTCAGGCCTACAATACTAATTAAGTTTATAGGAGGCTGTGAAGCATGGATCGGACTTCATTCGAACATGTCGGCCGCGGAAACAGCATTTTTGGCGCGAAAACCGCGTCATAGAGTGGCATCTTTAGCTAAAAGATGAGTACCCTTTAATTTTTTTATACAGGTTGCCTTGGCACATTTTTATCACACACACATCAGGAAAATTAAATAGTTAAGTGACTGAAGAAGTCAACACTTAGAAGACAGTTTATCATAAAAATGACTTGATTTATGTTGCCAAGTAAGTATGAATTTCAGCAGGTGGATATTACCTTTTGTTATAGCTATACTCAACTTTTGACTTTAATATTTAAACCATATTCTATATTACAATTCAATAATTTGGGTATGATTTGTTAGAAATTTAAATTTACAAATGAAAACCATTTTAAAAATCATATTTGAATTTAAATTATAAAGTGAACTATGTAATGAGAACAATTACTTTATTATTGACTGATTAGCATAACACTATTGGGAAAAAAAATTAAAAAAATCTTAATTGATTGAATTTTATTTGTTAAATGTAAACGAATAATTAATCATCCTGAAGCTATGAAATTCTATTTTAAAATTTGAAATTGCATTTATAATTATTATCTTATCACAAAAGTTCTGTATTGTTATGTGTGATGGAATGTAAAGATCATAGTTTCTTTTTTATCATTACTTTGAATTTCTTAACTTGTACTTTTAAAAATGAAACACTATAAAAAAAAAACTAAATGAAATCATGAAAATATTTTTTTTTAATAATTACTATACAAATAGTTTGTAAAAATAATCATAAATATTTAAATAAACTACAAGGGGGAGGGAGTTGCTAACACTAATAACAATAGAAGTGAAGTTTATAATTGATCTTGTGTTTTCTCAAAGAATCTATAAATCAGCATTTTAGGGTGAAACTTTGATTCCTTTGAAAAAATTTTGATGTTTGGAGTACTGATCATCACAGTTTTTTTTTTTTTTTAAACTAATAAATCAGATTATTTTAAGTCCACTTTCTATTACTGAATGCATGCAAAACTGGTAAAAGAACTAAGGATCAACAATACCATTTACAAATGAAGTACTTTATATGTATTAAATAGTAAGATTACTTAGGTGTCCTTTATAAATCACTATGAAGGCATATTAATTAGCAATTTAATAGAAGGGAGTCTACTTATAATAAAGTATTTTTTATTTGTTTAATGTCAACATACATAACCACACACAGTTATGTATGAAAGTAAAACAGACAAGTAGCATAATATATTTTACACATAATATATATGTATAGTACTTGGACACAATTATATGTATGCATAAAAGGTGTATGTATATATATCAAAGAAATTTAAAAACATTCTTTTTTTTTTCACTATCAGTAGACTACTTTATATTGATCAGTAAATATTATACCTTTAAGATAATTTATTATTTTGTTTAAAAAATATTATTTATGTTTAAAAAACAATAAAGTACTACAATAATAACTAGAATTATAGATTCATAATGGGGGGAAAGGAGGAGGAATAAAAAGAAACTAATTTAAGCAAGAGTAATTTGCATAATACTTTGAAAATATGACACTCTATTTCAACCAGCTTTAAAAATTACAATTTCCAAAAATTATTCAATATCAAGAGTAGAAATACTTTTAACAGAAATAGAATCTCCTAGTGATTACACAGTAGAGACTAAAATGCTGGAGATTTCTAGATAAGACTCTTAACTAAGTGAATAAACAAAAAAAAGCAAAACAGGTAAACTGAAGAAAATTATTGGCCTCAAATGTTACAGACTGCCCAAGCAACTAACTGTATAATTATAATTTGCCGTCAGAATCACATTCAAGTATAGAAAAGACACATATACAAACATTGCAACAAATATTAAGATGCAGAATTGCTTTCTTTAACAACATTTCTAAAACATTTAAATTATTTTGTTGAATTTACTTACTTTCCAAGATTCAGAAAACACAAATCCCAACCATGTCAAACTTTAAGTATTTGATCACTTTAGATAAAAACCCAACTAGTGAATTTTATAGATTATTTACAAAATTAAATATTTTAGAATACAATGAAAATCACTATAAAAATATAAAACTGTTAAAATATCATTTTAAAATAATTTCATTCTCAATACATATTATAATAAAATGTTAAAATTATCTGGAAATATTACATAAGTTAAAATAATAAAAATCTCATATTTTCAAAACTATTTATATATTCATAAGTTTATATCTCCATATTTTCAAAATCATTTATACACTTATTAATTTATATAAATAAAAAAGTCTATTACCAGTAAATATATATATGCATAAAATAATATTTATAATACTGTACTTTAAATGTAAACAACACTGATATTTTAAAGTAAGTCATTTTCAATATTAAAAAAAAATTACCTTATAAAACAATAGACACAACTTAGTAAGAAATAAACTAATGTTATCAAAATATACATACTCTAAGTACAGATTAAAACAAGTCATAGGTTTGTTATGAATTAACCTTCTTCCTGTTAGTCTTAGTTAGAATAGAAATGACCTTTGGTTCCGAGATATTTTTAAAAAAAGAGTGGGAGATGATTCACTATATTACTTGCTCTAATAAATACTATTTATTTTATTGTTATTTAATAATGCCTAAAAAGTAAAGCTGTACACAAATATATTTATTTAGGATTAATATAAGTGAAAAAAAAAAGTGGAAAAAACAATAGTGAAGAAAAAAAAATTATAAGATGTATATTATTTGCTTATAATTCATATAAAATAAATTGAATTTTATTAGAGATTAATGTTATCCAAATTCAATATATAGTAATGAAATTATGTGTTTGCAAAAGGAAATAATGGAATATTATATAAAAGAAGGTAATATAAAATACATTATAAGCAAATATGTAATCAGCTATGTAGGCAATTCAAAGTGAGATAAAAAAATTAAGTTTTTTGGCAAATTGACTTTCCCAAATAATTACAGAATAAACACATGATTAGACAGTGTGATAAAACAGGAGAGGGGGATTGTGAGAATAGGTAATTAAAGTGATTGGGTTACAAGAATAAATAAAAAAATCAATCAATAAGAAAAGTAAAATTTAAAGGAAAAATGGAATAGGTGGATGTAAATAATAATAATAATATATTGTAGTTATATAAAAACATTATAGCTAAAGATATATAAATGATAGGTTGGTGCCAGTAACTTTAGAAATTAGATGGTGACTAAACTGAATGATATATAGAAACCTTTATTCCTTGGCAAGAATTGGGAATAAACCAACAATACATCACATGCCCTTAGTTTATATATTGCTAATTCATTAGCAAATTCTTCTATTTTCCATTCTTTTATGCATCCAATTTAAGTTTCAGTAATCAATAAATGCCTGGTTAAGTGCTTAATAAATAAATCCTTATCTTATGCTGTTCATATACAAATCTTACCAGACTAGTTTAACTTAAGTCTTTCATCAGTAAGGAGCTTTTTTGATGAAAACTAGCTAGACACTAGACTGGGATATTTAGATAGAACAGCCCTAGATATTTATTAAGCATTATCATATGGTATCAATTGTTTACTAAAGCTTATACTGGATGGCTTGAAGATAGTGAAAATGGAAAAAATTTGCTAATGAATTAGCAATGTTTAAGCTAGGATCATGTGGTATCTTGTTAGTTATGTGATGTATTATTGGTTTTTTGTATCAATAAAAAGTGTCTAAGATTATAAAAAAAAAAAAACTTTAAAAGGTACAAGCAATTAAGCTTGGATATAATTAAAGGGTTTTTCAATTTGGACTCAGAGCTTGATAGCATAACAAAAAATAATAAATGGCTACTAAAGAAAAAGTGCATTAGATACAAGAGCAAAGTTTAAAAAAATCCAAAAAGCTCCTTCACTACTGAAAGATCTAAGCTAGAAACTATTCTGGTGATATTTGGCTAGTATATCATTGGTAAATGAATTACTGAAGTGATATATATATATATATGCGCTTATGTGGATAATTTAAAAAAATAGTTCAGAATTTTTAAATTGAAGGTTTTTTTAATATTTTGCTAGACAGAAAATATATGTAAGTACATACATGGAAAAAATATATTAGGGTCAATCTAGATCAATTTAAGCAATTTAAAACAAAATATTTTACTAATTAACAAATGTAAAGATATTTTATAATTAGGTGGGTAGAAATGACATTATTATTATACAAATTAGAATAGCTAATTAGGAGAAATATTATATGTTATTTGATCAAAAGATTATCTTTTATTTTGTTATAATCCCTTTTCAAAGCTAATTTTTGTAAAGTCTGTAATTAGTCAGTCATGGACCACAGCAAAGTATAGAATTAATCTAAAAATTGAACCATCATAAAAACAGATAAGGTAGCTCAATGAAATATAAATTGGGGTCTCTCAGAAGATCGATTATTATACTTATGTTTATGATTGTGCTTTGATTTTTTATTATTATTCATTCATTCATCCTTTCTTGATAGTCAGAAGCAGAGTTAAAATATGACAGAGAGAAACACACCATCTACTCCATTCTTGCCAAGATGGCAGAGTGCAAGTTTAGTTCCACGATAGAAGTAGATAAATTGAATGTAATGAACAACCATTACATTGATCGTTGGGTCCAAATTATATGTAAAATGTAAGCTACCTAACTTCAAAAGGGTCTATAGCTTTGGAAAAGGGACCAGCCATCATTCAGTGAAAGAAACTCCATCAGATGTTGCCCACTGAAGAAAATAGAAATGCGTATATGTGAAGATTGTGTCAATCAGCAAGCACGATCTCAGAAGCCTCAAAGCAGCAAACGTAGCTATGTTTTATCCACTGTGCCACAAAAGATTTACACATACCTGAATTCAGAGGATGAACTATTAATGATAAAAAGAGTAATATGCATGAACTTTAATTATATACTATTATGACTTTATCTCATGAACATTAGATATCCATCTCCTAAAGATGTATATTTCATTTCCACTGAAATTTTGCTATAATTTACTTTACATATATCTATATATATATGTTTAGAAATCAGACTGGTGATGGATTCCTTAATTTTATTAAACATGCCATGGTTTAGTCAGTGTAACATAAAAATGTTTATAACAAAACAATTAGCCAATTATTGCAAACCTTTATCATTCGCTAAAAGTTTCTTCAATATTATTTTAATTATTTTAAAGTAAAAATTAATAATAATCATTGCCACTAGCCTGCAATGTATTAAGAATTAGAATAATGATTTGACCATTAATATAAATAATGTGGATTAATGGCCTCTAGATAAAATAAAGGGCTGCATAAACAGATTAAATAAATTAAGAAGATTGTTTTTCATAGTCCTATAAGTTTCCAGTTTGAAAAAAAATATCCAGACAGGTTTGGGATAGATAGGCATGGAAAAGAATATTTGTGTGTAGTAAATTTTCTTGAGCAAATGTACTATTATTTAGATTGTTTTATATATATATGTTTTTATTGTCCAGAAACTAGTGTAAAGCAAATGCATTTTTTTTTGCCGCTCACACTCACTGACTTAGTTTGAGTAGTATATATTCAGTAGATGTACATTCCTACTGTATATTTAATTGGCAGACACACATTCCTACCATATATCATGTTTCATGTAATGCAGATGTTCCGCCAGTTATGCTTCTTATTATTATCATTATTTACCAGGTAGGTGCAATTTCCTACCAATTAGTTCATAAGTTTTGGTCACTAATGCCAGATAGATGCATGATTCCTATTTGGGCATTTGGTGATATTATTTGATTAGTATTAAACAGATGTTAAAGAGTGTCTGCCTCACATGAGATTTAGTTTCCCTTATTCAAGTAGCTTAGTATTAGTTTTCCAAGCACTATGCCTGAAAGGAGTTATATTGCTCTAGTTCTTTTTAATGGTATAGTTTATTAAATGATTTTTAATGTATCCTAAACCTTGTAAGATGAATTAGTCATAAATTGGATTATATTAATAAACATTAGTAATTATAGTTAGTATGAGCAGCAAGTCTGGATCTAACCAGGGACTATAAAGATACAAAGTCTGGATCTAACCAGGGACTATAAAGATACATAGAGTCATCTATTGCCTATGCATAATAATAAGCAATGAATATGTAATTATATTAATTTTTCATCAAAATAGATACTAAATTCAATCCCAGGTAAAAGGCAATAGACTGATGCTTCCCAATGATTTTTGTCAATTGTGTTATTATTTGTACTGTGATTGTGTGTATACATAAATAAATAATAATTTCTCATTATTCTAGCATTTGTCACTGAGTGATATGAAAATGGTGAGAATGGAACAATTTGCTAATGATATATACAAAATGTAAGCTGTCTAATCATAAAAGGTAAAACAATTTTGGAATAGAGACAATTGATATTATTGGAGGATAGAATTTAAAAAAATATTAATGCAGATTGTTGTTTGAAAAAAGGTAAATTATTTAAGTAAGCAAGTAATTTTAAAATAGAAAAGAATAGAAAAAAAAATTATATAAAACAAAAAATTTAACTTGAAAAATGAGGAATAAAACATTATTATAAATAACTTTTCTGATACATGGTATTACCCTGAAAATAAGACTGGGTCTTATAATAATTTTTGTTCCAAAAGATACCATAGGGCTTATTTTCAGGGGATGTCTTATTTTTCATGTAAAAAAGTTTACAATTATTTGAGCAAAAAAAATGTACATTTATTCAAGGGCACCTGGGTTTCTTTTTACGCGGACTTATTTAACACGATTTTGAAGTTATGTGATTCATGTTTCACCGGAAGTCGAACTCCGATAATGCGCTATTACTTTAAATAATAAATTCCGCGCACTTCCGTGATATTGAAAGTAATAGCACATTATTGGAATTCGACATTCATCTTAGTAATTTCAATATTTTCACTGCTTTATAATATAAGATTTTATGCAATAATGTAATTAAAATCATGATTTCCACATTTTATGTATACACACATTAAATTTTAATAGATTATAATGTAAATTTGTTCAAACATTGTACGGGTTAATTTTGCATTTTAAATCACATTCTGTTTTTGCTTTTTAAAAAAGAAAGTAATCAATTATTAATCATTTAGTGTCCACAAGTTTATTTTTAAAAGGTCAGTAATAGCAGTGGGCACAATTAAATTTGACAATTAAAAATTAAAATCTGATTTTTAATTGTAATTAACAATTTAAAAATTACTTATGATGACTTGAAATTAATGTGATGTGAAATTTGATTTTTAAACGGAATTGAAAATTAAAGACAAAAATAAGAATTTAATTTTTAATTGTTAGTTTCATAAACAATTAATAAAATCATCGTCTCAAAGATTAATTACTAATTACGTTGTCACCAGAAAACCACTGACACAACATGAGTGTGAAGTTGGCGCTAGTTGTTTGCAAACGAACGTGTTTTTTGGCAAATAGCTATAATAATTAAAACGTGTATTAAAAAAATGTAAATTACTGTAAATATTATGGTTAAAAAAAGTTTGTCTTGTATCAATTTTTTTTCAAATTTGAAATTTTTATTAGTCATATTTTATTTCCTTATTTTTTTTTTTTGCGCGAATTTTAAAGTAATTTTACGTTGGTGCTTTGCTTTCACGCAAATTTTGAAAAATCACAGATCGCATCCCCCCTTTTTCAATGTAAGTTACATCTATTTTTGCGCGATTTCGTTTGCGCGTGTTTTCTGAGGAACCTATGTATCGCGTAAAACGAGACCCAGGTATACTTCTCTTTGCAAAAAGCTGTAAAATTTTTTATCTTGAGAACATTCCACAATTCCTTTCTTATATTTGCCAGAATAATTTTTTCTTTTTGCACTCATTTTACCTGGTGATCAGAATATTATTCTGTTTAAATTTAATTTTAAATCAAGTGTTAATTGAAGACTTGCAAGACAGGAATAGTAAAATGATTACAGTTAAAAATGGCTTGTCCACACAAAAACAACAAAAAAATGCAAGCACAAAAATTCAGAAAATGTTTCTGTATTTCACAAGAGCACATTAAGTATGTCCACTATAACATATAGTGTATTGAATTATGATGATTTATATATGGCACAACTATGTCCATCTGTTATCAAGTATACACATTGTAAACACTTTCCAAATTACTTGTAATAGCCTTGCTTGAGTATTCTTTTTAAAAACTTTTCTTGAGGAGAGAGACTGATGATTGAACTTAAGTTAAACTTTGATTCTCAAAATCACTTCTATTTTAATAAAAACTTTCAAAAGAAAAAAAAATGTTAAGAAATCAAACTAATTTTTCTTTTATCTGGAATATTTAAAAGTTACCATAGTGAAACTCTAAAACTAAATCAAGCATTCTAAATCTAAATATTAAATATAAATAAAATAAAGTATCTAAAAGTATATAAATGAAATTATAAATTATCCAATATACTGACTTGTGGTAGATAAATTGTTTCCCTATATAGGTAGAATTACATTTGTCAAAAATTGTTGATGGGAAAAAACCAAAGAACTATATAATTTATATTACCATTTATTTAAAATATTGATGTCCATAATATTGTTTATTTATACATTCATTACTTTATAATTCAGTACAACCATCAACTGTCTATGTGGCTGACAATCTTAACTAGGGCTTATATTATAATCATCATGAAAAATCATGCTAGGGTTTATTCAGGGAAATACTACCCCATAGTTATGACAAATTACATATATTTATTTTTTAAAAACATTACCTCATGATAAAGTAATGAGGATATTAGCTGTCAGACTTATAATATGACATTTACACCTTGAGCAAATGCAATATTTTAATTTACTGTAGGTGATGAATTCCAAATAAGCTTAAGATTTTATCAGGTTATCAGTATACTCTATTATTGGAAAATAGGGTCCTGATTTTTATCAGAAGGGTATGCAATAATGATCACTAAAATAGATTTTCTTTAGATTAATGCAACACAAGTAAGTCAATCACCTCATATTTGTAGATAAAACTGAACAAGTAGTGATAAAATAACTATCACATATCTATAAAAAGACCAATGGCTCTGATTTTAATAAGAATAGAAAAGATATCTAGAAATCCAAAGAAAGTATATAAAATGATGTTGCAATTAGAATCTACCTCTAATAAAAAGAATTCCACTTTATTGTGAAAAGTTTAAATATGAAACTCCATTCAAAAACATTCTTAGGAACAATTTATATGTATGTTAAATTGTTTCCCAAAAGCAGGTAAGTAGCAATAAAATATTATAATTTAATGATAACACTTGTTGTCAATGGTAATCACTATTGCTTATTATATCTTTTAACACAATTTACTTACAATATCTCAATATATAGAGCAATATTTTTCAATCTTTTTTAATAGTGACACCCCATTTTTATATTTTTTTCTTGTAGCATCTCTACTTATTTATACACTTTGCATCAGTCAAATATTGTAGGAAGTTATTAAATTTCTGGCAGTTTGAAAGTATAGATAAAATAAACTACTAAATACTTTATTTTAACACAGACAATTTTTATATTTATCTCCTAATTCAAAAAATATGCATATAATTTACAAAGAGAAAATTAAATTATTAAATTATTCTTTAATACTAGACTATAATTACAAAATAAAATAATACCAATTTTAAATAAGAAAACTTCTTATTGGAACTAAATCTATTTTGAAAATATTGTTAAAAATATATTTTATTTGGTTATGATTTTATTATTTGTCTTCCAGAAAAATATAAAAAACATCAAATATAGGATATAAATTTTTATTTGTAAAAAAAAAAAAGGGTAATAATTAATGACCTATTTTTTTTCTCTTATCAACTTAAAAATAATTATATATTCAAAAACAAAATTATAGCATTATAATTTTACTACACCTTTCTAAGAATTGATATTATGAACATTTAGAAAATGATTCACTTAATGCTGATATTATATGTCTTCAGGATATTAAAATTATTTAATTAATTAATACTTTTTGTACTTATTGCAATAAGTTTTACAATGCTGTTCTTCACTACACAAATACTTCAATGCAGTCCTTAAGTGTCACTGTAACACTCATTATATAACAGCTCCCTAGTTGAAATTTAATGATTTAGAGTTATAGCTCAAATTCTAAATGCAAGTGATTAATCAACAGAATAATTTTATAATATAATTTCTGTACATAGAATACAAAGAAATATTCAATTTTCTGAGAGAAAAACAACAAATTTCGGGGTTTAAAAAAAAAAAAAATAAGAGGCAAATAAGTTTCCTTGCACCAAATCATTTTTAAAAATTTTTTTACATTTTTTTATTTATTTCCTATTCCCACAACAAATTTCAAATAAAAATTAAATTAATAGACTCAAAATGTGTACAAGAATTCAAGTTTATATCACATTATAGTCATGTATTTCTTTTATGGTCACCACTGGCTACCAAATTATAAATTTATTCACTGATTAATGTTGAATGTCTAGTTGAACTGATTATGGATAAGCTATCTGAAAATATTCTAAACTTGCTTAAAAAATTCTAACTATATATCCAGGTTATGATTTGGCATGGAATGCTGTAATAACTATGCTATGAGGAATGTGCATTTTTATTTTGAAGGGATAAAAAAAAAAGTTTTATTTTGACAGTAATATGGAATTATTCTGCCATTCTTTTTACCACAGTATGCAATGAAATTATGTATATGAAAATTACTACTTTAAATCAATTCTTTGCATATATATAAGAGTTGAAGCGATAAACTGCAAATACTGCTAGTACAAATAATTGAGCTATCATAATTCAATCAACTTTTTACAATAAGAAAACTGACACTTCTTACTGTGTATTTAAGATTTTATATGGAAAGTTTTCTTGAAACACATTGTTCATTTTTTTGTCTATTGTGATTCAAAGCTTTCCATATAAAATCTTGAAACACAGTAAAAAGCAATCATTTTCTTTTGTAAAATGTTGATTTAATTACAGCAGCTAGAGGGCAGTTCTGCGATATATATTTGACATTGTAATTATTATTTTATAATATTGTGATATTATCCACTCATAAAATGATGATGAGAAAGGATATATTCATAATTGGGCATGTGTATTGAGACTTTCAGTTATAGATGTTTTATATATATATATACATATTGTACTTTGAATGTGGTTGGCTACATTATAAAGCTGCATGAAGAAAAAAAAATTCAATAAATACCAGTAATCAAATTGAGTAGCGAAAATTTAAACGGTTAAAAAATTGAAAAAAAAAAAGTTAATTTATACATATTATTAAATATTGTATATAAATATTTTATAAGGGTAAATAATGATAAATTGCAGTAAAGGGAGAAAAAAATGCTTTTGATATATGAAAGAATTTTGAATTGCATAGTTTAGAAAATTTAAAGCATCTCAAATCTTGTTTAATCTGTCTTTCAAATGGAAGTTTTAATTAAACAACTTGTCCATTTTTATAGTAAATCTGATAGCACATTTGAATCTAATATTAAAATTTTGGAATTAATAAATCTAAGTAAAATATCACGCTATAATTAAAGATCAGCAACAAATTTTCTTTCTTCATATGTTAATTAATAATGTAATTGTCAAGCATTGCTGATCGAGAGGTCAGCGAAAGCTGCTTTACAAGCAGTTGTCCCGGGTTAGTGGGTTCGCTTCCCAGCTGATGCTATGACAAATGAGAAAAAAAAAATAATGTAATTAAAGAGAGAGAGAACAAAACTTTTTTTCATTTATTTAGTATCAAAGTATAATATTAGTTGTAAATTTGTATTCACATGTTTGAAAGAGAATGGAAAAAATGTTTTTCAAAAAATATGTTGATGTAATGATGCAAAGGTAAATTTGTCCCTAACTGGTAATGTATATGTTGTTTGATCAGCATCAAATAGTCTAAATAGGTCTGAAATAAGCAATTAGGCATTTAGATTCCATATTGCTTTGTATTTTGATCCAGTCAAATACTATTTTGGGTATTTTCTTATTATCCATAAATTGCAATCTACCGAACATTTTCATTTTGCTTTTTGCATTTCTCATATAAAAACTTGACCATCCCATTTCTCCCTTGAATTGCCTTCTTTGCCATCTACACATCTGCATTTAATGCATGTCTTCCTACTGCTCTTTGTACTTTTCAATAAGTAATCTAAGACCTTTTTGTAACATATAATGCATAATTACAGTAAGTTAACTTGCTACTGCCATTCCCTTCTATACAATTATAGCTACATCATATTTATTATATGAAGACACTGTTATTCTTTATCAGTCCCTTTCTTTTCTTCGCTTCATTTATCAAATTTTTTCTCCTATTCACCCAAGTAATTTATCATCAAAACTTTTGATATTTTTCTTCATTAAATTTAAATCCCATCTCTTTACTCACCCTTATACATGTCTTCAATATAACTTCCATATTTTCCCCATTTTCTGTACACAAGAATATATCATATGCAAAAGACCTGATAATGTATATACTCCCTTACCACCTACTAATGGTATTTCTACCCCTCTTCCTAGTCTTTCTATTGCTCCCTCCATTTCTCTCAAATATATAACAAAAACAAAATAGATGACACATGGCATCCTTGCCTTAGCCATACCCCATTTTTAACTTTAACTGATTCTATACTTCCTAATTGATACGTGTAGTAATTAATTTCATAAATCTCTTAATAAGATTCACTAAAGCTCCATTCATTTCCAAATTTAATAAACTTACCTATAATCTATTTACTCTATAATAAGCCTTCTCTATAAGTGTATAAATACCAAATATAACTGTCTACCTGTATTCCTACTCATACCTATAAATTGTATAACTGCATATACAACAATCTCCTATATGCCTTTCCGATCAAAAACATCCTGGCATTTCTCCCGCTATATTATTTTCTTCCATCCATTTTGCAATCCTTCCAGCCACCATATGGGCAAAAACTTTATATAACACTGATGTTACCGCTATCGGTCTATAATTGTTAGATTTTCTATGATCCTTACCCTTTCCTTTAAATAGTGGCCTTACACTTGTATTACTCCAGCTATCTGAAAATTCTCTCTTCTGTGCCTTTGCCCTATTTCCTAAATTCATCATCACCTCTGCTGCCCATCCATCTAAACCCTTGCCTTTTCACTTTTCATTTTTCCTGCCTCATTCAATTCATTTTCTGTAAAACTAATATTTCCATTACTTTATGCTTTCATACCTCTAACAAAATGTGTCCCTATCATAACATACACATTTCTACTCACATGTTTCTTTAGTTTTTCTGTAACATCCCTAATTCTATCTCCAGGCAAGCATAATCTTGCATACCTGTTTCTATTTTCCCTTGCAATTACATCTCCACTTTAACAGACTACCCGAGGTCCTAATCTAAATTTTAGTAGGTTGACTCTATATAGCTTCGTAAGGCTTGCCTAATCCCTAATTGGATAGCTATTATCGTTCATCGGTTCCAAGGACCCTCTACACCGATAAACCTGCCGACACTGCTCTATGGATGCAAATATAACAAGCTTTGGAACCTCACGATCTATCCAAACAGATTTATGTATCTAAGTGTAAGTAGATTATTACTATAGCTTCGACCAAGTATATTTATGAGGATCGGATGTGGCGGATCTCAAGTGCCAATCTTGCCATGTAAAAAGAATTATACTTCTCAAAAACACAAAAGGTTCTAACTGATCTTACTTGGATGCCCTATCCTAGCTAGCTCGACCTCAAGGCTTGGGAGACTATGTCTATGGGAGAATGGAGTTATACTTTAATTTCTATTATGGCAAATTTACATGTCTGTAATATTTTGTATCTAATCTGAAAGATGCTATTTGCGAGATTTGTGGCCAGGAACCTTAATAGGCCAGTATAAGCGATAACTAACATGTTGAAATTGGACGAACCTCATAATATAAATAAATATACAACCTATTACTAGTTTAGAAATCAAATATTTATTACTTTACATACAGACTAATAGTTCTATCACACAATACAGATACACAACATAAATATAGTAATATACTCATATGAAAGAGGGTAATTATACACAAAAGTTTATGTCAGATTAACTTATTTTAGTTTCCCTTTTTTTAATTTAAATTTGAATAAGCACATATTTCTTAGTTTTGGCATTTGATAATTCTATATTTGTTATTATAAATAAAAGTCATAGTTACCTTCTTGAGGCTCGAAGTTTCATTCATCGAGGACAATTGACCTGTAAGCTTACAGTATTCATGGTAGCAATTCCCGAAGGCTAACTGAACTTGCAGATAAATAATAGTTTGATACAAATCCAAGTCAGAGAATCTATTTATGATGGGCAAGATCTGTTATTTGGAATTATGTCACAAAATTCCTGCTGTTCTGGAGATCTGGGATTACTTTGCTTAACTAGTTTATATGGAGAGAGTCTCCATGAGTCTGGGTCATCTTGAAAAAATGGTACAGATCAGCTATACTTCGAGAGCAGGCTTAACGAACCTACACGTATATTTCTATCCCAGCATTACAATGGTGTCCATTATTATTAGATTTTATTGAACACATTTTTTCTTTTTATTTTCTTTGACGTAACTGTCTTTTTTTTTTCTTTTTACCCCTTTCCCCCCCAAAAAAAATACTTTTTCGCGTAATCCTGCCCTCTCCGACCTACACTTTTCTTTTCACAAAAGTCTATAGCCAGTTTATCAATAAGCCACCTCGCCATCCCCTTCGGAATGCTTTTAACATGATTTTTGGTTTTCATTGTTCAAACCTACTTAATTGCTAGTTCTTGGAATTTCCGACATCAAGTGTTCTGATAAAAGAGAAATTGCCCACAGTGCAAATTGCAAAGTCCTTACATTACTTTTATTTTTATATTTCATTTTCTTTTGGTTAAAACAAAATTATGCACCAATACCGATATCATTTTTACAATAATAACCCACAGAAATAAGTAATATATATAAACACTTTGCGTATATCCGCCCCTCTTTATTTTTATATTTATAAAATCTATCCAAATAATTATAACAACTAACCACAATGTAACATTTACTATATATATTATCTTTTCACTCATTCAGGTGGTTAGTATACTTCATTTACTCTCTTTGTAATAGAGTTCAAACCCAGCTACTGGTACACCACATTCTCTAATTAATAAATCATCTATCAATACTGTTTCATAGTTTACTTTCCCTACTTCATCCGTAACATTCTCTTCCACCTTCTGAACTTCCTTACCTACTTCTTCCTTATCGCTTCTATTCATTAATTACTTAATCTGCTCACATTTGGTCTCTAATGATTTTAATTTTGCTTCTACATCCTTTATCTCTTCCTCTATCTTACTTATTCTTTGGATAACCATCTCCATTGCACTATTTACGTCATCCATCTCTCAACACTCCACTAAAAACATTATTCTATCTTCCTCAATTACCTTTTGCTCCATTTCTCCTGACTTTCTCATTAAACTATCTACATTTAAAAACCATTTTTTCATCTCTTTTGTAACATTTATACACAGTTTACATAATCATACACCTATTACATCCTTCCTAGTCTTATTTAAACATTTCAAATGATAAATCTTATCGCATACAGTATATTCTCCACAATATTCCTTATTTTTCAAGTTCCCAACTCTATATTTAACTTTATGCTTTCTCTGTTACTCTTCAAACCCCTTTATAAAAGTAATTATGTCTATAGCGATATAAAAAATATAGATGTTGCTACGCATGCAATGTAGATTGTAATTGTAAATTAGCTAAAGCACAGTGAAAAGGGCAAAAATTAATATTTGCTGAAAAGAGCTTTTATGTCTATGATTATTATTATATATATTATTGCTAATATATTCACATAATGGATTAAATTTCTTTCTATTTTTGAAGATTATATTAAGAATAATTAGTTAAATTAATAGGCTAAAGCAAATAATAATTTCATTCCATCACTTTATTATCTAAATCATAAAATGATAACAGCATACATAATCAACAATGTACATAGGAGTGATAAATGATTCTCTTTATATATATATAGTATAGAGTAATAACCACAATTTTTATTTTGCATCCATTTTTAATGGGGACTAGTTATTGACTCATTATATTTTATATTTCTTTTATTTCAGGTATCCACAAAATTACTCTATTTTATATCAATCATACTTTTTATCTGGAAATATTACTGCAAGTATATATATAAAAAAAAACCAACAGCTTTAATTTTCAAACAATATCACATTGCCATTATTTTCTTTTTAAGGACAGAATGAATAATCAATTTCTTTCCACAAATTAAATATATAATAATTAACAATAAATATTTTTTTAAAAAAAAATTACCTATTTTTTTAAGGTCAAATTTAAAATAAAGAAAATCTGTAAATAGCAGTTATTTTCTGATGAAAATTTTTTAATAGCTTATTATTTATAAAAAGTTTATTTATTTTATAAATTAAATAATAGGGACTCAGTTTGTGAATATATAAAACAACAGAAATTTTACACAACAGACTGCATAGAAAATCACATTTTTAGTGGAAATGTGTTCAAAGAAGTTTAGTAAATATCAATTTGTTAGTGAACATAAATTATACTAATAATTAACTTTCTTAAATATTTCTTCTAAATATTATATACATTATTAAAATAATTTATTTAATTTTTCAAGTCAGATACAAGACAAACTCTTATACATTTTAAATCAGAAAATGAATTTAAAAATTTTTTTCTACCTAATTTATGAATTAATTTTTTATTAAACAGATGAAATGCATTCACACAATGTTAAATTAGATAAAATAATGTTCTAGTATAAGTAGTATTTGTTTTTTTCACTTTTCTTTTTAAATAAAGTGTTATTACGATTATTAGAAATATATTATTACACTATTTCTTTTCAGGATTTATAGAATAACTGAGATTGCAAAATGACTTTGTGAAATTAGATATCCTAAAAATTTTCCCTAAGTAAAAGTGGTCAAGTGACTAAGTGATCACTTTAGCCCCTAATATTTTAGGTTGTAATTTACCATCATTTACTTGAAAGATGTCAAGTAATTGGAGGGGTGGGGGGAAGAATATGATCTTGGTTGGAAAGATTTGGCAAAGAATTGTAGATATGATACTATCTGGAAGAATATCTGTTGAAAAAATTTCTGTTAAGCTTGGCTGATGAAAAACTGCAATAGCAACTAATGACCACCAGTAATCCATCATGTACTGAATCCATTAAAAGAGACATTGTCCAAAAGAAGTTCCGCCAATTTAACTCAGTAGATCCCAAATAAACAACTATTCTAAGAACAAATGGATCCAAAACATCTATAAAAAAAAAAATAGAATGCTAATGCTACCTACTGCAGAAATCCTGGTCATAAAGTGCAATTGAAAAAGTACAAAGGATTTGCTGTACTAAAAATTAAAAAGATACAAATAAAAAAATTGCAGAGTTAATTCAGAAAAACAGAATTTAACATTAAAACTAATAAGGCTGACATAGATAGTTTTCAACAAATAAAGTTCATAATACAAGCTGTAA
Organism: Epiperipatus broadwayi; assembly: GCA_028023455.1. Taxonomy (NCBI): domain Eukaryota; kingdom Metazoa; phylum Onychophora; class Udeonychophora; order Euonychophora; family Peripatidae; genus Epiperipatus; species Epiperipatus broadwayi. The sequence continues at coordinate 225,494 of JAQFVV010012498.1, forward strand.
TAAAACAATAATGATGAAAATAGACTTCAAAGCTCATGTACTAGGTATTGAACCTTGTTAAGTAAAGGGACTAAAAACTACCTTGAAGTCAGTGAAAACAAAATTAAAAGCTAAGGAAGCAAATAGAAGACCATTATTGTAATTGATGTTAACTGAATAGCAGCAAATAAATAAATGATAAAAGAGGCTGCCTTATTGATCTCATCTGTGTATTTAAAAGATTATGTGTGCAATGTGAAAAACAACTCAACTAAAAGCAATAATGTAAATAAATGCTTGTTAGTGATTTAATTAAGCCTAAACATTTAACAAAATTGGATGTGTTGTAAACTTATAAAATAACAAGTATATTCAAGAAGTTTAATATATAATAATTAGAGTCAGATAATATAACAAAGAAAAAGTATAATTTAAAAAATCATAATTAGTGTTACTGGATTTAATAAATAAAGATATATATATATAAAACTATTTATATAGACTAAAAGTAACAAATGAAAGTATTCTCAGTGGTTTGAGATAATTCCAGAGAATGGAGAACAATTAAAAATAAGACTAATCATGAATTCAAATGAGAAGCCAACATATTAAGCAAGAAGAAGCAGCTAGAAAAAAAAGGAAGAAACTGGACTAGCCTCAAAACTCAGTGATTTTTCAATTCAAGATTGCAAATGGAATCTAAGAAAGCTAAAGGGCCCCTTCTGATCCAAATTGATTTTTATAAGCCTTCAGATGTTTAAAGTTTACTGAAAGTGAAATATTTACATCAAATTCACCCAGAAGAGACTAATGCATCAAGCAAAAAGAAACAACTAAAAAAAAAGATATGGTTTGTCCTAAATATTATTTGACCTTCCAGATAAAGATCACAATTGGAATCTATGGATGCTAAAAGGACATACTAGTCAAAATTTTATAGGGATGCTGAAAGAACAACTTGATCAGAATTTTGTAAGCCTTCATATAAAAACTTGTAAAAAACTTAAAAATATATAACTTTATGTTTTACAAATGTAATTAAGTTAAATAGTTGTTTTAACTTCAGATTTATCGGGTTTATTAAAATGAATGTTGTTGAATTAAATATTCATATTAACTTACTTGCTCAGATGATCATTGATTCATGCCTCCATTTGAATTCATTGATGAAATCAGAATTGCATTTTGTTGGAGAAATTCCAACACTGCAATGGTATAGTCATATCAAGAATGCAAAAAATGAATAACTTTCAAAAGTAGATAACATAGTACAAAAACTGATACTGCTTTGCAAGTAAATGAAACATATTTTTCTGCTTTTATTTTCCAAAATCAAGTAGAAAAAATGGTGGGACAACCTAGAGCTAATATAATAAACTTCAATAATTAACACCTATTGTTTATGTCCTAAGTATTCAATTATTATTGATGTGCAATGTAGTTTTCTAATATCTATATATTATATACCTATTCTCTACAAACATTTAGTTTTTTTAAAAAAAAAAGGGGGGGGGCTCATTTATGTTTATATTTCTAAAATTAAGATGTTAGGATAATTGAACTAAGAGTATTAAAATATTGATGATAATCAAAAGTAATTACATGGCAATAATATTCTAATATCTAATTTAATTGCCTGCTTTGATCAGAAAACTTATATACATATTTTTTCAAGAATTAAATAAAATTAAAGTGTATTTGTAAAATAACATTTTGAGAAAATGCTTATATTTTTAGCATAAATGTAAAAATGACTTTGTAAATCAGGTTGAACAATACTTATTAGCTGTATTCATCTAATACACGCAGAAACATTATTTCTGTTAAATGACACATTTTACAAAAATATTAATTAAAAATAACCAGTGCAGTAATAAATTATAAAAACAAACAAAGCTGAAAAAAAAAGCAAAATAATATTGAATTGAATTATATAAGAATTGTATGGCATCATTTACAAAACATTTAGTCAGAATAAAGATTTATTCTAATTTTGAAAGCACAAGTACACACTTTAAATAGTAAAAAAAAAAATTATTATAATATTTGAAAATAATAATCATAGTATTAAATACCAGTCTTACCTTCACTTCATAATAGTGAACTCCATATGTAGGTAAACTTTCTACAATCGTCATATAACTGAAATAAAAAAAATAAAAAAATGTAAATCTTCAAAATAAAAAAAATATATTTGGAATATAATTTTTAAACAATTTTCTTTAGAAAAGTAATTTCCTGTTTTTCTAGGAAGTGACTTAATTGAGTATCCAGGGTGATTTTCAAACATTAACTGAATCCGGATGATCTAGAAGCTTAAAAATTTAAATAAAATAACTGGAGATAAAGTTCTGAATAAATGGTTAAAAGAATTTAACAAGTTGTTTACATTGAAATGCACAGCTTATTCTGTACAACTAGTCAAATCATGGATTAGAATAAGAATTAGGGGATGATCATTTCATTTCTAAAACAACAACCATGGAAGTAAACATGATTAAAGAGGACTAGTAGATTAGTAACAATATTTAATTAAAAAAACACCCATCAAATTTACTTGCAAAAAATAGGAATGTTAAAAATATTAACTGGAATCTTTTTAAAAAAAATTGTAAAGACTATCTATTTGTTTAAAATATGTTGAATAAAGCAAATCAGATGATATACATTATATGTAGTATATATAAAAATAAAAGACTTAATAAACTGAATAATCATTTGCTGTTCTTGGATCTCTTCCATATAAAGTTTATCTAGAATGTTTTAGGTAAATGGTTCATTCAAATTTTCTCAGTATCTGTGGATTTACAACTTTATATTCTTTTCATCATCGGTACTACACTTTGTTTTAGGTTTATTAGGAACCAGGTCTGGTTTAACATCCAATTCTGAAAAAAATTTTGGTCTAATTCTTTAATTTCTTTTAGTAAGTGTAAAGACATTTTAATCATGACATAATCTTCTCCACTTTCGAAGATAGTCTTATTTCTCAGTGACCAAATGGAAAAATTTATAAATGCTGCCAATCTTATGACCCCAAAATGTCCACTCTTGAAGGCCTTAGTCAAATTTATACAAGCTGATTCTTTGTTTTTAATGAGAGATTTAAAAATGTTTCTTATGCTATTCCAAATTTGACACTCCTTCAATATATGTGCCATTGTCTCATCATTATGCTTACATAGTGCGCATATAGGGTCCAGAGGGCATTATGAGAAGACAATGGCACATATATTGAAGGAGTGTCAAATTTGGAATAGCATAAGAAACATTTTAAAATCTCTCATTAAAAACAAAGAATCAGCTTGTATAAATTTGACTAAGGTCTTCAAGAGTGGACATTTTGGGGTCATAAGATTGGCAACATTTATACATTTTTCCATTTGGTCACTGAGAAATAAGACTATCTTCGAAAGTGGAGAAGATTATGTCATGATTAAAATGTCTTTACACTTACTAAAAGAAATTAAAGAATTAGACCAAATTTTTTTTCAGAATTGGATGTTAAACCAGACCTGGTCCCTAATAAACCTAAAACAAAGTGTAGTACCGATGATGAAAAGAATATAAAGTTGTAAATCCACAGATACTGAGAAAATTTGAATGAACCATTTACCTAAAACATTCTAGATAAACTTTATATGGAAGAGATCCAAGAACTAGAAAATGCCATTATAAAGTTATTCACCTAATTGATGAATAATAAGCAAGGGCTTTCATTTGATTAACGGATCACTTTTAATCAATGACCCAATAAATATATTAAGACTGCTTTAATAATGCTTAGTGGTAACTGATTTATTTATTATAAAGAATTTATGATATATTTCATGTAATTTTCAGTCTTACATATTCTATGAAAACCTGTTTTTAAGTAATTTTTAACAATGTAATCCCTATATTGGATTGGCTAACCTCAATGATCTACAAGTAAAGTGTATGGTTTTCATATATGGTTCATAATGATTAATCTCTCGATATTTAAAATGTTAAATTAATACCCACAGAAACATTGGAAATGCTCTTCACTTGATAAGATAAAGCTGTATAGACTAAATGGCCAAATATGGTATTAATCATTATCCACATGTTCATAAATTAAACAAACTTATATGTGTTTGAATTGACTAACACCATCACATATGTGATATACATGATCAGATTAATATAAATGGGCCACTACTATTATTTCTGGAATGGGAAGTTATATGTCTTCAATTTCTGGTGATAACTAATGTCTTAATGTAATTGATATGAAATTAATTGTTTTTTGTTTATATATACAAGCGTAACCTCTGATTTTGTTGACTGGTCTCCTTTGAGAATGATATGCAAATGTCCTTTTTGTAAATGATTCTTATAATTTGTGAATAAAATTTCCTTTTGAAAGATAATCATTTGCTGGGAAAAAACAGGATGACTATTAATTAAAAAAATCATAAGCTTACTTAGAGATTCTTAACTATTTAAAAAAATTACTCAAGTCCCACCTGCATTAAAATTCCAAGTTATGGCACTACCATAAGGCTTATCATGTATACACTTAATAATACTATTATAAAACCATAAAAAATTATTTTATCAATAGAATATAAGATTAAATAAAATATAGCTATTTTTATTTGGTTTGTTCTTCATTGCAAATTAAGATTTCATGTTAAATACTCAATGTTGATCAATATTATGGGTATCTAAAATAATATACATAAAACATATTAGATCACTACACAGGCATTTTTTTTTACATTTGATATATGAAAAAAAAAAGTTAGCTAATTCCAACACTGTTTTCAAAATAGTATTTTGGATTTCTTTATATTTTATGCATTGTCCACAAAGCACATCTCTTACCTCTCTATTACATTAAATCTTTGTTTACATAATACTTAATAAAATTGCTTGCAATGAGATTGAGACTATTTTATTTATTTATTTATTTATTTATTTATTGAATAATCAGTTGCTTGTAAGTGACAGCAAAACACCAAAAAGGCAAACTGAGCAAACTTGCATTCAAATGGATTTCTTTCTTTTTTTTTTTTTTTTTGCATTTTTCCCCTTTGAACTTTTTCAGTAGAGAATTAAAAATTATTTTGCCATCCTAACATATATTCTTTATCAATCTTATCAGAAGCATATTGCTCTATGCCAGAACCATCTATTGCAAATTTGAGTAATCAAGTTAACTATAATAACTAAGAACATTAATATATGTAATTACTGACTTAATATCCCATTTATATGTATGCTAGCTGCTTTAATACAAAACCTTAATGTGTTAAAATATTACCTTATTAACTTGGATAGTATACAAAAAATAGATAGCTGTTGAGTGTATGCAAATCCAATATTCCTCTTTGACAGATGCTAACAGTCGAAAAATAATCTGGACTTGCTAGTTCCTATCATCTAGCATCATACTAATTATTCCAAGTTAAACAAAAGATGAACTTATATAAGGCTTACAGTTACAAAAACTACCCCAAACCATCAAATTTTCCCCATCCATTTAATGATTTTTCTGTTTTTAATCATTTAAAAAAACATCACAAAGAAGTGAAACAAATGGTGCATATATATATTTGGTATTAAAAGCAACCAAAATTTCTCATCCATGATGGAATCAAGAACAATGAGAATCAATATAAAAATATTGACACTTTGAAGATATTATGTAATCACTATATTAAACACAGCTTGCTTTAATTTTTTACTTGTTATGTGGTTTATGAAATTAGCCTTAGACCCTTGTCATAGAGATGTTTTCAACCAAGAATTAAAATTTCAAAATTAAATGTCATACATTTTAGGTTTTTTTTTTTAATGAAATAAGTAAAATTAAATATTGTTACTAACTTTAAATGTATATAAATTTACACAGGTATCTTATTTATTTGTTTTCATGTTCACTCTCCTTTCTCTTTATACTCTTTATATATGTGTGTATATATAACAATAATGAAAGTTAAATTTACTATTCTTTATAGAGCTACAATTAACATTGCTAATCACTACAGTAACATAAAATTAATAACTGCGATTGGTATATATTACAAATGTAAAGCTTTTTAAATTTACCTTTAAAAAAATCAAACTAAAAAGTGAACTGCTGTTTACTACAAATTATGTTTATGCTTTATAAAAAAAAAAGTATAAACGTGTATAAATATTTTAAGATTTGTATGTGCATATATATTAGTATATAGTTTAAGGAATTAAAATATTTTAAAAGTCTATTACTAAAATATTTATTCATTCTTCAAAGAATAATTTTAATGAAAAATTAAAAAAAAAATCATTCATAATTTATCTTTCTATCACATTTTTCATTAAATTCTGAAATTAATTTCAGTCTTATGCAAAAAAAATAAATTATTATGTTTGCACAATATTTTAATAGTATAACAAAATAAAATATTTTAAATAATAAAGAAAGACCTTACAAGAACAAATTACAGATACTGTAATTAAATTATGTAAAACTTCCAAAATGATTTTAAAATGAAAAGAAAGAAAGCTAGTTTATTTTCAAAAAAACTTTGTATTATCAGTCTACTAAAATTTACATAAGCGAAGTATCTTCAAATAAAGAGACCAAAAAAAAAAAAAGCAATTTCAAACACATTATTTTGTAAGATTTAGATGTATATATTCTGATTACTATATCAATTCTAAAATCATGGCATAAAATGTGTTAAAGGAGTGAAAAGTAATGACAGTCTATTAGGAATGATGTTCCAACATACTTCAGGCAAAAAACTTAACATACATTCCATAAATTACTATCATATTTGAGATAAGGAAAAGTTTAAAAACATACTGCTTAAGATGGGCAGAACTTTGAACTATTACCCACATAATAATTTTATTACTTTAAAATAAAAATGATGTTTTTTCTTTATTATTTTCAGCCCATTATTTTATTAACTCCACAATTTTTAGTTTAAACATAAACATTAGAACTTCGTATTTATATGAAATATCATTACTGCTATTTATTTCATTTTCAGACCACTGCAGGATATAAATTTCTCTGAGATTAATCCATTTTTTTTCAATCCAAGCTTTTCTTTAGGCTCCAGGTATGTGAAGAGTGCCTGTATTTCAAATATTTACACATTAAGCCTGTATCCTGAACCATCCCTCTTATATGTATTTAAATGCATAAGATCTTATACATGAGGTGTCACAGTGACTTGAGGTCAACATGGGAATGGCAATAATATTGGTATCATCAGATTTCAATTGTATAGATGGCTGAAGAGTTGGAGTAGATTGAAGGCTGTCGGCTGAAGAGTTGGAGTAGATTGAAAGCTGTCCATTGTATGAAGATATACTTAATATAAAAACTGAGCACTGATTATATATATGTGTGGGAGACGATAATCTGGACCAACTGATGAGTGCTAGTTCAGCATGAAATACATATATTGGTGATTATTTATCTTTTCTACATATGGGTGGTCATGTGTATCAGTAGTATGAGATAGTGTGGATAGGTGAAAGATGCTTGAAAATCTGAGTTCAAATCCCTCATATTTACAATTAGGCTCCAGGTATGTGAAGAGTGCCTGCATTTCAAATATTTATCTCATACATCTATTTTATATATGATTTTTTTCTAGGTCTTTTACAAATTTTTGAGATGTAGTCTAAATCTTTGTTTGCCCACTTTTATCATTTCTTCTAGCAACAGATCCAGTCCAACTCTGTTAATTAATTCAATAATGTTAATGATACTGTTTGTTTTTCATCTATATATTTTGTTTTTGATCCTTTATTATTATTAGTTACTATTAATGTAATGTAAATTCCTAGTATTCAGAGGAATAGGATTTCTTCGGAACAACTTATTTACTTTTTCACTGTTTTGTTTAATGGCATATTTGTATTGCAATGATGTCATCTATCCAATTCATCGCTTATCATCTTTTTTCAAGATTAATCTTTCCAAATATCATATACTTTTCTAATGAATTGCATCATTGATGGTACATTTACAATAAAATAAGTTCAGTCTAGTCATTTATATTTCACTTGCAAAGTTTAAGTCTACATGTCCAATCAACCACTTGTTCATTTTCCTTGTTGATTATGGTATTCTCAAATCTGCTCTTGCACAATAGTTCAAAACCATCACTATTTTTCTATTCTCCTTCAGTATCAAACCTTTCTTATTCATAGATTTTCAATAAATGCCATAGATTGAATAACTCTGATTTTCAATTTTAAATATGTTTTCCAGGCTTTTCAGTGCCTGTTTATTCAGTATTAGTCTACGAAAATTCTTTTGGTTGCTGTATTCTTTGTTGTCAATGAGTAATCCAAAAGGACAAAAAACTATTAATGATCTTTGCTTTCATCATCATTTTTAATATCAGCTGTGATCCCTATCATCATAATTATTATTAGCTTTTATAGTCATCATAAATAGTAAATTAAGTTAGTTAATTCATCCATATTCTCTTGAAAATAAAGATAAAGCATCACTATCATAAAATTTCTTAAAACAAAATCAGATTTAAGTGAAAGAATTTACCATTTACATAGATAGTATACTTTTTTTTAAACTCAGACTTTCACATGACCCTCAACCATCCATGCTATCTCATACCGCTGATACACTTGATCACGCACATGTTGAAAAGATAAATAATCACCAATATTTATAACGGTCCGGATTTAGGGGACTTAACGTATCTACACTATGAGGGCACCACTAGGCTACTTAGAACCTAGAAAATTTATAAAGTAGGCAAGTTTAAAAAAAAAAAATTATTTTATTTTATATATTTTGATTTTGACTGTTAGCCCATTATTTCATGGAGTAGCAGAGATTTAAAACATTTTTATAATAAATTCCTATCTAAGATATATTTCAATATTAAAAAAGGAATAAAATAAGTCACTGCCAGTAATTATACACACAAACATTTATTAACGCACATATAAATTTTGAATCATTTTAACATTACTTTTACTTTATAATTTTAACTTGATTTTAGAATTTGATTTTACATTTTAACTTTTATAAGCTATTATAAGTTCGCACAAATGGATTTATGAAAGTTTGTTTTATAATGTTGAGTATAGATCGGTTACATAGATTACACGGTTAAAAACATTTCAAAATAGACATAACCGATCAAAATACAAAGTCATTGATAATGTCAATTGCAGAGGGAATACAAGAAACCCAATGGCATTCATCATAAGATGCCGCATTGACATCGATGACTTATATAATCGAATATGAAAACCACAAACATAAGTAACCGATAACGAATCCATGCAAGTGCCTATACCCAACTTAATTTTAATGCATCTTTATTTAGAGTGTCGAGTATGAATAGACTGCATAGATTTGTATTTGAAAAGAAATATTCTATCCTTATTTAACCTTAGGCCAAAAGCTCGTAGTTAAACCAACTTCAATCCATCTGATGTATTCAATGTAATACGAATACGACAATACGAGATTCCATACTGTCAGAAATGTACATCTGAGCAGCAGGGTTAAGAAAATAAATTGACTCTCATCCAGATAGGAATACTACATCTATCTGATGAGAAGAGGAATAAAAAAAACTCCATAGGAAAAGACTGCGGTCATTTTAACCGACTTACGATCACATTCCATAGGCAAAGGGGTTGTGCGGCGTATAATTCGATTCTGCATGTAGCAAACCTCGTACTACATCTACTAATTACACCAATATATCTAATCCACTAACCCAATTCAACTACGAAACGAATAACCTAAGATTACCCTCCCCTAATAAAACTTTACAAATCTATATAGCCATTCACGCCTGACTTAAGTTTAACATTTATATAATATTAACGAAAAACAAAAATCATAAATAAAACTTAAAAGAACAAAAAAAATAAATGGAAATGATTTTAAAAAAAAATACATCAAATTAAATTACTTATTAATAAATTAAGTTGGTGAGATAGGATTCTATTTCTATAAATTCAATATTGGGAAAAAGTTTATATTTTAGAGTTCTTAGTGTTTTCAAATTAATATTCATTTAAGTTCATAATGTGCTTACGGTTTTAGAAATGTTCATTAGTTATTATACTTCTTACTGTTTTAGAAAAGTTCATCCTTTACAGTTGCTTGCCATTTGGAATCCAGCATTAAATCCCTCAATGATCCTGTGGTCCTCAATATAAGAAAAGTGATGTTTCATTTTCCTTTTTTTTTTTATAACAACTGAAGGAATTGAAAGTGCTTCTTTCAATCCCTTCACCTCCAACTCTCCGACTTAACACATCTGTCTTCTCTTACATTTCTTCACTCGCTCCATTTATTTCCAAACTTTTCCTTTTATATGTAACTTTTGGATCCAATGGACATTATGTCATCGATGATGATGATCCTTCCGTTGAGGTCCGATTTCCTGATGGATTTCTTTCATTGGCTATTAGTTTCTATTGTTTTCCTATCTAACCCTTGCTTATACATTTAAATGCCCAAGGGCTAGTTCACTTGGACTAATTAAAATAATCATTTCCATTTTTCAATAACATTAATTAATTTGTTTTGTACAAACTTAGATATATTTTTATCTTTAAATCTTTACTGAAAATTTAGTTTTAAAATACTTTTTCTTTAATAAAGTTTTCGTTTAATAATTTTTTTTTCATCTGTGCGATTTTATATATATATACGAGTTTAAGATAGAATTAATTTTCAATTTTTAATTCTTAAAAAAAAAAGAAGTTTTTATTTGCGAACTTTTATTTTTTTAATGTTTAATAATAATAAAAAAAATAATGTAACGGCGTATGTGCCCGTTACAATATGTATGTCCTGTACATGAGAGGTCTGAGTGACTTGTGGCTAACATGGATAGAATGAGAAGGTGGTCTTTGAGCATTCCATCATCAGATTTTCAATGAAATAGATGGTTGAAGTTGTAGGGTGTAATAGTTTGAAGCCCGTCCATTAAAGTATAAAGATTGGCTATCTTAATATAAGCTGAGCTTTGATTGTATATATGTGTGTGGAGATGATAATCTGGACTAACTGACAAATGCTGGTTTAGCACAAAATATGTATATTGGTGATTATTTATCTTTTCAACATGTGTGTGATCAAGTGTATCAGTGGTATGAGATAGCATGGATGGTTGTGTGTTGAAGTCTGAGATCAAATCCCCTATATATTATATATAAAAGTGCAGGTATAAAAAAGTCTGTACAGTAGAAAGAAAAAAAGTCATATACTTCTTTTTATGATTTTAATTACAAAAAAAAAAGTTAACATGAAACCGTAGTGACAATGACAGCAATTAACACAAAAAAGTTTGACATATATATATATGTAATAAAAATAATAACGAATGTAATGATAATAATATATTATAAAAAATCTCACAATCTGCATAAATATTTCAGTTAATCACTAAACCAAATATAGTGGAAACATATATCATCAAGTCAGATCACAAGATTCCCAAACTTTAACATTAGCAGATTATCAATTAAATATATATATAGTACGCGATCTCTGCCATTTTGAATTTCAAAATCGATCAAAAACATCGTCTGACACATCTAAGTGATAAAAAAATACTGAAAAATTTCAGATTCTGTATCTCATTTTAAATTATAAGTCAAATAATTTATATAGAGAGAGAGCAAGATTACAAATAGAATAGTTTTAAACCTTAATCAATAAATATTAGCCATCCTTCCTTAAATTTAATACATATTTCTTAGAATCTAAACAATATGCTTTGATATGATTGGGAGGGGGGTAAGAAAAGAAACTTGAAAAAAAAAAAAATTTAAATCTTGTTATTGTTGAGTTTAAAATTTAAGAAGTTTTGCTGTGTTCTCCCTCAAGAGGGGAAAACAAACAATTTAATTTCCCTCATCATTCAAAGTAAACTATAAAAAATCCATTTTATAACTTTTTATAGATTCTAAAATTAATGAAATAAAGTTAAGCCAGTATATATATACAGTCTAGTTTACAAAAATAATTTTAATTTCTATATACGTTTGCGTACAATTAAGCAGTCTATAATATCGGTATTCATATGAAAACTAAATAATCTTTAATAAATTAGCTGAAATTAATATTATTTTTGTAAACTAGGCAATTTAGTGTTTTGTTTGATCTATCTAATTATATATATATTTAAAAATTACATTCCATAGATTTTTTTTTGTTATTGCAAATGTCACAACAATAACTAAATTTCAACAATAACAAGATTTAAAAGTTGTTTTTTTTTTTTTTAAGTTTCTTTTCTTAAACCCCCCCCCCCCCCCATCATATCAAAGCATAGTGTTTAGATTCTAAGAAATATGTATTAAATTTAACGAAGGATGACTAACATTTATTGATTAAGATTTAAAACTATTCTATTTGTAATCTTGCTCTCTCTATATATAATATAAATTATTTGATTTATAATATAATATAAATTATTTGATTTATAATTTAAAATGAGATACAGAATCTGAAATTTTGCAAATAAAGAGAACATCTTCTGGTAAGAAAAAATACAATTAATTGTAAAATGAATTAAGTTTTAGTTTGACTTTTATATATATACCTTCGATTTTTCACGTTTTGACCTTACTTTTTTTTTAATATGCGATATCATATCTATTTTGTAAGGTTTTCGGGGTTTTTTTTAGTTTTCGCGTACTTTTTTATCACTTACATGTATCAGACGATGTTTTTGGTCAATTTTGAAATTCAAAATGGCGGAGATCGCGTACTAAATTTACACCTATATATATTTATGATATACAAACAAGCAAGAGTATGCAAAAGTCACTTGAACACTAAGATATATTTTAAGGAGATTACTATTTTAATCATTATAATGTAATAAATATTTATTATATTCTCAAAACGTCAAGTAACTTTCAAGCATTGAAGTGGGAGATTAAATCAAATTGTAATTAATTGACTAAATTGAACATTTTTCTTTTATTTTTTTTTTATCTCTGCTGGTAATCTATCTAGAAATCTTTCTTTATTTGACTAAGCTACTGGAAGCATAAAAAAATAAATGTATAATTATCTGCCTATTCCATCATTTATATAATTAATCTATAATTTCGTATTATTTATTTGCTATGTCAGAGTATTCTTCATTTAAATGTAGTGCATTAATTAACAGAAAATATTAATTTACAATTTCTTATGCATAATAAGATTCAGGTAGACTTACAGTAATAAATTATATATATACCCCCAGGTTCATTAATGTAATTTTAAAGATCTACACAGGCTGCTGAAGTTCCTATGTTTGCTTTGGAATCCTTCAATGATGAAATTATTGGAATATTGTTCTATTCCTAATTGAAACTCTTTTTGGCTAGTAAATTCATGACATAGTAACTATATTCTCCAACAGTGATAAAACAAATAGTTTACTGAGATTAAAAACTGACTTTTAATATCTTTCAACTATTTACTTTTAACTTCCATAAAACATTACTTCTTTTGTTTATCATTGTTAGTTTGCTTTAAGAGATTTAAAATAATATATTCTCTTAAGCAAGCAGATGTTCTTATAATTTTTCTATATTTTTGTATTTATTGAGAAATGGCTTCCTTACAATTAACTTTCTTCTCAGCTATCTTGTTTGTTTCTCTAGAATTTCTAAATTAGATGGATTACTTCTTGGCTCTTCTGACAAATATGGTTTATATGCTAATAATATAACACTTTTCTATTGAGAATAAATGGATGAACATACATACAATTATAAAAATATGTAAATGTGTGCCTCAATTTTTTATTAATTATTTTTTTAAAATTTTGTTTATGCTATAATTTTAATTTGTATGTGCATATTTAAGCTAGACGTAATTAGAGGAATTTGAACTCAGACTTTGAAGCTCATCCATTAAAGTTTGAAGATTTGCTAACTTAATATAAACCTAGCATGGATTATATGTATGTGAGAGATGATGATCTGAACTAACTTATGAGTGCTGATTCAGTACAGAGTATGCATATTGGAGATCATTTATCCTTTTCACATGTATGTGGTCATGTGTATTGGTTGTATAAGAGGAAGTAGATGACTGAAGGGAACTTGAAAGTCTGGGTTCAAATCCCCTCTTAATTATATGCATACTAAACATATAAAAGAATTATATATGTGCACATGTTGAAAAATACTGCACATATGCAGCTCAAACAATTATATATATTCTATTCTAATCAAAGTTTATCAACAAAATTTTTACTATGTCCAATAGTAATGTGACTTCATAGCCACATTTGGAATCAGAATAAAATTTATGAAGAATGAATATAAAGTAAAATAGTTATAAATTAAGTTTGTAAATATAAATCATGAAATATTTGAATTTACATTAATTAAACACACAAACTTAATTAAAAATAAGATAATTAACATGTTATCTATAATAATTATATAAATAATCATATAATTAAATAATTTATGATTAAATTAGATAACATATTTATCAAATAACATCAATTACATAGGAAGTTAACTTAATGTAAATAGAAATGTTGGCTGTGATCAGTGTTTATTATTTATTTTTCCAGTTCAAACCTTCTACTACCTACATAAATCATTGCATTAGAGTCACAAATTGGAAAACTGTAGATAAAATGAGAAAGGATGAAGAAAATAATTAATTAGCAGTTGCATGTTAGAGTAACTAATGATAGAGTTTGTAAATATCATTATAATTGTATCTCTAAAATAATGATATCCATCCAGGAAGTGAATAAATATTCTTGTTTTTCTTCCAGACATGTAGCTATCTTCCAGTCATGTAGCTTTGTAATAAGTGTGAAGGAAAGATATCAAGTCAAATCTCTTAATGTCTAAAAAAAGAAAATGCCATTGGTTGCTAAGCATATATTTGGAAATAATTGACCTGTTATAAGCTTGAAAAATAACTGATCTATCTATAGTATATTATCTGTTAAATCATGATTGAAAATAATTGATTTATCAACTGTATATTACCAGCCATAAAATAATGAATAGTAAAGAAAACAAAAAGCACAAGGACAATAAATAATACAGAAATCAGCAGTAAAGTAAAATTGTAGTATAAAACTTTGTCAAGCATTAGTGGTAGAGAGGCCCGGTTGATGCTATGACACATGAGAAAAAAAAAACTGGTAAGAGGTACAAAAAAAGTTGTGTACAAGCTATATATTTAAACTGTAGACGATAATTTACCTTTAACATTGAATATTTATTTTTTTGTAATTTTTAATATTCATAATTATTTTATTTTAAAATCTAATGTTTATTATATTCTTAAATGTCACTGTGAAATACATATTGATTTAACCTTTGAATCAATGCATAGCATAAACACTACTCATCACTGCTTTATTTTAAGTTAAAATAGACACTTTTTTTTTCTATTAATTTTTGCTAAATAATTAATTGAGATATATATTGTTATATAAATATACCTACATTTTAATTTCCATTATAAAATGAGGAAATAGCACTCTCATATCTTGCCATGGCCAGATAGAAATTAATAGATATTTAGTTGTCTTTTGTAGTAATATATGGAGCAGAGCAATATTTATGTATAGGTTTTCAGTTATAACAGCAATATATTTATTTAAATTCTTTTGTGGTGAACTATATTCATTATAATGTTAATTTCTGTCAGTTATATAATATTAAACTTTTACTAAACTTCTGTTCATGTTATAATCTTCATTCTTTAAAATACAGTCTATATTAGTCAATCATTCTTTATGTATACTGTGGTTTGTCTTGTAAATTGCAATTAAAGAATTATAATCTAAGGACTGAGTTAGATTACTAGGGAAAGAGAGTTATGGCTAATGTTAAAAGAGTAGCAAAAAATGATGAAGACAATGTATCTAAGAAATAATAATACCTTCTCTTTATGATGATTAAATCTGTGTTTAAAAGAAATAAACAGCTCAAGTTTCATCATATAACTTTCTGTATATATATATATAAATCTGATATTTTCAAATATAGAATATTTGAATGGGTTTTTGACCACCATCAGCTAAAAATTATGTATGTATTGATCTTAACTTTAATCAAGCATATAAGTTATTATACTAACATGTGATCAGGCATATAATTGAAAAACCTCATATCCACAAATGTTCACTCCCACAGTATCAAATGTCAAAAGGTTGACTAATCAATATATAAAACCAAACAGTTCAATTCAAAATTGAAATACTAGTCAATATCAAATTAAAAATGGACTAACATTGGTTTTCCTGCCAAAGCAGATTTTGCAAGTGTAAATTATAGTACGTAGTTTAATAAATATATAATAGGTTGCACTCAGCCATTAATTAATATATGCAATATAAAAGTCACTCTAACAAAATATCTACTTTAATATTATATAAATTAAAATGTTTTGCTATAGATAAAAAAAAAATTGGGAATTTTTTTTTACTATGCATATATTATTGAATATATATATAGTGCTATTATTATCCATGAATTTACATCACTCTCATCCATGACAGGTCTTGAAATCAAATACTAAGATTATAGCAACCCATTTAGCATAGTTGTAGAATGATGACTTAAAAAAAAAAAAAAAAGATTCCTGGATCAATATTCATTTAAGTGAAATAAATAAATAAATGTATTCTAAGTCCAACTTCTTATCTTGAACAAATGATTGTAAGTTTATTATTATTATTGCTCATGATCATTTTCTAATTGGTAAGGAAATAATTAAACCACCAGAAAGGTTGAGGTTATTATTCAACATGGTACTACAATCAAGCAATGCCAGTTGATATTTTTTTTTATAATCTTACATTAATAAGATGCAATACTTACTATTATTGCTGAAAAATAATTTATAGTAATAATAAAACTAATAAATTAATGCATTAGTTTTATTAAAACTTTTGAAATCTAATAAAAAGTATGTTATCACTAAAACACTGGATATATATAAGAATATTAATAAAAATTTAGAATATTTTTTCACTGACATATAAATGCAGAAGAAAAGTTTATTAAATAATGAATATTTGGCTTGGTCATCTGTGTTTTCTTTGATAAATTTAGTTTTAAATAATTGTAAAACAATTTCTTAAAAAAATAATTCAAATTGTTTATTAGAAAGATCTATAACACCTAAATGGAAAAGGGGGGAAGAACCCTATTCAGTCAGATATTAATTCATCAGTACAATCATGTCAAAAATTTATATATTGTTTCACATTTCAGATAACTATGAAAATGAATTTAGATATTCATAAAAATATAAGTATGCATATTACATTCTCTATCAGATGATCAAAGAAATTAGCTATTTTTAAGGGCTATTATAATTATTAATCAAAACAAACATTGTTTGGTCAGATAACTATTGCTTGCCACTGCCACCTTTTTAACTTAATATAATCTAGAATTTCAATATTTCAAGTATCATTATAAAATTTAATGATCTCTTTATATCTTTAAAATATAGAGGAACACTAGTTATATCAACAACTGCTTGTATTCTATAAAGATTGGAAGTAAATAACATGAAACATGTGTCTAGAAAAATAATAAATATACTAATCATGAAATAAAACCAATGTTATTAAAAAAGGATATCAATCAGTTTACAAAAATAGTCCATCAACTCATTAATATTTAAAAAAAGATAATGAAAGAGGTCTTGGAAAATATACATTATCATTTTTATGTTTATAAAGCTAAATGTGATGCATAAGTACAGAAATGTTCATACATATATATAAAGTGAGCTAAAAATGTAGAGAGACAGTTTGTTAGTTTTCAATTTTGTATATTGTAATTCTGAATATGAGTAAACTTAATTAAATGTTATTATTCTGGAGTAATTCAACATTTGGGCATTCTATATGAAATAAACACTATTTAAAAATTGATAAAAGACTAGGTATTCTAAAAAAAATAAAAGCAATTTAAAACATATGAACTATCTCTATTTTTAAATCATTCTGTATATAACATTCTTAATTACTACTATTTCTTTATAATAGTACTTCTTGATATATCAATGACCATTATCTGCTATAATGTACAAAACAGACACAATTTAAATTATCTTGAAATTATTTTTTTATTGCACTTTCTATTTTGTTCAAAACTGTTACTAATTTGAAGAGAGTTGCTTGTACCGATTATTGATGACTTCAGTGATAATATGATACCTATTTGCTTCTCTATAGTCTTAAATGCCAGATTGTGGATGACTGAATAACAGAAATGAAGAATTTTATTTTACAGATTATATCTTTCAATTACTTAGTGTGGGCATCCACATTGTCCCCAGAAAGAGTGATAACTAAGTTAATATTAGTGTCAAGCATTGTTAGCCAAGAGGTCATCGCAGCAGCCTTGCAAGCAAGTAATTGGTTGCAGACAGTTGTGGGTTCGCATCCCGGCCGATGCTATGACATATGAAAAAAAAAAAAACCTAAGTTAATATTACTGAAGTTAAAATCTATTTTTCTGAAAATTAAATAATAACTTCATAATAATAAATAAAGCAAGTCATATAAATCATGGCATTGCTTTATAAAAAGCTTGTATTTACAAAAATGCAATATAGAGCATACCAATAGCTCAAATAAGCTATTATTAATACGTGCGGAGTAGTAATCAGTACACCAGGCCAGCCGCTTGGTGGCATTGTTTCTCTGCTAAAAACACATAATTATATCGATCCAGACCAGACTATTTTAATTTAATTATTTTTACATTTTCTCCAACTTTTATTAAAATATTTTTTCCCAATTTGTCCGGCTTTTATTAAAATATTTTTACATTTTCTCCGCCTTTTTTAAAAATATTTGGACATTTGATACAACTTTTTTACTCATCTTTTGACATTTTATACGACTTTTTTTACCAATATTTTGACATTCTTGTAAATAATTTACGATACAAGATTTGATTCAGATATTTGTACATTTTCATTGTCAAAAATGGCAAAATTAAAAACATCGCGTAATACAAATAAAGCCAAAACAAAAAAGAAAACCAAAGTTGAACAAGTCAAAAGTTTTGATCTTAGTTTAACTTTTTTGGGGGAGATGGGGATAAATAATTTATCGTCACTAAGACAAAAGATAGAGACAAAAATTATTTTGGGTTTGTTTTTATTTTTAAAAAAAGGTTAATAAAAATTGTTTTTAAAAAAAAAAGTTTTAGTATATCAGTGGTATACAAATAAAGCC
Source organism: Epiperipatus broadwayi (assembly GCA_028023455.1). NCBI lineage: Eukaryota > Metazoa > Onychophora > Udeonychophora > Euonychophora > Peripatidae > Epiperipatus > Epiperipatus broadwayi. The sequence continues at coordinate 244,690 of JAQFVV010012498.1, forward strand.
GAAACAAAAATCTCTGTATTTTTTAAAAAAAAAAACCAGAAAAAAAAAAACCCCCACCAAAGTTGAAAAAGTCACACGTTTTGATCTTATTTTAATGTTTTTTTGGGGGTGGGTGGGTGGGGATGACAAATAATTTGTAATCACTGATCAAACCAAGTTTATGATTTCCAAAATAACGTGCAATCTCAGACATTTTATTGGTCTCATAATTTACGTGGCTATTTGTGTGAGTTCTGGGAAAAGGTGCTTGCCCATGACCTTTTGCAATTTATTCCACCTTCCAAAATTTGTAGGGAGGCACCACGACGGTCTAACAATTATTAGTATCAAATACTACATCGGGTAGGATCTTTAATTAGAATGCATATTACAACAGTTATGGGCACTTGAATTCCCTCCACCCTCACATCATATGATACGGATCTGTTAACTGTGCATATTTGATAGTGTCGCAAAGCACATTAACAGGCCATAATATTGGTGTGCAATGCTATATACACCTGCAGTGGGTAATATGAACAGTACTTTTCTAAAGGCCATAAGTTTCTCTGCAAAAGCACAGAAATATTGGGCTGTGTAAATGGCATATTTGTGTTTTTAGCAGAGGAACAACGCCACCAGATGGCTGGATTGGCGAACCGATTAGTACCAAGTGCATTTTATATAAGTTATTAATAAAAGGAAATGGTAAAGAAATAATGATAATCACTTAAGTGGAATGCATACATATAAATTGCCTAAGCCTCAAATAACTGTGATTAATGATGTAATTATTCCCACTAGTCTAATTCGTATGTAGTTAAATTTATATTTGATTACGGAAAAGAGTTGAAAATGATATAAGAAAGTATAACTGTGAACTAGCAAGAAAAGCTGTAGAAGAAAATAAAAGTCTTAAGAATGTAAAACAACATTTTGGTATTGGTAGGAAATTTATATCTGCAATAAGGAAAAAAGATGGAATTATTACTAAAAAGAGGGATGACATTATGAAATTGGTAGAAGATTTTTATCAAGAATTTTATAGTAATAAAGAACAAGTACCTCCTATATCTATTACATCTTCCGAATTGCCCAGAATTTTAAATGAAGAAGTGAGAAATGCAATTAAATGTATGAAAAAAGGAAAGGCTCCAGGTAATGATGGAATTATAATTGATATATTAAAAGAAGCAGGTGAAGAAACAGAAAAAATATTAGCAAAGTTATATACCAAATGTCTAAATGATAAAGATGTACCGGATGATTGGAAGAATGCAGTAATAATATTAATATTTAAAAAAGGTGATAAAGAAGATATTAGAAATTACAGACCTATCAGCCTTTTATCAGTTTTATATAAAATTTTTACCAAGATAATTACAACTCGTCTACAGAGAACCTTGGATTTTCACCAACCAAGAGAACAAGCTGGATTTAAAAGTGGTTTTAGTACAGTAGATCATATTCAAGTATTGAGAGAAGTTATAGAAAGGACAAATGAATATGAGTTGTCATTATGTTTTGGATTTGTAGATTATAAAAAGGCATTTGATTCTATAAACATTTCTTCAGTGATTAAAGCATTGGATCATCAAGGTATAGATCCAGGATATTGTCATATTTTAAAGAATATTTATAAAAATGCAACAGCAACAATTAGATTACATAATGATACTGGGAAAGTCAACATTGAGAAAGGTGTAAGACAAGGTGACTCCATATCTCCAAAACTTTTTACAGCAGTGCTGCAAGAAGTATTTTGTGGATTAAAATGGGAAACTAAAGGAGTGAAAGTAAATGGAGATTATTTAAGTCATTTAGATTTCACAGATGATGTAGTTGTTTTTGCAAATAATGCTTCCGAGCTGCAGGAAATGTTGCAGGAGTTATCAGATGAAAGTAGGACTAAAGATAAATGTTAAAAAGACTAAAGTAATGTTTAATCGATTTGCTCCAAATATGAAAATAAAGATTGATTATGATGAATTAGAAGAAGTTAAGAGTTACAAATACCTTGGCCAGATTATTAATACAGATGGAAACATAATAGAGGAAATTAATTATAGAATTAAACTTGGTTGGAGTGCTTTTGGTAGAAATAACTTGATATTAAAAGGAAATATGCCTATGTGTTTGAAAAGAAAGGTTTTTAACAAATGTGTTTTACCAGTTCTTACTTATGGATCTGAGACTTGGACACTTAATAGAAGATCAATACAGAGACTTCAGACCACTCAAAGAAGTATGGAGAGATGTATGTTGGGAGTAACAAGAAGAGATCGAAAACGCAATGTATGGGTAAGAGAACAAACAGGTGTTACTGACCTCATTGAAAAAATTAAAAGATTGAAGTGGAGTTGGGCTGGACATATTGCTAGAAGAGATGATAATAGATGGCCAATTGAAATTTTAAACTGGATTCCAAGAGATTGTAAAAGACCCAGAAGGAGACCACATGTAAGATGGATGGATGAAATAAGAAAATGTGTAGGGGTGATGTGGAGAAGAGAAGCTAAAGATCGGAGAAGATGGATTAAACTTGGAGAGACCTTCATCCTGCAGTGGATTGATAATGGTTGATAATGATGATGATGACTGAAAATTGAATTTTATATAAATGGATTTATATATGAGCAGTTGTTTGTTCAATATTTAATAATTTACTTGTATTCCTATCCTTGCAGAATACATTTCTATCAGTTTAATGAGATAGAAATCGATCTCAGAATGAGTCATCCCTGTATAAATTGTGATTGTATTAAATTAGGTTTAAAACCAAAAGGCCACTCCTTATAATTATTGTATAGAAGATTTATTCAGTTAGGATTAGGACCAAAAGGCCATCCTTTATAGTTATTACATAAGCAATTATGTTTAAGATTAGGATCTAAAAAAGACCATTCCTTATGATTATTGGATAAAGTATTGATGTCTATCCCATATAAAGCATATATATGTGTAAATACTAGGAGACATGCGATTCAAAGAAATGTTATATTTATGAATTCATACATGCATAAAATTATATTTTAAGTTTATTGAAGTCAGGGTTAATTATAATTGCTCCTGGTGATTGCATAATTCTTTATCCTTGTTTATATATTTTATCTCAAGTCATACATTTTCTCATATATGTATGATTAAGAGTCCTTGAACTATGCTAAAAAAGTAACTTACATTATGATAGAAAAAAAATATAGAAGGATTAAGTCAAAATGATGCCAACTCTTTTGTGAAACTGAAAGGCAGCACTCTCTGGGATAAAACAAATTTTATCTTGTAAAATAAGAATAAGTTGAGAATGGTTCAATTAAGAAGTGATTTACTAAATAATCACATTTATCCTATAAATATATCTCAATTCAAGATTACATCTGTTACATAAATTGGAGCACCAACATGATGCCTGATCATCATCACTCAAGAGGATGATTGTTTCATTAATCTAGAGTTCTATTGCAATATATATAGTTCTAATTATTCAAGATCCATCTTAGAGCTATGTGAATACTTTTTTCAAACACCTGCAATCTAACATTTGAAACATATGTGCATATAAAAGCAAGATAAAGTAACCTTTAAAGATACAATGCAGAGCAAAAGTGTCCAGCTTTTCTCTACAAAGAAATAGTAAAAATTATCAATTGCTGTTTTTTTATTATTATTCATGCCCTCCTTTTGTGTTAGTCTTATATATATATATATATTGTGACCTTTTGGTTTGGCACCAGAAATAGTCATTGTAGTAGTGTGGTAGTATATCAGTAATATCTGATATAATCCTCTTTAAAAAAAAATGAAATAACGTGAAATTTTAAATTTTTTTTTATTTTGACTTAAAACTGTAATCAATAGTAAGTGTAGGTATAATTAAAAGATTTCTCAAATGTTTAGTATTTTGTTTTGGGGTATAATCAGTGATAGAATACGGAGTAGTTTGTTATATGCATAATCAGTGCAGTTTAGGTTGTTACTTACTTGTTTTATTTGCTCATAAAGCAGTATTCAGTTTTGTTAGAATGATTTTCTAGTCCATTTGTTTTGTACATTTTAAATTTATAGCATAAACAGTGAAATATATGTTTCACTCATCATCATTCACATTGTCATTTCAGTCAGTATAGTGTAATACCTATAGCATATTATGCATTATCCAACTTCATTTTTCATTCATATGTTTCATTAAGTCATTAAATATCCCACATTACATTCAAATATTTAATTATATCAATAATAGTATAAAAAAAAACTAAATTACATTTTAAATAAATCAATAAATTATGGACAAGTGAATTATATAATGACAAATACTGTAAAATATTTTATTTATTAAAACAATTGTCATTAATTTTATTCTACTGCTTTAAAACATATTTAATTATTAGTTCAATATTTTTTTTTTCATTTATTTAAAAGACGAAATAATTTTTTATCTCTATTTTTTTTTTACTGTCTCAAGATTTGCATATTTAAGTAGGTTTGCAAGGGGGAGGAGCAATTGACAATCTTTTTCTGATGATGTAACATTATCGTAAACAATTGGAAGAGAACAATATGATGCAATGATTATTAAAAAAAATTTATAGAAGGAATACTTATTACTTTTAATTAGGCAGTCTATTATTACTTTTGAAGAGGTCAGTCAGTCAATTATTAAAACCTTTACGAGGGCAGTTATAGTTAACCAAGGACAGCTATAACTAAGTTATTTAGCAAAGTTTAATAGTGAAATTATTTTTCCTCTTCCAGAGTTGAATTGAAATTTTAATTATATTATTTGTTTGCGACATGTGTACTTAAAAACCACTAAAAGATACATCAATTTGCTCCCAGCTGATTATTCAAATTGTCCCAACGTTATGCTAAAGTACACGTGTTATATTCTATTATTCAAGATAAATTATTATTTAAAAAATGGGAATGAAGCCTTAATAGGACTGTAAAATTGTTTTATTTAAATTTAAAATTAACATGGAAGGATAAAAGAATATTTGTTTATTTTATAACAATTAAGTTTTTAAGCTTTAATTATACTATGAAGGGAACAATTGCCACATGCTTCATTTATGTGTGTGAAAAATGTGAACTGTCATTGAATGTTCTCAGAACTTTAATGAACCAATTTCATGCTAAATATAAAAGAAAACTCAAAATTTAAAATATACACAAGGAATATGTAATTTTATTGTCATATATATTAGAATAGCGGTGGCGTAATTATTTCTATTTTTACCGTTGGAAAAGAGAAATATAAGATTAAATATGTCATTAAATGTACTTTAATAATTATTTGTTCTTCTAGACCAGTAGGAAGAATGAAATTATAAATGGATAAAGTTATGTGACATTGCTGTATTAATATTACCAATGAGTTTATCTAAATAAATATTATTAATTGAATAACTACGTATATTTCTGAATGGCTTTATGATTGTGAAATCAAATGTTAAATATATCCTAGGAATAAAGTACAAACTTCTATTTTACTCGCGTTATGAAATATATTGTTTAATTAAGGAAATTCATTATTTACAACATTAATAGCAATTCATTAGTTGATAACTAAAAACATTGAATATGCTCTTATGGATTCAACAAAAATAATATTGTTTTGTTTTCTCCTGCAGGAATTGTGCCGTTCTGTGTTAATATTTGTCTTGTGTAGTATAATTACTTTCCTTATCTATTTGAAAACATGACAAGGAAAGTCATGTAAAAACTTTTATAAACTTTTCGTTTCATTTCGTTTAAGAAGAAGAAAGAAGAAAGGAACTTTATTTTATTTAATAGCATATTAGATAGTATTAGTTAAGGAATGTTTTATTATTTTAAATATGTTTATTATATGTATTATTATTATTATATTTCCTCTCAAGAACGTCTCAAATAGCATAATATAAAAATACATTATGCTGTTAATTTTATTTTTATTACGCACATAATAAACGAATGGAAGAGTCCATTCAAAAGGGTGAATAATAATTTTTTTTTTTAAAAAAATTATTATATTAAATCTTACCGAATATATTTCTTTTATAAATTAGAAAACTATTATTTTCAAGAATTATTTCAGATATAACATACAATTTTATTATTTATTTAGGTTCAATTTAACTACAGATTTGTGCCAATATTAATGCATTATATTATAAAAAAAAATTATTCGTCTTGCTTTGTCCATAGTAATTAGTATTTTATTCTCCAATTGTTCTTTGAACATTACCAGGTCCTAAATATTGTCAGATATGAGATATTTATTCTTTATTAATTCTAGCAGTAATAATTAATATTTTAACAGTAATTCTTTGCTTACTGCGATTCTAAATGGTCTGTATATCACATGCTTATACGTGTGTGTGTCTATTATTAAACTTATTTATAATTATATGTAATTGCCAGTGAAAATGATTTTAAATCAATCGGATTCGGAAGGAAAAGAGGATCAATCATTTGAAGAATTAGAAAGTTGTTTAAGAGAGAATTATTATTTCTTTGTTATGACTGAATGAAAAGTATTTTGTGGCTATATGCTATAAAGTTTACAATGTTTATAATATTTTATGGAATTGAGTTAGTGTGTTTGTTAATTGAACATTTAATATGGGTAGTTGCCCAGTGTATTACAGTGTATAGGATTGAGTAATCCTTTATTTTCCATGTATTGGAGTATTTTGATAGGAGTGGATTGAATCCTCCTTTTATATTTGATATACTGAATTAAATGTGTATGAAGCTAGAGCTGTTATATTCCTAATTTTCATTTGGTGATGAGTTATTCCACCAATTATTGAATTAAAAGTGTATGAAGCTAGAGATGTTTTCTCCCTAATTTTCATGTGGTGATGAGTTATTCCACCAATTATTTAGTCCTAAAGACAGACTTGGAAGTTTTTGTGGTATTTTACCTGATTTGAAGTATAGAAATCTTTTATCCCATGAGTGTATTGGATGTTTTCCAACTTATGCTATAGCCTAGTGTTTGATGGTTTATGATAAAAAAGAAGAATAAAAGGAAAGTATAGTGTCTTATAAAACAGCTGTATTATAGTTGATAAGTAAAGATTGATTGATCTTCACTTCCAACCGTATTATGATTATATTGAAATATCATAAGCAAACCGATTGGATTGATTAACATTATTTATTTATTTTCTTTGACACACAGCATAATACAGATTCATGCACAGATTGTTAATTTTGATATAAAAAAATTCATTATTAATGTAGAACTTTACTTATCATGTTAAAACATTTTGTAGTAATCATTTAAGCTTCATCTCATTGATTTTTATTATTTAATCATAATTTGCATAAATAATTAAGCAAAGATAGGACATTAGTTAATGAATACAAAGATTTACTTTATTTTGGCAAAGCAGAACCTAATTATCCAATAGAATACTTTACTTCAAAACTACAAAGGAAAATACATTTAATTAATAGAAGTATTTATTTCTTTGGTAAGATAGTCAAATAATTAAGCAAAGATAGGACATTAGTTAATGAATACAAAGATTTACTTTATTTTGGCAAAGCAGAACCTAATTATCCAATAGAATACTTTACTTCAAAACTACAAAGGAAAATACATTTAATTAATAGAAGTATTTATTTCTTTGGTAAGATAGTCCAATATTATTCTTAGTTTAAATCCCCTTATTGTAATTTTATTTAAGATATTTTAAAAGTAACAATGCAAAATCTTAATTTGTTCAGTAATTAGCATATTAATCTATGTTGTTGTTATAAAAATTTTAATTAGTAAATGTGTGATATTCAGCAAAATGCTGAATAAAAAAAATAATTTAGTAATTAGTTACTAAAAGTGTAAGGTCATATTTATTTTGTTTTATTTTTGTATAAGTCTATCAGAAATTACTGATAGCTAAAGAGCCATTTCTTTATAGCAAATAATAGAATGTTTACCAATCTATCAAAATGTTCTGATGAATAAAATATAGTAGTTGTAAAAGTTAATGAATCATGTTGTATTATATCTTCTTGTATAACCTGTACTCAATAATATTAAATCCCTTTTGAATTTATGTTAATAACAATAAAAGAAAAGTAGATGTTGATTTAACTATTTTCTATTTGATTAATAAATATTTTGTTATCTAAATTTGTATTTGGAGTTTCTTCTATAGCATTCATTCGTATTTCACACTTCCACACATGCTTATACATTTATTTTATTTAATGTAACATAATTGTATTTTATTTAATTATAATAAATCTCAAGATATGATGATGTTGAGTTCCTTGATTCAAACACTATATGAGATGCCAATTACCTACTGATCATTTTTAAAAGGGTTTGTTATTTAACTTTTGTTTAGATGATGAATTGAAATCAAAATGTGCCCGATTTCTTTCATTATCTAACTGCAAGTATCTAATTAGGGTATTGTTTGGTTTATAATATTATTTTCATAGTGTTAAATAATAATTTGAGGTATAAAAATGTTAAATCAAGCCATACCATAAGTTAATTCCCTGAGATCTTCAATTTTAATTTAGATTAGATAATAAATTCATTTAGCCAGATTAGAGTAGTGAGTAATTAAAATTTAGTAATGATAGGTTTAGTTTGAGTTTAGATCCAGTGAATTATACATTACAATTTCTAAAATATTATTTTTTATTTTATTTTAGTTATTAGTTTAATTGTATAATATGGTAGAGGTTGTTCAATGCATATGGATGATGAGAGGAGGTGAAATAGAGAGTATTATTAGTTAATTTTAGCTGGTAGAATTTTACCAATTTAATTTTATCTAGCATAGGACTTAATAGATGTTTATTCCTATTAGTAATAATATTTTCTCCCACATCTAATGTACATTGTACACCTCATATACCTCTGTATCCCTCAACTGAGTTAGTTTTAGGTGAAAGCTTTAATTAAGAGCCTCATGAATAGATTTAGGTAAAGTTAAATAAATATTTTATTCCATGATCCATAGAATTGACGCCCCCGGGTAATTGCTAGTGTTGGTGATAGGTGTGAGGGGTTACTATATATATATATGTTTTGACTAATAGTTATCTGGATTGGCTATGGGCTGACTACTTGAAAAAATAATCTTAAGCTTCTCTAGAAATCCTGAAAAATGTCCATGTTCTATCCAGATTTGAACTCCAGGAGGGATTTACTAAGAGCAACATCATGAGACTTTTCCATTTCTTTCAATATATTTACTGAGATTGAAGATGAAATTATATCTATAATAAAATAAAATAGTATTTAAGATTAAGCTGATGAAAAAAAAAAACCCCACATTATTATATAATGCTTATTAAACATATTTTTATGCTGATTATAAAGACTTTTTTGCCCAGATAAACTTTATGCAATACACATTTATCTTTTATTCATAAATGTAAAAAGAAAAAAAAATTAACCATTATTAAAATATTTAAAGAATAAAGTTTAAATGAAACAACATTTTCAATGATAATTTCATTTAGTAATACAATAAATGAACACAAATGATTTCATAAACTAATTATAAATTCCACATTGTTTCAACAATCTATTTCCACAACATCACAGTGCAATACTACAAAAGAGAGCACAATAACAAATCACTGACAGAAAAAACATCAAATTAATTTTCCAGAAATATCTATTTGCTTCAGGTGAAACTAATTAAATGTTAGCTTTCTTTTAATAAAACTGATTAAAGACATCAAAAGAAAATTATTATAGATTAATTTCTCTAGAGGGAATCATTTGATTCAATTGTATGCACATACATGTTTAATTCTGCTATCAATGTGTGCATATATATATATATTGCCTAAAACAAGAATTTATTTTGCAAATTCATGAAATGTTTGATGTATAAATTGTAATAATAGCTTTATATATATATATATAATGTGCCCCACAGATCCTGTTATATGGTATCTTATTTTGGAGATAAATGTTAAAATGTTTCACTAATTGTTTAACTAGTATGATATACTATCATATTTACAATAGCACTTTGTTGTAATGGTTACCAGCTTAAAGACGACTCATTGTTAAGGCTATTGCTTTTAAATCATTTGCAATCTTGGTCATTTTTTGCCAATACATGCTCAACATCTGAATCATATGACCAGCATCAGATTCTTTTCATAATGTCACTGTTACAATAATCCTTATCTGACAGTCAATCAGATGTTATGATGGCTGTCTGAATGATCAAACCATTAGCACAAGACAGAGAATTTTAAAAGAAAAGGGCAGTCCACTCTTTTCTTTACTTGTCTTTCTATATATCTAAACCAGTCTGAAGTATTTAGGTTTGAAAGCGTGAAGCTTTAAATATCTTCACATTTAATTCATTGAGTCTAAATTACAAACATACAGCATTTTGCAGCCTTTCAATTAACTATCGGTGCTTTATATAAAATAAATATTGTTACAATAATCATGCATTTTGACATGGTTGTATATTTTTCAGATGTATTATATGCTAAATACATAATTACATAATGTTTTATGTTAAATGAAAGACAAATATATATATAATGTTCATAATAAAAGTTATTTACTTTACATAATAAAAAGATGTTATATTTCATAAATAATAATTTTATTTAGGTTAAACAAGTCTTTATCATTCATAAATTAAATATATTTATTTCTAAATATAATCAAATTACATTTATACAAAGACTACCATATACATTTGTGAATATAATTTTAAAGCATTAATAAATTTTTTAATTAAACTAAAAATTTTGAAAAATAAATAATAATTATTAATTTCTGAAAATAAACAATAAATTTATTTTTTATTTTTCAGAAACTAACAATTATGATAATATCTCCAAAAAAGAGAATAGCTTAATTATTAGCTAAATAGTGTATTAATGATCCTATACTTATTTAAAAAAATTATACAGGTTAAATACTATTATTTGGAAAGCCTTGGTTGTTGATTTATTTCAAATTCAAAATTTTTAGATTTGAACAAAATCTTTCAAACAATTAAAAAAGGTAATGTAACTGTTAAAATGGCAAAAATGCTTAAAAAGCATTTCTGCATTTGCTGCTTTAAGAAGGTTATTACTTTTTTTTAAAAAAAAACAACATTTAAACAGTATTAACTGAAAAAAATTAAAGGCAATTTATTGACTAATTTAAATGTAATTTAGCAAATATAATTGAATAGTGTAAAAAAATTAAATAAAGATGATTGTGAGAAAATTTACATTGTACTTGTAGAAGAAAATACAATAATAATAAGTTGCAACCTTTTGTATGCTATTTGACAAATTGTGGTCCTTAGAAATGTATGCTGACATTTATAAGTAATGTATATTAGAAGACCCACCATCACTGTTTTTATGTTGTCCTTTCTTTTGAGAATAAATATTTAATATAGATTTGCTTTTATATTTCACACACAATTGAGAATCAATAACAGATCAATTAACCGATTTTTTAAACTTTTTCATAAATGAGTTTCTTTACAAATAAATTATAGACTATATATATATGCTTGATGCATCATGATGGTGAAAAAAAAGTGACTATAGTTATGTATAGAATAAAATTTAAAAAAAAAATTGTTTTTATATTTTGAATACAATTGAGAATCATTATATATTATAGACATTGATATTGTTTATAGATAAAACACACTTTGACTTGATTTTTTAACAATTCTACTTTTTCAAAAATGAGTGCACTATGGATACCTCGCTATGTTACAATGATGGCTTTGAAGTTGGGGATTTTAAAATAACAGTATTCAATATGTATTTGCTTATCATTATAAGTGACGTTATATACACCCTTTATATCACAGATATAGTATAATTGCAAAAAGATTTTGTGTATGATTGTGTACATTCATATATTTAAAGAAGCTCCCTTTTTTTAATGGCAATATTTGCTTAATGGAATATGTTTAATTCCTAATATACCATTATTGCTAAATACTACCATACATACATATCTCTTTTATTAGTTAACAAAAGTAATATGTATACAATCCATCATAAATTATCAAAATATTTTTAAGGGGGCAAAAGTAACTTTACACATAGGAAAGAGCTATTACTTTTTGTCATTTTCTAATACTAACTTCATATTACAAAAAAAATATTTAATAACAATGAAAATATTGAATTATTTACCAATTATTTATTAATAAAATATCTGTTTAATATTACAACAACAAAACAACAATAATAATGATGATAATAATAATAATACAAGAATAATAAAAAGAACAGATTTCCTATATAAAATATACAGAGCACAAACAATAAAATTTTTTTTTAATGAGAACAATATTCCTACACACAATCTAAACTTTACTCAAAATTGATTTTAATTAAATACATACTTTTTAAAATGGCTTTAAACATTCTTTAGCTACGATCTAGCTTGAATGCAGTCAATCAATGAACAATATCAGCTAATATTATTTAATTCCATTGATCAAGAAAAATAAGTATATATCAAAATTAATTCTATAACTACAATTTCCAGGCATAGAACTTAGATAATGTTATTTGCATTTTAATAGAATCAGTGCTAATAATAATTATAGTTCAGATGAATTTATTTCATTCCTCCCTTAGCAAAAATAAATAAATTTATATCTTGCATATAGTATAAATTATTAATTTAGAGACAGATTAATTAATGTTAGAATTTCATATAACATATACACATTCTTAGGTTTATCTCTTATATTTAATCTTTCACTCTTTTAAAGAACAACAATATTAGTAATAATATTTTCTGTTATTGCAATCTATTATTATTTTCTATAATAATGGAAACATAAATATAATTATTCAGCAAGATGCAAAATTATATCAAAAAATATATATTCAAAAAAATAATAATTAACTTTTCTTTTTATTTAAAGAAGATATTATAACTCTTGGAATGCATCTTTACTTAGAGTAATGTCTTTTTAAAGTATTCATTAAAATAACAGACTTTCAACTTAAGCAATTAACAATGAAATAATCAATTAAAAAAAAACAAATAACTATATATAGTGTATCCAACATAAATTTTCTTGAAATATAGCACTTTTACTTTAATAAAATTTATCTGGTTTAAAATTTTACAATAATTTAAATAAATTTTATGGATATTTTTCTTTAAAATTGATTATAAAGATATTCATTATTTAATTGTGTATTTAGCAGCTTTTAATAATATCAATTTCATATGTGATTTTACTGGCACAATCTTTCAAGAAATACACCTGGGTCTCTTTTTACGCAGAGTTATTTAACACGATTTTGAAGTTACGCGATTTATGTTTCACCGGAAGTCGAATTCCGATAATGCGCTATTACTTTAAATAATAAATTTTGCACACTTATGTTATATTGAAAGTAATAGCACATTATTGGAATTCGACTTTCATCTTAGTAATTTCAATATTTTCGGTGCTTTATAATAGTAAGATTTTATGCAATAATGATATTAAAATCATGATTTCCACATTTTATGTATACACACATTAAATTTTACAAGATTATAATGTAAATTTGTTCAAACATTGTGCGTGTTAATTTTGCATTTTAAATCACATTCTGTTTTTGCTTTTTAAAAAAGAACATAATCAATTATTAATCATTTAGTGTCCACAAGTTTATTTTTAAAAGATGAGTAATAGCAGTGAAACGAAATTTGATTTTTAAACGGAATTGAAAATTAAAGACAAAAATAAGAATTTAATTTTTAGTTGTTAGTTTTAATTAAATTTTTCCCAGCAGTGGTGAATAAATGTTTTTTTATTATCATATAAGTCTAAGTTCATAAACAATTAATAAAATCATCGTCTCAAAGATTAATTACTAATTACGTTGTCAACAGAAAACCATTAACACAACATGAGAGTGAACTTGGTGCTAGTTGTATTTCCTCTTGTGAGAATCTGATTTTTTACCAGTTTGCAAACGAACGTGTATCTTGGCAAATAGCGATAATAATTAAAACATGTATAAAAAAATGTAAATTACTGTACTGTAAATTATGCATAAAAATATATTATTTTGAATAAAATTAAATATTATAGTTAAAAAAAGTTTGTCTTGTATCAATTTTTTTCAAATTTGAAATTTTTTATTAGTCATATTTTATTTCCTTATTTTTTTTTTTTTTGCGCGAATTTTAAAGTAATTTTACGTTGGTGCTTTGCTTTTACGCGAATTTTGAAAAATCACAGACCGCATCCCCCCTTTTTCAATGTAAGTTACGTCTATTTTTGCGCGTGTTTTCTGAGGAACCTATCTATTGTGTAAAACGAGACCCAGGTATATAATAATATTAGGCTTCTTTTTACATGAGATTAGGTTTCCTTTTAGGATAATAACTTAATAATGCATTTTAAATGCTACTAAAATCATTAAATAAATACTGAAATTTCAGGTTCCAGAAAAATAAAGGTTTAAATAGAAAAGACTACTTTGAAATCTATAGCAATATTTCTGGCATTATTCTTTTTTATTTTTTTAAAAAATTGTATCATTGTGTTCTGGAACATTGCTGATGATTAATCAATTATATTCTTTAATGCTTGAGATAATTATGAAAACATAATTATTATATATGAAAGGTTTCAAATTTGATCATTATTGCACTTTAAAAAAAATACAAAATATTGTTTTCTTTAACACAATTGGGTTTTTTCAAATATTTTATTCAATTATTAGTTGCAAAAATTAGTGATTGAATTAATTTCTGGAAACCCCATACTTTTATTTCAAGGTGAATATAAAAATCCTAATTGAGATTGAAGAAACAATTATTTTTGGCTTTTTAGTACCAGTAAAAAAAAGTTTATATATATTATTTTAAACTTTTTAGAGTTTAGATATTTCTATTTAAAATAAAAATAATGTCATAATCTTTATAATACTTGAAAGAAAATTTATGTACATTAAAAATTGATTCCAAAATTATTTTGTTTACGAAAGTTGTGTTTTTTAAAAATAAACCTTTACAATAAAGAGAAATTAACATTTGTTTTTATTTATATTTTAATTGATAATTAATCCTCTCATATGCAGAACTGTTACCAACATGTTTGAAATTCAATCTGCCAACATTGTTACACTAAATATATGATTACAGTCCAGAAATATTTCAACATAATATTGCAGAGTCGTTGATTTCTCACACATACAAAATGTGAAGGACATCCACTTAATAGAAACATATTAAAAATTGATTTCAAAATTAATTCTAATCAAACCAGGAGTTTCTAAGCTAAATAAAAGCATTTAAAATATAAGTATTCAATAAAAAGAAATAAAATATTTTCTTTAAATAATTGATTTTATAAGACTAGATATATCTAGATATTTATATTGTATTTAATTCCAATGCTAAATGCATATATTTAACTCTCAATTAAACATACGTACAGAAACATTGGCATCTATATTGTTAGTTAGCTAAATATTAAAAAATGCAAGCTATAATTGATTTTGATTATCTAAATATTATTCGGCTAATATGAGATGTTAGTACAATAATAAATTTAGTATATATGCATGTTAGACCTTTATCTACTCTTGGGTATATATAGCATATATATTTTTCTTTTAATAAAAGTATGCATTATCACTTTGATAGGGTTGCTTTCTAATACAATATTCCTTATTTTTGTTTTACTTTATAATTGTTTTATAATTCTACTATATAATTTTAAAATGTTATTTGATTTGATCAATGCACTTCATACATCTAACCAGGGGTAGGTAAATAGTGGCCTGCCAAGACAATCAGAAAAATCCGCCTTGAACTGAGATTTCCTTTCCATGCAATGACTGAAGATTCGTCTTGTATTTTCCACTAGAATGGCTACATCAATACACATGTGCCATGCAGATGAGATGTGCAGTGTTTTTTCCAGTTGATCTAGTTAATTTCAATTTTGTCTTTGCATTAGCAAATATATACATTTCCAACTTTAGTGAAACCATGAACCCTCCGAAAAATGTAAAATCGGTGATGAATGTTGTGGATTTAGTGAAGAATGGACAGACAAATATTTCTTTGGTAATACAGGGAATAAAGCAGTGTGTTTATTGTGTCATGAAAAAAGGTGCGGCCCTCCGCTAACCTTCGCTCGATGTGGCTTTCCACCAACCTCTGTAGCTCCTGAACCAAAACAATTGCCCACCCCTGATCTAAACAAAATTTATCTACATATTCATCAGAATGATAATTTGTTGTGATATAGTATAAATCTGAATAAATTGTATTCAGTATTTTCCATTAAAATGAATAACTAATTTTGTCATTTTGTATCACATATCAGCAAACTCAATAATGTTATTCTTTCATTTTTTTATTTATAACTAATTAAAAATATATGTCCACATTTCAAATCAATTGTCTGTTCACCTATTCTTTTTAACTTCACAAAATCCTTAATGTTTTATTTAATATTAGACTCTTTCAATTCATGCAATCTTTCTACTTGAAACTAATCTTAGTTATAGATAGATTTTAAAAAAAAACTATCTTTGATTACCAATATCTGCCTTTGGTAAGTGCTACATTCCACAGGAAAAGAGACCATAATTGAAAAGAGACTAATCATTCATAAACTCATGCAGCTTTTTATCCCCCTTCATGAAGACCCAACTGACGTTTCATTTAAGAACTATCATGTAACTGAGAAGAATGTCATAGTGTTCAAAGATCTTAAAACTCTCACATTCAGTAGCTGATGTATATTGGTAAATAAGTAATCTGTTTTTGTTTATTACATGAATAATCATATAGTAAGAAGTTACAATGATATGAATTATAGAGTGAACGTTATGAATTTATATGCTTAATTGTTCAAACAGAAATCAGAGTATCTTTTCATTTAGTAGCAAACTTCTTTTTGAATATTATTTTTTTCGAAGGAAAAAAAATCACTGATAGCCAAAGCTTCTTTCTATATTGTAACTTTCACGGTACAAGTAAAATTTTATTATACGATTTGCAATCTCATATTCAGTGACCAATTAGCATTAGATTATAAGTCACCTGTTGACAACAATTTAAGTAACTTTTTCCTGGTCACTTAATCCTATTTCAAATAATTCAATTCTACTCGAAAAAAAAAAGGAAACCAGCTTTTATTTATTTAAGATGCCAGAACTCATATTTAGAGTTCACTGGTTGAACCCACCCTTTTTTAACCGAACACTAAACAACCTATTTAAAATACATGGAGGATTGTATTTCTGGTACAGAATCAGCAGTTTATTTATTGGCCGGCAATCATGGCGGATTTTTTTAAAAATTTCAATAAATAATATTTGCAATAATCAACACCAACATAAGTTATATTACTATTTTATTAATCTATACTAAAATATTTTTACTAAGGTTAGAACAACAACAAATTTAATAATGATAATAACAAGAGAGATTAAATAAGGTGAAACCATTTCTAAAATTTCCCTTAAATTTAAGCAAACACTTAATATGACGGTTATAGTTCAAGTGAGAAAAAAAAACATAGTTTGAAAAAAATAGTGATCATTTTCAAGTTTCTTACCAGTAAGTTATTGTTAACAAAGCACATTATAAGTTCTACCATGCATGGATTTCTTTGAATGAGGGGATCTGCGGTCCGTTACTGGAGTAGCACGTAAATAATTTGTGGTTCTAAATGCAACATCAGGCAGAAACAACACCGGCAAATGATTCCTTTTACTTGTACATTTTAGATAAGCTGGCACACTGATGAGTTCTTCGGCATGCTCTTCATAACTTTGTGCAAGGTTTTCTTTCTTTCATGATTGATCTCCTAAGTACAGTTCTCAGGTTTCTCCTTCACTTTTTCTCTTTGTTTCTGAATGTCTTATACGATGTGCTTTTCCTTTTATATCTTTGATCTTTTTTTTTTCTGCACATCACCTGTTGACACCTATTAGTTCAACTCAATTTTTGTAAAATTTTGTCTTTAAATTCGTCCTTTCTTCTCTTGAATCAACATCCTTAATTAATGATCAACTGCCACGCTTTGTGTGACTAACGGTTTTTTGCAATAAGAAGTTATTTTCTTATCTCCCTTTTTTTTATATTTAATACACACAAAAACAGTTTTCTCTCTTTCTTTCTCTCAAGTTATTTTTTTAAGACAAAAATTATATCAGATGTCACATGACCTAATTTAATAAGCTTGTATTTACAGATATTATATATAGAGCTCGCAAAATAAGCTCTTAACAAGCTTTGCAGAATATCCCCACCAGTTGCTGCTATTGGCATCATCAGTGAGGTGCAAGAATATCCATGCATTAGATTAAAAATACCGGGACAAGCCTGGCACTTTATCTAATGTATAACTATTAAGTAAAAAATCTGAAATTTTCTGACATCCATATGTCTTCCAATCCAGCTATCTAACTTAAATAGCCATATGGGACTGAACGAAGTTCATATACATCATGTATATGAACTTAGTTCAGTCCCATATGGCTATTTAAGTTAGATAGCTGGATTGGAAGACATATGGAATATGATGTATATGAACTTAGTTCAGTCCCATATGGCTTTTTAAGTTAGATAGCTGGATTGGAAAACATATGGATGCCTGAAAGTTTCAGATTTTCTACTTAATAGTTATACATTAGACAAAGGGTCGGGCTCATCCTAGTATTTTTAATCTAATGCTTGAATATCCTAGCACCTCACTGATGACGCCAGTAGCAGAAACTAATCTGGAATTGGGGATACTCTGCAAAGCTTATTGAGAGCTTATTTTGCAAGCTCTCTCTCTATATATATATCTGTAAATACAAGCTTATTAAATTAGGTCATGTGACATCTGATATAATTTTTTTAAAAAAACAGATTTGTATACTGTCCATTTTAAGCAGCATTAAAAAAAAAAGTTATCTTGTTAATGCTCTGAGGTTTAGATTTATATCTTCTCTGCACAAATATTAAAATTTGTATTCTTAATCTTTTATTTAGCTTTTTTTTTTTTTAATCATGAAATTTTATTCTGAGCTCAAAAAATTACATTATAGCAGTAAAATAGTTATGTTGATAGACACTTTAAAAAAGATTATATAACCAATACCAATGTTCTGGGGGTAAAAAATCAACTGTTCAGATCACCCAAGGCTTCATGTAGCATTGTAGATGTATGTTGGAGCTACTTTTCCATCTCTATTTCTGATGGCCTAAAGTTTTCCAGAACATAATTTCTTTTGATCAACCAATGTGGGGCTATAAATGAGCATACCTAGTTGACCAATAGGCAAATAGCAGAAAGGTTATGATTCTTATGAATGAAAGATCCCACTGGATATGCTAGAAATCAGTCTGGTGAAGGGAGGCATTCTAGTTTGAATGCGATAAAGTCTATCCCATTGGAGTGAGGTACAATGGGCTCGGAATATGTACCATTGTGTCATCATCCCATTTACATAAAGGGCAGAATGGGTCCAAACATAAGAACCCTCTATGGTAGACCAGAAAATGACATGGGCAGAGCATTCAGGTTTATTTTAATAAAAAAATCTAAAGATTTCGGCTCCAGATGCCATCATTTAAACTTTTTAATGATTGGGAAGGGTTAGCAGTGATGGGATTGGGGGTGGGTGTTCTTGGATTAATTAGGTGGTATGCATCCCAGTACTTAATTTCGGTGAGTTAATCTGATCAGGTAGAGGGATAAATTTTGCAATTTTAACAATAAGGAAGGGTGTTAGTAGGACACAAAGATGTAAAGCATGATGCTTTAGGAAAATGGTGAGATAGGTTAAGGATGGTGTTATGTGTACGCTGGAAAGAAAAGGTTATAACACAGTGTGATAGCCCATTGAGTTTTGTGTGCCAATGGAGGACCCTCAGGCTGATGGCCACAGTCTTGCCCTTCCACACAAGTATGCACATAGTGAATTTATCTTTCTGATGAATCTTTGGGAAAAGTTAATGATTGGCATGAAATAAGAAATCCTTGGGAATACCAGGATATTGAGCAGTGATGTTTTTGCATATAGTGACAAATAAACTTTAGATAACGAACATCCGAATTAAATATATAATAACAAAGCTTTCTAGATAATGAAAAAAATCAAAATAGAAAGACCTCATTTAACTTTCCAGGAAACAAAATCTAGTGTATCCTTAGCAAGTATTTTTTGTAACACATAGTTGTGATTATAATGATTATGAATTTGAAATTCACAATTTAAAGATATATCATAGTTTATACTTCTGTAGTGAAATGGAAAGATTCACTCTGAAACCATTAGTTTCACCTTTCTTTGTTTATTATCTACCCTCATACCCCAGTTTAAACCATAGCCTATTGTAAAATGTATGTACTGTGTTTTAATTGGCCAAGATATACACACATGTGAAGCACTTATCATATATATGGTTATTATAGATAGGCAAGTTAATAATCTAACAGGAATGATAAATTGGTTAATTTAATTTATAATTTGAAAGTATGTTCGCATGTGGGTAAATGCAGAGACTACATATATATTTCAATATTATCTTTAAAACATATTTAAGAATATTATTTTGCTCTTATTTTAAATACATAAAATATCATGCACAAATTTTGTTTATTAGAAAGTAAATGAGAGTTGTAAGGTTGAACAATAGTACTTCACTAATGCAACCCCATAGGAATACATTAATGGTTTAAGTAATTAGCCAGTAAAAACGATAACAATTTTGGCAAGTTGCAGATATTATCAACAGGGAAATAGACTGTCTAGAAGTATTCGCTTTATAATATTTTTAAAAAAATCATTTTGGTAAAAATTGTAACAAAAGAATTACTGTAGTCAGGATATTTGGAAATAATATAACAAAAGCAAATGTACTTGCAGCATCCTGGTGCAGCTTTTAGATATTAAAATAGATAATAAACACATCAGGTTTGGTGGTAGAAAATATGCTAATGGATTATTTCACTGCAAGGTGAGCCAATATGGGAGATTAATTTCATACTTGGCTAATATATATAGAACGGGAATTTGGGAGAGAGGATGTCTAATAATATTGTGAAGAGATTGTAAAATCAGACTCTACGAGTGTAAAAATAAGATGGCAGAATAGAGGTAGGCAAAGTGCTATTTTCCTACCTGGAGAATGGTCATCTTGCAGTCGATACTACCTGCATGCCTCCCACTATAAGATGTGCATGACCTGCCGCTGCCACCAGAAACCAAAATGCTGTTGCCAATGCCAGAGAGAGTGCTGTCGCCACTGAAGTCAACATAATGATGCAAATATAAATGAAAGCTAGCTATCCAGTGATATGGACTCCCATGAATATTTGTTAACTGTGATTAAACCCATTAAGTACACTAAAATGCTTCAATTGATAAACTAAGATAAGTTTCCCTTCCAAGAGCTCTTAAATATTTCTCTGTAATTTACCTAAGCTATAGCTAACTCTGTAACCAAAGTGATCTATACAGTTTAAATTATAATGTAATCCAATAATTGTCTCTAAATTATATATATAATCTCAACCTATGTAACTTTACTAATTTATTCTTTAAATTATACTTTTGTGCTAGGGTAAATGCTTTTGAATTTTATTAAATTATTTTCTTTATGATATTTTGTTATGATAATATGCCTGGACAACCTTCGATCGAGTGAGTGAATCGAGTGAGTGAATCTCATTCATCCTATAATGAACAAGCCGCTACATCTCCATATGCCTAATCCCTTTTCTACTTGCTAGTTCGGATGTTATCTTTCAATATCTATATATTATTGTGGATTCGGTGAATCCCATTGCATTCATATAATAATTAATCCATCCATAATGATTCGGTGAATCCCATTGCATTCATATAATAATTAATCCATCCATAATGATATATTTATGTTATTTCATATTTCTTTGTTCATTTAAGTTAAAGAAAATATGCGGATGCATGAATGAAATTATAACTAGAGATATTTTAAACATACATGATTAAACCTGAAGCCCTTTATCAAGTATTCACCACCCATTTAGTTATAAATGTTATAACCATGTTGAATGTGAATACTATCTTTAAATTATATAGTCCATCTTAATCTTTAAGCCAATGAATATGTAGACTTCTTGGAAATTAAGACTTAGAAATAGATTAAGTATAATCGCATCGTAAGGTGCTAAATTTTAAGAGCAAGCTAGCAATAATTAGTATTATTTGATATACTTTATATGTTTGTTGCTGGTGCAAATATATAAATTTATGATTATTATGCTTTGTCAATATTCACGGGGTACATATGGCTAAGATTGTCCCCAAATCATTAAGTTCCCGCACCAGAGTGAACATGGAAGTCTCATCTAGGAACCTAGCTGTTTGATCATGGAGTCATGGAGTTTACTAGAGAAATGATTCAATCTAGTAATGATGCTTATTGTGATGAACCCTTCTTGGACAGATGGCGATCCGCCAGTCTGAATTATACATAGACAAAACCTCTGCATCGCCCTCCTATATATGATTGCATATGTATTCTCCATCAGCACCACCGACTATTTGTTAAGCTCTGTATTTTGATATTTCTCTATAGCATTTAGCTATCATGTTACTTGATCTCTTCCTCTTCTTATATATATCACTATGAATAGCGAGTTTACTAATATTGTTATAGTTCTAAGTTCATGGATATCACTTGGTTAAGATTAATAAACTGCATTAATAATAGAAGTTACATACAGATATGTATAATCCCTTGGTTAAGATTAATAAACTGCATTAAGAATAGAAGTTACTTACAGATATGTATAATTATGTCTATTGTTATAATGTTCTAATATTTCTGTCATACACTCTCGCATCTATTAACTCGATCGGGTGACATTTCAATAAGGCATATTAATCTATGATTTTAGTCTATTCATGGAAGTATAGAACCTCAATTAATTAAATATTTCATCAAAGTGAAATAGTGTGTATTATATTTCATATATATATATATTCATTTGAACATTTATTAAATTTTGTATTAAACTGTATCTGTTGTTGTTGTCATCTGTCTGTATGATCCATATCACATTATCCACCTTATTCATGCATTTCTAGAATTTATTAACAGTCTTAGCGTTACTTATCCGTACACCACCTATAGATATGTATTGATAATATGTTAAGAGAATCTAGGGTGGGATCATTATTAAGAGTCTCTTGTTTCTCCCTGACACCTGGAATTAGAAGGTGTACTATCAATAGCATCAGGAGCATTGTTCATGTGGTGGAGATTGTGGAATACAGACAAATAGGTTGACATAGTACTTTTTGGGATGGCTTCCCGGCGCAGATGTGCTGAGCTTTTTGTATTCTGGTTGGACTCTGCATCTTGTTAACAGAACATACAAAACTGACTGTTACATAGTAAATGTTTTTTAGTTCATGGATGCCTAAATGTGGGGCTTCAATTAATTGGTTTCACCACCTGAACTGGCTGTATGTTGCGGCATGAACTGTATATATGTAATTTTTTTTAGCTCATGGTGTGCCAGTTAGTGGCATGAATTGTTTTTCATGACTCTGAACAAAGTATTTTTATTTTGTCCCAAATGTAATACGTTGCACCATAGTAGATGTATAATTGTTTTTAACTCATGATGTAATGTGAGCCAATATATATAAAACTCATAGTCTTAGATGCTAGGTATCACCCTAGAAATCTTATTTAGCACATCCTATCAAAATATAAGATTTTTGACCCATTATAACCCACATACCTGAGATTATTGTATATATAAATTTTAGTTTAGGGCAATGAGTGTTTTCTTAATGTCTACAGCAGTAATTATGTCATGTATATTTAATTTTCTGAAACTAAGTAAAATATTGATAGGAAAGTATATTAATAAATTTGAAATATGACTAGGGGATGTTAACAATCTATAGGCGTTTGTGACAGATGGCATGGCACTCGGGGATGACCTAAATGAATAAAGTCGTTCCTAAATAAATATTGCCATCAGAGTAGGAAGGTTTTTTGTCTGTTTAAAAATATATATATATATATGGGTATTAATATTAAAACTGAGTGGTGTTATGAATCGGATTGAATAGGATACAACAAAACTATTAATGGATTGAAAAATGTATAGGGAGGTGACTGTTAGTATAGGAAGAAACAAAATAATTATACTCGTATCTAGTGAATGTTTCAGATTAAAATAGTCAACTGGAAGACAAGAATGGAGCGGCCAGCACTGTTAAAATATTTATTTTATATTTTGTGTTGATGTAATTTTGATTAGTATGCAATACAAACATTAAAAGAAGCAGTATGGATTGGGAAAAGGGCAGTAGGGCAATGGTAGAGAGGATGTATGGGAATGACTATAATACCGGGGAAGGAGAATAGCAAATAAGCCATTAGCAAGAATAGTAAATAAAAGATTAGCAAGAATCGCAAATAAGCCATTAACAAGAATAGTGAATAAGACGGTAGCAAGAAAGAGCAAATAAGCCATTATCAAGAATAGTAAATAAGACATTAGCAAAAATAGCAAATAAGCCATTAACAAGGTAGCAAATAAGCCATCAGCAGGAATAATAAGCAGTGAATAATGTGAAGGAGGTAGGAAAAGGGACACAGGATAGCAGCCAAAGTGAGTGACAAGAAGTTCGATTCATCGGGACTTTCTAAAACTCACCTAATATTACTAGGATCCCATATCTAAAATCCAGACTGGGAGACTTCAACTTGAAGTATATAAAGGAATTTGTTCAAGTAGAGTAGGGAAGAGGCTAGAAGGCACAAAGAAGCAAGAAGGGATGGGAAAGCTAGGAGAAAGGAGGAAGAAAATAAAAGGAATTATTGATGCTAGAATTGGAAAGGATAAGAGAAGAGTGTAGAAATGCCCAACTAGGAACTAAGGAAAATTACATGACATGAAGGATGTGGATGAGGGAAATGGAAAGGGCCCTCAGAGATAAAGCAAGTCAGTGAGAAGACATGGACTAAAAAGGGACTTGAACTTGTAATTTTCCAACAGTGACAAAGGTAGCACTAGGTATTACCCAATATTAGTAATAACATAATATTTAGAAGTAGAATATCTAAGAAGGGAAACTCCTGTATGTAAATAAATTTTAGTTATATATACCTCTCATTAGCTAGTTAAAGGGGGAATTATCGTAGACTACATTTATAATTTTCTTTATGCTATAATTTTCAATGCATTCACTAGATGTCAAAATCACTCCATCAAGTATATAATCCAGGTATAAATAAAAATTGTGTTGCTTCATGTTATTGGATTTTATTGATAATATTACTATGATCAATCATTTCAACATTTTTGTTTTGCAACTGAGAGAATATTAAACAGTAAGATTCGCTCTGCAAATCTTAGTTTCAATTTTCTTCATTACCTAACCTCATATCCTAATTTAA
This sequence comes from Epiperipatus broadwayi, assembly GCA_028023455.1. Classification (NCBI taxonomy): domain Eukaryota; kingdom Metazoa; phylum Onychophora; class Udeonychophora; order Euonychophora; family Peripatidae; genus Epiperipatus; species Epiperipatus broadwayi. The sequence continues at coordinate 270,053 of JAQFVV010012498.1, forward strand.
ACCCTAGCCTATTGTAATATGTATGTACTGTTTTAATCGGCCAAAAAATACACACATATGAAGCACTTATTATATATATATGTACAGTTATTATAGATAGGTGAGTTAATAATCTAACAGGAATGATAAATTGATTAATTTAATTTATAATGTGAAAATATGTTCGCATGTGGGTATATATATAAAAACATAAGGCAGGCATGCTGAGACTACATATATATTCCAATATTATCGTTAAAACTTATATTTAAGAACATTATTTTGCTCTTATATCTCACCACAAATTTTGTGTACTAGAAAGTAAATGAGGGTTGGTAGGCTGAACAATAGTATTTCACTAAAGCAACCCCATAGGGACAATTAGCTAGTAAAAATGATAACAATTTTGGCAAGTTGCAGATTATCAACAGGGGAATGGACTGTCTTGAAGTATTTGCGTTATAATATTTTAAAAAAAAATATTTGGTAAAAATTGTAACAAAAGAATTTCTGTAGTCAGGATATCTGGAAATAATATAACAAAAGCAAATGCACTTGCTGCAGCCTGCTGCAGCTTTTAGCTATGAAAATAGATAATAAAAAACATCAGGTGTGGCGGAAGAAAATATGCTAATGGATTATTTCACTGCAAGATAAGCCAGTATCAAAGATTAATTTCATACTTGGCTAGTATATATAGAGCAGGAATTTGGGGGAGAAGATTTCTAATAATATTGTGAAGAGCTTGAAAAACATTGCGGAGAAGAGGTAGGCAGGCTGCTATTTTCCCACCCAGAGAATGGTCATCTTGCAGCCGATACTACCTGCATGTCCCCCACTATAAGATGTCCAGGACTTCCCATTGCCACCAAAGACCAAAATGCTGTTGCCAATTCCAGAGAGATTGCTGTTGCCACTGAAGACAACATAATAATACAATTATAAATGAAAGCTAGCTATCCAATGATATGGACTCCCATGAACATTTCTTAACATGATCAAATCCATTAAGTACACTAAAATGCTTCAATTGATAAACTAAAGTAATTTTCCCTTCTCTGTAATTTACCTAAGCTATAGCTAACTGTGTAACCAACTTTATTTATATAGTTTAACCTGTAATGTAATCCAATAATTGTGTCTAAATTATATATATAACCTCAACCTATGTAACTTGGCTAATTTATTCATTAAAATATACTTTTCTGCTAGCATAAATGCTCTTGAATTTTATTAAATTATTTTCTTTATAACATTTTATGATAATATGCCTGGATAACCTTCGACCGAGCGAGTAAATCTCATTCTCCCTATAATGAACATGCAGCTATATTTCCATACAGGTTAATCAAATACATGGCAACTATTTTGTGCTAAATCCCTTTTCTACTTGCTAGTTCGTATGTTATCTTTCAGTATCTTATATATTATTGTGGATTTGGTAAATCCCACTGTGTTCATATAATAATTAATTCATCCATAATGATCTATTTATGTTATATCATATTTATTTGTTCATTTAAGTTAAAGATAATATGTGGGTGTATAAACAAAATTATAACTATAGAGATATTTTAAATATGCATGATTAAACATTAAGCCCTTCATCATGCATTCACCACCCATTTAATTATTATTATTATAACCAATGTTGAAAGTGGTTACTGCCTTTAAATTATATAATCCACCTTTAATCTTTAAGCCAATGAATGATTAAGTATGACTGCACAATAACATGCTAAATTTTAAAAACAATCTACCATTATTTAGTTTTATTCAGTATACTTTATATATGTGTTGCTTGTGCAAATATATAAATTTATGATTAATATGCTTTGTCAATCTTCGCCCCAGGGTACATACGGATAAGACCATACCCAAATCATTAAGCCCCGCACCAGAGTGAACATGGAAGACTCACCTAGGGACACAGCTGTTTGATCACACAATCACGGAGCTTACTAGAGTTAGTACCCAATCTAGTGATGATACTTATTGTGATGAACTCATGGACAAATGATGATCTGCCAGTCCATATTACATGCAGATAAAGTCTCACAGTTTCAATGCACTGCCCTCCTATATGCATATTTATTTCCATCAGCACCAATAACCACTTGTTAAGTGCTGTATTTTTATATTTCTCTATAGCATTTATCTATGATGCTATTTGATCGCTTCCTCTTCTTACATATATCAATATAAATAACGAGTTTACTAATATTCTTATGATTCCAAGTTCGTGGATATCACTTGGTTAGATTAATAAACCGCAGTAATAATATGAGTTACTTATAGATATGTATAATTATGTCTATGGTTATAATGCTCTAATATTTCCATCTCACATCTATTAACTCGATTGGGTGACATTTCAATAAGGCATATTAATCTATGATTTTAGTCTACTTACGAAAGTATAGAACCTCAATCAAATATTTCACCAAAGTGAAATAGTGTGTATATTTTGTATGTATATATTCATTTGAACATTTTATTAAATTTTGTATTAAATTGTATCTGTTGTTATTGATATCTATCCGTATGATGCATTTCTACAATTTATTAAAGGTCTTAGCATTACTTATCCGTACACTATCTATAGATAAGTACTGATAATATATTAACGAACTTAGGGAGGGCTTATTATTATTAAGGGTCTCGTTTCTCCCTGACCTCTGAGATTAGAAGGAAGGTGTACTATCAGTAGCATCATGAACATTGTTCAGGTGGTGGAGATTGTGGAGCACAGCCAAATAGACTAAGACTACTCTTTGGGATGGTTTCCCCACCCAGATATGCTGAGCTTTCTGTATTCTGCTTGGACTTTGCCTCTTGTTAACCAAACATATGAACCTGACCAGTATATTAGTCAAACTAGTAGTAAGAAAAAAATCAACTTATTCCTAGTTGCTTATTTGTCATGCTTATTTAAAATAGTAATAGCAATGGCATAATCATAATATGACCTCACTATGTTGGTGTCTACTGAACTCTTCCAGGAGACCAAACTCCAGCATTTTATCATTGTATTCCTAAAATCTTATTTATAAAATATATACTTGCCATCCAAACTTAAAATAAAAAATTATTTTTACTAAAAGATAAAATTATAAATACGATATAATTAGTTGAAAATCGTAAAAACATAAATTCTTCATGCAGATCCAATTATAAGTTATCTTTTATTTTTAAGTAAGCCAAAAAAGTCATATAAAATTTGCAGCTATTCTTTGCTCTGATTTAATCACAAAACAATATTTACCATAACAAAGCTATATATATATATATATTGAGATGGAAATGTCTCATGCAACACAACATAGTAGTGTATGGGGGGATATATGTATATAAAGTTTTAGAATGAAAACAATTTATTGCAGATATGTGTTGAAAATATATACAATGGAATAATAGATTAATTGTTAAATAATAATTCTGATATTTACAAGTGTTATAAATTATTTAAAATCAAACATAAAAAAGGTATAATTAATATTTTATTTAATTCTAAAAGTATAAATATATTTTTAATTATCTTGTATTGAACTGGCTACAGCTTTAATTATATATTTAAGCATCCATAAAAAGTTATTATTCATAAAATTAATAATTAGCAATGTATAAACTTTGTTTTTTAAGTGAACAGATTTTAATTAAAAATTATTGAAAGCTTTTTTAACTTTTTGATATAAAACAGGAAATTATCTTATTTTTAGAATAAATGTGAGCTAGTTACAAAAGTATAGAATGGATATTTATTATCATTACAAATTAAAATAAATTGAATTGCAATTATTTTTCAAGAATATATATAAAAAGATGCACAGAAAAATAACTTCATTGTATTAATGTTTATTATTTTATTAAGCTTAAAACTTTAATTTTTTTGGTATTTTATTAAGTGGGCTTAACATCACTTGTGGTATTAAGGCATTTCACAACAAATACATGTATTTATTTATCTATCTTTAAATATATACATATATGGTTGTGTAGGCAATTTCTCAATGATGATGAGACCTGTGCAATTAAACAGAACTATTAATCTCAACTTGCTGATTGAGTGCTTAAATATCACATAGTCCCTGAGCAAATAAACATATGATTATTTATTTTAATTATAAATATATTAAATAACCTCAATAGTACCACATATTCTTTTAAATTCATATAAATAAAGATACAATAAAAGACAAATGACCCCAAGATGCATTTCATGCTGAACGAACACTCATCAGTTGTTCCAGGTCACCATCTCTCATATATATCTTTTGTAATGAGCACAGACGTTCGTTACATTGCTTTTTTTAAATATTTATTAAACATGAAAGTAAATTTAAAAGTTCGCATTTAAAAATTTTCTTTAAGAATTAAAAATTGAAATTAAATATCATCTTAAACTCGTATATATTAAATCGCACAGATAATGAAAAATTATTAAAATAAAACTTTATTAAAGAAAAAGTATTTTAAAACTAAATTTTAAAGAGATTTGGAGATAAAATTATATCTTTAAATATATCTTTGATTTGGAAAACAGGTTAATTAATCAGAAATGGAAATGATAAATTTAATTAGTCAAATGTAAACCAGCCTTGGGCATCTAAATGTAAAAACATCAGTCAGATAGAAAACAATAGAAACAAATAGCCAATGAAAGAAATCCATCGGGAAATCGGACCTCAGCGAAAGGAACATCACATCGATGACATAATGCCAAGTCAATCCTTCGAATACGTATAAAAGGAAAATTTGGAAATTATTAATTAGTGACTGGAAATTGATTATTACGATGTGACTATATGTAGTAGTACGGAGTCGGAGGTGAAGGAATTGACAGACGCACTGTCAATTCTTTCAGCTGTTAAAGAAAGAAGAAATGAACTATCGTTTCCTATATTGAGGACCAATTAACTAAAAAAACCTCCGAATGAATAAATAAAACAACGGCTAAATGGATACCAATCTTAGGACGGCGTGGGAATTCACGTTCATGGCAAGCAACGGATAAAGATGAACTGTTTTAAACCGTAAGAACTTTATAAATAATGAACATTAAATTAAAATTTTCCATATTTAAATGATTGCAATATTATCCTATCTGACCAACTTAATTTATTAATAATGTTATTTGATGTATTTTTTATTTATTTATTTAAAATCATTTCCATTTATTTAATTTTGTTCTTTAAGTTTTATTATGATTTCTGTTTTCCGTTAAGTTAAATTATATAAATGTTAAACTTAAGTCGGGCGTGAATGGCTGTATAGATTTGTAAAGTTATATTAGGGGAGGGTAATCTTAGGTTATTTGTTTCGTTGTTAAATTGGGTCAATGGATTGGATATATTGATGTAGTTAGTAGATGTAGTCGGAGATTCGCTACTGGCAGAATCGTTTATATATACGCCGCACTCTCCCGTTTTGCCTATGGAAGGAATTATAAGACGCAGAGCGCAGTTCCTTTCTATGGAGTTTTTTTTTTTTATTGTTCTTCTCGTTGGATAGAAGTAATATTCCTATCTAATGAAAGTCAATATCTTCTCTTAATCTTTTTGGTGCTGCCGTATTCCGTATTACATTGAATACATCGATGTATCAGATGAATTGATGCCAGTTTGACTGCGAATTTTAGCCTAAGGTTAAATAGGGATAGAATATTTTATTTTCAAATGCAAATCTATGTGGTCTATTCATACTTGACCCTAAATAAAAATGCATTAAATTTAAGTTGTTTATAGACGCTTGCATGGATTGGTTATCGGTTAAGTATGTTTTGGGTTTTCATATTTGATCAAAATATATAGACATTCGATAAATAATGATACCTTACGGTGAGTATCTAAATGTATTTATTCGGATGTCTTTTAAGTTATTGGTGACAATGCAAGTATCTTATGGTGAATACTATTGGGTTACATATAAATTTCCCTCCGCAATTGCCAGTATCAATGATTTTATATTTTGATCGTTTATGTTTACTTTGAAATGTTTTTAACCGTGTAATCTATGTAACCGATCTATAGCAACATATTAAAACAAGCTTTTATAATCCCATCTGTGCGAACTTAATTAAAATGTAAATTTATAATATAATAGAAATTAAAATGTAAATTAAAATCTAAGGTAAAGTTAAAAATAATGTTAAATGTAAAACTAATACTAAAATAATTTTAAATCTTATATATATGTGCATAAATAAATGTTTGTATGTTAATTACTGGCAGTGGCTTATTTTATTTATTTTTTTTAATATTGAAATATAATTAGATAAGATATTATATTATTTAATCTCTGCTATTCCACTGAGCTAGTGAAATGGGCTAACGACCGGATGAAAAAAAAAAAAAAATTTTTTTTTTTTGACTTACGTATCTGCCTACTTTATAAATTTTTCTAGGTTCAAATGCCTAGATGGCGCCTTGTAGTGCAGATTACGTTAAGTGCTATTCTCCGGATCGTTACACTTTATTATATGAAAAATATTTATCTATATTAAATAATTACATTTTGAATTACAGTGTCAAAGATGTGAGTTGAGTTAGTTTGACACTTGTAATTCAAAATATAATTATTTTAATTACTTATTTAAAGATCTAATACTTCATTAATAAAAACATCTTTATGCTGGATTAACTAATACTACTACAGAGGCAAAAAGAACTAAGATATAAACTTTCTATTAATTTTGTTTCATTTCATCTCTGCTTTCTTGTTAATTTTTTAATATTTTTGAAAAATTTCAAACTATTTCATTCCCCTCAAAAAAAGTTATATATGTACACTGCATATTTTGACTAATTTTAATATAATGAAATAAATAAATCTTAATATAAAATAAGAATGTAGTTTCCTGGTTTAACAAAAAATAATTTTAAAAGAAATATATTTTCCTGTCTGTGTTTCAATAAATTAGTACTTAATTAAACAATATACCTTGTTGTTTCTCATGGACATGATACTTACTAATAAATAAATAAAAGATTATGTTAAGTATCCAAAGAAAAAAATGAAAAGGAATTTGTGGATAAGAGAATAGATAGAGTAAGTGGTGCAACTGCAATAACCAAGATATTAAAGTAATAATACCCATGAACAATCCTGTACAGATAAAAATTCTGTGCTGAATTCTGGGAATTGAACAATGATGGCAAATAAAATATGAAGCATGTTTTAAAAAAAAAGAACCAAAATTTTTAATATGGTAGAATTTTCACAATACAAGAAATTGAAAATGGTTAAAATAATTATGATTTAATATTATTAAGAATATGGTAAGTTTTCTATACAAATTAGTCATACAAATAATCAAAAAAATATTTTAAGTAGTTAATCTAATTTAATTAAAATCTTTAAACAACATTTTAAAGGAAATTTCTGTATAAATCTATTAGTTACAATTAAAAATGGTAACAATTCCACAAATTAATCTAATTAAATATAACTGTTTTGCAGTGATAATTTGTCAATTAACTGCTCACATAAATTAATATAATTATGAAAATTTTTTGCTCTTTGAACAGGAACAAAAATAATACAATAATAAGTTTATTAACTTAAATATTTCAATAACCAACACAGGCATTGAAATTAAATGTATAAAAAATAAATTACAATATTATATATAAAAGGAAATTAGCTACAAAAAGAATTTCTATAAAAAAAAAAAAATTATGCTAACTTAAATAAATGAGTCAATAAAATTTTATCTGTGAAAAATTATTTTCATAGTTTCTATTTAATTTAAATTGTATATATTTTTAAACACTATATATATATTATCTCATGGTTATTAAATCATCAATGCTCCTTATTACTGTTTTACAATGCTTTTATTACAACTCCAGGGATTGTAATAAAAGCATTGAAAAACAGTAATAAAGAGCATAGAAGACTTAATATTATATGGATTCAGCAATAAAGAAGATAAAGAATACTGAAAATAAAGCTTGGATAAATAGAAGTTCTGAAGAAGATTGTTGGGGCAATCGAAACTGTCATAGGGTGTTGTAATAAAAACATTGTAAAACAGTAATAAAGAGCATAGATGATTTAATATTATATGGATTTGGCAATGCAATAATGAAGATACAGGTATAATACTTCATAAAGAATCTTACAGTTATATTATTTAAACAAAATAATATATCGTTTAACACAAAAGACTTTATTTACACTATAGATATTGCATTTGTAATCCTAAAGGAAAAAAAAATTCTAATAAATACAAAAAATACACAATAATATATATGAAACAACAATGTACATATCAGTATACAACATAATACATAATTAATAATATATTTAAAGCATATTTAATATGCCATATATAATTAAAATTTTGACAAAAAATATGTATTGATAAATGTATTTCCACAATTATCACAATCACTGTGTATTTTCTAAACTTCAAGGCTACCAATTGATTTGTATGTGATGTAAAATGACAGCTTTGATTGCAATTTCTATATGTTATAGAGTGTGTACATACATATATACAGACTTTCATTGCAATTAAACATGTTATTCTTTTTGTTTTTCAATAACTTTTTTCCCTAAGAAAATGAAACAGCAGTTTTATTATCAGCAGAATATGACCTTTCCAGTTATTTTGATGCTTTTCAAGTCTTTAACAATTTTGGAATCATTATAGTCACTCCTATTTGTTGGTACTCATTTCAAGTTCTTGGTTAAATTCTTTAAGTTTAAGTTTTTTGATAAGAACATTTGAAAGTTTTTTCTGCCATTATTAAACTGTTAATTTTTATTGCTTAAAAAAAATACTTGACAAATTTTCTTAAATTATGACACTTCGAAAACATTTTATTATTCAATACTGCACCATCAAATTCAGAATAATAAAGCAAAGAATGAAATATATGTAAGCCAAAGAAATATTATTAATAAACATAATCAAGTATGATGTTCTGAGAAAGAAAAATGACTGCTGCTGTGTCTTAAAATGCGTTAAGTTCATGAGACAGAAAAATAGTTGCTGCCATATTGTAAAATTTGAGAATTTTAATGTTTTTTGATTTTTTTTTTTGGATAGCATATAATTGAGTAGTGTTATTGATACTGCACATATTGTGTCTTCATTGTGCTTATTTAAAAAATTTATATACAACACATACACCACATATATAAACTGTTAAATACACGTTGGCTAGAATATTTAATTTCATAAAAATTTAGCAAATAAAAAAAATGAATTTATGTATGGAAAATGTACTGCCTCTAATAATCACACCCACTAGTCAATCAAAATTATTGAATTTCTTTGAAAATATAATCCCAATCACTAAAATGAAGACTGGGTTCATTTATTCTGAGAAATGCATAAATGCACAATAAGTAATTCAAAATATAAATGCTACAACATTTATAAGTATCATAATATACAAAAGTTGTTTAATTTCAACTCAATGTAATATTTTTCTTTACATAATCATATAGATTTGTGAGACATCTGAGTACTAATACAATGATAGTGCAACAATTCCTCCCAACTATTCGAACTGATCCCATCCTATTTCCTAATTTAAGAATCATCGCAAAAATAAAGCCAATTGTTCGAATTACTAAATTAGAATAACTTTTAATTGGGTTATACAAATAGACACCTATATTCTCTGATTGAGTAATCTCGTCTTACTTATAAGTTTATGACTAATGAATAAGGGTTTAATTAAATCTAAAATGATATAGCTATTTAAAAATCTTTTTTTTTTTTATCTATTGATAGTTTTTATTTCACTAAAATTAAACATTTTTCTCAGCAATCAGAAATTTATTTTACCTGAATAAACTGTATGTTAAGTTTTTATTTACACTATGTTTTTCCTCACTCTTTAATATAACCTTTATTTTCAATCAACTATTAATCATTTATTACAAAAGTCTTAATTATAGTTTCAGGTACGGTATAAAATGACAAGTAATATTTATATTTCTTCTATTGTTAAATTTCTAATTTCATATTTAAGAAGATATGAAAAAAAAAAAAAATCTCAAAAACCACTTTATATCTGAAACCTAGTATAATAATTATGAAAGGCTAACACAATAACTACTTTAAAGCTTATAACTTAGATCAACAAAAAATACACATGTGGCTCTTAGTCGAGATAAGTGCAGTTCCTATTGAAATTCAATTTTATTTTTATTATTTCAAAAAAAAATTTTAATTGCACAAAATGAGTAATATGATAAAATTTTTATTAAATATTTTTATTACTTATTATAAATTACATCATATATATATATGTACATATTATTTTCAAATATATTGGTAAATTGTAAATTAATGATATCTACGGAATCTTATAAAAATTACTGCATGAGCAAATGGAGTGATCACATGTGTATGTTTATGATTTGTGCAAATTTGTGGTTGTATATTCCAGTGATAGTTTTCCTATCAGTTAAATGTCCTATTTCATGTTTTTACAAAAAATCTGGTAAGTAGACTGTTTTATTATCAATTTAAACTTGTTTATGATATTTAATTTTTACAGCAGGTTCATGTTTTTTTTAAAAAAAAAAAACAATTATATAAGAAACTCTTGAAAATAAAACTGGAAAACAATTGCTTGATTTTGGTTACTTTTTATTTTTGGTGGTAATTTGTAATAAATAAAACAGATATTTAAAAATTATCGGGAAAATATCAAACAAAAATAAATATAGTCCAAAATTGCTTTTAATTATTCTAAATTGTTTTTATTCCTATTTTATTTTAAGAAGCCATGTCTGTTACTTTAACAATTTGTTGTACTATTTATGAATCTTTTAAAACAAGAATTAATATTTAAACATTTTAATTTTAATTAATTATTTATTTATGTATTTTGTTTAAATTTTTTTGTTAACATGACCTCAGAAAATATCAAAAAATGAAAATAGAATCAAGAAAATAGAATTTGCTTTTATTGATGATAATGGAAAGTTATTGTGTCTTATTTATAAAGTTACAATAACAAACTATAAAGTAAGCAATTTATGTTGGTATTATGAAGTCATCCCCATTTTTTAACTTAAATCATTGTAATCATGTCTGCATAAGCAACAACTCTTGTCTTCTTTTAGTTGCGAAGATGACAGAGCCAATGAAGCTAGTTTTTTGATCGCTTGGAATATTGCTCATGCCAAAAGTCCTTATGGAGAAGGAAAATTTGTTAAGTGGTTAAAGATTTGGATCTAGATAATCCAAAACTGATTGCATTAGTGAAATTAGTAAAAAAATGTTGAAAATAGTTTGATGTGTGATTTGAAAAATTGTACTTCATTCACTTTAATTGTCGATGAGCCTACAGATATTCAGGATGTTCCCCAATTGGTAGTTATTGTCTACTATGTATCTGCAGATATAAATGTAAAGGAAGAAATGTTAGATCTACTTGCTCTTACCAAAACAAGTCGCAGTATCAATGTCAAAAATGTGCTTAGTGAGATAAAAAAAAACAGATTTGAATTGTCTCGTGATAAACTTGTAAGTGTTGTGACTTATAGAGTCCCTGCAATAATAGGGAAAAAACTAGATCTTATTAATCTTTTAAATAACAATCTAAAATTCCATGTTTGTACCATTTCACAGCATAATTCACCATGAACACCTCATAGCAAAGTCCTTAAAATATACTGTGTGAAAAGTTATTTTGAAGATTGTGAATTTAATTAGAACAAATGCCAAATAAATCATAAATTTAAGAACTTTTTAGAATAGTTAAATAATGAAACAGATGAATTTCCCAGTGATTTCTATTTATGGTCTGTTATAAGATGATTGTCAACTTACAATGTTTTTTTTTTTTTAAATAAAAAAAATATCCAGAATTAAAAAATGAAACTTGGCAACAAGAGAGACTGAAAACAAAATTCATGGGTAAGAGAACAACAAACAGGTGTTACTGACATCATTGAAAAATTTAAGAGACTCTAGTAGAATTTAGCTGGACATCTTTCTAGAAGAGATGATAATAGATAGATAATTGAAATCTTAAACTCCAAGAGATTGTAAAAGAGACCACTTGTGAGATGGATGGATGAAATAAGGAAATGTGTAGAAGAGATGTGGAAAAGAGAGGCTAGAGATTGGAGAAGATGGACTGAACTTGGAGAGACCTTCATCCTGCAGAGAATTGATAATGGTTGACAATGATGATAATGACAGACACTATGGAACATTTGTAACCATTTATTTTGATTTTATAAGAAAAGAAAAAAAAGATGATTAGTGATTTGTTACAAATTGTATTTAGTTTTGAAGCTAAACTTTGACTTTTTGTACATGATCTTAAGTCCAGAAAATTTAATCATTTTCCACAAGTAAAAGCAAATATAATTAATAGCAAAAAAAAAAAAAAATGAATATAAAGAAAAATTGGAAAGATTGCAAGCAGAATTCAAATATAGATTTAAAGATTTGAAAAGTTTTAAATCTGCATTTGTATATTTTGTGAAACCATTTATTTGTGATATTATTGAAGATGGATTTCCAATTTTTGAAATAATACTTATCAAAAAAGTGACTGGAGAATTGGAGTTATTAGAAATGAATGAGGATTAGGCACTGCAAATGCATCACTAATCTAGTTCTCTAACTGAATTTTAGAAACTCATATCAGAATCAAAATATCCACTTTTGGTACAACATATTGCTGTGAATCATTGTACTCCACAATGAAGTTCGTGAAGTTGAAATATTGTTCACAGTTGATCAATCACCATCCCACAGAATTGCTGTCAACAGCTTTAACAAATTATACACCAAATTTCAAAAAGTTATACTTTCTATTAATAATAAATTTTATTAAACGCTCACTATTATTTCAGTAATAGTTTTAACAAGGCTGTAAACCTTAGCAATGAGCGTCTGAAAAAATCGTCACTAGGGACCTCTGTAGGTCTTTAAAACACAGGTCCCTAGTGACGATTTTTTCAGACGCTCATTGCTAAGGTTTACAGCCTTGTTAAAACTATTACTGAAATAATAGTGAGCGTTTAATAAAATTTATAATTACAACTTTAAATTATCATAATATATTTCTTACTATAAGATCTTTTCATTAACTCATAGTAAATCGTAAGATTTCGCGAGTATTAATGTATTATAAGAATTGTGGACTTAATTAGTGAAGTATTTAATAGCTTCACACTCTTAGATCAAAACACTTCTGCTTCACCTATTTATATATAAAAGTAGGTCGAAGTAAAGAAGGGATTCTCTCTTTTCTTCATAGCGTAAGCATGTGTTTTAAAGACCTACAGAGGTCCCTAGTGACGATTTTTTCAGACGCTCATTGCTAAGGTTTACAGCCTTGTTAAAACTATTACTTTCTATTAATGTTTTTTTTTTTTATATTTTATTTTTATTATTAAAATTTTGAAATAATTATTTTGTATTTTATTTCTTTCTATATTATTATACAGTATTTTCTTATATACTTTATACAGCACTTAAAATCTTCACATCACATGATCACCATTTCTTATGCTTGCTCATAACTATTATTCTGGCATCCATTGATTGCTCTGGCTTGAACTGAATGACACTACTGTATGGAGAGTTTTGCCTGTTTTTTTTTTTACACTTAATAACTCGTGTAGAATATGTCATCATATTAATTAAGTTAAATAAAATTTGACTATATGTATTAATTTTTGTATACTTAAATAATATGCTGTGGCTCTTTACAATATATGAAAATGGGCATGTGGCTCTCATTGATCTCATGTGTGCCCATCTCTGACTTAGATTATAAGTTAACTGCATATGCCTTTGCAGATGGTAATGTACATAAAATTTAGTTTTAGTTGACTAATTACTTGGCTATCTGTATCAGACAATAGTGACTTCTATATAAACAAATTTAATCAATAGATACTAGACAGTAATCGCTAAAGATTTCCAATATGAATATCAGACTAATGGACTTTTCATTTGTCACAACCAGTGATTTTTTTCTTATAGGCTAAATTACGATTATAATGTAAGCTGGTTAAAATTAAGCAATTTAGTGGCTGTGATTATTGATAAAATTACCCCCCCCCCATGTCATAGAATTCAATTACATTATGAATTTTTATGTGGAAAATCAATAAAATGTAAAAGTTTTACACTTCCACACAGTTTGCATAATTGTATGAAACTATTCAAATTCTTTGTAATACTTTTCCTATTAGTAATGATAAGCTATATAATAAATTGAAGATTATTACTACAAGACCATTCTAGTTAGAAAAAAATATTATATTAAATAATTTGGTTGAGAAGTTTTTTGGAATTGTTAGGATTTTATATTGATTCAATTTACAAACATTATTTTAAAAACACTCATACATTCTATTTAAGTACAGGAACTTATATATTTCTAAATCAACACCATCCACAATCTTACATAGCCTAATGCTCATTCATTGCCATTGAAACTAGAAATTATATTTCTTTAAAGTATTCATTAAAGGTTAAATATAACTAATAGAAATACATATTTTTAAAATCTGTTTAAATATTCTTCTTACTCATGTGCAAGGTCTAAAGCACGAAACCATGGCCAGGGGTTTGGGGAGGGGTTCCTGACAGAGATATTTTAAGTACTGGCTCTGGCTAAGCATTTATCATAAAGCTTGTAGAGGAATTGGCAATCCTCACTGTTTATAACTTACAAGCTTAAGAGATAGGGTCATGTGATCTATGACTCTTATTTTGACTATTTATAGTCTCTGCCAAAAGTCTTATGCAATTTATATTGCTATGACTACTAATATATGGTATGGCTGAAGATCTATCAGCCCCATATAGCTATTTGAGTTGGATAGCTGGGTTTGAAGACATATAGATGTCTGAAATTTTCAGATTTTCCACTCAATAGATAACTTTTAGTTAAGTGCTTGGCTTTGGGTTGGTATTTTTAGATCTAGTGTCTGAACCTACCCTGACATCTCTCTGAGGAGTGCCAAAGCACGCCATGGTTAGGGGTTTGGGGAGGGGTTCCTGACAGAGATATTTTAAATGCTGGCTCTGGCTAAGCATTTATCATAAAGCTTGTAGAGGAATTGGCAATCCTCACTGTTTATAAGGTCTAATATATTTCTCAAAAAATATCATAAACATTGAAGAAATGCTTTCGTGCAAAGTAAATTTTAGCCCCCCCCAAATCACTTGAAATAAAATTTGTAAATCAAGACATTTTTTCCCCCAATGCTTTCACAAAAAAAAAAACCACTTGAAAATATGGCTTTAGTCATTTAATATGTTTAGTAAATATTTTGCCTTTTATTCATTTATTTCTATAAAATAAACCCAGAGATCACTGATAAAAGCCACAAGATAGAAACTAGTCTGGGATATTAGAGGAGTAGGCACTAGATAGGGATTTTATGTACAAACCTTCCTATATCCATTGATTACTCTGCCATACATCGAGTGGCGTTACTGTATGAAGAGTTTTGCCTCTGTCTAAACCCTGAGATTAAAACACACATACTAAAATAAAACAAATTAATGTTTAAAAAATAAATTTTGAAACAATAATTAAAGAATACCTTAAAAAATATATATATATTTAATAATAAGTGGAAATTTATTGAAATTGGAAATTTTTTAATTTTTTTTTTCTAAAAGTTTTTATATTATTTTTTGGACAAACCTATGAAATTACTAATAGAGATAAAAAAATATCTGCAAATAAAACACTTTTTTAAAATATCTAAGTGTTTTTGTTTTTTTATATTTAAAATAACCATATCCCATCCTCTACTCACACACATGAAAAACATTAAACCCTGCCCCAATTCCCTTATCTTGGGCTGGCTCTGATATTATATAAGTAATTATACTTCTAGTTTATCTACTTGCTTATTAAAAATATTATCTGCAACCAATATATGATTCTCTGGGATAAAACAATCAATAGTGTTTTTTTGCTGCTTTGCCTTCGAAGTCTGGACAATTTTGCAGCTTCATCCACATAGTGAGGAGAAAAGAGTGTCCATTTTTATATTCTTTAATAATGGCTTGTCTCCATTATCTTTTCTGAAGTACAATAGTTATAACAAGGCTGACATAACTCTTAGACTTATTTACCAATAATTAGATCAACTTTATCTAACATAACATGCTAATAATTCTGTTAAAACAATTTTTGTTTGTTTGAAAATCCAATCAGAATCCCTCAGACATAAATTTATTTATGTTTTCTATTAACAAAGTTCTACTCCTTCAATAACAAAATATTTATACTATTACTTAATTTTTATGTGTGCATTATTACACTATTGATAGCTATACTTCCTTATACATAATCTGATGAAATGTGGAAGATTTTTGAAATTCAATATTATATAATCTGATATTAAGTAATAATTTACTAAGGCTGTAACCTTAGAAATAAGCGACTGAAAAATACGAAGGTAGGGACCTCTATAGGTATTGTAAATTTTCATACATTGTTTATTCTATAAATTTTTAAAAATCATTAATATGCATCTGCACTTTGTTTTAATGTTTGATTATATTGGGTAATTAAAAAAGAAAATCAATCATTTGGCTTTGTTTTAGGTACTTTCCCAATAAAGCAACATTTAGAAGAGCTTTTAAATTATGTTAAATGCTTGTTACATTCAGCAGTGACATTAAAATATTGATACAATCCAATTAGTTAAAAATTAAATATTTTGACATATATCTTTTTTAAAAATTATGGATTTTTTTTTACTAATTCTGACTTTCTTGAATTTGAGCTGTTGTGTAGCTAAAGCAGGTGGCAGGCCCACAATTAAAAAACAATTTTCAGATATATTTGACAATATTACTAATCTATTATGAATTTTTAGATAGATAAAAGTCCAAATACAAAAAAAAAAAAACCGCACATTAGTAAAATTTATAAACAAAGTAATATTGGTATTAAAATGAAAAAAAAAAAGATCATAAGTTTTAAAAATAAAAAAAAAGTTTGAGGCATTATCAAAATCAATTGCAATATTCTATATATACCAGACCTGGCTGCTTTAAGCACTGTGCTATGTTAAAAAATACATACTGATCTTCTGAAGTATAAATGATAAATGTATTTATCTACTATATACTTGCTGCAGAATTATGGTAATTATTATGAGACAATAATTTTTAAATAAATTTATTTTTAAATAAATTATTAATAAACAATGTGTCATTTTTTATGTAAATTAGAATATTGAAATAAAATTGATTAAGAAATCTAAACATATTTATTT
This sequence comes from Epiperipatus broadwayi, assembly GCA_028023455.1. Taxonomy (NCBI): domain Eukaryota; kingdom Metazoa; phylum Onychophora; class Udeonychophora; order Euonychophora; family Peripatidae; genus Epiperipatus; species Epiperipatus broadwayi. The sequence continues at coordinate 287,273 of JAQFVV010012498.1, forward strand.
AAATATAAATTTTATTAATTATCAGGATGATATGGTGACCATCTGTTAAGTTTAGCACATTGGAGACAGTATGATATTTAGTATACTTCAAATGGTAATTATAAAAGTTAAAAATATAATACTCTTATAGTTAAATAAAAAATACTTGCACTTAGAGGAACAATGAAATGATTCAGAAATCTAAAGATTTTCATATATTTATTAATTAATGTGGCAATTTGCACTCCCATCCCCCACCCCCAATTAATGAAACACCTCCGTGCCCCGAATAACCTGCACCCTCACATGCAGTGGACCTGGATGGCACTAAAGAATCAGCCATTGTAAAGAGATAAAATAAACATTTATCATTTATGCTACAAATTATCTCACTTATTCAAATAAAAGATATCTTTCTTTTAAAATTTTAAGACAAAATGTTTTAACTATTTTCAAATAATTATGTTGCAAATTAATAACTTACAATTTATTATAAAATGTTTTATATCAAAGAAAATTATTTCAAATCTGCCATAAATGAACAATTTCAAAGCCAATTACTTTAAAGCTTATAGATATTTTTTGTTGAAGATTTGCTATTACAAATAAAGGTTAATAAAAGGGGTGGGGGGGGGGAATACATTATGAGATCATCATTTATAGGAATGTGATATCCTCTTCCTAATAATGAAAAATTGCATCATATTACAATTATATAATTTTTTGTCAGTTAGTGATTTAAGCTTTGACCTCTCATTTAACAACGAATACTGAATGAATAATTGGATTGGCAATAATGGTCTGGCTATCCACAAGAAAAATTTTAAACTTATTTGAAAGCTTAAAAACTTTTCAATATTACCCTATGTTGAACATAAGAGAATGATGCTAAACCACTAACATATAAAACCTATGTATGATATTAATAAATTTCATGCTACAATGCAAATACTGATTAATCTAATATCCTCCAGTAATTAAAATCAGGAGAGAAAGTCTCAAAAGAAAAATAAACCTTAAATAATTTTATCTTGCAATGCATTTTTCACATATCCGATTAATAAGAGAGTAAAATACACCATTGCTTTTGTAGCAAAAAAATTTGGTACAAATGCTAACATGTTAGGTAAAGTGTGAACTGTTTAAAAATTGTTTTAATTCTATATTTTATAGTAAATGGGTAGATCAAGTGACAGTTTAAAATCCAAGGTAAAAAAAAAGTGTGTTTTCTTTATAACAATTTATACACCAAATAGTGTTTGTAGAATAAAGAGTGAATTGTGCCATAGGTAGTCAAATCTTATTAAATTACAATATTCACAACAGGTTCAAAACAATTAAATTGTCTATTAAATCAGAAAAATTGCTAGTAATTAAAAATACATAAAATAAATAATATTCACAGAATTAGAAAAGTGTGTTAGAAAGACTTACAAAACAATGCATTGAAAACATCAGATAAATAAATCTTTAGAGTTGGTAAATGTTTTTAAAATAATAAATCACAAAACATAATGAAATTATTGACATTAAAATATACTTGAAATTTTATTGACTTAATGTTTATTGATAAAAATTTATTATTCTAATAAAAATTTTAAAAGGAGATCAAGAATATGTATTTCTTTTTTCTTTTTTTTATTAACAAATTGATATAAAATATTTTAATTTATTGTTCATGCTAATTGAAAAACACAAAATATCACTTGATTATTTACATTGCTATGCAAATCTCCTGGAAATCAACTATAATGAGAGATACATTGCAGAAAATTTTGACATCATGGTAGAAAACTTATAAATACTGGATAATTTAAAATGAGAAAAATTCTTTAAACTTTTCAGTGCAATCAAGGCTCAGGTGTGTTTTATCCAAATTTGCCATAATGTGCTTACCTACATGAGGATGTCTGGGCAGAGCACGTTACCAGGGATCTGTCCAAGACAGGCCAGGTCTCCACTCCATTCCAATAATATCAATGGATATATTTCAGCCAAGAAAATCTGCAATTCATATTATTGAAATTTGAGAGGGTCCAATTAAATTCATATAAAAGATTATATTGCTAAATAGTGTCTCTTTAATTTGGAAAAAATATGTTTTTAACATCTATTTTGTTAAAATTTATAGGTTTTTTCCCCCCTTGTCATAGCATCGGCCGGGAGGTGAACCTCTTACCCAGAATTTTATCCAGTAAAGAAAGCAGCTGGCTAATGACTATGGGAATGCTTCATATCTAAAAATAAATAATATATTGCCAGTTAAAAGAAACAATTGAAATAATTTCTGCAAATCAATCATCAGAGCAAAAGCAGTAAAGTGATCTGTGTACTTGTTTGATTAAGGTGTTATTTGAATATTTATAAATATATATATACACAGGCTGCAGAAAGGAGTTTGCTATTAACTGAAAGGAGACCCTTTGATTCCTCTTGGAGGCCTTAAAGGAACCGAGCAGGGCAAATTCCTAATGTCTACTCCATACGTTCTTGTCGTTGCAGCTGTTATTACTATATGTTTATTCATATAGTATACGAACATGGATGGGCTGCTCACCAACACGCATTAGCCAGCGTGGTGAGTTTATTGGCTTTTTACCTCTGAGTTTAAGATCAAGAAACACCATGGTCTTTCTTCTCAGTGCCTGATAAGGCAGAATGAATGTTTGTGTAAATGATAAAGATTTTTCCCAATTATACAATTATGACAGACAAAAATAAAGCATGGCCCTTAATCCCAGGAGGCTGTAAAGTCACCAACCAAGGCAGCGGTTGGTGGCCGAAGGCGGAGGGTGCTAAGAATATCCTGGAGGCGGACCCAGGCTGCCATTTGATGACTTTTTATTTAGTACTTACAACTGCAGATCACTTTCAAGTGAAGGAAGATTGCAAGAATTAGAAGAAGAACTCTCTTATATTAAATGGGATATTATTGGACTTTGTGAAGTTAGAAGAAAAGGTGAAGAGACAATTGATTTAAAAAGTGGACATATGCTCTATTATAAAGGCACAAATATTGGAAATACAAGTGGAGTAGGATTCATTATAAATAAAAAGTGGAAGAACAATATTGTGGAGATTGATGGTGTATCAGACAGAGTGGCAAGATTAGTTATACAACTTAATAGCAGATATCAAATGCAGATAATTCAGGTTTATGCCCCAACAAGTTCTCACAGTGATGAAGTAGTAGAAGATTTTTATATGGATGTACAAAAGGCTTTTGATCAGAGTAAACAACATTTTAAAATTGTTATGGGAGATTTTAATGCTAGAATTGGTAAACAAATGAAAGATGAAAGTGTTGTAGGTAATTTTGGTTATGGTAATAGAAATGAGAGAGGACATAGACTTGTGGAGTTTGCAGAGAAGGAAAAACTTTATATTATGAATTCTTTTTTTGAGAAAAATGTTAGAAGGAAATGGACATGGAAGCATCCAAATGAAGGTACAGCAGAATTGGATTATATTTTGACTAACAGGAAATACATATTTCAAGATTGTAATGTTCTTAATAAATTTAACACAGGAATTGATCATCGATTAGTAAGGGGTAGGATACATGTTAATGTAAAACTAGAGAGACAAAAATTATTAAGAAAAACTATATTTACAGTTGATATTCCTAATCTTCAGAAACATTCTAATGAATTTAAATTAGAACTTACAAATCGGTTTCAAGTATTAGTAGATTTTGAACATGATTCAGATTTGAATGAAATTAATATGAAAATAACTGATACACTTTTAAAAACTGCAACAAAGATAGCTGGTAGAAAAAAGCAGCAATTGACTAATAAAATTTCTACTGAGACTAGAGAACTTATGAAGAAAAGAAGGAATATGAAGATATACAAAAATGATGCATTAAAAAGAATTGAATATCTCAAATTTTGTAAAATGGTGCGGAAAAGAGTTGAAAATGATATAAGAAAGTATAACTGTGAACTAGCAAGAAAAGCTGTAGAAGAAAATAAAAGTCTTAAGAATGTAAAACAACATTTTGGTATTGGTAGGAAATTTATATCTGCAATAAGGAAAAAAGATGGAATTATTACTAAAAAGAGGGATGACATTATGAAATTGGTAGAAGATTTTTATCAAGAATTATATAGTAATAAAGAACAAGTACCTCCTATATCTATTACATCTTCCGAATTGCCCAGAATTTTAAATGAAGAAGTGAGAAATGCAATTAAATGTATGAAAAAAGGAAAGGCTCCAGGTAATGATGGAATTATAATTGATATATTAAAAGAAGCAGGTGAAGAAACAGAAAAAATATTAGCAATGTTATATACCAAATGTCTAAATGATAAAGATGTACCGGATGATTGGAAGAATGCAGTAATAATATTAATATTTAAAAAAGGTGATAAAGAAGATATTAGAAATTACAGACCTAGCAGCCTTTTATCAGTTTTATATAAAAATTTTACCAAGATAATTACAACTCGTCTACAGAGAACCTTGGATTTTCACCAACCAAGAGAATAAGCTGGATTTAAAAGTGGTTTTAGTACAGTAGATCATATTCAAGTATTGAGAGAAGTTATAGAAAGGACAAATGAATATGAGTTGTCATTATGTTTTGGATTTGTAGATTATAAAAAGGCATTTGATTCTATAAACATTTCTTCAGTGATTAAAGCATTGGATCATCAAGGTATAGATCCAGGATATTGTCATATTTTAAAGAATATTTATAAAAATGCAACAGCAACAATTAGATTACATAATGATACTGGGAAAGTCAACATTGAGAAAGGTGTAAGACAAGGTGACTCCATATCTCCAAAACTTTTTACAGCAGTGCTGCAAGAAGTATTTTGTGGATTAAAATGGGAAACTAAAGGAGTGAAAGTAAATGGAGATTATTTAAGTCATTTAGATTTCGCAGATGATGTAGTTGTTTTTGCAAATAATGCTTCCGAGCTGCAGGAAATGTTGCAGGAGTTATCAGATGAAAGTAGGAAAGTAGGACTAAAGATAAATGTTAATAAGACTAAAGTAATGTTTAATCGATTTGCTCAAAATATGAAAATAAAGATTGATTATGATGAATTAGAAGAAGTTAAGAGTTACCAATACCTTGGTCAGATTATTAATACAGATGGAAACATAATAGAGGAAATTAATCATAGAATTAAACTTGGTTGGAGTGCTTTTGGTAGAAATAACTTGATATTAAAAGGAAATATGCCTATGTGTTTGAAAAGAAAGGTTTTTAACAAATGTGTTTTACCAGTTCTTACTTATGGATCTGAGACTTGGACACTTAATAGAAGATCAATACAGAGACTTCAGACCACTCAAAGAAGTATGGAGAGACGTATGTTGGGAGTAACAAGAAGAGATCGAAAACGCAATGTATGGGTAAGAGAACAAACAGGTGTTACTGACCTCATTGAAAAAATTAAAAGATTGAAGTGGAGTTGGGCTGGACATATTGCTAGAAGAGATGATAATAGATGGCCAATTGAAATTTTAAACTGGATTCCAAGAGATTGTAAAAGACCCAGAAGGAGACCACATGTAAGATGGATGGATGAAATAAGAAAATGTGTAGGGGTGATGTGGAGAAGAGAAGCTAAAGATCGGAGAAGATGGATTAAACTTGGAGAGACCTTCATCCTGCAGTGGATTGATAATGGTTGATAATGATGATGATGATGATATATACACAACTGTCAAAAGAATGAAAGAGATTACAGATATTCCAAGATATATGTCTAGTATTAGACATAAAGATTTTTCATGATGGATTAATTCTTTTGGGATAATTATGATCTTCAGTAAACGTAAATAATAGGGCTACAAATAATTAAATTTGCAGACCTATTATTGATAAATTTGGGAATGTTTGATATTTCAGTGCCATATAAATTTAATTAATATATTGATAAATCATTAGAGTAATAAACGTGCCAAATATGATCATATAACTACTGTGGAAACTCAGTTAGTATAGTTTAGATTCAATATTTAAACATAAGATATGAAAATAAGTTAGATTGAATATATATTATATCTTTATTGATGGAGAGAGATTGCATTCTTAACCATTACTTTAAATTCATTTAGAAATATAAATATTAAGTTATATTTCATCATTTGTTATATATTTTTTTCCCCAAGTTCCTTTCTTGATCCATGTTTGAGCCAAGATCATCTTGAGTTAGTAGTAAAACTTTTCAGAATAAAGGTTTACTTATATTTGGATAACCGAATATTTAGTGCAGAAATATGTGCTAAAAATTAATTTAAAATTATGGATTAAGATTTGCTGTTAAACAATATTGGTACACCAACTCCTTTAGTATGGTGAGAAAATATTAAAATACTGTGTTGTATATGTTTAGAAGGTACACATCCCAATAACAGGATTTGAATCCAAACTTGAATGGATAGAGAAAGTGATTAATGTTTAAGCAGTGAACATATAATTTTGGGACATTTTGTCCTATATGTTCAAAGTGAAAGTGGGTAAAACATTGCAATCAATCTCCTCCAACAAGTATATTGTATTGCCACACATAGGTGGTTCTACACATGAAAAGTAGCTATATTTGATTTACCACACATACTTCAAAAGAAGCAGTATACATTCAGCTTTAATATTTGCTATCAAATGGTAATAATTCGTATTATATTCTTGTTATATTATTTTGTTATTTACATGAAATAAACAATGTTATTTTTTTTTTAAAATTATATGCTATTATTTTTTAATTTTCATCTTAATAAAAATTAAGTTAAAGTCATGCTATTACACGTTGATTCATCTAAGATTACAATTAAATATTTTATTATATTTACTATTTGAACCTAGGAAATTAAAGATAGAAAACGTACACAAAATCCCTTATAGGTATATTTACCTTGATAGTAGTAAATTGATTAAAGAAAATCCTGGAGATAAACTATTACGAATAATCCTGATAAATATAAACCCTGAGGTTATATAGTTAATTATGTAACGCCAAATCATATAGACTGAAATAATTTATCATAAACCAGTAATTTTTAATGTGACAAAGTTTATATCATATTTTGAAAGTATAATTGTTAAAAATTCGAATCCCTGAGAAATTATATATTTACATTTATTGTTTAGTTTATTTGAAAAGTTTGGAGTGCATTCATGTAGGTTAGAGTTTTATAAACTCAACTGTACTCGAATGGGTTTAAATTCATGTTGGCGTAGTCGGAAGTATAATTTTTAGCTTCTCATTCCATTAACGTTTTAGTGAAGTTTAGCCTCTTACTTACTGAGTCTCTACTAAAAAAATCAAATATTAGAGGTTACAGTATATAAATCTTTTCTAAAGAATATATTATAATAACAACGTAGCTTAAACCACTGCACATGCGCTTTACAGATGAAACAATATATTATATATAAGTTTACATAATTAGTATTCAATATGCAAAAATCTAGATTTTATATTTAATAATATATAAATTAAAAAATTTTGCCTTTTATTTTAAAAGATTGATAATTATCCATTGATTATTTTTTGAGACATAATAATTTAATAAATATACTTCAAACACAAACATCTAGATAATATCTTTAAAATCGCGCATAGTTTCTCAAAACATATACAGAATGAAAGTTCAATATTTAAAACTTACTTGACAATGGCATGTCCTCTCCGCTGTCCCCCTAACTGCTTGTAATGATTAATAATCTGATCTTCACTATAAAATAATAAAAAAATAGATAAGCCAGTTTCCAAAAAAAAAAAAAAACAACACTGATTTTTAAATTTATTAATCAGTTCTTGCCTAGTTATCGCAATCATGCCAGCTTAAGACTACATTAACACAATCAAAATAAGCTACCTCCACTAAGTGTTTTAAAATATCAACCATCCAATAAAATTCTGTGTTTACTCACCAGTAGGAGAGGGAAGGATGCTCCTTGAGGGCACTGGTTGGAATCACAGGCAGTTTTTTTAAATTGGCTTTAGTTGAGGTACTACTGTAATAAGAGATGACAACTATCAGAAATATAATATTGACAGAGAAACGTAAATATCATAATCTATCAGTAGGCACAGACACAGATAATTGCACACTAATATATATAAAGGAAGCTAATGATGATTTAATATAACAATATTTTATATATATAAACGATGATCCAGTAGTTACTATATATTTAAAAAAAATATGCAGCGATTTTGGAAATGGGGAGGGAGTTTCATTTTCAAACACTTTATTTCCAATACCATATTATATCTAAAATGAAATCAAAATATTCAGAAAATTATATATATGGATTAATATATAAACATTTATTTATCTGTTATATATAGAGCTCGCAAAATAAGCTTGTTAAGAGCTTATTTTGCAGCTCTATATATAACATTTGTAAACATAAGCTTATTAAATTAGGTCGACATCTGACTTGATTTTTTTTTTTTTTGTGAGTACATTTATTTATCATATGAAAAGTTGTCCCAGAACCGAAGCTCAGATTGAGCTCAATAATTTCCTTCTTGATAAACATATTTCTTTTACTTTTCTTTAAATAAGAATTAATCTTTGGATTCACTAATAACTAAACTGTTCTTGGCAATATATAATAAATAAACTTTTATCAATTTTTTTAAATAAAATAAATATTGAGGTGCTGCATATCTAAATAACAAATAGATTTATATTAGTGCCAATATTTAATAAGTCTCCAGAGTGCTAATATCTAACAAATCTTCAGATTTTTCAGAAACTTATTTATTATTGTGGTGATTAAGACCATGTATCTAGTCATAGTTATATTCTGCTAAATTTCATTGTTATTTACAGAAGTAAATTTGTCTACAACTTTAATTTCTTAGATTATTTGTAAATGTCACAACTATCTGGCCAGAATCTCAAATGTGCAGAGTCACATCGATAGTTAGTTTTTTATTTTTTTTTAAAAAATTTTGATTACTAAGAAATTGAAATGCTAATAGACTAAAATGAAACTGTACTCAAAATTGCATCAAATAAAAGTTTTGAACATCAAAATCCATCTTAAAATCAATAATTTGTAAATCAATCACTGCTAAAGATAACATCTTTTATATTTAACAGGACAGTATATGATTCACAACTTATTTTCACTAACTGCATTAAAAACGGTATTCTTTCTGATTATTTTATTCCAAAATCATTCATTACAAAATGGAATAATCAATGAATACTAAATGGAGGATCAACCAAATCACCAGGCTAGTTTCTGGTTACCCTCCTTCAGAAGTGGGAAGCAGTGCATTATGCACACATCCAGTAGCTATATTTATCTTTTCATTTATTATCTAATGGCTGGGATTCAAATATCTAAGATTTTGAACTCAAGATGTTTTTGCTTGTAAAACTCATAAGTCTGATAATATATCAGCAATCTCTTTATTTTACTGATCTCAGTTATGTGCTAACTGATAAGCACTCTTGATCCTTACACAGTAATGGTATATATGAATTAAAGCACCACATGATTCAGTTTTCTTATACATCTATATTAGAATCAGCAATTCATTGTATTATTCTATTCCATAGCCATCTATTGTAAGCTTGAAGAATCAATGAACTCTAGATAATAGTGCCAGTCACATCTCTAAATTAGGTTCTAACTATTGACCTTTACGAATTAGCAGGCTATCTTTTTTTTTTTTTTGTACTATCCTCGCGAATGACCTGAAATTTAACACCTTAAAATTTTGAACTCAAACAAGTTGGCTTAAATTCAAATTTTTATATTTTTTTGTATCTCAGATCATTAGTTTAAATAATATAAAAAAAGTTATTATTGCATATGCAAATTCAATGATATCCACAAAGACTAATAGTCAGAAACTAATCTGGGAATTTGACTTGAAATGACATCTAGTACCAAATGATTATGACTCTGGAATAAAGTAATATGAAAAATTATTATTTTCAAAACAACTATTAATCTATTGATCATAAATTTAGAAATATATAACAATAATTAGAAGTGCCCTATGATTACATATTAACTCTACTGACTGCTTATAATTTAAATTATTGACAATACAAGCTAATATAGATCACATATACATGCATGGAAAATATTTGTGATTTCTGTATACTTATAACTTCCATATGACTTAATTAGTTGTTTATATTTTCCATTGCAATACATTTGAATAAAATTTAAAAAGGAACAACACATAACATCATGATGTAATAACCAAATCCCTATTAGTGCATAAACAATAAAAAATTCACCATTGCTATATACTGACTATTAGTTAAATTAACTTAAGCAAAAAAAAAAAAAAAAAATAGAAACATTATATTTATTATAATCTGTATATATATATATGTTTTTGTAATAATACTGGATAATTTAAAATGAGAAAAATTCTTGAAACTTTTCAATGCAATCAAGGCTCAGGCATGTTTTTATCCAAATTCACCATAATGTGCTTACCTACATGAGGATGCCTGGGCAGAACCCCTTACCAGGGATCTGTCCAAGACAGGCCAGATCTCCACTCCATTCCAATAACAACAAGGGATATATTTCAGCCAAGAAAATTTGCAATTCATAATATTGAAATTTGAGAGGGTCCAACTAAATTCATATAAAGGATACTTTTAACATCTATTTTGTTAAAATTTGTAGTTATTACTCAGAAATTTATCCAGTAAAGAAAGCAGATGGCAAATGATTATGGGAATGCCTCACATCTAAAAATAAATAATCAATCTAAATTTTATTTAGATTGATTATTATATTATGTATTTATTATATTTGGTCACAATTGATTCCAAAAAAATAAACAAAATGAATAAATTTATGATAAATCAGCAACCAAATTTCTATGCAAAATATGTTAATAATGTTCAACTAGGATTATAATATAAATACATAAGACTAAATATACACTGAACATTATTATAACTAGGTGCAATCAAGTCGTCAAAGACTCCTACAATCATATAAGTGATGTTCTCACTATTCATAAATTTTTCAACATAGAATATTAAATCAGTTTGAGATTAAAAATATAACTAAATATAAAATTTAATTTTTATATAAATAATAATAAACACAAATTATGAATAAATAATCATTTACCCTAAAAGTTAAAATTTATTTAACAATAAGACATAGTTGTTGAATATAACTGTCTCATGCTTTGGTTTTTATATCAATAAACAAAGCAATAAACAAGTACCATCTTACTTTTATATGTGTAGATAGAGATTTTATAGGGTTTCTCTTCGGCACTTATCAATAAAAGCTTGTTAGAGCTTTTGATATGCTCCCTATATTACATTTCTGTAAAACATACTTAAAAAGCAAAGTCACACGATATATGACTTTATTGATAATTATAATTTTGCCTTTGAGGCTTTGGCAATGTTATATTGCTAAGACTATTAATATATGGTAGATCTGAATTTGGTTCAGTCCCATATAGCTATTTAAGTTAGATAGCTGGATTTTAAGACATTTACGTGTCTAAAACCTTTTCAGATTTTCTATTTAATAGTAAGTGCTGGCTTTTGAGTTGGTATTTTAGATCTAGTGTCTGAATGTTCTAGATGTTCACTGACATGAGCCAAAAGCTCGAAATCGACTGGTCTGAGGATAGAAATAATTCTAGATAAGAGATTTTATTGGCTTTCTCTTCGGCACTTATCAATAAAAGCTTGCTAGAGCTATTGGTATGTTCCCTATATAACATTTTGTGTAAAAGTATAATTTTTGAGACAAAACTTTTGATATGAATTTGATGTTAAAATTTGGAAGTTCAGAAAATGAATAATTTTCTATACCATAACTATGAATATCTTTTAAATTACATTTCCAAATAACTGTAGCAAAGTTATGCAAACTTTTGACACATTAAAACTGGAAGCATATTTTTATCTATGAAAATTAGAAATGCAAACTGGTTTTTCATGTCACTAAAGTTAAAAAATTGTTTTGGACTATAATCACTCTCAATAATCATAAGTTTGCATCATCTTGTTAAATCTAGAATTCTTACAAAGTAGGTAATTTTCTTTAATATAACAAAACAAATTTTTACTTTATTTTATTTTATTTTATTTTACAACATATGCATAATCAAACAAAATGTCATAGTTTTAAACACTTATTATTATTTTTTTTTGAGTGATCTAAGTGGTGGTTAACTTTCATCTCAACATATTAAAACAAAAAAAAAAATTTGGAGTGTAATAGAGGAGGGAAATTAGTTTGTTTCATCTCGATAAACATTCATTAAATCTCAATCTGCATTAATGAATTCTTAGGTAATTCCCAATTATGTGGACTTGGGTAATGTACTATATTTTCAAATGGCAGAGACATATCTTTTTTACTTTTGATAGCAACTCACTTCATTTTTAAATTGGAAGTTATAAACTTAAAGTTTAGAATATATTAAATAACATTTTATAATTACAGAAAATGCATAATATTTAAAAATTAAAAATCAATGCACTTATATTTCACATATATAGTTCTAAACACTTTTGAAAACATCCTAATTGCAAATTAAAAGTTATTAAAGTATTTTTTCTAAAATTTATAATTGTACGTTTAAAATGTAAGATTGTTAAATGTAACTTCTAAAGATATAAAATCATTCAGAAGAATAGATGAAATTGAACAATCCAAAAAAAATAAAATACAGATAGTATTATCTGGACTGTAAAGATCTTTGGTTGCAGAAAGAAATTTGCTATTAATTGAAAGGAAAATATTTGAATCTTCTTTGTGGCTTTAAAAAATCCAATCAGGACAAATTTCCTAATGTTCATTTCATACATTTCTGTTATTGGAGCTATTACTATATAATTATTCCCATAGTGAAAGTGAATGGGCTGGTCACCAAAATGCATGTCAGTGTGATAAATTTATTGGCTTTTTACTTATAAGTTTAAGGTCAATAAACTCCCATAGCCTTTCTTGTCAGTTGTCAGACAGTTCTTAACTGAAATATCAATTGAGTTTTCTTGTAGGTGTTCAAAAATTAACTTTTCAATGATGATGTTTTATTTAGATATTTACAATTGCAGATTACTTTCAAGTGAAGGAAAAATGAATAAATTAGAAGAATTTTCTTGTATTAAATGAGATATTGTAGAACTTGTGAACTTAAAAAAAAAAAAAACTGTTAAAGAGACAATTAATTAAAAAGTGGTCATGTACTTTATTATAAAGACCCAAATATTGGAAGCACATATGAAATGGAATTCAATATATATAAAAAATTACTAAACAATATTGTGAAGATTGATGGGATAACAGACAGGATAGGTAGCAAGATTCATTATTTAACTGAATGGAAAATAGAAAATTCAGGTTTATGCCTCAACAAATTTATTATGATGAAGAAATAAGAGAATTTTTATGGATATACAACATGCTTTTGATCACATCAAATAACATTTCAAAATTGTCATGGGATCGGAAATTGATTGAAAGATGACAGTTCTGTGAGCAAATTTGGATGTAATGATAAATATGAGAAAGGACACAGGCTTGTGAAATTTGCAGAAAAACCTCCTCACATATATATATATTATGAATTCTTTTTCTGAAGAAAATAAAATCCTAAATGGAAATGGACATAGTAGAAGTATTCAAACAGATACAGCAGAATTGAATTATATTTTGACTAATAAAAAATAAGTATTTCAAGATTGTAATGTTCTTAATAGATTCAATAAAAAGAATGATCATTAATTAGTGAGATGTAATATAAGTATACATGCAAAATTAGAAAAACAAAAACTATTAAAAAAAACCACTAATAGTTATTCCTAATCTTCAAAAATACTCTGAAGAATTTAAATTAGAAATTGAAAATCACTACAAAATATTAATAATTTTTCAAGATAGTTCAGACTTGAATGCAATAATTAAAAAGATAACTGATATACTATTAAGAACTGCAAGAAAGATAGCTTTGTACAAAAAAAAAAAAAAAACAATTTAACAATAAATTTTCTACTGAGACTAGAAACTATATTTTTAAAAAAAGGGATATAAAATTTTTTTTAAATGAACTTTTAAGAATTGAATGTTTAGAGTTTTCTAAAATGATATGAAAAAGAATTAATAACGATATATATATAACTTTGAATTGTCTAGGAAAGCTATAGCAACAGCAAGAAATAAAAATTTCAAATGGTTAAAAGAACATTTTAGAATTAAAAAAAAAATTATTTCTGCAATAAGATAAAACTATTACTAGAAAAACAGATGACATCATGAGATGTGTGCAAGAATTCTATAAAGAATTATGATAGTAATAAAAAAAAAAAAATCCCCTATTGTTATTACAATTTTTAAACTGTAGCATTTTAAATAAAAAAATCTGGCATGCCATTAAGTCTATGATGAGAGAAAATCTCCAGAAAACAATGGAATTAATTACTGGATAGAGATTTTAAATATTTACTCATACCGCACTTATTAATTAATAGCTTGTTTGAGCTATTGGTATGCTTTCTGTATTGCATTTTTGTAAATACAAGCTTATAAAAGCAATGTCATGTTACATATGACTTGCTTTTTTGATTATTATAATTTTACCTTTAAGGCTTTGGTTATGCTGAGGCTATTAAAATACGGTAGATCTGAATTTAGTTCAGTTGCATATAGCTATTTAAGGTAGATAGCTGAATTTTTTAAAGACATTTTCATATCCAAAAATTTCAGAGTTTCTACTTAAATATACGTATGAAATAAGTGCTGGGTTTTGAGTTGATATTTTAAATCTAGTGATGTGAGCCATAAACTCAAAACCAGTTGGTCTGGAGATGGGAGTGTTCTGGATAGATTTTTCATACCTCACTTATTAATTAAGAGCTTGTTTGAGCTATTGGTACGCTCTCTGTATTAATAAAATTCAAGAAAATAAAGTATCCCTTATAGTTATTACATTTTCTGAAATGTCCAGCATTTTAAATGAAGACGTGAGATGCAATTAAATCTATGAAAAGGTAAAAAATCCAAGAAAGGAAGCAAGTGACACAATAGAAAAATTGTTGGCAAATTTATATACCAAATGTTTAAATGATGAAGATGTACCAGATAATTGGAATGCAGTTGTAATATTGATATTTAAGAAATGTAATAAAGAAGATATTAGAAATTATAGATCTACCAGTTCTATATAAAACTTTTACCAGGTTAATTATAGCTCGTCTACTAGCAAACTTTAGATTGTAATCAATCAAAAAAAAAAAAAAACAAGCTGAATTTAAAAGTGGTTTTAATATAGTGGATCACATCCAAGTATTGAGAAAAATTATAAAAAGGACAAATAAATATAAGTTGTCATTATGCTTTGGATTTGTGGATTATGAAATATATTTGATTCTAGAAGCTTTCTATGGATTAAAGCATTGGATCATCAATATATAGACCCAGGATATTATCATATTTTGAAGAATGTCAAAATGTAAGAGCAATGATTAGATGATGTGATACTAGTAAGAAGATTAACAGTGAAAAAGCTGTATGATAGTGATTCTATATCTTTAAAACTTTTTACAGTAGTTTTACAAGAAGTATATTTTGGATTAAAAAGTAAAGCTAAGGGAGTAAGAATAAATAGAGATTATTTAAGTTATCTAGATTTTGCAGATAATGTGGTTGTTTTTGTAAATAATGTTTCAAAGCTTCAGAAAATATAAAAGCTAAAAAAGACTAAAATAATGTTGAATGGATTTTCTCAGAAGAAAAAAATAAAGACTGATAATCATAAACTAGAAGTTCACAATTGCAAATATTTTGCTCAGATTATTAAATATAGAGTGAAACAATGAATGAATTAAATCATAGAATAAACTAGGATAGAGTGCTTTTAATAGATATGTTTTATTAGTTCCTACTTATGTATCTGAGATTTGAATATTATGAGAAAATGTATATTTAAAGTGTCAAAAAAGGACTGAAAATGAAATACATGGAAACAGGTATCATTAACATTATTGAAAGAATTAAGACTAAAATGGAATAAGTTAGACATGTTGCTAGAGAAGATGACAATAGATGAACAGATTTTAAACAGGATCCAAAGATATTGGAAAAGGTTAGAAAGCAACCACATGTGAGATGAATGGATGAAAAAGTATTACTGATTTGATATCAAGTATAAACTACAAGCTGTAATGAAAATAGATTTCATATTGATGAAATTCAATTATTAGAAGTTTAATTAAATTCAAAGTCAATCAAGACTACAACAGAACTTGTCAGTTAAAATACATCACTTGAGAATTCTCATGCAAAAAAAAGCTTTTGGTAAAATTTGAATATTAATTCTTCTGCAGTCATAACTAGGAAAAGTCAATGATTTTGTTTTTGTTTTATTTTTTTTTACACTTTATCAAAAATAATTAAAAACATATTATTAATTTTGCAAATTAAAAAAAGACAATAAATCAAAGGGCTTTCTATTAGTGACAAACAAAATAGAAAACTGTTTGACTAGAAGACAGATTCGGATTGAGTCATAAATATGTATTTCAATACTTTCTATGTAAAAGCTGAAATAAAATTACAAAAATAAATAAATATTAATTAGAAATTTTATATAAAAAAAGTTATTAGACTATAATTTAATTTATTATCTAATAAAAGACAATGCTGGACATGCTCACTAATGATTTTAATCTTCTTTGAAAAGATTGCACTATTTGATGACTGCTCAATTTTTCACAAAAACATCTATGAAATAGAATTGGAATTAAAATCTGAATTTTTAAGACATGATAAAATTAATTTTTAAATTGTTTTTTTAATTCTTTTTTTATTTTTTATCTGCTATTAAAAATACAATGATAAAAACAACTGCAGTGCCATTTAGTGTAAACCAGTAAACTGTGATGTTGCATTCAGTTCTGCTGAAAAGTTGAAAAACATAAATTCAGACTGATTTATATTCAAAAGCCTAGGTAGGAAAAAGAGATTTCTTTTATTTATGAAACTTATTAATTATAATTTTTAATACTAATAATTTTCTGTTTGTAAATTATATATATTTAATACTCTTGATATTCACAAAAATATCCTATACAATATATGAAAATATATATTAAATCAAGTTTAACTGTAATATTAAATAAAAATTCCTCAATTTATTTGAATTTATGGCTGGAAACAGTATATATTTTAAAATACACTCCTGATTAACCATTAATATAATAATCAAAATAGGCAAGTCATATAATGTGACATTACTTTTATAAGCTTGTATTTACAAAAATGCAATACAGAGAGCGTACCAATAGCTCAAACAACCACTTAATTAATAAGTGCGATATGAGAAAACATTTAAAATCTCTATCTAGAACACTTTCATCTCCAGACCAACTGGTTTCGAGCTTATGGCTCAGGTCAGAGGAGAGCTAGAATATTCAGACACTAGATCTAATATATCAACTCAAAACCCAGCACTTATTTCATACATATATTTAAGTAGAACCTCTGAAATTTTCGGACATGAAAATGTCTTTAAATCCAGATATCTAACTTAAATAGCTATATGGGACTGAACTAAATTCAGATCTATCATATTTTAATAGCCTCAGCATAGCCAAAGCCTTAAAGGTAAAATTATAATAATCAAAAAAAGCAAGTCATATATAACGTGACATTACTTTTATAAGCTTGTATTTACAAAAATGCAATTAATCATTTTGCATATACATTTTGTTATATTTAAAAAAATATATCTGTACAGCTTTTCATATATATTGCTATAGCAGTCATTACAATTATTAATTTGTATCCTTTATAAAATAATTTGTTATTAAAAATTTAGTCTTAGTTCTTTATTCGCAATTCAATATTTATTTTACATATATAACTAATGACAATGTGATTGAATATCATGACTTCATAAGTTAATAGATTTTACCTTTCCACTAATGGAATTCAGTGATTACATAGTAATGGGTGTAGATGTGCATGGGTACTAATTAGATATCCAGAAGGAAGATAATATAAAGATTTCTTCTTTCCAAAGATATATGTATAGTTAATAATATGTTAACTATATATGCTAACACACTCATATTCTACTATACATAAAGCCACGTTAACATAATATATATATACAGTTGCATTATTAAAAAATATAATCAAAACAGCAATAGTAATTTTCTTTTTTTCTTATAAATCAGGTAGTTATTTTTCCAATTCACTTCATAATATTAAGTGCAACATGTGCCATTTATAAACTAAATTTAAAAGTAAGTTCTATTACAATGAATATATATATATAAACAATTAATAATTTCAAAATATATGGATTTAAAATAATAATAAAAAAAAAATCATGGAATCAGTATTCAAAGAAGTATAATCTTTTCTGATTATTGTAATAAGAATGATAAAAAAAAAATTTAAATAAAAAAATAACTTCCATAGAGGAAAGGAGAGATATTGATATTGAATATATCAAGAAAGAACATATTTATTTCAAAGATGATTCAAAGAATACTTTTATTTTATTTAGTGGAATAGACGATTCATTCTCTTATTTCATGTATATAAATTCTTATGAATTTTCACTATGAAATAAAATGGGCATTTGCATTCTAATAACAAGTTATTAAAATTTGATGTAAAGGATTTTTTAAAATGTTAATTATTGAAATATTATTCCCTTTTAGTTTGCAATCTCTGTATAATATTATAATAATAATTAGTTGCAAATACTGAATATATTTGTAATGAATAATCAAATTCATTAGATTGTGATGCAATCAATCCTGAAAACCTTAATGATTAATTCTAGATAGTTAACTTTCATTCAGAGAAAGAACACAACATAATGATATATCTTTTGTTTAACAGATTATTCTGGATTGATAAAGAATTATCTAGTAAGAAATTTCTGTGTATAAAAGATCATATATCTAGAAAAATTGTTAATTATGTTGTGAGAATTTGCAATATGAAAGAAAAATCAGTAGAATATGTAGGTTTGTTATGATTATTGCCTCCTTATTAGAAAGATTTATTTTGCTAGACAAGAATGAATCGAAGGTTTGATATTAATTTCAATTATTATTAATTTACTTCAGGATAAAGGCTGCTCCATATTTAATTCAGTTTCTTCAATTCATAGCCTCTCTTCTTCACATCACCAAACTTCTTTATTTCACCCATCCATCTCATTCTGGAGATTTTCAATTCAGTTAAATACTTCACAGTGGATGTATTTTTCTCTCTTCTGGCAATATGTTTAGCCCAACTATATTTCAGTCTCTTTAATGTTTTTTAATTGATATCAATGAGTATTCATTTTTGAACCCTTCTTGTTATTTTCCATATATATTTTCTCCATACTTGATTAAATAATCTCTCTAATTGTTTTTCTGTTAAATATCCAAGTCTCAGATCCATACAGAGAAATGGATACACACCTATCACAAACTCTTTTTCAAACACATAGGCATATTTATATTATTTTACTAAAATATTCCAACCAAGTTCATTCTATGACTTAATTCATCCATTATGTTTTCATCTATATCAATAAACTGACCAAGATATCTGTTGATGTTAACTTCTAATTCTTGATTATCAGTTTTTATTTTCTTCTCCTGACAAAATCCCTTGAAAAATATTTTAGTCTCTTTTTAGCATTTATCTTTGGTCCCATTTTTTTAATTTCCATCTAATAACTCTTACATTTCCTGGAGCTCTGAATCATTATTTGCAAAATAATCACTTCATCTACAAAATGTAGATGACTTAAATAATATCCATTTGCTTTTAATCCATAGTATAACTTCTTGTAAATCTACAGTAAAAAGTTTTGGAAATATGGAATCACTTTGTCATACATTCTTCTAAATGCTAATCTTTTTAGTAGTATGATTTAATCTAAGCATTGCTGTTGCATTTTGATAAAATATCTTCAAAATAAGATAATATCCTGAATCTATATACTGAGGATTCAATGCTTGGCATAAAGAATCACGCATCATTTCATAATCCACAAATCCAAAGCATAATGGCAACTCATCATCATTGATCCTACCTATCACTTCTCTTAATATTTGAATAAGATAAATTATGCTAAAATCATTTTTAAATCCAACTTGTTTGTTTTTTTTTTTTTGGCTGAATAAAATCCAAAGTTTGCTAGTAGATGAGTTGTAATTAACTTGAATAAACATTTTGTATAGACTTTGCAGAAAACTAATTTCTAATATTTTTTTTAAAATCCTTTTTCTTAAATATCATTATTAGTATTGTATTTTTCCAATCTGGTACATCTTTACCAATTGGCATTTGGTCAATAATTTGGCCAACAATTTTTCTATTTCTTTACCTGTTTCGTTTAAAATTTCCTGGAACTTTTCTTTCTTTACAGATTTAATTGCAAGTCTCAATGTTACATTTAAAATGCTAGACAATTCAGATGTAATAATTGTATTGATTACTTTGTTTTCTTATTCTTTATTCCTACATAATTTTTTTATAAAATTCTTCTACACATTTAATATTGTCCTTCCTTTTAGGAACAGTTACGTATACAGCTGCAATAACTTTTCTTCCAATACCAATAAGTTGTTTTGTACTTTTGAAACTTTTATTCTCATTTAGTCTTTCTTGTCAATTTACAGTTGTATAATTATTAACACTTTTTTGTACCATTTTTCAGAACCCCAGATATTCAACCCTTCTTAATGGATCATTTTAAAATATTTTCATATTTCCAAAATCACACTTTTCTTTATTTTTGCCGTAATATCCTATAAATACAATTTATCCAAACCGCTTCAAACACTTTTTAGCAAAACTCTTTATTTCTACATATACATACACCTATGTTTCGACTGACCTGCAGTCTTCTTCAGAGCTATGATATAATGAACAAAATAAAATAAAAAACATAACTATATAATAACACCATAAAAAATTTAAACAATAAAAAACTAAAAACAACATAAAATATATGTATTAAAAAAACTGAAATAAACAATCACACCCAAATAAAACAATTAATATAGAATAAAATGTACAACATAAATAAAAATAAATATAAATTATACATGTGTATTCCTAACTTTATACATATATACATTCAAGGACAACTATTAATCTAAATATATTATCTATTTTATTATTATTAACAATCTACTAGTTATCTCTATTCTTCATAAAGGTAAACTTTATGGTTATTATTTCTGAATATTTAAAACCTTCAAACATTATAATCTTTGAACTTACAAAATCTATTTGGATCTTTTAAAAAAATATTTTTTTTCAATGTGATGTGATGTATTTTGGCTTCTCCTTAAACGAAGTCAATAATATCTCAACAATTACGCCCAGATAAACCTGTTAGCCACTTTATTTTCCATTCCCCACTCTAAGTCTTCCCGTATTCTGCCCCATCCCATTTCCACAACATAATCTTTGTCAACTCTATGGCCTTTGTATCTAAATCCCCCTTATCTTTTCACAAACCCAGCATAAAACCCAATAACTCACTTTATGTATAATCACTTTGTTCATATCTATTCTCTCATAACTTCATTATCTGTACCCTTTCTGCTTTCAAACATTTACATTCAATCAACAGATGCCTAATATTTTCTATACCTTCCTTACACAATTTGCACACTAAATCACCCATAGTTTTCCATTTACATGTCTATTCTCTTGTTGCTAAAGATCCCGTTCGAGCCTTAAACAATAAACTACTTTCCTTACTATTATCATAAATTAACTCGCATCCAATGTTCCGTTTACTTCTATATATATCTAAACTCTTCTTACCCTCTATCCTAGTTCCCCATCTCTCCAGCTCCCTATTTTTTATTAATGCTTCTATTCTTTTATTCTATTCCTTACCACTATAACACTCAACAATCCTCCTAACACAATCATTCCACCTTTTATACAAGTATACTGATATAAAGTCTTTATCCAAATCTTTTGCATACCGCATTATCTTTCTCTCCCATCTTGTTACCTGCCCTTACTCATAACCCAATTAAACACTATTTTGGCTATTCTTTTACTATCCATAAACTGCAACCTACCAAACATTTTCATTTTACTTTTTGCATCTCTCATATAAAAATGTGACACCCCCATTTCTCCTTGAATTGCCTCCTTTGCAGTCCACATCTCTGCATCTACTGCATGTCTTCCTACTTCCCTTTCTACTTTCTCTAAATAATCGAAAAACCCTTTTACTAACACATAATGCAGCATTACCATATGTTAACCCTGCTACTGCAACTCCGTTCCATACAATTCTAGCTACATCATATTTATTATATGAAAATACTGTTAGTTTCTTTACCAAACCCTTTCTTTTCTTTGTTTCATTTACCAATTTTTTCTCCCATTCATCCAAGCAATTTTCCTGATTACATAAGATGAATCCCAAATACCTATATCTATCTACCACACTTAACTTTATATCCCCCAATAAAAATTCTACATCTTCTCTTTCCCCAGTATTAATCATCATTATATTTGATTTTTCTTCACTAAATTTAATCCCAATCTCTTTACCCACCCTTGCACATGTCCTCAACATAATTTCCATATCTTCTCTTCTTTCTGCACACAAAAAGATATCATCTACAAAAAAAAAAAGACCCGACAAAGTATATACTCCCTTGCCACCTATTAACGGTATCTCTATCCCTCTTCCTAGTCTTTCTATTGCTTTCTCCATTTCACTCAAAAACAACAAAAACAAAATAGGTGACATAGGGCATCATTGCCTTAATCCCACTCCATTTTTAACTTTAACTGATTCTATATCCCCTCATTGATAAGTATAATAATTATTTTCATATAATTTCTTAATAATATTTACTAAAGCTTCATCCATTCCCAAATTTGCTAACCTTACCCATAATCTATTTCTATTTACTCTATCATATGCTTTCTCTATATCTATAAAACTCAAATATAACGATCTACCTGAATTCCTATTCATCTCCATAAGTTGTGTAACTACAAACAAACTATCTCATATATGCCTATCTAACCTAAAACCTCCTTGCATTTCCCCCACTCCATTATTCTCTTCCATTCATTTTACAACTCTTCCAGCTACCATATATGAGAAAACTTTATATAAAACTGATGTTACCGGTATTGGTCTATAATTATTTAATTTTCTATGATCCTTACCCTTTCCTTTAAATAATAATCTTATTCTTGTATTACTCCAACTACCCGGAAAAACTCTCTTCTGTACCATCTTATTAAAACATAATAATAACTTTGTTCTTGCTCTATGCCCTAAATTCATTACCATCTCTGCTGCCCATCCATCTAAACTTCTCGCCTTTCCACTTATAAATTTCTTCCCTGCCTCATTCAATTCATTTTTTGTAAACCTAATATTCCCATTATTAAATGCTTTCATGTATTCTATCACTAAGTCCTTCATATCTAACATCTTTTCTATATCCATTACATATCTATTTAAGATCCTCTCTGACTCTTCTCTAGAGCTACACTCTATTCCCTCATCATCTATTAATACCTACCATCTGTCTTTCCCCTACATTTCTCCTTTTAATGTAATTCCAAATTTTTTTACTCCCATCTCTTCCACTTTTATTAATATCCCCCAACAATTTACTATTCAACTTCATTCTCTCTCTAAACCAACTTCTTCTTTTCTAAGTATTTTCCCCATTTAGCATTATTATCGTTTTCACTTTCTTTGTTCTTAATAGCACACTTATATTCTCTGCATGCTTCTTTTCTCTCTTTTACACTTTTACTAACTCTCATTTTTTTATTACTTTTATTCTTCTGCATATTCTCAACTAAAACCCTATTTGCCACTTTTTCTATTTAACCACACCAGTCTTTATACTCATCCCCAACCAACTGTTCCATGGTTTCTTCAACTTTTATTTTATACTCTTCCAACTTATTCTTATCATTCACTCTCCATCCACATCGTTCACTATTGTTTCTACCTTTATTTCTATCCTCCATCACATTACTAACCATTTCTATTACAATAAAGTTATGATCACTATTACATAATCTCTCTCTTCATTATCAAACACCTTAATTTTCCGTATTTTATTCATTTCCTCTTTCTCTACCAATACATAATCTATTGTGTGAAATATATTATTCCTAGACCATCTGTATTATCCCTCATAAATATTTGATAAATTCCCAATGCTCAAATTTACTCTTTGACAAAATTCATTCAAAAACTGACCATTCTTATTATCTACATCATCAATTTCTTCAATATGTCCATTCATATCCCCTATAACCATTATTCTCTTCCCCTTTTCTTTAAAACTCTGTATATCATTAACTAGGCATTCATATATACTACTATTCCACTCCATTACAGTTTGACTATCTCCAGTAGCTATATACCCTATAGCCACCATCCATTCTTGTCTACCCAACCTTATTTCGAACCACAAATACTCTTGACATTTAACAATATTTAAATATTTTTTCGCTATAACATCTATACCACTACCCATTTTTTCTTTTTCTTTTCTATTTATACCCTGCCATACCACCTCTTCCAAAATAGGTTCTGCTTCTTCTCTTAGATGAGTTTCCACTACTGCTAATACCTCAAGCTCTTCATTTTCAATTGCTTTATATAATTCCAGCCACTTTTCTGGTCTCCTACCACCCTGCATATTTAAAAACCCAATTTTAACAATTTCTTCTTTCCTAACTACTCTTTTATAAATTTCTTTTGATTCTTTCTTCTCCATTACATTTATAACAAACTTTCTTACCATTAATCTTACAGACCCTCTCCACATCTACACTTATATATAAATCAACCATCTATTGCTTATTTCTTATATCCCATCCATTCTTCTTCTTTTTGATAATATTGCAATTTAAAAGCCCACCCCCCTTTAAAAGTTTCCCGAATTATATTCTTTAAATATCAGACTCCCTAAAACTTCACTTCCTTGTTTTTCTAAGTGCAATCCATCTTTACTATATAACTCCCTCTTTCCAATAAACCAATCCCATACATCCACAAACACAACATTATTTCTCTCACACAATTTTTTCAATCTCTCATTTATAGAACATGCCCTACCTACCAAATGCCTCTTGTCAAATCTTGGTAATACTCCAACTACCCTACTCTTCCTTTAATCTCCCTCAAATTCCTAATCAATTCTACATACTAATCCATTATGCTCTCTGATGGCTCTAATAAATTATTAGTCCCTACCATAACATATACATCTCTACTACTTTGCTTTCTTACTTTATCTGTCAGATCCCTAATTCTAGCTCCAGGCAAACATACTCTTACATATCTGCTTCTATTTTCCCTTGCAATTATATCCTAACAATCTCTTATTAGTGAATCTCCTATCAATACTGTCTCATATCTACTTTCTCTACTCCATCTGTAACCTTTTCTCCCATCTTCTGTACCTCCTTATCCATTTCTTCCTTATCATTTCTACTCATAATTCTTATATATCCTCACACTTCGTCTCTAACAATTTTAATTTTACTTCTACATCCTTCACTTCTACCTCTATCTTACTTATTCTCTGGCTAACCATCTCCATTGCATTACTACTTTCTCCACCCACATTTCTTGACACTCCACTAAAACCATACTCTATCCTATCTTCTTAAACTACATTTTGCTCCCTCTTCTCTGACTTTCTCTCTAGACTACCTACACTTAAAAACCACTTTCTCACCTCTTTAATCACATTTACACACTGACTACATAACCAGAAACCTGTTACATCCTTCCTACTCTTATTCAAACATTTCAAGTGATACATCTCAGCACACACTGTACACTCTACCAGCGCTTGCCTAATTCCTTTCTGCCGATTGTATATACATTGCGCAATACAAATGCAATCCATATTCTTATTTTTCAAGTCACCTATTCTATATTTAACTTTATAATACCTCTCCTATTCTTCAAACACCCTTACACAGAATAATAAAAATAAAAAAATTTTTTTTACTTTCTCCCACAACTGATCAAACTATAAGCATGTGTTTTCTGACGTTAGGCCTCCCAAACGTTGCCTTTTTTTCTCAAAATAAATGTCTATTTTAAAATTTAAAAAATCTTCAGTAACAAACTTAACTAAAACAAATTAATCTTACACACAACTTTTTTATAAATATCCTTATGCTAACACACATTCAACAAGAACAACTTTTTTTTTTAAACTTCTATACCTAAAATGGCGAACGAAAACCTTTCAAACAGTTAAACCCAAAAATTTTCAATCTTTCAAATAACTCACTCTCTCGATCACAATTTATACTTTCATACACAATAATTAGTCTTTATAGTGATGCTCTCAAAAGACCAATCTCACATGTAATCAACAATCAGCAGAAAATTTTTTTAAAAGTATCAAAACTTAGCTCAGCTCTTTGTCTTATTCAAAAAATTATCTTATACCCTAGGTCATTCTATTACATATTACTTAAACTATATATATCCCCTACAAGTCGTTATTTATATATATTTTTTATTTATACACTTTAACTTTTATTATTATATAATTCTCATAAATTTATATTATACTGGTTTATATGTTTATATATATATATTCTCTACAACTTTATTTACACACATATTTTTTTTATTTTATACACTTTAACTTTTATTATTTTTATATAATTCTTATAAATTTTTATTATACACCTGGGTCTCGTTTTACGCGATAGATAGGTTCCTCAGAAAACACGCGCAAATGAAATTGCGAAAAAATAGACGTACCTTACATTGAAAAAGGGGGGGGGGGTGCTGTCTGTGATTTTTCAAAATCCGTGTAAAAGCAAAACACCAACGTAAAATTACTTTAAAATTCGCGAAAAAAAAAAAAAAAAAATAAGGAAATAAAATATGACTAATAAAAAATTTCAAATTTGAAAAAAATTGATACAAGACAAACTTTTTTTAACTATAATATTTAATTTTATTCAAAATAATATATTTTTATGCATAATTTACAGTACAGTAATTTACATTTTTTTATACACGTTTTAATTATTATCGCTATTTGCCCAAAAACACGTTAGTTTGCAAACTAGTAAAAAATCAGATTGTCATGTGATGTGATGTATTTGGCTTCTCCTTAAACGAAATCAAGAATATCTCAGCAATTATTCTCACAAGAGAAAATACAACTAGCGCCAAGTTCTCTCTCATGTTCTGTTAATGGTTTTCTGTTGACGACAACGATGATTTTATTAATTGTTTATGAACTTAGACTTATGATAATAAAAAGACATTTATTCACCACTGCTGGGAAAAATTTAATTAAATCTAACAACTAAAAATTAAATTCTTATTTTTGTCTTTAATTTTCAATTCCGTTTAAAAATCAAATTTCATTTTACATCACATTAATTTCAAGTCGCCCGTAAGTAATTTTTAAATTGTTAATTACAATTAAAAATCAAATTTTAATTTTTAATTGTGCCCACTGCTATTACTGACCTTTTAAAAATAAAATTGTGGACACAAAATGATTAATAATTGATTATGTTCTTTTTTAAAAAACAAAAACAGAATGTGATTTAAAATGCAAAATTAACACGCACAATGTTTGAACAAATTTACATTATATTCTTGTAAAATTTAATGTATGTATACATAAAATGTGGAAATCATGATTTAAATTTCATTATTGCATAAAATCTTACTATTATAAAGCACTGAAAATATTGAAATTACTAATGATGAAAGTAGAATTCCAATAATGTGCTATTACTTTCAATATAACGTAAGTGCGCGAAATTTATTATTTAAAGTAATAGCGCATTATCGGATGGCGATTTCCGGTGAAACACGAATCGTGTAACTTCAAAATCGTGTTAAATAAGTCCGAGTAAAAAGAGACCCGGGTGTATTGTTTTATATGTAAATATTATGCTAAGTTTATTAATTCATTTATTTATTATTTTTCTATTATGTAATATCTATAAATATACCCACATTTATACTCCCATTTAACTTAACTATTTTTTATCATCCACAACTCATTTATAAACAATTATCCCTTTACGTATTTACTTCTATATATCTTATTTAATGACTATATTTATACCAATCTCATCCTAATCCCAAATCTCTATTAAATTCTGGTTTTATCTTTCTTATTAATATAGCTTCTTTTATTTTCCTTTCTTTAATACTTTATGTAACCTCATTTTTATTGAACTTTGTGTAAATTTGTGTCCTGTTTCTTTTGTATGTATATATATTGGTGATTTATTATGTGCTATATGTTGTTTTAATTTTGTTTTTATAGAATTTTTTGTTTCTCCCATATATTTTTTATCAATCCCACTATCTAGACATTGTTTGCATTTTATCACATATACTCCATTAATTATTTCTTTATTATCTTTATTATATCCTATGTATTTATTATCTATCAAATTTAATAGATTTTCTCTTTAATAACTATTTTTGTATTAATTATTCTTTTGTATCTTTTATTAATCTTCTTTATAATTTTGTTAAACTTATTCACTATGATATTGTTATTGGTTTTTATTCCTATATATTTATTTTCACCTTTCTTTTTTCCTTCACTTTTTTCATTTTTATTTATCTTATACTCTATTTTTTCAATACTTCTTTTAATTATATATACAGGGAAACCATTCATTTTTAACTCATTGATTATTAAATCTTTTTGTTTATTATAATCTTCTTTTCTTGAACAATACATTGCAGCTCTGTATAGTCTTGAATATATACAACTAATCTTATATTTTCTATCAATATTGGAAAACCAACTTGTCATTTTGTTACCAATATTGTTCTTTTTATAAATACTTGTCTGAATACACCATTTTTTATCTATCAATTTCTTTTGAAACATTATATCCAGATATGCAATTTTATTATTCTCTTTCTTCTCAACCGTAAACTTTATATTCTCCTCTATTTTATTAATATCATTAATAAACCAGCTTATTTGTCTTTGGCTTTTATTAAAAATCATTAAATAATCATCTACATATCTGTTAAAAAACAAAGAAGCATTTTTATTTTCTGTTATATTTTTATCAAACTCATTCATATAAATATTACTTAAAATTGCACTAAGAGCTCCTCCCATTAATAACCCTTCTTTTTGCTTATAAAATTCTGCATTCAAAAATTACATCCTTGCAACATAATTCCATTAAATCTACCAAAATATGAACAGGTAATTTTATTGTTTTATTTTTATCCTTAATATATTTCTCTATAGCTAAATTTATCGCTTTACTTACATTTAAATTAGTATACATAGAAATAACATCCATTTTTATAAATATTAAGTTTCTGTATTCATATTTTGTAAATATTTCATTAATTTCATCTATTAAAATTTTATTATTTTTAATATTAGAATTTTCATACTCATTAGCATATTTTTTAAAAATTTCACTCAATAACCATTTTGAAACTTTGTCTAAATAAGATCCTTTACAATCAATAATTGGCCTTAGTGGGATATTTTCCATGTTAATTTTTGGAGCCCCATATATTCTTGCTGTTTTACATTCTTTACTTCCTATTTTCTCAAATGTTAACCTGTCTATTAACCCCTCTTTATAAATTTGTTTAATTAATGTATATATTCTTCTATTTTTTAAGTCACTGTCATTCTTCTTAACTTTTTCAAACACCTTATCACTCAGCATAACCTTCATTTTTTCTAAATAATCTTTTTTATCTAATATCACTAATTTATTCCCTTTATCTGACTTTAAGAAAATTACTT
The DNA here is from genome assembly GCA_028023455.1 of Epiperipatus broadwayi. NCBI lineage: Eukaryota > Metazoa > Onychophora > Udeonychophora > Euonychophora > Peripatidae > Epiperipatus > Epiperipatus broadwayi. Next base: position 317,024 of record JAQFVV010012498.1, read on the forward strand.
CTTTTTCATACTTAGATTTAATCTTTCTGACTTCTTCCTTCCCTATTAATTCTTTGTTTTTCTTTACATTCTCTTTACTTCTATTTTCAAATTTATTATTATTTTCTATTTTATATATCAAATTATTTATTTCTTTTTTAAATTCATCAAAGCATATTTTCTCTTCATTATTTAACAATTTTGTAATATATTTATCATCATAATAGTGTACTCCATATTTTTCCTCTATAAAATCTTGTGCTATTTTTTCCATTGTTCCTTCTTAACATTATTTCCAATTGGCACATATTTAATTCCTTTGTTCAATATATGTATACTAATTGATACTAATTTATATGTATACTAATTTAAATGTAGGTAAAGCAATAAATTTAGCTATAGAGAAATATATTAAGGATAAAAATTAAACAATAAAATTACCTGTTCATATTTTGGTAGATTTAATGGAATTATGTGGCCAGGATGTACTTTTTGAATATAATACAGAATTTTATAAGCAAAAAGGATTATTAATGGGAGGAGTTCTTAGTGCAATATTAAGTAATATTTATATGAATGAGTTTGATAAAAATATAACAGAAAATAAAAATGCTCCTTTGTTTTTTAACAGATATGTAGATGATTATTTAATGATTTTTAATAAAAGCCAAAGCCAAATAAGCTGGTTTATTAATGATATTAATAAAATAGAGAAGAATATACAGTTTATGGTTGAGAAGGAAGAGAATAATGAAATTGCATATCTGGATATAATGTTTCAAAAGAAATTCATAGATAAAAAAAGGTGTATTCAGACAAGTATTTGTAAAAAGAACAATATTGTTAACAAAATAAGTTGGTTTTCCAATATTGATAGGAAATATAAAATTATTTGTATATATTCAAGAATATACAGGGCTGCAATGTATTGTTCAAGGAAAGAAGATTATTATAAACAAAAAAATTTAATAATCAATGACTTAAAAATGAATGGTTTCCATGTATATATAATTAAAAGAAGTATTGGAAAAATAGAGTATAAGAAAAATAATAATGAAAAGAGTGAAGGAAAAAAGAAAGGTGAAAATAGATATATAGGAATAAAAACCAATAATAATATCATAGTGAATAAGTTTAACAAAATTATAAAGAAGATTAATAAAAGATACAAAAGAATAATTAATACAAAAATAGTTAATAAAAAAAGAGAAAATCTATTAAATTTGATAGATAATAAATACATAGGATATAATAAAGATAATAAAGAAATCATCAATGGAATATATGTGATAAAATGCAAACAATGTCTAGATAGTGGGATTGATAAAAAATATGTGGGAAAAACAAAAAATTCTATAAAAACAAGATTAAAACAACGTATAGCAGATAATAAATCACCATATATATACATACAAAAGAAACAGGACACAAATTTACACAAAGTTCAATAAAAATGAAGTTACATACAGAAAGTATTGAAAGGAAAATAAAAGAAGCTATATTAATAAAAAAGATAAAACGGTAATTTAATAGAGAATCTGGGATTAGGATGAGATTGGTATAGATATAGTTATTAAATAAGATATATAGATGTAAATATGTAAAGAGATAATTGTTTATAAATGAGTTGTGGATAATAAAAAATGGTTCAATTAAATAGGAGTATAAATGGGGGTACAATAAATAAATTAATTAATAAACTTAGCATAATATTTACATATAAAACAGTATAATAAAAATTTATGAGAACTATATAAGAATAATAATAAAAGTTAAAGTGTATAAAATAATATATATATGTAAATAAAGTTGTAGGGAATATATATATAAACATATAAAGCAGTATAATATAAATTTATGAGAATTATATAATAATAATAAAAGTTAAAGTGTATAAAATAAAAAAATATATATAAATAAAGAGTTGTAGGGTATATATATATATATGGTTTAAATGATATGTAATATAGGGAGCTAGGGTATAAGATAATTTTTTGAAAAAAAAACAAAACACTTTTTTAAAAGATCAAAATAGATTTTGTAAGTTCAAAGACTATAATGTTTAAAGGTTTTAAATATTCAGAAATAATAATAAATATAAAATATTATTTTTAAAAGAATGAGTAGGAAATAATAAATATTATATGATTTAAAATTAAAAGAATTTTAGTTACTAACCATAAAGTTTATGAAGAATAGAAATAATTAGTAGATTGTTAATAATAATAATAAAATAGATAATATATTTAGATTAATAGTTGTCCTTGAATGTATATATGTATAAAGTTAGGAATACACATGTATAATTTATATTTATTTTCTATTTATGTTGTACATTTTATTTTATATTAATTGTTTTATTTGGGTTTGATTATTTATTTCAGTTTTTTTAATACATATATTTTATGTTGTTTTTAGTTTTGTATTGTTTAAATTTTTTTATGGTGTTATTATATAGTTATGTTTTTTATTTTATTTTGTTCATTATATCATAGCTCTGAAGAAGACTGCAGGTCAGTCAAAACATAGGTGTATGTGTATGTACAAATAAAGAGTTTTGCTAAAAAGTGTTTGAAGAGGTTTGGATAAATTGTATTTATTTTCATATTCTGTCTTTTCTCCATACATTCTCTTGTTTCAATTGAAAATTTGCTGAATTGTTTCTTTTTTATACTAGTTTTTTTTTTTTTTGCAGCATTTAGTAGAGTATCAATTATTTTCTTATTAATTTCAATTAAATTTAAATTAAAGTCTGACAATTACAGTAAAGTTGTGAATTATGCCGCATTTTGTTCCAAGCCTCTCTACTGTTCAACATATGTAGTGCAAAATAGATCACATTTTATTGATAAACATCAATTAGAATAGTATATGCATTGATTATCGAAATGCAAATATATAGTACTTTTCAATACGTACATACATATATAACATGGATACTTTTTTATATGCATAATATGTATTTTAATCAATATAAACAAAATTAAAAAAAAAAAGTTATTAATAATAAATTGAGGGGCTATATTTACACTTCTTTTATTGAGCATGTTTTCAGTCATGTATTCACTGAAACAATATTACCAAAAATTGAAATGTCTGACTTTCATCAAATTAAATACTCTCTGGGCAGTATCCTTTTTTTTTTTCCAATAACTTTTTCTCTTATAGAAATATGATAGACTAGTCTCTTTATCAAGAAATTACAAAAAATATGTTCTAAAATTTTGTAAAGCTTTTAGCATTACATTCACAAAATATTTTATTACACAAAATACTGCACATTAAATTCAGAAAGAATAATATAAAAAATATAAAATAACATAAACTGAGAAAAATGTATTAATATATATAATTGCATGTGACTCAGAGAAGGAAAACTGGCTGCTGAATATCTAAAATTTATCAATTTTAATGATTTTTTATTATTTATCTATAATTTTGTTAGTTTATTTTTTTCTTTGGACAGTGTAATAAGTCATGTAATTAAGTGCAGTGTAATTCATGGATTAAAACAATTAGAAAATTCTATTTTAAATTTATTGAAATATTTCTGAAATTTAAGACTACTGACTTTCGATAATATGTTTTTTAATAATTTTTGTCTTTAATTTTGTATTACCATGAGGCAAAATTCTCCATACAATAATTCCACTCAGTGCAAGTCAGAGTTATCAATGGATGTAGGAAGGATTGTACATAAATCTCTATCTAGTGCCTACTCATCTGATATTCGCAGACTAGTTTCTAGCTTGTGACTTTCATCGGTGACAAACCTTGGATCTGAGAGCACTGCACCTAGATCTTAGGTTCTAATGCAACCCTCCAGCAGCCACAATTTACTTCTTTAGATAACTGTAAAGCTTTGAACCCAAAATGAAAATACAATAATATTTTCAAGTAAGCTCATTAGCTTCTATAGTTGTATAGATCTGAACTTAGTTCAGCATTCATACTTTTTAGTGTCCTTTGGTTCTTTAATAACCAGTTACCATAATCCTATTGGGCAGGATTATATGAAGAGTTTTACCTCTGTGAAAAACAGCTTGTGTAAGCATAAAGAGTGGTGATCATGTGATAATACCATGCATCCTACATCTTACAAATTTAAGATCATTCACTGTATCGACTCTATTAAGAACATTGCAATCTTAAGATATTTTCTGTTAATCAAAATATAATCCAATTCTGCTACATCTTCATTTGGATGCTTCCATGTCTATTTCTGTTCAATGTTTTTTTTTTTATAGACAGAAGTCATAATATACAATTTTTCTTTATCTTCAAATTCGACAAGTATGTGTCTTTTCTCATCTCTGTTTACCATATCCATTTTTCCACAAAAATTTTAACTTTCAATTATTTTTCAATTTTAGCATTAAAATCTTGTGTGACAATTTTAAAATGTTGTATAATGTAAACAAAAGTATTTTATATACTTATTAAAAAATCCTCTATTTCTTCATCACAAAGAAACTTGTTGGGGAATAATCCTGAATTACCTTATATTGGGTCTTTCATTAATCTTCACAAATATTGTTTTTCAATTTTTTATTTATAATGAGTCCTATTAAATTTATCCTTTCAATACATTCGCCTTTATAATAAAGTATATGTCAATTTTTCAAATCGAGTGTCTCTATCTAACTTCAGAAAGTTGACAAGAGCTCACTTAATATAAATGTTTTTCCAATTAATATAATATAGAATCACTTGAAAATGACATGCACTAAGTAACTAAATAAAAGGTAATCATAAATGGCAATCTAGTCTGACAATCAAGACAGACTTAACAGCTTTCATCTTTGATTGCCAACTTTTCTGATAAAAAATTTTATAGCCTTCTTGGAATAAATGCCATAATTTAAATTGATCTGTAATGATTAAAAATATAATTTTTAAAAAATATTCACACACTGTTGCTTCAAAAAACTCAACTAATATTTTATTTAGAACTACCAAGCAACTGAAAAAAAAGACAATAATGTTTATTGAATTTAAACTCAGAAATATAAAAAGGCAATAAATTCTCCTTATTGGATGATGTCTGTTGGTAAGCAGCTATCCATGTTCCTTTGATGTATAAATAATTACATAATAATAACAGTTACAGCAACAAGAACGTGTGGAATGAATGCACATGAGAAATTTGCCCTGCTCGGTTCCTTTAGGGTCTGAAAGAAGTATAAAGATCACCTTCTTTGTACAGTCAATGTTTAATATGTCACGCATAAATAGTTCATTAATTTAAATAGAAAATATATTTCTCCTATATCATTTCTTCCATACACTTGAGTAATCAACAGAAGCCAAGTGATAGTGCTCAATAAATCCTTATTCAATGCTTTCCTATCCTTATTTCCTGACTTGTTTCTAGTTGTGGCTTTCATCAATGATGAGTTTTGGTTCCAGATATAATGCACTTGGATTTTTGTATCTAATGCATGTTTCCTCCAGTAGCCATCATTTAATCCTTTTCTTATTAGCAAGCAATCAGGATGAAATAACAAAACCCTTTAATTTTAAAATTATAACAAAACCCTTTAATTTTTAAATCTAAGCCAGTTTGCTCCACAATTACAAAAATCTGAAACAAGTTCAATGCTGTATCAGACAGTGAAATGTCCATGCATAAGATTGCTATAGCCAACAATTAGGCATAGCTAACTTTATTGAATTCGATGAATAAACAATGAGAGTTGGTCTATACTAGATTACCATCTCCTTGCATATACAACTAACACTTATATATTAGTTATTTTGAAATAATAACCCCCACTATAAATGCATCATATTTATTGTAAACGTTCTAATACATATAATAACACACTATAAATGTATCATATTTATTGTAAACGTATATGTATAAAGATTTCTGTATATATATATTTTGATAATTGTCAAAATGTTTTTTTTTTTTTTAAAATTATAAAATATTTTTTTGTGTGTGAAAAGAAACTTCTATTTAAAAGGTGGATTTAACTAATCTTTGTCTTTCTATTTTTACTTTTTTTGGTATGGAATCAGGTAGAGTTTTTTTTTTTTAAATTAATTTGAAAATCAAATTACAAGTATGTTATCTAAAGAATGTGTGGGTAGTCTATTACTCCAATAAGGTATCTTGAAATTCCTAAAACGAGATTTTTGAAACATAATTTATAAAAAAATGTACTAAAAGTAAAATTTATCTGACGTAATAGCTCGAAGGGGGATGTAAGCAATTGCAACTTGTGGATGGACGGGGATATATATAACCTACCTGTGAGGTGAAGAGTATTAAAATTTTTTTTATTGGATTGGGAGAGCTACATGAATTTATATGTGGTGTAAGAGATTATTAATATTGAACTGACAGAGCTACAAGAACCTACTTGTAAGGTGTGGGAAAATTATTATTAGACATTTATTCTTTTGGCTCGATATTCTGTTGGATTGCTGAATATATATTTTTTTAATTCAAGAAGAAGTTGGATGCCTATAATTTTTTTTTTGTTTATGGGACCTGCCAGTTATGAACAAACATAAACTTTTGTTGAATGTTTTTCCTCGAGGTTGGCGTAGATATTAATTAAAGCTACAAACACCCATATGATTTTGGAAATCATATAACCATACGCAGTTCAGTGATTAATCAAAAAGGAAAGAAAAATATTTTGGATTGCCATTACTAAAATGACAACTGAGTTTCATCTACTTGCCCGGAAAACCATGGAGTAGAAAAAACCGTAGTAGTACACCCGCCAGTTCAGATATGTAGTCACCAAGATGGATGTGTTAGAGACTCAGTGTATCCTGATTGAAGGACTCTACAATGATGGCAAGGAATTAAAGTGAACATCAGCGTCCTTTCTGGTAGTTTAGATGGTCCACCCAGAAGTTTGAACCTGGAGAACAAGCACATAGAGATGAGTACAACAACAAAAAAAAGAAATGTTTTTAATATTTTTTTTTGGTTTATTGTTTGTATTTATATTTACTAACACATTATAAGATATAATCTTTTTTTGTTGTTGTATAAATATTGTAAAATAATATTGCTTATACATAGATCTCACTCAAATCCACTAAATATAGGATTATTATTTTCTTGTTCTTTTCCCTCATTTTAACCTTTACGTCTTAGTTAATTTTAATCATGGCAGCGTCATCTCACGTGGAGTGATCTATAGCCAGCCTATATATTTTTTATTTTATTTTTTTATATAAAAAAATAATATATACTAAATTATTACTCTACGTACCCAAATGTAAAGCTGTATATATAATCTTAAGAGTTATATGAGCAAATGGGGAAAGTTCAATGGGGTTAGATCTGTGTATAACTTATTTCATTATTTTTGGGAATTTATAAAAGGAAATATTCATTGTTTTGTACAGGGAAAAAGGAGTATAGACCACACCCATTAGCATCCATCTTTGACCATGTTGTATTTTATGGCAAGTAAGTTAACTTACGTATAAGTTAGAAAATGGATTTTGTTTGTTCTTTTGTTCATTTTAATTTAAATGTAGATTTTGAATATAAGGATTTAAATATTCTTTAGAATAGTAAAATTGAAATAGAAAGCCGTATAATTAATTTATGACTCAATATTATAATGATTAAATCTATATGTGGTGGAGGGAGAGTTTAGTTAAATAAACAATATTATCTCATACTTTATTTGTTTATCATATAATTTATTGTAGAATAAAAATAATAAAATGCAATCACCTACTTGCGATATTTGCTTACCACGGCTATAAAAGGTTATAGAAATACTTACCCAAAGTACCTGAGATAGGGAATTATATTTGAGCTAGTCATCGGGATATTATATCGGGGAGTTGAATTATAATATACTTTTCACCCAGTTTTCCTTCATCCAAATAAAACGTATATCCAAGAACAGAAATTAAATTCCTTTTTGCATACTCTCTCGACAGATAGGGAAGGGAAAATTATTTAACATTTTGCTTTCTTTTAATATGTTGGGGGTGGCGCTAAGAGTTGTCAAATTAGTACAATCTTTTAAAGGTATGTGAAGAGCGAGGGAAAATGTCTACTGGGTAAATAGATATTGGGGTGGAAGTCGTTTGTATTTAACCCCGGGTATTATCGAAGATTATTATCAAAATCCCATTTTAAAAATACAGACTTCATTTAATGCTCATGATGTACACAGATATATAGTATGATTTTTTTAAATGGATAAGGCGTATGGGTTTTCGAACTGGTACAATACCTATGCATTTCAATGTTCTGCATTTGTAGTTAGGATTGTTATACCACCAACACAAATGACATGATCTTTGATTATATATTAATTTTAAGTAGAACATCTACTTTTCCTATTCCACTTCTGTTATCATATATATAAGCTTAGGTAATTAATAGATGCAGAAGGTGTTAGAATTGGAAGAGGAAGAATAAATTTTCTATTTAAAATATATAAGCAGAAGTCAAGTAATATTTTATTGGTGTTACATCAATCTAAACCAAGAACTACAGATGTCTACAGTTATTAAGAAACTGAAGACATTAAAATACGTAGCTAATGAATTAATGTCATATATATATACATACACAAAATTATGCAAACCACTTGGCTTAGATTCAAAACATTACATTATTCAAGGATGATAGCTTGAAAATAAAAAAAGAATAAATGATAGCTATTAGAGAAGCATTAGTTCCAAAAAATCCAGATGCAAATCCAAAATTCCTAATCAATGAGAGCCATAAATTAGACATTAATCTGGTATATGGATGGCATAGCACTGGATAGGGATTCATTATGCATCACTATTTGGCATCTAATGAATAATCAAACTTTCATTAAGTGGCAGAATTGGAATAAGAGATATTTTCTATTTAAATGTAATTGTAAGCAGAGTCATGAGATGTTTTGTTGGTATTATTTTTAATGATCAAATGTTTTAATGTAGTCATACATTAAGACACTTTATTGTCACTTTACCAACTCTACAGAATGATACACAATATCCATACATAATGATAAAGATGATAAATGTTATTTTATACAAAAATCTTTTAATTGTACTCCTTCGGTAATTCTAAATTTCCTTGAAAAATGCAATTATATGACTTATTTAAGAAAATAAATTTACACAAGATTTTTTTATTGTTGATTTAAAATAATGATTACTTTTTTGTTTTAATAGTTCAGTATAGACACGTTCAATTATTCAACGAATTGAAGGCAACAGATTAAGATTTAAAAATTAATGTAATAATAATTTAGAAAATTTATTTTGATGAAAATTTTTTAAAAAAATCAAGATATATTTAGAAAATTAATTATGAGACTGAAATTATTTATTATTTAAAAGTTATTTTGCATAATCATTTTTCATTATAACTTTAATGTTTTAAAATTTTGATAATAGAAAAATATTAAATATGCTCCTTCCTGTGTACTTCTGGAAAAAAAAAATAGATGGACTCTTTTTAAACTTATTTAAAAAAATTGAGAAAAAAATCTTAAAACGATGATAAAGGCACATAAAAAATTTAAGTCTCTATAAAAAAAATTAAGACTCAAACTAGTATACTATTTTTTTTGCCTTTAAAGAAGAGGGATAACTGTGCAAATCAATCAATCATTAAAAATTTTATTTTAACATTTAATTATTTACAGTTATTGCAAAGAGGCATTTACACCAATAAGATGTATAAGACTCAATGAGTGAAATATTCACTATTTGATAACATAAAATTGTACTGTACTCTTCTTTATTTGGATATTTTTTCAAAATTTCTTTAAATTTTTTATAGAAAAACTTGTTGAGTATTAAATAATATAAATTAATTGATAATCATGATTCTATATATAGAAGAATAAGTAAAATTATAATTTTTAATATTTCCCAAAGTAGCATTTTATTTTAATGATACAATTAATATTAAATTTTTAAAATGCAATGGTAATAAGAATTTTTTCTGAGGATATAGAGAGATAGAAATCCAAGTACCAATACAAAATTTATAAGATAAAAAATAATTCTAAAACTATTTTTACTACTGATAAAATATTAATTATATTAAAATAAAATAAAAGAATCAAGCAGCTTTGATTAGCTTACTATATTTCTCCATAGAAAAATAGACTTTCATGAACAGACATATCCATTTATTGATGAATAATTGCAAAGCTATTTGAGTTGTCTATATGCTGAGAAAAAGCTTGTTTGAAAATGTTTGGCTAAACAAAATTTTTTTTCAAAATATATGGATTTAAATCCAGAATAAAGGTGGATGCAATAATCATTTTATTATAATAAAGCCCTTCAATTTGTTATATAAATATATACAGATATACATTTAAGAAGTACTTACTCTACATAATCTCCATGTGTTGCCTGCAACACATGTGCGGCTAGTTCAAAGGCAGTCTCACTATCACATTCCACCTTGCCCTAAAATGAAAATATAAATATATACAAAGGGTATTCCCATAAATACAAAGATAATAAATAAATAAAAAATTATTATTGATTTTATTAAAGAATAAAAAAATGATATGTTCTTTTATACAGAGATAATTTTACTTGATGTTTTTAATAATAATAATAAAAAAATCAGCATATAATTTTAGCTTTAATGACATCTTTCTTTCAACTCCAAAAGCCACAGTGTAAGGAACCATAACAATATTGCTAGAAATCGAAAACCAATTTTTTAATTAATTAGCTTTCTATGAGAGAAGAATCTCTACTCAAAGACACTGTTTATAAAAAATCCAAACACTCTATAAGATTTTCAAAGCTAAGACAATCAAACTGTATAGCTGTGCTATATATATTATAACATACTCTGTGCCTGTTACATATCAGTAAACTTGCTTTAAAAAAAAAATAAACAAAAAAAAACTTTACTTAGGGTTAGTAATTACGGTACATGATTAACGAAAACATTTACAAAAACATTCGGTTAGTAATTTTTCAAAAAGACTATATACAAAAAAAAATGTTGACTATCGTTTTCCTAAGGACCATTTACGTTCACCTCCTCCCACAAGAGCACAAGAGTTCTATTTTTTTATACATTTTATTTTTACACACGGTATGACAAGCAAATTTTATAAATTATTTATTTAAGAAGGTTGCAATAAGGTAAATATGTTTTAAGAAATAATGGGTTTATACGTGTATATTTGCAGCACAATTATAAATACCACCAACTTATTTATGACTGATTGAAATGCATACATAGGGTTACACTGATGTAATTCCCAAAGGTACCCCATTTACGATCATAAACTTACGTGGCTGTGCGCGCCTATACACGTTAAAGCATAATATATTAACAAACAAAAAAACATATTAATTGCAACCTTTTGACTTTCTTTTTAACAAAATACAATTTAAAATTATTTATACTTTCTTGTGTTTAATATATGTGCAATTTCTTTCTGGCAGCGCTTTTATAAGATTTAAAGTGTACGACTTATGTAAACAGATAAAAATATTTCATTTTGAAAAAATTTGTTCAAGGTATACGTGGTTTATTAAACATCGGTCCCAGTTGGGAGACCAATTATAACGATCCGGATTTAGAGCTTAACGTAATCTGCACTACAGGGCGCCATCTAGGCATTTGAACCTAGAAAAATTTATAAAGTAGGCAGATACGTAAGTCAAAAAAAAAAATTTTTTTTATTTTATATATTTTTGATATCTGGTCATTAGCCCATTGTCACTAGCTCAGTGGAACAGCAGAGATTTATATTTATATTAAATTCCTATCTAAGATATATAAAAAAAGGAATAAAATAAGCCACTGCCAGTAATTAACATACAAACATTTATTTACGCACATATATATAAAATTTAACATTATTATTCTAGCATGTTTACTTTAACATTTAACATTATTTTTAACTTTTATTTTAGATTTTAATTTACATTTTAATTTTTATACTATTGTAAGTTCGCACAGATGGGTTTATAAAAGTTTGTTTTAAAATGTTGAGTATAGATCGGTTACATAGATTACACGGTTAAAAAACATTTCAAAATAAACATAAACGATCAAAATACAAAATCATTGATACTGTCAATTGCATAGGGAATACAAGAAACCCACTGGTATTCATCATAAGATACCGCAGTGACACCAATAACTTAAAAGACATCCGAATAAATACATTTTAGATACTCACCGTAAGGTATCATTATTTACCGAATGTCTATATATTTTGATCAAATATGAAAACCAAAAACATAATTAACCGATAATGAATCCATGCAACTTCCATACCCAACTTAAATTTAATGCATTTTTATTTAGAGTGTCGAGTATGAATAGACTATACAGATTTGCATTTGAAAGAAAATATTCTATCCTTATTTAACCTTAGGCCAAAAGTTCGCAGTCAAACTAACGTCAATTCATCTGATATATTGATCCATTCAATGTAATAAGAAATACGGCAGCACAAAAGGTTAAGAGAAGAAATTGTCTCTCGTCAGATAGGAATACTACATCTATCTGACAAGAAGAGCAATATAAAAAAAACTCCATAGGAAAGAACTGCGGTCATTTTGCCGACTTACAAATCGCATTCCATAGGCCAAGAAGGAAGTGTGCGGCATATAAAGTGATTCTGCCCGTAGCGAACCTCATACTATATCTACTAATTACACCAATATATCCAATCCATTGACCCAATTCAACTACAAAACAAATAACCTAAGATTACCCTCCCCTAATATAACTTTACAAATCTATATAGCCATTCACGCCCGACTTAAGTTTAACATTTATATAATTTAATTTATCGCAAAACAAAAATCATAAATAAAACTTAAAGAACAAAAAAAATTAAATGGAAATGATTTTACAAAAAAGAAATACATCAAATAAAATTATAACTAATTAATAAATAATTTAGTTTGGTCAGATAGGAATCTATTTCTATTTTTTTTTAAAATATGGAGAAAGTTTATATTTTAAAGTTCTTAATGTTTTCAAATGTTCATTAACTATATATTTCTTACTGTTTGAAAAATGTCCGTAGTCTGATTTTTTTGTAATGGAAGGTGTTAATTCCCACGAAGACCAAGGAGATCGGTGTGCAGTTAACCGTTGGACCTTTATGGTCGATGGTATTCTTCCGGACCTTGATGTCCTGTGGTCCGCAATATTGGAAAACGATGTTTCATTTTTTTTGAACAACTGAAGGAATTGAAAGTGCGTCTTTCAATCCATTCTCCTCCAACCCTCTCCAACTTAACACATATCTGTCATCTTGTAATAACTAACTAATAATTTTCAAACTTTTCCTTTTATATTAATTTTAAGGATTCAATTGACATTACATCATCGATGTGATGGTCCTTTCGCTGAGGTCCGATTCCATTGTTTTTCTCTCCTATCTGACCGTTGCTTATATATTTAAATGCCCAAGGCTAGTTTATATTTAACTAATTAAAACAATCCTTACCATTTTCTGATTAATTAATGTGTTTTCCAAACTTAAAGATATATTTTTATCTTTAAATCTTTTTGTTGAAAGATTTTTCTATTTTTAATAAAGTTTTATTTTAATAATTTTTTTTTTATCTGTGCGATTTTATATATATACGAGTTTAAGATGATTTTTTAATTTTCCAATTTTTAATTCTTAAAAAGGAAGTTTTATTTGCGAACTTTTATTCTTTTCATGTTTACTAATAAAAAAACAATGTAACGTACTCTGTGCCCATTACAATATATATATATGAGAATAACATTAAGACCCTGAAAATAAATTTAACATATTGAATAAATATTTGATACTGAAATAAAATATTAACTATTGTGGCATCTTTACATTATCCACACATATATATATAACATTTAAATACATGTATATTTTCTATACTAAACTTAATGTAATTATAAGAGGCTTGAATTCACACTTTCAAACTCCTTACAGCTGTCTAATCTGCCTTATACAACTGATACACATAACCTACAATATACATATTTCGTGCTAAACTAGCATTCATAAGTTGGTCCAGATCACCATCTCCCACACATATATACAATCAGTACTCAAATTCCATTAAGACAGCAAATCATCAAACTTTAATGAGCAATTTTCTCCACTCTCCAACTCTTCAGCCATCAATATCAATGAAAGTTGAAGTATGGAATGCTCAAAATTCTTGTTGATGCCAATATTATTGTCATACCTATGTTGACCTTAAGTCAATCTGACCCCTCACACGTAGGACCATAATATGTCCATTTAAATATAGAGAGAAGGAATAGGGAGAATACAGGCTGAATATGTAATATTTAAATACATGTATATTTTTGTATTTTTATACTGGACTATTTCCATCATCTAATATGCGTATTGAATGTCTTTAGAAAAATTTAACTTTATTTAAATATTCCAAATACATTCAACTGTTAGTATTAGCACATCAAACAGGTTAGTATGTGCACAACATTTCTTCAGGTGTGGTTGGCCTGACCATTGACAGTACTAGCATGGGATTCAAACCTGGGTCCTTAGATTCTTGATTATTGAATTTTAAGGTAACACTCTAACCAACTGAGCCATACTGCCAAAGGCAAGTCAATAGAAATTTCATATACTTATCTATGAGGTTCCTCCTGACTTCTCCACTTTTTCCTAAGAGCAAAGTTGATTAGTGGTTTCCATACATTATGTATAATCACACTAAGTTAACTTATGGGATTTTTTGCCATTGTCTTGTGAGCAGCTTCTTTAAATTTTCTTCTTTGTACCTTTTCTTCTCTATCCAATATTTTTGTATTTTCCCAATTGAACATATGTTCATTGATACATACATGGTCTGCTACCTTAGACGCATCTGTTTTCTCTATTCTAATCATCTTATGTTCTTGCAAGCATTTTTCAATGGGATGAATGGTCTCACCAATATAGGTTGCTCCACATTCACATGGTATTAAATAGATACAGTTTTTCTTTTCAGCATTTCAAGTTTAGGCTTTGTAGATGTTAGAATTCCTCATAGTGTGGTATGGCTCTAGAAAGCTGTTCGGATGTTATACTGATTGCAGATTTTCCTCAATTTGTCTGCAATTTTTGGTATATATGGGTACACTACAATACCAATAATTGTTTTTTTCTTTTAATGATTCTTTTTGTTGTCTATTTGTAGTTTTCTTAATAACAGATGATGAATAATCATTTTTCATAAGTTTGTTCTATATAAATCTTTTCTTTTTCAATTCACTGGTTTCTGAACAAACTTTTTTTGTTCTGTTTCATAATAATAGTATAATCCATGTCTTGTGTTTCTGGTGTGATTGCATATATAGGCTAAGTATTTTCCTGTATGTGTGGGTTTTTGGTAAATTGTAGTTTTGATTTTGCCATGAGGGAGTATTGTCGCAAGAATATCTAAGAATGCCAATTTTTATTCTTGTAATGATTCTATTGTAAATTTAATTGAAGGGGATATGCTGTTGATGTGTTTCCAGAAACTTTGTAGCAGTGCTTCACCATGTGGCCATACAACAAATGCATCATCTACATAGCAAAGCCAAACTTTAGGTGGATATGGAATAGTTTTTATGGCTGTGGTTTCAAGTTCTTCCATGTAAATATTGCCAATCAGGGGTGACAATGGTGAGCCCATAGCCATTTCTTGATTTTGTTGGAAGAATTCTGTGTTATATTGAAAGTAGGTTGATTTTATGCAGAATGTTAATAGTTCCATTATCCCATGTAAATATTGCCAATCAGTGGTGACAATGGTGAGCCCATAGTCATTCCTTGATTTTGTTGGAAGAATTCTGTGTTATATTGAAAGTAAGTTGGTTTTATGCAGAATGTTAATAATTCCATTATCCTATCAATAAGAAGAGTTATTCTAGTTTGTAAGCTATCATCACCATTTAATTTTTTCCTTACAATAGACAATGCTTCTTCACATGGTACATTTGTGAATAAACTTTCCACATCAAAACTTACCAGTAATTCAGTTCTTTCAATTTGTATGTTTTTGATTAATTCTACAAAGTGTCTAAAATCCCTGGCAAGGATTGGGTCTTGTATGCCAAAGCACTTAGAACTCTGAGAAGAAATCTTGACAAATTTTGGCAAGACGAATTTCTAAAACTAATAATAAGTCTTATTGAAAAATGATCCTTATGGATTTTAAGTAGATCATAAAGATGAGAAATTTTGCTGAAATACAATGTTATTTTACTTTTTTTCTACCTGTGATGCTTTCTGAAAACATATATGCACCAATGAACATAAGTTTAATTGGGAAAATAAAAAAATTATGGATAGAAAAGAAAAAATACAAAAAAGAAAATTTAAAGAAGCTGCTCACATGACAATGGAAAACAATCCCATAAGTCAATCTATTGCAACTATACATAATGTATGGAAACCACTAATTAACTTTGCTCTTAAGAAAAGTGAAAAAAGTATAAGAAATTTCTACTGATTGTTGCCTTTGGCAGGATGGCTCAGTTGGTTAGAGTGTTACCTTAAAAATTCAATACTCAAGAGATTCAGGTTCAATTCCCATGTTAGTACTGTCACTGATCAGGCCAGCAATACCTGAAGAAGAGGGAAGAATAATAGCTCTTGAAACATTGGGCATATACTAACATGTGTGCTATTACTAACAGTTGAATGTATTTGGAATATTTGAATAAAATTAATTTTTTCTAACAACATTCAATATTCATATTAGATGATGGAAATAGTCCAACATATAAATACAACTAAAACACCATCATTGCAAACTTTCAGGAAAACAATATGTCTCTATTTATTGATGTTTTGGAATAATAAATCATCTTAGGCAAAACATGTTACATATCATTTTAAAATTTATCTATTAAAATTTAGAATTTATGAAGAAACATAAAAATAATTATTTTTAAAATTGTTAAAATCTTATTTTTTATTATTATTTTGAATATGCAATGACTATATTTTTTCAGTTTTATTATACTCCTTGAGTTAATAATTTTGATAACATACATTACTTGACTTTTGCATAAACAGATCAGAAGATATAAAAATTATGTCAAACTAATTCTTTAAAAATCAAATGTCTGTTGTAATAGTCATTTAAGTTAGATTGCTATAATTGAGTACTGGCCAAAAGGTCTCAATCTGCTTTCAAGCAGAAACTCAAACAAACTGATTTGAAATGAGCAAACAGTTTAAACTTTGTGACTAATTGCTCTAAAGTGCAAAATATAAAATGCCCTAACACGCATGAGCACACAAATTGATTGGAATTCCAAACATTTAAGTTACGAATTCAAGACAACCATATGAAATATATACGTTTATTAAGTGATGGACCATAATAAAATATAACAAAAACATCTGATCATGGTTAGTATACATATTATGAAAAATCATGAAACATTTTAAATTTACCAAAATGAATACAGAGCCTTAAGTATAAAATGTGTGGGTTTTATTAGAAGTAATTTTTTTCTAATTTTTTGTAATAAATGTTTTGGGAAAAAAATAAGTTGATTATAATAAAAGTAATAATAGCAATCCATTTTTGTGGTATATTTTAAAATAAAGAGTGGTGCGTGTATACAATTCTTTGCTGCAACAAGCTTAACCTATTCTTCTGTATATAATACTTATGTATAAATGGAATTTAATTTTTCTTTGATATCTATAATGTACAATTTAAATAATGTATCCCAATAAAAAAACGTTAAACTAAATACACATATATAAAGATAAGGATAGATAATACTAAAGATATTTAAAAGCATAATTTAAATAAAGTTGACAGATCACTATAAATACCTCAAGCATATAAACATAATAAAAATGTTTACTTAAAAAAAAAAGACTTTTTGCAAATGTTTAACAAAATTATAAAGATTATTTGAAATGATTGTAATTGTTGACATTTGATGACATATAATTATTTCTAATATATAATTGCAATGTTTCATTATTATATGAATAAATAAAACAATAAAAATATGTGTTTATTTATAAGTTTGGCACCATTAATTTTGCATTAAATTATTTATTTAACATATATGGGGTTGTTGTTGTTGTTGTTTTTTTTTTGACAGACTGACAATTAACAAAATATTATTAAAAAATCTGTAAAAATTTCAAACAGGAAATAGATTCACTAGTGGTTTTATTAAATCTTTCAGTTCTATTATAGCCACAGATCCAGTAATCCTTAATTATGTGAATCACAGTTTGTATTTATTCTCATTTGCATCGATCACTGCCCATTAAATTCTATTTATGAAGCAGATGAGTTTAACATCCAGTTGGCTTTACTGCAGGATCTGAAAAAAAAAAATTGTTTGCAATCTCGTAACAATTGCATTTTTAATACTATAATTCTTTAATTTTTGATTATTGGTCGAACATCAAAAAAAAAAATCATGATTTGAGTTGAGTCTTAGGAGGTAATACTACATCTTGAGTTGTTGGAAAGTGTAATCTGCTTAACAACCATATATATATTTGTAAACCACTTCTCTTCTGATCAGTGGTGGGTGGGGGGGGGGGGTAGGTAAAAGAATAGGAAGCTACTGCAAAAGAGTGAATTTGAATGTGCAATATTTTGCAGAGTATTATTTGAATATCCAGAAGTTTAGTATAGAAACTTTTTCTCTGCAAGAGCACAATATTCGCCAAAAGAATATGCTAGTGCTAAGAGGGCTGCCCATGGAGTTCTTGTATCATAACCTCAAATAGTACTTACTAGTGAGCAATTCAGTACGTTTATTCTTAGAAATTAATTTTGATACACACTTAGATTACTAAAAAAAATAATTTAGGCTATGATTCAAGATTACTACTAAGTAGCATATGGTAGGATTGTGTTCCAGTCTATTGTTGTTGAAGGTTATATTCAGACTTAAGATAATTCACCTTAAATGAAAAAATGAATACATTACCTTCATTAGATTAATAATAAAAGGTCAGTCTTGAAAATGATTTCCAATCTTTTCATATTCTTATTGTCAGACTTTTCTATGTTAGGAAGGAATTTTTTTGAGTATAAATGAATTTCTTGCATTCTGTACTGGAAAGACAACTTATAAATTAAATGAGAGAGCTGAATTTTATGGTAGATCTTTTCCATATAAATTTTGTATCTGTTACAATTATCATTTATTAACACTTGAATTTTTCTTACTGGAGAGCATATATACCAAAATAAAATATATAAATTAAACACTTTTTAATAAATACAATAGTCCCTGACATCCTGAAATCAATATCTATGGTTTCATCAACATGTGCATCTGCCTGTTTAAGCAGATGAATTATTTTTCAGTCATCTTATTTCAGATTTTGTACACTCAATCTAATATATTTGTTACCATGGTGAAAGCATTATTTTACACTCACATTATCACTATTATGAATTACTAAAATATAAATTTTGGTTAAAACGGTATCAAAGTATGAAGTTAATGATAATAACAATTTTATATAATAAAATAAAAAATAAAATGATTTAATTGTAATGAAAAAAAAAAAAATCATATGTTAAGCAAAAATATTCAACTAGATTTGAATATATAATATATGAGAATATGTTCTCTCAATTAATTTATTATTCTATTGTCTTTTGCATTTAAGTAATTTTATCTTTGTGTTAATTATTTTTTGTTGATGTAATTAACATGTATAATTTAAAAGTCAAATTCTTATCATAAGTGTATGTACATACAATTGTTAAAAAATATATTATACAGGATAGTTGAGATCTTTAACAACAGTGGTCATATTTATAGACATATACACACTTGTACTTTATAATTTCTGTATAATTTTTACAAATGTTTTCTTTTATTGAAAGTTATATTTAATAATATATTTTTTCATTAGAAATAATATGAACTTTCACTTATATCATCACCAATCAAGCTAATGATCTGAGATCATAATATTTCCAATCACATAAACATATCATCATCATTATTATTAGCTATTTATCGCAAGAATAAGTTCAACAAATCAAATCAGATAAGCCATTCTATCTCTTATTTTACTCTTCAAATACTTGTGATATTTCTCAGTTTAAAATTGCCAATAATTTTTTATCTTCTCCAACCTATGCCTTTTTTTAAATCCATAGCAGGGTCTTCAAGATATCTTTCATAACTCTTCTATTTCTAAATTCCTGCCTAATTCAATTCATATGTTTTTTACCTCATAATCCCCTCAATCACATTTTAAATTTTAATCTTATTTTATCAATTTATATTTTTCATTCTTATTAAAAATCACATCTTAAAAGTCTCCTATCTTTTGTCTTTATTTTTCCTAATCATCCAAATTTCAACTTCATATAACATTAAACTTCAAACAAAGGATTTAACAAATCTCTTTTTTTAAATATAATTTCAATAGGTCACAAAACAATCTTCTATATCCTTAACCAATGTTCTTGCCATTCTAATTTCTTTATTGTTATTTTATCCATTAGTTAATTTTGAAAGTATCAATTGCTCTACAACCTCTTGTTGAGATTTCTTTTATTATTTTCATCTCACTTAATATTGATTCATTGCCAAACATTTGATAAGTTCTGTCAAAGCAACATAAGATTTGTTAAGCTCATTCTCACTGAGCACCATCATATCAGCACATACGATTCTATGATTCATTCTATATTATTGCTAATTCTATCTTCATCAAAACAATATTCATTTTGACTCATTTAGATACGTATTAAATAAAATGCAAGATTAACAACTATGATATATTTCTTCCTATAATAATCACTTTCACAAAAATACTATTCAACTGTATAAATATTTCCCATCCATATATAAACTTTTTTAAAAAAACATTTGATCTACTAACTTAGAACTTTTTCCCCAATAATTGCAATGAAATCAAGTCATCCACCATGTGACTTAATTTAATAAGCTTGTACTACAAATGTTATATAATGAACATGCTAATAGCTCTTAACAAGTTTTTCTGAATATCCCTACCCTCAGACTGATTTCTAGCTCTGGCTGTTGTCAGTGAGGTGCTAGGATATTAAGGTATTAGATTTACAAATACCAGGTCACCTATTAAATAGAAAATCTGAAAATTTCAGACATCCATATGTCTTCCAACCCAGCTATCTAACTTAAATAGCCATATGGGACTGAACTAATACACCATATATTAATAGCTTTAGCAATACAAAATCACCAAAGCCTCAAGAGCAAAACAATAATTGCAAGGAAATCATGTGACTTAATTTAATAAGCTTGTATTACAAATGTTATATAATGAGCGTTCTAATAGCTCTTAACAAGTTTTTCTGAATATTCCTATCCTCAGCCCAGTTTCTAGCTCTGACTATCATTAATGAGGCATTAGGACATTCAGGTATTAGGTTTAAAAATACTAGGTCAAGCGCCAACATTTATTTAATAGTTACCTATTAAGTAAAAAATCTAAAATTTTCAGATATCCATATGTCTTCAAATCCATGGCTTGCTTTTGTTGGAATTACTGTTTTGAGCTTGAGGATTCAGTGATTTTATATTGCTAAAGCTCTTAATATATGGTGTATCTAAACTTAGTTCAGTCCCATATAGCTATTTAAGTTAGATAGCTTGATTTTAAGCCATATGGCTGTCTGAAAATTTCAGGTTTTCTACTTAATAGGTAACTATTAAATAAATGCTGGGGTTTGACCTAGTATTTTTAAATCTAATACCTTAATGTCCTAGCACCTCACTAAAAACAGCCAGCCAGGGCTAGAAACCAGGCTGAGAATAAAGATATTCAGAGAAGCTTGTTAATAGCTAGCTATTAACATGCTCATTATAAATTTTTTTTCCCAATATATCTAATAAAGTAATCAAATCCACTCTATTAAATTGCTTTTTCAAGACTAAAAAACAAAAATATTAATCTTTTTTTCCGTCTTTCTCTATATACTTCACAACAGAAGTCCCTTTAAATTCAAATTATTCTTAAAAAAAAAAAATTCTATTAGAATCAATATCATGCCACACCCACCAATAAGCTGTATTAATCTAAATCCCCATTGTTCCACAGAATAATAATTGTTGAAAAGGAATCTAATAGCTAACAAAATCTTCTAAACTGAAATTGTTCTTCAAAAAAAAAAAAAGGGGGGGGGGGTGTCTTGAAAAAACCATTTGATAGAATTTGATTGCTTTGTTAGATATATTGACAAAGAAAAATATATAGTGAAAAGATAGATATGCCTTACAATTTAACAAATTCTTAAAACTATTAAGATGTGTGGTTAAAAATTGGCAAATATTAAAGACAGAATTTCAAATCGTTAAAACAATATATTTGCCACAAAACAATATATATATATTATAAATGTTACCCTTTTTTATTTTTGATCATGAAAATATTTGCTTTAAGTTTACTGTTTAGGCTATTTTTTAATGTTATTATTATTTTGATTAATCCTAAAAAGTGTAATTTGTTAAGCACTAAAAATTACATTTTCTTAGTGATTATATAATAATTTAATTATTTTAATAATTGATTTTAAAAAACATTAAATAAATTAAAAATAATTACAATAATATTAAATTGACTACCAAAAATTCAGCAATCCAAACAAAATTTTTGGAGAGATAGTAAAATGAGGCATTAAATTTTTATGTTCATTACATTTTATTATTATTTTAGCATTAGCTATGATTTACTTTAGCAATATTTATTATTCAATGTACATACATTACAAAAATAATATATATCCATGATATTTGGTTGCAAGTCTTGTCATAAATACCAAAATTCAGTTAGTTGTGAAGCTACTCAATACATTATTAGCACACATATTTATAGTATAAACTTTTTCCATGTATATATAGTATCTACTCACACCTGTAATACAAATTTTCTAAAATATATATATATCAACAACAATAAAAAAAAAACATCAACAAAAATAATAATATATATATATACTGCAACTAGCTTTTTAATAATACTGTAAAATCAAAACCATTATTATTATTTTTTATAAAAGATAAAACCAAAAACACAAAGAATAAATATCTAAATATTAAAAATCTTTATCCCTTCTTTTTCTTTTTGTGATGAAATGAACAAGATAAATGATTGTATTAATTCAGATATGTAATAAAATAATTTGTTTTCTTGGAAACAATAAATTCCATTACAATATTATACCTAATAAATTTTATCTTGAATTAGCCAAAATATTAAAACTACTTTAATATAAATTTCTCTTGTATTTCCATTTTATTTCTTCATATATGCCAATTTCATAAATATATAATAAGCATATATATATATTAAAAAAATAAATAAACTTATTTTACAGTAGTTATAATAATTTACTAAGGCTGTAACCTTAGAAATAAGCGTGGATTCTCTCTTTTCTTCATAGCGTAAGCTTGTGTTTTAAGACCTATAGAGGTCCCTACCTTCGTATTTTTCAGATGCTTATTTCTAAGGTTACAGCCTTAGTAAATTATTACTTAATATAATAATGGGCGTTTAATAAAATTTATATTTATAGTAGTTAGAAAATTAAAGTTTTAATGAAGAAAATTACATTAGCTATTTGTGAATTAAAAAAAAATAATTTTTTTTTAACAATTTTTAGTTTTTTAAAAACAAAACACAACACAACAACACATATTTCAGTACATATCTATATCTTAAGTAAGCACCAAGTATCTGTCTTTCTATTAAATATGTGTGTATATTCTATACACGTGTAAATGAAAGTAAGAATAAATAAAAGTAGATTTATTAAAACATATATGTGCAAAATTAAATGTATGTGCTTGTATGCTAAAGGCATACACATTAATTATAAAGTACATAGATTAATTTTATACATTTATGTTTTAATAAATACTGCTTTTATTTATTTTTACTTTCATTTATGTGTATATATAAATATAAGCATATACTTAACACTTTGTTAAAAAGATATTGGTTTTCATTAAAATGAAAACTATAATGACCTACTTTTTAAATTACATTTCTGTAAAAAAAAAAAAAAGGTAAGGGGGGGGGGGCAATCACTAAATTAACTGTCATAATGAAGTTTAAGCAATATATACTAAAAATAAAATTAAAATATTTACATTTAATATTTATTTAAATTGCCAGAAATATATAAACACTTTTAAAGGCAGAAATAGTTTATAATAAAACAAAAGAAAAGTGTATTGTCAAATTATTAACTACATGTCTTTTTAATCTGGAAAAAGAAATCCTGAAAGATCAGGAAACTAAAAATACCAAATTAATGATAGCATGTTATTAGATTTTTGTTTTAGATGGAGGCATATAAATACAGATGAAGGGGGCTGAAGAAAATAAATTGAAAACTATTCCAGTAGAGAGAAAGATTATTAGAATTGAGAATACCAATTCAGTCATGATTTCATGTCTAAAGCTTCTAGAAATGAATAAATATTGTAAATATATATACATATAGTATGTTATAATTAAAAATATTTAAAGATGTTAAATTTACTGATTAAAAAAGGGTTAGATTCTTATAGATCTCTGTTTGATGAAATATATAGATTATAAAGAAAAAATATATATAAAGACATGAGTTTTGCATTCTAAAACAATACAAACACCAAAATGTCTTCTATTTTTATATAAATATAAAAATAGAAGCATTCTGGTGTTTGCATTGTTTTAGATCGAAAAACAAAAGATAGTTTTATAAATAGCACTTAACAGAAAATTCATAGAAAAGATCTGGTGGTTATTTAAGCACATTTGCCAAACAGTAATCATGATTGTTATTAGTTAGAGTATAAATTTTAATGAGCCTATTAAAATACAGGAAAATGAATGAAAAGACAATATTATAAGCAGAATCCCCCCCCCACACACACACACAGATAGATAAATATCAAAATTAATGAATGGAAAATGGGTTATAAGACAGACAAAACTTTTATAATAAAAAAAATGGATTTTTTTTCTTCCATTAGCTTAATTATTTTAAAATGATTGCCAAAAAAAAAAAAGAGAGAGAGAGAACAATTTACATCATATTTAAGCCACAGATGGAAATCAATCATTTATAATTTGCATAATTATCACTAAAATCATCAGATAATTTTCAATTACTAATTTTTTCAAAGCTTGAAGATATTTTAATTTAAATGGAAAAAAACCCTCTGAAGTTAATTAATCCTTGTTAAAAATAATTATATTAAATTTCTTCCACATTTTTTTTTTTTTATAACAATGTATGCTTTTTAAGCATATATATATATACATTCAAACGTATACTCTGGAATATAACTGCTCTCTTTAATTGCAACAAATCAAAGGCAAAACAATAGTATTATTATACTGTCATCTGCTTTATATATACATATAAAAGATTATTAACATTCATTCCTTT
The DNA here is from genome assembly GCA_028023455.1 of Epiperipatus broadwayi. Classification (NCBI taxonomy): domain Eukaryota; kingdom Metazoa; phylum Onychophora; class Udeonychophora; order Euonychophora; family Peripatidae; genus Epiperipatus; species Epiperipatus broadwayi. The sequence continues at coordinate 342,371 of JAQFVV010012498.1, forward strand.
ATTTATAATTTTTTTTTTTTTTAATAAAATACAAAAATTCAATTATTTTTTTTTTAATTAAAAGGCCTAATTTTATTTCATTTTAATTCTTCATATAATTATGGCAGTTTTTTTTTTTTTTTTTTACAAGAAGAAAGATTGAGACTAATAAGCATTAGAATATTGCAAGCTAAAGCAACATTGATCATTATTAAACCAATACTTACCACTTCTTTAACATACTTTATCTCTAGCATCTTCCTTTTGATATTATTAAATATATATATAATATAAAAAACATGACTACTTGAAATTCAGTGCAGGTACTTTTAACTCTAACTCACATATGGCAATATAATTGTATAATAACAACATTTTTGAAAAATAATAAAAAGTTATGTTTACACAAAGATTCTAAAAACAATAAAAGAAATAAAATTATAAAAATAAAATTCCTTCAAAACTTTCAAAGCAATTTTTCAAAAATTATATGAAGACAAAGGTAAACCATGACTACAGGTTCAGCAGAAGAAACAGGGGTATTACACTTACCTCTACAGTGATAAAAATAATACATTATAACTGAAGGATATTTTTTTTTTGGATGTTGCTGTTTTTACAATCAGTATACTCCTGATTAATTCAGAAAAACCTGATCTTTACATTGCAATTAATAATAGCTAGATATATATTTCTTATCAATACAGTTGGCCAATTGAAACAGCAATTTGAACAAAAAATCATAAGACTATTTAACAACTTGAAAACAATTTCTGAGATTTATGCTGGAGAATTTAAAATGTAGTGCCATTATATCATGAGGCAATATTTGGATATAAATTTATTTATTACTTAACTATGGATGATATAAATTTATGATGATAATTAGAAAAAATATAATCAACAGGATCTCTACTCCATATATATTATATTTGTACTTTCAATATTTATGGGATTTTCTAAAACATAAAAATGTTTTTTATGTAGACAACATCCAACTCAGTTATTAACATTATTAAAAGTTCATCCATTCCTTAAAATGTTACTTTTCCAATTGAAAATAAATGTTAATGCCTCTTGTATAAAATTTTGTTTTACATTACTTTGTAATAATATATTTAATGCTGATTTTTTTTTTTTCTAGTAATTTTTTTCTTTTATCTACATTTTGAATTCCTAAAAGTAATTTTATTATTTTAAGGTAATATTTAATTGTTATAAAATCTAAATAAACTGATCAAAATATTTGAATTACAAAATGTATAAAAATATAATTATCAATTAGATTATTAATGAAGTCTGACCAATTCTGAATATACAACTACTGTGAAAGTGTGTTTAGTTGTAAAGAGTTTCTAGATGATAACTGGATAAGCAAATTCTTTAGATAAATAAAATAGTAAATAATCTATATTCTATTTTAATAATGCTTCACAACTTCAACTTCTAGATGAGCTCTGAAACATCAACACTAGGTGTTGCTTTAAAATAAATATGAAAAAATATTTAAAAGCAAAAAAATTCAATAAGTAGCATGTTTTGACTTTTATGAGCTGTCACTACTTTCTAATTTGAAAAGATATAGAAGCAGATTGTGTAAAATAAAGACCATGAAAATAATTTAAAATGGATTGTATCATATATTAATAAAAACTTTAATTAATAATAATAAAAAAAACTAAAATATAAATCACTGAGAAAAGAGGCTAATTTTTATTTAACTATTGTAGATGTCATATGAATATTCATTAAAATACTTTTATGTAGATGATGTGAACTATTATAATTTTTGATTAAATTTAAAATACTTTTTAAGCTCATAACTACAACAATTAAAAATACTGCACAGGCAACACTGGAAAACAAGAATACTAAAGAAATATATATATTACTAAGCTTTGGCGATTTGATGCTAACATTATTGATTGGAAAAAAATTTATACATTCAGATTTTTTTTTATTAATTCTATATTATTAAATTTGTATAATTCTGAATTAAATTTCAAATATTTTTTCCTCTCATAAATATTAAATAATTACATTTTTTAAAGCTGAGTTTAAAAAAAACTTAGACAACAATATTCAAAATACTATAGAGGTTTCTAGAGAACAAGAATGCAGAGGAGAGGAGGGAAAGTGACAAAAACCATTATAAAGCAATTTTCTTTTTTGTGTAATGTAACTTTTAAATAATTATATTTTTCAAAACTGAATAAAGAAACTTAGCTACTTACAAGCCTACAACAATTAAAAATAGTGCACAGGAGCCCAATAATTTTTTTTTTTTTAAATTATAAAAACGATTATGAAAAATGTTTATAAAAGAAATAAACCATGTGTAAAGTTTATTAACGTGTGTGTAAAGTTTAAAATAAATCACTATGATATACTCTTATTTATAGTATTTTTTTTTTTAATGAATTAAAAATTATGAAAACATAGTAATAATACTTACCAAAAAAATCAGTTAATTAAAAATTTTTACCACTTAAAAATATTTTAAATCAATATTAACTATTGTTTATACATATTTAAAAAGTGTATCATTTTCAGCAAGAAAATATATTATTTAAAAGTACAAAAATATTATTTTTTAACTGTCACATAATAGCTATCTTTATTTAAAAACAAAATAATAAATTTTAATGGAAACTTATTGCTAATAATACTTTGCTATTTTTTGACTAGTTTATCAAGATGTAACATGGTTTGCATGTAGTGACATTCTAGTACCAGGTATAGCCTCTACAAAACTATCTTCTGTTAATGAAAATCAAATTGCATCAAATTTAACACTGTAAGTATATCAGAATCAAAAAAAGAGATCTGTAAATACAAAGCATAATGAATATATAGCTATTTTGCAAAATAACTTCTCAAATAATATAGTGTAACGGGCACATACGTACATTACATTGTTTTTTATTATTAATCATGAAAGAAAAAGAAAAAGTTCACATTTAAAAATTTTCTTTAAGAATTAAAAATTGAAATTAAATATCATCTTAAACTCGTATATATAAATCGCACAGATAAAAAAAAAATTATTAAAAGAAAACTTTATTAAAAATAGAAAGGTATTTTAAAAACAAAAACCTAAAAAGATTTAGAGATAAAAATATATCTTTAATCTTGGAAAACACATTAATTAATCAGAAATGGAAATGATTGTTTTAATTAGTTAAATGTAAACCAGCCTTGGGCATTTAAATGTAAAAACATCGGTCAGATAGGAAAACAATAGAAACTGTTAGCAAATAAGAAGAAATCCCTATGGAATCGGACCGCAGCAAAAGGACCATCGCATCGGTGACGTAATGTAAATTCAATCCTTCACATTAATATAAAAAGGACAAGTTTGGAAATTATTAGTTAGTTAATGATTATTACGATGTGACTATATGTATTAGTACGGAGTTGGAGGTGAAGGGATTGAAAGAGGCGCTTTCAATTCCTTCAGCTGTTAAAGAAAAGGGAGTGAAACATCGTTTTCTACATTGAGGACCAACTAAATTAAAAAACCTCCGAATGAATAAATAAAACAACGGCTAAATGTATACCAATATCTTCAGGACGGCGTGGGAATTCCCGTTCAAACTTACTAATGACAGATAAAGATGAACTGTTTAAAACCGTAAGAACTTTACAATTAATGAACATTAAATTAAAAACTTTTCGTATTTAAAATAATTGCATTAGTTTCCTATCTGACTAAAGTAGTTAAAATGTTATTTGATGTATTTTTTATTTATTTGTTTAAAATCATTTCCATTTATTTAATTTTGTTCTTTAAGTTTATTTATGATTTCTGTTTTCCGATAACTTAAAATATATCAATGTTAAACTTAAGTCGGGCGTGAATGGCTGTATAGATTTGTAAAGTTATATTAGGGGAGGGTAATCTTAGGTTATTTATGTCATTGTTAAATTGGGTCAATGGATTGGATATATTGATGTAGTTAGTAGATGTAGTCGGAGATTCGCTACTGGCAGAATCGTTTATATATACGCCGCACTCACCCGTTTGCCTATGGAAGGAATTATAAGACGGAGAACGCAGTTCCTTTCTATGGAGTTTTTTTTTATTGTTCTTCTCATTAGATAGATGTAATATTCCTATCTGATGAGAGTCAATGTCTTTTCTTAATCTTTTTGGTGCTGCCGTATTCCGTATTACATTGAATACATCGATGTATCAGATGAATTGATGCCAGTTTGACTGCGAATTTTAGCCTAAGGTTAAATAGGGATATAATATTTTATTTTCAAGTGCAAATCTATGTAGTCTATTCATACTTGACCCTAAATAAAAATGCATTAAATTTAAGTTGTTTATAGACGCTTGCATGGATTGGTTAACGGTGAATTGTGTTTCGGGTTTTCATATTTGATCAAAATATATAGACATTCGATAAATAATGATACCTTACGGGGAGTATCTAAAATGTATTTATTCGGATGTCTTTTAAGTTATTGGTGACAATGCAAGTATCTTATGCTGAATACTAGAGGGTTTCTTATATTTCCCTATGCAATTGTCAGTAATCAATAATTTTGTATTTTGATCGTTTATGTTTATTTTGAAATGTTTTTGACCGTTGAAATCTATGTAACCGATCTATAGCAACATATTAAAACAAGCTTTTATAATCCCATCTGTGCGAACTTAATTAAAATGTAAACTTATAATATAATAGAAATTAAAATGTAAATTAAAATCTAAGGTAAAGTTAAAAATAATGTTAAATGTTAAAATGTAAAACTAATACTAAAATAATTTTAAATCTTATATATATGTGCATAAATAAATGTTTGTATGTTAATTACTGGCAGTGGCTTATTTTATTCCTCTTATATATATATTCTTATATTATATTATTAAATCTCTGCTATTCCACTGAGCTAGTGACATGGGCTAACGACCGGATGCAAAAAAAAAAAAAAATTTTTTTTTTACTTACGTATCTGCCTACTCTATAAATTTTTCTAGGTTCAAATGCCTAGATGGCGCCCGTAGTGCAGATATGTTAAGTCTCTAATTTCTCCGGATCGTTACAATAGCAATTTCTATTAAGATGGATAATTTTTATGTAATATTTACAAACTTCTCAAAACACACCAATCCCATTCTCCTTTTAGATTTTTTTACATATAAAATTTTCCAATTTCCATAATAGTCTTCAGAGATATGCAAATGAAGATAAAGCAGATTTTCAACTTTTAGAATATAAGAATTTAAGTAATTTGCCCATATTTTATAATGCCATGCAATAAAAAATATTAAAATTCAAGAAAATAGGACATAGACATAACTCTTGATTATTATTTATATAGTTTAATTTTCACATCACCACTCTCATGCTAGGTAGGGATTGATTTCGAGAAAATGGTGTAATTTTCATTACAGTACAGAAATGTTATTCATTATTGGACAATCTCTACTTTACTGAATGACAATAAAAATTATTAATATACTTTCATTAAGTGATCTGTGTCAAAATTGTGATGGAAGCATATTTGACTCTTATCAATTAAACTGTAGTAATTTGCTATCTATACATATATACTCAACAATGATAAAAATATCCGTAAGAAATTGCGATCTGGGCTAACTGATGAGTGCGGGTTCAGCACGAAATGTGCAACATGGGGGTTATAGACCTTTTCACATCTTTGGTCATATGCTTATGATCCCCCCCCCCCCACGCAAGATGTTTAAAAGCAGATAAAAACCAGTCCCAACTTTGCATGAGAGTGGTATAGTGAAAATTACACTACAGAAAATATTATTCATTATTGAAAATTACACTACAGAAAATATTATTCATTATTGAATAATCTCTAGTCTAATGAATGATTAATAAAAATTATTATTTCATGATTATGTTTTGTTTCTCATACTTCAATAAATCTCATAGGAACATTAAATACTATTATATAAAACATGAGATCAATATGATAATAAAATATTTATTATATTACTAATTAATGATTCACTTTTAATTTCACTTTTCTCATTGTCAACATAAAGCAAGTCTTATTATTATTGACATTCCCATAATTGAAAGCCACCTGTAATGAAATAGAATTTTAAAAAGCTAACTGACTTCAATATACTGTTTATTTTGAATAGAATATTAAAAGAACATGTTCCACTCTCCTCTTAATATGACAGAATTAACAAACTCATAACAATAGATGACAAATAGTACATCCATCAAAGATATTAAAAGCAATTCTTTCCAGATTGGAACAAAACCAACAGTACTTTTTATGACTAATATCTGTCTAACAAAAATATGGAAATTGCTGATAGATATAATACCAAAGAAAAAAAGTGAAGAAACCAAGAAACAATAACTTTGAGATATAATCAAAATGTCTTATCACCTTTATATAGGCTTGATGATAATAGAGAGTCTCTCTAAACTATCAGTGGTGCTACTAATCAATAATAATACATCTAAATCTATGTCTGGTAGAATAAGAAAAAGTATTTGTGTAACAGATGAACAAATTTCTTTTTCACAATGTTTCTATAATTTCAACCTAATAAAACCAATATACATTGATGAAATTCAACTTTCTTTTAATTGTCCTAATGGAGAAAAAAACTCAGGAGCAGATAAAATATTTTCAGTTTCTAAGAAGCACATGATTAATAATAAATAAACAATTCCAAAAATTCTAACATAATAAAAAATTTAAGCAGCCTTAAAATAAAATAAATTTAATAATGAGCCAAAAACCCAAACTATTATGTGCTTTCTACAAGCTATTTTGGAAAAAAATCATATTAACTGGATTTAAGCCAGGAAGAAGCTGCTGAAACAAGTTTAATCTTGAATAAACTAAACTATAAAATGTTGCCATGATTATTGATATAACCTTAGCTTATAATTCTATTAGAAAAAATGGTTTTCTTCCAAATATTTTTAAAATCCTTAAATTTAGAAAAACTATTAATTTAATTAACAAAATGCTTCCAATAGAAAACAATTATAATAGTAATAAATATAAAATTTAATTCTTTAGTCAATTTTATTTAATATATTCATTGGTAATCCTTCTATGCTGATGATATTACTCTGAATGTACAAAGAATAATCTTTTCTAAAAAATCCTTATATGAAGATTTTCCGGAAATCTTTTTCAAAGACTGAAAACGTATTCTTAATAGGAGGTTAAAAATATAATATTTCCCTAAGTGTTTTAGAAATAATTTTGGTCTGCAAACTAATTTATTTTCTTATCTATCAAATATTAAATCAAAAATAATTTCTAGGACCATTACAAACAACTTTATTTGTGCTAGCATAATTCTATAGGCAAATATTATATCATTGTTTTTGGAAAAAATGTCCCCATTAAATTTCTTGATTCTCAATTAACTAATGCCATAAAAAATATTACAAGGATATGCGAGTGTATTTCCTTACAAGTGTTTCCTACTTTTTCATACAATACTTAATCAGATATTAGAAGTTATATCACAAAAAGTATATAAAAAGTTATTAAATGGAACTGGTTTATTATTAACTCAAGATGTGATGCACTGTGGCTTTTTTCTTGGAATCATTAATCTCTCAGATAATATGCGCAGAGAAACCTGTTAGCCACCTTATTCCATTCCTCACCATTTTTCCCATATTCTTTTCTATCCTGCTCCATCCTATCTCCACAACATAATCATTTGTCAACTCTGTGGCTTTTACATTTAAATCATCCTTATCTTTTCCCAAACCCAGCATAAAAACCAATAACCCACTTGCTGTACAAACACTTTAATTTATATTTTTTCTCCCACAACTTTATTATTTGAACCCTTTCTGCTTGCAGGCATTTGCATTCAATTAACAGATGCCTAATATTTTCTATGCCTTCCTTACATAACTTGCAGACTAACTCACCGATACTTTTCCATTTACATGTATATTCCCTTACTAAAAGATTATACTATATGTCTATATGAAATAAAGCATATTATTTTTACTAGCTTACAATTGCTAATATATGAATTCAATATTTATGTCATTTATTGGTTGGATGTGTCAGCGATTCTGTTCAAGCCTTAAACAATAAACTACTTTCCTTACTATTATCATAAATTAACTGTCACCCAATATTCTGTTTAATTATATATATATATATAATTCTTTTTACTCTCCATACTAGTTCTCCATCTCTCCAACTCCTTATTTTTTATTAATACATCTATTCTTCTAACCTATTCCTTGTCACTATAACACTCAACAATTCTCCTAACACAATCACCCCATCTTTTGTTTAAGTATACTAATGATAAAGTCTTTATCCAAATCTTTTGCATACTGTACTTTCTTTCTCACCCATCTTAATGCCTGTCCTTTATTTATAATCCAATTAAAAACTATTTCGGCTATTATCTTATTATCTATAAATTGCAATCTTCCGAACATTTCATTTTGCTTTTTGCATCTCTCATATAAAATCTTGACAATCTCAATTCTCCTTGAATTGCCTTCATTGCCATCCACACATCTGCATTTAATGCATGTCTTCCTACTTCTCTTGATACTTTTTCCAAGTAATCTAACATCCTTTTACTAATACATAACATGTCATTAGCTACATCATATTTATTATATAAAAACACTGGTAAATTTCTTTCTCAGTCCCTTTTTTTTCTCTATTTCATTTATCAATTTTTCCTCCTATACATCCAAGCAATTTCTCTGATTACTTACCCCAAATAGTCATACCTATTCACCACATTTACCTTTATATCCCCAATATAAATTCTTTCTCTTCTCTTTCCACAGCATTGATCATCATTACTTTTTATTATTATTCACTAAATTTAATCCCATTTCTTTACCCACCTATGTGCATGTCTTCAGCTTGATCTTCCCTACTTTTTGTGTACAAGATATCATCAGAAAATAAACCTGATAATGTATATACTCCCTTGCAACCTATTAATGGTATCTCTACCCTTCTTCCTAGTCTTTCGATTGCTCTCTCCATTTCTCTCAAATATAATAAAAACAAAAGAGGTGACACAAAATATAACTCTCCATAGAGGAGTGCCATTCAGGAAAGTGATAATAATCAATGGATGCAAAGAGGTTTGTGCATAAATTCCTATTTAGTGCATATTCATCCAATATCCCCAGACTAATTTCTAATTTGTAATGAGGAATCTTGGATGAGTAGGAACTCGTATTTTATACACAAACCTTCTTGCATTCATTTATTACTGGGGCTTGCACTGAAAGGCACTACTGTATGGAATTTGCTACTGTTAACAACTTGTGTAAGCATAGGAAATGGTTATCAAATTCAATATATATTTTTACTATCTAAAAGTAATCTCAAATCACATACCCAAACAAAAATTCCCTGAAATAACCTAATGATTTCTTAAACCACTAAACATCACATAATCACGACTTCTTATGCTTGCTCATAACTATAGTTAAGTAGAGATAAAAGGTGGCTTCTGGAGGGTTGCATTAGATCCTAAGATCTAGGTGCAATACTCTCAGATCCAAAGCTCCTCATTGACGAAAGCCACAAGCTAGAAACTGGTCTGGGGATATTGGATGATTAGGCACTAGATAGGGATTTACTGGGGTTTGCACTGAGAGGCACTAGTGTATGGAGTTGGCTACAGTTAATAACTTGTGTAAGCATAGGAAATGGTTATCAAATTCAATATATATTTTTACTACCTAAAATTAATCTCAAATCACATACCCAAACAAAAATTCTCTGAGATAACCAAGTAATTTCTTAAACCACTAAACATCACATGACCACCACTTCTTATGCTTGCTCATAACTATTATTAAAAAGGCAAAACTCTCCATAAAGTAGTGCCACTCAGTGCAAGCCTGAGTAATCAATGAAATGCAAGAAGGTTTGTGCATAAAATCCCTATCTAGTGCCTACTCATACAATATCCCCAGACCAGTTTCTAGCTTGTGGCTTTCATCAGTGATAAGCTTTGAATCTGAGAGTACTGCACCTAGATCTTAGGATCTAATGCAACCCGCCAGCAGCCACCTTTTATCTGTACTTAACTACAAATCTAAGAGTCTGAAATTGAAAACAATATTTTGAATCCAGGTTCATTAGCTTATGTAGTCAGTCATATGGGTCTGAACTCAGTTCAATACCCATAAATTTTTGAGTCTTTGGTTCTTTAATAACCATATCCACCACTATTCTCTCAGGCAGAATTGGTGTTTACCATATGACTATAAAACTTAATGAGCTTGGATTGAAAAACTATTGTTTTCAATTTCACCCTCATAGTTTTGTAGTTCAGTAGAGATAAAACATGGCAACCGGAGGGTTGAATTAGATCCTAAAATCTAGGTGCAGTGCTCTCAGATCCAAAGCTCCATATAGGTCTGAACTCAGTCAGTACCCATACATTTTGGAGTCTTTGATTCTTTAATAACCATAGCCACCACTATCCTATCAGGCAGAATTGGTGTTAAACCACTAATCATCACATGATTACCATATAACTATACAAGCTAGTGAGCCTGGATCGAAAAACTATTGTTTTCAATTTCACCATCATAGTTTTGTAGTTAAGTAGAGATAAAAGGTGGCTGTCGGCAAGTTGCATTAGAACCTAAGATCTAGGTGCAGTGCTCTCAGATCCAAAGCTCCTCACTGATGAAAGCCACAAGCTAGAACCTGGTCTGGGATATTGGATGAGTAGGCACTAGATAGGGATTTTATGCACAAACCTTCTTGCATTTCATTGATACTCGGGCTTGCACTGAGTGGCACTACTGTATGGAGAGTTTTGCCTGTTTTAATAAGTTATGAGCAAGCATAATAAATGGTGATCATGTGATGTTTAGTGGTTCAACACCAATTCTGCCTGATAGGATTGTGGTGGCTATGGATATTAAAAAACCAACGACATCAAAATGTATGGGTATTGAACTGAATTCAGACCTATATGATTATATATGCTAATGAGCTTGGATTAAAAAATATTATTGCATTTTCAGATTCAATAGTTTTATAGTTAAGTAGAGATAAAAGGTGGTTGGTGGAGGGTTGCATTAGATCCTAAGTTCTAGGTGCAGTGCTCTCAGATCCAAAGCTCCTCACCAATCTAGTCTGGAGATATTGGATGGGTAGACACTAGATAGGGATTTTATGCACAAGCCTTCTGGCATCGATTAATTACTCTGATTGGCACAGGGTGGCACTACTGTATGGAGAGGGTTTTGCCTTGTTTAATAATAATGGAAAGCAGATATCTGTGCTCAGATTCAAGTTATAAAAATGTTCTATGATGTACTTACTATTTTCATATTTATTGAAGTAATGATAGACTTAATGTTTGAGAGAATTACAATATATTGAAATATTTTGATCCCATTACAGGTAATACAATTTAATAGTTATAAGTCTTTTTACTGAATTGACATATGTATATTGTGGCACCCCAGTCCTATAGCCTGTAATATCTAGTAATGATATTAACTAATTTAAATTCTTTTACAAGAATAATGGATTGATATATATATTTAGACAAACTTAATGATTATAAACTCCTTAAGATTGGACAAAAATTCATATTTTTATGTTTTAAATGACTGTAAACAGAAAAAAAAACAAAAACAATTATTTTCCTTCTTTAATTTTTAATTATTGACTTAAAAAATATAGTCATAAATTTTTTTATATAATGTTAATTTCAAAACATTTATTTTTGATCATTTAGAAAAGAATACATATATTTGTAAGAATATGTATTTTGGGCACTTTGCTATTTTACCTGATATGAATATTACTCCAATGAAGTTTTATTCTAAGTTTGCAATATGTTTAACATAAGCCTCCAGAAATGTATGGATAAACTTAATCTATAAAATTTGTCCGCAGTTTCCATAGAGACATTATTTGAAACATATTGCAAATATGTCATAGCTTGTGTAATAGGAAAGTTAAAATCTAAAAAAAATAATGGAGACATATTCATTATGGAAAAAGGAAAAGAGATTACAACACTAAATAAAACAGGTACTTATAAGTTGTGCCTTTTTATTACAACACTTCATGTCATCAAAGTCATTCTTCTCTGTCCCGACATACTGTGTAATACCAAACTTCAAATCTAAAAAAAACCATGTACTTTCAAATAACGAAGAGAGAAATATGAAAAAGAATCCTGAAACATTTTTTAAATGGTGAATTGTAATAAAGTTTTAGATTTTTGTTAATCTTTTAACCTTAAAAAAATAAATAAATGGCGAACTGTAAGTTTAACCTTATATTTTAAATATCTTTTTTTTTTTAAAAAAAAAAAAATAATACCAAATATAAAAAGTTTAACTTGGAAATGTATATAAATGTTTAGCAAAAATAAATAAAAAACAAATATAATAAATTTTACTTCTAAATGTATTTTTCATTAAAAAAAAAAAAACCAGTATCACTTACAAATGATGCAATATATTTATATTGCATATGGAAAAAAAGTCACAATGACGCCACAAAATCTCGCAGGTCAATACGTTTTACAAATTGGTAATATGTATATGTGTGAAAAGTTGACCATGAATTAGTTGTGCCAGGATTTAGTTGACATGACATTATGAACCATAAATTTTGAATAAATATTACCAGACAAAAGCATTACCAGAGTAATATGTCATAGCAAGAATACTACCAAAGTACCATATTTTGAAAATTTTTAACTAAGTATATTTACCAATTTTTCTGAGCACATGTAATTAAAATTAATTTGAAATTAGCTTTCCAAAAATAATCACTATAAAAGTATGTACAAATTGAAAATTTTAGTTTTTCTAATAGAATTTCTATCAAATTTATTAGTTTTGCATGATTTATGGAGTAGTATTAGAGTTGATGACAATCATACAAAAGCATAATGAGTGCTACAGCCATTAAGCTGCTCACAGAAATCCAGCAATAATCAGAAAACAGTCATATCATGCCAGTCCTAGTAGCTGACTTAACCTTAATCCCCTGATGAATTTTTTCATAAGTATTATATGTTAAAATGCATATAAAACAGTATATTTTAGCATAGTACATTTTTTTGCCTGAAAAATATGCGCTAAAAGAGTGAAATTCAAAATTCCCGCTCTTACAATAGACATAAGCCCCACATTGACATGTTCAGCCATTGTCTGTTGCGAAGGCTGTAAAACTTTCAGCATTTTACGACAATGTAGTACCAATGATGCAAAAACATATTTATTTGCGAATTTATTAGTTTTAGATTTTTTTAAAAAAATAATTTAATTATATTTATTAGATATCAAGAAATATAAATTATTAATAACTTATTTTGACTTGAAATACTTTATTTTCAAAAATATGTTATATTAGTAGCTAATATAAATATGGCCTGAAGCAATTTACAAGTCTAGCTTTGATATAAACAATCTACTTTATATTTATGATCAAGAAAATATCACAATTTTGCAATAAATATTCAAAAAAATTAAACTTTTAAAGCATAATTTGTTAGATATAAGAGAAATAAATAATTATTCGTTCAGATATTTAAAAATAATAAGAATTAAAAAATATTTCATTGATTTTATAAACTGAAAATAATCTTTCTAGAAATGATGGTGTGTAAAGTCTTTGTATTGATTATGTCCTTATTTTTTAAATATTTGCAGAAACAAAATCGGAACACTTAAAATTTATTTCAGTAGTAAACAAAAATATCTATCAAATAAAATCAAATTTATTATTTTCTGATAAGCAATAATCATTTAATCATATATTTTACGTTGACGTATGAGGCAAAAAAAAATCAAAAATATCAGAAAAATAGCAAAATTCAGTAGGGTTAAAACATGTCATCAAAAGAAGTATCATCTCAATTTAAAACTAACAATTAAAGAAGAATGTGCCAATGATTATATTTCCTTATTTCAAGCATGAAAAAATTTGAGGATTTATGTTTCATGAATTCTTTAGAGAAAATATGAAACATATGACAAAATAAAAATGTCAACTTAAATGCAAATACATCAATAAGTTAAATCTCTAGAGAATAGTCATCCTAAAAAAACCATTTCAGATATATACTGAATGCATGATTTATTCTATGAAATACCCAAAATAAGAAGATAATCATTTTACTATTTTATTTTAACTATTTGTTTAAATTCATTATATCTTTAATAACTTTTGAAAAGTAAATCAAGTATATTTAATTTGTTATTTATGAAATAAATAATGTATTTTTTTACAAAATGTTTTCAATTCTATTAAATAAGATTTTTCCTGTTGCATACTATAGTAAAATTAATTAGTTTTTTAAAAAATAATTAATTTGTTAATTTATATAATTAATAACAATCTGGATTTATTTTAACTTTCATTACGAAAACACATACATCTGGAAAAATATTATTATTTCTTCCAATCATTTTAATCAAACAAACATTTATAGCATTGTTACATAAGCCAGAGTTTTTATTAATTAAATATACTTCATTGCTTAAAAACAATCTTCACTGTTTACTTCTGATTATTCCTTCTATATGTTTGCTGTAATTAATTACCATATTAAATGTGTATTTTAAGAGTTGAAAAAGTTTTTGGTTTACACTGACTGAATCTATATGTATGATAACAAATTAATGGATGTGTCTAGAGGGTGCATGATGTTTCCAAAATATTTATTTCTAGGATTTCTAGTGTGTAGTTGAAATAATACAACTTTTATTGCACAATTAGTTACTTTTTTTTTACACAAAAGATGACATACTAATATAAATACCTGTGCTCTCTAGGGATGTATGCATATACAGGAATAATATTTTAACCATTGCTACAAATATTTAGAGTCATTTTGCTTTTCCAGATATCTGTGACTTTCACTCCTCTCTCAATTCTTTTTTTCCAGATTGTTAATGTGCAAAAATGATCTTGTTAAACACTTTTAAAATTTTGTAAAAAATATATATGATTCTTTAATGTTAATAATCTCCATACTTCCTCTACTTCTTTAAGTTATATAAATTATAAATATTTTGAGCCTCCTTTCCCCTAAAGAAAGGAATTGAAAAATAATATTAGTTTAAAAATACATTTAATTGGATTTGTCAAAATAAAATTCCTAAAGTTAATGGGGGGGGGGGGATAGATAAGAGTTGTTTCTAGAAAAAAAAAAATTATTTGTTCCTATGAACTTTCTGATTTTATTACAGATTATGGCTGTCAATTTGTTTTCTTTTTTTTTTTTTAAAAAAAAAAAAAACAACTTTAGTGCATTTTAGTTTTTGAAAATCATTTTCCTTTATTGAAAGGATGTGAAAATAGACATGGAAACTTGAAAAATTTGATTCATAAAATTAATAATAATAATATTTGCAACAGGTCACTGCCAGAGAAAGCTAGGAATAGATTAAGAGTAGTCATTACAGCTATTATTGGCAACTTTTTTGGAATATTTACTAATTATTGTCATAAATATCAGAATTTTATTCTCAAGCATAAACTACAACCTGCACTATAGTTATATTTTAAGGTACTTTGGTATTATTCAACTGGTGACGTTTTACATTTACTGATTTTTCCTCTGGTAGACATCATCGATGATAACATGACAACATTGTCATGGCAACCAAGACACTGACATGATTAATCCATGGGAGAGTCAATTTTTGGATTTTTTTTTTTACTCGCGAGATTTAAAAATCGGAGAGAGCTTTGGGAAATTTTGTCATTTGTCTGTTTTTTGTGATTTTGCTACCAGTCCACTGCAATGAACACTATTTGTAAGTAATTTTCATTTTTGTTTCTAATAAATATTGTCTTTTTGATGTATATTATTTTGTAAATTCTTCTGCAATTATAGAAAGTACAATTAATTTATTTTATTTTTAATTTCTGAACTATATTATACAGAAAAATTTTTTTTTTAAATTTATCCGCAATTATAAAAATTACAGCTATGAGAATAATACAATGTCTGGCGTTGTCGGTGGTTTAGTAAATCATAATATAGTTGTTTTTTTTTTAGACTAGAGCATGTATTGGCCGTGCCTTCGGCCCATCAAAGACATCGGAGGCCCCCTGCCCATTCCAGAGCTATGCGCTGACTTTTCTAATTTTTAGTCAAAAAATTAAACACATTTGCAAATTGTTTGTTTTATATATGTTTAACATGAATAACTGAGTTAAATCCCATCGGAAATGTTGTACAAATAAGATAATTTTTCATGCAAGTACATTTTTTAAATTTTTTTTTGTTATAAAAATTCGTAATATAGAGTACGTTTTAAGTTATTGTCCAGGTCGCTATTAATAATGCCAGATTCGCATTAAATCGAGAAAAGTGTTCTTTATTTGTCTATTTATTTTAATTTTACAAAAAAAAATTTGTACATATTTCTGCAATTATAAAATTTACACTTAATTACTTTCAATTTTGTTTAAATTATCAAACTTACACTTAATTACTTTTAATTGTGGCTGCAGAAAGGAGTTTACTATTAACTGAAAGGAGACCCTTTGATTCCTCTTGCAGGCCTTAAAGGAACCGAGCAGGGCAAATTCCTAATGTCCACTCCATACGTTCTTGTCGTTGCAGCTGTTATTACTATGTGATTATTCATATAGTATACGAACATGGATGGGCTGCTCACCAAGACGCATTAGCCAGCGTGGTGAGTTTATTGGCTTTTTACCTCCGAGTTTAAGATCGAGAAACACCATGGTCTTTCTTCTCAGTGCCTGATAAGGCAGAATGAATGTTTGTGTAAATGATAAATATTTTTCCAATACATATATACAATTATGACAGACAAAAATAAAGCATGGCCCTTATTCCCAGGAGGCTGTAAAGTCACCAACCAAGGCAGCGGTTGGTGGCCGAAGGCGGAGGGTGCTAAGAATCCCCTGATTGTGGACCCAGGCTGCCATTTGATGACGACTTTTTATTTAGGTACTTACAACTGCAGATCACTTTCAAGTGAAGGAAGATTGCAAGAATTAGAAGAAGAATTGTCTTATATTAAATGGGACATTATTGGACTTTGTGAAGTTAGAAGAAAAGGTGAAGAAACAATTGATTTAAAAAGTGGACATATACTCTATTATAAAGGCACACATATTGGAAATACAAGTGGAGTAGGATTCATTATAAATAAAAAGTGGAAGAACAATATTGTGGAGATTGATGGTGTATCGGACAGAGTTGCAAGATTAGTTATACAACTTAATAGCAGATACCAAATGCAGATAATTCAGGTTTATGCCCCAACAAGTTCTCATAGTGATGAAGTAGTAGAAGATTTTTATATGGATGTACAAAAGGCTTTTGATCAGAGTAAACAACATTTTAAAATTGTTATGGGAGACTTTAATGCTAGAATTGGTAGACAAATGAAAGATGAAATTGCTGTAGGTAATTTTGGTTATGGTAATAGAAATGAGAGAGGACATAGACTTGTGGAGTTTGCAGAAAAAGAAAAACTTTATATTATGAATTCATTTTTTGAGAAAAATGTTAAAAGGAAATGGACATGGAAGCATCCAAATGAAGGTACAGCAGAATTGGATTATATTTTGACTAACAGGAAATACATATTTCAAGATTGTAATGTTCTTAATAAATTTAACACAGGAAGTGATCATCGATTAGTAAGGTGTAAGTTACGTGTTAATGTAAAACTAGAGAGACAAAAATTATTGAGAAAAACAATATTTACAGTTGATATTCCTAATCTTCAGAAACATTCTAATGAATTTAAATTAGAACTTACAAATAGGTTTCAAGTGTTAGGAGATTTTGAACATGATTCAGATTTGAATGAAATTAATATGAAAATAACTGATACACTTTTAAAAACTGCAACAAAGATAGCTGGTAGAAAAAAGCAGCAATTGACTAATAAAATTTCTACTGAGACTAGAGAATTTATGAAGAAAAGAAGGAATATGAAGATATACAAAAATGATGTATTAAGAAGAATTGAATATCTCGAATTTTGTAAAATGGTACGGAAAAGAGTTGAAAATGATATAAGAAAGTATAACTGTGAAATAGCAAGGAAAGCTGTAGAAGAAAATAAAAGTCTCAAGAATGTTAAACAACATTTTGGTATTGGTAGGAAATTTATATCTGCAATAAGAAAAAAAGATGGAATTATTACTAAAAAGAGAGATGACATCATGAAATTGGTAGAAGATTTTTATCAAGAATTATATAGTAATAAAGAACAAGTACCTCCTATATCTATTACATCTTCCTCCGAATTACCCAGAATTTTAAATGAAGAAGTGAGACATGCAATTAAATGTATGAAGAAAGGAAAGGCTCCAGGAAATGATGGAATTATAATTGATATATTAAAAGAAGGAGGTGAAGAAATAGAAACAATTTTAGCAAAGTTATATACCAAATGTCTAAATGATAAAGATGTACCGGAAGATTGGAAGAATGCAGTAATAATATTAATATTTAAAAAAGGTGATAAAGAAGATATTAGAAATTACAGACCTATCAGCCTTTTATCAGTTTTATATAAAATTTTTACCAAGATAATTACAACTCGTCTACAGAGAACTTTGGATTTCCACCAACCAAGAGAACAAGCTGGATTTAAAAGTGGTTTTAGTACAATAGATCATATCCAGGTATTGAGAGAAGTCATAGAAAGGACAAATGAATATGAGTTGTCATTATGTTTTGGATTTGTAGATTATGAAAAGGCATTCGATTCTATACACATTTCTTCAGTGATTAAAGCATTGGATCATCAAGGTATAGATCCAGGATATTGTCATATTTTAAAGAATATTTATAAAAATGCAACAGCAACCATTAGATTACATAATGATACTGGAAAAATCAACATTGAGAAAGGTGTAAGACAAGGTGACTCCATATCTCCAAAACTTTTTACAGCAGTGCTGCAAGAAGTATTTTGTGGATTAAAATGGGAAACTAAAGGAATGAAAGTAAATGGAGAGTATTTAAGTCATTTAGATTTTGCAGATGATGTAGTTGTTTTTGCAAATAATGCTTCAGAGCTGCAGGAAATGTTGCAGGAGTTAGCAGATGAAAGTAGAAAAGTAGGACTAAAGATAAATGTTAAAAAGACTAAAGTAATATTTAATCGATTTGCTCAAAATATGAAAATAAAGATTGATTATGAAGAATTAGAAGAAGTTAACAGTTACAAATACCTAGGTCAGATTATTAATACAGATGGAAACATAATGGAGGAAATTAATCATAGAATTAAACTTGGTTGGAGTGCTTTTGGTAGAAATAACTTGATACTAAAAGGAAATATGCCTATGTGTTTGAAAAGAATGGTTTTTAACAAATGTGTTTTACCAGTTCTTACTTATGGATCTGAGACTTGGACACTTAATAGAAGAGCAATACAGAGACTTCAGACCACTCAAAGGAGTATGGAGAGATGTATGTTGGGAGTAACAAGAAGAGATCGAAAACGCAATGTATGGGTAAGACAACAAACAGTTGTTACTGACCTTATTGAAAAAATTAAAAGATTGAAATGGAGTTGGGCTGGACATATTGCTAGAAGAAATGATAATAGATGGCCAATTGAAATTTTAAACTGGATTCCAAGAGATTGTAAAAGACCCAGAAAGAGACCACATGTGAGATGGATGGATGAAATAAGAAAATGTGCAGGGGTGTTGTGGAAAAGAGAAGCTAAAGATCGGAGAAGATGGATTAAACTTGGAGAGACCTTCATCCTGCAGTGGATTGATAATGGTTGATGATGATGATGATGACTTTTAATTGCTAAATTATTTTGACGCATGCATGTACATTTTTTTTTCCAGGACCAACAAACATGGTGGTGCTCGTTATCTACCCGACGGTCATCTTTAGTATTTTCCAACCGATGACGTCTTACCCTGAAGCCATATCAGTCTGATCATGCGATCTTTAACGTGCGTTAAAAATAATGTATATCTGAAAATACATCTTGAATAACTTTTATGTATACAGTTGTTCATAATGAACAAATATATATTTAAAGTTGTTGTTATTATTATTAATATATTAACCATTACTGTTATTAATTAAATATGTTTATTCAATATTCCTTTTAAATAAATAATGTGGTAATACTATGACTGAATATTTTGAGTGATAATATGTTTCCATTAAAGTATTTATGTTCCCATCCATTGATGTTGGCGTGCCAGTAAGTTTGACACCAGAATGAATTATGACTTCTGCAGTTGGATTGTAATATACATATATATATAAGTTATATATCTATACTATTTGATGTTATTTTTTTAAAAATATCATTAAATATTTGGCAATCCAATAATGAGATAGATGATCATCACTGTTATACAATATACACTTTATATATAAATAAGCATTTATTTTTATAGCGTCTGTATACAATTTGTAATTACATTCATATCGGCCTTTCAAGCCAATTGTGCAAATGCTTTGCGAGTGTTAAATAATAAATGAATACCCTCTGACCAATACAAGATATAGAATTTATGCAGGAATAAAAAGAATCCCTCTTATTCCTACGACTCAAATATTTATATATGAGCAAGTCTGAAGTACTGGCACAGAAGGTGTGACAATATAACAGTCACTTTAAATTACTATATACAATGTCTGAATGATGCCAATGAAATTTTCTAGAATTTACTAAGACGTCATTCCAACTGAAACTTAATCATATATATAAATAAGCATTTATTTTTATAGCGTCTGTATACAATTTGTAATTACATTCATATCGGCCTTTCAAGTAAATATTTTAGTCGTAGGAATAAGAGGGATTCTTTTTATTCCTGCATAAATTCTACATCTTCTATTGGTCAGAGGGTATTCATTTATTATTTAACACTCGCAAAGTGTTTGCACAATTGGCTTGAAAGGCCGATATGAATGTAATTACAAATTGTATACAGACGCTATAAAAATAAATGCTTATTTATATATATGATTAAGTTTCAGTTGGAATGACGCTTAGTAAATTCTAGAAAATTTCATCGGCATCATTCATTCAGACATTGTATATAGTAATTTAAAGTGACTGTTATATTGTCACACCTGTGCCAGTACTTCAGATTTGCTCATATATAAATATTTGAGTCGTAGGAATAAGAGGGATTCTTTTTATTCCTGCATAAATTCTATATCTTGTATTGGTCAGCGGGTATTCATTTATTATTTAACACTCGCAAAGCGTTTGCACAATTGGCTTGAAAGGCCGATATGAATATAATATACACTTTGCATATCATGACACATAAATAAATGTGCAATTTTATTAAATAGTTGCTTTATCCAGAAAATAGCACCACAAAGTTTCTTCTCTATAGAGATGCATATGTAGTGAAAATAATTTTAATCATTGCTATATATAATGTAAGTTATAATCATCCGAGAGCAATCCACATGTGCATTCCACATTCTGACATCACTGAATACTTTTTCCTTTACAGCCTGTTAAGGTCAGGGAGAAAACAGGAGACTTAATTATTTACCTAAGTTATTGATTGTAAATAAAGATGATAATAAGACAATATTACTTATTCATGTACACCTGGGTCTCGTTTTACGCGATAGATAGGTTCCTCAGAAAACACACGCAAACGAAATCGCGCAAAAATAGACGTAACTTACATTGAAAAAGGGGGGATGCAGTCTGTGATTTTTCAAAATTCACGTAAAAGCAAAGCACCAACGTAAAATTATTTTAAAATTCACGCAAAAAAAAAAAAATAAGGAAATAAAATATGACTAATAAAAAATTTCAAATTTGAAAAAAATTGATACAAGACAAACTTTTTTTAACTATAATATTTAATTTTATTCAAAATAATATATTTTTATGCATAATTTACAGTACAGTAATTTACATTTTTTTATACAAGTTTTAATTATTATAGCTATTTGCTGAAAAACATGTTCATTTGCAAACAACTAGCGCCAACTTCACACTCATGTTGTTTCAATGGTTTTCTGGTGACAACATAATTAGTAATTAATCTTTGAGATGATGATTTTATTAATTGTTTATGAAGCTCACGATATCCAGACATACAACCATTTAGCTCTCGTTGGAATTTAAGAGCACGTTAATGATTAGTGTCATTAATAAGAAAATAATAATTGATTACGTTCTTTTTTAAAAAGCAAAAACAGAATGTGATTTAAAATGCAAAATTAACACGCACAATGTTTGAACAAATTTACATTATAATCTTGTAAAATTTAATGTGTGTACACATAAAATTTGGAAATCATGACTTTAATTTCATTATTGCATAAAATCTTACTATTATAAAGCACTGAAAATATTGAAATTACTAAGATGAAAGTCGAATTCCAATAATGTACTATTACTTTCAATATAGCGTAAGTGCGCAAAATTTATTATTTAAAGTAATAGCGCATTATCGGAAATCGACTTCCGGTGAAACACGAATCGTGTAACTTCAAAATTGTGTTAAATAAGTCTGCATAAAAAGACACCCAGGTGTATATATAACACAAAACATATACTGAAGTAACGTTAGTCAATTGATTCATAAATTAACTTAAGGTAAATAAACCCTTTCCAAAATTTTAATTTAATTTTAATTATGCACAGATACAGTGTATGGTGATGTAACAATTCAATATTTTAGAATAATTCCTGTTTGATATTATTAATGTAGAATATTATTATTAATTTTTTGAATGGATTCCAATCTATTGCATAAACACCTAACCACTCTCAATTCTCATACAGACTGTACATAGGTTAACTGATCATTTAATGATGATAATGCAAGTTTATAAACTCAAAATAATCTTACTAATTGACTGCTGCAATCAATTTCAGGCCATGATATTAATACACAATAAATAATAAAGTAATTATAAAATACAGGAAATCACATCTATACTACAATGGTATCTATCTAAGAGCAAATGAATATGGTAATTGTATGCCTATGGTAGGAATTAACCATCTACCAGGTGTATAGCATGCAGTGATCGGCAGTAGCATATGTATCACTTAAGGGATCAGCAGTCACAAATGATGTTACAATCATCTAATACTATTGTGTTACATAAGAATAAGTTTCAGATGCAACTCATAACCTGAACTGACAGATTGACAGCCACCATTTTTTATTGATAATACTACCTCAAAATACAAAAATAGTTAGCTCAAACTGACTTGTATTTAAAATAACCTTAATCTAGCTTTTCTATGCAGCACAATTGCCCTCTCCTCATAATTAATAGATTTACTGAGTTAACATATTATTATTAAATAAATAAAGTGGAAATAACTGATTGTCATACCAATCATTAATAGCAAGGCAAGAGATTGCGATTATAAGCTAATTGCCTTTTATAGATTAATTTTTATATGCTTATTGCCAATCAAATAGTGATGTGATAAAAACCAAACTACCATCTCTTGCCATACCTGCCTGTAAACACACTAAAAATAAATCATTATTCATTAACATATTTTACTAGATCGGGAGATAATAATTATCTAAGTATTAGTTTAAAAATTATACTTAGTCTTTCAGTTTAAAAGTTCATGTTCAGTCTTTAGGTATTTGCGGAGTTGATTCTTTACCATAGCTATGGTGGATGAAGGTATAACTAACATTCAGACTTTATTAGAATGCATTGGTGTGATTTCACCTTGGTTTAATGGCTGGTTCTTCCGGTGGCACTGGACATCAGATTTTTACTCATATCAGGTGGATACATAGTTTCGTTCTCAGGACTCATCAATGAGTTTTCATTTTGCCCTCTGCCAGCTTGATAGAGTGAAACAGATAATGGCTTCTCTACTCTTGCATGGTAGACTTTCTGGAACTATCAGATAAGAATTAATTAAAGCAGAATAATAATGGCAGAATGACAATCACTGGCAAAATAATAATCACTGGCAGGATCAAGATGAAATAATCATGAATGTAATTTCCAGCTCTATTTATATGAATTTTACTGTCTTATCAGTAAAATTTCAGATCCATCTCTTGTAATTTTAATCCTGATTTATAGGCTATAGATAAATCCATTACTTCCACTGAGGTCCAAGTTTATTTGTCCAATACAGTATTTGCAAGCTCTTATCTTTGGAAATAACAACCTTTTTAATTAAAGCAATTAATAATTTATCACCTAAATTTTAATCTAGCGATCAGTTTACAAGCATTTTACTTATTCTTTTTCTAGATGTCACTTCCACTTTTAACACCTTTTGCTTTTAAACTACTTTTTAAAATAAATTTAGAATTAATTAACTTTTTCTTTGTACAAACTTTAGAAAAATATTTTTTCTAACAAAATAATTTATAATCAATTATTCCATACACATTTATCTGTGCATTGACAATATATACTTAATTTTTATTTGTAAAACTTTATTAAAACTTTTAGGTTTTAAATTTTATTCGTAATTTTAAACACTAGCAACACGAAGTGTATATTATGTATATATACAACTTCAATATGCATTCATTTACTAAAAGCCAGTTTACTTTATAAATAAGTGTGAATCTCTTTTTTTTTCTTTGTCTTTTTTTCAAATGGCTAATATGTAAAAAATGAATTTGGTAAACAGTTTTAAAAATAGAATTGTAATAAAATTTTTGAGTGGTGTTATTAATAATGTTACGTGCTGCTGTAAATTTTTACACTAATGAATCTAAAATTTAAATTGATAGTTTTTCTGCAAAGTAATATGAATCCATGACAATTCATAAAACCACTCCAAGTAACCTACAATAAATTTGAGTAAGTAATTAATGTTAAAAAATATCAAATAATTTTTCATTAACTTTTAGTTTGCATATTTATAATCTTATTTTAAATATTTTGATAGTTTTATATTAGATTCCAATGTGCTACTGCATTTAACAAATTAAAAGTTATGATATTAGTTCATACGATTGCTTCAATTATATTATTTATATATAAGATTGCTAATATGTTTATTGTTTAAAAGAAATATGCAGTTTTTATTAACATTGCATAAAAGTATGAAAAAATGCTATTTCTGGGAAGATCATGAGACTAATCAGGAGGCTCTTTAATTTTATTGAATTTGATAAATGAAGTAGATGATGAATAATGCAATCAAGTATAGTTTTTATGGGAAGCAGCTCTTATTTACTTAATAAAAATTATTCCTAACTCTTCTATTTTTTTTCCCAAATGGCTAATACATAAAAATGAGATTAATAAACAATTTTAAAAACAGATATAATTGATATAAGCACTAAAAACGATGAGTAAGAAAACTTAAAATAAAAGTTTTATTATATTATGCTGAGCAGCTTTCGATATCTTAATACTTATGTCATACCTCATAGCAATGACTAGGGAAAGAGATAGTTGAGAGGAAAAGATATAATGTAAATTTAATGTAAATATATACAAATGAGTTATATGGCCCATGTTTTAGACAGGGGAAACAGGATTCTTTTTTATTTATGGAGTTAACATTGTTGGTGATATCCCCAAGTCTCCTTTATCTTGCATTTAGAATCATTCCTTTCTATACATACACAATGCTAGCTGATGTAGTTTTGAATGTGTGGTCGAGTTTGTTTTTATACTCTAGATTTATGGATTTGTGGTCTGAATTGTTTTTAGACCTTCTACCGAGGTACTGGTGTTGGGACAATCTTGTAGAGAGGCTGGCATGAAACTCTCCAAAGTAAATAGCATCACAGCTAGTTTGACTACAAGAAATTTAGCACCAGAGGTTAATCCAAGCATATATCAATCAGATAAGTATCAATGTAACATATACGCATGCGGCGGGGTGGGGTGTCATTCAAAGTTAACAAAACATCTTGCTCCTAAAGGCATGGTGCCAATGGTTTAGTTTTGACATGTGACACTGTTTGCCAACCCTTAACATAATTATTCTAGGATTCATTTAAACAATTATTATAATTTTTTTTATTATCATTTGTAATGGGCACATACATACGTTACATTGCTTTTTTATTAGTAAACATGAAAAGAATAAAAGTTCACAAATAAAACTTCCTTTTTAAGAATTAAAAATTGAAAATTAAAATTCTATACTAAATTCATATATATAAAATCGCACAGATGAAAAAAATTATTAAAATAAAACTTTATTAAAAATAGAAAAGGTATTTTAAAAACAAAAACTTAAAAAGATTTGGAGATAAAAATATATCTTTAAGTTTGAAAACAAATTAATTGGTGTTATTGAAAAATGGAAAAGATTGTTTTAATTAGTTAAATGTAAACTAGCCTTGGGCATTTAAATGTATAAGCAATGGTCAGATAGGAGAGAAAAACAATGGAATCAGACCTCAGCGAAAGGACCATCACATCGATGACGTAATGTCAATTGAATCCTTAAAATTAATATAAAAGGAAAAGTTTGGAAATTATTAGTTAGTTATTACAAGAGGACAGATATGTGTTAGTGCGGAGTTGTAGGAGAAGGGATTGAAAAGATGCACTCTTCAATCCCTTCAGTTTTGTTAAAAAAAAAGAAATGACATCGTTTTTTCTACATTAAGGACCAGCTAAACTAAAAGACCTCTGGATAAATAAAAAACAACGGCTAACTGGATACCAATATCTATTTAGGATGGCGTGGGAATTCACGTTCAAATGGCAAGCCACGGATAAAGCTGGACATTTTAAAAATTGTAAGAACTTTAGATAATTCATGAACATTAAATTAAAAACTTTCCATATTTAAAAAAAATAGAAATAGATTCCTATCTGACCAAACTAAATTATTTATTAATTAGTTATAATTTTATTTGATGTATTTCTTTTTTGTAAAATCGTTTCCATTTTTTTTTTTTTTATTCTTTAAGTTTTATTTATGATTTTTGTTTTGCGATAAATTAAATTATATAAATGTTAAACTTAAGTCGGGCGTGAACGGCTATATAGATTTGTAAAGTCATATTAGGGGAGGGTAATCTTAGGTTATTTGTTTCGTAGTTGAATTAGGTCAATGGATTGGATATATTGGTGTAATTAGTAGATGTAGTATGAGGTTCGCTATGGGCAGAATCGCTTTATATGCCGCACACACTCGTTTTGCCTATGGGAGGAATTATAAGATGGAGACCGCAGTTCCTTCCTATGGAGTTTTTTTTTTATTGATCTTATCGTCAGATAGATGTAGTATTCATATCTGACGAGAAGCAATTTCTTCTCTTAACCTAATTGTGCTGTCGAATTTCGTATTACATTGAACACATCGATATATCAGATAGATTGATGCCGGTTTAGCTGAAAACTTTTGGCCTAAGGTTAAATAAGGATAGAATATTTTCTTTCAAATGCAAATCTATGTAGTCTATTCATACTCGACACTCTAAATAAAAATGCATTAAATTTAAGTTGGGTATGGACGTTGCATGGATTCGTTAACGGTTAATTATGTTTTTGGTTTTCATATTTGATCAAAATATATAGATATTCGGTAAATAATGATACCTTATGGTGAGTATCTAAAATGTATTTATTCGGATGTCTTTTAAGTTATTGGTGTTTCTGCGGTATCTTATGATGAATACCATTGGGTTTCTTGTATTCCCTATGCAATTGACGGTATCAATGACTTTGTATTTTGATCGTTTATGTTTATTTTGAAATGTTTTTTAACCATGTAATCTATGTAACCGATCTATACTCAACATTTTAAAACAAACTTTTATAAACCCATCTGTGCGAACTTATAATAGTATAAAAATTAAAATGTAAATTAAAATCTAAAATCAAGTTAAAATTATAAAGTAAAAGTAATGTTAAAATGATTCAAAATTTATATGTGCGTTAATAAATGTTTGTGTGTATAATTACTGGCAGTGGCTTATTTTATTCTTTTTTTTATATATCTTAGATAGGAATTTAATATAAAATATAAATCTCTGCTGTTACACTGAGCTAGTGACAATGGACTAACGACCGGATATCAAAATATATAAAAAAAAAAAAATTTTTTTTTTTACTTACGTATCTGCCTACTTTATAAATTTTTCTAGGTTCAAATGCCTAGATGGCGCTCTGTAGTGCTGATTACGTTAGGTCCCCTTTCTCCAGATCGTTATACATTAAAAATTGTATTAATGAGTCATAAATTTTCTGGAATTCTTCAAACAAATTATTTAACATAATTCAATAGAAAATTGAAAACATTGTTCATCCCAAGAAAAATGAAAATATTATACTCATATTTTATTCATTGACAAGAAATGTTTATAGACAGATTAAAAAAAAAAAAAAAAGTAATATTTACAAAATGTGGAAACCATGAAGTTCTATGGAGATTTTTTTTTTTTTTTGATACAGATTTATCAAGGCAATATTGAACAATCCCTTAAAATGTATCGAATTTATTTTTTTAAAAATGTTTTAATAGATTGCTTTCAGATTAAAGATAAAAATAATATGCCTTAATACTAAAGATCTCTTCTTAACTGTCTAGAAAAATAAATCACAATTTTACTGCGAAAAATCTTAACTTGAATACATAATAAAAAAACTGCAAGAGCAGGGAGCTAATAAAAATTACAAATTAAAGTAAAAACAGAAAGATAAAAATGATTTTTTTAAATCATTAGTTTAAAACAATCTTGTAGGTGACTTGGGATTTAATTATTTGTTAAAATTAGTTAATTTGTAAAGCAATTTAATTTCAATAAAAAAACAAACACAAAAATCCCCTTAGTTAAAAAAAATAAACAAACACTCTTATTAATTTAAGTTTATTCTATTTTCTACTTGCATATAACTGCTAATATATCTTCTAACTAAATAATTTAGTACAAATGTTGTCAAATCTTACCTTTGAAACTAATAATTTGGCTTGTAAATAAAACAATTCTATTGAGGCACTGTCTCTAAGATGTGCAATGCTTTCGACATAAAACCTACAACAAAAATATAATTAAACAATTTAATTCAACAACAACAACAACAACAAAAACCACAAAGATTAAAGGATAAAATTAGTTAACTATTTTTTCTTATATCTTCAATTTTTATAGGATAACAAGTTTGATAATTCCTAAATATTTCAAAGTACAAAATGTCTAATTTTAAGTTTTAATACATATATGATTTTTTAATTATTTATGTATCTATTTGAATAACAATGAGAAAATCTGGAAAAAAAAAATTAAAATGTGAATCACAATAGTAAATAAATAAACTTGTTAAATGTTTTACTGGAGTTTAGTTTTATATAGAGCAGAAATTTAAAGCTATTAAGATCAGAGAAACAAGGTGATTGGAATGTGTAATATTAGTTACAATTTTTCATGATATGATTAATGGTAAAATTGTATGTAAGCATTGAAAGAAAGTTATTTGACTTAAATATTTGAGTTAAAAAAAACCAAAAAACTTTACATATTGTTTGCTACCCACTTAACACAGTTTAGTTCTAGCATATCAATATTTTTAGAGCTGGACCACACATTTAAATGAGCCTTTTATGTCATTTCCAGTGAGACATTAATTTGCTCTTGTTTATTGGTACATAGCATTTGTGTAAGAAGTGTTTTTTTTTTTTGGGGGGGGGGGGAGGTTGTTTCTGGTGTAATGTCAAATTCTATAGTGAAAGAATATTGTCTCATGATCTGATAATATCAGTATACAATTTATCAAGAATTATATTGTATTAAATTTCTTTTGATGCTAAAGTTTTGATAGACTTTCCAAGAGATTAAAATGTACAGTAGGTGTTTTTTTTTTATATCTGAGAAACAACTTTGAAAGAATTGCATGATAAAAGGTTGTAAAAATTAGTGTCGAGAGATATTAAAAAATTGTTTCATTAATTTTCAAAAAAAAAAACACCTGATAGAGCACACATAATAGGTTATTCTTTTGACAACTTAAAATGGATGAGAATAGAAGTTTACCTAAATATAGGAAAAAATATATTTATTTATTAGGTATTATGTTTTATTTACAGCAGTAGTAAGAATAAAAAATCCTGATTTAGTTTGCACTCACAGCCATTTCGAAATCTAAAAACCACTGCTGACACATCCATCTGACAAATGACATAAATATTGAATAAAAGTACGTTAAATTCATATTTTACAAATAATAAGCTAGTAAAAATAATATGCTTTATTTTATTAGGATTTTTTTTTTTAATTTACTTTCATAAAATATTTGAAATATGATGATGCAAAGCGCCGAATTTGTTGGGAGGGAAAAGGATGGTTTGGCGGATATGAAGTATTGTCCAAAAGTTGCAGGAGTCTGATCAAACCAAGTTTATAATTTCCAAATACTAAAATATTATATTATATGCCCATATGAAATAAAGCATATTATTTTTACTAGTTTATAATTTCTAAAATATGAATTTAAAGTACTTTTATTCAATATTTATATCATTTATCAGTTGGATATGTCAGTGGTGTTTTTGGCTGGTCTTTAAATTTCAAAATAGCTGCGAATGCAAACTAAATCGGCACCAAATAAAATATAGATAATGTCTTTTTTTTTCTAATATTATTTAACATTCATTCTAAAAAAAATAATAAACATCAAAAAAAAAAAAGAATTGTTAATGAGGGAGTTAAATAATGATCAGACATGGAGAAAAAGTTAGAAAAAAAAACTTATAGAACAGGTTACTATTTTAAATAAGTAAAAGTAATAAAACAAAATTTAGAATAAAAATCATGATGAATGAACAGGTTTTTAATTTATAGAGAGTAAGAAGCATTAAAAATTGTAATAAAAAAAAAAAAAACTTAAATGTTTTTCTAGTATAGAACAGAAATTCGGATTATTAAAAAAAAAAAAAGTAAAAGTAATTCAAACTTCTTGAGATGTGTGTTAAGAAGACTAGATAAATTGGTATACAGGATTAAAAATCATAAATACTTAAGTAAAGTGACAGACAGAAAAACCTAATAAAATTTTTTTTTAAAAAAGTATACATTTATTTTTATAAACAGATAAGTAAAAAAATTAAATGGATAATATGTTCTTAATAAGTAAATATAACTGATCAAAATATTCAAATCTAATTTTGATTTTGAAATTCATTAGAGGTTTTCTAATATCAACATTCAGGCATAACTTTTCAATAATCTTTCTTTGCATAACCAAATTTCCTACATAGCAAAATTATTTCACTCTTATTTTTGTTATACAAAACAGAACTTTATTTTCCATTCAATACCATTTTCATATTGGGGTGAGACCTTTGTCTACCCTATACACATTATATTGTTGGTTAATCAATGATTTTTTCACTTTTTCCTTCTTTATAGTTTCTTACTTGCTTTCTAATTCTTCTACTTTGATTAATCCTTTTACTTGAATTTCTCTTTTTTAACATACCACACTATTTATTTCAACCAATATTGTGGAGTTCTATACTTCGTGGCACTCAACATATATTAATTATAAAAAAAGGTAATGATAAATAATAAATTCAGTATCTGTATAAATATAATATCATTATTAGAATTATATAATAATTGCATTTTTTATTTATATAGTTTATGTATTAGCACTCATTTAATCATTCATATTTACTTAATGGTCTTCAATCTCCTATTAGAAATGTGCATTCATTTATCTAAGATAGTTAGGGACCAACTAAATTTTTAAGACTGGGAGCTTGTGATGCTGACCATTAGTGTTTTGCATTGGAACAATTTTAATGATTTTAGATGTATAAATACAACTCTGAATAATGCATTATTCAGTAGCAAACTCTCCAAACAGTAGTGCCACCCAGTGCAAGCCATAGAAATCAAAATCTCAGATTCATAAATAAAAATTAGTAAACCATATTTATTAAAAACTTTCCTTTACTATACATAGATATATTTTCTTTTCGTATTAAGTTATTTCTACTAAAAGAACCATTCAAGTTTAACCTATGATTTAATTCTTCTATTATACTTCAATATCTATTTAATAATCTAATCAAAGTATTTGTAATTGTTAACTTCTAATTCATGATCATGAATCTTTATTTTTTTCTTCTGAAAAAATTTATTAAACATAACTTTAATCTTTGCATTATTGAACAATATTTTATGATCATTAATATAAAGGGAGGTTATGGTATCTATTTTTAACTCTACATAAAATTTTCTAAACTATTCTTAGAATACTTTTAATATTTACCAAATTTTTAGAATTGTTTAAGGATGAATTTAAACCCCACTCCTAAAACAACATTCTTTCCATCTACCAACAAAAGACTATTTTTATTAATTAATCTATAAAATGATGATTTATAAGCCAGAGAAATAAATTCCCTTTCTATCATTACAATATCTTAAATCAATATAATAATTACCAAATTATTTTCTTCTAATCAATGCATTACTTTAAACATTATTTAATCTTTTACTTCTAAAACAAAAATTCACTAATCCAGTCTTTTTATGAATAAATAGCTGATAACTATCAGAGCTAATCATATTACTTAGATTTTTATTTTTAATATAATGATAATAGTAAAAAAAAGTACAATTAATTCTATTTCTAACAACTGATAAATCTAAAAACTGTTTGACTTTACTTTTTACTTTAAAGGTAAAATTAGTACATGGCAATGGAGAATACCTTCCTGAACTTTTTAAAAATCTCTTTATATTGAAACAGTAAGATCTGCTTTGCAGATCTTCGTTTCACCTTTTCTCACCTTTTTCCTACCCTCATATCTTAGTTTAAACTCCAGTGTATCATAGTGTGTCTGCAATGCGCTTATATACCGAAAATCCCGCCCAATTTTAAACCATGAGTACAACGCTCATGTTATATATAATTGTATAACTCATGCCCAATAAATAAAATGTTATAAATTATGTGTATGTTCACATAATTTAGATTTATTTAAAAAGTAGGTTATATAGGTTGTAATTGCGCACACACTGGGATATTTATTTTAAAACTTACGTTAGAATAATAAATTATTTAAAATTATTGTGTTTGAATCTGTTTACAAAATATATTAGTCGTAATATTTGTTTGATTTAAAATAAAATTCATATTCATTTCGTAAATAAATTCAAATATTGAAAATTAAAAAGTAAAATAATTTTCTTTTAGATTTAATAAAAATCACACCATATATTTTCTGTTAAAAATAAATGAGGGCTGGTAGGAACAATAGTTTTAATTATTTAATGTTATAAGAGCTTATCTAAAAATACAGCAGATGTCCACTTAAAGTCTTTTCTTTCAATTAGCAAAAGTTTGTTTTAATTAAATCAAAGTTGTAATCCGAATGTCGACAGGGAAATTAACAATAGAAATTAATTAAAATTTTGTTGAATTCCTTTAGACATTCAGATAGGATGGATTACAGCTGATAAATGAGCAAATTTTGAAATATTTTTGTAATGCTCCAGGGCAGTTGTATTGTGCAATTTCACTATATATAGGAGGGTTTTCTTTTGTTCTTCATTCTAATATCTTTCTAAGATTATTCTGAGATTCGAGTAATATTCCAGAAAATGTTCTTGTATTCTTCTAGCAATTATTCTAATATTCTAGCAAGATTTCATATTAGCAGATTGCTAAGCTTTCAAAATAATTGTTGCTGAACTATCTGAGACTTTTGGAAAAATAGCTACGTGCCTGAAAATTTAAGTATTTGAAGCCGAGTTTCGTCTTCAAAAAAATTTACCATGTTCTACAGTTTCACTTGAAATATCTATGAATAATCCCACCTTTAAAATTGCTAGCTTTGAAATGATGGAGTAGAGCCGGCAAGAAGACTATTTTCCCCTCAGGAATGGCCGGCCACTGCTCTATACCATCTAATGCTGTCACATAGGAAACCCTGAAACTGCTGCTGCTGAAATATGAACAATACCAGATTTTGCTGCTGAGTCGTATAAAATCTGCCGACCATCAATCTACCTGCAAATGCTTCTCTAGAGGTAACCCAACATTAACCCACGAGCTCTTGAGATTCTCTCCTATAAGTAATATGCTATAGCTATTTAAATTGTTTTTCCATTATTTTACTTTACTTTATCATGTATTCCTTTAAAATGTTCTAATATAATCAATAATTTTGCTCTCTATCCTTGGGTTAATATTTTATACTTATTAATCTTTCTCTTTATTTTATTATGATAGTGTGCCAGTTTGACCGAGTGAATTATTCCCTTTGTTGAAAGCAAGATGCCGATATTAAGGCATTTTAAAATTATAAATAGTTCCCATTTTTATTATCTCGTGAATCACTCGTTCGAGGGCTATTCTAATCTTAGTCAATATATGTAATAATTATATAGTTTTAAATCTACATTTTACCGATTTTAACCTAATATGAGAGTATGTGCGAGGTCAATGATTAAATGTGTCACAAATGCATGATTGCGTAAATAAATCTATGCTTAACCCGCAAGCATGCATTTTCCTATTTTAAAATATATTCTGCTTTAATTTCAAAGTTCGTAATTGAGGTCAAGAATGGGCGGATTCTCTTTAAGTAATTATTGGGGGATTGATTAGGCACTTTCTCAATCTGTAAATCCATTTTGTATGCTTTCTATACGCTAGTCAAGTCTTGCTAGTAAGTGAATCGGTTATCGAGACCGCTTTGTTTCTCTTCAAGGGCTTTAAATGGCCAAGTCCGTTCCCCTTTCGATTTCTGCGTTTCCCAGGCAGTGTGCATTTGAATGTCACACCTGGGAGTTAGACGCAGCCATCACCCAGCCGCTAAGTTTTGGATGAGTCCAGACTTTGGCTGTCCGTGACAACACATTCCTACAGATCAATGGTGAGATGCCCTCATAGTCGTTTCACATATTCACTATAATTCTACTTATTTATATTTTATTAAAGCATCCATGATTTAAACGTATCACACCCTCCATCCTTTAATATATTCATTATTAGCAATACCGACCTCCCAATATAACTTTAATTATAATTATAAAATAAATGCCTTGATCACATCCCCACTTTATCACTTAGTAAGCTTTGGTCCGTGCTATTCTCGAAATCAAGTAATATTCTATTAAACCTTAATGTTCAAATGTTTTATTAAACTTTTATAATTTACTCAAAGCACCTCGCACATCTTCCTATCTCTTTTAAGCACCTTATCGTAATACTATATTGGCCCGAGAGATAGACTATATACTTAACAACCTTTTATGTAATTTTTATGGAATGTTATGCTAACAGCCACTTTAGTAAGCGTCCCTGTCTCATATAAGCAGACAGTGTGTGTTATATATACTTCTTACTATAATAATAAATCTTTTAAATCTTATAAACTAATTTTGATCTTTTATTTTATTGATCCCTATCACTGTCTCGGTCTATATATCTATTTTATACATTTCTTTTGTACTATCCATAGATGTTAATTAGCAACCCAAACTTATCTCATAGTATAAAGTCTCTTTGTTTCTCCCTGACCACCAGGCACCGGTAAAGGGATATATTATTAGAAGCATCAGATGCATTATCACGTAGGTGGCCCTGTGGAATTTGGGCTTTAGATTCAAACTTAGTATATCTAGAAGGCAACCCCTCCTAGAGTGTTCAGTTTCGTGTTTGGGGTTTGAATTCTGCAGTGTGTTAGCGAGATAGACGAATCTGACCGTTACAATATACAACCACATATGAAAACAACTATTAGTCATTTGACTTCTAAATTTCTTTCTCTTTGTTTTGCTCAGATATTTCTGATATCTAGTTTTCCTACTTGATTGTTTTAAAAATGTTTGCTCATCTGGTTTAGCCTAAGTTAACTTCAAAAAAATTATTAAAGATAATAACTTTGCTTTTATACCTGTTCTAGTTCATTTATTTATTTTTCTTTGTCTGCTCGTATATTTACCAATGTTTAAAAGATGGTATTATTATGCCCATTTTTAAAAAGAGTGAGCTATTAATTATTAGCAATTACAGGCCTATTTCAACCATTTCTGTTAATGCTAAATTATTTGAGATGATAGTTAAGGTTGAAGCGTTTTGCCAGTCTGACTAGGACTCTGTTACACATAAAATGCATGAGTTGATCAAGTTATAAAAAAAGAAGAAAGCTTCATTCCTATTTCTAAAAACATAACTATATTTCCTATCAACTCTACCTAGTAATGGTTACGATTTACACTATCGACGGAATCAGCTTTTATTTCTTTTATAAGGGCGCCAGGATTCATATAAGAATCCGCTGAAATCCATCGCATCGCGTCTCGGAAATTAAAAAGAAAAATGCTTTTAAAAGAATCGGTATCATATTTTACCGTAACTAGAGTTATTTTCTAGATATTATTATTCCTGGAGCTTAGTCAACACATATTGGCAAAGGTAAATTATACTTTTAAATCTTACTAAACTAATATTAATAAATTTAATAATAACGCACAAGGAAAAGTTGGTATTAGAAATAAATATTTTATTCTAACAAATTAAAATGTTTAAAGAGAAATTACTAATTAAATAAAACTGGAGAGAACACACGCTAATCCAAATAATGAATCAATTAATAAAAAAAACCAGTTAAAGTTCTTAGGTAAACAAGAGTCTCTTGAACAATAAAATTAAAGTCTCTATCAGGATTCTATTATAAGCTTATTTTTAAGAATGGTTTGCCGACAATTTAGCCACAATCGGTAATAGTTAATCTTAACTTACCGGTAAGTTTAGCGAGAAAATTGTAGATTACTATGCATAGTTTTTTTTTGTGGGAAAATGAGCTCGTCCATCGGTTATAAGTTGATCTTGATCTATCCTACTGTTTGGTGACAAAAGCTTTTCTGGTGTCCGTCTTCAGGTATGATGTCAGCAAAAGCCCAGTCCACTCCAACATGCATAATTATTTTAGTGTAGAGTAGTCCTGGATATATTTTTGTTATCCAGGATGAACCATGGGAAAAACAGGCAAAACAAGATGTTGATCAAACTGGTCTCTTCCTTTTTATACTCGAGATCCAGTTTTCAGACTTTTGCACATGTTATTATTATCATGGCAAGTTTATAATCTTGTACATTATCATTTTTCAATTACAAAGTTCTCTTTTTTAGTGTCTTTCGCCCATCTTTAATCAGCTAAAATGTTTTTCTTTTAGCTTATCTGGATTAGTAATTTGTGTCTTTTGTTCTCTCCAATTTTTACTTTTAATTAGATAAAAAAAATATGGACGAAAAATTTAACTTTCATTGTACGTTTTTAAAAAAAAATTATACGAACTAAAAAAAATTTTAATTGCATCTTTTACTAAGATCGCTAAATTTACTTTTTCTTTCAGCTTTTACCAAATGCTAATATGTATATTTGTACCATATATAAATAAATGGTACAAGGTTAAGATATTATTCTTGAATATGCATAAAGTAATTTCTGTATAGCAGTTTGGTTTTGTTGCTAAAAAGACTACTTCGGATCTTTTCATAGCCATGTACACAATTTAACATTGTATTAAATAATGGTCTAAAGACAGCATCCATTTATTTGGATTTATCTTAAGTATTTGATTACGTTTATCATACAACTCTTCTACATTGATTATATTCATATGGTTTTCAGATCATTTTGCTTTCTGGTTAAAAAGTTATTAAAAAGACAGAAGCAGGATATTAAAATACCTGGTGTTATTAATGATTTTAAACTGTTTAATCATGGAATCACACAGGAGTTTGTTCTTGGCTTTATATTATTTT
The DNA here is from genome assembly GCA_028023455.1 of Epiperipatus broadwayi. Taxonomy (NCBI): domain Eukaryota; kingdom Metazoa; phylum Onychophora; class Udeonychophora; order Euonychophora; family Peripatidae; genus Epiperipatus; species Epiperipatus broadwayi. The sequence continues at coordinate 380,028 of JAQFVV010012498.1, forward strand.
TAATGTATATGATATTTTTGATTTATCTTGGATTCAGTGATTTATATTTTGCTATTGATATTGTTCTGTCTTGTGATGTTGTTTTATATATTGTTGAACAGGTGATTAATAAGGATTTGGCAGTAATAAATAATTGTTTTATGTTAAACTGTTTAACTGCCAATCATAATAAGTGAGGGCTATTCTATTTTCTCATAAATACTCTTCACATTCACTTAATATCAGTATATATAGTCAGTATAAAGTTCATTCCAATAGTATTTGTAGTTGCGGTATTATCATGTACATTGATAATAATTGTTTTTATTTGTGTTTTTATTAATTTGAGGTTATCTTTGGTTGTCATAATTAGCTATTTACGTTCTCAGCAGTATGCAAGAGGGGAATTTTGTCTAGGTCTATTTTGATGATTATTTATGTTGCTTATTATTAAAGTATATTGTCTTATAAAATATCTATTTGGTGTGGTTGTACTATTTACTAGCTATCTTCATTATGAAGTTTACAAAATTATATCATGCATATTATTTTTGGTAGGCTTAGATTGATTTCTGTACATGATACTTATAATAAATCTTATGTGTTATCTGATATTAAGCTTTATAAGTGTGGAGTGATTATTGATGATATATATCATTGTCATTACTTTTTGTATCGAAAAATAGTGCCATGGATAATTTAGTTACAATGATGTCAGACTATTTAATCCTTTTATTGTTAATTAATCAATAGAAGTTGACCATATATTTTAAAATAAACTTTGGTTATTGTATTATCTACAACAATACAATTATTATTATTGTTTTAACATTTGCATGCATGGTACATGATTAATGTATAATAGTTCGACACAATTGAAATAAAACAACTACATAAAAATAATAAATATTTTCTTTATTGATTAGGTTTTCGTCCTATACAATTATTATTATTGTTTTAACATTTGCATGCATGGTACATGATTAATGTATAATAGTTCAACACAATTGAAATAAAACAACTATATAAAAATAATAAATATTTACTTTATTGAACCGGTTTTCGCCCTATATTAGGGCCTTTTCAAGAGAAAAGGCCCTAATATAGGGCAAAAATTGGTTCAATAAAGAAAATATTTATTATTTTTATATAGTTGTTTTATTTCAATTGTGAGGTCCTAATATAGGGTGAAAATTGGTTCAATAAAGAAAATATTATTTTTATATAGTTGTTTTACTTCAATTGTGTTGAACTATTATTAATTATTGAAAACAACATTATGGACAAATTTATATTTGACCATTATTAAGGATTAATGTATATATATTCTTTGTTTTTTGCTTGGATAATTAACTTTTATATCTATTTCCTGCACTTGTAATTTATTATTTGTATTAGTCATTATAGAGTTATTCTCTGTATGTTCTGTATATAATTAATTTATATATACTATCTTTTTTTTTTTTTGTAATTATTTTGAAATATAATGACTTTTATAGATAACTCTTAGCACGAGTTCTGCTTGTTTGCAGTTCTTCTATTGAATTGAATTATTATAAGTATTATTATCATTACTAAACATAAGTAAAATGAGATGCATTAATATTCTAGCACTGCCACATCTGCAAATTCTTTGTAAAATTCATATTTTACTTGCAAAATCACAAAATTTATCATTGCAAAACAAAAAAGTTTTCAAACCAATTACTTTATGCATAACTAAAACATTTGATTTATAATGAACAAATCTTTTTTTTATATTTGTAACTTAATGAATTATCGTACATTATTTCTCCAACTTAATTATTTATTTAATTTTTGCAGAAAATTTTTTATGTTGTTTTATGCCCACAATCAAAAACATCAACATATATTGTGTAAATGTTAATGCCTGAAAAATTTCAAAGATATTTCACTTAAATATAGATAAGGGAAAGTTAGTAATATGTGCAACTGTAGAAAGACTCATCAGCCAAATTTTAGACAAAATATAGTATTTTCTATCAAAAGAAGCAACAATATTATATTCTTTAAATTTTAAAGATTCAATAATAAATTATCTAGACTACTAATTTATTGAATAATACTATAAAATGTGTTAATATTTATTGAATCTAATCTATTAATGAAATCTTACAACTCTGTAACATCCTACAAAGCTATAATGTTATTTTCATGTATTACAGTGTTTTTTATTCTATTAATATACTTACTAGAACCAAAAAGTTCTTTTAGTATTTTGCTAATGTATTTAGTTATATTATACAAAAATAATCTACCAAAATAAATTATATACCTCAATAAATTTCTACTTTTATAAAATTGTATATTTTCAAAAATCCGAGGACATACAGAAGTTAAAGAGTGCATATTCATAATATAAAATTTTACCTATTGCATTAATCTTTTCTTTTTTAGTACATTATTGATAAATTTCATTCTTCAGTTTTCCATGTTATATCCTATCTACTAAACAGAAACTAAGTTTAATCATGTATATAATTTTATTTGGTACTTGGAAATTAAACACATACAAAAACTTAATCTTCTTTTAAACATAACAATAAATTAATTTTAAGATTACATTTAAACATGGAAATAAGCATATTACCATAAACTGTTATGAATATTAGCTTTAACTTTATCTTTAGTAATTTTTATTAGTAATATTGTCAGCAATTTGGCAATAATTATTATTTATTTCAAAAAAATTGTTAATTCCTGCAATTAATACCAAGTTATTATACTCTTTCCATATTTCACAATATTTATAACCATATTCTAAAATGTATTTTGTAGTAATTGTATTTTCAAACTGACACATTAACAATGTACACATTATAAAATCATTTAGAAATTTAATATTGAATAAAAAATAACTTTTTATCATACTTATTACACATTCAAATGTTCAGAAGTCTTTTTAAATAACTTAATGTTATATATATATATTGTACCGGTCGATTTTGTCTTCATATAAAAAGATCTAGCATCTAGGCAAAAGTACCTAGAGTCCAATCATGCGCAAGATACATAAGTCAGGAATACTCATGTTTGCCTATTTTCCAGATCTACCAACTTTTGAGCCACAATCTTGGTAATACCGATCCAATTTATCTCTCTCACTGATATCGCAAAGCGGAGACACAAAAAGACTCTAACTTGAATTTATATAACGGAATATTTTAGTATAAAATAAAAGTTTGACTCATTTAAAGATCGTGACCTTTCACATTAATTATATATAGAGAGGATTAGCAGGAGATCATCTAATCAGAGAAAGCATAATTCAATAACTAAAATATTACTATTTTAAATAAAAGAAACAATGATTCTGCAAGTTATGATATATATAAGATTTATTAATTTATATAAAATATGCTTAAATACTTGATTTATTATTCCATTAATTGTCATTGGCCTCTTAACGTACATATAATTTGATTGATATTTACATGGTAACAACAGCTAAATCACCTGAAATTTGTTTATAACGTAGAAAATGACAAATTTGATTTATTATTCTATTTTATTGCGGCTAGCTCATATGCCAGTAATTAATAAGTACACTGATGAACACAATTTAGTGCTATAAGAAATATTTTTGTGAGATACCAATCCACCCCACGGAAAAGAATAGCACTTGACTGATTTAGCTTACAAAGATCATTTTATGATTAAAATATTAACTTTACTAAAATACATTTTATATTCATAAACGAGATAATCTGTCTTTACTGAGTGAGAAACGTGTATGGGGTAGTTCATTAAAAATATATAATGAGGTTTCAAAAAGACGCGCATACGAAAATATTAATCAGTATAATAAAGAAATCTGTTTAGTAGAATCATAACATTATGATTTATGGACATTCATAGGTTTGATTTATGGCAAGAACTTTAAGAGAGCAGTGTATGCATGGTGGCGGAATTAGATGATCCAATCTCGGATCTGAAAAATGTGCTTCCAAATTTAAGGACAAAGAATGGTGACCGAATTCTTTCTGCTATTTTGGCAGATTCAGTTCACAGAACAAAGGTGTCGGCTATTAATAACGATAGGCCAGATCTTTCCAGAGCGACCCTATGTCAATAGCTCATATGACAAATAAGTCCCATGGGGGGTTTGCCAGCCATGTTCTTGGACTTGGAATGAATATACAGAATCTGGATTAATGAAAATCCCGTGAAACGAAGCACAAAGACAGACATGTGTATTTGAATGTGGAGGCCTGTTTGCATACAATGCTTGAAACAAAAAACATATAATATTTTAAAAACTAAGGATGAATGAGTGATAACCTATATATATATATATATATATACTGGGAATGTCCAATATAATAGTATGATTTAAATACTAAACAGTAATGGATTATTTAAACTTATTACTAAAATATATAATCATTGGAATAGAGACTCCCCTTCCTCACTACTTTAATTTATCTATAAACTTCCCCCAATGTTAAATAAATATGAGAATTCGGTTATAAGCGCTTTTATATTATATTAAACATAATTTAAACATATACGAATGGGGTGGCAGTTATTTATTTCATAATAAAGAGATTTGATTTGATAAAATTAGGTTAGCGCTTATTATTTGAATAAAATTAAAAAAATCTTTCTTAGAAAAACAAATTTCTACTCTGTTTTTCTACTATGATATAAGATAATTAATTTGTTTTCCCAAAATTTGCAAGCATTCGCTAAGATAAGAATAATAAGACTTGTTTTAATTAAAGTTAATCTAGTCACCCCATAAAAATAGAGGGGGGAAATAAAAAAAAAAACGACATACTGGAGAACTTGAGGAATTATTGGCATATTTAAATATATACATAAAACACGATAACAAAAGTTATAAAATATTATTGCCACATGAAGATGAAAGAAAATATTACACTTATTGACGAGAGGCTCAATGATAAAAGAAAATTAAAGAAAGTTATATAGTTAGATACATGTTAATATCAGGTAAGTAAATTACAAATTATTTAAATGGAAGGTTTAATTTCTGGTCGAAGGACCAGCTAATAGAATAATATTATTTTAAACAACCGACAGGATTATGAGAAATATTTACAGAAGGCTGAACTTAAGAATTTAAACATTAGGCAGCAGCTAGAGTTCTTTACCTGGGTAATTAATAGCAATTCTTGATGAATTCAACATCCATTGGAAATGATGAACTAGATATTAGATTTCGTCGATAAGGCAGGTAGCATTTCATTATTTAGTCTTTAAGTACATTAAAGTTCATGGGTGACAGGATCCTGGGTGATGAGTGTGGGAAAGAGCATGTTGATCGGAGAGAAAGGTGAAAATTTCCACTACTCATGACACATTGGATTATTATAACAAGCGAGGATTATATTTACCATTGCTGTTTATTAATTACAAGTCTTCTATTGGGATTCAAATCTAGCAGTATTTATAATATTTCTCCATTTATCTTGAAATGCACTTTAGTTGCTAGACCTGAGGCACTTTATGCACTTAGCGGATCTGGACTTTGCTGACTGGGTGCACTTTTGTTAATATAAGTTTTTAAGACAATGTGATCCTGTTAGAATTTCTCGAACGATTGTTTTAAAATATGATCTAAGATTTTAAAACAAATTTGAAGTGGATAAAATTTCCACTAATGGATTTTTACATTACTGTTACAAAATTATAACATTTTAATTCGGACTAATGGATTTCCGGTCAATTGTCTTAATTGCGTTCAAGAATATTCAATAGGATTGCATCATCTTTTTTTCTGACTGCCATGATTAAAATAAATAATAAATTACAAATAAAGTTTTAAAATACATATTAATATAATACATTTTTCTTTTATACACATTTTAAAAGTAATCTCCCCTCACCTATAATATATACACATCCATTACGCATGTACACAAATTAAAATAAATTCAAATATTTATTTATTAAAAGTAATTACATTAAGATATATATCTACGTCAGTTATTATTTTCATAGTTAAGCAAAAAAACGTATTAATAAATACGTATATAAGCGTAAAGATGGGGTTTAATATGGTTTGGTGGTCGGATATTCTGAGTGGGTTGTGAAGCTTGATCTGAGCATCAGATCGACTGCTTCAATATATAATAATAAAATATATTTTACAAAGTTTATGTAGATTAATTATCAACTATTATGATAATAAATTTTTGGTATAAAACAATATTTACTATTTTGTTGAGCCAGGCTTTGAATACAGCATATCTCTGTTAAAGCATGACTATAGTGAATATTGTTTAATACCAAAAATTTATTACTGTAATAATTGATAATTATCTACATATTCTTGTAGAATATATTTTATTATACATTATCTATGGTATATACATGTATTATAGTTTATTCTTATATAGACTGTAATGAAATGGAATCAATAGATTAATCTGGGATGATGGTAAATCATCATCAACCCAGTTCAAAATAAATATAAAATGTAATATAGAATATATAAAATTATGACTATGAATCAATATAAAAGAATTAGAAATCAGCACAGCTACCTATCTTAGTATAAGCATAATTAACTATAAGATCAACAGCATTAGAAATAAGTATAAATCATTCATCATAATGAATGATAAACAATGAAATAAATCAACAGTCAATCTTGTGACTAGATTTGAAATGGGTCTATTGTAGGCCAAGCTAACTATTTAGGCTTTGCCAGCTTGGGGCAATTATTTAAACATAGTTCGGATGCACAAACTAAATGTTCATCCATCAGAATTTATAACAATCAAAACAATAATAATGGGATGTTAAAACATGCTGATCATCATCAATGCTCTGGTCATTTATTACCATTGATGTACTGGCCAACTATAAACTTAATGTCTAATACAGACTAAACTAAATTAAAATATAGTGCATGAACTTTAAAGAATATTCTCTTTGCACCAATACAGGATCACCATCATCAACAACTGGATGCCCATACACTAATATACACCCTTTTTACATAATAGACCATTATACATGAATCTAGCTCAAGAACATAAGCTCTATAACTGTTATTGTGAACAAGAGATGATGCAATACACAATAGCCTAAAAATATTTAAAATTAAGTTCACTAGAATAATTTTAACAACTGAATATAAGTTTATTAATAACAATAAACATATAATAACATTAAGGTCTGCAGAATATGGTTATACACATAAATTTAGCCTTCTGATTTTGATTAGTATACAAAAAAATAAGATATCAACTTGTGATTTACAATGCCTCATAATGAGTTTACATGAAACACATAATTTCATTGCACAAACATACAGTATGATAATTGATTAGCATATAAATGAAAGTTATTTTATTTTTTATAATACATAATTAATAAGATTTAACATTTATGTGTGTGCACATAGAAATGTATGTGCACACTGATGTTTATATCATATTTTAATTTATCAAAATAAAATTATTAAAAATATATTTTTCACATAACAGCGCATATATAACATGTGTATACATAAAATATAGATGATATAAAATAAAATGTTAATTATCTTCTCTTTTATCATCAGTAAATGTTTTTTTTTTCTAATCTAAAAAGAATTTTCTTTTCATTTTTTCAAAATAAAATTGTCTACGAATCAATCATTTCATTCAAGCAAATTTTTACTTGTTTTTCTTTTAAAATATATAGATTTTAAATATCATTTTCTTTAAATAAATTATTTAAAATAATATTGTTCTCTCTATATGTCACTTTTAAAATGTCATTCTAAAGGAATTATTTAAAATAACTTACCAGTTGCACTTTATATAAATATGATGCAGTATATTTATCTGTGGTTCTTTATATATAGACAAAGCAGCATACATATACCAATTCTTCAGCAAGCTGATGGCTCTCTGAGTAGTCATCATTGGGATAGGTATAGTCTATATAATTGTTGGTCTGCAGTGATCTCCCTTCTGTCTAGGATTGTGTAGACTTCAGGCAAATTAGCTAATCTGTCCACATTAGCCTATGAAACGATGGAAGATGACTCTTCCTCCATATGAATTCAAGCTCTGTTGTAATGAACAACTATGAGGCAGCTGCTGGACTTGGTCTCCTTCAATTATCTCTTCATTGTCATTCTGTATAACTCTGAAAATCAGCTGCTCCTAATCTTTTTAACAACCCCTTTATAGCTAGGGTGGAATAGAAAAAATTTATCATTTTTTTAAATCTACTTTAATCCTTTTAAAAGCAACTTTGAATTTTATCTGCATAATCCATAAGCTTTACTTACAAAAAAAGATTTATAAATAGACATTTTACCAAAAATGTTATACAAGTTTTAATTTTAAAAAAAGATTTCTAAAATAGATATGGGAATTTTTATAATTATCAGTAGATCTATTTTAACAAAATACGCAATTTCAAATCAAAATTCAATAAAAATATTAATTAGGCATTTTTTGTGTTTATTCAAAATTATTTAATCTCTTATTATTCCAGTGTATTTGTAGAAATTATCTACAAAAAAAAATTGAATGTATTTATTTCTATTTTTCCTTTCAACTTTATATATATTTGTGCACATACTATGTTGTTGTATACCACGAAACCCATACAGTTACAATATATTACATTCTTTGTTAATATAGGGGATTTGAACTCAAACTTTCAAGACACTTCACTATCCACACTATCTCATACTACTGATACACATGACCACACACATACAAAAAAGATAAATAATCACCAATATATGTATTTCGTGCTAAACCAGCACTCATCAGATGGTCCAGATTACCATCTCCCATACATATACATAATCAGTGCTCAGTTTATATTAAGATAGCAAATCCTTACACTTTAATGGGCAGGCTTCAACCTACTCCAACCTCCAACTCTTCAGCCATCCATACCATTGAACTGATAGAATTCCCAAATCCCATGCTGATGCCAAGATTGTTGCCATACCCATTATGACCTCAAGTACTCTGACCCCTCACGTATAGGACAGTATCCATTTAAGAACAGAGAGGGATTGGCTTTGTTAATGTAAGTTTATTTATTAAAAGCATAATTTTTAAAAAATATATAAGTAACATTGAGGAATATATAAAATCTTTTGAACATTTGGTATGTTTAAAGGAATTTAAGTTACTAGAATGAATTTAAAACTATTTAGTCTATCTTATTTTAAAATAGTATAATAATAATAAAATTTTTATTCCATATTAAATTTCCAAATTATTATACTAATATGAATGAATATTGTTAATTTGTCAGATATAAAATTACAATTAGCATAAAATAAATCTTCTAAATATGTTGGAGGTATGTAAAAAGACCATAGCTGGAATTAATTATAGCATTTCACAATTTTTTTGAAATAATAATAATTATTGTCAAATTTCTGGCAATATTATTACTAAAATTGCTAAACATAAATTTGAAACTAATATTTACACCAGTTTAATGACAATATGCTATTTTGAAGTTTAAATATAATCTGAAAGCTGGTCAATCTATATGCTTGTAAGAAGATAAAAGTTTGTGTATATAATTACAAGATATCAATGCAATAAAAAAATTAAAATATAAATTGATGTGTTTAGTTCTTGTTTAATAAAGAAATGTAGCATAGAAATTTAAATAATAAAAGCAAAAAAAAAGCCAATTATAAGACAATAAATAACAATATATATTCATTAAGCATCTTTAAAATGAAGTTTGCTATTAACTGGAAAAAGAATCTTTGATTCCCCTTTGAGGCCTTAAAAGAACTAAGCAGGGAGAATCCCTAATGTCCATTCCATACATTAATGTCATTACAACAATTATTATTATTAGATTATTCACATAGTATAAACAACCATGGATGAGTTGCTCATCAAAGCACATTAGCCAGCATGGTGAGTTTGCTAGCTTTCTATTTCTGATTTTAATATCAAAAACACTATATTCTTTCTTCTCAGTTGCCTAATAATTCTTAACTTAAATATCAATTCAGTTTTTCTAAATGATTGTGTTTATAATCATGATAGACATAACTAGATTATGGCTATTATTCAGAAGGCTATAGAGTTACCAGCCAAGACAGCAGTAGCCGGAAGAAGATATTACTATTCCTGATTGCAGATCCAGGCTACCTTTACATGCTCAAATTAAATTTATTTTTAAAAATATATAATGGTTTATATAGTACTTCTTTTCTGCTCATCTAATATAAATAAATTGGTTAATAATTGTAAAAATATTGTAAAAAAAAAATCTACCAAACACTGTGCAATGTAGAGCTTCCTATATCAATGAACTAAGATGCAACCTTAAGAATTAAATATAGGAATTGCTATATAAATATATAAAAACTACAAATTATAATAATTGTATAATTGCTTCACATTTCTTGAAAACCATAAAAAAAATAATAATAAATTTACAGTCGACTTATTATTTGATTAATACTATAATTCTTCTAAAGAAAAGAAAGCATATAAAGAGAAAAATTCAACAGATGGTATTTATAGGTAGATATTGAAAATTTCTAATTAATAAACAAGAGCATAAACAATAAAATTCATAACATTTGGGGAATCGTGATATTATTTGATTCTGATACAAAATAAATTATTTTTTTAAGAAGTTGCTAAAAAAAATTATATAATTGAAAGTAATAATGTTTTAATAGTAATATTATTATTAAATCATTAAACATCACATGATACATTTCCTATACTTATATAAACTGTTGAAACAGTGACAAACCCCATGCAGTAGTGCCGCCCAGTGCAAGCCATAGTAATCAATCGATGCAAGAAGATTGTGCATAAAATCCATATCTAGTGCTTACTCATCCAATATCCCCAGACTAGTTTCTGGCTTATGGCTTTCATCAGTAAGGAGTCTCGGATCTGAAAGCACTGTACTTAGATCTTAGGATCTGATGAAACCTTCTACCAGTCACCTTTTATCTTTTTAGTTAATTTTATTTATGCTGGAGGGTTGCATTACATTCTAAGATCTAGGTGCCGTAGGGATTTTATGTACAAATCTTCTTGCATCCATTGATTACTGTGGCTTGCACCAGGTGGCACTACTATATGGAGAATTTACCACTTTTAATATTATTATTTAAGATTTTTCAAATATGCACTTTTTATATATAAATGCACAAACTTCAGTTGTGAATAAATATTAATTTAAATGCCTTCAATAATCATGCTGTAAATTTACTCCTATTTCGTTTTTGATCAAGTAAATGTTTTAAATATGTCTCACATTAAACACAAATCTAATCATAAAGATAACTGCAAATTAGCAGATCTTGCAAATTCTTAAGTAAAAAAAAAAAATATTAATTTGCTAAATTTAGTGACAGTTCTTAATCTAATGAATTTTCACATCAACTGATTTTTTTCTCTCAGACACTATTGTAAGCTTAGAAGAAATAGAATTTATTTTATTCAGAAGCATTAATTATAATATAATTAAATAGACTTGCAAATCTACAATTCTTTAGAAAGTCTTTATATGTACATATAAATGAAATTTCATTTCATAAAAATGAATGGTTTTTAGAGTTTTCATATTTTCAAAAACTTATTTTGTAAAAAAAAAAAAAAATCTTTTTAGATTATAAATAATTGACATTTTCTTATTTTAAATTTAGCTATATTCAATTCAATGCAATGACATATATATAGATAACTGTAAATCCCTGACTGGAATCATCATAATGGCTTCAAATATTATATATAGATCCATTTGAAGAAAGAATTTTATTCTAATACTTTTTTAATCAATAGTTTCTTCTCTCCTACTATTTCAGCAGATATCCCTATATCTTCCATTGTCCATCTATAATCAGCTCTTCTCCAAAATAGTCAGCTGTTTAACTTGCCTTTTAATTCTTTTGAAATTGGGGATGCCTGTTGGTCTCTCAATTTCCCTTTTCATTTCTTGTTAACAATTCTAAAATTGCACTTTGATAGGTCACCTGCTACTTCTGTATAACTTGAATAAATAATGAATCCAGAAAAATGCAGTGGAAGAGCAAATTTATTTTAAAATCAATAAATATGCCTATGTTCATAAAAAAGCAAGTTATTAACATCAAGAGCATCCCATCCAACTTCATTTCTGTGCTTAATTTTAGCCATTATTTCCATCTATATTATTAATATTACTGTTTAAAAGCAAAAAAAAAAAAATCATAAAAATCAATTATACAACCCCATTCTTTTTTTACAATGTAGTCAATTGCATAATGCAAATATTTCCTTTTAATTAAAGGACCAAAGTAATATATTTTCTTAACTCTTAGTTCTATTTTTTCTCTTTCTGATTTTTTTTATTTAGAAATAGCTTTAGAAGCATTTAACTATGAAATCCATTATTTCATCACAGGATAAAACATAATGAAATAATGATCTCCCAACGGTTTTTTAGATAATGCCTAATATATTTTGCAATCCAACAATTAATTTCCAAATTAGAAAGTGGGCTGAAGTTTAACTCAACTAATTAAAAAAAATTTTTACATAAAAAAATAAAGTTTTATTAAATCCTTCTTGTTTTTATTATGCTTATTTTGCTTATAAGGACAATAATATTAATTCATAATAATTAATAAATTTGTAAAACAAATGTTTGTATATTTTTAAAAATATTATTCTCAGATAAAGCAACTTCTATGTTGTCGTTTTGCAAACTGTTTAGTTTTTAAATGTAGAACAGCAAAACAAGCTTATTTATTAATTAATTATTCAAATTCTCATTATTTTCAGAAAAAACAACTTCTATGACATTGTTTTGCAAATTTCTTAAAATTTTAAATGTAGAGCAGCAAAACAAGCTTATTTATTTATTAATTATTCAAATTTTCATTATTTTAAATCTTTATTATTAGTTTAGAAACTTAGCAATTACCAAAAGTGTGAGATTTGATAATGGTATTTTGGAAACAATTACATATTCACAATGTTTAGTTTAAAAAATATTTACACAATGTAGTATGTGCAGTACATAGTGGATAAAAAGATCAATATCCAAGCATAATGACATTTGACTTTAGTCAGCCATCATGCTTTCATATTAAATGTTAATTATTACATATATAGATTCCTAATTATACTTATGAATTAACATTTAATAGTGTTTTAAAACCTCTTGAGTCCGAGTGCCCCTGAGAAATCCTATTTCAAAAATTTAGCTTTCAACTGAGTTTGCCTAGAAACGGTAAATTTTACACTTACATGTCTCACATCGTTCATTCTGCCATCTTTCTACCTTTTTAAAGATGTATTTTTTCTCTACGATTTTTTTTTTGTAAAATACATTTTGTAATTTTTTTTTCTCATTTTTTTTTAGATTTAGTGAACAGAAAATAATTTCTACCGCAGTAATAGATGCTTTCACCAGTAATTTCAAATTTGCTTCAGAGTCTGATTGGGATAAGGAATTCCCCATTGATGATGCATGTATTTCTGAAGAAAAGCTTAAATGAAGTCATCCATAAGGAGAGTTTGGATGGCGACTGAGCTAACATCAGGACCTTCATCTCGACCTGATTCGGATTCATTTCTTGGTAATGTTAATGAAATACATGTAGCAATCAGAACATTTACTAAGTTTCCATGGCTAAATTTTTCCATCACCCATGAGTACGCAATTACTGATTTTTTTTTTTAAAAAATTTGATAAGAAATTATAGGACTACATATGTGCTGAAAGCAATAGGTATGCTTTGAAATGGAAAGCAGTACCAAACTGAGTAAATCTGTCCCCCATTGAGTTTTGAACACATTTTTAGGCATGGTAATTCATGTTTGTAGTGTGTCACACATGCCAAGGTTCAAATTTATTGGTCTAAAAGTGAATTTCTGCATCAACCCGTACTTGCTAAAGTTACGACCAGAGATCAATTTTTTGAAATTCTAAACAATTTGCATTTCAATGACAATAAAACCACGCCACCAATTACTAATAAAGAACATGATAGAATTTATAAAATCAGGCCAATTATAGATCATTGTAATATAATTTTAAGGCTGCATATCAGATGTACCAAGAAGTATCAGTTGATGAAGCAATTACTAAATTTAAGGGTTGTAACACCATGAAACAGTTTAATGCCTCAAAACCGATAAAGCAAGGCTTCAAATGATGAGTCTGCAGATGGTCATAATGGATAAGTGTACCATATGAAGTTGTATACAGGCAAAAGTGTGACTCCAGATGCTGGCCTAAATTTGGGAACCCGAGCAGTGCTGACAGTGGTTTTGCCACAACTTGCTAAACAGAACCATATTATTTTTTGTGACAGATGTTTTACTAGTGTACAATTAGCACAAGAGCTGTCTGCAAGTAAAATCTCTTGTTGTGGCACAGCAAGAGTTAATAGGAAGAGTATTTCAGATACCATCTGTGAAAAAGCTAAAAATTATAAACAGATGAAGAGAGGAGACTTCCATTCTGTAATTGAGAATGGTCTCGAGTTTCTAGTTTGGATGGATAAGAAACCAATTGTTATACTCAATAATGCTTATCCATCATCTGGGGCAGGTACTGCTGTTAGACCAATGGTGCATGACATTCATATCCATGTCCAAATGCAATTAAAAAATACAACTGCTTCATGGGTAGGGTTGATTTAGCAAACCAGAAGTGAACTGCATACAGTTGAGATAGAAAGTCTTAGCATTGGCCTATGCACTTATTCTGGCCTTGTTTTGATACGGTTATTACTAATTCCTACATTTTATACATTCTACATATGGCCCAAAAGCAAATATGTGATCTACATCATACCTGGAATATAGAATAGCTTTATCAGCCAGCCTTATTGGTGACTTTATAACCAGGAAAATGAAATCTTTAGTAATACTGCATCTTCAGATTCCATCTGGATGCCATACTATAGCTGATCTGTGCAGCCATGATAAACTCATCAAAAAAAGATGCATTGTACGCCTGAAAAACAAAGCATGCCATGCAACTTATTTTGGCTGCATGGAATGTGGATGCATTCCCTTGTGTAGGAGAGGCTGCTTTGCTACTTATCATGCCAGAAGCAGCACAGCTCAAATGCCTTTGTAAATCTTCTATCCTACACAACTACAACACCTATGATACACATACAGGCTCAGAATCATATCCCAATTTGGTCCTGCAATAGGTAAGATATATCATGATTTTATTTTATATAGAGAGCTTGTATTTACATTTGTAAATACAAGTTTATTAAATTAGGTCAAGTGACATCTGACTTGATTTTTTTGTAACATGATTTTATTTATATTATTGTCCATGTATTGCATGATTATAGTAACATTATATTCATTGTGCAAGTTTGTAGTCACACAACTCAAATGCCTCAACCGACATTGGTGCACATGTAGAATGAGAACCATATCTCTACTTGGTCCTGCAATAGATAAGATATATCATGATTTTATTTATATTATTGTTTATTTGTTGCAATTTTGTAAGTCTTGATTTTTTTCAGTTTTAGGTGAGACAATTTGAACTTTACTTCAAGGTCTCAAATTACTTATGGTTTACGGTATGTGTCTTCAGTGTTGTTTTTCTCTAGATTTTTCTTCATATATTTATATTTTCAAGGATTTGAAAAGACTTTCAAGCTCCCTCAATCCATCTACTCTATCTCATACAACTGATATACATGACTACACATGTGAAAAGGATTAATGACCCCCAACATACATATTTTACACTGAACCAGCACTCATCAGTTGGTCCACATCATTATCTCCCACACATATATATAATCAGTGCTTGTAATAATTTTGTTTATTTTTTTGTACTTTGTTTTTATTCATTTTATTGTAGAGAAATTTTTCTTTGTTTGATATTTATTTTTTTGGATACACTTTTTGCTTGAAAAGAATACATATTTTAGTCCCGTCCCCCCCACCGTTTTTCAATAATATAGTAATTAATTATACTTATATAAGGCTAAAACCTTAGTACATGTGCCTTGAGCGCTTAATTTTAACAAGAGAGACACCTCTACAAACAAGATTCGACTTTATAAAGATAAGAGGGACCCTCTTATCTCTCAACCTATTTTCTTAATTATATAGGCAAATCTAAAGCATTTTGATTTGGGAGCATGAAGTTAATAAATTCTTCACTGATTAAATCCATTATTTCTGTTAAACATTAACATTCCAACAAGTCAATATTCAGATATTAAATTTAAAAATATTTTGAATCAATTTAAAGTTGTAAATATTAATTCAGATATTAAATTTAGAAATATTTTGAATCAATTTAAAGTTGTAAATATTAATTCTCATTAAGCGCAATTTTTTTCATAACTTTCAATTTACTAAAATTCTTACTGTTATTTTTTTTTTTTAGCCCTCACTAAAACCTAGCATTTCTAATAGATAACCTGCATGGAAAGACTAGGAGATACCCTGCATGCAAGGACAAGATCTGTATCTGTTAGCAAAAATAGCAGTTAACAATCATCTCATTTTCCTACATTTTATCATGAAAAACTGTCTCAGGTAGGTCATATTATATATCTCTTTTTTTTTCAGCATTTTATGATACTTGTGATGAAGCTGTTTATGAAATTGTAATTTTAACATATAACTTTCAAAATTTAGAATTTGTGAATTAATGTAAAAATAAACATGTTTAAAAATGATAAAAATCTCTTTTTAATTTTTTTTTTCTTTAGGTAAGGACTATTTTATCAGCTTTAATACATTCTTTCATATTTGCTCTTTCTAACAATGTATATATATTTATTGTAATAAAATGGAAATATATTTCTTATAATTTTTTTTTTTTAAGTAAAGATGGTGTCTTAGGATTTAAAGACATAAATACAATATCCCAATTTAAATTAGATATGCACTTGATTGTTAGTAAATTCAAATTTTAAAAATCAATTAGGTCAAATTTTTATATATCAGAAAGGATATAGATACCAAAATGTTTAATGCTTCTAACTCACATACCAAATGAAGGCTGTTTGAAAAATACATGCATAATGAGAGAAGATAATCTGAAATTTTGTGATATATAGATATTGAAATTAAAGATGAAGCATAAAAGCTAATAAAAATGGGGCAGAGGATCTGTTTAAAAATTGTAAACCATCACAAGAACAAGTTTTTAAGAAAGAGTCTATAGATATATATTACAATGCAAATAACTTTACTGAAAATCAGTAATCAAATATTTTACAAATTACAAATTGGTTTATCCTTATTAATAATCATTTATTATAAAAATTGTTTAGACTAAAACTTACATTTGAAATATACATCTTAATTTACAATTATAAATGTATATACTAATTTTTTAAAACTATGTATATTGCTATCACAAAAATTGGTCCATTAAAAAAATGATTTGCATATTTTCAGATGTGAACTTATAAGTAAGGTAGATAAATAATGACTATTTATTCCATTCCAGCTGTCACCTATTGTAAGTTTAAGCAATTAAGAAGCTAAATATAGAGCTTATTAATTAATTACACAGTGCTATTCTATTCATAGCCCATTGTCAAGCTTATAATAGAATAGCAGTGATAGTTGAAGTTATGTTTTTTTTTTTTTAGAAGCAAGTAAATAATCAAGGCTGGCAGTAAATAATAAGCAAGCTCTAAACCATATAGCAGCAAACAAGTTTCAAGAACTTCTATTAGCCCATACTTCATGTTAACTAAACAACAGAATTAATGATGTTATAGAATATCCAAAAATCAAACATATCTTCCGAAACTTGGATGATTTTTAAAACACACATAATCCTAGACTTACATACAGCTGATCTATGTAATAAATGACAATCTATGTGTTTTGCATGTTAAACGTATTTGAAGCAGGTGTTGCAGAAAATATTACAACTAATATTTCTGAACTCATTATATTAGGAATAAGATTTCCTAGGCATTTTTAGTTCTAAGATATACTATAATGCCACTGAACCCTATTCTATTGCTTTACTTAACATGAAGTATAGGTTCTAGATCAGGGGGTCCCCAACCCTATGCCTACGGGCATCATGGCACCCACAGACCATTTTACGTGCGCCCGCCGCTATCCGAACATGATAAAAAAATTATTTATCTGATACAAATAAATTTAATTTTTAAAAATTCTTAGAAATTATTGTATTATATTGTAATCAAATTGTAGGGCATACTATACTTTGACAGCGTAAAAATATAAACGTTAATTATATGTTAAAATTTTATTTTTGAAATAAATATTTTTTTGTACATTGTGTATTATTAACAATATCCTACTGTAAATTTACACTGAAAAAATAAATGGTGCCCACCATCTGGCCGGTATTATAGAATGTGCTCTTAAGTGCAAAAAGGTTGGGGACCTCTGCTCTAGATAATTGAAATTTTCTTTGCCATTAACTTTTACAGCTTGAATGCCAATTTTGATATTTAATAACAACAAATCAAATAATTCTCAGCTTATACAATATGATAAAACAAGAGCAACTCTCCACTCTAATGTCATCTTCTGTAAGCTTTGAGATATCAGTGATTACCAAATAAATGCATTTAAATTCCTATCATCAGACCAGTTTCTACATTTTGTCTTAATCAATAAAGCTTAGAATTCAAACTTGGAAAGAATGCTATTTATGCATCAACAAGTACTTTAGCTCCATTTCTGACGAGTTAAAAAGTCTGAAATTCAAATTAGTCTGTTTTTTGAATGAAAGATATTTTTCAATAACTGTACACATCTTATTTTCTCTTGGTTAAGAATGTTAATATTAACAACAAATCACTTAACTCCCAGCTCATACAATATGATAAGTCAAAAGAAAACTGACTTGGATTCAAAATCTTAAGACTGATTTTAATTTCAGATTTTATCTTGACAGATAAAGTAGAGTTAATGATTTTTTGCTGAATACATGACAGGATTTTTTTCAACTTTTAATAAAATCTCAGTAATAAAGGCAAAAACCAATACTAGGATGGAAGTTTAAATGCACCTGATAATTAATGATTGATTTAATTTTGATACTTGTTCACACTTTCCAATATCTATATCATTTCCTTCTTGGTGAGAAAGTTCTATGATGGGCAATGCTTATCAGTATATTAAATACATTTTTTGCTAAAAGAAAGTTGATGAAATTTTTACAATGACCTCTAGATAATAATTTGCTAAAAAAATTTAATCTCTCTTAAAAAGGATACATCTAGATGATAAAAAGAAAGTCAGATGACTAATATTTTTAGGATGCCTATCTGCCCCCCCCCCCCAAGACTATTATAAAAATATTCATCAAAATAATATGAATGAGAATCACATATTTCGCTCATCATTTTCATTTCTCTCATCATTTTCATTTCTCATATTATACAGTGATATTTAATTTTATTTTATAATTGTTTTAGTTAGCAGTCAATAGATACCAAATGAAGACTCCAACTATTTTTGGAAAAATAGTCTTTATTCGTGTAGAAAAAAAACTATGAAACAAAAAAAAACCGCTCTCTTCCCAATAGCTTTTTTATACAAATATGCCATCAAGCTGATGGCAGAAAATTTCAATACTGTAAGATTTTTTTGAGTTAAATATGTATCAGAAATTTGTTTGGAAATATTTTTATTAATCTGTTTCAAGATTACTGCAAATAACTTGCCACTTGGCAGAAAGATAGATATCAAAGTATTACATGACTAGTCTCTTTTAACTCCTTTTTTTTTTGTATATACAATAATGACATATTCATACACATCATATGTGGTTAAATAAACTAAGATGAAGATAAATATCACTACCATATATCGCTAAGAAAGTAAGCTGAGAAAGAAACAAGTCACATCATACTCATTATTGTCTAAACTTTAATTTCCTACATTTAAGATGTTTTGAAAAGACTAGAGATTTTGTAACTGTTCAGGAGACTCATTCTAATCATGTATTATAAAAAAGTGTATATAATATTAGTTTTAATAAATCAAAAATGTAAACATTAGTTCATTACAAATTTGACATCTCTTTATGATTTTTTAAGACAATGTTAGCTATGATTACAAAATTGGAATTATATCTAGAAGCAACACTTCATACTCATTGAGATTTTCATTAGTTAAGCAAAATCTATATTTTCGCAACATGCATTGTAGAAAAGATTGTATCACTGATATATAATGATCCAAAATATGAATAAACATTTTTTTTTACAATCAAATATGAATAAACATTTAATGCTAAATTTTTCAGTATAAGATATTTTGTTTTACTTGCTGATTTTCAAAAAGAAAACTTATCTTTTTGACAACAGAGTAAGATCATTATAGTTAACAATTGCCACTGATATTAAAAGTACTAATTGATTTTCATAATAAATGTATTTATAATGAACTTTATTTCACAAATTTGAAAAAATCTTTTGTTATATTTCTCTTATATTTACTATATGTTTAATGTGAGTCTTTTTTTTTTTTTAAATCACATCTAAATGATTATATAAAAATGTTTTTGACATTTAAAAATCAGTTTAAAATGTTTATCTTCATATGATTTCCATAATGTTAGTTCATTTTCTTTTTGAAAAAAAAAATATATATATTGTAGCCAAAACAATGCTGCAGAGAGAAAAAAATGTGTTTAATAAAACTCATATGAACTGAATAATATATATATATACAAACTACTATTTATGTGTGAGCTTGAGTATGCATGACACTTGAGAAATAAAAGTATACACTGCCTAAAAGTTAAGAGAAAATTTAAATGTATGCACACATTATTAAAAATTATCAAATTTATTTTGTAATATGTAAGAGAACAGATAAATTATAAAATAAAGGAAGAAGGAAAAGTAGACTCAATATGCGAAAAATTGCATAGTTTTTTTGTTTTTGTTTTTTAAAAAAAAAAATCTAAATTTGAACCTTGTTTAGTTTGCCTTTCAAATGGAAGTTTTAATTAAACAATCTAGCCATTTCATAGTAAAACTAAATAGCAAACATAAATGTAAAATTTTGGAATTAATAATAGTTTACAAGTTATAATTTAAAGTCAGCAGTGAAATTTTCTTCTTCCTATGCTATGAAATGTAAATTAAAAAAAAAAAAACTTTTCTTTCACTTATATATGTATAAAAGCATGATATAGTGTACATAAAATTTGTATTCACAACATGTTTTGAAGATAGTAAAAATGTGTTTTCCAAAATATATGCTATAATGAAGCTAAAGTCATATTTCCCTTAGCTGGTGATGGAATATGTTGTTTGAGAACCAGGTTATTTGAATAACATCAATTTGGTATAAATAGGTCAGGAACAAGGAACTAGGCATTGTTATTTTTATTACTACCATTCTAATTCTAGGCACCCAGCAGTTCATTTCATATTGCTTTGTATTAGATTTCAGTCTACTATTGAAGCCATGTTGCCGTAATGCACATGGAACAGAGAAATGATCACTGATTAAAACTCTTTTTTCTGCCATAAGCCATACTTTATTGACTATTCTTAAAAGTATTTTTCAATACTTCAGATACAATAGTCAGTATGATGAATTTATTTAGAAGAAATCCATCTACTATGTGAGATTAGATAACAAAAAGTACCACCAGTCAAAATGCCTAGAAAATGCAGTCAGATCCAGAAATTAGCACTGAGGTTTGGAAAATCAACTCATGTAACACTGCTGTAAAGGAAGAAATGTATAGTGCTGTATAAATAACTAAAGATCTACAGATATTATATTTCATATAACATCACTAGTGCTGCTGTATTTACTCTTTCTAACATAGTGTTCAAGGATATTATCATCAAAAAAATTAAGGAAGACAACAGTAAAATATTAAATAAACGGTACCTGAAAAAATTAGTGATTAGTGACTGTTTCCCTATTTAACAAGGTAAAATCTTATCATTATAAGTACTATAAGGCCTTAAAGTTGAACCATAGCTAAAAATTTTAAAATATCTGTTGTTAGTATAATATTTTTTTGTGTGTTGATAGTTGCAACTATATATGCAATGTTTTTATAAATTGTTAATTTTTTTATTATTTATTAATCTATTTAGTTAGTTTTATGTAACTTAATCCAAATATATATTATTTTTATACATATATAGTAGTTAATATCCACAGTCCTGAGAAAATATGTAATCCATTGGGAAAAATAGTTAGGATGGTGGTAATAATTGATGATGATTGTTCATTTAAAAACTTTTCCAAAATAAACTTACTTTTTAGACGATTTGGCACCTTTGAAGGGGGGTTTTTTTTTAATGAAAACTGGAAAACAAAATACTTTTGGAAGTACTTGCATTTTTAAATGATAAATTATCATCATTGCATTGGTTAATATTATTATATATTTGAATTAAAATTTTTATTTGAATTCTATTAATAATTCAAGTTACTATTTATATGAATCAAAGTTTACAGTACACATCTTGATGATCTCATTATATGTGTATATTTTTGATTGCATATGATTCCTGGTTCAAACTCATCTTTTTTTCATATAAATATCAAATCCATACTCCATCTAATCTGTTTGGCAAAAACATACGATACATAATTGGCGCAACCAACATTGTGGATAAACATCCATTTATTCAGTTAAATTTCAATCTCTTATGATATATATTTATGTAACTAACTTTGTGGCTGAACATTCCCTTTTTATGTTTAATTTTATTTATATATAGTCATGTAATATACTGGATATTAAAGCATGAATAAATTTAACATATTATAGTGCATAATAAATAAATAAAAATAAATAAATGTTTGAACTGAGGGGGGAAAAAATGTACGTACTAATTTTATAAAAGCAACAGATTGAGTCTAAGTAACCAAGATAGTATTTAATAAATGACAGTATATATAATAAGTAAACATTAAGACAGAGGTATATTATGTTTGTCTGGAGAAGACTATATGAAGGGTTGAGACTTGTGTGTATTTAAGTAATGACAGAATATATATAAAAAAAATATTTAAGTTTGTAAGTCTGCAAAAAGGAATCAAGAAGAAAGAAGAAAATTATAGAACATTTAGTTTTATATATGTAAATGATAACATGTTCATAAAGAAAAAGGATGGAGACGGAAGCTCAATTAAATATGGATACAGCAGCAACACAAGAGCAAGTATAGATAATAGAATCAGAGCTTATTGAACAATAAGCTATTCCAACAATACAAAACCTTTTAAAAAGAAAAATCAGGCATAGCTAAAACTAAAATGCTGTATATATTTATGAAAGAAATGCATGCAAAATTTGAAGAAACATATTTAAAACTAGAAAATAAGTAAATAAAAAATGAAGAAAGATATGCTAAATTTATGAAAGAAATGCACCAGCAATATGAATAATGGCTTTTTAAAAAAAAAGGTGAAAACATTGTAGTAGCTCATGAAGAGAAAAATCATAAAGATGCAGCTAATATCAATCCTCCTGAAATTATACAAGATTATGCAAACCTTGTAGATGAACCTAGAAAATATAATAGATGTTCAAATAGAAGATTTACATTTAAAATCAAGTGTAGTAATAAAAGAAACCAATGAAGTATTGAGTTTTAAGTTAGTTATGGACCTAAAATCGAGTCTTTAAAAGAAGTAGACTCTTGTAATGACACTAATGAAAAAAACATCTTAATTGCAGGCATCCATGAAAATAAGTACTAATGTAAATGAGTGTCAGATTTCACTATTTAGGAAACCTTTTGAGGATTTTATCTTTAAAAGCAACAAGATAAATTCTGTTGCCTAAATATTAAAAAAGAATGTTGATGAAGAACAAATGAAGAAAATTAAATACAGAAGTAGTCGATGGTATTGTAATGCCTGCCTACAAAGGCAAAAGGCTAAATAGTATAAGAAAATAAATAAAAAAGTAAAATATTCTAAAAGTATCCTCAGTTTGAAGCAATGGATTATTGTTGGCAAATTCTCAAGTTCTATAGCCTGTCCACCAAAGGAAAAGAAAAATAGAAAGAAAAGAATGAAGACAGTAAAAAATCCACTCCAGAATAAAGGGAATATTATATTTTTCAAGCCATCCCAAAGGATATCTCCTCCAATAAACAGATATTTGGAGAGAGATAAAAATTAATTTTTTAAATATAAAGGATGGCTTATTCTCTGTGGATCCTGAATCTGTTAAAAAGATTAGTGTTTTAAGAAGAAATGAAACTGTACAATGTTTTTAAAAAATAAAAGATATGATAATCCCGGTATTGATATTAAAATTACCGAAAGCAAGAAATTACCAGCTTGTTAGAAAGCAAGAGTGACTGTTATTGATATTGAAAAAATTTAAATTAATGAATAAATGATATAAATAAATAATTAAGAAACACATGATTAGGATAGTATTTACTGATTTATGCAAGAATGAAAAAAATGCTTTTATAGTATACTTAGTCAAATTTTCTTTCTATGATTTATTGGGATTTAGTCATGTATATGAGACACTATGTTGTTATGTGATGTTTTAAAGTGCATATTGTCTCAAGTTCTGCCACAACAATTTTTTTTTCTTTCCAAGTAGTTTACTCATTCACCTGTAAGACTCGGGGAAAGCAAAATGCAGTTTGAGTGTTTGTGAAATTTATCAGCCTCTAAGACTCAAAGGGGAGCCAGGCTTAATTTTCACATAGTATTTATGAATCTCTAAGACTCAAAAGGGAGCAAGATTTAATTTTCATATAGTATCTATTAGCCTCAAAGACTCAAAGGGAGGAAGGCTTAATAATTTTATTGTATTGTGAGTAACTCATCATAAGTCCAACTGAGACAATCCTTCTAGTGTCCGTGCATCAGTGTACCCCTTAATGTTCTATGATGGAATTTTTATAGATATTAGAATTGAAATCCTATGCATTCTTTTTAGCACTCGGTAGCAAGAAAATTTTTGCACATTATGGACATATGTATCCTGTAAAACACTTTTGTGAAACTGAAATATAAAAATAATTAAGTTTTGTAGTAAGAAAACAAATGAGAAATGAAAAGTTACACTGTCCCATTGTCTCATCTTTAAGGAAGATTTGTAGACATAACAATGGTTACATTACAATGCTGCAGAGAGAAAAAAAAATGTGTTTAATAAAAACTCATGTGAACTGACTAAAAAAATATATACAAACTGCCATTTACATGTGTGTGCATATATGTGAGTCACTTGAAAAATAAGAGTGTACACTGTCTAAAGGTTAAAAAAAAATATGTATGCATATTATTAAAGATTATTAAATTTATTTTGTAATATGTAAGAGAGCAATAAATTAAGATGTAAAGAATGAAGGAAAAGTAGTCTGATATGCATAGTTAAAAAAAAAAAAAAAATTAAAAATCTTTAGTTTGCCTTTTAATGGAAATTTTAATTAAACAATCTAGCCATTTCATAGTAAAACTAGATAACAAAGCTAAATATAAATGTAATATTTTGGAATTAATAATATTTTAGGAAGTTAGAATTAAAAGTTGTAAAGTCAATAATGAATCTTTCTTTTTTCCTATGCTATGAAATGTAACTTTTTAAAAAAAAAAAAAGTTTTCTTTCACTTATGTAATGTATAAAAACATGATATAATGTATATAAAATGTATATTCACAACATGTTATAAAGATAATAAAGATGTGTTTTTCAAAAAACAAATTATAATGATGCAAAAGTCATATTTCCCCTCGATGGTGATGGTATTGAACAACATTGATTTGGTATAAATAGGTTGGCAACAAGCAACTAAGCATTATTACTTTTATTACTATCATTCTAATTCTAGGAGCCCAGCAGTTCATTTCATATTGCTTTGCATTAGTGTTGTTTACTATTGAAGCCATGTTGGCATGATCCATATGGAAGAGAGAAACAGTCACTAACTAAAACTTTTTTTCCACTATAAGCCATATTTTACTGATTGTTAATAAAGTATTTTTCATTACTTCAGTTACAACAGTCAGTATGATAAATTAATCCACCTACGATGTGGAATCAAATGCCATACCAGTCAAAATGCATGGAAAATGCAGTCAGATCCAGAAATTAGTGTTGAGGTTTGAAAAACCAGATCATGCAATGCCTCTAAGAAAGAAAGAAATGGATAGTACTATATAAATGACTCAAAACCAATATATATTAATTATACTTCATAAAATGTCACCAGTGCTACTGTATTTACAATCTCTAACATCACCAGTGTTCAAGGATAATATCATTATCAAAAAAACTAAGGAAGACAATAGTAAACTATTAAAAGAATTATATCTAAAAAAACATGATTAGTGACTGTTTCCCTATTTAATGTAGTAAGATTTTATCATTATAATTAATATAAGGCCTTAAAGTTAAAACCATACATTAAACTTAAAATATCTTTTGTTACTATAATATTTTTGTGTATGTGTTGATAGTCGTGACTATATCTCCTCCTCCTCCTCCTCCTTCCTCTCCTTCTTCTCCTCCTCCTCCTTCTCCTTCCTCCTCCTCTTCCTCTTCTTCTTCCTCTCCTCCTCCTTCTTCTTCCTTCTTCTTCATCATCATCATCATCATTATTATTAATCCATTTAGTTTGAGTATGTAATTCAATCCAAATACATATGTGTCTTACACACATATGCTAGTAATATCATAGTCCTCAGAAATCATGCAACCCACTGGGGAACATACTGGGATAGTAGTAATAATTGATGATAATTCATCATTTAAAAACTTTTCTAAAAGTAAACTTTTTTTTTTTACAGAGGTTTGTAGCTTTGAGTTTCTTTTTATGGAAACTGGAAAACAAATAAAATACTTTTGAGAGTATTTGTATTTTTAAATTATAAATCATCATCTTGGTATTGGTTAGTATTATTATATATTTGAAATAAAAATTTTATTTGAATTCTATAAACAATTAGACATATTTATTTGAACAAAGTTTACATGCACATCTTGAAGATCTCATTATATATGTGTGTATATCTTTGATTGTATATGTATCATTGGTTCAAACCCGTACCATGGAAGTTTTTACCCTTACAATATAGTGGAATTACATAACATTATTTTATTTTTATACACTATTTCTAAATAATAAAGTTTCATAAGAATTTTTACTTTTGTTCCAGATTTCTTTTCTTCATATCTAACTATTGGTTTAGTTTATAATAACAACTTTTCTCATATTATTATATTTTTGAGAATATTTCCAAGATAGACCAACAACTGTTTAATAATGTTATTCCCCTTTTAAATAATCTTCCTTAGATGTCATAGCCTTTCTCTCTTCCCCTGGATATGGATCATTGAGTTTGGAAGCAAAGTGATTTTACTCTTGAAAACATTAATTATACTAATCCTCTACTAATTGTTATCATCAGCCTGAAGTTCAAGATATAAATTATTTTATTTCTGGGTAATATCACAAGAAATTCTATCTCAGCTTATAGAACAGGATCTTTTTTGACTAGATGAACCAACTGAGAAAATGCTACAAGACAACCCAAACCAGCTCAGTGTTATGTTATCTATTTTAGTACACTGCATTATTCTTTTCTTAATACTTGATTAAAAAAACTATGCAGTGATGAGAAATTATTACATACAATTTATGATTCTTAACAAGAGAACTAAAGTGCTTTAAAAAGGAGGACCCCCTCCTCGAATACTTTTATATACAGCTATAAGAAATAAATTACTAAAATAATTCATCATATAAGATAGTAAATGTATTGCTTTTGTTTTTTTACTACTGCTAAAAGTCCAACAATAGTTTATAAAGTACAATTTACATAAAGACTTGCTTATTTCCAAAATAATTCTTAAAGCATCTTCCTCTTACATTTTTTATTTTTAGAATTATTAATATTTTTCACTAACAGTGTCAGCTTAAAATCATTCCCATTATTATCATAAAATAATCTGTTTTTGTTATGTTTAATGATTAAGAAATCCATATCAGTCAACAACTATCATGCTTTAATTCTATTTTTCATGGAATACCTTCAATTGTTTTATAATAGACACCTTTGTGAAAAAATATCTAAGTGAGAATCAGTTTCGGAAAGAAAAACCTGTTTTACTAGCTCTCCGTTTTGAAATAACTTCTCTACATCCAGAGTTTAAACAAAGCCAAAGTAATGATGTTTTTTATCAGAATGTTTTTTTAAATATTAATTGTTGAGAAAATAAATATGTTAAGATTTTATATTTTGTTTATTTTATTAGGTAGCATACATTCATTGTCAAAATATATATTTTTCATAGTCATAACAAGGATATGCAAAACGTACAGCACATCCTTTCCAATATTTGTCAAAGTTATAAATCATAATTTTTTACTCAGATTTAGTCTTAAATATTTTAAGGAAATTCTGTCTGGAGAATTTTTGCAATAACAAAATTCTAAAAACAAATTCTGCAAATATTATCAATTTTATTTAACTATTTATTATTATTATTTCATAATATAAAAAAAATTCTTTATTAAATTGCAAATATTCATGGTTCTATTTTTAATGTTTTGAAGTTAAAAAGTAAAAAAAATAACTTTAAAATAAAATAATTTACCATATTATAACTAAGTAGTGGGATATTTTGTTCAAAAAATAACCCAGAAAAAAAAAAAAACAATAACCAAGTCTAATATTTTTTAGGCTAATTTCCAACTAGGAGAAAAATATTTCTGGCGACCATAAAAACAAAAAAATATTATTATCATTTTTATATCAATGGAAATAATTTTTTTTTTGCTTATCAAAGATTAAACCAGTGGCACTGATATCATGTATGTGCTTTAAGAATAATCTGATACACACTAATTTTTAAGATCATGATGCAATCTTATAAAAAAAACAACAACAAAGTAATGAGCATAAAGTTGGCAACTTCTGGTTCAACTATTTTTTGAGGACATATTTGCTATTTAAAAATAAATACTCTGTCATACTATGGTAGAAAAAAAACATTTTAACTTTTGCATACTATTAACAGATAAATCTATGGTAATACTAAGATATTTAAATCTGCAATACTTGTATAGTTTATTATATATTTCTTTTATGAAATTGGTTATAATTTAACTGTAAATGTTTATATCTATTTCAATGAGTTTATGCCTACTACAACTTTATTTTTCATAATTATTTTACCTATGTTTTTCATACTTTCAGTTGGTAATAATACCTGAAATAAAATGCATAAGTTTTAGCTTCTCTGAGGTTTCACATTTTACAAATGTACAAATTTTAATCTCTATTTGCCATTAGATTTAGAGTAATATTGTCAATATAACTTTTGCAACAGGAATCATGCAGGATATTTTCATTTAATAATTTCTGAAATATAATTATTGTTTATTTTATATTTACTATTTCTTATATAAAATTTCAATAACTAAAATTCAATCTTTGAAAAACTTTTTGGCCGGTCAATTATTTTTTTAAAAAAATATCATGATAACATTTAAACTGTATTTTACAAACAGATTAATTCATCCATATCTGACCAGATTGATGCAATGCTATTTATACCACATTGTTGAAACTATATTCTATTTTCGGTATCATGTTCTAATAGGAGAGAAAGGGCATTCATAATAGGCAAATAGATGAAATTTTCGAAAAACAACCAATAATTATGCCATAGAAAAAATATTTATAATTACATTATAATAATAACATCAGAATAAAAACAAAATATCACAAGTTTTCTAAAAAGCACTTAATATCCAATAGCAGTAATAATATCTCTATATCATTAAAATCTAGAATTATCTATGTAAGCATGAGTAATCAATAGACACTAGATGGAAAAAAAATATATTTAAAAAATATTTATATATACATATATATTATTTTTTTAAAGATATTTTTTTCCATATAAAATATTGTGTTTTAATGATGCTAAAATTACAATATTTCTGTCTGCTGTTTAATAAATAAATAAAAATGAAATAATGAAAGCATCATTGTTTTATCCAAAATTTCCAATAAGAATTTTACTACAATATGTTTAAAAGAATATCATATATCTGGATATTCAGTTTATAAGTTAATACCTTTAGAATTAGTGGCAGTTATTTTAATTTTGTCACTATCTAAAAAGTTTCATTTTTAAAGTATTTTAATTCAAAAATTATCAAGATAAATAAAAAACTAAATTTGCAGTTTTACTAATGGCACATAAATAACACAACCATTTGTAATATTAAAATAATATTTATAATGCAATTAATTAAAAGAAAAAAAGAGTAAACTTAGTCATTAACCACAAAAGAAAAAATGCTTTAATTACTTGTGACTATCTAAATCAGTCATGGGAAATCTTTTCTGAGCAGCAAACTTCACAAGATATTGTTCATCATGTACATAAATGCCACAAAATTTTAAATTATACAAAATATTATCTTTCATCTTTTATCAATATCCTTACTTTTTATATGCTATAATGTATCATACCGGTCAAAACATGTTTATCCATCTAACATGAGCTGGAACTCACAAAATGTATTTCAAACCCAGTCAAACCCGAGATTTAGGTCAGGGACCAGCCCAAATTCGAACTCACTCTCTAAGCCCCAGATCAAACATCTAATGGATAACATAACAATGATAGCACATGAGAATGAATTTTAAATCCAGCCGACTAGCAAAGCTGAGCAAAACAATGAGATATCTATTAATTATGACTAAACTAAAATATATATAAGCATGGCTGTACTTTTGGAAGTGGAGAAAAGAGGAATTAGAACTACTCAAATAAGCTAGACAATAAAAATATAGTTTAATATAATGACAAATTATTTACATACATTTATAAATTAAGTATATACATTAGTATGTGTGTGAATGAGCAAGCAGTCTACCAAACGATAGATAATTATATACTATACATAAGCACACATCTTTAGTGGGTCCAATATTAACATGCCAATCGATTATTAGGAAGAAGTTACATAAAATTGCTATTAACACTTTGAATTACGGTTCTGAAATGTGGTGACTAACATTATTTAGGGGAGGGTTCCGAGATTCATTACAGATATAATATAAACCATTTTCACGCCATTACGGTCGTGAAAATAAATAAAATACATTTGAAAACATATTTGATTATACGACAAAAATACTTAATGAAAATTCTTTTAATTAGCGCTGGTAAAAAAAAAACCGCTTTATTTTCCCCAAGGTAAATAGATACTCTTAAATACAGGAATAAGTTATGATGATGGGATTGTATAAGACTGAAATAAATTTAATTAATAAAACTAGAAGTAATTGACATTTATATATATTCTGAGCAGAGCACAATTTTAATGTTATTACAGCACTAAAATTAGGCCATAAGCAAAAGAAATAATAATACGAAGTTTGGGCGGTACTGACATAATAGCCAAAAATAACTAAGAGGAAATGGTCATGCTTCTGGATGAGAACGAAGTGGATAGGCATGCCATGAAACATCGCCGATGTGCAGGCCTAGATACGAAGAAAATGGATAGGCATAGCATGTGTCAAACTTACGGGAATCATAGCCAGAGGCCCTTTTATATGAAATATGTGGATCGGTATAGCGTGTGCCAAACATACGGGAATCACAGCCAGAGGCCTTTTTATACGAAATAAGTGGTCCTGGGAAGACTAGCTATCCTCAGGACAAGGCTTGAGAAATAAATCTATGGGTTCGAACTTGTCGTAACCCCCAGATTAAGAAGCACATATTATATATATGAAGATAAAGCCGAATGTCAGTAACGCAGTACGGATAAATGTCACTAACGACATTGACTAAGATTTACCGCTTTAAAAATAAATGACTCTTGTTTGAATGCCATAATTTATATAATTAATTTGCTATGACACTAGAATATATATATAGAGAGAGATTTCCCTAAATAAAATATATGTTAAAATTTTACTTAGTAAAAGAAACATTAAGATTTATCCCCTTCCCTTTTCTGATATTTAAAATAATTCAATCCCACCTTCGTGGATTTTATAACAATTGAGAATATTTAAGTATATACTATTTTAAGAGTATAGAAAAAATAAAATAATTAGCAGTTATATATAGAAAACAATTAATAAGTCACTCTTTCAGAATTAAATAAATAATATTTTATAAGATTTCAGAGCGTTAATTGGCTTGAATTCTGGATTCACCCCGGGTAGAGTCCAGAATTAAATAAACAAATTTTTATACTTAACATAAAAATGTTGACTTGTAAAACAATCTGGCGAGCATATTAATTAACAATACATTATATTTTAAGGGAACATTAATAACCTAATTTATGAAGGTTTACTTAAAAAGAAAGAAAAGAAATTCAACTCATCAGATTGTTTAAGATTGGCATAATAATAATAAAAGCATATATATAAAATCAAGTAATAAATAACTATAAATAAATGACCGCACCAAAGTTAAGGAACGTTAGAGCATATGAGATATAGAAATTATTTAAGAGCAAATTACATTTACATACTTAAAAAAAGGTAAAGTTAAATAACTCATTAGAAGAAATCTTGATAGATGAGTTAGGCTTTTAGTTTGAGGTGACGGCTTGAAAAGTTACCTTGCAATTTTTAAAGCCCAATTTAAAGTACGGCACATGCACGGCAATTGAATTGCAAGTTCTTCAGTGGCAGCAAGCTTCTATTAGCATTAAAGTTCTTAGGTCAGGCTTTTACTTCACTATTGGGCAGCAGAATGATACGGCCATAGAAGATGAGGACCCAACAGGGTCGAGAAGGGTGGTGGATTAACACTACATCATTTTTAGTTTCACAGCGATGTTAACAATCAGTTCTCACTAGAGTAGCTAATCTATCTGTCCCTGTGATTCAAAATACAGCCATTTTATACTTTTTCTTTATCGATTGTTTTTGAAGATGCAACAGTAAGATAACGTCCAAAAATAAATTCAAATCTATTTCCAGATTAGAAATAGATTTGACAAAATGTTTATAACAAAAGTATCTTTAATCTTAATCCCACTTTAAGTAAAAACTTTAATTAAAAATACCTTCCCCAGATTAAAACAATAGTGCTTCCAACCCTTTAATTATTTTTAGACAATTAACTGTAGCATCTTCCATCTTGGTTTTTATAAAACATACATTTTAATAAAAAAAGTACTTTAAAAAGAAAAAGTTTAAAAATGACGTATAATAAAATATTTACAAAAAAAAATCAATATTTTGTTAGTATTTTGCTCCTATATATATATATTTGAGCCGCACCTATATATTTTAATAAAAAGAATTAATAATCATAAAATTAATAATAATAAAAATGTTAATTTAAAAGTTAAAATTTTATAATTTAGGTGCGCATCTCAAATGTTTACATAAAATATATATATACAGCACAAAAGGAGTGGGATGGGATATAGGGTTTAAACACAGGTTAGTAGGTGGAAACATGAAGCTCAATCTTAAGCTAAGATTGACTGCTTCAGTATATAATTTTATTTAAAATTTCATTTTAATAAATTGTGTTGTCTATATTTACATATACATACAATTCAATTTTTAATACAAATATAAGCAATACTGATAAAAAGCACTGAATGTGAATTAAAAATATATTTATCTATATATGTTCATAAAAATACACAAACTTATAAATATTAATTATATATGTTACCATTATAAATAACTCAATATAAATAAATTAGTTTAAATTATTCTAAGAGTGCCATACACTACAGTTTGCTATATTGTCTAAATATTCATTAGCAATAATTAGTCTATTGTATTTTTTAAAAATAAACAATCACTTCATTCCACAAAGGTTAATAACAATATTCAAGGTGATTTGGAGTGTTTGCTCTTCTCACATTTATGGTACTTAGAATCAGTGTTTTGAGATTTTATTATAACTTCAATTATTTTAATTAAAATATATGAATATAAAAACAAACTTTACAGTTTATGATGTTAGGAATATGACTTTTATCAATAACTACATAAATATTTAAATGTCATACAATACTGGCGATTCAATATTATGATTAACCATTACTTATACCATATTTTATTTTCTTAATTATTTTTAATTCACAATTAAACTTTAATATATTATTTTTCATTTTTTCTGTTTAGGAGTAGTAAGAGTTTTTTTTTTTTAATTTAAAATAAATGTTTAAAAGTGTAACATATTTAATAATGGGCAGAATGTAATTTTTTAAATGAAAAACATACACAGAAATATTATAATCAAATGGTATATTCAATATACTGTTAGATTAAAAATAACAATGTCTGGAATACCCTTTTTTCAAAATGAAAAACATTATTAAATATCATATTTTAATTAAATAAATATTACTAAATTTATTTTCAAATCACATAATCCAATATTTCTACATTATTAACTTATACTAAAAATTTTTACTCCCTAATAATATATATTCAGTTATCAAATAAAAAATAAAACAAGCAATCAAATGGTTTATTGTTTGATAGTTTATAAGAAAATCAAACACAGAGATGATAGAGCTACATTGTAACCTTAAGTTTATAATCTGATACTCTACCATTTCACCAAATCAAGCAGAGATATATCAACATAGATTTATCTAAAAAATCATTAAGATTTTTTAGTCTACAAATAAAAATAATTACTGAAATAACTTTTCTAAGTTTTATATATGCACATATTAATAAAAAAAATTGCAAAATAATTGTAGAATATTTAAACCCCTCCCAACTTACTTAATTTGGAAATAAAGAGTAAGTGGACCTGTGCGCTTAATAAAATCATGGTCCAGCACACGCCTGTCCAATTGAAGCCACTGATTATGACCCCTAAAAACAGAAGAAAAAAACCAACTATATATATATACAACAATTTATATTTTTTAAAGTTACATTACTTAGTATAATTGCCTTTATTTTAATATCACAACTAACAAGAATGATTGTGTAAACAAAAATATGTGTCTATCCATGCATGTAAACAATTTAGCTCAATAAATAAATAGCATATAATTAAACATAATTTATCTCTTTATGTTATCAAGAGAGTATTTTCTATTTACAAACAATATATTTTTACATTTAAATGAAGTCCAGTTATCCATTATCCAATAATTAAATTAATGCTAGATAAATAACCTAAGATTAATGATAGAAGTCATCTCAAATTACGCATGCGTAAATTCTTAAATATATATGTATATGTTAGACTTATGTTAGCTTTATTAATAATTAGAAATTCATATTGTTCATTCTTTTGTAAAAACTGAATCAAAAATTTTGAGAATGATGTCCAATACAACATCTTAATCCATATTTGATTAACATGGAATACTCATCTAAACAATTGTTGAAATGATAAATCAATAAAATTTAGTTTTTTAAATTAATCTGTTCCACAATGAAAGACTCTAGAGAGAATGTTCATTAATTTTCTTTCAAGATGAATAAATGTACATTAGAAGTTTGGACTGGGCATTATTTAACCTTAAAGATGTAAAAAAGTAATATAAGCAGAGCTAAAATGTCATTATATATCACTACAGGTATTAAATAAAAAACACTAATAAAAGATTATTAATAAAAAAAATTTCCTACTATTAGAAGTACATATATAATATAGTTAATACCAATAAATAATAACTATGAAAAAATTGTCATCATTTTCTAGCTATAAGAATAATAGCTTGATTAAACATAAAAACTGATTATAAAATGTAAAAAAAATTAATGACTCCTAAAGATAAAAATAATAACAATAATAATTGAATGGTTTTATTGTTCAGAAGTTCATAAAAAAATTCAAGCATTGGAAATGATAGAGTTGAGCAATAGTCCATGGATTTGATCTCCAGAGTGTATCATGTTATCATTGCAACCAACCACACAAGGATTCTTAAGATTATCACAATGTGAAATAGTTTTAAAAATAAGAAATTGATAGCATATCTAAACAATTACATGTAAAATGTATTTAAAATTTTTATCACTAGACTACTTTTACTATATGTATCTAAAAAATAATTCCATAAAGCGAAAGCTTACAAATCAATATATAAACACTCCACCTCCTCCACTTCAAGTATTATGCAAAATAGTTTTATTGCAAAATTCTAATGAGAAACCAAAATAATAATAAAATGTAAGCAAGAAGTAACATAAATGATTTTCAAAAAATTGTACCACAGCAGAATTTTCTAAATACTGAACAAAATAATATCAACCAATGTCAAATTCTAAATCAAATTTTACATGAAAATATTTTATTTATTTAACAGATTGTGCCTAAGAAGAGATTTTACTGACAGTTGTTTTAAAAATAATTACATCTGCAGTTTCATAATTAATTCTATGTATCAGTACATTATATTTTGAAAAGTTAAAGCTTACTTTAAATAATAATTTTATTTAGGCTAAACAAGGTTATATTATCTCAAAACATAAATAGATCAGCATGCATTGCAATTGCATATTAGATGAATCTGGTATTAGTCCATATGGTTTTGAAGCTGATTGATGTTGAGATAGTGCTTGTGATATAAAATTCATAGGTATATGAAATAGCTTCCATGTCTCCTCATAAATGAATTTTGATTAGTTTATCTCTTTGTTTTATCTTTTGCATTGATTGTATAAAGCACAATCTTTCATCGGGGGAAGGCTGCGAATACATTTTCTTGCACCTCACATACCAGATTGAATATATGATGAAAATTGACATTCTAATGGGTGGAAATTGTTTTTTTTTTTCAATGCAGTCTTATAATGATATAATGAGGTAGCAGTCTACCTTTATGTTCTGATAAATAATAGATCTTATTGTTCCAAGTCCATTGCATGAATTGATGATATGATAGTATGTCTCATCTTCTCCTGCAGTTTGGGCAAACTGGGTTGACTTTGATGATATGCCTTTTAGATTACAGGAACCACACTGTAGGCATGACATCCAGGTTTATTTTAATGATAAAATCTAAATATTTGGGTTCTAGAGCCCAAAATTTGAACAATGTTGTTATTTTATAATTGGTTATGACTAATTTAGTATTTTGTAAATTTTGATTCAGATTCATTAATTTCTGAGCATTCCAAAGTTAAAGCTTAGTTTTAAAAAACCCCAACAACTTCTTAATCTGATATAAAATCTTTTTTAAAAAAATTCATTGGGTAAACAATAACAATAAATGCAATTACTTCCAGATAAACAACAATATATTTATTTTAATAGTGAAGAAGCACTTAGAAACATTCTGAATAAATGAAAAAGTATTTTCTAAAAATAATACTATTGCATTAATACTAATTCCACTAATATACTAAATATAAATAGAAACAAATTGATATATATGGAAAAGTTATGTATAGTTTAGACAGATAAATTTTTTTGTTTACAGTAATAATTCTTCTCATAAATTCATATATATACCTTTAGTGGATCTATTTAAAAAAAATATCTCTACATCTAAAATATTTGAAAATTTAAAATTAACGAATTTCATTTATCACAATCTTTTGAACTTAAAATCAATGCAATATAAATTTAGTAGTATGTGTGTATACATATATCCACACGCATGCACACACAAACATAATTTAACAGATTTTTAACTTGGTACTATATCTATAAAAACTTAACTATATATTACATATTTCATAAGTGCACTTCCTATAGTTAACTTATAACATGAACATCATCTTTAAAAGTTAAACTGTACAACAATGAATTGGATTTCCTTTGTATTTTTATATATAATAGGATAAATTCTTAATGTTGATTGCATATGTTATTGCAGCTGCTATTATTTATGTGATTATTCATATAGTAAACAAACATAGGCGAGTTGCTTGCTAATATACATTAGCAGCATGGCAAGTTTAAATATTTTTTACTTCTTTGTTTAGAAGAAAGAAACATCATGGCAGTTGGATATTTCTGAAGTCAGGTAGAATGTAAAAATGTTTGTGAGAATGATCATTCTTTTTTATATATTATCAATCATAACAGACAAAATTAAATAGTGGTGCTCATATTGCAGAGTCTGAAAATCATCAGCTAAGGCAGCAAGCAGTTGATGAGTAATGGCAAAGAGAAGAATGTAGTAGTAATATTGATATTTAAGAAAGATGATAAAAAATATTACAACTACAGATCTATTAATTTTCATCAGTTTTTTACATAATTACAACTCATCAATAGTCAAGTTTGGATTCAAACCAATTAAAAAACCAAGCTGGATTTAAAAGAAATTCTAACACAGTTGATCACATACAAGTGTTGAGAGAAGTTATAAAAAAAAAAACCCAATGAACATGAATAGTCACTATATCTAGATATATAGATTATAAAAAAAGATTTAATTCAATAAGTATTTCACAGTGATCATATTCTGAAGAATATTTACCAAAATTCAATAACAGTGATTAGATTTCATGGTGATTCTATATTTTCAAAACTTTTTATTTGGTGAATTAAAATGGGAAACTAAGTGAATAAAAAATACATGGAGATTATTAGAATCATCTAGATTTTGCAGATCCCGGTTTGTTTTTGCAAATAATGCTTCATAGTTTAGAAAATGTTTCAAAAGTTATCAGAAGAATATTAGAAATTAGATTTAAAAATAAATACTAAAAGAAATTAATGTTAAATGGAATGTCCCAGAAAAATAAAATAAAGATTGATAATTATGAATTAGAAACAGTTAACAATTATACAAATATCTTAGATTATTAATATAGATGGAAATGTAATGAAAGGAATTAATCATAGAATAAACCTGAATAGAGATTTGGTAGAAATAACTTAGAAAGAAATATAACTAGGTGTTTTAAAAGGATAGTTTTTTTATAGTTCTTAATTATGGGCTTGAAAATTAGACATTTAACAGAAGAGCAATATAGAAATTACAGACCACTCAATGATATATGAAGGGATGTATGACAGGAATAACAAAAAAAGAATCGAAAAATAAAATATTTGGGTAAGAGCACAAACATGTTACATTACTGAAAGAATTAAGAGACTGAAATGGACCTGGGCTGGACATTCTACTAGAAGAGATCATAAAATGGACAGCTGAAGTCTTAAAGTAAATCCCAAGGGATTGTAGAAAATCCAAAAAGACACACATATGAGATGGATGGATGAAAAAAAAAAGTTTGTTGGTATGATATGGAGAAGAGACTATGGATCAAAGAAACTAGATTCAACTTAAAAATATTTTCATTCTGCATGACAGTTAAGAGAAAATATATAACAAAAAAAAACTCCATTTATTAAATTCTTTCATATAAAGAATTTACTTACCAATAAATAATTTTTCTTTACAGATCATAAGCTATTAAAGATCACTGATCACTTTTAACTTATGCATATAACTTTACCAATATAATATATTAGATATTTAATTTCATAACATCTGGAAGACCAAATGAACACATTTATTAGAATATATTAATTTCAATCTATTAAGATATTAAGAGATTGTAAAACAAACATAAATTTTAAATAACTGATATTGGTAAAAATTAAGCTGAAGAATTCTTGCTCTGTATTTCCTTAAATATGCACATAAATATACATTTTATTGTTACCAACTTTTGGTAGTTATATTTAGCTTTTTATAGGAATCACCTTCTGATTGTTTGCATGTGAGGCTTTAATAAAGAGATTAAAGATTTCAAGACAACTCTATTAATCTGTCTCTTCAGATTTTATTTTTGTATGAATCAGAGATCCACTCAATAAACAGTTCTAGTGTTCTTTCATACAATAATCTGCCTTCTCAGTTGGATTATATGTGTTATAGCAATAACTTATTAATTTTCAAGACAAGAAAAAAAAAAATTTATGAGTAAATGCACATATAGGTTAAACAACATTTGAAACTTTAATTCAGAGAGCACAAGTAAAAAAAATAATAAAACATTTTGAAGATAAAAGACTTAATCTTTTTATAATAACCAAGAACTCTAATATCTAGATTCTTAATTTTGATTGTGAACTAAAAATATACATTTGCAATATTTAATAGCAGAACACATAAATTAGTTTTCCTTTTAAATCCATTTACAAACTTAGTAAGAGTAGATATTAGAGATAGGAACAAAAATAGATTGCAAGATCTTGCAGTAAAACAATCATGAGTTTTTATCATAACTGAAAAAAACATTGCTTCTAATTAATCTTACTGAAAAATCATTACTAATAAATCATTATATTGTAAACAAAGGCAAAAGTTCCCATACAGTAGTGCCACCCTGTGCCAAACAGAGTAATCAATGGATGCCAGAAGGCTTGTGCATAAAATCCCTATCCATTGATTACTCTGTTTGGCACAGGGTGGCACTACTGTATGGGGAGTTTTGCCTTTGTTTACAACAAATTATGTGCTAGTATAGAGATGGTGATCATGTGATGTTTGATGGTTTAAAATCATTATATTCTTACAATTTCAGAAATATCCAACATCACGTGATCACCATTTCTTATGCTTGCTCATAACTGTTACTAAAACAGGCAAAACTCTCCTTACAATAGTGCCACTCAGTGCAAGCCAAAGTAATCAATGGATGCCAAAGGTTTGTGCATAAAATCCATATGTAGTGCCTACTCATCCAATATCCCCAGACTAGTTTCTAGCTTGTGGCTTTCATTAGTGAGGAGCCTTGGATCTAGATCTTAGGATCTAATGCAAACCCTCCAGCAACCACCTTTTATCTCTAGTTAACTACAAAACTATGAGAATAAAATTGAAAACACAATAATATTTTCAATCCATGCTCATTAGCTTATATAGTCATATAGGTTGAACTCAGTTCAGTACCCATATGTTTTGGTGTCTTTGGTTCTTTAATAATCATAACTACCACTATCCTATTAGGCAGGATTGGTGTTAAACCACTAAATGTCACTTGATCATCATTTCTTATGCTTGCTCATAATTGTTACTAAAACAGGCAAAACTCTCCATACAGTAGCGCCACTCAGTGCAAGCCAGAATAATCAATGGATGCCAGAAGGCTTGCACATAAAACCCTATCTAGTGCTTTTGGCTTTCATCAGTGAGGAGCCTTGAATCTGAGAGCATCTTAGATCTAATGCAATCCTCCAGCAGCCACCTTTATTTACTTAACAACAAAACTATAAGAATAAAATTTGAAAACACAATATTTTCAATCCAAACTCATTAGTTTATATAGTCATATAAGTTGAACTCAGTTCAGCACCCATACATTTTGATGTCTTTGGTTCTTTAATAACCATAGCCATCACTATTCTAATCTGGGGATATTGGATGAGTAGGCACTAGATAGGGATTTTATGCACAAGCCTTCTGGCATCCATTGATTACTCTGGCTTCCACTGAGTGGCACTACTGTGTGGAGAGTTTTGCCTGTTTTAATAACAGTTATGAGTGAGCATAAGAAATGGTGAGATGTTTAGTGGTTTAAGACCAATCCTAACTAATAGGATAGTGGTAGCTATGGTTATTAAAGAACCAAAGACACCAAACTGTATGGATACTGAACTGAATTCAGATCTATCTGACTATAAGCTAATCAGCTTGGATTGAAAATATTGTGTTTTCAATTTTATTGTCATAGTTTTG
Source organism: Epiperipatus broadwayi (assembly GCA_028023455.1). Classification (NCBI taxonomy): domain Eukaryota; kingdom Metazoa; phylum Onychophora; class Udeonychophora; order Euonychophora; family Peripatidae; genus Epiperipatus; species Epiperipatus broadwayi. The sequence continues at coordinate 421,567 of JAQFVV010012498.1, forward strand.
TAGTTAAGTAAAGATAAAAGATGGCTGCTGGAGGGTTGCATTAGATCCTAAGATCTAGGTGCAGTGCTCTCAGATCCGAGGCTCCTCATTGATGAAAGCCACAAGCTAGAAACTAGTCTGGAGATATTGGATGAGTATGCACTAGATAGAGATTTTATACACAAGCCTTCTGGCCTCCAATGATTACCCTGGCTTGCACTGAGTGGGCACTACTTTATGGAGAGTTTTGCCTGTTTTAAATATTCAACATTTTACACAGTATATTTTTAAATAAATAGCAATCTTGAAAATAATATTTACTGTTATAAAAATAGCTATTTTTCACACACATACAAACTCAGTGACAAAGAACAATCAATAATCCATGTCAATCAAATTAAAGAATATACAAAACTCTCTTTTCATAAACACTTTAATAACACTATTCCTTTAATAATTATTTCATTCAGTTTGTGATTACCTTCTTTACCTTCAAGTTTTCCAAGCATTATAGTCTTTTTAGTTAATTAGATTATATTATAATATGCTAAAAACAATTACAATCAAATTATTTCTTGTTTCTAGTTTTCTTAGATTCATAATATCAAAATTAAACATCAAAATCATCTCCTTCCAGCCATTCTCCATCAATATCTCAAATTGAAAATCAATGATCAGAATTCATAATTTCCATTTTTTCAACTGTGAATATCATTATTTTTTTAGCATATTATCCCTCTTTTTCTTCAGTGCCTTATCATTCTCAACTCCTATGCATATCTCAAAAAAATAACTTACAACTTACCCTACTTCATCTCTAGCTGCATTGATCCTAGCAGTGACTCACATTTTTATATATTTAAGGAATAAAAAGAATACTGTTTTATGGACAATTGCAAAAAAACACAATTTTAAAAGGAAAGTGAAATAATATAGTACTTTTTAAAAATAGTCAATACAATTTTTTAAATATAAAGCCCTAGTTTTTGTTTGTTTCTTCAAATAAAAAACAAAGAGTGAACCATAAAATAAATAACCCTTGTAGAAAATTAAGAGTTAAATGTTTCAAGATATCAATCTTCTTCATTGCCTGTAAGAAAATTGTTTTATGCAGTTCTCTCAATAAAATATTATTAATTATAAAATTCTCTAAAAATATTATCTATTTATTTAAATGAAAATTTGTTCATAATTTTGTAAATTACATATAACTACTATGTATATCAAATTTTAGATTCAAAGAAAAGTGAAGTATTTTGGCAACAAGGTACGACAATTGAGTGGCAACACTTACTTTATCATCATCAATAATAGTTGATAATTGCTTACTACTTTCTTAATTTATTCTACCATTAAAATATTTAAAGTTATACCATAACCATTACGTCATTCAAGTGCAAAATAATAATGTAAAAAATTCATTACAGTTCATAATCTAGCTCTAAAAACTGAGATACCAGAATAAATTGTATTAAAAGTAGCAGCAAACTATCACTTATGATGACCAAATGTTATTTCATAGTCATAGTATTTGGTTCTTTAATGAATTCAATTTTCAAAAATCTTTAACACATATAAATGATGAATAGTAGTATATCACACTGAGAAATTGCTAATCAATTGCAGATAGAGTAATAGTACACAGGTACAATACAAAATCATTAATCTGGTTATGTATAATTTGGCAATTTTTAAATTTGGACAAAATTACAATAGAAACCCTTTAAATTTTCACAACTAACAAATTTTATTATTTTAACATAAATTATAATTTACTAGTAATGCAATATTTATTTATTCTTCAATACTTAACATTTTTTTAAAAAAAAAAGTACAGTAAAGAAAATAATAACCATCATATTAATATGACTGATTGAAAAGAATGTTATGTTTTTATTTTGTATTTTAAAGAATTTCACTTTTCTCTGAAGAATAGCAACAGAAAATTTAATAACTTTTTTAAATATATTTTTATGAAAAGAGAGATAATGAAGAAAAACAATAGAGTAAATTTTTATTTATTTATTTTTAATTGTAATGATAAAAACATTGAATGTATTTTATTAAAATTAAGTTATTATCCACATTTCGTATTTAATTTGAGTAATGTATGGGCCATTAAAAACATGGGAGACTTAAGAGGAGTGGTCTTAAAGAGATATACTGTTAAATTATTTTTAACCTGGAAAAATCTATAATATAAAAAGTCTAGGAAAAGGTATTGCATGTGTAACTTATAAAAGAAAGCACTACACTTTTATAGACATATACAGTAACAAATATTTAGTTAGGAAAAAATATCAGCATGGAAATTAGTGTGTATTTAAAATATTCATATCTGTGTGCATGATACTTAAATTAGATTAGTTTCCAATTGCAAATAAAATTATTTGAGGTACATGGATTATTTTTAATTAAAAGATCTGATTATTGAAATATATATGTAGAAAAAAAAATCCTATTAATGTAAATGCAATATATCGGTTTTATTTCAATTCTAGAGTTAATAATAGTTAAGATCAATTTATTAGAAAAAGAAGCTTTTAAATCATTTTTCAGATGTTTTATAAAATATTAAATAAAATTCCTTATTAAATAATGAAATAGATATTGTTTTTGAAAAACATTCATTCTTGGAATTAAAAATTATATAAAAAATATTTCTTTTGTGATCATTTCTAAATTATTATTTCATTTTTGCAGAACTTATATTTTTTTGTTTATATAGCTTTAAAACATTATTAATATTACAGCTCTGATTACAATGATTTTTCAAATTTCAAGACTAGACCTTTTAGCCCCCTCATTATAAATCCAAAACCTAATATATATATATATAACAATTCATAGCAATTAGTGTTATAATATTTTTTCCCCTTTAATTTTGTTTGTAAATGTATTTACAAATGAATATATTTATTAGAAAGGTTAAAAGGTACTTTTAAAATTTAATTTAGATAATATTTTTTAACTAATAAGCATTTTGATTAATGATATTTTTCTGTATTAACAAAATATTACTAAAAAAAATCTATAGAGATTCCAATTAGGAAATAGATTCTTTTGCAGCTTTATTAAGTCATTCACAATGTGTCCATAGATTCTGATTGTCATTAACTATGTTTTTCATACTTTATAATTAATCACATATACACATATGAATGACTACTAAATTCCAATGATGAAACAGATTGGGTGCAATGCCTATGAGTTGTCCTGAATCTGTTAAGAAAACAACATTTAAAAAAAATCAAATATAACTATTTTGATTGTTAAATCCAAAAAAAAAAAAACTATTATTTTTTGACAAATTCTTTGATAGTTTGAAGAAATTTTTGATTGAAAATCCAGGATAGATATTTTAATTTGAGATGAGTCTTAGGTAGTGAAACTGTATTTTAAACTATTAGTAAATCAGATATGATTTAAACATTTTCCTAAATTTTCCTGTGAGACAACTTCTCTTTTGATATCTAGTGGAGGAATATGTAAAAGAACAGAAAGCCACTACTAAAAATATTTTTCATGGCAACATTTAAATGAGTATCCAAAATTTAGTATGGGCATTTTTTGCCCAAACATTCTATACTTGTGTTAATGAAGGTGTCCTTAAAATATATGCATCACAATCTTAAGAAGTATCAGCCAGTTTTCCAATAATCTTATTCATAGAAATTATTTTAGATCTAACATTAAACTAGATGAAAAAAATAAGATAAAATAACATTTAAGATTACTCTTAAGCATCATAGGTTAGAATTCTATTTCAATCTATTATAGCAAACAATTATATTCAGCATCGAGATGTGTCTTTATTGTTTAGATAAAAAATTGGGCACATTAATTTCTAAATAATTAGCTAATGGCTGGTTGAATTTTTATTAAAAAAAAAAATTATATATTTTATTATTTCCAAAATTACTTTACAATTTTTCTAATGTTAATTTGTGACAAAGGCAAAAAAAAAACAAAAGTAATTCTTTTGTCAAAATTAAATGTTATGCTATTCAAATTTTCAAAGAAAATTTAAGATCTGGAAAAGTCAACTTGAAATTTTAACTTAATAGAACAAAGAATTAATCATAAAGTTAACAATGATGTGTAGGATTTATCTCATGTTTGGAAAAAATTAGATTATGCTAAGTTTAAAAAATATTTAATTCTAAAATTGTAGATCATATTAATGAATTAAAATAAATTAAATATGATATTAAATGTCTAAAATTAAATTAATGTTCCATTTTCTACCTTGCTCCAGTAAGATAAAGAATGAAAAAGAATAATTATATTTAAAAGACCTAAGTATTAAACAATTTTAAAATATTTGTTTTTCTATAAAACATTTCAACCTTATTTTTTTGAAAGAAATATTAAAAAAGAAAACAATTTTATTTTAAAAAAAGAGCAAACATTATATCTAAGATTTTCAATTATATTTGAATGTTTTTTTAAATTTAAATACTGCTATTAGTCTAAGGAAAATGATGATTGTGACAATTGGTGGCTAAAAAGTACCACCTATAGAAACACATAAAATTATTTACTATGATTTTTGTATTCATTATTTTATTGTGATTAGCAATTTTGTCAGATAGATATCCATTAACCAATAAATATGTGATATTAAGGTGGCTTCATAATCTGGTCTATCTTATTCTGGATTTGAAGCTTTACCTGTGGTACACTATGTAAAATATTTAAAATTCTATTGTTAATTATTTCAATTATATGCCCAAAATACTCATTCAATGTTTACATACTCAAGCTTTGATTTATCAAAAAAAAAAACCCCAATAAATTAATATGGAATATATTGAAAATGGGAAATAAATATCAACTATTACTCATTTCACTTTCTTGCTTCATGTTTTTCATACACAATTATTTTTAACATTGCATAATGAATCAGTCCAAACTTACTAAAACACACATAGCATATAAATAAAATTATATGCAGTATATATAGATATAACTAGAGAATAAAACCTGGATAAACATTTAACAACTTCAAATAGTGAGTAATGCCTTCTCCTTTCCCGTCCCCTAATATGTTTAATCCCTATAGGTATAACAAGGATGAGCATAATGGCATAAGGATAGAACATTTAATAAATAATTTCAATAATAAAAAAACTGAACTAGAGTTTAATGATTACAACCATATATTAACAATCAAAAAAATATAACATATACACATATATAAGCAAAAAAAAAAAAGGTCACTTTTTTTATATTGATAACATATTATTTACAAATAACATATCAATAATGGAAAATTTACATTATATAGATAGCAGTTCATAAAGCTAAATGCCTCTTAACTAATGTATAATTGCTTCAGTGCTTATGATGAATGTTCATGACAATAAAAGTTCAAGCTATGAGAGTACTCAAATGACACAGATTCTAAGTTCTGTTCATGTAGTTCCTGGGTAAGAATTTGAAAGCTTTTAAGTTGAATCATTCTTACTATTTCTTGTGAGTACATTGTAGTTCTTACTGTCAAATATCATGGAGCAGTATGTGTGTTACATGGTTCTTAATGTGTAAACAGTAATTGATGCAATATAGGAAAGTATTTTATATGCTTTGTACACAATTGCTTGACAAATGACATAGATTCTAAATTCTGTTCATGTGTGGGTAAGAATTTGAAAAATTTTAAGTTGAACCATTCTTGGCTATACCGCCAAATATCATAAAACAGCATGTGTAACACATGGTTCTTAATGTGTGAACAATAGCAGATGCAATATAGGAAAGAAAGTATTTATGTTTTTTATGCTAGTCCTTGAGGATGATTGTGTGTTTATGAAACTCAAACAGGCATAGAGATGAAAAGTAAGGCAGATTTGAAAAAGATGTACTATTTCTTTTGGCTAATCATTATATAAGACACACGTGAATTCAATTTAGACTGAATCAATTATTGTGAAATGTTTTGGTTGGAACGATGGCTGAGAAACAAAGATTTTGGAATATAGAGTCAAAGTAACTGGCAAAGTTGTGCATAAATCTATGGATAGATATTAAGTTCTTAAAATGATATGCTAGTAAGAGATTTGATATTATACTGGTCTAATTAATAGATGAACTTAATCAAAAGCATAATCTGTGAAAAAAAGATCATCTGACATATAGAAATTAAGCAAGCCATGGTATTAGGGAGGGGGAGTTTAAGAATTGTGTTAACAAGAATCACAGTATAAGTTTTGGTTCTATGTTAGATTTGGAGAATATCAAATTGAGACCTTCTCTCCAGAAGTGAAAGCATGCACTTCTAATTAGCAAAATATGTGATGAGGCCCATAGATATGCTTGTTATGAATAGTGTTACACAGCCACATCCAAGAGCTAAAGTAGACAAGTATTTTGCCATGAATAGGATTCAATACATAAATTTGCATAATTGTAAAGAACATTTTTGGGCAGAATGCTTTCATTTTTATAGAAAATGTGTTCATGATGAGACTGTTCAAGTGATGGTTTAATTGTATTTTAAACAGATTAAATGGGATGCCTAGCAAAGATAAAGAGCTAGTAAATTTACATTGTGAAACCAGTCAACACTTGGAACTGCATTAAAATATGCACAATGAAGAGAATGTTTTGAAGGCTTCTGAAGATAATCCAGACATCATTAATAAAGAATATGACTTGGATGGTAGTACCGACATGATGCAGAAAAAAATCTTCAAAACATCGTTCAATTTCCTTAATCAGGAAATCTATATAAATTGCAAAACAACACTACAAATAGTGAGCACTGTGAAATGCTATGACTCTGTTTGAAAGATGTTGATAGATGCATAGTATGGTGAATAGATATTTCCAACTGTACCAGAATAAAATTAGCCTTAAAGTAAACTTGGTAGAAATTTGGAAACAAAATTGCTTCTAATACTAAAAAAATAGCTTAATAAGTATTGTGACCTTTTACTACATAATATGAAATAGAGGGTTTTAGAAGAATAGATTCATGCACTTTATCTTTGAAAAATTTTTTTGATCAATGTCCTAAAGAGCAATAAGATGCAAGTTATTTACAGAAGGATATAATGTATTTGATTTTATGATGGTATATAAAGATTGGGGATGTTAAGATTGCTCAAATTGAGATGATTGTAACACTTATGTATGATAAGAATAAAGATGTAGAAAAGTTTCCTGTAGTAGACATTAGCTGGAATAAAATCTGTACCGTAAGAAGTAGCATGTATTCCAAGACATATAATTTCTCTGAATATTTGTTGCTTTAGAATATAATTTTCTTGAGAAGGTTGATTATTGCAGTGAATAGTGGACAGATTTTGATTAGCTGCTTTTAGATTAGATTTCAAGTGCTCAAAAATTTCCATGCCAAGATAATGACATCCTTTGATAAAATGGGCATGGCAAAGGCATGAGATGGAGTATATTCTTACTAGCATTGGGAGATTTTTAAACCTAAGTTGTATAGCATTCTGATGGTTAAGTCTGATCAACTGGTTGCTTCATTTTGCATTTTACAGATGATGTTTAGCATTATTAATTTCCGAGATATCATGAAGAGTTGTATTAATGTTATCAATACATTGTTTTATGAAGTTATTTGAATGATAGTTTGTTAATCAATTGGAGTAGCAGTTATTTAAAATTTTTTTGAAGACCAACCAAGTTTCAACCAAAGTGAGGTTTTGCATTCAATAACAATAAAGAACTGTGATGATTACATTAGAAAAAGCATCTATGGTTAATTTAAATTCCATGGGAACCTATCATTTAAAGAAAATGTCTAAAGTGTTATGTTATTATGAAATCTGTTTGAGTCATACAAGCATGAATGCAGGATATACTGATAGAAGTTTTAAAAATTGGATGAAGATGCAAAAAAAAGTGATCAATGAGAAAAATTCCAGGCCTGTTTAAGTTTTTCCTTTGGGTGATGAGGAATGTACTGATGATTAACGGAGAGCACAATTGCGATTATATTTATATTATGCTTAATTTTGTTAATGGAATTTCTGTATTTATTAGAAATACCTACACTCTGCACCTATCTGCTGTTCAGTTTATTTATAAAAACATATTTCTTATTAAAAACATTAATAATAGCTGTTTGAGTTGATGATGAAATTTTTGTTTTTTCTTAAAACATATATATCACAATGATCATTCTTTAGAAATTGGATTCGCTGCGTAGTTCTTTTATATGAATTTTAGATAACACACATTTATCGTAGCAATTATATTCTTTATAATACATATTTGAGTTGTCAGGGGGGGGGCATATTTTCAATGTTTTTAGCAAGTATTATGGGTTTTCACTGTTCTAAAAGCATGAAAAGGTAGTTTGATCATCTGCATCACATATAGTTTTTTGTTTTAGTTATGGAAAAATTTCTGTATAGATAGCATCCTGATGGGAGATAAGAACTGAATATGTATCAATCTCAGACTGACCCATATTTTTATGAGGTTGTACTTCCATAAGTCACTCTTGGTATTGAACTTTTGGAGTTACAGTTTTATTGGAAGTATTTGATTTGGTGCAATTACTTTTGTTGGCTTGTCTACCCTGAATTTCATCCACTTTAAATAGATGCTGTCAGTAGACTGAACTAAATCAACAGGGTGAATGCTCATGTGAATGCTTATTCCTGGAGTAGGTTAAATGTTTCTAGAGACAAAGTATGCCTATTATCTAGACTTCTTTACATTACTACATAAGTAATTCATTTTGTCAATCTTGCCACATCTGCTGCAATCACCAGTGCTACATTGAAAAGTGATAGGATCCAATTTAGAACATCTGAAACACAGGGGTAGGTGACTGCTAATAATGATAGTGTTTGTAGATGCAATGAGGAAGTTAATCTAATGAGTAACCCTACAATATGATGATTTTCTATGAGTTTGTGAAAATTTTAAACAACATATTAGATATGAATACCTTACAAATATTAATTATCTGAGCTACATATGTAATGATCTCTGTTGAACATCATGTGTAAAGTCAACTAGAAAATGCACAATGCAGCCATTATAAGCAAATTTGCATCTATAATTACGTAATAAACTTTTTTTTAGATTAATAATATTTTCAGCCTCTTACTACTGCTTAGTGAAATATTCTAGTCCTATGAATGATTTAGTTGTAAATGCAGTAGATTTAATTGCATTAACATATTATGACTTTGCAGTTCTGCTAGATAGTCAGATAGTGATGTACACGATAATAATAGCTATCCATTGGATAAATAGTAATTTTCAATGATATTGATAATTGATGTATTGAAAAAGACAACTTGGAATATTTTACCCCAGTACTCAAAAGTGGTTTTAAATTCATTGGTTGTGTTGTTGTTCCTGATGCTGATGATGATTAAGTTGATAAACTTGTACTATTTGTTTGAGTTTTTGTGCTGCTTTTTTTTTAAGTGTTTACTTCTTATTTGGTGTCATATTTGTTGGACCTTAATGCGATGAACTGTATCTGAGACAGTTATTACTATCAAGACTCAATATTTAGATTTATATAATTTGTGGTGTTGGCCAAAACCAGCCAAATACTATTGCTGGATATTAGACTCTATTTTTTTGTTTGTGTTGAATATTCATTTTCCCTACCAATATTTTGTACAACAGAAGGTAAAAAAAGTAGTTGCAATATTGAATCTGTTATATGCTATTTTTATTACACAAATGATTATTAATTTCTTTTCTTTTCTTTTTTTTTTTTGGTGTTTTTAAATTTTGTGAGTTGACTAGAAGATCAGTATTTGTTTTTATATGTTTATAATATTTATCTGAACTTATATAATTTCAAGACTTTTACTTAAAAGCATATATATATTTATAAACTCATTATAAACAAGTGTTAAGAAAAGGTAAAATAATTTAAATTTAAAATGTATATTGTGCTAAGCATGTTTTCAGCAGCTACCAGAATCATAGCACTGTCTTATTTTGCAATTAAAAAGTTGTGTCCTTAAATAAATGTACTTTGTTATGTAAATGAGACATTTAAATATTCCATTTTTTTTTTATAATGGAACACATGATTCTGTTTTTTATTGACTGTGTATGGATCTTTTGCAATTACCCATGCTTCCTTGTATTTTCATTTTTTATCATCTCTTTTGGTACAAACAGTTTTCACATTAGTCAGACTAAAAGCATATCCCCTGTGCACCCATATCCAAGGAATATTGAATTATGTTTATTATTTTGTTTTGCTCTGTTGTATATATATATATATTATGGGAAAAGTTTATTCACAGCCATTCATGTTATCCTTTACAGCTTAAAAAAAAAATAAGGCCTTGAAATCCTAGACTCACTTTGTACTTGCAGAGATGGAATTCTCTGGGATCAAATTTTCTTCTATTAAAGAGTTTCAGACAGCTTCTGTCATTGCATTAATATCTTTTCCTACTTATTTAAGTTATTGATTAATTCCTGTTAGGTTAACAAAAGGCATTGATTTTCTCTCCTATATACTGTTTTCCCTCTAGATTGTTCTCTGAGGTCAGTTTTGCTTATTGTAGCTTTTCCATATAACACATCCCATTCTCTTATTAGTATATTAGCTTGCTGCTTTTAGTCCAATTAATTAGATAAGCATGTTTTTTAAATCCATTAGTTTTACAGTTATTACAATTAAATAATTTGTATTATTTAACAGTCTAATTTCTTTTATTTAAAGATTTAAATATGTGTATAATATATATTATATTTAAGCAATACATTAAGCCTGAATATTTTTATACAATAATTGCCCTACATATTGTGCCTGGCATTTTATACATATAAATTATATCATAATTAAGCACAACAAATATATAAATGTGTTACATTAATGATGAAAGTTGGGTCTGGGCATATAATACCCACACACACCAGTTAAAAGAAACAGCAAAATTAATTAAAAAAATAATATACGCATGTATTTTTTTTTTTCTCTTATCTTGTAAATTGTATTTTGCATGTAATTTGATAGTTATATATTTTTCTTTTCTCTAAAAAACACACAAATGGAGAAAAGCAAACTTTATTAATCAAATTGGTCACATGTTGGAACATATTGGTAAAAGAAATATAATTAAAGTAATTGTTTCCAACATACATGCATATTTTTGTTTTAATTACTTCTCTAAAAATTTTGTAATCTTGTTCTGTATGTAGTCAAAGAATTAAAGTGCATTTGTAAAAATCTGTAATCAAAAAGCAGAATTGTCATTAATAAATGTTGTACACCTGGGTCTCTTTTTACGCGGACTTATTTAACACGATTTTGAAGTTACGCGATTCGTGTTTCACTGGAAGTCGATTTCCGATAATGTGCTATTACTTTAAATAATAAATTTCGCACACTTACGTTATATTGAAAGTAATAGCACATTATTGGAATTCGACTTTCATCTTAGTAATTTCAATATTTTCAGTGTTTTATAATAGTAAGATTTTATGCAATAATGAAATTAAAATCATGATTTCCACATTTTATGTATACATATATTAAATATTACAAGATTATAATGTAAATTTGTTCAAACATTGTGCGTGTTAATTTTTCATTTTAAATCACATTCTGTTTTTACTTTTTAAAAAAGAATGTAATCAATTATTATTTTCTTATTAATGACACTAATCATTAATGTGCTCTTAAATTCCAATGAGAGCTAAATGGTTGTACGTCTGGATATCGCGAGTTTCGTAAACAATTAATAAAATCATTGTCTCAAAGATTAATTACTAATTACGTTGTCACCAGAAAATCATAATAATTAAAACATGTATAAAAAAATGTAAATTACTGTAAATTATGCATAAAAATATTATTATTTTGAATAAAATTAAATATTATAGTTAAAAAAAGTTTGTCTTGTATCAATTTTTTTCAAATTTGAAATTTTTTATTAGTCATATTTTATTTCCGTATTTTTTTTTTGCGCGAATTTTAAAGTAATTTTACATTGGTGCTTTGCTTTTATGCGAATTTTGAAAAATCACAGACCGCATCCCCCCTTTTTCAATGTAAGTTATGTCTATTTTTGCGCGATTTCGTTTATGCGTGTTTTCTGAGGAACCTATCTATCACGTAAAACGAGACCCAGGTGTAATTAAAATGTCATTTGTTTAGATAAAATAAGATTTATTTTGAATTAATATCTGTTAAAACAAGTGATCTGAGAATCCTAAGTATTAAAATCCTGTTATATAGAGTTTAAACAAAGAAAAAAAATAGAAAGGAATGTTTATGATTTAAATGATTAACTCAAATAAAAGGTTGACTGACTCATACTTCTCAGGGGGGTACCTGAATTGGTACTGTAATGAGTGAGGGATAGGTTTTGGTCAGTGCTGTGGAATTCATTCATTCTTTCTTTTCTTCCTTATTCGTTCACTACGGGTCCTGAATTCTTTAGTCATCCAGACCCTTAGAGAGATTCATTTTCTTCCAATTCATTAGATTAGAACTATCGCTGATATCCCTATAAGAGATTGATTATGCAGTTCTTTTAAAAACTAATGACCTCTTATAGATATGGTTAACCTTTCAGAATAGCAGATGGAGAAATGTTAATGCTGAGGGAACCTTAACATCTTGTCAATAGAATTATTGCATTATGCTATGGAAGTCACATGGTAAAGCTGCAAGAAGAAAAATTAATGCTGGAGCGATAACATCCTGAAATTTCTATGATTATCCATCCAACAAGAGAGAAGAATATGAAGCAACTCACCATAAGTTCCAGCAAAATAACAGTGGGGTCATCATGCTATGGAAGTCACTTGGTAAAGCAGCAAGAAGGAAAATTGATTAATGCCGGAGCAATAACATCCTGAAATTTCTATGATTATCCATCCAACAAAAGAGAAGAATATGAAGCAACTCACTATAAGTTCCAGCAAAATGACAGTAGGGTAAACAACTAGCCGGTGCATCCACCCTTTTTCTGTCCAATTCACCAACATGTGACCATGCCAGTTCCGACCAGCCATGATGTTGATAAAGTCCACCTTACCTATGCTTCAATGACATGAAATCCATGCCACATGGCCAGATAACTTGAAGCCCACTCAATGCCCAGTCAGAAAAAGTCAAAAGATGCCTAAATAAGTTTATTTTCCAATTTTCATATATAGTTAATTGATTAACTGTTCTAGTTCCAACATTTAGGAATATATTTGTTTATTAATCATTTAAAAAAAATGTTTATAATGCATACTAGATTTTACGGTTATAACAAATATAATAATATGGCTTTTACTTAAATCTTATTATTCATTATTTTCACCCCAAATGCCAGTAATATAAATCCTAGATACATTACAATGATGGTTTCATAATATTATCTCTCAAGCAACAGTTACAATCATTTTTTTTTCTTATGTCTTAAATTTGTCATATACATATATATGTGTGCACATCCACTTGATATATATATATATTGGTGAATATGATACCTCATGCTGAGACTCAACATATTTACCCATATAGCCCTTAAGTTGTTATTGTCAATGTGACACCTTATGTTGAGTGTTAATGGGTTTATTTTATTGTAAACTATTCATTATATCTACAATGGTTTGTGATATATGTTTGTGCTGGCGTACATATATATAAGAATTCGTCATTTATGAAAGGGCAAACATAAATGCAGCACTTCATGTGGTATTTATTCCAATGTTACCTCACTGGAATATGTTTAAACCATAAAAGCTACAATTAGTTACGTAGCGAAATATTCTTATATTGCAAATATATGTATAAGCTCATTTTGTTTTTATTTATTTAGATAAAGCGGGGGTTTGGGGTTTAACACCATAATTTGAAGTACATTCCTTGTTACCTAATAAACATGGTTCAAATCACTTAAAGTATGCCGTATTTACCAGGGAGGGGGATGTAGAAAGCTCAGACCACTTCCATCATTAGTGTAACATTTATTTATATACAGTACAAATACATTGGCATTTGGTAAAAGCTAAAAAAATAAAAGTAAATTTAGATTTTTTTTAGTATAATTTATTTTATTTTTTTTAAAAAAAAAAAAAAGTACAATGAAAGTTAAATTATTCTTTCGTATTTTTTTTTTTGTAATTAGAAATAAAAGTAGAATTGGAGAGAACAAAAGAATTCCAAAAGCAAGTAAAAAGATAAGCTAAAAGAAAAATATTTTGGCTAATTAAAGATGGACGAAAAACTTGATAAGAAAAGAGAACTTTATAATGTAAATTTTATAAAGAATCTACAAGATTATGAACCAAAAAAAAACACCATGATAATAACATGCGCAGAAGTCTGAAAACTGGGCCTCTAGTATAAAAGGCAGAGGTCAGTTTGAAGAACTTCTTGTTTCGTTAGTCTCTCTAGTCGGTCCTGGATAACAATAATACATCCAGGATTGCTCTACACTGAAATAATTCGGCATGTCGGAGTGAACCGGAGCTTATGCGGACATCGTGCCTGAAGATGTACACCAGGAAAAGTCTTTGTGACCGACTAGGAGAACGGACCACAAGATCAAATAATAACCCAAAGGCCGAGCTCATTCTACCCAAAAAACTATGCATAGTTATCTACAACCATCGTGAATTCACTAAACTTACCGATAAGTTATGCTTCATTACTCCTGATTGTGACCAAATTAAACGTTTTTAAACAATTTCTAAAAGTATGTTCAAAAAATCCCGATAGACATTAATTTTCTTGTACAAGAGACATTCATTTTTAAGGAACTTTCTAGAAGAAATTTGGAAGTGAACAGTAATTGTAAAATTGTTTTTTATTAATTGATTCATGTCTGAATTAAGTGTGTTCTCTCCAATTTATTTGATAAATAATTTACTTCAAACATTTTTTTTTATTTATTAGAATAAAAATATTTCTAATACCAATTTTCATTTGTACGTTATTAATAATAATTATTATTTTTTATTGTTAAATTTATTATTAGTTTAATAAGATTTAAAACGTAATCTACCTTTGCCAATATGTTGTAGGTTCCAGGAAAAATAATATTTAAAGATAATTCTAGTTTACGGTAGAATTACCAATTCTTAAAATCTAAGACCGATAATTTTAAAAATATTTTTTCTTTTTAATTTGCGAGATGCTATGTGACAGTTTCAGTGGGTTCTTGTAGAACTCTGGCGCCTTTCAAATAAATTAAAAACTGATTTTCGTCGATAGCATAATTCTCAACAATTACTAGGCTGAGTTGATCAGGAAATATAGCTATGTTTTTTTAGAAATAGAAATACAACTTTCTTCTTTTTGTCATAACTTGATCAACTCGCACATTTATAATGCGTATAGAGGCCTAGCAAAATGGAAAACGTTATATTAGTAACCATTGTAAATAATCTTAGGGATTTATTAGTATTCATATAAAATATACTTATTCTCATTTATTTTTAACTCAACTAATATATATAAATGGGTTTGCGATAATATTTTTTTATTATTATTCGTTATTATACCTTTATAAGTATAAATCGGTGGTGGGCATACAGATATTGAAATAAATCATGATATCAATCACCTTTTTGTTTTGTTTTTTTCTTTTCTTTCTTCGTATTATTTTGACAAAAACTTTACTCTTGGCTTATCAACCTCATACCGTCCTATTTAACTTACCCATTGAAGAGCCTAGATGTAGAGTATACTGAGCCAGCCAAACGGGGTATCACTCTACCGGGGAGGGGGGTGTAAATATTTGCTCTTGTGCTCTGTTATATACATATTCGTAAAGTCAATAATCTAGTCTATGGTAACTGCATATCCTTCTGGGGGGGGGGGGGATACTTTTCTAGGAGTGGCACTTAAAAGCTATCAGTAAACAGGGCTTTTCAAAGATATGTACTCTGCCATAAGACTTAACATAATTAGCAGAGTCATGTTAATTCCCCTCTCTAACAGTTTATACACATTATTCTTCAATAGAAAATTTTCTTGCAATCGATTATTTAAAAACTTTTATTTGTTTATCTACATATTATACAAGTAAATTCAAATTAAATAAGAAATTGCATTATTATCCAATGACTATTTTCCATGTTACTTTTGTACATATGTATAATTTTCATAAAAAGATAAAGGATTTAATTTTTTCCAATAAAAAGATTTTAAAAAGCATTTTTTATTTCAAATTTTAATATCTTTTGCTATTATAAAAATCAACATTTAAATTTGAACAACCAAAATTAAATACAAATATTTCAAATGAATTATATTATATTAAAAATATTATTTAATAAATGATATTGTGAAAAGAAGTTAATCCATTAAAATATAATAAAAGAAACTTGTTGAAGGCATATTACAGTTTATAAACAGAACTATATGAAGTAAATATTTCATTTACATATGACTGTTTATAATTTATAAATATTAATTCATTTTAAAAAAATAAGAATTTTATAATAACTATATAAAAACTATAATTTGCTTTCATATATATATATATATGTATGAGCTATTATAATTTCCCAAAATTAAAAATAATCATTTCCCCAGTGATTAAAGCTTTGTACTAACAAAATATAGACACAGAATATTGTAATTTCTAAAGAATATTTATTAAAATTTTACAGCAGTGATTAGATTATATGATGAGGCTAATAAGATTCCATCTTTCCAAAAAATTTTACAGCAGTTTTAAAAAATATTTTTAAGTGGAAAGCTAAAAAAAAATTAAAATACATGGATTTAAGCTTAGCTAGATTTTGCAGATGATGCAGTTTTTTGTTGTTTTTTATTGCAAATAATCCTTCAGAGCTCTGGGAAATATTGCAAGACTTATCAAATGAAATTAACAAAACAGATCTAACAATAAATACAAAAAAACTGAAGTAATGTTCAATGGACTTTTTCAGAAAAATAAAAATTGATAATCATGAATTATAAGATAACAATCACAAATATCTTGATCAGATTATTAACAGAGATGAAGCATAAGGGGTTAAATTAATCATAGAATTAAATGTAGATGAAGTGCTTTTGATGGAAGTCATTTAATAGTAAAAAGAGAATATATTAATGAGTCTGAAAAGAAAGATTTTTTAATAGGTATATTTTACCTGTTCTTATGAGACATGAACACTTAATAGAAAAGTAGAACAGATTTCAGATCACTTAACAAACTATGAGAAAAAGCATATTGGGGATAATAAGAGAACAACCAAAAAATAATATATTATTTCTGCGAAAGAACATACACTTAAGAGACATCATGGAATAGTATTGGACATACTGCTACAAGAGAGTATAATAGTTGGTCAGTTGAAGTCTTAAACTGGATGCCCAAGTGATTGGAAAAAATTTGAGATATAAAAAAAATTGTTGATATGATGAAGAGAATAATGACTTTGGATTAGAGAAGAAACCATCATCCTACAATGGACTAATAATATTTGAAAATGATAATGATATAATTTCATTGTACTAAATATATGATATCAGAATAATAGTAAATTATTAATTAATATTACCAAAAAATAATTTCTTTCAGATTTAATTACTTATATTAATTTAACACAATACATATGACTTGCATCTTTTTTCTTTTTTTATATTTACAGTTAAGCTCCATTACCTAGCATTCAATTTTACATCAATTTCTAAATATAATTTACTACATATTTATCTTGTGAAAAAAGTGATTTCAATAGCATTTCATTACCATAGTAAAATTTCTATTTTACCTATTAATAAAAATAATCTTAAAATTGCTATGTAAACAAAAAGATCAATGCTGTCTCAATTATATAAAAATAACAACAAAAAAGTTAGATGGTCGAAGAAATGAATTTCAATGCAGGTTTAAAATCATGATATTTTCCAGTTTAAATTATAAATGGTTGTTTACTCTTAGCATGTTGAAACCACTTGAGGGTGTAATTTTTATGTAAACAAAACAGAATTATAATGTTACCGGGCCATTGTTCTCCCCCCCCCCTCCCAAACTTTAAAGTGCTTTTTTTTTATATTTACAATAAAATCATAAATAATGAAATTTATCTAAAAGAAATAAAAAATACATTGGATAAACCTTTTTTTTTAAATTATTTTTCTAAAATGAAATTTGTAATTTTAACAAGAATAAAAAAATAAAATAAAAACAATATCATCACGGCGACGCAAATCAAATTTTAACATGAAGAAAAAGAAATAATTTTTCCAAAACAAAAACATCGTGGCCACGCAAATAAAATTGTTAATTTTAACAAGAATAAAAAGAAATAATTTTTCCCCAAAACAACATTGTGGCCACACAAATATTATTTGTAATTTTAACGAGAATAAAAAGAATTTATTCAAAACAACATCGTGAGCAAAAATAAAACTGGTATTTTCAATTTGTCTCGCGATTTATCTCATGCAAAACGTGAATTTTAGCATGATTTCGTAAAAATCACGCTTACACCTCCCCTTTGACGAGTGATTAGTATCACCCTTGTCTAGAGAAATGGGATAAAGTTTCCACAATTTTTATTACCTCATACTACATCATTGGATTTGGAAAATAATGACTTGGACATGCAAATTTGAAGACTTTTGACAGTCTCAATTACAGACATCTCACGAAATATTGTAGTGAAATTTAAAATGGGATTGTTCATATAAACTGCGTAACACTAAGTTTACCGTAAGCGGCAATGGACGCTACGGCCGATAATAAACATCAGACTTCTGCTGTAAATACATCTACTGTTAAATGTTAAGAATGGGATTGTTCATATAAACTGCGGCAGAATAATACATCCTATTTCTGTGCTGTAGCATACAAATAGTTACCGCTGTAACACAAAGTTCACTGTAAACGACAGCATCCTGTGGCAAAATAAATGTCCTATTTCTGTGCTGTAGCATAGATAATAGGCGCTGCAGACAAGTAAACGGAATATTTCTATGCTTAACCATTGGAATAGAACGTTATATAGTGGCACGGCCACTTAAGCAGCATATTTCTGTGCATTTGCATGGAAATGACACCCTCAAGCGGTTTCAACATGCTAAGAGAAAACAACCGTATAAATTTACAGTCATGTATATCACATACAATCTACAGACAAATATTAATTATTTGAAAAAAATAAAATATATATTTTATAAATTATATTGATAAAATTATAATCATTATCATTAGAAATTCATAAATATGTACTATTACCATTTGGTTGCATAATTGTACTAAAAGAATAAATATAGTTGGCAGCATGCCCCTCA
The DNA here is from genome assembly GCA_028023455.1 of Epiperipatus broadwayi. NCBI lineage: Eukaryota > Metazoa > Onychophora > Udeonychophora > Euonychophora > Peripatidae > Epiperipatus > Epiperipatus broadwayi. The sequence continues at coordinate 440,765 of JAQFVV010012498.1, forward strand.
AGTTTAGTTTAAAAATATTTAATTAATGGAGAAAATAATATTTAATTTATTCATGCATATTTTTTTATAATAATAAGGGGTCTTCAATTAATTAAATATTTTAAATCCCAAAATGATAGTATGCAAATTCTCAAACATTAAATTTGTTAAATAATATGATTTTAATATGTGAATATTTTAATGAGTTAGATGGGAGAGAAATTTATAAAATGCAATAAGCAAGTTGTTTTCTCTTTGTCTCTTTTCAGTAATTATAATTAATTAGTAGTTTTAATTTAAACTATAAAAATGTACTAAGAGAAAAATATTTTTGTAAATTATTTTAATAAATATTAATTTTAATCTTCATGGAAAAATAGTTTTAAGTTTAATAATATTTTTAGAAAAGAAAAAAATAAGATTTTAATTTTTAGTAAATTTTATTTTTAATTAGTCAGAGTTGTTGTTTAATCTTTCATTTTCTCTTTATCTCTCTTCATTACAAAAAATTAAATGTGTAATTATTGATTATCTTGTTGTTTTTTTCAAGAATTTTTTTTTCAAGGGAATGTCAAGAATTTTATAATATAAGTTAATTTAAGTTCTTAACTTGTTTTTCAATGTCACAGTTTAAGAAGGGAAATAAGTGAACAATTGTGTTTGTAAAAATGCACCTAATTGGGTGTTATAAAAATTGTCATATTTGAGACAGATTGTGATTGGCTTGTAAGCAAGATTGTTCTAGAAAAAAATAATAGAAATGTGAATATCTTTAACTGAGAATAGTTGCATTGATCTTAAATCCTGTTCTCTTTAGTCATCAGTGCACCATACTTTCTGATGTTGAAGAGTTTACATTTCATGTACATTCCATGTATTTATATTTAGATAAAAATTAGACTTATAATAATTATCTTAGTAATACCACTGCTCTTTGCATTATTATTACTATTGTTATTATTTCTACTGCTGTAATTAATAATACATCACACATGAGTAGCCTAGCTAGACTGTTTGAGACAGACTATTTTGATTTTTCTAGGTCCTACTTCCATGATAAACAGAGGGATCTCTAAGTAGAGGGCTACCTAAACACAATCTTTGCCATTTGAAACTCCAGTTTCACTCAATTTCAGTTCCACATTAACCCTTTAGTGATTGTACTGCCTCAAACAAAAATCACAATAAAGATTTCCAGCCTGAAGTCTGTTGCTATAATTACTTTCTTAATTCTTGATGGCTTGATCTTTAAAAAAAATTGGAATTAGAATTGTCATGTGTGTAGTTAAAAAATGGAATGTTGCACAAACACAATCCCATTGTCAGTTTGTATAAGATTTTATTAATAGCATTAGAAGTTCATGATAACTAAGCACCATAATAACTTAAGTAATTGAAGAAGGAAAATAAAAGATTATGTATCAAAAATAGAACTAACATTCTATCCTACAAAGCACTTGGTCAGATACTGTTTATTTGTTATTCATAGTTGGCTTTCATATTTAAAGGTTAGTCAGCTATTTCCATTAAGTTGAACTAAATAGAGTGGATTAAAATATAAAAAAAAACAATCTAATTTAAAAGAGTGGTTATGAAAAAGCAAAAATTGTGGCAATTCAAAATTAAATAACTGAATATGATATGAAAAAACACATACCAAAAAAACCATTGATATTTATAATTTAAATTAATCTTTTATTCCAAAAAGAAATACCAAAGCAATATATAACCTGTAACTGATCTGAATGTTCACTAATAGTTTTGGAAGCAGAAACTGTGAACAAATTTAATTTTTGCTCTGCAACACAACATTATAATGAATCACACAATGTTTTATACATTGCTAATATTTTATTTGGAACACATTTTGCCACGTTTATATATATATATAAAAATATTGAAATAAATTTTTACAAATTTTATAGGATATTTTTTGATAAACTATGTATTTTCCCAAGAAATAGAGATCACTTTTTCTTAAAAAATTCTTGAGAAAATACAATGTGTGAAATACGTCTATAAATTTGTGTTTCACATATTGGTTTGTATAGTCATAATAAAACTTGTAACTTTTTTTATTGTTTTCTGAACAAAAAATTATTGACAATACTGTAACAGTACAAAAAATGGGTTAATAAAGGAGAAAATATAAGGTCCCGCAATTGGGTAGCCGTTTGTAATAGTAAACCACTTTAGGGCTGAATTATGAGGAGTTGGGAAACCATCATCTCGAAATAAACAAAATATAAAATTAAATGTAAAAGAAATAATAATGAATATAAGCATGAGAGAGCAGCAAAAACAAATACTAACTATAATTCACCAGTATTGCAGAATAGAATAATCATTCGTCATTACAAATGGTCAAAAAAATCAATCAACCTTGTGACTGGATTTGAAATGGATCTACTAGAGACCAGGCAAATTATTTAATCACTGACAAACTAGGACAGCAATACAACACAATAATTTGGATGCACAGACTCAGATGCTAATACATCAGAATGAATAAAAAATCAAATAATGATAAAGTACTGAAACATGCTGACCATCATCAATGTCCTGGCGATATAGTAGCACCATTAATGGATTGGCCAACTATAAATTTAATTTCTAATTAATAATAAATAAAATGCAGTGCCTGAACTTTAAAGTATATACTTTTGTGCCACCCAGGGTTACCAAAAGTCCAAAAACCAATCTAAACCCCTAATCATACAACTTACTGTTATACTCTAACCTAGCTCAGAAAGCAAAAACTCTATAGATTATTACTGTGAGCAAAAGATAAATAAATAAATAAAGCAGTTTATTCTAAACCACTTTAAATAATTCATAAGTTTATCCTACTATAAGTAAATAATTTTAGTGGGATAATTTTTTTAAAAATCCTAGAACACTAAGCTGTTTGAAATAGTTACACATGCTGACAATTAATATAACAGGAATTGGAAGGAATAAAGACTAAAAAATATTTTAAAACAATTATTTAATAACTAATTAATTAATAATAAACAAATGAAATTAACATGATAGTATGACATTTTAAACATTCATTTCATCAAAATATATAATTTCATAAAAATTATATTAACCAGTTGACTTCTATTCATTAAATTAAATTTTAATTCATAGTTATTTCTTTAAAATAACCAAAAGTTAGAAAAACAACATCTTCAAAAAAAATCAAAGATTACAATCTTTGACTTCACTTAATTAATTTTTTGTTAAGTTTTAAGACAGAAAAATGAATGAAAAGGAAAAAACATTCCAAAAATTAAATTTTAATTTTAAAAAAAATGAATGGATTAAAAAAAATATATTTTACAATTTGAAACATTAATAAAAATATTTAAAATTATCAATTCTTACACACACAAAAAAAAGATTACTTTTATATAAGGCAAATATATTTTTTTTCTATTAATAAAAATGCAGTGTGTACATAAAAAATATCTTTAACCATGGTTTGATCCTGCTGTGGAGTCTTTCCCAATAATAATTTCCAGCTTTCCAGTTGCGTTTTCCTCTTCAAGGCTTTTCCACATGAACATGATTAATTTGTTCTTTTTCTGGTATGCAGCATTTCCAGGTTAAAAAATAGTAAACCCTATCCATTTCTTTCCACTAAAATTTCCAAGTATTCCCAACACATACAGAGACTCATGCTCTTAATTGAAGACAAAGTTGCAGATTACTTTAGGGGTAACTTCTTTTCTACATTTTATTCTAGTGAAGGCAGGCTACATGAAGAAAAATGATGTCTAGCTGTTAGCTGAATTTAGTACATGGTTTTCATTGTAAAAACCATTTTTATGACTAAGCTCATAGTATGCTAAAAGCTTGTTTAAAACTTCTGCTGTATTATTCAATAGCTTAGTTAAGACTTCTGCTTCTTTCTTCTTTAGCAGCTGGATAAGATTATATATACATATTTGGAAAGATGGGTCAGTTAATTAAGGAGAATTCATGATTTGGATATCCTGTAAAGTCTAATTTAATTTCTTTTAGAGCTCATTTTATTAGTGTCTATGGTCCAACCATAGACTGCGAGGATTTAGATAAGAGAAGTTTTTATTTCTTGTTGGATAGCATTATTTTAACCTGTTAAAAGATTATTTTTTTCTTCTTGGAGATTTTAATGCACATGTTAGTATAAATAATAGATTTTGGCTAAAAGTTATGGAAATAATGGTATTGATGCTGTAAATTTAAACATTTTATTATTATTATTGAATTTTTCACAACACAAGAATTGATTATCAGAAACACTTTTGTTTAGGCAGAATGCTATAAAGAAACATGGATGCATCCATACTCAACATTATGACTAATTCAACTTTAGATGCTATGTTGTTGTTTTTTAAAAAAAAATGTAAGTAAATTATCTCAGAAATTAAAATTTATATGCAACTAATTTAATTATCAATTAAAAAAAAAAAAAAAGAGAATTTATTTGATATAAAAATAATATTTAAAAAAAATCAAACATTTTTTATTATCTACACATTTATTGTTTTTTTATGTAAATAAATGTATTCTTAATAATTTATTTAACTAAATTAAATATGCAAATAGTAAAAATTGATTTATAATTATTTAAATAACTATTTGCAACAAAAATGTTCATTGTGTATCAAAAAAATTTGTTGAGGAATCACACACTGATCTTATGAGTTGTTTGTTTGGTGTATTGCAGTGCTATTTTTAATTTTTTCTGCTGCAAATTTTTCTTATTGAAGACTTCAATCAATACCCTGCCTATCATATTCTCTCAATGAAAGTAATCAATATTGCATTTATTGGAATATAACATTAATAAAATTTGCTTATCTTATAGCAATCATGCTCAAATTCACCATAATATATATAAAAATTTTGTGTACAAACCTAATCAAATGAAGATCTTGCTCTTATAATTTCTTCTGCAGCAATTTTTTTAAAAAAAAGACTTCAGTTAATGAGATTAATCGATATTGCATTATTTGAAACTTCACATTAACAAAATTTGCCTATCATATAGCAATCATGGTCAAATACACAATAAAATGTTTTTTCTATATAAGCCTAATTAAATGAAGATTTACTTTTATAATTATAAATTCAATATTACTACATTCAGCACGATAAATAGCTTTATGATCTTGCTATTGTATTCCAGTCCCTTTATGTTACATAGTTAAGATGTCAATTTCTAATTTACATGTAATAAATTTGGCAGAACAATATCTCTATACAAATAATGTAGCTGATGTCAAGACCTAAAATAGTAGCAAATACAACTCCACTTACTTTCCTCAGACTATCAATTTCACTACTGGCCAAAAAAATAATCTATCATATCTAAGTGTTATTTAAACATATGGTGGAGCTACAATAACCATTATATTTTATTCCAAGTCGACCTTGTGTAAATTGTATATCATATATAATAGCTTATATTTTGTTGAATAAGCTTAGATTCCAATTCAATATGTATTATTTATTATACTATAAGTGGGCAGTACTTTTCACTACCCACACCTTCATACACCAACATAAAACAGATGCTTTTTTCATATGTATAATATAAATATATAAATTAAGAAAATATAAACAAAAATTAAAAAAAAATATATAATAAAATAGTTATTAATAGTAAATTGAGAAAGCACATTTACATATATATATATTGTAACAGTATACCTTTACATTATCTTAAAATTATTATAAAACAAGATCATAAATAAAAATTGATTTCATTAAAAACTAAAAGCCAAAAATTAAAAGAGTTATGTTAACATGTACATATCGCACAGATGGAAAACCTTAAAACTATTTTTTTTTTAAAAAAAAAAAGTATTTGAAAGTATTTTTTTGTAAAAAAAAAAATAATAAAGATATAAAAATTGATATTTTTGAAAATAGAAATAATGTTGATTTCTATAATCTTAGAAAATGGAAATGATTGTTTTATTAATTAAATGATTGTTTTAAAGCACACTAGCCCTTGGGGCACTTGAATAATTAAATGGTCAGATAAGAGAATAAAAAGAAATTAAATGACCAATGCAAGCACGAAGTATGTAAATGGAACATGAGAGCCAGTGACATCATATTCGATCGCTCTGGAAAAAGCTGATAAGAGGTTAATAAAAATATAAAACCCCAAATATTTAAATTCAGTGGATTATTGTTATTGTTGTCTTAGAGCTGACTTTTAATCTTCATATGAACTGCAGCTGTATTGCAGACTTCACGATGTAGGAATCTGCAATAGATTTAATTTCTTGACAACCAGCTGATGCCTCTCCATGATGGTATGGACCAAAAGGAATGGCAAGTAGCGGCTTCATACGTAAGTGATCATGAAGATGGACCTCTAAATCTGCAGAATCCATAAAATATAAACTTTTACCAATTGAACTTTCTTTTAAATAAATATATCTTCAATAAGTAGTCAATCCATAAAAAAAAAAAAAAATAATAATAATAATAAATGGACTCTTATCTGATCAAGAATAGAACTCTAAATCAATTATTAATATTTATTTTGCTATTTCAATCATTTCCATTTTTATTTTTTTATTTATGTTTGTATTTAACTAGGATATTTATTTTTATCTGTTAACTAAAATGTATTAAATTTAAGTTGGGTGTAGATAGCTGCATAAATTCATTAACGTTTAGTTATTTTTTTTGATTTTCATATGATTAATATATATATACATCGGTAAATATGACACCTCATGCTGAGTATCCAAATGTATTTATTCATATATTTTTTAAGTTATTGTTGACAATGTGGCACTTTATCATGAGTGCCATTGGGTTTACTTTATTGTAAATTTCCCTCAACAATTCTCAATTAATAACTTTATATTTTAATTGTTTATGTTTATTTTGAAGGAGTTTAATTTCGGGCTATTTGTCTCGTAGTTAGGTCGATGCTGTTGGAGGGATGTATGGATGCTTATATCAATGTAATGTGAAGCGTGTTTAGCATACAGAGCAAAGTGCCCAACTGAATGCATGATCCAAAGGTGTAGTCATTGTGTTGTAATGTACGCAGATGTATTTCCTGCGACATTGACCCTTTTTCAGCAGATCGTCCGCTCTCCCCAATACATAGCATTTCTCTTTAATTATTTTATATACATGATTCCTTCACCAGACAGACGCACATTCCTACACTGGATGAGGATCATGTCCTTCAAATAATATTACACTGTCAGATGCACATTCCTGTCAGCATGGTTACATCTATATATCTGGAAGCAGGCATTGGGTTGGCTACGAACTTTTAGTCTGAGATTGAATGATTGTTTTGAAAAGTTTTTAAATGAGAAATCTATGTAGTCTATCTATACTAGCCTATCTATACTCAACATTCTAAAGTATAATTTATTAAAATATCCATCTGTGTGGGATTACTCCAAATAATTTAAAATTAATATTAAAATCTAAACAAGATAAATTTTATTCCTCAATTTTAAATATTTATATAGATGCATTAATAAATGTTTTTTGTGTTATTACTGGCAGTGGCTTATTATTATTATTTTTAATATTAAAGTTTTATATTAAATCTCTGCGTCTCCATGAGCTAGTGGCAGGGGCTAATGGTCAATATATAATTAATAGAACACAAAGTTGGATCTTTAACTTGCGTATCTGCCTACTATATAAATTTTCCAGGTTCAAATGATCTGGTGGCACCCTTGTACGGCAGATATGGTAAGACTCTGATTCTTCCCCAACCGTTATAATATATATATTGTGTGTGTGTGTTTATTCAATCATATTCAATATAAATATATAATATCATATCTTTTATATATATAAAATGGATTATATTTTTGAAATTTTAAAATCAATAATGTATCAAAATCAACAGCTTCAGGAGATCTTGGAGCCCTGAACAATGCAGATAAGGTAGGTCTCTTTTTCTAGAGAACACAGAATATTTGAAGTATGAGAAGTTGATAAAGATTCATTTTGTTGTGATATTTTTTCTTTTCTTTTTTAATTCATTACAATGATATTTCAATTGTAATAATTCAATTATCTTCTAGTAAAAATGTTTTGTTCCTTCATGGAGGCATTTCCCCTAACTGTACTTTTCAGAGCCTGTGCAGTCCTAAAATACTTTATATTTTTTTTCTAATGCCCACACTGCTGATTCTTTTTCCTTTCCAATTTCTTTTTTCTTCTTCCTCTTCGATGATGATATAACCAGGATTGAATTCTTCATTTGTCATACATATTATATGGCTAAATCTATTTACCATGAGTTCATTTTTGTTAATTTCTCCATTAACCTCTGGAAAGTTTTCATAGCTATTACTGATCTCATTTTGTACAATCTTCCAACAGGAAAATGCAGTTTTTAGTTTTAATTCATCAAGTGCTATTTTTATCAAATTTATTGCATCTGTTGTAATTTCCAGCAATTACATTAATTAAACATTAGTATTGATATTAACAAATAACTAAATCTGATTGATTAAATTTGATCAAACACAAGATGGTATATGTGGTCTTAATATTCAAAACAATCTTATTGTCAAGAGGTTGAATCAAAACAATAACATTTGAAGACAAAAATACAATCTCTGCATATGTGTTGTCCAACAACAGGACTTTAAATCTGATTTTTTTTTCCACACATTTTTTGACTTAAGAGACAAAACAATTGTAAAATCATTCAATAAATAAAATGATTGTAACTCAATTTTTTTTTTATTATGTTGCTAGAATACAGGTAGATAATTTTTATTCTGGTTTTTGAGGGCACATGGATTTTGAGATTTATAAATAACTCCTGTTTTTATCACATCACCTACAGCTTTTCAATAATTTTTTTAAAATTCTAATGAAAATATAGCAAGAGCCTAATTTTTGGCAGAAATGATTTATTCTAATTATTCTGATATTTTTAAGTTCTGCAATGATTTAGAAATTTATAGAGGTATTCTCTCTTTGCACTAAATAGCTTGAAATTATTTGTTCTGAATCCCCAACTAAATTGTTTGTAGAAACTTAAGGTTTCCTGATACAATCCAAACCTTGACAATGTGTTAGGAGCATTCTTACAAATTCATATCATTTAATTATAAATTTTAAGTCGTTTCTGATTTGATCAAAAAAATAATAATAATAAAATCTTTATTCTGATTACAATTTGAGTCATTTCAGTAGTGTAAGCAATTGTGGCATAAATTTGCCTTTTTTTTTCTATTACTTCTCTAACAGATGATTAATTTTTTTAAAGCATGTAGTCCATTTCAGAATATGACTTTTTCTCTTTCATTACTAAATCAATAATTTTCATCTGTTGCTCAATGAAAATAGTTTATGGATTTCCTTGGGTAATTTATTGCTCATTTCATAATTACAAAACATTACTAAAGATATTACTATGTGCTATTAAATATATAAAACTTATGAAGAAAAAAAATACTGTTCATGTGCTAATAATAATGGTACTGAACAACATTTAAATCATGAAGATGCAATTCAATCAATTCACATTGAGATTATTGCATTTAAAGAGAATGCTCCATGATGAAAAAATAGCTGTCACCATACCAAGATTTGTAAAATTTAATAAATTTGTTTACCCCCCCCCCCTATTTTTTTTGTATAGCACATAATTCAAATGGTACATAGTGAGACAGTGTATATTGTGGATTCACTATATATATAATCAAACATTTGAAAAATATATGAAGATTATAATATATCTTTTTTTTTTATGAATATTATAATAAATAAGATTAAAAGCAAAACTTTTGAGGATAAAAAATATGAGAGCAGCTCAAAATAAGGGTACTGTGGTATTAGAGCTGCGACATGAAGAATTATAATCGTTTAATCCTTAAATTAATTAGGTTATATATATCAAAAACATATTTTAAAATCTACATTTTAAAAAAAAAAAACAATTTAAAAAAAAAATACGAAAAGCATTAATGTGAAGAATAGTTAAAATGCGTGTTTAAATCAAATTGAGTGTGCGTTTGCATGTGCATATTCTGCATAATCTATTTTAATACATTGTAAGGCTTACACCTGCATTTATATATGTAATATATGCGGGATTTGAACTCAGACTTTCACACGACCTACAACTCTCAGGGTCATCTTATATTGCTGACTCACCTGATCCCACACATGTTGAAAAGATAAATAATCACAAAGATAAATAATCACCAATAAACGTATTTCGTGCTAAACCAGCACTCATTAAAGTATGAAAATTGGTTATTTTAATATAAAGCTGTGTGGAGATGGTAATCTGAACCAACTGATGTTGGTTTAGCACGAAATACGTATATTGGTGATTATTTATCTTTTCAACATGTGTGTAATCAGGTGAGTCAGCAATATAAGATGACACTGAGAGTTGTTGGTTGTGTGAAAGCCTGAGTTCGAATCCCGCATATATTACATATATAAATGCAGGTGTGAGCCTGTACAATGTATTAAAATAGATTATGCAGAATGCAAACACACACTCAATTTAATTTAAACACTCATTTTAACTATTCTTCACATTAATGCTTTTCGTATTTTTTGTTTGTTAAATTGTTTTTTTTTTTTAATGTAGATTTTAAAATATGTTTTTGATTTAATAACTTAATTAATTTAATGATTAAACGATTATAATTCTTCATGTCGCAGCTCTAATACCACAGTACCAAAATAAGTAATCTTCTAATAGTATAACAATTTTTTTTTTAATATTTAGCTAATACAGTATGCCCAAAATATGAAAGATGAGTGGAAAATAAATGTTTTTATCAAATGATTAATACCATATTGCCAAATACATGAACTGACTGACAGTATTTAAAAAGTCATAAGTATTAGTCAGTTCATATTAAAATAAGGCAATAAAAACATAAACGATGAGATTAAAGAGGGAGAACAGAAACAAAAAAGATGACTTTAAAACCAAGATAGATATGAAACACAGAATATTAAAATATATATATTACAATAGACGTAATAGCATTAAAAAGCAACAACACATAGGTGAGATTGCATGTAAAAAAAAAAAAAAAGTCTAATACCATTGAATTCAAATGTGTAAAAAAGCAAGGGTGAGGTGAAGAGATCTACAAATAACTGGATAACTCATATTTAAAAATTAATAACATCCCATTATAAATACAGTGAAATATTATTTAATTTCTATTACTCTTCAAAAGCTTGATAGCCTTTTATTGATTATTTATAAATCTCCTTTATCCCCAACTACAAAAACTTAAAAATTATTTATAGCATATATATCATTTTATTAATATTCTCAACTTAGAAATGCATATAATATTTTTTCCCCAAAACTAACAAAGAAATTATTGTCTTATGTGATAAGAATTTTAATTGTAATTAATCATCTAAATTAAAGCAAAATGCTTTAATCTTTAAAAATGCTATATACCCTTAATCAAGAATGAGAATGTACCAAACCTCTAAGAGGGAGGAAAAAAGCAATTTTAAAATGATTTCTGTGATAGTGAAGCTACCTATGTAAATTTGCAAAAACTCGAATGATTTTGTGCTAATAGTTTTTATTCACTCAACTACTGAGTAAATACTATGATCCCACAAAACACATTTATCCTTACCTGGGTTTTCAAATGGTTGGATAAAGCCATTTAAGGCAAAATAATATATTACATTGAATGAGAATGATAAAACATAGGCCAGATGAAATATGGACAATTAATATAAACAAAATACACTGTAAATAAGGGTACTTAATATACTTATAACACATCTGCTATAAGAAATATAATAAAAAAGCCTTTTTTTAATTAAACTGTCTTAAGAGGGATTTTGTTCTCTTGGCAATCACACAACTTTAATTAATCCTTGATTTCATGTAGCAACTTTTCTCTTTTTACTTTATTGTCATAAATAATCCCTGTTAAAATTTACTTCATAATATAATTATATCAAGGAGAAGACTTCTATACAATTTTGCTTTTATATATAAGTTCCTCAATAATGCAAGTCTTAATTCTCTTGATCTTTTTATACACTTAATTTATTTTCAGTTAATAGTCTTTAAACACACGCACACATCCCCCCCCTCTCTCTCTCTCACACACAAGAGCCAGTTTTTCTGCTTGAAGACAGATTGGTATAAAAAAATCATGGCTTTCAGAACAGCTAGGTATATACTTGTTTGAGACTGGCAATAAAGATTAGTTATTTTTCAGAATAATAAGTAATTTTGTTAATAAGCTGCTAAGCCAAAGAAGCAATGGCCTTAAAATTTTTTAGAAAAAACTTTCCAAAAAGAATCAAAGACCAATATTTTAGTCCTTCCAACTTTAAATTATTCTACATTTAAAAAAAAAACAACATTATGAATATGACTGAGTTTTTTTAAAGCCTTAAAGAAACCGAATAGGGCAAATTCCTAATGTCCACTCTATATGTTTTTGCCATTGCAGCTGTTATTACTATATGATTATTCATATAGTATATGAACATGGAAGGGATACTCATCCATACACATCATGAGTTTATTGTTTTTTAACTCTGAGTTTAAGATTAAAAAAACACAATGGTCTATCTTTTTAATTGAGTTTTCTTGAAGCCAGCATTAATATGTGTGCAAAAGAACTTTTATTTAATAGATATTTATAATCATAGCAGATAAGATCTTTATTCTCAGGAGACTGTAAAAATCATCAGCCAAGGATGCTATTGGTCGCCAAAGATGGAGGGTGTTAATATTCCCCTACTGCAAATCCAAGCTATCATTTGATAACTTTTTACTTAAATCCTTACAACTGCAGATCTCTTTCAAATAAAGGAAGACTTCATGAATTGTCAGAAGACTTGTCTAGTATTAAATGGGTTATTGTGATATTGAAAAAAAGGTGAAGAGACAACTGGATTTAAAATTTTACTCTCATTATAAGTTTTTAAAAATATGGAAGAACAACATTGTGGAAATTGGCAGTATATCAGATGGAGTGATAAGATTGGTTATTCAATTTAATAAAATGTACCAAATGCAGATAATTCAAGTTTAAAATCCAACAAGTTCTCATTCTGATGAAGAAGTAAAAAAATTTTATATAGATGTATAAAAAGCTTTTGATTAGATCAAAAAAATTTTAAAATTGTCATTGGAGACTTTAATGTTAGAATTAATAAATGATTGAAAAATGAAAGTGCTGTAAATTTGGTTATGATCTTTAGAAGTGAGAGAGAACACAGACCAGTGAAATTTCAGAAAAAAGTCTGTATATTATGTTTCTTTGAGAAAAATCCTAAACAGAAATACACATGGAAGCACTCAAATGAAAGTTCAACAGAATTTGGATTATATTTTGATTAACAGAAAATATGTATTTTCATCAATTAGTGAGATATAAGATACATATTAATACAAAACTGGATACAAAAATTTAAAAAAAATACTACTCACATTTGATATTTATAATTTTCAGAAATATTTAAACGAATTTAAATGAGTACTTGCAAATTGTTTGAAGATATTAACAGATTTTGCATATGACTCAGATTTGAATGAAATCAATAGAAAATAACTAATACAAAAAAAAAAAAAAACTAATACAAGAAAGTAGTAAAATACCAGTAAATTTTCTAGTGAAAAGATAATGCTTGAAAAAAAGAAAAAATATGAAAATATATAAAAATGATCCATTAAAAAGAATTGAATATTTAGTTTTGTAAAATGGTGTGAAAAAGAATTAATAATAAGAAAATATAATTGTAAATTAGCAAAGAAAGCTATTGAAGAGAATAAAAAACCTCAAAAGTGTAAAACAATATTTTGAAATTGATAGAAAACTTATTTCTGCAATAAAAAGAAAAGATGGAACTATTACAAGGGGGGGGGGGGGGTGACATCATGAAATATGTGGAAAAGGTCTATGAAGAATAATATAACAATAAAGATCAAAACGACAAAGTATTCCCTACAATTGCTATATTTTGAGAATTGCTCAGAATTTTAAATAAAGAAGTAACACATGAATTAAGTCTATGAAAAAGCTCCAGGTAAAGATGGAATTATAATCAATATCTTGTGAAAAAATAGTTATATACCAATTGTCTAAATGATAAAGCTGTACCAAACAATTGGAAGAGTTCAATAGTAATTTTAAAACATAAAAAGGGTAACAAAGAAGATATAAAAAAACTACAGACCTATTAGTCATTTATCAGTTCTATACAAAATTTTTACCAAAATAATTACAATTCATTAATTTTGAATTTTAACCAAACAAATGAATAAGCAGGATTTAAAAGTAATTTTAATATAATGCATCACATTCAAGTATTGAGAGAAGTTATAGAAAGGATCAATAAATTTGAGTTGCCATTATATTATGGATTTGTGGATTAGGAAAAGGCATTTGATTCTATAAACATTTCTATACTGATTAAACATTGGATCATAAAAACATAGATCTAGGATATTGTCATATTCTGAAGAATATTTATCAAAATGCAATAGCCATAATTAGATTACATAATAAAACTAGTAATATTAACATTGAGAAGAATGTATGACAGATGATTCTATATCTCCAAAACTTTTTACAGTAGAAGTTTTTTGCGGATTAAATTGAGAAGCTGTGGGATTAAAAATAAATGGAGATTATTTAAGTCATATAGATTTTGCAGATGATGTAATTATTTTTGCAATAATGCTTCAGAGTTTCAGGAAATGTTGCAAAAGTTATTAAATGAAAGTAAAAAAAAAATAAGTCTAAAGATAAATGCTAAAAACCTAACGTAATGTTTAATGGATTTTCTCAAAAAAATAAAATAAAATTGATAATGAAGAGTTAGAAGATGTTAATATTTATAAATACCTTGATCAAATTATTAATATAGATGGAAATGTAATGGATGAAATTAACCATAGAATTAAACTTGAATTGAGTGTTTTTGGTGAAAATAATTTCATATTAAAAAAAATATGCCTATGTGTTTGAAGAAGATTTTTAATAAATGTGTTTTATAAGTTCTTATTTATGGATCTGAAACTTGAACACTTAACTGAAGAATAATACAGAAACTTTGAAACACTCAATGAAGTATGAAGAGAAGTATGTTAGGAATAACAAGGAGGGACCGAAAATAAAATATATGAATAAGAGAACAAATCAGTTGAAACAATTAAGAGTCTGAAATGAAGCTGGGCTGGACATATTGATTGATAGAAGATGGTAATAAATGGACATGTGAGATGGATGGATTAAATAATAAAAATTGCTTGTATGTTGTGGAAAAGATAAAACTGGATAAAACTTGGAGAGACCTTTATCCTACAGTGGAACAATGATGATTGAAAATAATGATGAAAGCTAAATTCCTAAAAAAATATTTATTTGTTAACTAAACCTAGCTCAAACACACAATTAGATTCTTAAATCTTGGAAACATCTTGGAAACTTCTGTTTCCGCTATCATTTAACCTATTCAATAAAACTATCATGAACATTAATTAGACAAAACAACAATCATGAATTCGATAGTGATGATTTACTGTAACAATGTATATATATATATGGTACATAAGTATATGTATATATACAAGTTACATGATATTATTAATAAAGTAAGGAAAAATAAAATTATATTTCAATATTTAATTGTTCTGAAAAAAAAGTTAAAAATCTTTGGAATTAAGTTAAATACTAATTATAACTTATCTTTCTTTTCTTTTGTGTATTAAAATTTAACATATAATTGAAAACAAATTTGTCACAAGATGTAATCAGTTTCTGGACATAAATTCCAGAGTGATTAATTAACAATAATTAACAAATTTCTGTGTAATCAAAAATATAAAATAAAAAATGTAACTAATTAAAAAAAAAAAAAGATTAAATGAATTGATATCATGGGTAAGAATTGGAGCAGTGGGTGGAGTCGGAGAGTATAAATGCTGCAATCGCCTATTGTCCAAAAGAACAGCAATAGCAGCAGAAAAAGCAAAAGAAGGAGCAAAAAGGGAAAGCTAGTTAGTTTTTCCAGGATAGTTGACCAAGGAGTCTATAAGCCAGTTAAAATGACTGAGTCCAGATAGATGAAGCAATCTTCATATGGTTATGTTGAGAGAAAAATTGTTGTCAAACCAAATCTGAGTGTTCGTTCATTTTAAACCACTTGTCTCCTGAACACCAATAGCCAGGTGCAGTAATATATCTCTGACTTGCCTTTGCCAATGTTTTTACCTGCCATGAACTAAATCTGTGGAACCAGAAGTAGCAGTACCCTGAACCAGGAGGAAGCAGTTCAAATGCTACCAATAGACCCATTATGAATCTGACAGGATCAGAAAACAGGGGTGAACCCAGATACTGTATTAAAAAACCTAGGTAAATGTCTAGACATCATTAATAGAAAAGAACTTCTAAGTTTATTTCAAGTGTGAACTTTTAAATTTATTTTCTAGATAGAACTTTTAAATGTAATTTCTAGTGCTAACTTTTATATATGTAAATAAGCACATGATTGTTTAAAATATAGTTTTAATAAGTGTTCATATTTGTGTTTTAAATGTTTAAATATTTCTTATATGTTTTTTTTTTTTATCTTTTAATAAATATATGTAAATTAAAACAGGCAAAAACTCTCTATATAGTAGTACCACTCAGTGTCAACCAGAGTAATCAATGGATGCCAGAAGACTTGTGCATAAAATCCCCATCTAGTGCCTACTCATCCAATATCCCCGACTAGTTTCTGGCTTGTGACCAGAAACTATGGGAATTTTATGCACAAGCCTTCTCGCATCCATTGATTACTGTGGTTGGCACTGAGTGGCACTACTGTATGGAGAGTTTTTGCCTGTTTTAATAACAGTTATGTGTTATCATAAGAAATAGTGATCACATGATGTTGTGTATAAATTATTGGTGTGGTTTAGGTTTCTCTTTCTCTCTTAATTTACCGATGGGTAAATAAATACTTATTTACATAATCTGTGTTATGCCTCATGTTTTAATAGCTAGACAATGGTCAAGTGCTTGAGGCATGTTAATGTCATCTCATGGGGTCCAGTTTAAAGCTAGATGGCACCCATAGGGTTAAAACCCATTATAAATATCCCATGAGATGTGCCACACTTCTTGCAGTCATGCTTGAATAATGGGGTCTTAAAATATAGCTAACAATGTAAAATAATAAATAATAAGTAAAATAGCCATAGAATAAATCATAAAGGAGGGTAAATCCCCATTACAATATATTCCAATCTTTTTAATAAGATTAAGGAAGCTTCATTTTTCTCTAATATTTATAATTCAGAATTCTATTGCTAAATTCATTATATCAGTGCTGCTTATTAATTACAAAAAACTAAAATTCACCATTTCATTGTTACTAATAATTTCTGACTATTGATAGGGCTTGGAGCTATTCATTGAAGAATTGCATGTGTAAATAAGCTCGTCATGAGAAGCATATGAAAGTTAACAAATTTTGGAAAATCATCTTTATGGCTAACTTGTTATGACAGTACTAAAGTTGATCATTCTGAACACATAAGTAACCAAACACATCATACCTTTATAATAGATTTTCTTTTAGAATATGAAAAACATATTTTTTTTACAGTTATATTAAATCCAGTATCATTTTTGACAGTGTGATCATTTACTGACTTGGAATATATCTCTAGACAATAAAAAATCAATGTAACAAATAGGAAAAATCTCTACTATGTATCTCAAAATATCTCGTTCATGCATTTCTTATTCAAGCTTTATCTGATTTCTAAAAAGATAAGTTACAAAATAAAATTAAAGATTAAGCGTATCAACTATTAATACTGAATTTCTTAATACTTTTCATCTTTCTAGTTTTGTAACAACATGCAACTTACATCTCACTAATCAATGATCTCCACCCATGTTCAATCTATTAAAAACATTATAACTTTAAAATAAATATTTTTACAAATCAAAAGATAATCCAGTTCTGGTGTAGTTATTTTGGTTGTTCCATGTTCATTTCCATTTAGTATTTTTCTCTTAAACAGTTTTTCTTTTCTGCAAACTCTTTTAAGTATGTGGTCTATTTCTTTTCTTACACTGTAGTAAAATTTATTTGCAACAATTTTATTTTGTTGTTGTTTATCAATTCTATTAATAAAATCCCCCGTAACAATTTTAAAATGTTGTTGGATCTGATCAAAAGCATTTTGTAAACCCACATAAAAATCCTCTACTTCATAACAATAAAAACTTGTTGGGGCATAAACCTGAATTATCAGCATTTGATATCTTTCATTAGATTGAATAACTTTACTTTGCTACTTTATCTAATATATTATCATTCTCCATAATGTTCTTCCACTTTTTATTTATAATGAATCCCACTCCATGTGTACTTCCAATATTTATTTCTTTATAATCAAGTACATGTCTACTTTTAAAATTAATTGTCACTACGCCAGCTTTTCCAATTTATGTAATCTTTTTTCATTAAAAAGCAACCTGCAGTTATAAGTATCTAAATGAAAGATCATCATCAAATGACAAACTGGGTCTGTATCCCAAAAATTCTAACACTCTCTGCCCTTGGCCATCAACTACATTAACTGTGGTTACTACAGCAAGTCTGTCCAACCGTTTGCCATTTCTGGCCTACATTGAACAAAAAAATATTGTTTTGGATCATATACTTAATATAAACATTACCAAAAGCTGATAAGGAAAAAAGTCCTTATATAATAATCATAATTATGCAGTAGCCCATTCAAAGCCTTTAAATATCATTGAGCAGTTTGTAAATTTGTAATCACTAATATACAAAATGTACGTTTTTAAGTAATAAAGTGTCATTGATGTTTTTTTATATTATAAAAGAGAATGAACCTAAAACTTATGGAATATTTGGCATTATATATTTGAGAATGTACACACTTTTATTTAGTCATAATGCAACACCTATTCACAAAATGATCTCATAATGTTTTAAGCAAGCTTACGATTTTGTGTTTGGGCAGCCACCCTTGACAACATGTAAGCCTATGGGTCGAACATTCCTAGTTTATAGCTGCCTATTAAGGGCCATAATTTAGTTTTGCCTATCATGATTGTAAACATCTATTTTTTTTAAAAAAAAAAGACAGATCACTTTCACCACATTCATTCTGTCTTCAAGAAAACCCAAGTAATATTTCAGTTAAAAGTTATGAGGCAACTAAGAATAAAGACCATGGTGTTTTTTAATTTTAAAGTCAAGCCAATAAACTCACAATGCTGCCTGATTTGTGTTAGTGAGCAGCCATCCTTGTTCATTTACAAAATAGATAATCATACAGTAACAACAACTGCAATGACAAGAGTATATAGAGTAAACATTAGGAGTTTGCACAGCTCAGTTTCTTTAAGGCCTCAAAAAGAAATCGAAGGTCTCTTTTGTTAACAGCAAAATCCTTTCTGCAACCACCTGTGCTTAATTATTAAAATTTGGTTTTAAGATTGGTTTTCTATGGGTGTTTATTATATATATTGAAACGATTGGATCCAAACTCAATCCAAGTTTCATGCCCTATTTAGCACTAACCTGAGATCAAACCTGATCTCTACCTTTTTAATAGTAAATTTGTTTGATGGACAGTTTATATTCATACACACACCAAGTCTATTTTTCTTTCTTTAGCCTTTTTATATTCATTTAATAATGAATGTTTTAATTTTACTTTAATTTCTATAATAAGGTTTAAATAATGTTAATTCTAATAAAATAAGATTTATTTATTACATATTTTTGTGTGTTGATATTATATATATATGCACATATTTTAAATATTAATAGTAAAGTCCGTTAAATAGATTTGCTTAAAAACTACTTATATATTTTTCTATTAAATTTTAGTGATTAAAAGTCACATTCTTTTGGATAAATCTGGAAAGTCACGTAGGCTACTCAACAAAGGGACTTATCTTAAATTAATTTTATTTTATCTTAGTAATCCATTTGCGAACTAAAAATGGATTCTTAACAAAAGACTTAAAAGATTTATCAGAAGAGTGTATCTTAGAATCACAATAAAGCATATTAATTTTAAATGAATGGACAGAACAATGCTTGAAGCTATGGAAAGATAGAATATCCTGGAGCAACGCTAAAATAGTATAAATACCCCCCCCCCCCAAAGAGAGTGATAGGAATCAGATTACTATAGTGAACGAGTTGCAGTTTGAATCTATGTCGGTATATTTTATGATTTAATGTACGCAAAAATGTAGGCTAAGGTCGGGGCACACAGTTGTTGTTCCCCGAGCCTTTCCCAGTAACATCAGTATGCTATCAAACTGTTGGTGAATGAACTTTGCTGAATAATAAAAAAATAGCTAGCTATTTCATCGATGGAAAGATGCCTCATTTCACTCTCCAAAGGAACTTGCAAGCAGTTATGAAGCCTACACATGAAAGGACTTGTTGGAAGGTAATATTACCGCCAGAAGAATTTTTCTAAAATATATAATTCGCTTTTCTTGTCTTAAATATCTTTTGTAATATCAATAATTAAATATTGCAATCCTATCCTAGATAAACACGCTTTGTAAGATACGTAAAATTTATATAGCTGGTGTAATTTTGCTTTTGTCATTGCTCTCTATAATATTAATTCAACTTTACTAGTTTCTCTTAAAAATGCCTTTTTATTTTATATTTCTTTCTTATGGCAGTTTCCTATTATTTATTAATTTATGATTTAAATATTTAAGTATCTATGCGCCAATAAATCTAATTCGGTGAATTGAAACCTTCCTTAAATATTTCCAATCGGCCTGTGATTGATTGGTCGATTTAATACTCTCCCAAATGAGCGAGTATTTGTTTAGCTCATTTTTATTCACCGAATTGGAATTACTTTATTAAATGTAATCCAATAATACACATACTTCATAATTGCGATCTGTCAATAAAATGAATATTGTGTGTTGTTATTTTGTTATTAGAGCACTAATTCAAGTTTGTGAGAAGGAAATGAATATTTATCGCAATAGATTTTAATATGCTTTGATGAGATATTAAAGAGGGTTTTAAATGAAATTTGTGTTTGGGAAATCTCTAAATAAAAGGGAGTAATTACTTTCATTGTTATTTAGTACGACATTATAGTCATGATTGTTTTATTCCAATTTGATTTTGAAAGAGTTCAAGTCGCTACGCTTTGACAATTATTTTAGTATTTAATTTAAGTAATGGACGTGAATGAAGCATCTATTCAATTAATATAGGCATTGCTGGCATAAGCAAATTATTCTAAGTTCAATGAACTCGCTATTATTTTAATAAATGTATTTTAGGAAATCTAACCTATTAATGCGGATTTTCCATTCTTCAGGATTCCCATAGTCAGACAGTAAGGCTCAAGGGTGAAAAAAGTCGCGACCTCATTTCTCCTTATGTCCGAGGAAACTCTCTCTCCAGGTTGCGATCTGCGAAAACGCAGAGTGACCATTTTGTTCTTCAAATATAATGGCGAAATTTGCATCAATCTTATCAATGTTTTTATTCCTGCTATGTCAGTACTGCTTTCGTTCTCCAGATCTATAAATTTCTTTTAAAGTTGCCTCTTAAGTCGTGGCGAAATGAAGTATATCAAAATCAAAGTGATTTATTGTTTAGTTATCCCTTTTAATGTTGATAACCCGCTCGATTTAAAGCGATTCCCTTTTTAACAGCGAATTCCTAAACGTACGCAATATTTTACAAACCCATGTTTTAATTATTGATTTATTTGTTAGTCGTTTCACGTTAAAGCATTATATAATTAATAGACCATATTGTAGACATATAAATCAAATATTCATTTGTGAAAGATATTATTTGGTGTTTATAAAATATTAATTTTATTAATAATAAATTAGTGCATCTAATAGCAATGAGTTATATATAGTTTACAAATCACTACCTCATTGGCACATAGATCTTCCCCGCCTATATTGAACGAAGCATTTAATTAATGTTGAATAATGTTTTCCAAATATTAGAAACTAGTAAAGAAAGTAGCTTTATCATGTTAACCAATTATGTAATTATATTAAACAGTATTGTAAAACAAACCTGTAGTCTATATTGCTTTTATTATTATTAACCCCAGATATTGTATTGCTGATTTGATGGCTTAAACACACATACTTATTAAATTCTTATCCTAGTTAGACAATTTATTTATGAGTTTGCTTATTCATTTATATATAAATTCCATTAGTAAAGTAAAGATCTGTGATGACAGTAGTTTTAAGTAATTTATCTGGGTTTCTCATGTAAATCTCCGTGAGCTAGCGGGCCGTACAAAAGGAGTTTGTGCGTAATAATAATACTATGTATTGTGTAGATATGATAAAGGAGTTCAAAGATATGTAAAATGTGAGTGATATCCTAAACTGACCGGTACAATATGTATGTATATAATTAAACACAAAAATAAACTTAAGACAAATCAATGTTAGACATTAACAGGATTAAAATAATTTGGAAAATTATAAATCACATATATTAATTATTTAAATTTTGTTAGTGAAATATCATACCAGCAGAATTTGAATTATTAAATAGTATTATAAATTTCCTAGCATCAGAAATCTCAGCAGTGTCTATAGCAAAGATAAAGTAAAAAATGTTTATCTTATTTGACCAACTGATGAAATTTTCATGATTTTTCCAAGTTTGTAAGTAAATTCTACATTGATTCCCAGTAGAAATAAATATTAAGTATTTCAAAAATAATTTCTATGTAAGAATGAGGCAAATGGATCAGCTTAAAAATATATCTAATTAGTCAATGCTTGATGAGTGAACTTGAAAGAGACGCATTAAGGAATTGATTCAAACAAATTTTCTTTTAATCACATATCTTACAAAGGAGTCCTGGCAAACATCTGATAAATTAGAGTTTGTGCTATTTAGTTCTGCCAGTACTTCTGCAGCAAAATTACATTTTTCCAAGATTAACCTTTTAAGTGAAAAATGTGATCCAACAACACTGTCTTTAAAAAAAGCGCATTTTTGAGTGTGTTTAAAAAAACATTCAACCTTAATTTTTTTTAAGGCTATTTGTTTAAAAAATGTATTTATTTAATACTTCTATAATTATATATTTCAAAATTAAAATTGAAAGTAAAAAAAAAAATATTTTAAAACATTTTCATAAAATATTAAAAAAAAAATTTTCATTTAGATATTTATTTTTTTATATCATAAATGTAACTGATCTTTATATTATAAACTTTAAAAAAATAATAATAAAATAATTATTACCTTTATTAATAGTTATAATTCAAGTTTTAAAAATGCTTATATAAGTATTTTTTGCCAAAATGCATAAAATAAGATGTCTGACAGAAAAAAGTAACTCACTGAAATTTAAAAAAATTAAAGGTATACATGCAAATGTTTTCTTTTCTTTTGGCTCTATCTCTTAATGAAAAATGTAATTAAAATGTCAAAATTTTGTGAAATGAATACATAAACTGCAAATTAAATGAGAGTATTAATTGCAACAAACACTGTCACAGTGATTCTTTGTACAGAAAATGATTTTGATTCTTCCTTGTAAATTTCACATTAGAGTGCCACTTCTGGAGCTATTCACTGATTATGATTTTTACTTGTATAGCATTTGAACAGACTGTATGACTATAGTGAATATTTGCAAATAAACAGTAAAAATTACATACTTTAGTTGTTTTTTAATTAGTAAATGGCAAATTATAAACTTTTATTAATTCAAGGATTAAATTACAGAAGTCAAAGTGCACTTCCTCACATTTTATTTCTCAAACAGAAATGATTGCAAAATATATTTTTGTTTTCAGATTAACTTCGAGAATTTGAAAGATGAAAAAGAAAAAAGTTATGTTATTCTATTTAATATAAAAAATGACCATTGTTTTTTTTTATTTCCTTAAATATATTTACAGCTTTTACAATTTTTTCATTGTTTTAGTTATGCTTAAAATTAATTTTAATAATATTTTTGTTAAAAAAATAGTTTTATTTTAATAAAATACCAAATTAAAGATTATATATACAGAAAAATTAAATTTTGCAAAGTTAGCTTGGATTTAATTATATTACCTAGCCACAGAGAGGTTAATAATTTCTTGCTGACAGCAGTTACTAGTAGAAATAGTCTGCAATAATTCTCTGTCTTACTCTTGCTGGTAACTATCATTAGCAATTGCTTAACTTCTAACTATTTAAGTAATAAATGTCTTCTCAATTATCTGTGCCAGTTTTTAAGATATTTTATCTTTTCAATTCCTTTGTTTTTTAAAAAAAAAAAAAAAAATCAAAAATTACTTTTAAATAGACAATAACATATTATATTCTTGTGGGGTTTGACTTTTATTTTTCAGTTAGAAATAATCGGTCAGTGCCTTATATTCAAAACTAATATTTAATTACAATCAAGAAAAAAAAACTAAGTTTCTTTTATATATAAAATCATATAAATTAGTTTTGTTGTCAATCCAATTAAAGATTTTTAAAATATAAAAAAAAAAACTAAAAAGTTTTTCTGATAATCCAACTCTTTATATAACTTGTTGCATTATTATTATCTTGTCATGAGATCTAAATGACTAATACACCTAGGTCTCATTTTATGCGGTAGATAGGTTCCACAGAAAACCCGCATTAAAAAAAATTGTACAAAAAGAGACTTAATTTACCTTGAAAAATTGGGGATGAGTGCTGTAATTTTCAGAATTTGCATAAAAGCAAAGCAACAAAGAAAAATTACTTTAAAATTCGCATTAAAAAAATAAGCAAATAAAGTATGACTAATAAACAATTTCAAATATTTGAAAAAAATTGGTACACAACAAACATTTTTTACTTTTTTTTAATAACTACAGTATTTAATTTGACATTTTTTCATACGTATTTTTTGACAATATGTGGTTCGTTTGTAAACTGGTAAGAAATCAGATTCGTCAATGTGATGCGATGTAGCTTCTCTGTGAACAATGTCAAGAATCTCTCAGCAATTATGCCCAGAGAAATTTGTTAGCCACTTTATTTTCCATTCCCCACTCTAAGTTTTCCCATATTCTGCTCCATTCCATTTACACAACTAGTGCCAATTTCAGTCTTGTGCTGTGTTAATGGTTTTCTGTTGACAACTGATTTTTACTACTGAAATAAATTTTAAATGTTCACATTTTGTTTTTATATTAAAAAAATGATATCGCAATCAAAACAAAAAGATTATATATTATCATTAGAAATATTATTTTCAGTTTATAAATCAATAAAAATCTTCGCTATTTATTTCTGTTATACCTAAGAAAATACGTTTTAAAAGTTTAAAATTTTTGAATATTTATTGCGATATTTTTATATGTAAGTATAAATCTATTATTATTATTTACTCATTAGTATAAGTAAATTATTTATTCTAAATACAGCTTCAGGCCATATTCACATTAGCTGCTAATATAATGTTATATTTTTGAAAAAAAAAAAAGTATTTCAAGTCAAAATAAGTTATTAATAATTTAAATTTCTTGATATCTAATAAATATAGTGAAATATGAAAAATATTAAGAAGAAACATGAATCGCATAACTTCAAAATCGCATTAAAATAATCCGCATAAAACGAGATTCAGGTGTATATATTCATGGCAAGGTTTATAAACAAACAAACAAAAAAAGATTATAATTCCTATCTATCCAGAATGTAATTATATGAATGCTTATTAATTATAAAAACAATATATGTGATACTGATTCTGAATTATATGCTTCATACTTTCAAACAATGTCTATGAAAATTGCTTTATAAAACAAATTTGTAGTTACATTTAAAACTAGGTAAAGCTGCCAGATCTATTCTTTAAAATTAATACTATGATACTAATATTGCCGAGTTACAATTTAGAATTTAACTACAGTAGTTATTATATTGCAAAGAGCTTTTTAGGACTATACTTTTAAAATAGTTAAACCTTTAACAATCAACTGGCTGAACTACAGTCTTCAAAAAGCATATACTGTTCGATGTACCAAGATTAAAATTTTGCAAGGATATTGATTGCATTTTTTAAAACTTTGAAAAATGATTTAGAACTAAGTGTGATCAGAAATTAATGCTTATTGAAAGAGAAATGTATGGACATGACAAAAATTAACAGTTAAATAATTCAAAAATACATTGGAACAAATCTTTGCAATGGCCAATGATATGTAAACACTTCAATCTATGAAGGCATATGTCATGAACTTCTCAAGCAGAATATTTATAGGCATTTAAAAGTGAATACTACAAAAAAGTTATATAATCAGACAAATCAGTAATACCTTTTCCATGCAATACAAAACTTTATGCCTAGACATCACTAAAAAAAAATAAAAAAAATCTATGAACTAGATTGTCATGGTTTGGAAATCATTCTAAATAAACATAAAACCATAGCAGATTATTTAATAATTAAATTCTATCTACAAATACTGTTTAAAGATATCATAATCTTTCACAATGACTATTTCACACACAATTATGTATACATCAGATATTTACTGCATTCATATATTTATTTATTAGTTTCTTCCATCTAAATAAAAGCTAGTTATCTAATAAACAGTTTTGGAAGTATGAATATGTATATTGCATTACTATGTATGTGTTACTGACTGCTCAGTATTTATATAAAACTAGGAATGAAAATAGATGTCTCTGATACATATAAATCATAATAAGCAATCTTTAAACTGGAATAAATACACTGTATGAAAAGATGTAATCAATTATTTTGAATAGCTTTAAGTATCCAAATCTTTTTAAAGAGAATAAATATTATTTAAAACATAAACTTTCTGTAGCTACAGTACTTTTCTTTTTAAAGATTTAATTGTAAAATATGGTCATATTACATATTTTGCCATTGTTCAGATAGTCTTGTGACATGCAGACAGACTTCAAAATAATATTAGTAAACTCCTAACTCATAAACCACAATATAAACAATGAATAAACTCATTGGATACCAAATAGAAGTGCAGATTAAGATTCTGCAACTGATTTCTAGTTAAATGATCTTTTTTTTTTATCAGATCTGCATGTGCTATACTTTTAATTCAGCAATCAACTTTGTTATTTAAGTTGAGGGATTGAAAATTCAAATTTCTTAAGTTTTTAAACCTAAGATAACTAACTAGTATATATAGGACTGATACATTGCTTACATTGTGAAGTCATCAAAGTAGAGTTATTTGTTTAACAAGTAATCTCTGTATACATAATCAAAAAGATATCTATTATTATAAAATTGTAAATGTGAAAATATTGATAGTCAAAATCCTTTCTGGTCTAAAATAAAAATATTAACAACATCCAATTTCTTAAGAGGATCTAAAATGCATTATAGTTCAATGGCAGACTTGATAATTAAGAAAAGATTAATTTGAATGCTAATGATTAATTATCATTGATTAATCCAAGCCAAATATAAGGTGAATGGAACTCCAAGCAGCAGTAATGTAACTAGGATTTTGATGAACTTCTGCAAAAATTGCCAGAGGCCTCCATAAAGGCAAAACAAAAAAAGCAAAATAGATTAAAAAAAGACTGATAAATAAAAAAAATCTTTACACAGTTACAGCAAAACTAACTCGATACTTAATGTCATATTTTCTATTGTTCTTTATTTTTTTATGTTTTTCTATATAATATTTTTACATAATATTTATATCCTAATTTGGATTATGGATATGTAAAGTAAATTTATTACAATGTCCAAGTGTTTTTGTAAAATTTATAATAATTTTGTTATATATAATGTGAGATGGGGACTTTTAATCATCAATTAATTATTGGTTTTTATCTAAAGTTTATTATTTCAACCTAATGATTATAAAGATTAATTACATTTTGTTTGATCATACTGCTTGTACCATTGAGTATATGATTATATAACTATTATAAGTGGATGGTGAAATATAATTTTTTAATGTTGTTCTAATAAAGAAAAAATAGGTGCAAACTTAATATACAAATGTTAAATATTATTTTCAATATGTCCAATAGAACTTAACACACTGCCAAGAATAAATGATAACACATACTTGACATAAATAATAATGCATAGCAAAAACTAATATAAAATAATGTGTCACTGACTAGAAAATACTTCTCTTATTTCTTTAGTCACTTCCGTATTGCTCAGAGAAAATTATCACAATCGTAGGATCATAGGCTTAAAGTTATTTTATTATTTCTTTAATTAAATAATAGAGATAAAAAGATATATAGGTACATATGGTATTTATGTTAGTGAAAAATATTTGATTCAAAATTATAAAAAATCTTTAGCTTCAACATTGTTTTTAAATCTGAAAATACATCTAATTTTGCTAAAAATACATTCAGTAGTAGATTTTATTTTTATTATAACAGGATATCTATTTTATCTGTTCCTGCTATTGATATCTTTTTTCTGAAAATATAGAAAAATGATTAAATTAGCTAAAATGTTCCAAATTTCTATTATTATTTCATACTAAATTGCTTGCATTTTTTTAAAAATCTGATCTTCAAATTTGCAGGAAAATGATACAAACTGCACATGTACAAAATGCAACTCTATTAGCTAAAATACAAATATACAGTAAGTTGTTTTAAAATATGTTTTATTATTTTATTGTTTAATTTCACTGCAAGGGTGACATAAGAAATTCAGGAAAAATGAATTGCAATTAAGCATTACATCTTAAAAATTAAATTTGCTATTTTTTTTTTTTTACATTATTCTATGATTGAAAATAAGCAAAATATTTAAAATTGAAACTTTTGACAATTTTCAGTTTATTTAAAATATTTCAAAAACTTGAAATTATTCGATTTTGGAAATGCCATTTAATTATGCTTGTAATTCAAAACATTTTTGATAATTTAATTTTTTTTTTTTTTTTCAAATAATGAATGTCAAAGTAAGTATAGATAAAATATACACTTCATATAATGATTTTTAATATTAATTATAAAATATTCAATAATTTTACAATTTATAATTACTTATTTAAATTCATTATAATTGCCAATTGTTATCTGGTTTTGAATAAAGAAAAAAACCATCTATATGTTAACAATAATAGTACAAGGTTCACAATTTACTATTAATAATCTTTCCTTTCTTCTTTTGTAAAAATCAGTGATCAGGTCTCAAAATTATTTATTTTTATGTTAGTTTAATTAATGTTAAAATTTATATTATTTTATAGTTCATTTAACATTCAATTGTAAACTATTTAATTTTGATTAATTAAGATTTAATAGATGTGATCTTAAAAAATAGTGATAAAAATTTTTACAAAATTCAAAAGGACAATGCTTAATCTGAGTAAATTAGTTTTAAATCTATTTAAGGATAATGAATTTGAGAAATATGCAATTTCCTTCTATTCGGCATTGTCATAAAGGAATTTGTTAATATAAATTAATTAGATCGGAATTCAATAATTGTAGTAATCAAATGTGACTTTTCAAAAACTATTTTTAGGAAATTGTTGCCGAGGAAAAGATTCTAGAAATTTAAAAAAAGAACAATAGTAGAGACTCTTTAAAAGCTTCAGTTTTTTTTAATAAAAATTATTATTCTGAACTTCAAAAGAGAAAGAAAACAAGGAAACACCAATCTGTTTTAGTTTTGTAAAGACAG
Organism: Epiperipatus broadwayi; assembly: GCA_028023455.1. Lineage (NCBI taxonomy): Eukaryota > Metazoa > Onychophora > Udeonychophora > Euonychophora > Peripatidae > Epiperipatus > Epiperipatus broadwayi. The sequence goes on from JAQFVV010012498.1 coordinate 470,418, forward strand.
TTTTTGAATTTCCTTATAGTATTATTCTAAATGCTGTAAATAAATTAAGCAAGGATGCAACAGAAATGGACCACAGCAGTCTTAATAACCAATATGCACTGCTAAACTTTTAATAATGAATTTCTCTCTTTGGGCAAGTCTTTGAGCACTCACATGAAGCCAAATCCTTAGTGAACTAACCACCTGCAGTGATCCGATATCAACTCCGGCATAGACAAATTTCAATGGATCCCAATAAGAATCAGGATATATACTCATTTAGAATTTATATAAAGAAAATGTTTGCTACTCATCATAGACTACAGTAAATTAAAGTGAATTTTTATCCTAATTCAGTAAGCCATATGTGATATTTTGTTGTTGTTGTTATTAGTGATGATGATGATTATTATTATTATTATTATTATTATTATTATTAACATCATCATCATCATCAAATTCTATACAGTGTTACTAATGTTTAGAGTTAATTTTATGTAACTGGTTTTATGTTAAGATATAATTATATAATTCATATTTCTATTAAATATGGATTTTTTTTGTCATCTGAAAAACTGTGATAATGAAGGACAAATGAGTGAGCCTTTTAAAGTTACACATTGGACAGTAAATGCACATGTTATAATGTCTAGATTTTTAGTCTTTTTTTGATTTTAAAAGAAAAATTTATTTTCCTCTTTGAGTTTTGCAATCAGCAGCAAAGGCTAAATAAATAATAAAAAAGAAAAATTCAATATACTTTTTTTTTTCAGCATAGTTATAGTTAATTAAATTTTCAAGTTATAATTCCGTATTTCATATATATGTGTGAGCGATAGATTAGAAAGAAAAATTACTTAAGCTTATACTATTATCATAGCATTTGCATATTAAGCAGGGTTTCGCTACAGAGCATGTGTTCATAAGGACAGCTCATTTGTAAGTCCTGTTGATACATATTTATTTATTACTAAGAATTGTGTTTTCCTTTTGCATTTCCCATTATGTCTTAATGGAGCCTATTGAACTGTGGTCAGTTACATTGCTACTATACTACAGTAGTACTTAAACGAGAAAATAGCTTGACATCAGGTAGATTACTTTTAGATAAGTTAAGCTTTGGAACAGATTCCTATGTATTATATTAATGATCTGATATATGTGGATTATTTAGAATTTAATATTCTTTATCTTTTATTTCTTGTGGTTGGTGACATGATTGCACCACATTCATATTATAAAAATGAATTTTGTATAAGCTTAAGATTTTATTAGAATCAGCAAAAGTTGAAATAAGAGTGAAAGTCTTTAGTTTGTGTACATTTATAGAATTATCATTTAATAAAGTTGTTTTATTATTTCATTCCTTAAGTGAAGCTTAAATTATGTGGAAATACTGATTTCTTTTAAAAATAATAAATTCACTCAATTGTATAAAAGAAGTGCATATCTATATGTATTGGTGTATTTTTTTTTAATTGTATTTTTCATACATCTATTGGATATATAAATTTACATTTTGTTTTAACAATCATATCATATATAGTATTTGCCTGGCATTTATTGATGCTACCTACCTTCCAATTGTTTTTTGGACGAAAGATTTCCATCTTATCTTCGATCTCATCATGCTGGATAAATTTACCTCTCTAGACAGTACCATTAACCCATTAATATGTATTGCATCACAAAAATAATTTTCTAGGCTGTTAAACGTTTAGTGGCACCCTCATGTGGTCGATATACAGGAAGACTGTCCAGTACAATTAATAATCATTACATTTTTCTTTTGTGAAAAATCAGTGAACACTTCTTTAGTCTTTTTAATAAATGTTTAACTTTAGTTCTAGTTTCTTGCGTTTATCTGACAACTCTCATAACATTTATTTCTAGAAATGCTAAAACATTATTTGCAAAAACACAGATGACATAAATAATGTCCATTTATTTTTATTCAATCTTAGTCTCTCATTCTAATCCACAAAATACTTGCAAAACCTATATATATATCGAATCACCTTTTGTTCACTCTTATAATATTAGTCTTCTTAGTATCACTATATAATCTAATAACTGCTATTGTATTTTGATAAATATTTTCCAAAATATAATATCCTATATCTATATCTTAATATTCCAAGGTTTAATCATATTGAAAATGTTTATAAATCAAATCCTTCTTCATTATCTACAAATCCAAAGCATAGTGATAACTTCACATGATCACCATTTCTTATGCTTGCTCATAACTGTTGTTAAAATGGGCAAAACTCTCCAAACAGTAGTGCTACTCAGTGCAAGCTAGAGTAATCAATGGATGCCCAAGCCTTGTGCATAAAATCCCTATCTAATGCCTACTCATCAAATATCCCCAGACTAGTTTATAGCTTGTGGTTTTCATCAGTGAGGAGCCTTGGATCTGACAGCACTGTATCTAGATCTTAGGATCTAATAGGATAATGGTAGCTATGGTTATTAAAGAACCAAACACACCAAACTGTATGGGTACTGAACTGAGTTCAGACCTATATGATTATATAAGCTAATGAGTTTGGATTGAAAATATTATTGTGTTATAATTTTAAACTCATAGTTTTGTAGTTGAGATAAAAAAGTGGCTGCTGGAAGGTTGCATTAGATCCTAAGATCTAGATGCAGTGCTCTCAGATCCAAGGCTCCTCACTAATAAAAGCCACAAGCTAGAAACTAGTGTGGGGATATTTGATGGATAGACATTAGATATGGATTTTATGCACAAATCTTCTGGCATCCACTGATTACTCTGGCTTGTAGGGAGTGGCACTACTGTATGGAGAGTTTTGCCTGTTTTAACATAGTGATAATTCATACTTATTTACTGTCTTAATATTTAAATGAGATCTACTGTATTAAAACCATTTTTATATCCAGTTTGTTCTGATAATTGATTTGGGATTCATAAGATCATTTCAAGGGAATTTCCTTTATCAGTTGATTTAAGTATGTAACAGCTAGCTAATATTTAGCTGATTCTAATTATAGATAATGAATATTTTTTACTTGCTTTATGTTTAAAACATTATATACATTATTGAATATCACCTTACAATGAAATTACTAGAGGATTCTTCAATGTTTTGATTCATAGCAAATTTAATACATTAATATTATTGTTTTCTAAACTGTGTTCTGCAGGATAATAATGATTCACAAGAAATAAACAAATATTCTGAAAAAAAAATTATTAAAATTAATAAGGTTTAAATTTTTTATGTGCAAAACAATAGAAAAGTTTTGTCACCAACCATAGTTTCTTTTTTTGTAATCAAATGTTTTTTTTTTATCTGCATATTATTTATGCCCTAACCATATATCTTAGACCATCGGACTTTGTTTATATAAAAAAAAATATTCTTTGCAATCTAATTTCCACGGGATTTGCAAGAATACCTCAAGAAAATTTTTGGAATTCAAAAAAATATGACTTTTTGCTGGCTTATTAATGATTTCTAATTATTTTTTCACAATAATTATATAAAAATTATTTAAAACCAAAACAATACACATATACACTTTGATTTTGTTCTTCTATATTTTATTTTTAAAAATAGAAGTTAATGAGTTTGATCTTAAAGTTAACAAAGAAAAGTATGACAGTAAAATGACAATGCCTTCTGACATTGATCAGTAACATCATCACCTACCATTATCCACACCGTGTTATAATATTTTTGAGATATTTTAAAAATTATAAAGCAATTGTATTGCTTTACAGCAGAATTTGATAGACTTATCAGAGATTAACATTTTAAAAAATAAATTTTGAAATAAAAAAAGCCTTCATTGATTTTCTAAAGATTGTTTTCTTCCAGACTGTTGAATGATGTTTTATGTTCTTCGTTTTCATTATAATTTATTTTTTCAATATTTGTAAAGTTCAAATATAATTTTTTTTAATGTTTTGCATTTATAAAATTAAATTTCCAAAGAATGAAGTTCAATTTATTAAGTTTTAGTATAAAGTAAAGATTTTATGCAAAAATGAAAGCTTGACCATTGACAAAAACTGCCATCAGGACTAACAATAGAAAATTACAACTTGTAAAAAATTTAAATAAAAATTAATTAATATTTTAGGTACATAGTTTTAAACTTATTTTTAATTATTTTTATTATTGGGTCATTTGCCTTTATCAGAAAGACAGACTGCTTTTATGACATTACCAATCTATTTGGTGATGATTTTTAAAGATAGCTAGAGAATAACTGCTTAATTATTGAAGTAGTGATAGAAATTAATAATGATTGGTATAGAAAATCCTCATATATAGATACTTCATATGTGGGTGAAAGATTGTACATATATAAAATTTTAAAAAATGGCAAAAGCAGCATGCTAATAATAATTATATTCTCAGAATTTTTAGAGGTATTTCATGCTTATCCACTTTTGTGTGTATAAATGCACACACATATAATAAGAGGATATATAAACACAACATAAAATACTCATTTCTACAAGAAAAGTGATATCAGTACACATAACAGCATATATAAACACATAACATTGCAAAATACTCACAACATAAAATACACATTTCAACAAGAAAAGTTATATCAATGCACACATAACAGCATATATAAACACCTAACATTGCAAAATACTCACGTTTCATCAAGAAAAGTGATACCAAAATATTCTTTTTCTTTGAGGTTGAAATGGGAAGCCACTATATCTAAAAGCTCCCTTGCATAAAGTTTTGGCTGAAAACAAAAAAAAAAAAATCAATAAATCTTAAATTGTATATACAAATATATTCGTAATGCATTTATATTGTAATGGAGATACTATATACATTCTAACCTACAAACATTTATAATTTGATAATAATGAGAATGAGCACCATGTAAGCTAGATATTTATTGTACAACCAGGTAAATACCACTTATTAATCCAGTTACAATGATCTTATAGCCTGGTAATCAAGGTAAATGTACAAATTATGAATGATTTAAATCAGTGGTCTTCAACCCTTGATCCATGGAACGGTGTGTGGCAGTAGGCTGGCAGGAAAATTTGTAATAAAATAATAAGAGTTTAAACTTTTAATTAATATAAACAATTTTTATTTATTTTTCCATCTCATTTTTACCCAATTAAAAAAAAAAGAAACAGAAAAAAAAAAACAAAATCTAATCAATCATACATAAACTAGTTTGTTTTTCTAGTTATCACAGATGTTTATTTGTGGGGGGGGGGGGGTAGAATTAAATTTATTATTTTTCTAAAAAAATTCAAAATTAAAAAAAGTTTTTTATTATACAAACTCCATATATATATAACTTCATCTTGTATATTTAACATTACAGATATTATATTTATCATAATCATTGTCACGTAATTATACTAGCTGTGATATTTCCCAACATTCAGGTAAATAACATTTTATTCTTGCATGTTTTAACAATGAAATAATAAATGTAGCAATGCAGGCACATTAATGAGAATGATTGTTATTGTACTGTTTTCTGTAACAGTATGATTACAACTTGAGTAAGAGTGTTTAGCATGTGAAGATAAGCAACACCATTACTATAACAATAACTAGTGTGTTGTTTGGTCAGTTATAACAATTATGGTCATCTAAGGCTAAGCAGTTTACATCTTTAAGAAAATTTATCTATAGACTTCTGCCAGTCCGTGAAACCTTATCCTTATTTCTGCCGGTCAGCCGGTATGAAAAGGTTGAAGACCATTGCTTTAAACCTTCATATTAGAATATTAAAATAAGAGTAACACAACGAATAGATGTAACAAACCTAAATGCAATATTTATCATTGATAGATTTTGGATTAACACCAAAATAAAAAAGAAAACTAAATAAATTTAGAGATCAAAGACACCATGGTAAATGATAACAATAATAATTTTATTATACAAAATATATATTATGATTATTATAATTAAAACACTAAATAACAATAGTAATAAATAAATAAAATAATAAATTAGTGATTATATTCCTTATCTATTTTCAATAGTAATATTACAATCTTAATAATATTTTACTTTGGCTAAACAATTAAATTAATGAAATATTATAAAATATCATTCCAAATCTTTTTATTAGTATTTGTTATGATATGATAATTGAAATAATCAAACATCTATTATTTACAATTTAAATTATATTTTTGAGATGAATATTAAAATTGTGAAACAGAATAGAAGTATATCTCATTAAGAGTTGGCAATATTAAACTCTCCCTGTATGATAAAGATTAAAAATACATATATTAAAAGTTAATACCTATATTCGTGTTTATTGATTTAAATATTTTTATATGGTTGTCATATTAATAAGAAAAAAAAACAATTAAAACAATCACCTTTATAATCGATTCATATATGCATATTAAGCATTAATTAATATTGTTCCACTATTAATATTTGCTAAATACAAGTGTTATTAAGACTTTACAAAGAACACCATGAGAAATTATTTTTTTATAAAGTAAAAATAAATACCATTTTTTTTTAATTTTCCCTGGATAATGCAATACTGAACAAAAATTGTTATCTTCATATATTTGTTTCTTCAGAGCCCACCATAAGTCATTGAAGCAGGAAAGAAATAACTGAGTAGAATTATTATTATTCATTAATAATCTATATCCAATTTTATTTTTAAACATTTTTTTTTTATTCTTTGGTTTCATTGTTGATCAAAAGTATTCTAAATTATGATATATTCATTAATTTTGAAGAGAAATTTGTATTACACAATACTTATTTCATGTTAAATTTTTAATGCTTTACCTTCCATGCTATGATTTTCTGTTTATTTGAAGAGAGATTTGCATTGTATAATTCTTATTTCATACTAATTCCTTCATCCAATCTCCTGGGAAATATTATAGAAAATGAGAGAATTAACCCCTTCCTCTCACTTCATAATTTAGCAATCCATGTTTTTGATTTCTGATCACTTAAAACCTATGATTATTACACAGTTCAGTTTTAAAAACAGGAGATTTGAAAATACATGTTCAGTTCAATGTATTATTTTTGCCCTTTTAAAAAAAATCCAAAATCACAGCTTTTCAATAATTTCAATAAATTTTTATTAGTTTTCCTACCTTGTGTCTAGGTTCTTATAAATCAACTAATTTATATAATTAAAAATAATATGAAGAAAAATATTTTTATAAATTGTAATAATAAATATTTAATAATCTAGAACCACAAAAACATATTTTTTTATTAATTCTAAATAGCAAACAATGATATTAATTTTATAAAAGATTTTAATTCTGATGTGGAATATTTTTAAATATAATTATCTATTTATTACAATATACACATACATCACATATTGACCAGGTTATTTATCCATAGTAAATATGAATTAACATTTCTTTTTTTTTACTTTTAACAATAATAATATGGCTTTTGTTTTTATTTTTTTATTTCAAATACTTTTTAGTTTTCATATAACCTCATAAATTGTGCTTAGTCAGTATTAGTGGAATGTCTTATAAAATAGAAAAATATATTTGCTTTTATGTAAAAAAAGCATAGATGTACACATACAAATTCTGCCTCAAATTTATATGTACAAAATATGTATTAACTAATATATCTGTACTTGCATTTAAGTTTTAAAAATTCATAGTTAATGCACTCTATACATATAAATTTGAGGCAGAATTTGTGAGGTACATTTATATTTTTTTTACATAAAAGCAAGTACAGATATCTATTTTAGAATATATAAAAAATTTTTATTAAATTTCACTCTGTATTGACTAAGCATAATTTATTTTAGAATTTCAGATTATATACATATGTGTTATCATAGTATTAACTTTCCGATTTCTCCTTTAACAATCATACCGACTGAACAACCTGTACAAGGCTGCCACTAGGCAGACTGCCTAGCACTAGACCAAGATGATTCTTCTCAGGTTGTAGTGTTTATTTATTTAGTTTGTAAATAAACCCAAAGTAACTGGTAACAGAAAATGCATTTTTATAACTGATCTATAACCAGAATCTATTGATTGAAAATCACTAAAATGAATTCAGATAAATAAGCGAGAAAATTTTATTTAATAGTAAACTTTAGCCTTTCACAGTATGCGCGCTGAATATGTATTTAGACAAGATCTATAAATTGGCTTCCTAATTAACTTTCTTTCTTATTCCCGCTACATAACTATGAATTAAATAACACTGACATCTTGTTTCTACCCTGAGGATATATGCTCAGCAATAAACTATGGATTGGTACAGATCCAAGTTTATCTTTGGAATCTCACCCAAATAGGATTGCTAATAACAAGTGTATATATTAGTGAGCGTTTAATTATTGTTTATGCCTAAAACCTCTACCTTAACTTTAAAATTTTATTCAATTTTAACTAACAACAATAATACAACCACAAGTATCTTCAAGTCTTTATGATGCATTATTGCTTTACATTTCTCTTTAAATCTGACTACTCCTCATCTTAAGATCTGTCTAAACCAAACCTCTTGGCATATGATACACATACCTACACTTGTATAATTATAAAGGTTACACAAAGAACATTAATAATACAGTGAAATGTTAACCTGGCAAATCATTCTAGCATCAAAATTATAAATATTTAAGTACACATCATATTCTATTGTTGAGAGGTTATATCTGGGCTTATAGTTTATTACGCTTAAACAGTCACTAATTGAATCTGGCATACTAAATGTAATAAAGTTCAGTGGTTTTAAGACAACAGTTTATATTTACCCATTTCCTTTATCAGCTTTCAAAGATACTGAAGTTGGTGTCAACCATCCAATTCGAATGAAAATATGGCCATCAAAATGTCTCAATAATTCCTTGGTGTAGTGATCCAGGTTTAAATTCATTTTTCCTTGTTCAGTTCTGGTGCAAACTTGGTTGGTTCCTTTCTTTTTACCATATTATGGCCTCAGCTAGCTCATTGGTTTCTGTCATTCTGCGTACAATAAATTCCTAGAAAATATTTAGGAAAAGTGTTAAGGGAAGAATTCCCCAGGAGAGATTTTGAAAATTCTAGCCAGACAAAATTTTAACTTTCCTTTTCTTTTCTTAGCTGTTCTTCACAACTTTACTTCCTTGAGATTAATTTCTTCCCTCCAAAAAATGGAGTTTGTCCAATTTATTGTTTTTTTCTTTTTATCTCACCCTCCTGCACTTTCAATTATTTTTCCATTTAATTTGATTTCACACTTTCTGGCTAATTTTGGGAAACTATGGCAAATGAAAATCTTTATTCTTTTCTTTTGAAATGTTCTGCATGATTAGGCAAAGATACAATAGCTATTCTTTTATAATTTCCTTTTTTTTTTCATTAACAATTTTTTTTGTATCTACTTTAACACCCAACAATAGAGATTAATTTACAAATCTTACTTCTTTTTTTTTTTTTGTTTCTTTTTTCTTCTTCTTTACAATTAGTACTTAATACATAAATATGTAAGAAACTGTGTACTTAAAGATGAAATATTTTGCCAGAACAGATATCAGATAAAAATAGTAGATCAAACTTGAAAGCTTAATTCTTTAGAAACATATACAATTTTATAAAAGTGATTAATATATGCACATATACACATACATTCTATACTTTTCAAATTTAATATATTTTAACTCTATACTAATAAAATAATTGAAATCCCCAAAACTATAAAATAACCATCTATTTATATATGAGAGGGCAGAAAATACCATCTCAGTGTATTGAGATAATATAGCTTAGTCTAGCCTGGCTCTGTTTACTCCAAACATTAAAATTCCTAGGATTAATTAAAAAGATGACAAATTCTATAATAATTATTACTTAAGTATAACATTAGTAATGATTATTTTATTTTTAATACATGTCCATATATGTATGCATATAAATGTGTATTTATATTACTATAAAAACAAAAGATGTAATCACCAATATTAAAAATGAATTACAACTGCATACTAAATTAATTATAAACACCACTTGGGAAAACGAATGGCAGAAGCTAAAATATTTGGATTTGCTGGTCCATAGAGAAGGCAGAGCTCTGCATTATTGCATGATTGTTAAGCCTCTTGAGATCAGAGGTTTTACCCACCCGAAATCCATTTCACCTACAGCACATAAATTTGCAGGTTTAAACGCGTTTTTATTTAAGAATCAAAATTTGTGTAAATCTGAAGCTGATAGGAAGACTAATATTGCATGCTATATAAAAAATTTGTTAAGTGTCGGATTCAGCTACAGATTAATTACAAAAAAAATTGATCAACTTTACAGAAAATCAATAACCAATCACATAAATAAAGATAAACCACAAATTACCCTCCCTTATATTCCCAAATTATCACAACAGATGATAAAGACTTTGGCTGGTGAATTTAAGGTTGGCTTCCGCACTCCCCCTAATACTAACAGACTTATTAATAATTTGAAGGATAGAACAGATCCATCTCAGACACCCCAAGTCATATACAGTATTTCATGCCCTCAGGCTGGATGCAGTGCCACATACTATGGGGAAACCAAGGCCACTGTTCATAATAGAGCTGCTCAACACATTTATACTTACAGAAGAGCAAAAAAGAACAACGATAACTTCTCAATATTCTTCGAACATGAGAAGCAGGCTGGCCATGTGTTTGAACCTGGCAACCCCAAGATAGTATGCTCTGAAGCCAATGACTGCAAAAAAAAAAATCAAGGAGGCGTATTTTGTTATCAGTGATAACAATTCCATCAATAGACGCGATACGTGTTTTTCTATCTCAAAAAAATGGACTAACTAATTTGCATTCACATTTGCATATTTTATTGGTTAGCAACATTACATAAATGATTTATAACTTAATGTTGGCCATGAATATGAGAGAAAACCTCGAAAGTGCTCGGCCCATTTAATTGTTTTGGTTTTTGCAGCTTCTTTGTCAGCGTGGAAATCACTTTTATATGCTATTACGTTTTTAGGAGAAGTATTTTAAATTATTATTACAGATATGAATAACACTAAAGAGAAATTCATTCTACGGTTAGGAATATCTATTAGATTATTCCAAAAGAGACTTGAGTTTTTATCAAAATGCAGAGATTGCTTTATTGTTCCAAATTGTTGCAATCTAAAACTTGATAGATCAATACATAATCATGACAAAGTTACCTACAAACGCAGCTCCTCGGCTTTATTATTAAAGGGTGCAAATGTGCATTGAAGAAAGAAAATAAAAAATGGAGAAGGATTACTGCAGGTGAAATCTTGCCTCCATGGATAATGAAAAAACTTGATATCTCTGAAAGAAAGTTTGCTTATAAGTTCGAGCGCAAAATAAGTTTCTTGGCGAAAAAACAAAATATTAATATTCATACAGCGAAAGAGAACTATGTCAATAGAGCTACTGTTACTCCTCCATCAGAAATAAAAACAGTTTTCTCATTGGGTCCTAAATTTGTTGGAGGGCAATGGAAACTCCCAAAACTGGAGTTAATTGCAGACACAGAATCAAGTCTGTTAAACAATCCTCAGAGAGACAACATTATTTCCGATATTGTTAAATCTATACGACATAAACAAATGTATGTGAGATCTGACAGCTGGAATAACAACATTAAAAAAACTAAACACTTCTTAAAAAACAACAACATTATATGTATAAAAGAAGACAAAGGCAACAGATTTGTGCTCTTAGATTATAAAGAAAAAATGACGACTGAAATCGTAAAGTTAAAATTTAATTTGGTAGAAAATTTTAACAACAAGCTTAATAGAGAGAAATTTATCTCCTCAATTCTCAGAGCTTACAAAGACAAAGGTATATCGAGAGCAGAATATTATAGAATTTATCCATCTGCCACCAGGCCACCAAGAATGTTTGCCAATTCTAAGTTACATAAACCTGGAGAGCCTTTAAAACTAATGCTAGATTTTGGAGGAGTGCATTAGTTTGAAACGGCTAAGCGGGTAAATCAATGGTTGGTTGATACCGTAGGTTTTGGAGACTTCACAATTAAGTCTTCCTTTGAGTTCGTTAGAAAAATCAAGAATACATTAATAGATCAAGATTTTGAAATTGCAGCCATGGACATGACAGAATTGTACGGATTGATTGACAGGAAGTGGTCGATTGACATCATTCATAAAGAATTAATAAATAAGCATTGTCCAAAGGTAAGCATGAACTTTATATTAGCTTTCCTTAATTGGTTAGACAATAACATTTTTACAACTTTTGAGGGTGGATGGTATGATATGAGAGATGGTTGGCCGATGGGTCTTCCCTTAAGTGGAGTAATTTCCAGTATATTTTTGAACTTTTTTGAAAAACAAATCATTTCTAAATACATCTCTAACACTGCTGGATTAATTTACGTGCATTATGTAGACGATGTGTTTATGGCAGCTCCAAAAGATGTAATCACCAATATTAAAAATGAATTACAACTGCAAACTAAATGGATTATAAACACCACTTGGGAAAATGAATGGCAGAAGCTAAAATATTTGGATTTGCTGGTCCATAGAGAAGGCAGAGCTCTGCATTATTGCATGACTGTTAAACCTCTTGAGGTCAGAGGTTTTACCCACCCGAAATCCATTTCACCTACAGCACATAAATTTTGCAGGTTTAAACGCATTTTAATTAGGAATCAAAGTTTGTGTAAATTTGAGGCCGATAGGAAGACTAATATTGCATGCTATATAAAAAATTTGTTAAGTGTCGGATTCAGCTACAGATTAATTACAAAGAAAATAGATCAATTTTACAGAAAATCAATAACTAACCACATAAGTAAAGATAAACCACAAATTACCCTCCCTTATATTCCCAAATTATCACAACAGATGATAAAGACTTTGGCTGGTGAATTTAAGGTTGGCTTCCACACTCCCCCTAATACTAACAGACTTATTAATAATTTGAAGGATAGAACAGATCCACCTCAGACACCCCAGGTTGTATACAGTATTTCATGCCCTCAGGCTGGATGCAGTGCCACATACTATGGGAAAACCAAGGCCACTGTTCATAATAGAGCTGCTCAACACATTTATACTTACAGAAGAGCAAAAAAGAACAACGATAACTTCTCAATATTCTTCAAACATGAGAAGCAGGCTGGCCATGTGTTTGAACCTGGCAACCCCAAGATAAAATGCTCTGAAGCCAATGACTCCAAAAGAAAAATCAAGGAGGCGTATTTTGTTATCAGTGATAACAATTCCATCAATAAACGCAACACGTGTTTTTCTATCTCAAAAAAATGGACTAACTAATTTGCATTCACATTTGCATATTTTATTGGTTAGCAACATTACATAAATGATTTATAACTTAATGGTGGCCATGAATATGATGGAAAACCTCGAAAGCGCTCAGCCCATTTAATTGTTTTGGTTTTTGCAGCTTCTTTGTCAGCGGGGAAATCGCTTTTATATACTTTAAAGTGATTGTAAATTAATTTTAAATTTGACATAAAAATATTTATTTAGTTAAAAATAGAGTGAGATTATATAAACTACAATTTTAAGATGTGCAAAACCTGGGTAGAAATATAATCTGCTAATAAAGGACACAAAATGAATATTTTAAAAAGGAATCTTTAAAAAACAATGTGAAAGGTAGGTACTAAACTAAAATTTATAAAATAATAATATTGAGTTTCCAAAACATCTCCTTAAAAAATTCAGCAACCATTTACTATTAACCTTATTTATATTTCATGATAAAAATTAATAAGTATTTAATAGAATTAAACGTGAATTTAGCATAAAACAAAAAGTTTTCCATTAAAATGTCAAATTCAAACAAGTAAGAAACAGTTACAATTTCAGATAAGACATAAAAGTGTATTTTATTTTTAATACATAGTAAATAAATTAGAAAATCATACATCATTTAAAATACTAGCTAAAAAAATAAATTTATATTAAAGTTCTCTCTGACTATGGTTTCATCTATTAACAAATAAACCTTCTCAAGTGAAATTTAACTAGATACAAATTTGAAATCTATGTATTGATAAATAAAACCATAATTGTGAGATAATTTTAATATAAATGTTTTTTTATAGTACACCTTTATCCTGCTTAGCAATGGCAATTGGTCCCACAACACTCATCATTAAGCAAGAATATTGTATAAAAAACAAATAGTTATAATGGTTTCCTATGGGAAAAAATTTGGCTGGTTACAACAGCTAAAAATTGCATTATTATAAGCTGTAAACAAACAACCTAATATACGTATTAATTTTAAAACCCTTAATGTACATTACATGCTTGTGTAAACTATGCTATGTGTATTATGCAAGTATGCACTTAAAATATGTATGTATATATGATAATGCAAACTTAAAGTTGTTCTTTTCAGTGATCCATTCATTAATCATAATTATTCAGTTTTCTGAGTTATGAATTGCTCATTCTAAGACCCATCATGTCTTCTAAATCCTTAGATAATATTGATTATTTTAGAGGAATGCTGGCTGAGGATCTCAAGAAAAATTTAGAATGGATATTTGACAGTGCTTCTTGGATTTTTTTTTTCATATGGGATGTCATGATTTTGGTAAGTTTGGATGCACCTATGAGAGGTTGAACATTTTGTTCTATTTTGTCATAGTTTTTAAAAATAATGGTGACAGTAAATGTGGATAAATCCATAGAAAAACAGATAGTCGATGTAAAATGTACATTTCAGTTTCCAAGTTCAGAGATTTTCTTGATTTTTTTGGCGATCATATTAGCTGCTGCCATGATTCTTGTTGAAAATATACGGAGTTATAAATTTTAAACAAAATTTCTAGAAGAAAAAAAATGTGTCTTTTAATTATCCAAAAATACAGCAAAATGGACAAGAAAGTGAAAATATATTAGCAGTTGATAATTTTTTGTTCTTTTGTGAAACAGTTTCTCATTGGCTGAAAAAATCCATACTGAAATTTTATTTTTTTAAATTATATTACATGAAATGATTTAGAATTTTTTTTTAAAAAAAGTTAAATAATAACTTATTTAATTGATCATAAAGACTTGTTATTTATCATTAGTGTAAGAATACAAAAATTAGCATACTGTGCATTATCAAAACCTAATCATAATAAACTTAAAAAAATGTAACTAATGCATTTTGTGTTTGCATATTGTAACCAATATTTAAGGGTTTTTTTTTTACAATGTGTATTTATACAGATCGAAATAAACAGCACTTTATATGCAAATATGCTAGCTGTGGCATTTTTTTTTTTTTTTTTGACAACAGATGTTGCATTTTATTAAATGCAGTAGCCATTTTCTTTGAAATGATTTTAAAAACTTTCGATTAATGCAGTACTTGTTATGGCAGAGATACAAACTATTTAAATAAATAATAAAGATATGAATCTTTTTCAGTTTATTTAAATTGCATTTTTATCATACAAAATTTAATATTTTATTTGTATTGCATTTTTATTATGCAAAATTTAATATTTAATGCATAATGTATGTAATTTTATTCACTTTTTTATTTTAGTTGCAAATATATTTAAATTAACAATTTGATTTGACTGAATACTTTAGCTTAATAGTATATGACCAAAATTTATTTTTACTTTTATGCTGAATAAAATTTTCATTTTTATAATTTTTATAAATTTGCAGTAATGTCTGCGAATGTCAAAAAAGATGTTTAAAAATCGAACAAAGATTTTTAATTTAAATTTAATAATTTTTGATTATACACAATTCATTATTATGACTTTTTTTTTTTTTTTTCAAAATAATAATTATGATGCAATGATCATAATTTTTGCCACAAGCAAAGTATTAATAGTAAAAATTTTGATCCATAAAAGTGAGTAAATACATTGTACAATTTTTAAATAAATGTACATATTCTAAAATTTAATATTGTATTAATATATTTGATTGTTATACATCATTAAAATATGACTTCATTTATTATACTGAATGAAACTTTTTTTTTCTGGTTTTATAATCATTAATGATGATAATCTTTACTTTAGATATGTCATTAATGAAGTACTGCATGGAAATTAAATAAAATATTATACTGTACATTCATTAATTGTATTTTAAGTTTACAATCAAAATATTATATACAGCATTGTAATATTATATACTGTATAATTATTATGAATAAACTCTGTACTATACAATTTTAGCATGAAAGACGCTATTTTGCTTTTGAATGGCAGTGTTAATAACTATCCTATGACATCATCAATCTTACAAAATTGCTGCCAAAATATTTTTTTTAATGATTGTTATAGCAAATAATCGATTGTAAATCAAAATAGTAGTTATAAATTGATGATGATTGCTAGCGTATAGGTATATTTTAATGTTATATGATTTTCTATTTTATTTATTTATCATTACTAGTAGACAGTATTTCATTTTCTAAATAGATAATGTATAAAATTTATATCAATGCCAAATACAAAAGATGTTATAAACCAATTTCAAAATATTAAACTTGTTGTAAAGTTTTACTAATAATTAACAAGAGATTAAAAAACTATTTAATTGATAAAGTTTGAATTATCTTAATACAATAAAATAATATATTGATTTGTCCATTACTATAAAAATAAACAACATATGCTAACTGATTTTCCAACTTGTACATGGCATCATAAAACCATTTAAAGAAATAATTTTGATTTTGCTGCAGTCAAACTTTTAAATGGCCCAAAGAACTGCAAACAAAAAAGAATAAACATAAATTAAAATATTAATTGAAATGCAGTCTTACAAAAGAAAAATGCAGTACTGTAGTTTAATTTTGTTTTGTTTTTTAAATTCCTAAAATCACAAATATATTGTAACTGAAAAACTTGAAATGATTAACTTTAAATATTCACAAGTGTTTAAAGAAAATTATTAAATTTATTACCAAACCAGTCATTTAAATCTACAGTGAATTTAATTTAAGTCCAACTTTTAACAAATAATTATTAGTAGTCTAACATTTCAGAGAAACTTCATAAAGGATTATGCTATGAGAACTTCTTGAAAAATTTAAATAAAGTAAAATCAAATTACAATTGTGTATTACAATATTAGATTGGTTCAATAAAGCTTATTTCTCTTAATGGTGCAAACAAGTGATTGTTGATCGAGAGTATTATTGATCTAAATACATAAAGTATTTTTCATTTTTGTATAAAAAATTATTTAATGATTATATGCATTATTGTTGTAAGGTGCAATGTTGGTATTTATCATTACAAAGATTACAGTAGTTATGAATGCATTTATTTTCATTAAATATATTAGTCATTGAAAATATGAGGAAGTAGCATATAATAAATGAGCATTAATTCATAATTGAATGTATTCTCATTCAACTTATTTTTGTTGGTAGGTCTAATGATATTTAAAACATTATTAAAAATCTTTAAGTCATGACCAGTATAAGATACAATAAAAAATATTAAAAAATGTAAACTAAAAAATGATTATTCAAGTTTAAAATATAACTCTCATTAACAACTCAATTCTTTTAAATGGAAATGCTGGACATATTTAAAGATAGTTTTTATATATGCATTCAGTCATAGTTTATTTTAAATGCATACCATATTAAAAACTGGCATTCTAATAGCCCATTTGTGGTAATATATATTATTAAAAATGAAAATTAATGAAATCCATTAAAGGGCTTTTTATGCATAAATATTCTTAATACATATATAACTGTTGTATATTATTTTTATTATTTATTATAATATATATATTAATACATTTATGTGTCAAAACATAGAATAACATATGCATATAAATAGCAAGACATGAGATGTACATATATTAGAGGAGAACAAACCCAAACTATCAAGCCATCATCACAAATTATAATTGATTAAATATGTATATAAAATTATCTGTGCAATACAAATAGACAAGGTATTGAGCAATAATTAAATTTACCTAAAAGAGAATTTTAAATATTGACTAGTTTGGTTCTATCAAGAGAAGGAAGAGAGGTTACCCCAGTTATTCAAGATTAAAAAAGATTTAAATTATCACAATAATAAATAGATAATATCGACTCAACCATTTCTTCATCCTCAGCATAACATGATGTAAATATCTTAACAGATTAACTACAAGATATAAGAAATAACGAACTTCCATCAGTCTTTAATCAAGTGGTTACACAAAATCTAGACAGAGGTTTCTTAAATATCTCTGCTTTATATGTTTTTAGTCAGTTTAATTATCTTAATTGCATATGTAGATATTAATAAATAGTAAATGATAATAATATCTTAAGTTGAACAATACTATTTTAATATTTCTCAATATGGTTATCATATTCTGGAATAAACTCTTGGCTAGTATCTTAATTAGAAACTCTTACCAATCTTCAAGGCTAAGGGCAATGTGATACTCTGCAGGATTTAGGATAAAATAAGTTAGTTTAATGTTAGTCCAAAAGTATATTTTTTAAAAAAAATTAGGTGGATTTACATAATAAAAATTTACAATGATATCAAAAGTTATCTCAATGTATATTGACTTGTTTAACTAAATCAGGGGTGGCAACCTTTAAGGTGTCATGCCAAACTTATGTTACAGTGTTATTCCGTATGCCAACATAATTCTGGCAATCTTATTATATGTAGAATCAAAATTGAGCTGTTACAATGGGCTTCAAATTTATATATTATATACTTTTGAAACCCATTATAATCGGATCTTATGTTATTGGTCACTAAAATATTTTAAAATACATAAGATCATATGTAAAAAGTATGTTTTGTTAAATAATATTGCATTTGAAAGACATACTTAAAATTTTCTTTAGCATGGAAAAAATTCATCTCATTGGCACTTTAAAAAATGTGTATCGTTTACAAAATTGCTGATTAATGTACAGTAATTCAAAATAGGCAAAGCACATTTAACTTTCAATAGTTTAATTTAAAAAGCTGATTAATGAACTCTAACAAAATAAAACAAGTATTTTTCTGATATTCATCAAAAATATTTCAAGAAAACTCATTTTTGTGATATAAAAAATCAACTGGAAATTAAAAGTTTTTCATATATTTTTCTTTCTTTTTTTTTAAACTATGGACATTTGGAATTTTTCTCTATGAGAAATTTGTTTTAATTACAATAGTCATTTAAACAAAAAAAAAGCAATGATTTTTAACTTCTTTGAGATGGAACAATATTATCAAGTCTCACATATTTGCAGACTTCCTTCACACATTGATTATCACTAACTATAAACTTTTTTTTTCAAAGTAAACATGCCAAAACTTAAAATGCATTGCATTATTATATAATAAAGTTTTTCAAATGAATTAATTGATATAATATTTTGCCTGAATATAAATTTATTCAAAAGACTGAGGTGCATACAAAAGTATCAAAGGTCAAATGACCATTAAAAAAAAAAAAATCCAAGCAAAATTAATCCTCTCTGGGAAAAAAACTATTTCTATCCCAAGCAATGATTGAGTGTACATTTATTGTACAAAATAATTAGTAAATTAAACTGAATCATAGTTTTCATTTATGTGTGAGTCACATATGCAAAATGTAGATGATGGTGAAAACACTTGCAGTGTAATTAAAATATAATTTTTTACCACTTCCAATTCAATCAGAGTGCCATTGATAATTGTTTCATATTGAAGCAGATGATCTGATCCTCAGATCCTGCTTCAGAGTCCACATCCAATCTCCTACCATCTAACTATGTTCAAACCAGTCCTTATGATACGTATATTTCTTTTGCTTTAATATTTTTACATAAATAACATGGATATTTATATATCTTAATCTAAAACCACTTAATAAATAAATATTTAATATTTTCATGTGTATGCGTGCATAATGGATAAATATATATATATTTCAGTGTAGGAGATTGCTGACATATCATTAAAAATTATGTTATATATAAATTGTATTTAAAATCATATAAGAAATGTATTATATTTTCATATTTAATTTAGCAGTCAGAAATGGTGCAATTCTTTTAAAAAGTTTCTCGAAAACAATTATCCGAAAAAGCCCTTTAGTTAAAAGTAAAAAGATTACAATTTTGTAATAGTAAAATAAACCCATTAGTGGAAATTTTGTCCACGCCAGCTTGTTTTAAAATCTTAAGACTTATTTTAAAACAATCGTTCAAGAAACTGATACCAGAATTGCATTGTTTCAAAAGTCTTACAAGATAAGAAAGGATCCGGTCAGCCGATTTTAGCTGTACATTAAGTGCTTAAAATGCCTCAGGTCCAGCAGTAGTTGCTATGCTACATCACCAAAATAGAAGTATAAATACTGCTGGATTTGAATCCAAAAAGAGGGAGACAACCAAAATATGATGATGCCAAACCAAATCCACATCAATTTTAATTTTCACCCAATGTGCCGCGAGTAGGGGAAATTTCACCTTTCCCTCCGTTCCAATATGCTTTTCCCATAACGAAGCTCTGGATCCCGTACTAATGAACTCTAAATGTCTGCTGATAAAGTAAATGCTACCTATCAGGTCATATTTAAACCCTAGATCTAGTGAACTAATGATGATGAATATTATTCGTATCAAGGACTGCTATTCCAGATAACAAGGTAAAAGAACTTTAGCTGCCCTTGATTCTCAAATTCAGCCTTCTTTATAATCCTGATGCTCTGTTCTGATACTATAGTTTAATGTTTTCATATTATGTAACTTTCTATTATATAGCTCTATATAACTGATCCTCATTAAGCCTCTTTTAATATGTTTTCTTTCCTTTATTTCCATGTGGCAAATAATTCTAGTTTAATATATTTATGTATTTATGTTTTCTTTAAAATGCCAATAATAATTTCCAAAATCGCTAACACATATTTTATTTCTAGTTTCCTACCCTTTACTTACGGGATAATTAAGAACGTAAATTAATTAAAAACAAGTCTTAGTCAACTAGTGCAGGTGTTTGCGATTTTGGAAAAATAAAGTCATTAAATTATAAAATTATAAATAGAAAACAGATCAACATCTGTTTTCCTAAAAATGTTTATTTTTCTTTCTAAATAATAATAATGCGCTATTTTAACTTTTAATGTATCTTATATATATAAAAATCTATATTTTATCCAAACTATTACCACCATCCCATTTATTTATGTATCAATTTATTTACTTTCATAAAAGCATTTATTAATCGAGATTGATATTTATGAAACATGTGGGGAGTTATGAATAAATTAAAGTAAAAAGGGAGGGGAATCTTAATATCTTAAAACTCTATATTTAGTTAAATTTATCCATGCCTGTTTGGTGATTAAATCACATCATTACGCAGGGTATTCTATAATTTATGGGTATTAAATAAGTAAGATAGTCTATAAAGCTATTTATGCTTCATTTTTCTCAAGCGTTGCGTGCATATAGGCCCCTTAGTTTTATATATATTCGTGCTTCTCTCTTATATGGAGGTATTCGCTAAGTCAAGCCCTATTCGTTTTCCATGTCCTTGAACCAGGCTGTAAAACCACCCTGGGAATATATATGGTTGTATGGGCATGCTTTATATGGGGATCGCTCTGGAAAAACCAGCCCAATAAATGCATTGCCGACCACTCTTCATTTCTAAACCGATCCTGCCAACGTTTGCAGAGTAAATCAGTAATTCTCGTTCAATAACTTCATGAAGCACACTCCAGGATACATAATTAGACCACCCAAACTTGCCGCCATGCACGTATTACCTTTCATTATATTTCTAGTAAACCCATGAACATCCATAAGCCGTAATGTTGTAATTTTGCTAAACAGACATCTATGCCCATTATTTAATATATGCATCATTATGACGAACTTGTTATTAATATAAATATTCATTAGCCGTCCCACACGTCTGCCACTTTATAAACCAATCTAATAATTATATTCTATAAAAATGTAATATTTGCTTGTTAAACTATTCTTTTTCAAATCGGTTAAATGCTATTTTCGTTTCTCTGGGGATGAAATAGTCTCTTAATAATACGTTTCTCATAGCGCTAAATCTGTAAGGTATTTATTATTGGAATAGCCGCAAATATTAGCAAAGTTATTATAAAATCTGAATTCTATATATAATATTTATGAGGCTAGTGTCTGACAAACAATCAGACACATTTATTTATGTTATGAATATAATAAATCTTAAAATATATATATCAACTTTCGAATCGTTGCTTTCTTTTATTTAAATTACTATTAATTTATAAGTTATGCTCATGATGACTAGATGATCTCCGCTAAAATACATAATTAATATGCCAGGTCACGAACCTTCATTGCTCCTAAAGTATAGTTCTTTTTTTTTTAAGTTAGTCTATCATTAAAGTTAGCTTAGAGTCTTTTGTGTCTACGATGAGCGATGCCGGTGGTGAGAAATGAAATTAGATTGATATCATTGGGATTGTTGCTCATAAGTTGATAGATCTGGGAAAAAGGCAAATAGAGCAGAATTCATGAGTGTTCCTGACTTATGTATCTTGCGCATGATTGGCTTCGAGGTACTTTTGCCTAGATCTTGTTATGTGAACATACAAATCCGACCGGTACAATATGCTCTAGGTTGCTGATCCCTGAACTAAATCATTTTTATGCACAAACTTGCTACATAGTTAAATTATGTTTGTTTGCCAGGCTTTCAATGAATTTATCATCTGCTGAATAATTTTTACATTTGAAAATGGCAAGTTAAAAATATAGACAAATATATCATACAATTTTTTTTTTGTTTTAAAATAATCAGGTTCTTTCAATACCTAAAACTATTTTGTGAATATCTTTTATTTCATATAATAAATCTTCTGACAGATCTTTCTCATATGTATTTACAAATTTTCTTGCTTGTGCAGTTATTTGATCATCATCTAAGCTTTGGAAATTTAAAATTGATGAAAATAATTCACATATGATATTTGCTGTTTCAAATCTTGTCTTTAAATCATTGATTATAAAATTCAATATTGGATGAACTATGAAAATTCTAAAAATTTTATTCAGACAAGTTTTTCAATTTTCAGGAAATTAGAGATTGCACTCAACACTTTGATTTATGTAAGTACAGCACACCTAACACTAAAATCTCTTAAATGCAATCTCAACATCATGGGATATTCATTTACTTTGTAAGACAATAAATTTGCAAACATTTTGTGCGAAAACACTATCAATAGCAGATTTTTATACGATTTGAAATATTTTTTTCAGTGCTGAAGGAATTAATCCTGTAACCATCTCTTAGCGAAGATTATGCTAAATAATTGAGTGCACATCTTGAATTCTTTCTCTCTACCTTTTTTCTGAAAGACTTGGAAGAGGATGCAGAACTGTAAGTGAACAAGGAGTAGAAAGCTCATCCAACTAACCATCCTGAGACCTTTACAGTCACTGAAGAATTAACTGGATATAACTATTACTGCCTAATATTAATCAGCTATCACTGGCTATCTAAAAAACAAAATTCTCAAAGGATTTTCAATTATTTCAAATCCCTCTTGGATTTGAATATTGAATTATAAACTTGATAAATAAATGCCATTAACTATCATACCATAAGATTCAATCTAGCTCATGTTTATCAATGTATTAGAATAACTCACTAGAATGCATTAGTCAAACTTATAGATGGCCATTGGCTTGAAGATTACAGTAAGATATTACATATATGTCCCAAATAAAAAGTATATATCTATGCAAGCAAAGAATGTATATATTAATAGCACTGAGTATTATTTTTACCTGTATTAAAATTTCTAACTGTCGATCATCTAAGAGCACCACTTGACTTCGCCGACCTTCGGTCATCTAAAAATAAAAAACAAATTTATTTATTAATTTTTTCATAAGATTTAAAACATTATAAATTCAATATTCAAATTTTATATATTATTTTTAAAATATTACTTTATTCAAAATATGTTTTTTCTTTTTTTTTTAAATAATTACCCAGAGAATTATTTTATTTCCTCACAGACTGGATGCTGATTCATTCAGTCAGCCAAAGATGACTGTTTAAACTCAATTGTTTATATTTGTCATCTATCTTAAATTTTAGTCACTAAAAATTCTAACAAAAGATAATTAATAGACGAATAATTTATTCAAAATGTAAAATATTTTTATAATTCTTCTTCAATGTGGCAATTTTTGAGGAAATATTTTAAATAAAATTTTCACTAATTCTCTCAAGAGGGCAGCCTAATCTAGCTCTGCTTAACATGTGACCTCAGGAGGAGAATCGAATTACTTTCATATAATGTACAGCATTATACGAAAGCCTGATTATTGCTAATTTAATTAAAACCAAAAGTGAACTGTTATTCGAAATGAAGCATAAGATTGCCGATAACAATATGTCATAATTGATTAGCCAGTAGGAAAATAAATTAATTTATAAGATTTTTATTAAAAAATATACAATAACAATTATCTTAATTTATTATTTTAATGTTCCATCAGATCAATAAGTATTTTAATTGTTGATGAAGTATACGATTGGGGGAGAAAAGATTAAATCACAAAAAAGATTAACATTTACTATAAAATCATGAGATCAAATTCTTGCCAAATACTTCTATTTATCTTCAGATACATTAATTCGAAATAACTTTTTTATAGTACAAAACTAATCTTATTGTTCCTTGAAAGTCGTAAGTTTGAAAGAATATATGAGTAATAATATGCTATCCAGTGTTGGTAAATAGTAGGAAAACTTTTTTTAAAAAAGAAACTAAACAAAATTTGTTTTAATGAGAGTTTTTAAAAAAATTCAGAGAAAGGGAGAAAAAATAAAACTGGACGACTAAAAACTAATATTTATTCACTCAAAATGTAAAAAAGGGAAAGACAAATAAATATGAAAAAATTGAATATAGAATTCAACTTTTTTAAGAGTTCCAATAATAAAATGAATTAACTTCCCAACTATTACTTCAATCTCATTTATGAATTGTATATATATAGATTTAAAAGATATTGCTTGAATCCATTGAGAAGATCATTCTCTTGGTTTTTCGAACATCCAAATATTCAAATGATAAAAAATTCAATTTCAACAATGATTATAAAAAATATTTTTACAGTTTATCACAGACATGCTGTTTTAATTACTTTATTCCCAATAAACAAATCCTATTTTAAAAAAATTCAGAAATATTTAAGATTATTTTATTGTACTCAGTCTGAGAATTTTGGATTATGCCCTCAGTTTAGCCATTGCTTCATTAAAATAAAAAAGAATTGGATATTTTGTCACTTGAGAGGTGTGATGTTTGAACATCAGAAGTGAGATAGATGAGTTCTCCATTCAGTAGTTCTACAAATGCTCTAAAGTATGCAGGGCATTGTTTCATCTATTACTTATTGAAAGAAGATTTATCTTTTACAGTGTTCTGAAATTCAGCAGAGCTTAATATAAAAGATTTCATTTCAATTTATTCTTGCATGATCTGGTGTTTTTTTCCGGTTGGTTACCATCTTTATCCTGTTAAATTACAAAATAAAAATGTTTAATTAAATATGAGAGAACTAGAAAAATTTTTTATAAAAAAAAAAAAAAGACACGACATCATGTGTACACTGATAATATTTATGCAATTACAATGTATACATTTTAGTGTCGTAGTGGATTCTGTATATATATATATTAGCTGATTGTGCAATATTGTATAAAAATTCATTTTTTAAAAAAAATCAATAATATCCAATTGGAAACTGTAAATACATGTTAAGTTCTTTGCATAAAGACAGATCAATAACTTACAAGTGGTAACTCTGACCAAGCATTAATACTTGGATCATTAGTGATGGAAGTTTGACATTTTCTGCTCAGTTGGAGACTATTTGTAAAAAATCCAATTAAACAATACTCCAACTCTGAATGAAGCATATTGCAGAGATATTTTAACAAATTATATTTACAGTGAAAATAAAGCTGAAAATAAGAAACAACTTTCCATCTCATAATATAGAAAAAATTATTAATTAAGTTATCTTAGAAATCATTACAATTTATAGTTGAAAATTACTCTTACTGCATCCAATAGGATGACAATTAAAATAGTAAGCAAAATAATCAAATATTACCTTCAAATTTATAAGAAAATGAGAGAGTAAACAGAAACAGAAGACTGATTTTTTTTTAAGCTGCTTGTTCTTTAAATTATAGCCTCTATTTTAGCAAATTATTCTTTAAACATATTTATAACTTCTGATTTTAAATTTATTAAGCTATTATATATAAGTAAAAAAAAAACCTTTTTAAGAAAATAGAAGACAGTACATTTAAATCAATACACACATATATATACTGTATGTAGTGGATAAGAAACTTGGTAAAGATTAGTTAATTAGCAAATATATACCATCATCAGAGAAAGATTAAAAGGAAATCTTCAACACTAAATGATAGGAACTCTTTTTTTAAAACAAATATTGCCATATTTTTGAATGGTTTTCTTTTTTTAAGTCAGACTATAGTCTTATACATGCATCAGATGATAATAAAGGAGATTGCCTTGATTCTAGGTTGAGATTGTGGATCGCTTAAGGGTTGATTATTATGCAGCTATATTGTAATACAATATTACATAATCGAAATCACCCCAAATTTACAAATCAGCCAGACTAGCCAAGAAAATAAATTCCAAAACACTACCTGCTACAAGCAGACTTCTGAAATATAAAGAACTACAAAATAACATACACCTGGGTCTCTTTTTACACGGACTTATTTAACGCGATTTTGAAGTTATGCGATTCATATTTCCTTGGAAGTCAAACTCCGATAATGCGCTATTACTTTAAATAATAAATTTCGCGCACTTACGTCATATTAAAAATAATAGCACATTATTGGAATTCAAGTTTCATCTTAATAATTTCAATATTTTCAGTGCTTTATAATAGTAAGATTTTATGCAATAATGAAATTAAAATCATGATTTCCACATTTTATGTATACACACATTAAATTTTACAAGATTATAATGTAAATTTATTCAAACATTGTGCGTGTTAATTTTGCATTTTAAAACACATTCTGTTTTTTCTTTTTAAAAAAGAACGTAATCAATTATTATTTTCTTATTAATGACACTAATCATTAACGTGCTCTTAAATTCCAACAAGAGCTAAATGGTTGTATGTCTGGATATAGCGAGCTTCATAAACAATTAATAAAATCATCATCTCAAAGATTAATTACTAATTACGTTGTCACCAGAAAATCATTAACACAACATGAGAGTGAAGTTGGCGCTAGTTGTATTTCCTCTTGTGAAGAATCTGATTTTTTACCAGTTTGCAAACGAACCTGTTTATCGATAATAATTAAAACATGTATAAAAAAATGTAAATTACTGTACTGTAAATTATGCATAAAAATATATTATTTTGAATAAAATTAAATATTATAGTTAAAAAAAGTTTGTCTTGTATCAATTTTTTTCAAATTTGAAATTTTTTATTAGTCATATTTTATTCTCTTATTTTTTTTTTTTGCGCGAATTTTAAAGTAATTTTATGTTGGTGTTTTGCTTTTATGCGACTTTTGAAAAATCACAGTCCGTATCCCCCCTTTTTCAAGGTAAGTTAGTCTATTTTTGCGCGATTTCGTTTGCACGTGTTTTCTGAGGAACCTATCTATCGCGTAAAACGAGACCGAGGTGTATTTAATTAAACATTACCCACAATTCCATGTGCCCTTCATATTAAAAGAACTTTTAAATAAGTTAATTACTTCAGAATCATACATTTTTGATAATAAAGATACTTTAATTCTTTTTATTTCATTTCTCTCAAAGAAGACAACCTTAACTTTATCAAAATTAATAGTGTGGTCTGTGTCTTTTTCATAAATATATAAAGCAGAACTAAGATATTTATTTCTGACCCTACTTTTATGTACCTTTATTTTTTCATTTAAGCTCAAACTACTCTGACCTATGATATCTTCTTACAAAAACAAGAATTAATATTTACTACTTCAGAAATAGTCTTTTTATCAAAAATTTCTTTGTATTATTTAATAAATTATTCAAAGTAATATCCTTTTTTCCCAAGCAATTTTCTTATTTTCAAACAAATTACTATTTTTACATATAATTTTATAAGAAAACAATTTAAATGCCAAAGAAATAAAATCATATTTTTCTTTATCCTTTATATCATTACAAATATTATTACAATTAAATAAAATACTTTTAACAAATTTATCAGACTAGCCAACACTCAAATAATCTTTATAAAACTGACCTTTTTGAAACAAAGCTACCCAACTAGAATTATTTAATTTCTTATTTCTATAACAATAATTTTTTAAAGCAACTAAGATAGGCCACATTATTAATTTTGATGAAACTATGGTTGTCTTCTTTAAAAGAAATGAAATAAAAAAAATAATAATAATTAAAGAATCTTTATTATTAAAAATGTATGATTCTGAAGCAATTAACTTATTTAAAAGTTCTTTTAATATTAAGGGTATATTGGAAGTAAGTAGAATCATGGGTAATGTTTAGTTTAAATATGTTATTTTGTAGTTCTTTACACTTGAGAAGACTGCTTGTAGTAGTGAAACCATTGGTAGTGTTTTGGAGTTTATTTTCTTGGCTAGTCTAGTTGAGTTACAAATTTGGGATGATTTAATTATTTGACTAGTTTAGCTTTAAGCTTTTAATGAATACTATATAGAGAGATAATTAGGTCTCGCGCTATAATGGTAGAAATAATACAGCTTATACAGAGTTGCTCTATTTTTAAAAAAAAAAAAACTAAATTTTATTCATTTTTAAAACAACTAATTTATTTTATATACTTTTATATTATAAGTTGGTGTTGATTACTTTTTCAGTTTTACTTTAATTTAATGACAATTATTTTAAAGAAAAATATTTATATATATAAATTTAGGCGCAGGAGTAATTAATTCTGAGATAAAATGCATTAATTTTATTTTAACCTGTACAACTTGTTTATGAAAAAATGAAAAAGAATAATTAAGTCATGGCAAACTGTCATACAATATGCTTATTTTAAAAGAATTTTAAAAATTCTTTAAAGATAGTATTGAAGAATAAGCTAAGTCAATAGAAAAAAAGAGATAGCCAAAGAGTGAAGAAAGATGCTATAGAGCATTAGCAGAACAGAAAAATTACTTTAGTTTAGCTCTATTGGCTGAAATTCCTATATAATGAATGGATCAAAGAAAACCATCTTTGGTCAATTACATACATTGTATATTCTCTCAATTGTCCTTGAATATTAGTGTTTATGAAAAGTTGTAGCAAATAATTAAAAGCTATATTAACATTACTATCAGCCAATAGAATAGTAACTAGATATCTTTTTTTAAAATTAATTACAACATTAATCATAAATTTAATACTAATTGAATTAAGGTAGAAAAAATAAAAATTCAGGCAGCTCACTGCAAAGAGTCATATTAATTTATGTGTGTTTACTGAATTTTTTTTAAAATCAATTTTGTTGGTAAATATGTATACAAATTAATTTCTTTATTTCAAAAGGTTAAAGATAACTTTTGAAATTGTTTGGATAAAAGAAATTTTTGAATAAGTATTCAGATTTGTGTTATTATTGCTATATTTTTAAATACTAAGCATAATGCTAATAATTTTAAAATTATTTCCAAATTTTTCTTTATATCTTTGACCAAAGTTAATCTGCAATAAATCTTTTTGATTTCTAGATAAGTGGCCATCAACCTTGTTTTAACGTCATAAATCTTTCTATATCAAATATTTTGCATCTTATTTACAAATCAAATGAACAAATCAATGACTTGAAGCAATGATTACCAATAAAATTTATATTTGTCTTCATCTAATCTATTTTTTTTCCTTATATATTTAAGTGAAAAAAGGTGACAATGTGCAGCACTGTCTTAATTCTTTTACAAATGTGAAATCAGTCTGTTCACCATATCCCATTTTAACTGCAGTTACAATTTTAAAAATAAATTCTTTATAACATCAATAAAATGTTCTAGTATAGTGATTTACTTTAAAACATTTCATAATTTATTATGATCAATTAAATCAAGAGTTCCCAAACATTTTTTGACAGCAAATCCCTTTACCAAAAACTTTTAAAACCGTTAACCCTCTAGTCATTTACTTTACTTACTCAAATTAATAAATGTGTACAGTACTCGGTATTAAATATTTCACTAGATATCAAACTTTTTGTTTTAATCAGGACTAAGGAATATGGTATTGTCTTGCACAACATTTAATACCAAAACCTGCACTAATGAAAATTAAAGCAAAAAAATATGAGCGGTTTTTTTTTTAATTTTTGATATTTATGAAATAAATATGTAAATTCAAAATAAGTACAAATAGTGAAATCACTTTATTAAACATAAAAAGGAAATGAAAAAATCAACATATTAAGATAGAATTAAACATCAACAAAATTATAACAATGAAAGATTTTAATCAGAATTATAACAAGAATACCAAATAAATTAGCGTGTAAAACTGAATTTAATGAGATGGGCACACTTGATGATCTGTCAACAATTTATCTATGACCAATTTTAAATTAGTGAGTTGCATTCTCAAATCTCCACATTCAATGATATGCAATCGATGCCTAATCTGAAGAAAGTTTAAAACTATACTGAAATCTTTCTGTACCAGATACGACAATGGAAATTCCAGCAAATACTTTTGTAAAGCTGTCCATAGAGCTGGGTACAGAAATGGAATATCTTGTTGCAGCCAAAACTTTTGATAACCCTGTTTAAATTCTATCATGACATCCTCATTCATACTGATGGTTATCAGCTCATCTTGCAAAATTATATTTGTTTCTACACTATTAATGTATGGGTTTATTATCCAGTCTGATATTTCCAATGATAGAATATCTTTGAACCTAGTTTTGAAATCTAAGTGAAGAGTCTCCAAGTAGCTGATGTATAAGCAAGATGTTTCTTCTTGGACTGTGCCTAACTTAAATGAGTTGGGGAACTGAGAAAGCTCAGATCATGCAATATTTTACTTAAAAACATTAATCTCACCACAAAAATGGATATGACCAATTTTGCTTTGATGAGATTCAAATTGCCTCTTGCCAAATAAGCCTGTTAAATAAGCAATATCTGTTTTACTCTTAAGTAAATTTTCTTTCAAACTGGAATACTCATCTTCCAAAAACTCTAAAACAGATTGGAAAAGTGTAAAAAAAATCTCACCAAACATTAACTTTTTGAAATCCGGTGGACTTCAGTATGGAGAACCAATCAATAAAAATCTTTGTCACTTTCAATTGCATAATCGAGTGAATAAAAAAAATCTCACCAAACATTAACTTTTTGAAATCCAGTGGGCTTCAGTATGGAGAACCAATCACTAGAAATCTTTGTCGCTTTCATTGCATAATCGAGTGAATAGTTTAGTATTCTAAGTGTTACTTCGAATTTTGTTCACAGCTGTTATAACAAACTGAAGAGATTGATGTAATTTGTCACTAAGGTTCTTGGCTATTAAATGTTGCCTATGGATTATGCAATGAACTGCAAGCATTTCAGGTACATGTTTCAGATAACTTATGAAATAGTGATAAATAACCAACCATATCTAGTGACCCATCTATCGTAACAGGTATTATATTTGTCAATGGAATCACTTTTTCCCTGAAATATAGCTCTATTAAATTGAAAATTGATTCCTCTCTGGTGTCAGTTTCTAAAGTTCTAGCAAAAAGCAGCTCTTTGTGCACTTCCTGATCTTAATTAAAGCGGATGTACACCAGCAGCAAAGCTTTATTACCAGGTAATGTTGATTCGTCCAATTGGAGGGGGAAATGTTTTTCTTTTTTTGCAAATGATTATACAAATAGTTTTCCGCACCATGATTCATTTCATCGATATATCTTTGAACTGTGTTATTGCTCAAAGGAATCCTTTTTATAAGATCCTGTGCAGGTTTGTGGAAGTGTTCAATACCTCCATGACGGCCAGTAGAATCAGTTACTACCCTATGGTTTGCAGCTCACCAGATTTCATGATGAGTAGAGATATGTTGTATGATGCCCTTAATCCATCATCACTCTACTTAAATGATGAAATAAACATATCTATTGTAGTTCTCTTCAGAATTTTATTTATAAATGATTGAAAGTATGACAAATTTTTTTCTTTTTTTGTTGGGGTGAATTCTGTTAAAGTGATCCGCTAGTTTTGATTATTTCATAGCATCATTGCTGAAGACTTTTTCACATTGGTAAATGTTTGTTTGATAATGGTGAGACTAGCTTCAAATAGTCCAAGCTATACTGTCTGCATTTCTTTTTTGATTCAGTCATATTATTATCGTAAGAAATAAAAACTTTTATTAATGAATAATTTTGATATCCCCTGTGATAAAATTTAAAAAAAAGTATGCCCTTACTTGAAACAGAAAATTTTTGTTCAAACTTGAATAAACTGTATCCTCTGATTTTCTTTTTCATAGTATTTCTCCTCAATAAATAATTATATTCAAAGTTCAAATCACAAATAAGTACATCGCATCAAACAAACTAATTTATAATGTTTTATGAAAGCATGACTGTATAAGACTGATAGATTCTGCTAATATTGAATATTGTCTCGACCGACCGTGATCAAATGCGGACATGAACGTTTTTCATATCCATTCTTGCTTTGATATGTTTGATAAGACACTACACAGATATATTTGTGCTACATGTATTTTCATGCATTCATACATGTGACTCTTTTAATAACACATTTTATCTTTTTCTTAACAAGTTTGGTATGTAATGTGTTTTTATCAAAAAAGTGATGGTTTTTTTTTTAATTACTTTACTTCTTAATTAGGTACCTATTGGAATCATAGACATTTTGAAGTAACAAACAAATAGCAGTAGTAAAGGGGTGATTTTTGCTGTTGCTGACCCCCCAATTTTTTTTTTTTTTTGAAACTAAATTGACCCGAGGAGGTCGATATCGACTACTTTGGAACTCCTGAGTTAAATCAAAAAAGTCTACTAATCAACAAAATAAATATGAATTTTTCTCTGGTATTTTTTAGCCCTTCCAATTACCCAGCATATATCAAAAATGTTTCTTATTCTTCATACTTTTCTTACACCAGCTTGTTTGTACATCTAGTTTTCTTTCAATGTTCATTTCCATATTTATTCTGAATGATTTTCGGCAATCAAATTAACCTGCTAAATAACAGATGTGTAATAGTTTGCATATACTGGTAATATTTCTTCCTTTGATATAAAAAATATAAAATAACTTCCTATCATCTGTAGACCATGAAAAGTTTACCTATTAATTGGCATAATTTGATTAGCACTTTTGTCAATTAGTCTTCAATTTTCTTCAAAATTTCTGATGCAACGCCACTAGTTCCAGTAATTTTACTTTTTAATAATAATCTGAAGATTAATATGACTATATTGTTCATTATTGACAATTTTAATACATAAGATACTTGATCTTGGTTGGTATGTTTGTGATATAATTCTTTTGTATATTTCTTTCATCCCAGATTTTTATTACTCAATTTATCTACTAATAATTCTCAGAAAATCTACTTTTAGCTGATTTTAATTTCTTGAATCTCCCAAAAAATAAACCTATTTTTACTAATCTTGTTTCTCTTTTTTTTATATATATTTTTGCCAATATTTTTATAACATTTGCTCTTTGATTTTTCTAAATTTTGCTTCTTAGCATTTCCTATTAACTTGCCTTAAAATATCTTTGTCTTTTATTCAATTTTTTCTTTTACAATTACTTCTATATTATCTGATATACATAGTGATTTTTCTGGTTATTTCTCTTAATCAATCTTTTCTCATATTTATCTTTATTGCCTTCACTTCTATCACTATTTGTTATGTTTACTAAGCATTACATCCACAATCCCAAATCAATTTTTGGTATTATTCCTAAAACCAATAGGTATATTCTTTATGTCATATGTAGAACATTGGATAATCTTCTAGTTCTTTTTTAGTTTCATTCTAAGTGTCTACATGAGCATTTGATATTATTTAGAATTTGCTTCTGGGTGTGTTTTCATTATTAAAATTGAAGTCTGCTAATAGTGAGTGCCACAAATGTAATCAATTTGATTCCTATAAATTTCATCTATTTATGTACATTTGGCACTTTCCATTGCTTAAAATGTCTTGGCAGTAAAAAGATAATTCACAAAAAGTCATTATTAATTCTTCTGCTTCCTGCTCTATTCAACTTCACATTATTTTATATTTTTTGCCTTTCCATTTCCAATTTTAACATTATAGACATCCACCTTTAAAAATAATTATTATCAATAAGTTTTGTCAATTTCTGCCTACACCTAGTCATAAACATTTCAATTTCTTTTCTTGCTTGAGCTGTTAAGCATAGAATTAAATTATAGCAATGTTTGAATAAGCATAGATAAAACTGAATTGATATTGAGACAGTCAGATTGATCTGAGAGATCTAATCTTTACTAAATAACAAAGCAAATAAAATAAAATCATAAAAGGGAATTCATAGAGCAAGAGAGAGAGAAAGAGGGGAGAATAAGAAAATTACTTAAAAATAATCCAAATAGTTAACTTAATTTTTTATAAAGGATAGACATTTACTTATCTAATAATTCTAATGATATAACTTCTTTTTTATTATATATAATTCATTTTATTTATTTATAATAAATATAAAATATTATTTAGTGATAATTGTGTCTATTTACATAAAACATATATAGTGAATATAATTGTGTATAAGCCATGCCTTTCACAAAATCAAATAAATTATTTAATAAGTGATTATTTGATTTAATAAAATTTTCATTATTTAAAACACAAATAATTAGTTATAATCTAAAAATAGAAAATTGATTTTTATTTTCAGTTTAAATGTTTTTTATAGCACAATGTCACAAAAAGAGGGAGTTTTCATTACATTATGCGAGGGTGGGCAATTGTTTTGGCTCGAGGGCCGCATAGGTTGGCAGAGGGCCGCATCAGGGGCCATTTTGTGGAAGCGGGGGTTAGTGAAGGTCTGCACCTTTTTTTCATGACACAATAAACACACTGCTTTATTCCCTGTATTACCAAAGAAATATTTGTTTGTCCATTCTTCATTAAACATATGACATTCATTGCCAATTTTACATTTTTTCGGAGGGTTCATGGTTTCACTAAAGTTGGAAATGTATATATTTGCTAATGCAAAGACAAAATTGAGATTAATAAAATCAACTGGAAAAGCACTGCACATCGTATCTACATTGTGCATGTGTATTGATGTGGCCATCCTAGTGGAAAATACGAGATGAATATTCCGGTCACGCAATGGGAAGGAAATTTCAGTCGAAGGTGGATTTTTCTGATTGTCTTGGCGGACCGCATAAAAACTCTTAGAGGGCTGCATGTGGCCCTCAGGCCGCTATTTGCCCACCCCTGCATTATGCATATTCAATTTCTTGACTTTTTTTTTTTTTTCAAAATTTGCTATATATCCAGAATACACACCCATTGAAAAATTCTTAAATACAATAGCTTGGAAGCATTATTTTTAAACAAACAGAATAAATTAAGACTAGAAATATCAGCTTTTATTATCTATATTTTAGATCTTAAAAAATTAGACAATATAAATTACAAAACTATTATCTGTATATAGAATATGGCAAACAGACAAATTATTATAATTTTATTTATTTATTTTTATTCTAGACTACATTAACAAAAAAGTGGGGGGAGGGGCAGAAATAATTCTCTCATGTATAGAAAATATTGCTTCACAATTGTCAGTTGCTGAAGTTAAATATTAACTATCCTTCAGTCCCTCAATTAATTACAGAGGTGTATTAGATTAATAATTTCAAACAAAGATCAGCAGGGTATAGCAGTTAACCAATAAATTCAAGAGATAGGCAAACTTCTGTAAATTAGTGACAAAAGTGCCACCCAAAAAATATATATATAAATTCCATGGAATGCATTTTTTAATGTAAAGATTATGCATCAACTTAGTTGTTTTTAAAAAATGGCATATAATTGGAACATTTATTTTATAGTAAACTACCTATAAGGCCTGATTTTTTTTACAATCTATATATACAGATATTAACAAATGCCCTTTTGACATAAAGTAGTTAGATGAAATTCAAATTACTGATTGACATTTTTAATACGAAAACTAATTTTTCTCATCACCTTTAAGAAAATCTACTTCTTAATCATGCGATCATTCTGCAATAACAAAATTGTATAAACTAATAAACAATTATGATTATAAAACTTGCTTACAACATTTAGATTAATTGTAAAATTTGCTTACAACATTTAGTTCAAAATCTCAAAATCATATGCAAAACAATAAAAAACATATACTATGTATTTGATATATTGTATCATTTTATAAAATCATACACAATGGCAAAAGTTATAGATTCTTATACTAAATATATACATACAGACACATTGTTTCTCTATTATTATGATTACTATTTTTTTAAAAAAAAAAAGTACAAGAAATAGCTGGAAAATGTTATAAAAAGCATTTTAAAATATATAAATTAGTACAAACTGCAAACAAACTTGTTAATTCTGTTATTTTTTCAATTTCATTTTTATTAGCAAACTAATTATTTTCATCAATAAATAAAATATATATATATAAATACAGTATACATACAAGGGCTTTTTTTTTTAATTTAATATCTGTCATTACCCAATATTATTTATAGAAAATGATCATAAATGGATCAATGCTGAGAATATTAGCAATTTGATCATTCTCTGTCCTTAATATAAATCAATTACATAATTTATAAATATTTATTATTGCTCTAAGCCTTGAATTACTATCTGCAGCTTTAATACTATTATTAATTTGATATAGTGGTAGACATATACTCATAATTCAATGATTCACCCCAATGTATAACAATAAATATCATTAAGAAAGTTATAAAACAAACTAATGCTCAAACCAAGTATTAAAACTCCTCTACGCATCAAATCTGTTTCATGGCTGATGAAACTTAGCAGATGAAATGCAGAAAAGCTTAGAAATTAAGTCAAGACAAACACTAAGAATTTAAAATGCACTAGATATTTTACATTGTATATCATGGTAAACCGTAAAAAAAAAACAGATTTTTATCTTTTGTAATATAATAGAAGGGATTTTTAAAAAATGACTAAATCTTCCTAAAAATATTGTCTAGAAATAAATCAAAAGATTCATATCAGAAAATTTCCCAAAATAGATTTAAGGGATCCTATTCCCAACTAGCAAATAGCCAGTTGAATTACTAAATTTTACTATTAATTATCATTATTCAAAGCAAATAAACTCTTGAATTTATTATTAAACTTTTGTTGTCGTTTCCTTTATTTAACACCAAAAATTATTCAGCTATCAATTGACTGGTTGGTCCTGGATTTATTACTATGGGAAATAATTTTTTTTTAAACCTTTCATTTATAAGCGTAAATTGAAATTAAAGCACATTTGACACTGAAATTAAACTATGCTGTGGAGAAAGTATAATACCAAGTAAAACCAAAATACAAACCTATGGTTAATCCAATTATTAAAACTTTAATTTTTACATGTACATGCATCTATTAACATCACACTTTATAAATTGAGATGCTAAAATAAATTACAGCAAATTATCACTGATGATAAAATATTACTGCTTGGAAATAATCCTCTATTGTCTAGTTGCCTCATCATGTTTTTGGGTAACATGCATACATAATTGTATCACAGTTTAGATTGCTTTCAAAAATAATATTTGTTTATTCTCATGAAGCTGCTTAAAATTTTTTAAACATTTCTGAACTTCACTTATAGTGCAAACTAGTTTAATATATGTGTGTGTTTTAAGTTCTCTGTTTAAAAAGCAGGTAAAGATAATTAGTAATAGGCTTATTTATCAAGCAATGATGTTTGATAATCACCAATAGAAGTTTATTGTTATTTATGATATTCTTAGCACATTTTAGCAACTCAGTGTTTTACAGTTTTATAATAAACTTTAATGAATTTTTCCCCCTGCTAAGAAGCATAAAGTCAAAGAAATAAAAATGGACATGTAATGTAAATCAAAACAAATTTGATCAGAAATAGAATTTTTACATTCAGCTAATAACAGTGAAACAACTATAATAATAACATGAAAGCTAAAACCTCCACAGTTGCACCTTAAAAGTGCTTATGTGAAAGCCAATCAGATGTAATAATGACTACACACACATAGAACTTTCAATTCAAAGACAAATACGAGAAAAAGATAAAACCCACCTACTTCTCTACTTAAATTTATATATAAATAAGCCAGACTCAAGCATCCTGAACTAAGAGCATGAAGTTTAAAACACTTTCACATTTAATTCACTAAATATTATATATAAATAAATGTGAAATCTTTCGATTTACTATTAAGCAATTTTCAAATCTAATGAAATGAAACAACTATAATAAGATACACTGCAGCTGTTTAATTTTTGAATTACAAGTGATAGGTATGGTCATCATGCTAAATATATTCAACTTGGTTCCCACCCATAAATCCCAGTAACCTTCCAATTATTGATTGGCAAATAATTATTCTTAGTTATAAGATAAATAACAAGGCAGATAAAAAAAAAAAAAAGAATCATAAAATCTTCCCCAATAGACAACTGGTTAGTTTTATGAACAATGTCTTCTCTTTCATTATTTTGTAAAAAGATTTCTATCCTACAGACATCGCAATATATATACATTTTTCTTTTCTTTTTTTTAAAATAAAAATGAAAACAGTATTTATTATATTAGACTTTTTTTGGGAAGCTATTGATAAATCATTATTTAGCTATTTTTAGAGAGGTTTTACAATCCTGTCTAATTTTGAATGCTAATGATAGTAATTTCCTTTGGAACAAATCAGAATGTTGCAAGAGAAAAATACAAGTGAGATCCAAACAAAGAATGAAATGAGGTCTAATGAAATAAAAGAGGGGAATAAAAAATAAGTGACATCTTGTTTCTAAATATGACTCATTCAGAAATGAATATTAAGGACAGCAAGCTTTATTTATCTATTGCTGAATGTATGTAAAGTCAATAAAATTTGCATAACATCTATGGTATCTAAAGATGATCCATTAGATTACGCAATCTTATAACTTTATACAGATAAAAAGTTTTATTTATAGTCTTAAGTGACAGCATTCTATAGACTACATTAATTAAAACGCATAATTAAAATCCCATTTCCCAACATACATTCACATGAAATCCCTAATCTTTACAGAAAAAAAATTGTATAACAATGTGAGGAAACCCACTAAATATATGCTTATATGGAGTCAATGAAAAGTATATCCTGAATTTTTTATTTTGAACTTGAAATTCACTATGGTAAGGCTGCAAATATAGTTCAATTTAACTGTAACCCTCACGGCTGTTCAAAAATACAGTGTCATTATGATGATTACATTAATAAACATTTTTAAAAAAATATCCTTATATAATAAATCAGCATAAACAAATAATCCTTATATGCTTTGGATTTATTATATCTGTGTAAAGAGGAGAAAAAAAAAATTATTAAATGTCCTACTATTAATGCAAGAGATGAGTATATGTATATAATTTAAGGAGTTTTTTATTCAAATTGTTAAAAACCACATATTTGCTTTAGTTTGTAAAAATCTTGTCATTTCTTTCACAAAGCAATGACTGAAAAATTCTCCAGGAATACCTAGTATTCTTGGCATGGTTTGCTAACATAGTAAACATGTTTGAAAACAGAAAATTGACAAATTTAAAATGATAAAAGAAATTAAGCATTGCAGCAAATAATTTTTAAAAAATCAACAACAAAAAAAGAATTTCTAACAAAACAAAATATTTGTGAAATGAATATTTAAAATATGTTTTGACATTTCTTTGCAAATTTTATATAAGTAAATTAAATATTAATATTACTAACATAAGTATATAAAATAATTGTATATCTGTGTATATACTGATAATAGAATCTTATGAAGAATATCTTTGTTTAAAAATGGAAATAGATAAAAAGGAGAAAAAAATCTTTAAAAAAGAGAATAGCTAGTGTGTAAAAAACAGTAAAAGACAAAAAGATGTATGAAATTTATATGATAAAAGATAAGTAAGTGGCATTCAAAATAAATCTGTATTAAGGGACGTAGATATTGGAGGAAAAGGATGTCTAAAAATGAAATGGAGTAGTCAACTAGTGAAATTTCCAGGAAAAGACTGGGAAAAAAAAGTCAGAAACTATAACACAGAAAAAAAAAAGGATGTCTTTCATCACACAGTGGATGAAAACAACAGCAAATTGATGGTTCATAGACACAAACACAGCTACATTTTAATACTAATGAAAAATTTGTTTTCACCTAAAGTAGTTGTGATATCAAATAATAAATTCATGTATGAAATAGATATGCAGCTCTTGTTTAGTTTTTTGTAATACTCTATCAAAGATGCTCTGATAAATTATAAAATATCTTTTTAAAATATTGATTAACCAAGCAAATGTAATTTTACAAGCATGTTTAAGTTTCCAGAATATTGAGGGAAAAAACAGCATACCAATAAATATGTAAAAATGTTGATTTTAGCTATGGTCCATTTGGAATTATTTTTTGCCATATATTATCTTTCAAAATAATTTTCATGAATACTATCAAGATATATGAAGTATAAATATAGTTATTAAATTAACAATTCTGTGATTTTTTATTTTTAAAAATTATATTTTTTTTTAATAAAATAGACTATGCAAATAAATTTGCCCATTACAAAAACCAATCCATATATAACAATCATTAATAAGAGCTCTCAAGTTATATAATAGTAACAAGCTACACCTGTGTGTGTTCAATATTTATGCCATCCAAAACCAATTTTTTTAAGAAAACTTTTTTTTTAAATAAAATTATAAAATTTTCTCTTAACAAGATTTTCATTTAGACTATTAAACTTTTTTACTTAATAATTTCATGTAAATTTATATTATATTCATTATTAGTCAATATATTTTTTTGCAATTTATAATTATATTTAATACATATTGTTATTACTTTTCATTTTAAAAAATCATCAAGATTGTAATAGAAGATTAAAAATTTTAATTTAAGAAGTTGCTTTTCTTATTTGGAATGATAATTTTAATTGATGTTCAATGAAAGAAGTTGCTGGAATTAATGGGATTTCTTGAGATATACTTTATTTTATAAATTTTAATTTGAAAAATGATTGTACACTTATATATATATGTATAGCTATTGATATAAATAATTTCTATCCTAATATATGATTAGTAATAATTATTATTGGATTTATCTAAAATGGATAGACTCAAAGATGTGAATCCAGGAAGTTTATAACACATATATAGTTCAAACTGCAGTTATGTTAAGAAAATGTATAAGATAGTCAGTCTAGAAATATGTAAGGTATATTATTTTTCTACACATCATATGTGTTACTTTGAAATTTAAATGAATCTTAGTCCTCTTATCAAAATACTTTATGGTAATTACATCAGATTCTTTGTTGGATGGATGTCAATTAGTTCTTTTACAATGTCAAATAATATTTTAAATATACTTTGAACTTCTTTGCCAATTCCAATCTTTCTTGTATTGCCTTAATTGTTGTGCTGGATATAGCAGAAAACAAAATTTAAAATGTGTTATAATTTGCAATACATTCATTTATATTCTGACAATCATATAGTTCCAAAATTAGATTTTGTATTCACAAAGATTATATTATTTGTCCTGCTTCAGTCAGTGCATGTTTAAAATTTTTATCAATCATAATTTTGCAAAATATGTCTATAATCTCTATTACAAATTTTATATTTAATTATGAATTTTATAATATTTTATATATTTTATTAATTGATATACTAAAGGTATGTTGCACAATGGTTAGTGCATTTGCTTGTTGTGCCTACGATTCAGGAATCAAATCTTGAAATTTTTTTTCCAGGTAACAAATAAGCTTAGGATTTTTCTTTGAAGTAACTAGTCCATAATTAATCCAGCTATCATCCAGAATGGGTCAGTAAATGAATTATATAACTATTGGTTAAAAATCTCACTTTAATTCAGATTGTACAGATGAATGTTGATGTGCTGCTGTACAAATAAGCAAAACAATAAATATAATGTGGCTTTTATTAATTCAGAATGCAATACCACTATCCTATGAGCAACAAATCTCATGGTTTCCTTTATATCATTTTATTATATTTTATAATAATTTTACTTTTGTGCCAAAATTTTTTGCTCTATTTCTTAACTTACACATTAATTTCTACAAGAGTGCTACAAATATAACCTATTTGTATCTTAAGAAATTGTATTGCCTTTATGTAACTCTTCTATCTAATATCCAGATAGTACAAACTTCAAGATGTTTTTTGTTACAATGTTCATCTTTGATTAAAGGCTAAGAAATTTACAACTTCTGAGTTAAATTTTTGTATTTAATGATATATAAGAAATTCTAACAGGATAACTAAAAACTAAACTTATAAGTGTTTCACAATCAGGATATTTGTTTTAATTAAATTTAACATATTCAATGTCAAATTTTGATTAAACAAATAATGTAATAATTGATATGTGGATTTTTTTTTTTTTAAACTTTATAATATAATAAAATTATTTTTTTAAGACAATGTAGTCAGCCTTTTATTTATTGCATGTTAAGGTTGGGGGGAAAATCTTTTTTTTTTTTTGATCCCAATTATTTTGGTTTGAACTTTTTTTTATTTATTTAAATCAATTTTTTTCTTCATTAATGTTTTAATGACAGAATTAAATGCTGCTTATTATATTAATATCATGAAATATTATTTTATGTTATAAGAAAGCTTGACAACTATACTTTTCTGCTTTCTAACATTAATAATCCAAAATGATTAAGCTTTGATATGATTTATATCTTTCAATAAACTTTACTGTTTGTTATTTCCATTAAATCTAAAATATAAGTAGACAAAACATAGTAAAATATACAAAATGCACTTAGAGGTAGACGAAATTGAATATTAAGCATTATTCCTATTTTTTACATAAAATTAAAGTGGCCTAAATAGAAGTACTAAAGCAAATTTTCAGAGTAACACACATGAAAAAAGTTAAGCTCAGCAATGACATTAAACACAATATTTGAATTAAAACAAAAGAAAAATTATTTCTATATTAGCTGAAAACACTGAAACAGTCTGAAATTGTTCAATAACAATAATACATTAGAATTAACTTTTTCAATTGCATTTTATTCCTTACACCATTCATAAACTGGTATTTATGTCACCCCAAATTCATTGAAAAATGATTCATGTCCTGGTAAATTGCCTGGAATTTTACTATTAATGGTAGTAGAACACTTGATTCATAGTGTAATTATCCTTGTGGATTTCAGAAAATTAGGCTATCATAAATACAAATTGAGATAGAATTAATGAATAAACAAAATAACAGGTAAAAAAAGACTTGAAAATATATATATTATCCTTTCTCACTGAATTTAATATGTAAACATAATCAACTTAATAGACAACTATATATTTTAATCATATATTTATTTTCATCTAATCAACTTTCTGTCAAGATGCTATGTTAATTCAATATGTTGATTAGATGAAAATAAGTATATGATTAAAATATATAGTTGATTATGTTTACATATTCAATTCAGTAAGAAAGTATATAGAAAGACACATAATGGTTTTAAAAGGAATAACCATCAAGTGAAATATATTATCCTATATATTATTTTAATGTCTTCTGGATTTAGTCATATTTAGTGACAAAAGTAAATTTAATTTAAGTAGCCTACTTTATAAAATCATAA
Source organism: Epiperipatus broadwayi (assembly GCA_028023455.1). NCBI lineage: Eukaryota > Metazoa > Onychophora > Udeonychophora > Euonychophora > Peripatidae > Epiperipatus > Epiperipatus broadwayi. The sequence continues at coordinate 514,318 of JAQFVV010012498.1, forward strand.
AGAATTTATAGGTGAATTTATATATTGCAAATCTTTAATCTTTTTTTTTTTACACCCATACATTTTCGAACATAACAAAAGCCAGTGTCTTTCTCATTGCAAATAAAAACAGATACATTCCAAAGAGATTTACTAATCTCAAATGTAAAACTTACAATAAATCTTTCTAAACGTTGCAAATGGATTTTGTAGCTTTTGTAAAACTTTCTTTTCTCTCTTTTATTTATATTGATTTTCAAATTCTTTCCCCTTCTTTACTTCACACTCTTGTCTTTTAATCCAATTTATCCACAAACTCATTAATCATTATATGTGATTTGCCTTGACAATTTCCCTGACCTAAACAGAACACATCCACTGAACAAGGTCAGTTTAGTACAATATAATTTATTATTTTGAATTATGAAGTTCATTCATTTTTGAGTTACTATTTGTGCATGCTGCAGGTATCAAATAAATAAATACACTAAAATAAATATCTTTTTTTTTTCTTAATAATTTTGTATATAAACTCTCTTCCCTTGCATCATTAAAATAACTAATAAAGTTTAATTTATATGTACAAATTCAATTTGAGAACCATTGATATAAAAGAAAGCCCTTGGTAGTCCAATATAAATAAATAAAAAGTAAATGAGCATTTGAAAATTTTAGCATAAGAAATGTTTAATTAATTGTAAAGTTTTATCTTTGAAAAACTATTTTTGTGTGTAGATAGGAGTATTATCACTATTATGTTCTTTTATTTTTCTAAATGATTTTTCATTCAGTAAATTTGATCTCAACTCATACATTCCTTGCACTTGGCTCTAAGTTCATTACTAATATTATTTTTTAATTCATCAAAAAAGAGTCAGACTAAATATTTCTACGTTCCATTCATATCATTGCAATAATTCAGTCCAATCAAATGATAAAGAACACAGGTAACAAAGGTACTGATGTACTCGGGTACTTACATTTGATTTTCTCTGTTTCTTTAAAACACTGCATCTATATCATGAAATAATTCTATAATAATTAGGTGATAAATTTAAGATTCAATGGACTTTATGTATCTAAAATTCTAGATATGTAAATAGTTAAAAAAAATACCAACAAACAAACAAAAGCATCTAGAAAATTATAGACATTATTATTATTATTATTTTAATGTCAAAAATTGTATTTATATATCTGGATTCAAACCATTCCATTCCTCTTTAATAAATCTTCACTCCATATTAGTGAACTTTACATGTTCTTTTACTGATATTATATTTCCAATTTGGAAAGCTTAATTATCTTCATTCGAACAATAAAAAAAAATATAACATTAATAAACCCATTTTGTAAAGACCAATAGAGAGAAAAATATATTGATTTATTAATATGCTTATGGAAATTGACAACTTTTTTTCATCACTTGCTAATAATATATATTTGCTAATATAAATTACAAAGTGTGGAATTAATAAAATTGAAACATGAAGTAGCAATAGTGTTCATAATAAAATACAATAAATAACTCAAATATAGAGTAGATATTTTTAAAAAAAGGTTGAAATTAATAATGTAACACAAGACTTGCAAAAATAAAACAAAGCAATTTGAAGTGACTAGGTTATAAATGCATTCATAAAATCAAAGAGTTCTTACAAATATATAGACTTTTTCTTGGCAATAGACCTATTTAACTTCAAATATTAATTCTGATATTTGCAATTCATTTTTGTTATTATATGCCAATGACTAAAAGACCTTTATAAGGATTAATAGTTATATTTAAATATAGGCTATTTCAATACAGATATTTATGGATTTGGCGAACCATTTAAAAAAAAAAAAAAGTAAAATAAAATGATGACAATCTGCAACTATTAAAATTTATTTTTTGAAATTATTTATAACAATTCTGATTTAAAATGTGGGACATTCAAGATTTAAAGATAAATTTCTTTAGCAAATCCCAGATAAAATGAACTACTGTTTCCTATATAGAACACAAAAAAGCACAAGATGATCAATGATTATGAGAATGAATTTCCATTAGATATAGCAACCTTTATTCTCCAAAAAAGCAGATGTAAAAGGTATCAGATCTTATATTATAAGCAGCCTATTTAAATTTTAAGTCTTCCTAAAATAAATAGTTAAATCAAATGAAAGGTATTGACCATTTAAAAAATTTTGAACATGGTGTCATCTTTACACATCTTATATTTTGATTCAAATGTCTTTCAGTATAATAAAATTTAATGTAAAAAGAAATTAATTAACATATGTCAGTTGTTAAATCACAAATTCGGAAAACTAAACCTATCATTCATATATATAATATAAATATTTGAATTAGCTAAGGTATGCTGAAAACATGATTTTCTTCTGAAAATAATTCAAAATATGAAAATGATCTAATATTTCTACTAGGTAAAATAAAATAAAAATCAATGATGTTTTATAGAAAATAAACCTATTAATGCAAACATGATGCCAACTGGATTCAAAGCAAAGAAATCCTTTTAAGATCATTTGCTAAGTCATCTAAAACCAATTATGCCTGAAGAGGACTCAAGTACTAAAAGTGGCTGTGAAAAGGAAAGATAAGACTACATTATGGGACAAATAGATTTAGATGGGAGAGAGTTAAACTATAGTATATGAAACATACCCATCTTCACCAGAAGAACTGCAGAAAATGAAAATGACAATGAATGATGAAATACAGGAACAGGATAGACATATTATTAAAAAGTATTAGAGGATTCAGATCATAGCTAAATAATAGCAAATCAAGTTAAATTAAAAAAAGTTCAATCCAAAAAAACAAATGCACAAATAATAATAAGTAGGTCAGTGCTTAGGCAAAAAAATTAAAAACATAATTTTTTTTAAAAAAGCACACATTCAAAAAAATCATTACTGAAGTTAAACTCAAAAAAAGAAAGAAAAAGAAAACATTAGAACTGGTGAGGAAGAGTGCATTTCAGAATGAGTGCAACAATGTAAAAAAAAAAGTATTATAGTAATGCAAATTTAGAGAAGTATGTAAGATATTAATAAAAATATATATTTTAATATTTATTTATTTTTAAAAAAAGCAAAACAATTATTGATGACTTAAGACCTGTTATAAGCAATATATATAAATGAAGACACTGACTCAAATACATTTACTATATTATATTTTTAAAAGCAGCATGAAACAATAAATCCATCATACTAAAAGGTAAAAAAGCTGATTTTCAAGAAAACATTATTTATACAAAGGAATTAAAAATAATATTACAATAGCATTAAAATTTAGAAATTTCTTTTAGAAATCACTGAAACAAATTACACAGGATTAAAATGTAATATAAGCAATAAAAGAAGCATAAATGATTTGAAAAATTATATCAGGTTATGAAAACCATTTAACCCTAAAAAAATTTTTCATTTTCATGACACTATTGTTTGTCATACATATTAATCCATTAATAATCTTGTAGAAGGCTACAGAATTGTTTTTTTAAATTTACATGCACTCCCATGAACTGAAATATCAGGCTCATAAGAGTAAATCCTGATTTAAGCATGGTCATCTAAGCTACATTTATTGGCAAGTGAGTGTATGTAAATTTAATATATCAATCCAATAGCACATATGTGAAGATTCATTTCCTTCCACATGATTTATATATATATTGCTAAATTATTTATTTACATAATCCATTGATAATTAAAATTAAGTTTCATGATATTTATCTAATTCATTTGGGGGGGGGGGGTTAAAGCATACCTTCCTTATTTTTTCAATCTTATCAAATTTATAAACAGTTTTGGACTTATTAAAATAATTCCAACTAAAAACCAAGACATTATAAACAATTTAATAAAGAAGCAGCTTGTCAACTGGCAACAAGTAAAAATATCACTATCTGAATTTCAGACATCATCCAATAATTTTTTAGGCATTCAATTATATTTATCAAAAATAGGAAATAACAAATATTTAAATTCTATTATTATACATAAAATTCAGACTTTCTATGGCTATACTAATAACCCAAACCAAAATATTCAATGCAATTGTGTTGGAAATACTAATATTTTATGGACCATTGTTGACTTTATATAATATATATGAGCTAATAACATATCCTTTATCAATAACAGTAACATAGTTTTCATTAAACGAAGGAGTTCTTAATGTAATATTACTTAGAGTGAGGGTTTATATCAATATAATAAAATGTCAGAACTTCAATTGTTCTATATTACAAATAAAAATTTCTAAAGAGAAACACTTCTGTGATTTAAAAAATGATCATAAAATGAACAAAATTAGATCATTATCTACAATTTAATTATAACAATAAAAAAGAAAGCTTGGATTAATATATCTACAATCAAAAGCACAAAAAAATTTCAAAAAATATGTTTCACAATCATATTTGAAAATCTACTTTGAATTTGTTGCATGATATAATTCCAACAAAAGTATTCTTAAACAAAAAATGAATCTGAATTTATATGTTTTATGTGAAATATTAAAGAGATAACATTCCAACATTTGTTGCAAAAAAAACTTCACATTTAACTGAAATGAAACTCTTCCAGCACCTTCTAAGGCCTTAAAAGAACCAAACAGGTCAAATTCTTAAGGATCATTGTATATATTCTTATCATTACAGCTGCCATTATTGTGATTATTCATGTATATAAACATGGATTGGCTGCTCACCAATATGCACTAGGCAGCATAGTGAGTTTATTAGTTTTTTTATCACGGAGTTTAAGACAAAGAAACATTATAAACTGTCTCAATTGTCCAATAGTTCTTAACTGAAACAACAGTTGAGTTTTCTGAAGGCAGAACAAATATGTGTGTGAATGAATGAATGATTTATTTTTTTTAATTAAAAATTTACAATCATAATAGAGAAAATAAAATTTTTCCTTCTTCCTAGGAGTCTGTAATGTTGGTAGCTGAAGGTGAAGTGAGCTAAGAATCCTCAATTGCAGACCCATGCTTCATTCAGTGATGAGCTTTGATTTTGTTATCTACAACTGCAGATCAATTTCAAGTGAAGATAGATTGCATGAATTGAAAAAAATATTGTCTAATATTAAATTCAATGTAGTTGGACTTTATAAGATTAGAAAAAGTGGAGATGTCTTTCAAAAACTAGATAGAAAAATAACTATAACATTTCTTGTGAATTTTTGTGACTTCCTATTCATTGTTACTAGCTAAAAAAAAACATTCTCTGTATAGTGTAAGTAAACTATTACTAGAAATTTGTATTAAAATAATTATTAAGAATAATACTTTTAATTTTCATCTTTAAAAATAAATAACCCTTGTATATATATATACACGCAACAACATGCATGAGAGAAAAAAAGCATTACTAGCTAATGTTCAAAAGCTGAAACACACACCAACTTACCGAATATAGGCTTGGGCTGTTCCAAAACTATAAATATGTAAAATATTACATTCAATATAAAAATAAATACATTGAACACACACAGACATATATATTATCATAAAAGTTAAAATTATCTTTTTAAAAAAACTAAGGCAAACAATCATTAAATCAGAAAAAAAAGTAGACATCCAGTAAACTTCATTCATAAATTAGATGTGTCTTACAATTTGCATTCAAATTATGAAATTGTATATTATTCTTAACTATTTTTTGTTGTTTAAAAATTTCAAACTATAAATCAAACTTTTTATTCTCACTATAAATATGGTAATTCATTTCTACTACAAACTGATATAAATGAAGATGAGAATCTTAGAAAATCAGAAATAAATATCCTATAATTTTATTTTGATTGATTGTTGGCTTTAATTTTCATACAGTATACTTTTAAGAAAAAGGACATACTAAAAAATGTTGTGTGCAATATTTAACCTTGTGTAATTATTGTATATATATAATCATTCTGTAAATCTAGTCTCATAAGAAAATGATAATTATAATTTCTGTTGAAAGTAAAACAACATGTAATATTAAAACAAAGCAAACAGTTCAAAATATATGTGTGTTGTTTGTTTGAGCTATCTGTATAAATGAGTGACACTAGAAAAACATCCATCACAAAGCTTGTTGAGGAATTGGCAATTCTCACTGTTTATAACTTACAAGCTTAAAAGATAGGGTCATGTGATCTATGACTCTTATTTTGACTGTTTATAGTCTCTGCCTTAAATCATATGCAATGTTATCTTGCTAAGACTACTAATATATGGTATGGCTGAAGATCTATCAGCCCCATATAGCTATTTGAGTTGGATAGCTGGGTTTGAAGACATGTGGATGTCTGAAAATTTCAGATTTTCCACTCAATAGATAACTTTTAGATAAGTGCTTGATTTGGGTTCATATTTTTAGATCTAGTGTCTGAACCTACCCTGGCACCTCTCTGAGGAATGCCAAAGCACGAAACCATGGTCAGGGGGGGGTTCCTGACAGATATTTTAAGTGCTGGGTCTGGCTAAGCATTTATCACAAAGCTTGTTGAGGAATTGGCAATCCTCATTGTTTATAACTTACATGCTCAAGAGATAGGGTCATGTGATCTATGACTCTTATTTTGTCTGTTTACTTTATCGTATTCTATCATTCTATACATGCAACTAAAGAGACATTTAAACATTTATTTCCATAGTATTTTTTCCTATGAAAGTGGAATTATGCAATATATCTTTAATAAAACTGCTTCTCATAATATTTTTTTTTAAAATAATACTCCAAAAATATTACTTTTTAATAATTATAAGTATTATTTATTATTTTATTAATAATTATTATCTCATTTTGTTTTGCTTTTCATCATTTTTTAGTTTAAAAAAAATAAATGTATCATATTATTTTGTTGTAGATTATAGACAATTGTTTAGTAATAATTAAACAATTTAATTTTAAAACATCTTAGATTTTATTTATTTATTTAAAGTATATTCTTTATTAATAACACACATTTTATATACACTTTTTACAAATAAACCACATGGTTTAACTATCACATATACTAATAATTATTTCACTCTACTTTAAAAACACTATGCTATGCAAATGCAGAGAACATCACTATATATCCAGGTCTTCTATAAACATTTTGATTTAGATTATCAATCCCACACTTCACATAGTGTCGGCATACATCCACACCATATTTTGACCATAATTTTCTTCGGTAGGTATCTTAGGCATTGATTAAAGTATTTGGTCCAATCTTTATCTAGTTTTTTCAACCAGTTATACTTTTTATTATCAAAGATCGCATTACATCTTATGGATCATATTGTTTTCAATGTATGTATTATTGACAATGTGTTATGTGGATTCAAGTTCACAAAGTTTCTTTTTACTATTTTATTTAAGTTTATTATTGGTTTATGAAACACTTTATTTCTAATGTGCCAGAGGGCCTTACACTCCTCAAATAAGTGCAATAAGCTATCTTCCTTTATTTTACATAGACACATATTGTTTCAAAGTTCATATGGAGCCTACTATTCAGCAGGGCCTTAGTAGGAAGGAGCCCGTTTAGGAACCTAAATGTAAACCTAATGTATGATTGTGGTGCACATATCTGTTGTAATTTCTTGAATATATTATTTATATTTAATCCAGGTAAAAATCCTTCTATACTTCGTGCATTACTTCCCTGATTTTTTATCTCTCTATATTTAACCCCTTCCAAACTAATCAAGTCTAGATTGTCCTGTGAATCCCTATATGCTATCTGCAGGTCAGCAAAAAAGGATCTCCTTTCTTTCCCTATTTCATGGTAGATGTTAACTTCAGTCAGTGGAGGGTCAAAGCATTTATCTTTAATGACATTTATATATGTCTTAGCTTTGATAAACATAATATATTCTTTTAGGTCAATTAAGTTGAGACCTCCCTTATTAATAGGTAACTGTAATGTTGAGATTGAAACTAGACTTGTTGCCCTCCCCCATATATATTTCTTTGCTATTCTATAGATCTTACTTGTTGTTGTGTTATAGAGGTCAATCCATGGGGTGTAATAGTTCAATATACCCATTGTTATAGCATTAAACACTCTAGCCCTTGTAACTTCATAAAGTTTTAATGACGAGAAATTGTTTATCCTTGTGGCTATCTTTTCTATAATTAATTTATTTAAATATCTGTTAATTGAGGTCTTTGAGTTATATAATGGTATTCCTAGATTTTAAAATGACTTTCTATTCTAATTTGTGCAATTTTTTTCTGATAAAAAAAATATGGTAGTCATGGACTCCAGTATCCACATTTCATTTTCCCTTTAAGTGATTCTTTAAAACAGAGTAAGAGTAAAACAATATTGGGATAACTAATTGATAAATTTAAGTTTCAGATTACTTTATGTACAAAGATAAAAATGATTTCAAGCATTACAATAAATCCTCTTTTTTTTTTTTGTAGTTTTTTTATTAATTAATGTAAAAAAAAACTGTGTTCATTTATATTGTTAAACTGTTTCTATTTAACAAATCTAACATTTGAGTTGTTCACTTACATAATTTTATTATTGTTATTGTTTTAGTTTTAAAAAAAAATTTTTTTTTTTTTTTAAGAAATCAATTTTCAAAAAAACAACAACCTACAATTGATTCTATTCGTTTATATCCCCCCCCCCCTTTTTTTTTTTTGTTTCTCTCTCAAAACCAAATAAATTGCAAAGACAAATAATATTAAAAAATATGAAAACAAACCTGTCAATGGAAAGTAATAAGAAGGTTGTAAATTACACATTGAATTTATAAAAATTAATTTGTTATCCAAAGAAAAATAATCTTAAATTTATTGATTAGTTATCCTAATATTATTTCATGATATGATTTTAAAGAATAATATAAAAAGAAATGGAGATACCCCAGTCCATCAGTATCAAATATATATATATGCATCTCATGACAAAATGATCATAATAAAAGAAATATGTGCCTTTACTTAAGAATCAAAATTATTTCATTCAAATAAAAATTGTTTTGCTAGATATTTTTATATATGCAGATTGTCACATGTTTGCATATGTTTCAACATGCAAAATCTTTGAGAACTGCTTGTATGGCTTGCATGCAATTCAATTCAGCATTTAATACCATTTGGAGAATACTTCAGGAATCACACACTTATCTCATAAAACTGAAAACTCAAGTGCTACCAATTAAAAACTAAGTTTTGCTTCTTCCTATTTTATATTGATTTTATTGAAGTGCAGATTTACATCAAAATGTTTATTAAAGTTCTCTGTCAGGATAATCTAGTTGGATTGAATTAGATTTCTCTTAAGACACTTGAATAATCTTATACTGTACTATATTCAAAATAAACTGTAGAAAATATAAGTAATGTCAAAAGATTATTAGGCAAAAGTTTAAAATTCAATGAAATTAACTTTGCAATATTACACACACACATACCCCCTCTCCAGCCATCAGAATGAAATGATAGTCGTATTTTTAAAAAATAAGTCTTCAACTGTTTGATTAGCCTCATAGAAGTGAGTTCTGTGCTTTGTATAAGCTGTACCTAAGTGTATATATAAACAATTGACAAAATATACAATACTGTTTCAGTAAACATCCACATTGTAGATATTTCAGAAATTGCAAATGAAGAGAAAACGCATTTTTAATATAGTTTCTCCTATCAAATATGCCTAAAGAATAAATATGCTTTGGTTGAACAAGCAGCCAAATATACAAATCTGCTTTCATAATCAAAACATTTTTTTTTTTTGAAGTGTAAAAACATTGGGCAACATTGGGCACAGACATAGGTTTTACTTTCAATCTAAAATAAATAAAAGATATCATTATAATATGATAGTCTACATTGGGTGTCAATTCACAGATTTCAGAATATTGTAATAAAATTTATTCACATTCCACTTGAATATAGCATCATTTTTACATTATATTATAATTAGATGCAGATTTATTCCTAACATGACTTTATAAAACATTATTGCACTATCCACGTATGTATATATAATTTTTCTGACAAATGCAATTTCATTAACCAAAGTACTATGACCAATCTAAAATTCATTTCTTAATATTGATCATATAATAAAGTCTGGTAGAATAAATTAAATGAATTCAGAAGATCATTCATTATAGCTTGCATTAGAATATCTATATTTAGGAGTAATATTTTCAGGACCATGAACTATATCAAAAAAATTTTTTTTTAAGTGCCATAGCATCGGCCGGGACGCGAACCCGCAACCCGTGCAACTGCCTGCAAGTGCAAGGCAGTCGCGCTGACCTCTTGACCACCAATGCAAGACAACTATATCAAAGTTGTCAATCAAAACAACGGTACTTGTGTATAATTCAACCGATGACGTATTACCCTGAAGGCATATCACTCTAATCTTGTGATTTTTAAGATAACGTCTCCAAGTGATCTGCGGACACATGTAATCGCTAAAATGTGTCCGCAGATCACGTGAACACGGTACATTAAAAATCGCAAGATTAGAGTGATATGCCTTCAGGGTAATACGTCATCGGTTGAATTATCCAGGTCACATGCTAAAAAATATTCAAAAATGAAAAATATCTGACGCAGGTCCGGCAAATACTAAAAAAAAAAAAAATGTACATGCATGCGTCAAAATATTATTCTCAATTTTAAAATACAGCAGCGCGTAGCGCTGGAATTGGCGGGGGGGGCCTCCGGATGTTTTTGTCGGGCCGCAGGCCCGGCGTACACGTATATCAGACATTGTATTACTCTCATAGCTGTATGATATAATTCAGAAATTAAAAATAAAATTAAAACGTAATTGAATGTAAGTTTGAGAATTGTAGAAATATTAACAAATATTTTTGGTAAATAAGTTTGAGAATTGTAGAAATATTAACAAAAACTTTTTGTAAATTTTAAATAAACACCTAAATAAAAAAGACGCGATCTAATGCAAATCTGGTATTAATGGCGCCGCACTTTTACATGCATTTGGTAATTTTAAAAACGTACTGCATATTGCAAAATTGATTTAAAAAATTATTTCAAATTATTTACACATTAAAAACGTAATGTAGAAATATTAACAAAAAGTTTTTGTAAATTTAAAATAAACAAATAAAACACTTTACCCGAATTAATGCGAATTTGGCATTAATGGCGTCCATGTTATCACATATGCATTTGGTAATGTATATTCCAAATTTGTTTTAAAAAATTATTGAAAATTATTTACACATTAAACGTAATTCAATGTAAGTTTGAGAATTGTAGAAATATTAACAAATATTTTTTGTAAATAAGTTTGAGAATTGTAGAAATATTAACAAAAACTTTTTGTAAATTTTAAATAAACACCTAAATAAAAAAGACGCGATCTAATGCAAATCTGGTATTAATGGCGTCCAGAAAATGCCGCACTTTTATATGCATTTGGTAATTTTTAAAACGTACTGCATATTGCACAAAATTGATTTAAAAAATTATTTCAAATTATTTACACATTAAAAACGTAATGTAGAAATATTAACAAAAAGTTTTTGTAAATTTAAAATAAATAAAACACTTTACCCGAATTAATGCGAATCTGGCATTAATGGCGTCCTTGTTATCACATTTGGTAATGTATATTCCAAATTTGTTTTAAAAAATTATTGAAAATTATTTACACATTAAACGTAAGTTTCAGAATTGTAGAAATATTAACTAAAAATTTTTGTAAATTTAAAATAAACAGATAAATAAAAAACACTTTACCGGAGAATAAATTATTTACACATTAAACGTAAGTTTCAGAATTGTAGAAATATTAACTAAAAATTTTTGTAAATTTAAAATAAACAGATAAATAAAAAACACTTTACTGGAGAATAATTCAATGTAAGTTTGATAATTGTAGAAATATTAACAAAAAATTTTTGTAAATTTAAAATAAACAGATAAATAAAACACTTTACCCGAATTAACAGCTCAAAAAAGTAACTGTGATGCCGTGGATAGCAAAATCGCAATAGACAGAAAAATCAAAAAATTTCCCAAACCTCTCTACGAATTTTAAATCTCGCGGGTGAAAAAAAAAAAAAAATTGACTCTCTGATGAATTAATCATGCCAGTCACTTGGTTACCATGACAACATTGTCATGCAACAAACGTCGATGTCTACCGGAAGGGAATTTGGTAAGTCAAAAACGTCATCGGTTGAATTATACACAAGTACCAAAACAACCATTTAAGCATGAAATATGATATAAAATGCTAACCTGCTTTACAATGCAATGTAAACCGGTTCTTTCACTGAATCCAGATATCCATACTTTGAAAAACAATAAACTTTTTATAAGAGAGGCACTTACATTAGGAATCTAAGTCTCAAGGAAGGTGATAAGCTGTCATTTATTTTTAATTAAATCACATTAGCAGAGATTTTTGATTTGTTCTGTGATGCTACAACACAAACTGTTCAATCTGAAAATTTCTTTGAATATCTATGTACTTCGAATTTGTTTCTATTTTTTAAAATGGTCTAGATTGTTCATTTAGCCATATTGTATCCAGATATAAAATGCCAACCATTTTTATACATTCTATTTTAGAAATGACCCCCCCCCTCCCATTTTGATATTGATCAATGTTTTGTTTCTATTTTTTGAACCCAAGAATAAAATTAATATATGCATATATATATGTTGTTGTTTTTTTAAAGTAAAGATGAATATAACTAAATGATAGTAAGCTTAGGAAAATGTAACAAATATATTTAATAATATATTCAAAACTAAAATACTCTCATTGATTTAATGAATTCATAAGGTTATGATTTCAAGATCTTCAACATAAATGTTATCATAAGAAATAGCTATACTTTGATTTTGTTGAAAGAATTCTTTTCAGAAAAGGAAATGTGTTATTTTACTAAATACTAACAGTTGTTCTATTGTATTATCAATAAGAAAAAAAGATGTTTGGTTTATAATTTATCATCTTCTTTTAATCTTTTGCTTTTAATAGACAAACAATACTTCATCATTGGGTACATTTGAGAACAAACTTTCGACATCAAAGCTTATTAATATGTCAGGTTTTTTTCTATTTTTATGTTCTTGATAGACATACAGTGCTTAAAATCTTAAGAAAAAAATCTTAGCAAACACTGATATAATGACATTCTAGTATTACCAACAGGGTTTAATGGAATACAATCCTTATAAATTTTAGGTTGGCCACAAAGACATAAAATGTTACTAAATGTAAAAAATGCTTATAATTATTTATAGGAGTTTTTCCACTTTTGTTGTAATGGTTAGGATCTCTCTTATTCTAAATCCATTACAACTGTAGCCTTATTTATGTCAGTGGAGAAAATGATTCTAGTTTGAGATATTAAATAATTTCTTTCACAAAATAGATGATGTGTGACTTGGTCACCAGCATAATTCTGCTGCTTCTAGATGACAATTTTTGAAAGACTTCTTCACTAATGAAATATTAGATATAATAATGGCAAGTTTAATCCTTTTTCACAAGTTTCAGCATTAACACAAGTGAGACATTTGAAACGGATTTTTAAATGATATAGTTTCTAATTATTTCATGCAGGATAAGACTTGATATGCACATGTACATTTACAAATTGCTGCTTTTAGTGCTCAGATTTTTTTCCACATAATTTAGAATATGATTTTTTTTTACTGATTGAAAACTCGAAAAATTTTCATCAGTAAATTTATTTTTTAATCAGCATTGCAAATGACTAATAAAATGAAAGGTTTGACATTTGAAAACTCTTTGGGCATTTATTCTTTTATTTAAGATAGCCTCACATTTACATAGGAAATTAATTTTCTATTTTGGTATCAGATTTATATCAAATATGTAATGATTATCTGAAGGTTTCTGATGATACTTGTAGTTATATATCAAATTATTTCTTATCAGCTAGTTGAAATGTTAAATGATTTTAGAAAATTTCAAACTTTATCCATTTCAAATACTACCAAATATCAATAAAATCAAACAGGTTATTATAGAACATAATTGAGTATATTCTCTTTTTCAGAGATATTTCTAAACTGATCAATGGTAGCTAGTATGAGAATTGAACTAAAAAAATTAGAAAAACTTCCACAAATAAGTATACAAAATTTCTATTGATTGTTCCCATTGACAAATTAGTTGAAGGTTACCATAAATTCAGTATTTATGTACATAAAGATTACCAATTAACTGAAAAAAGGAAAAATACCAATCAAAATGCTGTGTTATATATTAACTTATGAGCTATTATTAAGAGTTGAATTTATTTAGGAAACTAAGTTTAATTTTTTAAATATATAACACTAAGTAAAATTTCATCACAAACCATATAAAACCTTTTGTATTCAATATAAATTCAATATTGTAATAAACTTTAAACATTGTGAAAAACTTGTGTTTCTTATACAAATGTAAAACAAAAGAAATTGTATCTAAAATCTTGCAATTAAAACATCCAGTAAGCAGAATAAAGTCATTCAGAAAGTAAATATGGCTTTGTTAAAAGAAAAATAAGTGACCTAAAGTTATATATCAAACTTTATATCCCATTAGTAACCCAGAATGTTTACTTAAAACAAACTTTCTGATGAAAATTTCACAAGTTTCCTGATCAATAAAAAATCATATTCTAAATTATATTTAAAAAATATCAAAACTGCACCAAATAATCTAGAAGTCGTATTGATTAAAAAAAAATGTTCCCCAAATATCTAACTGATACTAAAACTTCTGTCATATAAAAAGGATTAAACTTGGCCATTATAATATCTAATATCCCATTATTAGATATAATGGCAGAAACTATGGAAGATTCTCAAAAATATCCCTAGAAAAAACAGTACCATTATGCTGGGAACAAAATGAACACAAGAATCATCAGCAATCTAAGTCAAAAGAAGAAAATTACAATATTTAATTTCTCAAATTAGAAAAATTTATTCTCTTCTGACAAAGTTATCACTATAGTTGTAATGATTACTACTATTTATGACAATAAAGTAAGAAATTCTCAGAAACAAGCATTTTGCAGATCAGAAAAAAAGATTAAATTACCCATATCTCAGTGATTTATCTAAAATCCATAAGGACCATGTTCCATTAAAATCTGTAAGGAATTTAAAAAATTCACCATATTAAAATGTCATGATTCTACTTTGGCATA
This sequence comes from Epiperipatus broadwayi, assembly GCA_028023455.1. NCBI lineage: Eukaryota > Metazoa > Onychophora > Udeonychophora > Euonychophora > Peripatidae > Epiperipatus > Epiperipatus broadwayi. The sequence continues at coordinate 529,484 of JAQFVV010012498.1, forward strand.
CAAGACAAGTTCTTTATCAGAAATTTTAAGTATTTTGTAAAATTACTCAAAAACATTTAAAATAGAAAGAATTGACATCTTAATAATCTTTGCTGTGGAAAGTTGATCACAAATTTATGCAATGATAAAATACTATCTATTGTAAAAAAAAGATAAATGAGAATGATAGCTTACAAATCAGAATAACTATTCCTATTGATAATGGAACTTTTAACATTCTACATAAAAACATGTTTCCAATACAACATAAATTCATCCAATAAAATCAATGTATGCATATAAATTCCCCATTTTACTCTGATTAATAATATTTACATAAAAGAGTATGAAACTCCACCTATAAATACTATTCCATCTTCACCAAACGTTTGGCTTCACTATACCAATTATATACACCTGGGTCTCGTTTTATGCAGTAGATAGATTCCACAGAAAACCCCATTAAAAAAATCGCACAAAAATAGACTTAATTTACTTTGAAAAATGGGGGATAGGTACTGTAATTTTTGGAATTCACATAAAAGCAAAGCAACAAAGAAAAATTACATTAAAATTTGCATTAAAAAAATAAACAAATAAAGTTATGACTAATAAAAAATTTCAAATATTTGAAAAAAATTAATACAAGACAAACTTTTTTTACTTTTTTATTAACTACAGTATTTAATTTTACATTTTTTATACATATTTTAATCATTACCGCTAGCGTTCTTTGTAAAATGATAAGAAATCAGATTCGATGTGATGTAATGTATTGTGGCTTCTTCTTAAACAAAGTCAAGAATTTCTCAGCAATTATGACCAGAAAAACCTGTTAGCCACTTTATTATTATTCGTGATGTGATGTACAACTAGCGCCACTTTCAGTCTTATGCTGTGTTAATGGTTTTCTATTTCTATATTTAAAAAAAAAAAATCACAATCAAAACAAAAAGATTATACATTATCATTAGAAAGATTATTTTCAGTTTATAAAATCTTTGTTTTTTAGTTTAAAAATCTAAAAGATTATTTATTTCTGTTATATATAATAAAATACGTTTTAAAAGTTTAATTTTTTTGAATATTTATTGCGATATTTTTATATGTAAGTATAGATCTATTATTACTGTATTATTATTTACTCATTAGTATAAATAGGTTATTTACATAGAAGCTTCAGGCCATATTCACGTTAGCTACTAATATAACGTTATATTTTTTGAAAAAAAAAAGGTGAAAATAAGTTATTAATAATTTAAATTTCTTGATATCTAATAAATATAGTGAAATATGAAAGATATTAAGAAAAAACATGAATCGCATAACTTCAAAATCGCATTAAAATAATCCGTATAAAACGAGATCCAGGTGTACTTGTTATATGGCTATTAGTGAAGCACTGTTACAAATATTCTGAATAATCATCAGAAACATACTTCCTTCAGTTAATTTCATAGCAGAATTAAATCAAGAATAGGAATTGGCATTCTTATATATACGTACAGAAAAAAAATATTTAGAATATACTGCTTTATCTAATTATGACAAACATACTCATAGCCAAATTATATTATCTTTATAAAATAAAGTAAAAGAAGTTTGTTCAGAAACCAGTGCATTAAAAAAAAAAAAAAAATCTATCTTAGAACAAATTCTCATGAAGAATACTTACCCAAAAAGTATAATTAAAAAAAGCTTAAATAGTCAATATAGAATATAGAAAAAAACCTTCTCTAAAAAAAAAGGCAATGCCAGATACTGGAGAGAATCCATACATATCAATAATGACAAATAAACTAAAAAAAATCCATGACCAATATAATATCAAAATAAGTTTCTAAAATTATAACATACTGGGAGGAATCCTAACTTCTACAAAACCTAAACTTGAAATGCTGAGAAATAAAAATTACATCTATGAAATTCCACAAGAATGTGTGAAAAGATATATATATATAATGGTAAAATTAGACACTCATTAAAAAATGATTAACAAGAACATCAAACAATTATTAAAGAAGAAAAGACATTTTTAAGAGAATACAAATGAATAAAAACAGGAATATTAGGCAGTAAGAAAAAAAATGAAAGAAAATTTTAAAACCTGCTCATAAGGCTAATAGTCTCATAAATTAATCTAATATTGTAATCCATAATATTTGGAAATTACCTAATCTTTTCTTTAAAAGAAAAAATGGAAAAATAAGTAAGAGCCTCATAAATAAATATTTATAATTCCTGCTGACTGCTGCCTTTGACAAAATAGCTGAGTTGATCAGAATGTCATCTTAAATTCAGTATTTATAAACCTAAAAAAACATCAGTATATTTCCCATCCTAACTGCCACCAAGTCAGCAATATCTGAAAAAAATGCTCAGTACTAATCTATATGTTCTCAATGGCAAGTATTTAGAAAAATAATTTTTTTCTAAGAACATTTAATTAATTCAACTAGTCAGTGAAAGGAGTCCAATATATAATCACAAATAAAATACAATCTTTCAAAATGTAGATTTAAAAAAAAATCAATACAATAATTATAAGGATTTGAAATTTTTTTTAAATTAGTAATAATAATAATATACAAATGAAAGAAAAATGTATTAATAAATCTATCTAATTCTGCATTTACTGAAGAACAATTACAGCTTTTAGAAAAAAGCCAAAATATATTATCTTTTAAAAAATCAAATAATTTATTGCTTGGGAGACCATAAGATGTTCATGCCCTAAAAGTGACAGATTAAGCCAGGATCTATGAATCTGCCACTCTGCTGCTGGACTAATGTATTAAATCATGCAAAATACATATTCTATTATGGATAAAGAAACAATTGTATGATCTTCTTTGGATGTTATAAAAGAATGTGTTTCTTTTTTAGTTAAACATTATTAATCTTTGCCTGTAATTTTGTTTTTAATGACATTAATAAAAATGAGAGAGAAATAAATACAAAAAAAAAGAAAAAGAATATAATTAAAGGGAATTGTGAATAAAATTAATAATATTAATATATAAAAATGAAGGTAAAACATTTTGAATAAGTTTGATTGTAAAAAAAAAAAACTAAGAATGGAGGACATAATATAATAAAAATATTAAAATTTTATTAAATTATATAAAAATGAATCAATGAATAAAGAGAAAATATAGATTTTTATATTCCATACTACTTAAACATTTAATATGTTTGGTAAAGATAAAATGCGTACAAAAAATATGGCTACAGTTTAATAATTATTTTACTTAAACAGTTATCAAAAGTAATATAACATTACGAATTCAGAAAAATGAGATTATTACATTAGTTGATATAGAAAGGAATTATCAAAGCATACCAAAAAATATAGGGCTAAAATAGTAATGAATAAAGTAAGAAAAAATAATGAAATATTATGAAAATACTTATGCTGTAGAAGTATTATGATTAATTAGAGACTGTATTTTAAATATAAAGATGATTTTTGAGAAATAACAGATGGATTTGGGTAATGGCTTGCTTAATAATCTGAGTTCTTTAATTATATATTATTATTGACTATTTAAAATAAAAAAGGATAAAAAAGAATAATGAATTATTATTCATATCAATTCTGAAAATAAAAATTATAGTAAAAATTTTAAAAGGAATATAAAACTTAAAAAGTACTAACAGTAAATGTTAAAAAGCAAAAATGCAAAACATAAAAATTGAAAATAAGTAGTCAAAAAAAGTTATAAAAGACCACATATTAATATAATTTTAAATAAATTTGGAAAAAGAAATGAAAACAAAATGTAAAATTATGATAAATAAATAATAAACATTGAATAAATTAATAAGTAATGCTAAAAATAAAAGAAATATTGAAAATAAAACATGAATAGTTCATGAAATGGATAGTAGAAAATATTAAGTTTTATATAGATTATATGGAGAAGATGATAATAGAAAAAGGAAAAAAAACACAACAGCGCAATAAATAAAAAAGTTAAAATATCAAGGCCATATAAAAAAAATTTTGATTCAATTATAAAATGGTTGCAAAACAAATACAAAAGTTATAAAATATATTTACATTAAGAAAGTGTTATAAAATATTATATAACTAAGAAAATATTGATAAAATGTATTGACATGATTAAAGGATCAATATAGTTGAAGGCAAAATAGTCATTACTAAATAATGGGAAATTATAATTAAAAACTAAATTTTGAGCATTAAATTTAAGGACAAAAGATATAAATATATATTACTAGTAATCATTTAAGTTATGGCTATATAATTTTAAGATCTATTATAATAGATAAAAATTACATATATTTATTATATATGTGTTATGTATTTATGATAGTATTTATAGAATTTTATATATATAATTAATATTTAATAAGAAGGGGAAAAATGAATATTTATTTACAAAAACACAGATTATAATTTATTTATTGATTGATTATAATTAGAAAAATGATCCCAGATGAAAGAGGCTTATAATTTAATTAATTCATGAGATCATCAGATGGAAGAACCTTGAAATTTTTTATCTAAATTAATTTAAAATTATACATCAATACCTATTAACTTTGGTATCTATTGTATACACATTTGCAACACATTCTGTACATTACAGATGTTTATTTAATCAATCATCATCAACAGTATTCTGTCAAATGGACAGATTCATAGAGTAATCACATCATCAATTCATCCATTTTTCTTCTTCATTGCCCAGCTCTCTAATTCCATATAACTCTTCCCATCTTTTATATCATCCAACAATGCCAATCTCTTCCATTCTTTTTACTTATTTCCATTAACAATTCCCTCCAAAACATCCTTCATTAAACTATAATTTCTTTTCAATATATGTCCAATTGAGTTTCTCTTTCTCTCTCTAATTTCCTCAATCAATCTTTTTTCATTTACTCTTTTCAAAACTTCGTTTGTTATTTTATTCCTTCAATTGATTTTTTCTATTCTTCTCCGTTTCCACATCTCAAAGGCTTCCAATATGTTCCTAATTTTATTACTCATCCATGTTTCACAACCATACATTAGTACACTCTACACACAACATTTAATTAATCCCTTTCTTAATTCACTCTTCAAAGTCCACAAAACATTTTCTTTCTCTTAAAATGCCTCCTTTGCTGATGCTATTCTTATCAATAAAGCATATTTATACAGTAATTAAAAAGAAGACATTCATTATGTCATTCTAGTTCCCTCCCTTTCTTGGGAGGAAACTATGTCAAAGTTAGCTATTAGTTTGTTTTTTTTCCATTGTCTTTTTTCTGATAAAGTTCTTCAAAATTAAACAATTATTATGATTTTCATGCAGTAAGATCAATTATAATAAATATTTCTTTTTTGTTTTTATTTGAAGTTAGTGACTAGTTTTAAGTTGCTATTTTTCTAGAAGAAACAAAAAGAAAATCATGAACTATTTTAAATAGAGAAATAAACAAGGTATAAAAGATAAAACAAAAACATGCTACTCATGTAAATTATAGATATTTGTAGAATTCATTTACAGAATTGTTATGTAGAATTTCTTTTATTTTAAAATGTATATATAAATTTATTTATTAAAGTTTTTTTTTTACATGGCACATATTGATCATACACAGTATATATATTTGTAATATATATATATCATGTGTATATAAAAGCAAACAAAATAATATTACACAAAAGCTCATACAAATTTACTTATAAAAGACTTCATAAATAAATAAATGATCAAAATTTAAAATAAAACTTTAAAAAAGCAGTAATTTCAGATTAAATACAACTATAATTAGAAAAGTTTTCTTTTTTTAATAATCTTAAAATCTTTCATTTAATGTTATTTAAATAAATAAAAAAAATAAATTGTAAAAATTTAATAACTTAATATTTGTACATATATATGAATGTAAAGTTCAGGTTGAGTTAATTATATAATAGTGTTCTATGGTCAAACAATAACAACCAGTATTAATGAGACTACCATAGCTTATATTATTAAAGTACAAATAATCCTAAAATGATCAAATGGCTAAGGTGATTAACGTCTTTCTGTATCCTATTAATAAGTTGTTAAATATATAGTTTAATTTATCAAAATGGTAAAAACTACATTGATGCAGTCAATTTATTTATCTATAGAACAACTATAGTCATGACATCCACTCACCACTTATGTACATGTACACTTTTTGCTGATAAGCTTTGATTACAATAAAATATATATTATTTGCAGAATTGCACATGTACATTACTTTTCAACACATACACATATACAGCAGATGCTTTTCTAAGTACATTGTATATATAAATTAAGATTATAATATAAACAAAATTTTAAGAAATAATGTAAATTATTAATAAATTGAGAGTACATTTACATATATATTTACTGTGAATGTGTTCTCATTTGCATTCACTCAAAAAAATAAAAATAAACTTACTATCTCATATCATTTTTTAAAAATAAAATAGCAAAATGCCATTTTCTTTTCTTTAATAAGATTTTTTTCTATGGAAAATGTAATAACTGTCTTATTATTAACATACTGCGACTTCCCTAGTTATTTTTAAGTCTGTATTAATTTTGGAAATTCGTACAGTAAATCCTTATTTTCATTCAGGCTCTTGTAATTTTAAGTTTTCTGCTACAATATAAAAATGATTTATGCCCCCCCCCCCTGCAATGACTAAATTGATAATTTTCATTTTATTGCTTAAGGATTCATTTCCCATAGCCTCTGTTCAATGCATTTTGATGGTGCTGTTATCACTTTCAGCTTTTCTTCACTGTTTTGCTGCTATCTATTATTCTATTTACTTATTTTACATTTATTTATTACTAAAACTAGAACAAAAATTTATACTGATTTATTAATATTCACATAAATGTTCTTGACATTTATACAGAAAAAGTAGTCTATATATTTTAAATTTAGCTTTTATTCATGCTTAGCATGATTTTGATATTATTATATGTTATATATTAAAAGCATGCATGAATAAAAGCTAAATTTAAAATATATAGACTATCTTTTCAGTATAAATGAGTAAAAATAAACAACTTTGCTACTAATTTATTAATTTAAAAAAAATTGATGATATCAATATACAGCAACATAAAATCAAGATGATTGACAGTGCCAGTGATAGGTAATAGTATACAGAGAACATAATGCAAAGAAGATGACAAAGCCATTAATTGACACATTCTTGATTCACAGTCTTCAAAAATGAATTTTTTTCTTTTCTTATTTTGGAAAGAAAAATTGCATATTTTCGGTAATTCATTTACATATTAATGATTATTTATGCAACATATTTATAAAATATTTATTTTAAGCTAAAAAATAAGTGATTACAATTAAATTTTATTTGAAAAAGTTTGTTTTTATGATGACAAGATAAATGAAATTGTACTAAGAATAAAGTAAAAAGTTACAACATATTTACTGAAAAGAAATGCTTTTTCATAAATACCAGTGCATAATTTTTTTGTGTGATATTTTAATAAAAATAAGTGCAATTTTAAAACAGAATTTCATTGCTTTATATGTCTGAAAAACAATTCATTCCATTTTTAAAAATGAATTTCAAATAATTTATTCAATATTTCTTAAATTAATAATATGACAGTCATTCAATAATAATAATAAAACAGTGTTCCTTACATATTTCACTATAATCTCCCCCCCCCTATATTTGCAAAGTACAAATATTATCTTTTAGAATTTTTTTTTATTGCAAATTTATATTTATAATAAGTATTATAAAGAATATCAAAATATGATATAAAGGTTCAATTGTAAAACTAAAATATTGCAACTACCACAAGGGGGTTATCAAAATGGAGCTGCTAGTGAACGAGTTAAGAAATATAACTTTACAAATTTTATAATAAATTTCTAACTCTTTGAAAACATGTTATTATGTGAAATACTATAAATATCAACTTCAGAAAGACTAGTAAATAAATGTGAACATTATTAATAATTGTGTTCACATACAATGCTCTGAGAAGAAAAAATGGCTATTGCCATATAAAATTTATTCAAATTATAAATTTTAATGATTTTACTTTTTGTTTTTGTTTTTTTGATATTGTATGAATAAAAGGTATATTGATACTGCATATTACATGACTTAACTATATAGTATTTCTCATTAATAGTGCTTAATTTATTGCCAATAAAATTAAAGTAAATCAAGTGTATGGATTCATATCAAAGTATCATTGATGACAATTTAGTATTATCACTTGATTACCAGAAACCTCAACTCTAAACAAGAATTTAACAGACAAAATGCTTGTTGACAAAGATTGGATGTTAAAGAACTCTTATCTGTAGAAGAAAGTTTAATTGTAAATACTCTGACCTACATTATTGGGCAGAGTCTAAATTTTAAATCAGCTACTTCTTTTGACTTGTTCCCATATATTTATTTTGTATTTAGTATATATATATATATATATAGCCTAAGTATTAATAAATATGATAAAGAAACCTAGATTACAACTAGGGGATAGATTCATTAATGAATAAAAAGGCAGCAATCTTTAGATCTACTAATTACCAGATAATGAGAGTGTTTTTCCATTCTTGTTTATCTGCTAGATAAGGATAGCTAGACATTCGTTTGTTGAATGATTAACTGATTAGCTATCAATTCCATTGCAAATTCTTAGATTTGATAATCATCAACTCTGGTTTATAAATATTATTTACCTATGTCTATATAGTTATAAACAAATTTCATGTATGAAGCGATGAATGAAATAATCACATATAGTCTTGAATCTGTTTGACACTCCACTAATGTTTAGAAAGATATAATCTATGTGGATTACATTCAGAAAAAGTATCTTGATATGAGTCTTAGATGTTGACACTATATCTTGAGAAGTCAGATCTACTTGACAGCTTTTTATACCTTTTCTCTGAGGCAAGTTCAGATATCTAGTAAAAGAATATCTGAGAAAGCAATAAAAAATGCAAGACAACATTTAAAAATAATCCATTACAAAGACTGAATATGGTGTGAAAAAATTAATAATGACATCAAAAAATATATCTGTGCATTAGCAAAAAAAAACTATAGAAGAGAATAAAAATCTCAAAAGTATAAAACAACATCCTAACACTGAAAGAAAGGTTGTTTCAGTAATAAAAAGAAATAGTGGAACTATTATTAAAATAATAATATGAAAGTTTTACAAAAAATTATATAATAATGAAGATTAAAAAATCAATTATCATTTTAAATGAAAAGGTGAGATATGTAATTAAATCTATGAATAAAGGGAAAGTCCCATGAAATGAAGTATTATTATTGATATCTTAAAAGAAGCAGTTGAAAAAATACAAAAATTGTTGGCAAACTGCATACCAAATAAATTAATGATAAAGATATGTCAAATGATTGGGAAAATGCAATAATAATACTGATATTTAAGAAAGATGATGAAGATATTAAAAATTGTGTAACTATGAGTTTTTTTTTAATCAGTTCTATACAAGATCTTAATCAATAACTACAATTTCCTACAGTGAAACTTTGAATTAAACAAGCTGGATTTTAAAATTGGTTTTATTACCATGGATCACATCCAAGAATTTTAAAAAAAATATAGAAAAGACCCAATAAATATAATTTACCATTATGATTTGGAATTGTAAATTATGAAAAGGCATTTGATTCTATAAGCATTTCAAAGTAATTAAAGACTTAAACCATAAAGATGTAGACTTAGGATATTGACATATTCTGAAAAATATTTATCAAAATGCAGCAGCAATGATTAGATTACATTGTGATATTAAAAAGATATTCACTGAAAGAATAGTAAAATGATTCCATATCTCAAAATCTTTTACACTGGTTTTACAATAGTATTTTATGTATTAAAATGGAAAATTAAGAGAATTACTTAAGTTATTTAGATTTTGCAGATGATATGACTGTCTTTTTAATTTTTTTTTTATTGATATTTAAGTTTCTAGAAATGTTGCTAGAGTTATCAGATGAAAGTAGACATATAAAACTAAAGATAAATGCTATAAAGTCTGAGAAGATAAAAACTAAAAAGTGATAATTATTCATTAGAAAAATTATCAATACATATTTTCGTTAGATTATTAACAGATGGAAATATAGTACATGAACTTAAACATAGAATTAAATTTGAATAAAGTACTCCTGGTAAAAATAATTTAGTATTAAATTGTTTTAAAAAAGGTTTAATAAAGGTGTTTACAGTCCTTACTTATAGATATGAGACTTGGATTATTAACAAAAGTATAATACAGAGACTTACAGATTCCTCAAAAAAGTATGGCATAATTTATATTAGGAATAACAAAAAAAGATAAAGTGAAATATATGGGTCCAAGAATAAACAAATATTATTGAGAACAAAAAAAATTAATGATTGAAATGGAACTGGACTGAACATATTCTAGAGATGATAATAGATGGGCCATTCAAATTTTAAAGCAGTTTCCAAGAGATTGTAAAAGACCAAAAAAGAAACAACATGTGAGATAGATTCATGAAATAAGGAAATATGATGGTGAGATGTGGAAAAGAGAAGCTATGGATAGGAAAACTGGATTAAGTTTGGAGAGCATTTCATTCTGCAATGGGTCAATAATCATTGAAAATGATGATGATAGAATTGATTATTAATTCAAAATATAATTTTGTTTATTTTTGAATTTTTAAAAATAAACTCTTAATCTTTATATATACTATATTTTGTCTATAAATCACTGCAATATTTTTAATTTCTCTAATTAATTAATTCCAATTGGACAAAATACTAGTTATTTTCATGAATCAAAGATTTATATTCTTCCTAAATTAAAAGTGACAGATCATATTTGGAAAAAAAAATCCAACAATTATACTGATACAATACAAATACTGTATATAAGATAATCAATTAAATTAAAATTGCAACCTACACATATCGTAGAGACAAGAAAAACAAAGAACAAAGAATGTACAATAATTAAAAAGAAATTATTTCAGGGAATTTGACCACAGTTGCTAAGATAAAATTTCTCATTTATGTACACAGATGTTTGGTCATTTAATTGAGTCTCATTTAACAATCAGCTAAGATATTTGTTAATACAACCATTAGTAAACAAGCCATTCGTGAAAACCTTGTTATAATAAAACTTTGCAGAACTTTAAAATTAAAAAAAAAAATCGTAGGAGTGTTTATATTAGCTTTTCAATAAACAAGCAAAGTGAAATAAATAGAATTCCTATTTACAGTAATTAATAATGACTTGTTATAAAAAATTCACATTGTAGAGAAAAATATTAGAAGAGCCAATATATATATTCTACTACTTTCACGCAAATAAACATTTTAGTAAAAAACACTATTCAAATTTCTTTTTTCTTGCTGATATAAATACTGCAAAACTAAATCAATTGGAATAAAAATTCTCTTTTAATCAACAGAAATTAAAAAAAAAAAAACAATTTTTTTCTCTCCAATGTGATTTTTTTGTTGTTGTTGTTTAATTTTTGAAACAAGTCAATGCCCATTATTGATGCTACAATAATAGGACATTTACCTGTTTCAGTTTGCTTAATTTATAATATATATATAACAAAATGAACTTTTAAATTATAAGTGGTGTAGCTTTAAATCTGAGAACTATCAAATCAAGTTAACTTAAGTAGCTAAGAAATGGTAAACTTTTACCATAAGTTGTCCAAAAAAAAAAAAGCTTTCAGGCAGAAGACTACATATGAAACAAGAGAGAAACTTTTCATTTCATAAGTGCAATTTTTTTTTAATAGAATGATTAAATAAATTAATAATGAAAATATTCAAATATATATATATTGTAGTTACATTAACTGTATATATAATTATTAAAGCATAATCAAGTTTATTTTTAAGGAATCCTAGATAATTGCCAAGAAGCTTAATGCAAACTTAGCAGCAGGCAAACTGGATAATTATTTATATCAATAAATTTATGTAATTTGACTTTCAAGTGCTTGGACATTGTGATAAGAAAAGTTTAGAATTTATGTGTTTTAGATTAAGCTTACTTAGCACTTTCGAAACCTATTTATGGTTTTATATTCATAGCACTGATTGTTGAATAGGAGGGTGAGGTATAAATATAAGTTTATTTAAATTTATTCAAATGTACACAATGAATTAGATAGCCCATTTTTGAGAGTGGGGGGACAGGGTTCCTTTTCGTTTATATAATTGGAATTGTTGGCTATATGTCATGCCTTCTTGATCTTGCGATTGGCATGATTTCTCTTGACGCATGTGATGCTGGCTATGGAATCAAATGTTTGGACCATTGCATATTGGTATTTGAGTACCTCTGGATCTTTTGTAAAGATATTAGTGTTGTAGCAGTCTCGTCATGAGGCTGGCATGTGATTCAGAATAATGGACTGCATTGCATCCAGCTTGGGGGCACGCAATTGTGCTTGTTTTATAAAGAGTTTATCTTTCAAGTTGTTTATTAGTCTGTTTATTTGGGCAGAAGAGCTTAAAACTCAAATTACATTTGTCTAAGAAAAATTTCTATTTCAGATAATTGCAATAAATATTAAAAAAAAAATATTTTTTTTTTTACATTTTTATTACATAATAAAAAAAAGCATGAACTTGATTATCTTTACATTGTAACAGTCATATTTGTGCACTCACAAAACAAAATCCAGAGTCCAGGCAAAATACATCAAAGCTGATCTAGATGAGGTGGTGAGACCTCGAATCTGATCAAACCTCAACTCATTTACCAGCATTCCGTGATTTAACACCCTATGAATGACATTTATGAGATTACACTCAGTTCCAATTCTTCACTGAGCTGACAGAGCAAAGGGAGAAACATGAGACTCGGGAAAATTAACATTTTATATATAATTAAAGGTAAATATATTACTTAACACACTAAGCATTAACTAAAAGAATTCATATTACACATATTAATAATTAAGGAATTTGGATGATTTGGAATTGTATTGCGAGTAAAAAGATGTGAAACAACTTATTAATTTTAAATAGGTTTATTAAAATAAATGATTAAATAATAACTTAAATGAAACAAAGACAGCATTAATTACTTAGTGTTAGGATACAGATATAATTAACACACAGGCGTTACAGAAATGATGAGATTAATTATATACAGTGGTCTCATCTTCAAAATTTAATTTACTTTATACAGTGTTTGCAATTTAATAAATCATGCCTATTATATTTGATGGGACTCATCGTTTAGACAGGCCCAGTTACTTGGTAATGTTATTTCTCTGAAAAAGCACAGAAATATGCCATTTAAGCGGCTTCCTCCAGCTATTTTATAGCTAGGACAGTCATTTGGTGGCGTTATTTCTCTAAAAAAAAAAGCCCAGAAATATGCCATTATTCGCTTGATTTCCATGCAAATAACAGCAGCTACGTATGTATGCTGTTATGCAGTTTATCCATATGCTAATTATTAAAACTTTAATACATTATGACTTGAGGATAGCTGTACTTTAAATTACTTAACTCTTTAAATATTGTCTTTCAAATAATCATCTTACAAGTAAACTGACGCAGTATTGTGTCATAAAAATTGTTATCCTGTCCACATGCTTACTTACACATTTTTGAAGGGTGAAAAAATTCATAAAGTGTATTTGAGAATAAAGTTGAGGCATAACATCTTGCATGAGAATCTCTGATATTACAAAAATGGGTGAATTTATTAAACCGCATTTAAAGTTTTGGCAATTGCCTGCAACAAAAAACATTCCGACATATTACAAAATCTGTATTTGTGTAGCCAGGATAAAACAGGAGGGTTCACATTTCAGGTGCATGTCCGTCTAATGTAGACATAAATGTTGAATCTGCAAGCAAACCTGATTTGATGGCTCAAGAATACCTTTACCAAATATGTTCGATAGTAATTAGTTTTCTGGTTTGAAAATGAGTTTAAAAGTAATTTCAAAATAAAATGATCCCATTTTACCAAATAATGTTCGACCGTTAAATTTTTTAAAATTTGTTTTCAAAATGTAAAAAGAATTGCACTCCAAAAAAAATGGTTTGAAAATGAGTTTAAAAGCAATCGTAAATTGTTTTAAATTAGTTTTCAAAATATAAAAGAATTTAAATACCCCAAAATGGTTTGAAAATGAGTTTACTACCATTACCAAATAATGTTCGATCGTAATTAGTTTTCAAAATATAAAATAATTGCAGTCCAAAAAAATGAACCAAATAATGTTCGATCGTAAATTGTTTTAAATTAGTTTGCAAAATGTCAGCCTGGAATAGTTATAATAGTATGTTTTTAACAGATAAGAATGCCACTGAGTGGCTGACCTGTCTAAATAATGAGTACCTATTTGGTTTGCCAATGTTATGAGCTAAAACATTAGCCAGGATAACTATTATATATAGCATTAAGCCGATTGTTCTAAATACATTACTAACGAACAATTTAATAAGCTCAAATACAGATTCACCTGGTAATCAAGATTAAAATTTCAGACTAATGCTGAAGGATTAAGAATAAGGAGGAGAAAAATTGGTTACCTTTTTAGGTTTGCATTAGAGACTATGGCACTAATAAAATATTAAAATTAAGGTCGTGGTGCGAATAAATTATTCACAGGCTTCGATATCAAATACTCGGTGCCCTAAGACTGAACAACTTACTAAAATGAAATAACACAGGAACTCGGATCGGCTACTCAAGTGTCCTGGCCTTAAACTCAATAACACGCCTGGTACTCTAACCCGAGCGAAGGTGGATGGAAGAAACTTCCACTACTAGCCCATCAAGACATAGCAAGATGTTAATATACCAATGGGTGCTTAGTAAGAACACACTCACAATGCATGGTAATACAAACATGTATATATAGAAATAATTAACTAATGTGCCTAAACAGATAGTTTCTGCTAAAACTAACTCAATCCAGTTCTTAGATTAGCATATAGTAATCACACTAATTAAAAAGATTAAATATTAATCTAGTTAATACAGTAAATCTGCATTCATATATATGTGCAATTAAGTTAGAGAAGAGAAAGTATATTTAATGGCCTTTGCAACGTTTAAAAATATACTTTAACTATCATCCTTAACTAGCAACTTACTTCTAACTAATAAATCAAATCATAAGTTTAATAACTTGTTATGCAAATGTTAAAAACTATAATATCAATAACATAATGATAATGAGCGTGTAGTGATCGGTTATTATCTATTAGAATAGGATTTCGAAGCAGCAATTTGTTTATGCTAAGCAGCATTGTTAAATATTATGCTGAAAAGCTTATAATGATCTCTCATTAAAAGTTTATTAAAATAATTAAAACAGAAATGATAGGCATGATTGCAGTTTTAGAGAATTTAAAATAATAACTGATTACAGTTACTACAAGTTAAAGAAATGGAGTTACATTATTTGAGATTCAGGCAAATTTATAGTTTAATTTTAGAAATGATTTAATCTAAAAGAAATTAATAATTAGACTGAACTTTCATTAGATTTGCAGTAGCTAACTTAATACTTAATTTTACAGTTTAAAGATTACTTTAAAAGATCTGCGGTTTATGAAGAAATATTACCAATCTTCTTCAGCAGCTTGGATGTCAGGTACTTGGAGGTAGGCATTGTGACACTTTTTGGGATAGGTTGTTTGGTGGTAAAGTCTTCTCTCCACAGCAGGCAGTGGCTGGAACTTCCCATGCCGAGGACGGGGTTGGAGATGTCCATTACCCTTAGGAAGAAATGATAAATCAGCAGCTCTCCTACTACCTTATTATAAAATTCAAATGGGCATAGATTTTGGTAGCAACATACAGAGAAATTTTAGAGACTATATTTTAAAGTATCAAAATATAGGCTATTTATACCAATTTCAAATCCTATATTATTTTTCTACAAGGTGGATTCCCAGTGGGGTGAATCCATTAACTTAGTTTACAATTTCAATTTAAAATTTGTAAAATTGACTCAACTATTGTTTAATATTTTAAGTCAAGTAAATTTAGCTTAGTTGAGCCATTCAATTCCCAAAGGGAACTAAAATAGTGCTGGTTCAGTACATTTTGAGTTTCAGTTTTGAAAATATTATTGCAAAAATATAAATTTAGAAAATTTAGTAAACCTTTTAATAAACATTTCATTATATATGTATGCTGATACTAGGTGGATTTTATACATATATATATATATGATTCTCAATGAAAACTAATGAATTGACTTCTTTTTATTAAATAAAACTATAATTTTAAAAGATCTAATTTTTAAATACAGATGTGCTGTAATATATATAAACTGATAATATATCACAGTCCGTTCTGGCATATATAAGTGCGCTGATACATATATAATGATGTTTATGTTGATATATGTGTACTCAAGAGGTTTTAAAATTAGCACAGATAGAGTTATGGGGGGAAATGGGAAAAACATATAGCCTGTAGGAATATAGTGTTTCAATATACAGCTTAACAATCTTATTATTTAATCTGCAAACAACACACACTAGAAAAAAATGTCTATTAAAAGTAATTTCTATATACATTTACAACCATAACAAAAGAAGTTCAGTAAATATCCTATAAATCAATAAGCCTAATTGGAGTAAGTTGTCTATTTTTTCCTATATCAAGCCAGCAACTCTATATGATCAATATTGTAATTAATCTTTTAAAAAAAAAAGAGAGATTACAATGAACCATTCAGAGAAAAGCTGATAAATGCAAATTAAAAACAAAAAGCTTTTATAAATTTAAAAAAATTGATTTATTGTTTTAATTGCTATCCTAAAAAAGTTTTATCCTTAACAAAACGTAAGCATAAGGTGTATTTTAAAGCTTTAAATTATTAATAAAATAACATGCAAATGCCAACTTCACTTAATGGTCTTGATCTTCACTCAATTCAATCCCGTAAAATCTAAAAATCTCTAAACATTTTGTCATCACTATCTTTAATCTCTCCCTCACAAAATACTTAATAATTATTCCTATACATCAGTCATCCCCAAATAGAGATTTGTTGGAAGTATTACAGAGATCTATACTTATTAGAGATTAAATACCAAACATTTATACCTCCCCAACAAAAATGTACACACTGGATAGTTCATAAATTATTTAACCTAAACCTGTCTGCTCATTCTATTATATCAATGCTTACTATTAACAATAGACATTTGCTTAAAAAGTTTAAATTATGGAAAATAAAGTAAAATACTTAGACTTTGTGGTTAAAGTAAATATGTGGACATTGCATACTTTACATTTCATGAAATATAGAAAATGGCATTAATAATATAGATGCAATATGCTCACTTTGTCACAAGAAAGATGAAACTCAATCTCACCTATTCTATACTTGCCATGACTTGCTGTTCTTTAATACTAATATTATACATAAACCTGAATACTTCCATACAATCTTTTGTGAATAATTTTCCCAAGCAGCAGCCACATTTATACTTTACACCATATGATACACAAAATGCAAAGATATATAGAAAAATAATAATATAAGATGCCCAAATATTTTTTTTATAATGTAACAGAACAAATAAGACTAAAAGATAAAATATTTTTGTTGCCACATAATAACTTATAAACCAATGATCAAACCTTTGGCTCTGCTAAAGCTGTGAATATAAAAACAATCTAAATAGGACAATATATATTATGTAATTATTGATTCCTGTAAATTATAAAAACAATGTATTTATTTTAGCTCTATAATTTTGCCTACATATATTTGAAGTAAGCAATAAAATTTACTTTGAAATCTAAAAACATTATAAAATAAAGTGATACTCATGAATTTTTAAGTAAACCAAGATGGCAGCCTGTATTTTTGATAAATCTACAAGTTTCTTGGGGATGGGGGATGTTTACAAAAAAAAATATTTGCTAGGAAAATTGTATTTAATAATTACATTTTATTTTTTATTATTGTGGAAAAATTAATTACAATATTTACAGTTTATTTTATTTTCTTTCTTTCTTTCTTTCTTTTTGTTGGATTAATTTATTAGCAGAAAAATTAAAAATGTATATATATATACTATATTTATAATTTATTTATGTCGCTGGCATGAAATCATATTGTGATCATTAACATAGATTTTCAAAAGGGCAAGATCCCATATTTTCAAAAATATTCCAATCATCATGTTCTCTGAAAGGAAGGTCCCAAATTTTTTTCATTATGACAATTTACCAAAAAAAAAAAAAAACTGCTGACAAAAAAAAAAACCCACACCAAAGTAGGATAATGTTGAGAGCATCTCAACATTAAGAGCATCTTGTCACTTCACACATTACAATATAAGTAAAAAAAAAAAAAAAGAAAGAAAGCTTCTTAATGAAATTTATCGGAATTTATTCCTTTTTTTTTAATTTAATATTTGATTTATTAATTTTGTTTTAATTTAACAACTAACACATCTTCAGTAGATTACAGGTCTTCGAAACTGTATATTTATCAAAAACACAAGATGCCAGCTTTGTTTATTTGAAAACTCAAGTACCAATAAATTTATACAGTATATTGAAAGTATTTGCAAATAAGCACAGATATTACAATTGGTGTTTATTTACATTTTAAAAGAATTTGAATTTACAATAAAGAGGCAAAATATCTATTCTGGAAATCAGAAAAATTCATGAATCTGAAAAAAACCTAGAACCAGAGATTTTTCATTTAATGGTGTTTTATGTATAAAGATAAATTGAGAAGCAGTACTCATTGTGATTGTTAGAGATATAAATGAATTTAGTTATATATATATCAAAATCCATGGTCACCAGCTCAGCTTAAGACAGAATAACAGTAAGGACCTACAATATATGAAAGAATTTCAAAAAGAATTGATATATATTTTTGATAGGTTTTATAATATTAACAGATCTATTTAGTTTTAAATTTATAATATTTTGTTTTGAATTTAAATAATTTATAATAAAATGGCAAATGTGCTTGCTTGTATTTGCATTAGCATACCATATTTTTATTTTAAAATTAAAATTATCAAGTGCCAACAATTTTCTTGATTAAAATTTTTTTCTTTAAAAGTATGTAAAATTTAGCAAGTAAAAATCTATTGTTCAACTAAGCAGAAATAGTGAAAAATAAAATTGTCATAATAGCTACTTATTTTCAGGATGCAAAAAAAAAAGATGAAATCCTAAAAGTATTTTGGATAAATTAAAAGTGTATTATACAAGTTAATTAATAAAACTTTTATTGTATTTCATTAGCAAGTTGCAAATACAAATTTTAGAAAGTCTCCTGATTTTAATAGTCTGGAGTCTTTCATAATTTAGTTACAACTTGATAACAAAATATATACAGAGAGTGAAATTTATTGTTTTAGCATTGTTCTTCATCATTCCACTTGACCATGACCTGTGAAAATTACCACTTTATATGCCAAAAGTAAATTTCAAATTATAAAAATTTAAATGAAGCAGAAAATATATGGATAAAATCCCCACATAGATTTCCCCAAGTAATTACTCTCAAGCTTAAGTTTAACCATGAGTCTCCATACTTTAAAATCACATACAAACACAAAAGCAAAATAAAAAAGCTTAAAATATCACATCTAAAATTGTGAATTATTCCAATTAATGACAATTCATGTGAATCAAAACATAAGGGGGATTTTAAATAATAAATATATGAAAGTTATTCACTGTGAAAGAAAGACAAAAAAAATGATTTGGATAACTATTTATAATTAGCTTATTCATTTAGCATACTAAGAGCTTCTTATATTTAAATAGAAGAATTTAACTTAGGATTTTTCAATCTATATTTGTCCTACACTCCATCTCAAACAACCAATATATATATAACGACATACATGTGAAAAAGATAGATGATCCCCAATATTCATATTTCATGCAAAACCAACACTCATTAATTGGGCCAAATCATAAATCTCCCACACATACACACAATCATTGCTCGGATTAAATTAAGATACCAATTCCTTATAATTTAATAGACAGATTTCAAATCTTCTCAACCTTCCAACTATTCAACTGTCCATATTATTGAATAACCAAAATGGAACCCTCAAAGTCCTTGGTGGATTTGATATTATAGTCATACCCTTGTAGACATAACATCTCTATTTACTTATGTAAGAAACATTCAATATACTGAATAAATAGACTAATTATATGTTGCCTTGGAAATAGATTACACTTAGAAGCCCATCCCTCTCTTATTAATTTATTGATACATAATGGTTCAATAATATGATATCAATTGATGAAATGTCTACATGGGTATGACTACAATATCAAATCCACCAAGGTTTTTAAGCATTTGACCATTGGTAATGAAATGGATGGTTGAATAGTTGGAAGGGTGAGAAGATTGAAGCCTGACCATTAAAGTTTAAGGAATTGCTATCTTACTATAAGTTGAGCAGTGATTATATATGTGTGTTGAAGATTATGATCTGGCCCAACTGGTGAATGCTGGTTTTGCATAAAATATGTATACTGAGAATCATCTTTTTCACATGAGACAGACTGAAAAATCCTAAGTTCAAATCTCTCTATTTACTATTTATGTATTTTGGAAATATATTATGGAGATAGGGATTGTCGTGTATCCACTCCATCTCTTCCAAATTCCCAGAAACCGTTGTGACTCCTTTTGATGAGATTCACCTAGGATCATGAACCCATTTGCTTTAACCAGTTGAAAAAATCATCATGTACCATAAAAATGATGGTACAAATGAAAATACAAATCATCATAAAACTTAATCTTTAAAAGAAATGGGATATATCAAATTTGGATATGTCTGTTTGAAAATGATCAAATTATTGATGTCTACTGAAACAAAGAGTACTGATTAAGTTTACTGAAGAAAAATAGACAGCTGAAATCAACTATAGTCAAAAATCAGTGATTATTAAGAAGGACTAACATGCATTATAAAAAATCGTACTAAATTAATATAAAATCAGACTACAACAAAACATTGCATCTGAATAATCTAATATTCCCTGAAATCCACTGAACACTTAAAAAGCAGAGTCTTTATAGTCAAGTTATTACAATGTGACATTGGGGGAAATAGTGATGGTGTATCAAAAATGCAAAAGCAGAAAAAGTGGACAAGGGCAACTATTGTTTATAATTCTCTCAGCCATTTTTAGTTATTAAAATAAATCTATTAACCAAAAAATCATCTCCCAATGTAAAACCTAAGGCAATTGTTATGAATAAAAAAGGCACAAAATGTAATTATTCTGCTCAGAAATATTGTGATGATCATTTGTGATTTAAAGATTATTTCCAACAATACTGTCATTTTCCAAGATCAAATTGCTTCAACTTGAACAATAGTCTAAAAAGCATAAGAATAATACTGCACATCTCCCATCCTTCCCAACACCTGATTAAAATATTATTAAATCTCTATGTTAATTGCAAATGATTGGCTGAACAAAAATGTGCATTGACATATTTCAAATTGAAGCTTTTCTCCAAAAAGAAAAGGCTTAATAAATGTATATAAAAAAAGAAAATAATGGAATAGTTTATTATAAAGAAACTCATAAAAAATTCAAACCCTAAAAGTGACAGTTGAAGCTGCAATTTTTTAACTTTGAACTACACATTCCACTATCCTATCTCTTTACTAATTCATTCATGGCAAAACAATAGAATGGTTTACTGTTTGGAAGTTCATAAAAAGATCATAGAAATGATAAGGCTGGAACTGTGATTCACATATGCATAATTCTAGTACATATATACAGTTCTTATTGGATTATCTTTTAATAAATTAATCCTTACATTTATTAAACAATTTATAGAGTCAATTTTATAAAAATTAATAAGTAATCAAGTAATATATCAAAAAAGCTTATATTAATTGTCCTAAAAATATTTCCTATGTGATTCATTTAATTTTTTTAAAAATTAAAATAATTTTACAGTTATTCCAAGTAACACTCTAGCATCAATATTCTACAATGGTGAGCAAAAATTGGTCAGATAAATATAGTTTTTTTTTTTTTTTAGATTTCAGACAAAAATATTTATCAACAATTGTTATTGAAAATCAAACTATAGAGAATATAAGAATGATTTATTTCCTAATAAATTCATGAATAAAAAATTTGAAATTAATTTTTTTTATGTCTTTAAAGATCAAGAAATAAACATTTACTGAAAAATACCCTCCCCCACATTAATTGATTTCAGATATCTTATCCAATTAATCCTAGTAATTCAACTATTTTCTATTTATAATGAATGCAGATAGCATGTGCTATGTGCTTTCCTGAAAGTTTGTGATGATGGTGTTTTAGTTGCATTTCTATGTTGGAGACTATTTCCATAATCTGAGTATTGAATGTTTGTAGAAAAATTTAACTTTATTTAAATATTTCCAATACATTCAACTATTATTAATAGCACACAAGTTAGTATATGGGCAACTTTTAGAGCAGTATTAGTCTCCTCTCTTTTTGAGGTGTTGCTAGCCTGACCAGTGACAATACTAGCATGGGAATTGAACTTGGACCCTTAGATCCATGGAGTATTAAATTTTAAGGTAATGCTCTAACAAACTAAGTTATCATGTCAAAGGCAACAGTCAGTAGACATTTCATATAAACGAGGGTCCTCCTGATTTCCATTCATTATGTATAGTCACACTATATTGGGTTATGGAATTATTTGCCATTGTCATGTGAGCAACTTCTTTAAATTTTCTTTTTTGTACCTTTTCTTCTCTATACAATATTTTTGTATTTTCCCAATTAAACATATGTTCATTGGTACATGCATGGTCTGCTACCTTAGACACATGTTTGCTCTCTTCTAATCATCAGTATGTATTCTTGCAAGCACTTTTCGATGGGAAAACTAGTCTCACCAATAAACATTCTTCCACTTTTCAGCAATTCAAGTTTAAGCTTTCTAAATGTTACAATTCCTCATACTGTGATATGGCTCTGGAAAAGCTGTTGGGATGTTATAGATTGCAGATTTTCTTTAATTTGTCTATTTTTGGTATGTATGGGTACACTACAGTACCAATAACTGTTTTTTTCTTTTGATGTCTTTTTTTATTGTCTATTTAAGGTTTTCTTAATAACAGCTTATGGATAACCATTTTTCATAAAAGTTTGTTCTATACAGATCTTTCCTTTTATCAACTCGCTGGTTTCTGAACAAACTTCTTCTGCTCTGTTCTATAGTGATAGCATAACTCCCATGTTTTGTATTTCTGTGATATTGGATATGTAGGCTAAGCTTTCTCTGCATGTGTGGGTTTTCGGTAAACTAGTTTTGATTTTGCTATAAGGCAGACTTGTCACAAGAACATCTAAGAATGCCAATTTTTGCTCTTGTTCTGATTCTATTGTGAATTTAATTAAAGGAATATGTTGTTGATGTGTTTCCAGAAAGTTTGTAGATATACTTCAGCATGTGGCCATACGTATCATCTATATAGTGAAGCCAAACTTTAGGTGGATATGGAATAGTTTTTATGGTTGTGGTTTCAAATAATTCCATGTAAATATGGCTAATCAGAGATGACAATAGCAAGCCCATAACCATTTCCTTGATTTTGTTGGAAGAATTCTGTGTTATATTGAAAGTAGGTTGTTTTCTGCAGAATGTTAATAATTCAATTATACTATCAATAGAAAGAGCTGTTCTGGTTTATAAACTATTATCATCATTTAATCTTTTCCTTACAATAGAAAATGCTTCTTCACATGGTACATTCATGAGTAAACTTTCCACATCAAAGCTTACCAGTATTTCAGTTCTTTCAATTTTCATGTTCTTGATTAATTCTACAAAGTATCTAGAATCCTTGACAAAGGACTCGGTCTTGTATACCAAAGGACTTAGGACATTAAGAAGAAATCTTGACAAATTTTGGCAAGATGAATTTCTAGAACTAATAATAGGTCTTAATGGAATATGATCCTTATGGATTTTAGGTAGACTATAAAAATGAGGAACTTTGCTGAAATATGATATTTTATTTTTTTCTGAATCACTGAAGTACCTGTGATGCTTTCTGAATAATGCTTATAACTTTGTTTCTGTACTCGATATCATGATTGTTTTGCCACTTCTATTGGCCTGCTATGAGAAATTCTTGTATTTTGTTGTCATAATCAGTTGTATCCATTACAAGTGTAGCAATGCTTTTGTTAGAGGAAAGAATAATTATAGATTTATCTATTTTGAAAGATTTAATCACTTTCCTTTCATCATAGGATATGTTTGGCTTCAATTTTTGTTGCTTGTCAAATGAAGCTCTCTGTTAAGAGAAAGAATAATCAATTGCTCAAAGGTTTTCTCAATATAAAACCTTGTATTTCATTAATAATGTAGAATGTTTTCTAAAAATAAACTTACTAATGAAGACTTCACAAGAGTTTCTCAAGCAATAAATGCCAAAAAAAGAAACTTGCTAACCTAAATGGGCATATCAAAAATCATAATATACCAAGCAGTTTATCAGCCTCATCTGTTAAAAATCTCAGTTCTAAACAGCTATCAGATAATGAGATTTCTGTTCTTGAAAGAGAATTAAACTTTGCCATAACACCATCTAATATCCCTTTATTATATCTATTGGCAGCTACTGAGCGTATCACTCATAAATTGCTTTTAGAAAAAGCAACAGAATTATACTGGAGAATAAAAAGAACACTTGATAAGCAATAAAAAATTAAAGTCAAACATATCCTATAGTGGAGGAAAACAATTAAATCTCTCAAAACAGTAGCAATGGATGCAACTGATTATGATAACAAAATACAAGAAACTTCTCACAGCAAGTCATTACAGAAAAATAACAAAAAATCTGAAACGAGTACAGAAATAAAGTTAAATGCATTACTCAGAAAACATTGCCGGGTACTTCAGTGATTCAGAAAAAAGTAAAATAACATCATATTTTATGCAAATCATGTTCTATTAAGGCCTATTGTTAGTTCTAGAAATTCATCTTGCCAAACTATGTCAAGATTTCTTCTCAAAGTTCTAAATCCTTTGGCATACAAGACCCAGTCCTTTGTCAGGGATTCTAGACACTTTATAGACTTCATCAAGAATATGAAAATTGAAAGCACTGAAGTACTGGTAAGCTTGGGTGTGGAAAGTTTATTCACAAATGTACCATGTGAAGAACTATTGTCTATTGTAAAGAAAAAATTAAATGGTGACAATAGCTTACAAAGCAGAACAAATCTTCCTATTGATAGTATAATGACACTACTAACATTCTGCATAAAAACAAACTAATTTCAATATAACACAGAATTCTTCCAACAAAATTAAAGAATGGCTTTGGACTCACCATTGTCACTCCTGATTGGCAATATTTACATGGAAGAACTTGAAACCACAGCTATAAAAACTACTCCTTATCCAGCTACAATTTGTTGTATGGCCACATGATGAAGCACTATTACAAACTTTCTGGAAACACATCAACAACATATCCCCCTCAATTAAATTCATAACAGAACCAGAACAAAAACAAATGTTCTTGTGACAAGACTCCCTCATAGCGAAATCAAAACTACAGTTTACCGAAAATCCATACATAGAGAAAAATACTTAGCCTATACATCCAATCACACCAGAATCACAAAACATGGAGTTATATTATCACTAGGGAATAGAACAAAAGAAGTTTGATCAGAAACCAACAATTTGAAAAAAGAAAAGATCTATATTGTATCATTTACCGTTTTACTAGGCCCTTATACGCCTCAAATTTATATTTGAGCGTGAGTTGATCAAGCTGTCTCAAAAAGAAAAAAGAAAGTTGTATTTCTATTCTAAACACAGCTATTTTTCCTGACCAACTTCAGCCTATTAATTGTTAAGAATTGTGCTATTGACAAAATCAACTTTTAATTTTATTTCATATGGGCGCCAGGATTCCTAAGAATCCGTTGAAATATGTCGCCAGCACCACTCGCAAGTTGTAAAATAAAAAAAATAAAAAGATTTTTATTATTATTTTTTTTTTTAAGGGGCGGTAATTCTATCGTAATGAGAATTAATGATTTTTACGATTATTAGTCCTGGGCGTATTGAAACATATTGGCAAAGGTAACTTACGTTTAAATCTTATTACACTAAAAATAAATTTAATAATAAAAAATAATAACTATTATTAATAACGAACAAATGAAAATTGAAGTTAGAAATATTTTTATTATTATAACAGATTAAAAATCTGTTTAAGTTAAAATGAGGGTTCCTAATCAAGTAAATCAGAGAGAACACATATTAATTCAAATATGACACAATCAATAAAATAAAATAATTAATTAAAAAGTTCTGGTATAAACAAAAGTCTCTTGTACAGAAAAAATCAAAGTCTCTATCGGGATTATTGTAAGACTTGTTTGCAAACACTTAATTTTGTCATAATCGGGAATAAGTAGTCTTAACTTACCGGTAAGCTTTGTGAATTCACGAAGGTTGTAGATAACTATGCATAGTTTTTCGGGGTTGAATTGAGCTCACGGCCTTTGATTATTAGTTGATCTTGGTGCTGGTTCCATAGGCTAGTCGCGTAAGCTTCTCTGTTGTCCATCGGTAATGATGTCAGCTAAAGCTCCGGTCTACTCTCGTATGAATAGCTTCTTCATCGTAGAGTGGTCTGGATTCTCTAATCCAAAACCAACCAAAAGAATATCAGCTAAACCAAGACGTTCCTCCAACCGAATCCCTCCTTTTTATACTCGAGGTCCCGTTGTCGGACTTCTGCGCATGCTCATATCATGGTGTTTTGTGTTTATAATCTTATACAGTCTTTATCATTTTTCAATTACTAAGTTCTCATTTTTTTATCAAGTTTTCGGCCATGTTTAATTAGCTAAAATATTTTTCTTTTAGCTTATCTTTTTACTTGCTTTTGGAATTCTTTTGTTCTCTCTAATTCTACTTTTATTTCCAGTTAAGTAAAAAAAATATGAAAGAAAAATTTAACTTTCATTGTACGTTATTTTTAAAAAAAATTATAGTCAATTAAAAATCTAAATCTACTTTTATTTTTTTAGCTTCTACCAAATGCCAATATATTTGCAACGTATATAAATAAACGTTACAATACCACCAGTGCCAGGAGATGAGAATAAAATAGGGGTTTACACTAATTTTATTCTTAAGTTTTTTTAAATTCATATTCGTATTTTTTTTTTTTCTGTAGTAGCGTGCTGATATATTGTGTAGACTCATTCACAAGCGACGTTCGGCTTTAATGCCCACTTTTAGGTCTAACACGGCGGGAATGGAAAATATTTCAACATTCATCTGTGTCCTATCCGCTTTAGTGTAATATTAATGATAAGAAGCCCAAGTTATAAGCACAAACGAGCGTTGCTCATCGTTCTGAGTCTTACAGGCTCGTGGCAACTTGGTCCAACTTGATCCGCCTTCCCCTTTATTGGGATCTCTGCTAGAAATAGTCTGACGAGCATTTAAAGACGGTCTTATGTTCATATACTGCGGATAAGGACTCGGGGCTATGTTATTCCCCTCTTCAGTAACCGCCTACCCGGTCAAATACTTGTGACTTACGTCTACATCAGCCACGATCGTGTTTTTAGACATATATAAAAAAATATACATATATTTTTTTTCTTTCTGGAAGTCATATTAAAAAAATATCTTCTTTCATATTTTAATAATCAGGGTTTAATTAGTTAGTTTTTTTTTTTTTATAATTTTTTTCTTTTTTCAAAAAAATCATAATTTATTTTCCGGCTGTGAGTTTCTTTGAGTCATCATTGTAATGTTCTTTATCATTACAACTCATCTCAGGTTGTAGTTGTTAAATCGAAGCCCGAGTTGGGTCGCCATTGTACCGTTTTTCTTATTACTAGGCCACTATACGCCTCAAATTTATATTTGAGCGTGAGTTGATCAAGCTGTCTCAAAAAGAAAAAAGAAAGTTGTATTTCTATTCTAAACACAGCTATTTTTCCTGACCAACTTCAGCCTATTAATTGTTAAGAATTGTGCTATTGACAAAATCAACTTTTAATTTTATTTCATATGGGCGCCAGGATTCCTAAGAATCCGTTGAAATATGTCGCCAGCACCACTCGCAAGTTGTAAAACAAAAAAAATAAAAAGATTTTTATTTTTTTTTTTTTTTTTAAGGGGCGGTAATTCTACCGTAATGAGAATTAATGATTTTTACGATTATTAGTCCTGGGTGTATTGAAACATATTGGCAAAGGTAACTTACGTTTAAATCTTATTACACTAAAAATAAATTTAATAATAAAAAATAATAACTATTATTAATAACGAACAAATGAAAATTGAAGTTAGAAATATTTTTATTATTATAACAGATTAAAAATCTGTTTAAGTTAAAATGAGGGTTCCTAATCAAGTAAATCAGAGAGAACACATATTAATTCAAATATGACACAATCAATAAAATAAAATAATTAATTAAAAAGTTCTGGTATAAACAAAAGTCTCTTGTACAGAAAAAATCAAAGTCTCTATCGGGATTATTGTAAGACTTGTTTGCAAACGCTTAATTTTGTCATAATCGGGAATAAGTAGTCTTAACTTACCGGTAAGCTTTGTGAATTCACGAAGGTTGTAGATAACTATGCATAGTTTTTCGGGGTTGAATTGAGCTCACGGCCTTTGATTATTAGTTGATCTTGGTGCTGGTTCCATAGGCTAGTCGCGTAAGCTTCTCTGTTGTCCATCGGTAATGATGTCAGCTAAAGCTCCGGTCTACTCTCGTATGAATAGCTTCTTCATCGTAGAGTGGTCTGGATTCTCTAATCCAAAACCAACCAAAAGAATATCAGCTAAACCAAGACGTTCCTCCAACCGAATCCCTCCTTTTTATACTCGGGGTCCCGTTGTCGGACTTCTGCGCATGCTCATATCATGGTGTTTTGTGTTTATAATCTTATACAGTCTTTATCATTTTTCAATTACTAAGTTCTCATTTTTTTATCAAGTTTTCGGCCATGTTTAATTAGCTAAAATATTTTTCTTTTAGCTTATCTTTTTACTTGCTTTTGGAATTCTTTTGTTCTCTCTAATTCTACTTTTATTTCCAGTTAAGTAAAAAAAATATGAAAGAAAAATTTAACTTTCATTGTACGTTATTTTTAAAAAAAATTATAGTCAATTAAAAATCTAAATCTACTTTTATTTTTTTAGCTTCTACCAAATGCCAATATATTTGCAACGTATATAAATAAACGTTACAATATAGAACAAACTCTTATGGGAAAATGGTTATCCATCACCTGTTATTTAAAAAACCTTAAATAAACAACAAAAAAAAACCATCGAAAGAAAAAACAATTATTGGTACTGTAGTGTACTCAAACATACCAAAAATAGACAAATTAAGAAAAATCTGCAATCAGTATACCATTCGAACAGCTTTCCAGAGCCATACCACACTATGAGAAATTCTAAACTTGAAATGTTGAAAAGAAAAAACCGCATCTATGAAATACCATGTAAATGAGAGTAGTGAGACTAGCCATCCCATTGAAAAGCGCTTGCAAAAACACAAACTGTTGATTAGAAGAGAGAAAATAGATGTGTCTAAGATAGCAGACCATGTATGTACCAATGAAAACATATTCAATTGGGAAAATACAAAAATATTGGATAGAGAAAAAAAGGTGCAAAGAAGAAAATTTAAAGAAGCTGCTCACATGATAATGTCAAACAATTCCATTAGTCAACCTAATGTTACTATACATAATGTATGGAAACCATTAATAAACTTTGCCTTAGAAAAAAGTGGAGAAATCAGGAGGAACCTCATAGATAAGTATATGAAATTTCTATTGACTGTTGCCTTTGCAGGATGGTTCAGTTAGAGCATTACCTTCAAATTCAATACTCAAGAATCTAAGGGTCCAGGCTTGATTCCCATGCTAGTACTATCATTGATCAGACCAACAACACATGAAGAACAGGGGAGAATATCTCTCGAAACGTTGTGCATATACTAACCTGTGTTCTATTACTAACAGATGAATATATTTAAAATATTTAAATAAAGTTAAATTTTTCTAAAAACATTTAATAGAAGTTTTAAATGTAGCAAATATATATAATTTACTATCTTTAATCTCACAATGTCTTATTCAGTCATTTTTTATTCAGCCATTCTACTACCAAATCTTGTCTCTCTTTCTTTTAGAATACAAATTATATCTTTTAAATAATCAAAATGACCAAAATAAATTATTTGTTACTATGCCTCTAGTAAAATTGACCCATGACTTATAATGAATACTACTTTTGCTTTTATTAAAAATTAAGTGTGAAACTATAGCAACACAATAACAATCAGGTTTTTTTGTTAATTGATTATATCATTTACCAAGAGATTGTCCAGTATCAATAAACACATTTTCCAGTTGATTATTTAACAATAAGCAATAAATCAATAATATATATTACCCTTTGAGATATATAGAAAATGTAAAATTTTTATGAAGCCCCTATTACAAATTTTATTTAAGATATAAGTAATTAATTTAAGATTAATTAGATAGTAACAGACTAACTGACAAAGTGTTATATACAGTGTAGTTTTTTGCAGAAACATTATACAGCAATTAAGCTCAATACTTTTTTTTTTAATGAAACCAATCTTCAGAATAAAATACCAAGGTAAAACATAATTAAATAACTACAGTGAGACCATAAACTATGCTATACTTGGTTCCAAGCCCTCTTGTGCACAAACATATATAGTGTATAATAGTTCAGGTTTTGTTGATAAGTAATGTTCATTATAACTATATAGAATAGTACTTTTCAACACAAATATATATAAAAGCTTTATGTGTATAATATTCGCATACATTTTAAATTATAAGATAAACAAAAAATTTTAAAAATGATAAACTGAATACTTACAGTACTCTGTATGTATTGAATGTTTCACAATTGTGTTTTTTCACAATTAATTATCTGTTCTGAATTTTTTTTTCCTTTAATAATTTTGTTTTAATTTCAAATGAAAATGTAGTGGCAGCTTTCTTATCAGCAGATGCAGCTTCACTGGTTACTTTAATATTTTTAACATTAAAATAATTTCAAGATCTCTATAGTAATTACCTATTTGCAATGAATAGCTTGGAATTGTGTGATCCAGATACTCAATTAAATTCTTCATAGAGATTTAAGGTTTTCTGATGCAATCTAAGATTATTAACTGGAACATTCTTATAATTCATATTTATCCATAGATTTCAGGTTTTCCCCATTTTAATTATAAAATTATTCCTTACTTTAATTATAACTTTTAGCTTTTCCAGAAATACAAGCAACAATGGCATGAATCTTGTTATAATTTCTCTAATCGATGATTCATTCTTTTGAAATATATAGCCAATTTCAGAAAATGATCTCTTACTTTTCATTATTAAATTTAAGTTTTTTTCTCTCATTTAATGAAAGTATTTTATGACTTTTTTTGGATTTACTGCTCATTGTATTATATATTTTTCTAAAGATAGTTAATATATAGTATATATAAAAAAAAAACCCTTTTGGAAAAAAAAAAAAACTGCAAGAAAAAATTTTGTATAGTGCTAACAAATTCAGCTTAAATCTTGAAAAAAAAAAAAGATTAAAAAAAAAATTGCATTTGAAAATGTTATATTGGGTGAGGAAAAAACTGGCTGTTGTCAAAAATGAGATTCATAAAATTGAATAAGTTTATGAAGTTCAATGGGGGTAAGGAGTTAATATTTATTTCCTTTTTTCAATAGTGTATAATTGAAATTGTGTAGATGGATACAGCATAGTTAGTAGCTTAATTCTAGTGCAAAAATCATATAAGCAGTAATTCTAAATTATTCAGTAAATAGATGTCTCCTATTTGAAAGTTTAGCAAAACTTTATTGAAAAGTGTGCTGCACTTTCTACAAACTTCAAATAAATTCTCTGTATAATCACTTGGAACTTTTAGGCATTTGTTTCAACATTCATGAAATCTGCTGTGAAGAAACAAAGATTTTGCAATGGCAGTCATAAAACAATCTGGTTATGATTCATAAAACACATTTGTTTATTTTTTATTGAACAATTGCATTACTTGCACAGGTATTATTATATCTTTCCATTTTTTTCTGTATTTTTCATTATATATTTTAAAATATGTTCTATATCTTTATAGTGGTAAATATATTAGTACAAGATGCAAGACCGTCTTTTTTTTTTAATTGGTTGTTTTAACAAAAAATTTTAAAAATTTAATGGAAGTTAAACAGAAGATATTAATAGTATAAAAAGAAAAGTGAGAAATGTAGCCAGCCTAAAAGGTTATTATTTTTGCAACCATTAAAGATAGAATTAGTCTTTCTACATAATATCAAACTACACGACTTCAATTATATGCTAACCAAAACTAGATGAAAATATGATACTATAGCATCTATTTATAGTCAAACTAAGAGTCATAGATCAATTCATAGATCACATGACCCTATCTCTTAAGCTTGTAAGTTATAAACAGTGAGGATTGCCAATTCCTCTACAAGCTTTATGATAAATGCTTAGCCAGAGCCAGCACTCGAAATATCTCTGTCAGGAACCCCTCCCCAAACCCCTGACTATGGTTTCGTGCTTCGGCACTCCTCAGAGAGGTGTCAGCTTTGGGTTGGCATTTTTAGATCTAGTGTCTGAACCTACCCTGACACCTCTCTGAGGAGTGCCAAAGCACAAAACCATGGTCAGGTGTTTGGGGAGGGGTTCCTGACAGAGATATTTTGAGTGCTGGCTCTGGCTAAGCATTTATCATAAAGCTTGTAGAGGAATTGGCAATCCTCACTGTTTATAATGCACAAGCTTAAGAGATAGGGTCATGTGATCTATGATTTGATCTATGACTCTTAGTTTGACTATTTATAGTCTCTGCCAAAAGTCTTATGCAATTTTATATTGCTATGACTACTAATATATGGTATGGCTGAAGATCTATCAGCCCCATATAGCTATTTGAGTTGGACAGCTGGGTTTGAAGACATGTAGATGTCTGAAAATTTCAGATTTTCCATTCAATAGATAACTTTTAACTAAGTGCTTAGCTTTG
The DNA here is from genome assembly GCA_028023455.1 of Epiperipatus broadwayi. Lineage (NCBI taxonomy): Eukaryota > Metazoa > Onychophora > Udeonychophora > Euonychophora > Peripatidae > Epiperipatus > Epiperipatus broadwayi. The sequence continues at coordinate 562,624 of JAQFVV010012498.1, forward strand.
GGTTAGTATTTTTAGATCTAGTGTCTGAACCTACCCTGACACCTCTCTGAGGAGTGCCAAAGCACGAAACCATGGTCAGGGGTTTGGGGAGGGGTTCCTGACAGAGATATTTTGAATGCTGGTTCTGGCTAAGCATTTATCATAAAACTTGTAGAGGAATTGGCAATCCTCACTGTTTATAGCATTTATTTGTTTTTCATTACATATCACATTTTCAAAGATAATTTATATACTGTAATCACATTTTCTTCACAATTTAAATACTATACCTATTTAGTTCTGTGTTGTAGTTAAATTAAAAGCACATATACTGATTTCTTTCCCAGTATTTTTTTTTATTAATGCCATAATTAATTCCTTGGCAAAAAATATGCTTCATAATAAAAATTATGGATTATTAAATATAAAGGGTGGAATTATTTCTGTTGCATAAAATACTACTGATATAAATTACAGTTAAGTTTAATTATTTATGAAGTTGTTTGTTTTGTTGTTGTTTTTTTTTTTTCAAAAAAAAAATTTGTTAAAGCAACCAATTAAAAATAAGTAATTTGTTAAAGCAATCAATTAAACAGCATTGCATGCAAACAATCATTCAGACAACAGACAAAATAGGGATTTTATATAAGAGATAATGAAAATACATTTGTGTAATATTGAATGCAGTCATCTTCACATTACCAATTAAGTAAAGTAAAAAAAAAAAATCATGAAATATCAGTGGGCTTTCTAAGGAACTGATCTTGTGATAAACAAATTGCTCAAAATGAAACATTAAATGATACAAATATAAATATAATAGAATTGAATTCAACTAGTCAGTATATTATGCTGTGCAATTTAATGTAGTAGTAATAAAATGTAAGTTAAAAGTTCTAATGGGCAACTGATCATCTGATTTTCTGAATAATTAAATTATTCTTTTTTAAAATTGTTCATAAGCATTTATTTCTATCAGATATTTCCCTCTTAGAGAATGCCCAATAAATGAGAATATATAAAAGATCATAGGCAGATGAAAAAAAAGTAGATTAAGCCCATTATCACAGTATTAAATGTGCAATTGAAGAACCTGAAAAAAACACAGGATGATAGATTATTCAAAATGCCCATCATATGGTTTAAAGTAATACATCAATTAGACAGCAAATAATAATATTAATATTTAAGCACACTTGTATATTAATTTATAGCACACACACACACATCTAAATCATGTATTTTTATTTCATCTATCATGTTAATGAATCTTCTAAACATATATATAATTAGCCTTTTTTAAAAAAAATAAAAAAACCTTTCTAGATTCTGTGATAGTAGGCTGAATTTTTACTTTTGATGTTAGACTTGATCTATCATTTTAAATTATTTTACATAGTTAGGAAATACATCTTGGCAGAAGTAAAACCAGCTTTGAAATCTTGGTTAATTAACATTAAATGATAATTTAATCTCATCTATCTATATTAACTTAGACCAATTCTTTTTGGCTAACGGTTAAATAATTAAAAGCAGAATTAATTAAGCATAAATTAAAGCAATGAGATGGGTTTTGAATTTACATGACAGTCTCATTCATTTTAGGATGGGGGTGGGGATAACGTTTATTATATATAAATAGAATTAATAAACTGGATTTTTTTTTCTTTTCCAAGATACATTAAAAAAAAAGTTAAATGCGACAGAGTAGTAGAAACGGTTTACTTCCCAGTTAAAAATAGAAATCGATATCTAAAACAAATTAAACAAAGTTGTTGAACCAAAGGATCTAAAATTAAAATGAGGTTTTAGTTTGTTTTTTTTTTTAAAAAAAAGTTTAACACGATTTTTTATTTAGTAAGAGTAAACAAATGAAAACTTTTTGCCATTCATTTTATTATTATTACTATTTTAGCAAATACAATATTATTTGATCTTTGTGAGCTTTTATCTATGCAAATATATGTATGTGCATGTGACATGAATTTTGTAAACATAAATTTGAAAAATATATATATATTTTTTTTTTTACATAAAGACACCACATTGCAAACAAGTTTTTTTTTTTCTGGCAAGGATGCAAAAGTTCATTATGATGTGAAGCAATATATAGTTATTGTTTTTAGAAATTTCTAAATAAAATAATTTAGAATCTGTTGGATCACAATTTAAATATTGTCTTAATGTTATTTTAACCTTTTTAAAAAATATTATTTTATGTATATTGATAATATTTTTTGTTCCAGAAAGTAAATGTAGATGTCTAGGCAATAATATATTACATACTAGAATGAATTTGTATTGCTTGCCACCTCCTACTCCCCTCCGATATAATTTTTTAAATCTTTTTTTTTTTATTAAGACAACTCAGATATTTAGTGCTAACTACTTTATAAAATATTGAAATATTTTACATGAAATAATGTACATTTCATTATTCTCAACCCTGTTAAAATAGAAAGTATATGTAATTGGTATTTATTAGCTTCCTGATTATAAATTCATTTTTAAATAAAATGAAGGGTCTCATGATATAGTGGTTAGTATATCCGCCTGCATCCCATGTCTTGGATTTAAAGTCAGATGAATATTTCCTAAATAATCTTAGAATTTTAATGAATATTATTTCTGTAGTGTAATTTTCACTATACCACCATAATTTTAGAATTTACTTTCTTTTTTTTTAGTTAGTCAGCCCAGCTTGCATTTGATATTCATCTGCAAATGATGTGTCGACATTTTTAGTTGGAGAGTAAATATCACAGAATAATCTTGATTGGTTAGAACAGGGTGGGCAATTGTTTTGGCTTGGGGGCCACAGAGGTTGGTGGAAGGCCGCATCGGGGGCCACATTGAGGAAGCGAAGGGCCGCACCTTTTTTTCATGATACAATAAACACACTGCTTTATTCCTTGTATTACCAAAGAAATATTTGTTTGTCCATTCTACATTAAACACACGACATTCATCACCGATTTTTACATTTTTTTGGAGGGTTCATGGTTTCACTATAAAGTTGGAAATGTATATATTTGTTAATGCAAAGACAAAATTGAAATTAACCAGATCAATTGGAAAAGCACTGTACATCATATCTACACTGCACATGTGTATTGATGTGGCCATCCTAGTGGAAATGAGATGAAGCTTCAGTCGTGCACGGGAAGAAAATCTCAGTTCAAGGTGGATTTTCTGATTGTCTTGTAGGGCCACATAACAACTTTTAGTGGGCATGTGGCCCTCGGGCCACTATTTGCCCACCCCTGGATTAAACGAATGTTGTGTGGACTATTAAAAAACCCACATTATGCAGCCTTCAAGGCTGTCGAGGAAAGTGTCATGCACCAATGAATATTAAAGGTAAGATTTATATTATGCTCTTTATTTCATTAAATGATTATTACTACTACAACTCAAAAAAGTGAAGAAATTGAAAGACTTTACAATCAAGGTCAAGCAGAAATTAATAAAACTTGCTAACAAAAATATATTAATTATTGATAAATAGAATATGAAACTTGAAAATGGAAAGAAATATTAAATGATGCAAGAGAATATCTAAATCAGCGTTTCTTAAACTTTTTTCATTCATGGCCCCTTTTTATCATGGAGATTTTTTTCGTGCCCCCAGATATTAAATATAAAATAAATATAGAAATAAATATTCCCATAAATAATTTATTTCTTTGGTAAACAATATACATATGAAAGTAAGTAGTCTTGGGGTTTGTTTTAAGTATACAAAAATTAATGAGGGAAAATCATGTTTTAATGAGACAGATGTATTTGTTCTTTGCTACATAAATTAAATCTTGGTGAAATATTTGATACTGCTGGATGTAAAGCATCTTCAACATTTTTCAGCTTTGAATGATATTTGGAATTTAATAAACACTAAAGCTGAAAAAGTCATTTCGCATAAGTATGTGGTGCTCAATGGCAAAAAAACATTTAATGTCTTTTCAGAAATTGTGGAAAATTAAGTCCTAGTTCTGATCCAGAATTCAGTCAAGGATTTTTTGTGGAAAGTCAAGTTTTAAGTTTAAGTCACTCAATAGCTCAGCAAATCCCTCTTGGATTTTATGTAGCAGGTGATTAATCTGATTAATGTCAATCAAAAATGGTCTTTGAATCCAAGATAAGATTTTGAAATCTAAATTTGATTTAAAGTATTTGCAAAACTGTATTTCTATGGTTTTTAAGTGATCTATAATAATTTTTGCAATTAAAATTGTACAATCTTTTTTTTTTTTTTTTCAATTATAAAATTGTCGATAGTCAAAAATATTTCCAAAGAATCATTCTCCACCCTATTCTTCCAAATGTTGATCTTTTTAATAAAACCTTCAATTTTATCATTCGAATTAAAAATATTGCTATTTTTTCCTTGAAGACACAAGTTAAGATCATTTAGCTTCTTAAAAATATCAGACAAATAGCATAGCTTTGATAGCCATAAGTCATTTTGAAAAAAGAGCAGCAAAATCAGATTTTTGTTTGGTTAAAAATACAATAATGTCTTCTTTTAATAACAATAATCTTCTTAAACTTCACCCTCTTGACATCCATCTTACTTCTGCATGTAATAATAAATTTTTGTATTCAGAGTTCATGTCTTTATAAAGATTTGAAAATAAATGACTGTTAAGGGCACGGCTTTTAATAAAGTTTATAATGTTGACAACATCCTGAAGCACATCGTTCAATTCCAATGCTAATTTTTTTGCAAGGGCCTCTCAATAGATCAGGCAGTATGTAAAAATTACATGATTATAACAGAAGCATTAACAAATGATTTAAAACCAATATTTTCACTAGTCATTGCTGTTGCATCACCTGTGCATACTCCAAAGCAATTTTTCCATTCCAAACCTACAGTTTTAAAAAATTTGTCTACTTTATTATATATGTCTTCCCCATTTGTATGTTCTTCCAAAGAACAACAAATAAGAATTCTTCCTCAATATTTTCTTTGTAAATGTTTCTGACATATACTAATAATTGAGCTATTTTTGAAATATCAGTTGTTTTGTCCAACTGAATTGTAAATATTGGGCTTTCTTTAAGTCTAATAATAAGTTGTTCAAATTGGTTACTGCTAATTTCAGAAATTCTATTAGTGACAGTGCCATTTGACAAAGGAATTTTCCAAATTTCATCCTCATATTTACTTCAATGAAGTATTTCTATCATTTTAATAGTCTCCAATGGAGTATGGCTTTTTATTTTTAGCAATCAGATATGAAACTTTATATGATGTGAGTAAATATTTTTCAATAACAGTTATAAATTTCTCAAAATATTGTTTTTATTTATTTGAAGTTTTTAACAGTCTTATGATATATTCTTTTGGTTTATTGACATATGAAGGATGCTTGGGACATTGTTGCAAATTAAACAGAGAGGTTGTTCATTACCATCACAGTTGTTGAAAGTAAAGTCAAATTGAAAAAATGTCTCATATTTTCTTTTTCGTATCTTAGATGCCTCTTTCTGATTATGAGATCCTGTTTGAAGACTTTGTAGCATTGCCATCTGCATCATTATCTTTGGTACTCAAGTTCAACCATTTATCCATGGATAAAAAGTATTTTTATCCTAAAATATAAATAAAATAACAGTACTTATTAGTTAACAGAGACACCATGTTTTTTGTTTAATTATATGTTCTATTTTTTAATATCCCCTTATGTTTTATTTTTTAATATTTAAAAAATATCAATAAATCAATTATAAATTACCTGTTAAGTTTAAAAAATAGGAATATGTTTCTACTTGTTAATAAATAAATGACATAAATTTTTATAACTAATAGGATAATAAATTTTGAATAAAAAAGTGAGAAAAAAAAAGTATACAAGCATTTTATATATAAAAAATAACATCTTTCATAATATTTATTCAAATAAATGCTAACCCTTAGTCGAGTAAAACAGTAAAATACAATGTCATATTATTCTTGTAATGTGGACACTTGTTGAAATGAAACCGAAACAAATAACTTGACCGAAAATGCATTATATTAATCACAGTGGTGACAACTTTATTCTCACCACTGCAGCATATATTTTGATTCTGAAATAACTTATATGCTGAAATTTCAATGCGACACCACTATTATGATACATAAGTAAATATAATTTACCGCTCAATTTTGCTGTTACGATTTTATAATTGGGCTGTATAGAAAACGTAATATATTAAATTAAATATAATGAAGGGATTGCATCTAATATTTCTTTAAATTCATGTATCTGAATTAAATTTTCGTGACCCCAACTTTTCGCTTGGGGTCGTGACCCACAGTTTAAGAAATGCTGATCATAGACAATACAGGATATTTTCACACAACTGAAATTTCTACTATATACATGGACATCATTGAATGGAGTTCACAAGAATCAAATACACCGCATTATTGGTTTCCAATAAATGTAAGGAGAGAAAAATCAAATAATAATGATAAATTTTGAGAAAAAATAAAAAAGAATGACGTATTTATTGTTTTTAGAAATAAAAGCACAATGTTTGCTTATAGATTATAGTAAACCAAGCGAACTATGAATGGAAATGAAAGAAATAATTCAAAATAAATGGAAAAAACCCAGCAGTAAGATAAAGCAATCAGAAAAAAATGTTAGAAGACTTATTAATAATTGCAAAGAAAAAAAATAATTTAAAAAGTAAATCTTTTGAAAGACTGTTTTTCAATAGACTTGCGAAATCAAAGGAAATCTAACTTTTGCAAGTTTACTGAAAAATACAAATGGATAGATTATTATCAAAGTAACAAATCAAATCACAAATGTTAGGAATATATAAAAAAAGATGAAACAATAAAATCATAGGAACTAATAATTAAATTGTGCCAAATAATCTGGAGATCTAACCAATGCCTACAAATTTAAAGAACTCAATTATATTCTAATACTGAAAAAAAAATTTGACAAGGAATGCAAATTACTGTACAATAAATAAATAATTCATCTTACATCACATTGAAAAAAATTTCAGCATATATTACAGTTGTACATTGAAAGAGAACTTCTACATGTATAACTGATTTCCAGAAAGATCAAGGAAAAAGATCTATCACAGTTGATTCTTGTGGAATAGCCAACTATGTAATCTATTGAAATAAAAAAGAAATATTGACAATATACAAAGACATCATTAAAATACTATTATGAAAATAATGGTCTAAAGTATCACATTGTTCTTTATAAGGATTCTCTATATAGAAAAGCTACAGCTAAATAAGCAATGATGATTAGCTGGTTTCACATTCATAAAAAAAAAAAAGATTAAACAGAGTTATATACTGTCATCTTACATATTCAACTTTCATATACAGTAAAAGAAGGCAAATATGGATTAGGATTGATACAAGAAACATCAACAATTTTAAATGTGTATATCAAATATATAGCAAGAATTAAAAAAAACTAAAAATATTTATTAGTAAAGATAAACAACAGAGTAAAACATAAAAAAGGCATTATAGTTTAGACATAAAAACAAAGATTATGACAAGAGAGATAGCATATAAATTTTAAACTAATGATGAAGACAGTAAAGTCAGTCATAGTTATTCCTTCTAATATTAATCATCATTATCAACAAAGGATCCAGCAGTTAAAAGATTTGTCAAATGACAATGAATAGAGTTAAAATAAAAAAAAAATTAAATGGTGTTTAAATGTAGGACATATATATAATCTGAAAATTGAGGATCAGAAATTTCTCAACATTCAATGATTATTGGATTAGAAAAAAAAACATATGGATACTTTTAACGGTAATGCTGACTATAACTTTTGGAATAACAGACAGCAAATAAAATGAATAAATAAACAAACATCAAGAAAAAATATCCCAACATAAACCCAGATCACAATGATGAACAAATACAATATGACAGTAGTCATATCAACATTAAGTTTTAAATAAATAACATTGGCTTAAGATCACAACAGATTGAGCATAGACATTATGTAATCTCAATAGTGATTCCACTGTGATGCAAAAAGTAATAATAAAAGCTACTGCATATCCTCAGGTATATAAATATGAATTATCTTCAAATAAAAAAATTAAATCTATGGAATCAATCTACTTACAAAAAATTAATGCATTAATTAATATGTTACTAATAATAAGTTTCTTTATATATATATATACCTCATGCCTTATGCCAATATTGTACTTTCTTTAAAATCTCTCTCCATCTCTTAAAAATTATCTTGGTAATTTTTTCCTAGAATTTTCCTTCAATTCATCTATTTGTTTTTTGACTAATTATGCAAAGTAAATACCAATTGAGTTCTTAATAAGCAAAATCACCTACTATAAAACTAAAAAACTCATATTTAATTCCCATTTGTTAAAGAAAGTATTAAAAGATTACCCAAATTGTGACATCCTAAGTTTTTATGAAATAAAAAAATTCTGTACTAATTGTCGATAGTGTGTGCATGAATTAATTGGAAGCAGAAATGGAAATCTTAAAGTGATAGAAATACTTTAAAATGCAGAAATTTAGAAAAGAATAGTGTTGAACTAAAAACTGCTTGTTTATAAATGAACACATTTCTATATAAATGTAAGATGATAAAAGTCATATTTTTTATATAATTTATGAAAGCTAATTAAGTATGTAGAATATGGCATATATAAATAGTTAAAAGTTAACAATTTTAAGGAAATGAAAAGTCATAAATATATTGTTCTATATAAAGAAAAAAAAAACATTAAAATAATGCATATACTGAGAAAACTGTTTTTGTTTTTTTTAATTCAACATTCTTTTTATTCTACACTTAAAATAATACTAAATCAAATAAAGCAGCATAAATTTTCCTCTTGAAAAAACCCATCAAAGGTGAGAATGACAAATGCTCATTACTGAAAAACAAAGCATTCCAATGTATTAATGATCCAAATGACTTTTGGTTTCTTCTGTAAAAGTCACAAATAAGCAAGTTAAGAGAAAAGAAAATCAAACTCTGCTTAAATAGATTTGTTGAATTCAGTAAAAATAAATATTTATATATGTTTTAAACAATCATTAGTATTAGTTATTAATATTTTCATCATCTTTTTTTTTTTTTACTAATGCTTAGAATTCAAAAATATTAAATTGGTGTGAGAATTCAGGGTTTATTATCAATGGATTTTTAAAACAAGAGATGTTTAAAAAAAAAAGAAATATAATCTGTAACTTTAAAATAATGCATTAATGCTCAACATTTTATTTTTTCCTATGAATAATTTGATTATTGCTTTTTATGCTAGTAATTAAAGAAATAAATGAAAGAATACTAAATAGTGACAGTAAAATATATTATAGGTGATAATTATTAATGTGTAAAGGACCAAAGTCCTGGAACTACAGCAAGCACCTCAATGAAATAAAAAATTCACTAAAGTTTATGATGTACACTTGAAATATAGAAACTAAAATAAATTGTTAAGATGACTACAAACAGCAGGAAACTACCACTAACAATCTCAATCTGCCTTCAGATAAATAACACACACAAGTATATAAGAAAAAGTCTAAAAAGTTTAGATTAGCATGGAATTATCAAATTAAAAAATTAAAGAGTAAAAAAAAAAAGTTTCATCAATAGAAATATTATACCGTACTTGAACATCTCTTGCACTCTGAACAAATAATCTTATGATAAATAAGGAACATAATAATGAACTTTTATTGAATGATTTTTATAAAATAAAAATTACAATTAGTAATTTTATAATTACTATCAGGAATTATATTTCAGATATGAGGATGAGTTATACTTAAACCACCTACTCTTTATATGGATATTGTTTTATTAGATTTAAATTGTGATTTTTTTAAAGTAGCAGTAAATATTGAAAAATAATTAGCAAACTTGTTAATCATAAAATATCAATTAAATTCACTTTAATTCTATTGGAAATGCTTACTTCAAATAAAATTCTCTTAAAATATTTCCAATAATATGTGCTTCAAACATAACCAATCATTTCATATTAGCACCACTCTCTCAATAATGATTTTTTTGCAAAAAAAAAAACAAAAAACTAAACTATAAATTTTGTTAATTTCAGCATATAAATAGCTATAATATAAACTTTCATTTAATATTTTTTCCAAGCGATTAAATACTTTGAGAAGTAATATCACAATGTTTGACAACCTGGACTACAACAAAGCAGCTTTAACAAAAAAAATTTAAACATAAGAATGTACAGTGAAGTTGCGAACTATTGTGTTAATATACATGACCTCGGTTATAGATTATCCAATAAAAAATGTAAACAAATAAACAAATAAAAAAACATTAAAATTCATAAATTTAATATATTTTATATCTGCACAGCCATTTTCCCCTCTTTACTGTATGTGATCATGTTTCTTTTAAAAAATATATAAATAAATTTGACAATATGTCAGCAGCCATTTTTTCATCTCTAGGTGATGTATGTAATCATTTTTAAATTTATTTGGCTTATATTGAAAGTATATCTTCCCTTATTATTATTATTTGTAAATGTAATGTGCAGTATTCTAAATAATAAAATATATTCTAACTGAAATGCCAAAAGTATTGCAAAAAGTTTATTGAGGAGGAAAAAATAGAATATTGTCCAGAGTTAAAAAATAAAATAAAATTACAATAAAGTTTTTTTTTTTTTCCCTTAAATACACAGTCAGTAAAATATAAGTAAATGTTTCCCCTAAATTTTTTTATAATTTTGTTTATAGATTAATTTATATATACATACTATACATATAAATAAATATCTGTGTTATATACATGTGCGTGCTGAAAAATACTGCTCACTTGCAGTCGAATAACAATATGTATTTCTATTTTACATGAAGGGGACTTAGAACAAAATATAGCAGATATTGTGACGCTACTAAATATCTGATTATAATAATCTGTATATTGTTTTACTGTTATTTCATGAACAAAGATATTCTATTCTTTTCTATTTCTCATAAAATAAAATATTGATAAAATTATATTCTGACTTTATTACTTCATTTATCCACTACATATTATATCTTAATTCTGTCAAGCTGTACCATTTTTTCATCAAAATAATAACACAATATATCCAAAATATTACAACTTTTGTTTTAGTATTTTGATTTACAAATAGTCTAAGATTGAATTTCTTTAGTAATTGATTGAAAAATCTTTGCTATTCTATAATTCAAGTGCACCAATTTTTCAATTATAAGCTCAACTTTCACAATGTAGTCTTGTGCATAACAATATATCATTTTGGCTTTTATTGAGATATATCAAATGAAACATCATATTTATTCTCCTAGCTTTCATTTAACAACTGCATTAGCAGCAGTAATCTATTTCTATCCTAAAGTCATCTATGTTCTATATTGAAAAAAAAAAAAAACAGTAAGTAGAAACTGTCTATAAAAAAAAAAAATTTAAATTATTTTGCTATTAAACTATACTTTTCTTTTTAAATCCAGTAAGGAAGATGCAATTGTAATTAGTCAAAAATAATTAAAGATGAGAAACTTAATCGTTTAATCTTTTAAAATAACTTTAATTAAAAGTTTCTCTAAAATTAAAATTAGAAACTAAACTTAATTGATTTACTTTTGTCATAAACATTTGTTATCAAATTAATTTCAATTTGAATACTTATCTAACAATGGCATCTTCCAGCACAATGGGTAAAGCTTATGTAAAAATTCTTTTGGAAATTAGATTAGAGAAAATGATTAACAGTGACCAATCAAGAAAGCATTCCACAAATACCAGGGCATAGTATAAAAATGGGCTAATTTTGACCAAAAAAAGAACAGAAAAACAGTCAATGAAAGCAGTTGTCAAATAAATCCACATTCGTTTAATTTCAATGTGTCGTGAGTAAATCCACTTCACCTTTCTCGCCGTTCGAGATGGTCTTCCCTGAAATCTGTGCCCAGGATCCCGATACTCATAAACTGTAACTATGTGCATGTTTGTTGAATAATGAACTTACTACCTGTATGAATAACTATGCTCGTCAAAACTAGATCTAGTTCTCCGAGGGAAATCTGAATATCACCAAAAAGAACAGCCAAGTTTGTACAGAGGTAACAATTTCAAGTGCTGCTAGTCTCTGAAATTTACCTTGAATAATTTTTAAATCTCACCTATCTATTTCTTTAAAGATTTTGTAAAGCCTTCCTTGTAAAATTTAATATTAATTATGAATTAATTTGTAAATTCTTACCTTGTTAGTCAAATGTGCTTTGTTCTCTCTATATAACTTAGCAGTAATATCTCCTACATTAAACCTCTTCTGAACAATTATTATTTCTTAATTTCAAATCTATGTGGCAATATTTTATTTTCATTATTATATTTTGTATTTTCATATACTAAATTATGTATTGATAATTTCCCCCAGAATCGCAAATGCCTACGCTATCTCTTTTAATAAAAGAAAACCTTCCTTACTTTTCAGAGGGTGATTAACCTAGTTTTTTAAAACAAATTTATTCTTATTATAGCAAGCGCCTGCGAGTCTAGGGAAGTAAAATACAAATCAGATAATTATTGTACAATATAATTTTCGAAAAACTAAGCAAAAATCTGTTTTCTTAGAAATGTGTTTTTTATTAATTAAATAATAGCGCCAACTTCTAAAGACTTTAAATATATTTATATGAATTAAATCAATATTATTTTCTTGAAATCACTAACCACCACCTACTTTATACATATTTAATAATATATAAGGTAATTATGAAAGCACTTAAAACCAAAGATTTGTATTAATTATATGTTGTGGGAAGTTTATGTGTAATTTAGAGTAATAATAGGAAGGAGGGAAATCCTCTAGTTCTATGAGCTATTATATTAGCATTAAGTGTAATTCTTCCATATCCATGTAGTAAATCAAATCATACCGGTATGCGGAGTCTTCATTAATAAAGATAGGTGATAATTATTTATTTCTTAATTTTAAGTTATATATTTATAGTAATTCAAGTGTTACGTGTATACTGGCCTTTAGTTTTATATATATATTTGTGCTTCATTTATTTTTATTCCCAATTTCAAGGACAAGGCTTGTAAACCCCTTGGGACTTCTTCGGCGCTAGATATTATTGCATAGGGTCCACTCTGGCAAAAGTCCAACCTATGGCAATTCAATAAAGCGCATTCTTCATTGTTTGTGACCCGACCCTGCCAACATTTGCAGAGAGTCGCCTTCTTTAGCTGTAAATTGAAGCATCTTCTTGGATCTTAGAATGGATCTCTTCGTTGCCATCATACACGTACTGCTCTCCCATATTTCATTCTCATTAAAGCCTACCAATACTCCTAAATCATAGTATTATGATTATACTAAATGGATTGTCATTTTACTTTCACATGCGCTATTTTAGCCACAATTATTGTTTCCTAAATTAGCTTCCCACATACGTTCTTATTTCGCAAATGTGAATACTATTTTATTAATTAAATATAATTACCGTTGCCATCAAACTCAATAATCTAATGTATTGGTTCGAGTGCTGTTGTGATATTAATGGTGGATTTAAAGAACTTTGAATATCTGTAATTCAGCGCTATTAACAATCTTAGGTATGCCATGTAATCTGCTAATTATTGACATATAAATAGCCGCATTAGAACAAAGCCATAAATTATTTGTTACTGCAGCGTAAACTGAATAAATACGCTCATTTTATAGTATTGTAAGAGAGGTTAATGTCGTCTAAGGGAGATAAATACCCATTTTATTTGTATTTTGACATGAATAACATAATCAATTATATATTGTACCGGTCAAAATAGTATGCTCACTTAACAAGATTCAAATCCTAAGCGAAAGTACCTCGAATCCAATCATGCTCGAGATACACAAGTCTGGAGCAGTCCTGAATTCTAACCTATTTGCCTATTCTTCGAATCTCTGACTCAATGAACAACAATTCTGATGACACAGTAAAATTATTTTAAATCCGTGCCCAGAAGCAAAGCAAAGCGGTAGAGCATAAGATCAGAATGATGATGATGATCGAGGTCGGAGTAGCCCAGTTATTATATTATCATAGTTATTTATTAATGCTAAGCTCTTAGCTAAAGAAAATAATTCTAAATATTAACTAGAAACTAATAATTCAACACAAACCAGGATTAATATGAAAATATATATATTTAATAAATGCATAAAACGCATATATATGTTACAAAATTGTTTCACACTTGGAGTGATTTTATACATTATGAAAACTTGGGATTTGTTTTATAAAATCCCCATTACATCAATTATTTAATAGATACCATTTTATCGAATGTGTTATAAGTTGTGCGGGGTTAATATGCCAAAATGTGGATGTACAAAATAATCTACAAGATCGGAACAGATTCGGATTACAGGAAGATACACGATAATTTAACGTTAATCATTTTGACAAATAAATATAAATTTACGGTCTCAATCATTTATTTACAATCTTAAAATCATTACATATGTTTGATAAGCATCGTTTGGACATAGCGTCTCTAGAATAAGTATGCATAAGAAACAAACAATGTGCAATATTTACTAGAATAAATTATACAAATTGATTTGCGTCTCTGGGAATCGATAAAGCTTTTTAAAGGAAAACAGTTTTTAGATCAACATACTGAACGTATTTTACGAAATGAATCTTTATCTTTAACACATCATTGCGACTTACTAAGATTAGACAGACGGATGATCAAATTAAAGAGCCCAGTAACGGTACTAGCATACAATAACGAAAATAAGGCCTCATGGCGATTATGGATATTTTATCATTTAAAAGAATACTTTGAAACAAACTTAGATTGGATATATCCACGCCTTCAGGCGGAGTGATATCAAGAGAGGGTCTGGGTTTGAGAGCCCAGAATCTGGATGCGCTGTCTTCTGCAGCACATAAATATCATAACCCTCGTAAACTTTACGTTTCCACAGGAAGCATTGTACCTGATTGTGAACGATTCTGAGAAGTAGGATGGGAGCTTTAGACGTTCCCCACTGACTAAACAATCAAGAAATGGAGAAGATAAAATATCAGAATAATGGAAATGTATCCCAGCAACATTATTGGACATGAATATAATTTTCAAACTTGGAAATTGTCTAACCTCTTGCGCAATAATCTGTTTTCAATTCTGAGTCATTTAACTAATCATAATGAATAATAACGCTTCTATTTATAATATTATTAAACTAACATTTATATTTAAAGAATCGATTCCCAAATACGTATTAACAGGTAGAGTTTGCCTTTCAGGCACCAGCAAAAAGGAATAGATTAATTATATGAAGGTTCACGATCTTTTTAAAATAGAAAATTAAAGCAAAATTCATCCACAGTAAAAGTTTTTAATTTACTTTAAGAATAATGAATTTAAAATGAAACCAAACTCGCGAGCAATTTCTATTTAATATAGACAAAACTTTATTGATAAGTTTTAAATAAAGCCCACCCTTTTCCCAAGTAAAACAATTATTTCCCCCCTTACTAGCGAATTTAGCGATTTTGGCACATTAAAGAAAATAAATCATATATATACATTAAACAAAATACATGAAATAATAATGGAATCGCACATATTTATATATAATTTAATTAAGCGTGAAAGGTAAGTTAAAATACATGATATCAATAAAAGATCACTGAGAGAGAGAGTTTAAAAGCAAAATTAGCAGAAGCTTATAAAACAATATATAAATTAAGATATGACGGTTGAACTATAGATTACAAAAGTATTGTCGTATAAAGGCAGTTCTACGTTAAAAGGCTACCTAAGAAAAAGACAGCATAGCAGCGTCATTAGCAATCAGCAGACGGAAGCAATCATGTTGTATGGTCGGCCGGATGGGACATGGCAATTGACAGGCAGAATTCTTCGAGAGAAGAAGAGATTGGTGCTAGATTCCACTACTCACACTCCATTGGTGCTAGATTCCACTACTCACGCTCCATCTACAGCACTTGTGTTGGCTTCTTAAAGGTAATTACCTCCACTGATTAAAAACTCCTCTGCACTTAACTAACAACTGAAAGTAAAAAAAAACTCCCCTTTCCTCTGTTCTGTGGTTCCTTTTATCAACTTTCAATACTGCCCAGAATTCAATTTCATACCCCACCCTTATCTCTGTAGTCCTTTTTAAAAACAACATTTAATTAGTAAAATATTTCCAATAGATAAGGCTTGAAATACCCCTTTTAGCTGTTTTGAAAGATTTGAAACCAACTGATAAATGATTTGTTTTTCGATTGTAATTAAGATTTATAAGTTTTAATTATAGACAACGATCTGACTAGTGATAAAGATAATTTCAATATTTCAAGCCTTCCCCATTTTTCTTTGTTGTTACATTGAATATACACAGATATAAAAATAATTACAAATATCTAAGCAAATGTATTTTTATAGCAATAAAACTATTGCTTTAGTCATAATATATATACGCATCATTCAAACTACTGTTTCATTTTTACTAAACAAAATTAATTTTACTCATCTTTAGAATAATTTGACATACAGTGTGTGAGTGAATAGCATATATTTATAGCAGGGTCTGAATTGCAGGCCCCATATGAGGTTAGTTTAGATGGTTAAGCATGAAGCTCAATGATGATTAGACATTGACTGCTTCAATATATATCTCAAGTTAACTTAATAAATCATATATATATTTCTAAATATCAAAGTCATTGTTTCATTCATTGAATAGTAATAATATTGATGTTATATAAAATGTTCAATTTACTAGATGATCGAATCTCGCTAACAATAATATTCTATACATTAATAAATTCAAATTAGAGTCTTTTTGTGTCATGGCTTTGCGATGCCGGCGGTGAGAAATAAATTAGATCGGTATCATCGGAATTGTTGCTCATAAGTTGGTAGATCTAAAAAATAGGCAAATAGGGCAGAGTTCATGAGTGTTTCTGACTTTCGTATCTTGCGCATGATTGCACTCGTGGTACTTTTGCCTAGATGAACAGACAAAACCGACTGGTACAATACTAACTTGTGTATAATTGTTAACAGTTTATGTAAGTGGAAAGGTACAAATAAGGTTTGAATATTGCTATCCCATAAAATATTTGTATTTTGACTGGAATTAGCAGAATGTCTACCAAAATAAATTAAACAAATTGTTCAAATTTAAAAAAAAATATTCATATACACTATACATTTCTTTTACTTATTTTTTTACAAAAAAAAAAAAAAATTGTTAGAAAAGAGAATAAAGAAATATTTGTCTAAAACACAGTATATTATTTAAAAAGAGTGAATGGTCTGAAATTTACTGTAACCCAAACAAGATGAAAAAAATGCTTGGCGATTAAAATCAAATAATATATCTTTATTGTTTTCATAATCACAAGGATGAAAATTAAATAAATCTATTTAGATTTCCCTCAGGAAAAATAAAATTACATATACCATAGTCTATGTTTTTAATAATTTATATTAATGATTAATCACAATATATATCTATTTCACAATAAAAGAATGAGAGGGATTGACAATATACATACTATATATAATAACTTTTAAAGTTTAAAAAAAAGTGTCATATATTTAAAAAAAAATAATTATAATTATAAATATAATTAATTGATTTAATAAAATATATACTTAAAACCCTCCACAGCCCATCTCCAGAAAAAATTTATAAAACATATTTTTTTTACATATCTATAAATATAGAGATAACCAACTCATTATAATCCAGTTAGTTTGACACAAAGTTTTACCCACTAGAGTCTGTCACCAGAGAAACAAACAAAAATGTTTCAAACGTCCTTAAATATAGAGATAATCATCAAATCATTATAATCCAGTTAGAAATGAAAGATTTTTCTTTTGCTATAATGATTATAATTACATTAAAAGAGAGGGGACAGGAGAGAGATAAGTGGGTTTGCCTCTATTTATGATATGGTAGAGCTATTTCCATCTGATGAAAAGTTTTAATGGACAAGAATGTGATTAGTTTTCTGAAATCAAGTGATGAAAAATGTTGATATATAGATAAGAAAAAAGAAGTAAAAAAAATTACACTGATATGTATCTAGAAAAAAAATGAATTCAATCTAAAGCAGTTAATTTAAAGAATTTAAAAGTAATCAAAAACATATTTATATGTACTTATAGTATGATTTTGAATTAAGATCTATTAAGAGGGTAGTTTTTTTTTTTGAAGAATATATTTTCTACTGATACAATAAAATAATTACAATTTTAATATTTGTAATGCTAAAATGACTTCCCCAAAATACAATCTATTATTTTTTAAAATAATATTTTTCCTCCTCACAACTTCTCATTTCATATAAATCAAAATAGATTTTCAAAAAATATATTTCTCATGTTTTATATAAAATACCTGTCTTTACTTTTCATCTGTTATACCCAAAAATAAAGCAATGCAACAAATCAGTAATTCACTTTTATTTCTAGTCTTCAATCTTTCTCATAATGCCATTCATTGTACTATTGATTTTTGTTTTTTTTCTAAAGATACTATCATGATTACTTTTTTCTGAATTTGATTCACTGATTACCATTATATGTCCTATTCAACTTACTTTTTCTCAAAATTCTTATACTTGTTAGCTTTAATATATATTGTACTTTCTAATTTTATTTAATCTTCTCCAAAGTTGTTCTTATAGAACAATCTTTTCCCTTCAGTAATATAAATAGATCTTTAAAAACAAAATGTTCTTTATATAGACTGACACTGCCTATCTTGTTTTTTAAATAATATCTTAATCCTTTTATGAACTGTCTTCAATATTAAAAAAAAAAGAAAATTCAAAATATGTTGCAAAAATACATCACAGCTGGGGAAGAATTTCTGATCACTGAAGTCAGAAAAAAATATACCAATTCTGACTCTGTGAATAAATTTCATAAAAATCAAAAATGTGTTCAAAATAAATGAAAGCTGTAATAAAATTTTAAAAAATATTACATTAATACTTTGATACAAAATACAAATAACTCTCATATAACATGACAACTATGTAAGAGGATTTGACGGAAGCCATTTTTTTCTTTAGAATCTTTTCAAGTATTTCTTATTTCAAGGAAGGAAGTTTATTATTATTGATAATTATATTATTTGTTTTTTTATACTGTATATAATTTAAACGTAATGTGTTAAGTATTAGTAAATTAGTTATATACATAATCAATTATAAATGCAGGAGTTGGAAATTTTTTAAAAAAAGGAGTCAGAATAGTGAAGTTTAACTATTGTCTGCATAGTCCTAAAATAAAGCATGCTATTTATTTACAAAAATAAAATTAAAAAATAGCTTTTAGATAGTCGAATACAGAGCAAAAAGTTAATCCAACAGCCTCTATGCAGGAACAATGAAAAATAGATTAATCATCAGGTTTTCCATATATTAATAAATGAATATTTGAGAAGTTTTTCATTGTTGTCTTAAACTCATTAGCTAAGATCAATGCTACCTAAAAAAAAAAATTCTAATAGAAGATTTATACAACCAGGTTTCAAATTCAAATCATAAAGAATAGCAAGTTGATGTGTTATCACTATATCATAAGTTTCTATTTACTTGTATACATGTATATCTTTTCTATAAATAAAAGAAGTTTAATCACTAATTGATGCTTCACTACCCTTACCAGCAATGAAATCCTAATAGTGACTTCTTTTTGCAAGCTTCCAGCGTGGTTTTATTCTTTTAAAATTTACAATGAGAACTCATCAAATACATATCAAATTCTATCCAGATGTTAGATGTAATATTAGCCAAATCTAAAAGTTAATTCTTGAAATATCAGATGTGAACCTAAATGTCAACCCATGATGTTGACATGCACATTCTTCTGCCATATATTCATTTAATTTTCTAGTAAAAATACTTTGTGCAAGTTATTTATTTTTTAAAAAAGGGGTTCACACTGAATTTCTTTATTCAATATTACATTATGCAGAATCATTTCTGAGTAAATATAGGACAACATTATACAAGGTTTTGGTGCTTCATAAAAGAGGAACACAAAACAGAAGCTCATAAACTAAAATCTTTTCATAATAAATAAAATTATCATATGTGATTTAAACTTACTATGGTTATTTTCAATATATTCTGTATTATAATTAATGTTAAACATGTACATGAAAAGAAAATCCAATTTACGTAAAAAGTGATAAATGAATTTTTATGTAAATTGAATACTTTCCATCATTTAAATATAAAATTAAGATATATGAAAAGTAAAACAAATGTGCAGACATTTGAAAATATAATACAGCATTTGAAAGCACTAACTCAATAAAAAAATATTTTGCTAATAAAAATTTAATTAACTATGTCCAAATAAACTTAATTTTGATGATGGCTTCCTGGACTGTGCATAAAATTAAAAAATTTATAAAATAAATGGCAAATCTTTATTCCAGTTATTTTGGAAATTTTCTTTCATTATGTTAAAAAAAAAGACATTTTTATAAAAATGCTTTCAAACTTGAAAGTAAATTGCTAAAACTAAAATTAAGGAAACTGACCTATATGTATAAAATGAATGATTAGCAATAAAAAAGGTTAACTTTGCATATTTTTTTCATTCACAACTTTATTATTATTTCCTTTCACATATAAAATTTTAACTTGTACTTATTTCATTCATATCCTTATATTTTAAAATAAATATAGGACAGTAAAAGATATTAACATTCATAAAGTAAATACAGTGTTGCAATTTTGCAATGCAATGACCCTCCCATTCATAAAAAATTCATTCATAACTCTTATTTCTTCTCCAATCAATTCTGATATATTAAGACTCCTATATTACTATTCTTATTTATTATATTCTATAGTGTTAATTAGAGTAATACTAGTAAATAATTAAATAGTTCATACCCATTGAAAGATGATTATTTCATTTTATTGTTTTGCCCAATTTATCTCTGCCAAATTTAAAAAAATGATTTCAAGATATTTTTTTTTTAAAAAAAAAAAAATGTTAAAAATGAAATCACTAAAGCTTAGAGTCTCTCCTCGACAGTCTTAATTACTATTGTAACTGGAAGAGTTACTTTGTTTTCAGGCAGACAGCAATATCATTTATTAGCTGTTAGGAAAATAAAAAATTAAGAAAATTAGATTTAAAGAAAGAGGGAGAGAGGGTAAAGAATTTTTTTTTATTACAGCAAAAACCAATTCATTTTCTTTATTTTATAAATTCATTTTTAAAAATTAGATTAAAATCTGCCCTACTTAATTTTTTTGCTATCCTAAAATCATTTAAGTAAATAAACCTCAACTGTAAGAATGAATAGGAGTCATTAGATGGCTATGACAACAGACTATTGGTGGTCAGTTTCTAGCATAAAAGTTCATTTGCAAGCAATCTATTAGTACATTATAAGATAGAATAATATTCTTATTATACTATTATTCAAATAATTAGGAAAACTGCCTTGATTTGTTTTTTTAATTATTAGTATACTTTATAAATTATTATCACAATTTATTTAACACAAATTAAAACATAAGGATTATATTTTCCATAAGCAAACTGTTAAAAATTATGAAATGATACATTCAAACTTTCTATTCAAAACATGCATAAACAATTTCTTTCAAATTCTATTTTAACAATTTATATTATCCACAAAATTCATTATTTCCAAAATATTATTGTACTGTGAGTAAAATGCCAATAAGTCTGATAAATAAATTAGTAGACATTTTCACTGGATATATTAACCATGTATAAACTAAGTTTCTTTATTTTAAACTGTTAAAGCACATCAAATTAAATATTATCATGATATAATATGGATAGCATATTTACATATTATGTCTATGATCCTGAGCTGGGAATTTATTTCAGGTAACTAGCTTATAGTCAAATAAATGAGATATCTAAAATGGTATTGTTAAGTAATTATCAAATAGCTATTCTTAGGCAAATCAGCTTCATGGTAATAAGGTTTAATTAGATGACTGTCTATGTAATAACAAGATAACAAGTCTTCCTTTACACTATCAAGCATTGTATGGTCACTAGATCATGAGTTACTCCTACCTTTTTTTTAGATAACTTTAAGTAAGATGGTATAATGTCACTAAGAACATATTGAAAATTTATTCATGGTTTTTACGTACGTATATAAATGCAAAAGCATGTTTAATTATTATAAGGTATAGCTATTTTATATTTTTTCATTATTATGATTTATCTAATTTGGCAATTTAAAAAGTGATAATATAGCTTGAAGGCATAAGTAATATTATGGTAACAGGATTATACTGCATGTGTGGTACTCCATTTGTAATGGAAAATTATATTGCGATATTAACATTGGGTTAATTTAAGATTTTTGATCTAACAAATAACATCAAATACTTAACTGTAAAGCTATCGATGATCAATAAGAACATTCTGCAATATTTAGAATATCAACGACTTTTCAGAATATTAGGTACATTTTCAGATATGTTATCTAATCCAAAACGATTGACAAAAAATATAATTTGCTAAAATAACTTTTATTCATACTTGAAATTGGTAACGGTTTCTTTGTACAGAGCTCAACCATTAAAAATATGAAAGGCTATCCCCTATCTCGCAAATTTTCATTTAGCCTTTTTATTATTGCTTTTACGTTCTAGCTAGATAAAACACAGACAGTAAAAATTATTATCACACCCACTAACTACTCTTAATTAATTAATCATGGAGGAAAAACATTTTACAGCTTTAGAAGGAACTTTATACAAAGAAATACAAATCTACAGATATTTCTGTTTAATGGAAATATATATTTCAGTTTAAAAGAAAACAATAATAATACAAAATTAATCAAAGAATACTACAATAAGTATTTTCAATAGCATTCAGGGAATTACACTATTATTAAAAACATTTACATTAAAATAGGAAACAGAAAATATGTCTAACTAGAAGTTAGAGCACTGACGAACAAGTGACCAAGTAGCTATCTTTTTATCTCTTTGTTTTATTGTCTCTTATTTGTTTTTAAAAGTATTACAATTTCTTGCATTACTATTGTAAAGATAAGTCCACTTTGTGTACCATAATGCATATAGTATACATGTATATCTTATTTCTGCAAAGAAGGAATTTGGAAAGGACTCTATAATTGAACTTATAGTGGCATTCTTTTATTGATAATTTTTTGTAATATAAGATCAAGTGCATTGTAGGCTACTACACTCAAAGAATATATGTTTTTGTTTCTCTTCTGATCTATGGCACAACTCACATATAGTCTTAATGTTAGTATGTTTCTCTTTATATCTCATGAAATATAATGTTAGTAATGATCACATGTTCATTTCGAGTAAAAAATCATAAAATTTGGTCTAAAGTGTCTGATATTTAAATCAACATATTAGCTGCTATTATTAATGCCTAGCATTGGCAAGTCTAAGTTATAATTTGTTTTTGTGTTTAGAAATATGTATTCCAATAGCGCCATTTGTCTTGCGGGAAAGTTATGTTAGGGTTAGAAATTGATTTAATAGGTTCTAAGATTGTATGTAGATATTTTGTGTATGGAGGAGGTTTGCCTGTAGGTGTTATTTTAAGAGTGACTTCTAAATATGAGTATATTCTTGTCATGAATGATATAAGATTAATGGGTTTTTGTATTGTAAATATATGAATAGAGTGTAGTCTTAATCCATTTAGGTTGCCATGATACTGCATTTGCTTGAGTGAAATGGCCACTACACAATGAATAAATCTTTGATGTAAAGGATTGTGTGAAGACTACAATTGTTGTATAATATTTTTTGTAATAATCAGCAAGTTTATATATACTTTTGAGTTTAGAGAAAGATATGCTTTTGAGAGGGAAGATATCATCCATTCTGCTATATGAATTAGTTTGTTTTGTATTTGCCTTCATATAGCCATGTAACACAAGTGAAAGGGGAATCCTAAATAGGCTATAGGTTTACCCTGAAATACATTTGTGATTTGCCTGTATATATACAATAGGTACATGTTTTATCAAGGTTAAATTCTAATTTATAGCTGCAAGTGTATTCATGTAATATATTGGTTAATATTTGTAGTTGTTTTTTAATTGTTAGAAAAACTGTTATATCATCCATGTAGGCTATGCGGGCTACAATACGACCAAGTGTTGGTATATATAGATCCCTGGGAGTCATTTTTCAATGTTATTCAATGGATTTATGTATGTGGTGAATAGCAATGCACTAAGCAAAGACTCTTGTGGGATTGATTATGTGGATTAAAAAGAAAAGACATTTTCCCATTTAGAGTTATAAATATTTATTTATTAGCAAGTTTGTGAACAAATATAATGTTGATTTTGGTATTGTTTTTTCTATCATTTTTAAGAGTACATCAATTGCTACCAAATTCAAAAGCAATCCTTATATCCAGTTGTACTGCCATCCGGCTGCATTTTTTTTGAATTTCCGATGGTATCAATGACAGTTTTGAATACAAAAATTACTTGTCCTGTTGATGAAATTTTTTTAGCAAAATGTTCCTGTGATAACAAAAGCATGGTGGGTGTTTCAATTTTGTTTTTTATTACTGTTTCGAATAATTTAATACCCAATGGGCCTATTCATATTGGTCTTATGTTTTGCATTGTACAGAATGAAACTACTGATATAGGGTATATATCCTGAATATGATATATCCCTTTTGACATAAAGTTAGCCATGTTTGCAAGATAAGTAGAAGTGAACTGGCTTAAGTGCACAAAAACAAACTTTGGTATACTCAGTGACCCTCGATGGCATGAATATGACATATCCAAACATTGTATAAAATCTTTAGGTTTGAATATTTCTGCATCATCCAGCATTCCAAAGTGGCTAAAAGATTGTTTGAAATATTGGCTCATTTTGAAGTATTTTCTTAAAAGCATTTATAGACTATTGTTAGCATATTATCACCTATGATAAACACATCTGCAGTCACTAATAATGGAGAAACTCTTGTTGTAAGTGGTTGGTCTAGTGCCCATTGAATGTAGTCTAGACCAGGTATGTGGTAGTGTAATGAAAAGCTTTTTCTTTTTTGTAGTAACATATTCTTTTAACACATCACATGTGGATTTTACGATTTTTTTAGTTTAATTAATAGATAATTATTTTCTGTTGTTGGAGTACTATATATTATCCTTTTATGTAATTCATCAGCAAGGGCTAAGAGTTTTATTGGTGGTGTAGTGGTTCTTGTGACACAGTTTATAATATGTGATATTATTTGTGTGTATATCCATTTTTGTACAGAGTCTATTTCTAAGTTGTTTAGTTTTTTTTTTATGTCAAGGCATCAGCCGGGAAGCGAACCCCAGGACAACTGATTAGAAAGCAGCTATGCTAGCCATTAGGTCACCAACGCTTGACATAAAGCTGTTTACTTTAGCTAATAAAATGTAAATTTCTGAAAATTCTGCTGTTTTTATACGTAATAGGATTCTTATTGTTCTTTTATGTAGTGTTACATGGTAGTTGAATTTTTAATTTGGTAAAATGATGGTAAATAAAATACTAGATCTGTAAGTGAAGAGTATCTGCCATTATTGATTAAAACAAAATTACTTGACAAAAATCCTTTATCATTCATAAATGGATTATTGATGAGATGCAAATATTTATTCTCAAATGTAGAGGATATGTTAAAGTCTCCCATCAGCATGAATGGCTGAGAGCAATACGATTATTAGGTACTTTTAAATGTGATGAATCTTGAGACTGTTTCCTAGCATTTTTACAAATTAGCTTCTTTTGCTCAAGATGAAAATCCACTATTAATTTGCAATAGGCTAGGTTCACTTACCTAGTACATTTTTCTCTCTAGATCCATGAGTGATTTATCCATCAGTATTACTTCAAATTGTTTTCACATGCTGATATATTTGAGTCTAGGTGATATTTCTGTGCACAGTTATGCAGGCAACAGACTACAACTTAAGATTCCATACTAGGTTTTGGCAAGTCATTTCTCCTACATATTTGGTGGCATAATATTTTAAGCAATTTTAAAAGTACTATAGCAAAATCATATAATCAATCAATATGTTCTTCAACATACTGGATATGATACTATGGAGTTCATTATTGTTGGACTGAACATGTGAAATGAGTAAATAATACAAGGTTATTTTATAGTTTTAAAAGATTATTTCAAAAATATTCTAAATAATTGCAATATTGATTGTTTTCATTAAGAAAATATGGTAGAGAATAAAATACAGCTGAAAGGTATATTTTGAAACAGTGTTGAAATTATTTTAGAAAGAAAATTTCTCAAAAAAAAAGTTAAAGAACAGCATTGCAAAATATCAAATAAACAGAATAATGGAATATTATATGTTCTATATGTGAATATAACTGGTTAACAGTTTGATTTGTATAGTTATCACAAACCTGACTTTGACTTCTATAATATTAATTTTATTTTTTTGCCTTATTATTTCCCCCTATCCCCTTTAAAATTGAAATAGCCGTACTTATTTGCAAATGATGATAACAAGTTTATAGACAAATTTAATGGAAATAAAATTATTGAAAATTTTTGTTTAATGAACAAAAACTACAACCAGCAATCTTATTATATCAAAATCTAACAGTTAAAATGTGTGCATTAAAATTTTGAATAGAGGAATCTCTATTTCATATATAGGACTCAGAATATATAGCAGCATGTACAAAAAAATTATCAATACAAAAGTTTTTATATAATTTATACATATAATTTTTAAAAAAGCATACCATTTTTAGTTGCAAATGTTTACACATCTTTGTAATTAATATTTACTAAGGCAATAAACCTAAAGCTTGTGCGATTAAAAATGCAAAGGTAGGGACTGCTACAGGTCTTAACCACAAGCTTACACATTGGAAGAAAAGAGGAGAACCAGGGGAACCTTTCTTTACTTCAACCTACTTTCTATATAAATAGGTGAAGCTGAAGCAGTTAGATCTGAAGCGTGAAGCCATACATTAATAATCGCGAAATCCTTCGATTTACAATGAGTCAATGGAAAGATCTTATAGTTAGAAATCTATTATGATAATTTAAAGTTGTAATTGTAAATTTATTTAATGCACATTGATTACGTAATATTTACTAAGGCAAAAACCTAAAGCTGGTGCGATTAAAAATGCGAAGATAGGGACCTCTACAGGTCTTAACCACAAGCTTATTTATGTAAAGAGTTTGTTAAAGTTTATAATATTTTACATGTTAGAAAAAATAAGTGTTAAGAAAGTAGCAAGTAGTAGCAAAAACTACAAGCAAATATTATCACTTGATAATAATACTCTTCTACATTGTTATTCAATATCCAATTTTTTGGAGAAAACTTGTAACATATACATTATAATTATAATTACTAAATGAATAATGACAAATTAGAAATTATAATTAATTAAAATTAGGAATAAATTTAAATAATCCTATGATACATTAATGTTAAAAATTACCAAACATTTTGCAAAACCATTATTTTTCAAAGCTTTTAAACGCTCTTCAAGCATTAAAAAACATTAACCAATCATTCATATTAACACAGCTGGATTATTGAAATTATTAGAAATACTTTTAATAAATTATAGTTGTTTTGCAAATAATTAAAAAAACCTATATATTTCTTAAATAAAAAAAAATAAAAACAAAATTCAAAAAAGGAAACAATATAAATATCCATCATTTATTAATAAAGCTAATTTAAATACTCAGAATTTTTTTTTAACTATTGAGACAAAACAAGCATTTAAAATTTTGGTTTAGAACACTTAAATTTGCATGATTAATAATAAAAAATATTTCAGGGTTGAAAATGGCAATAAAAATGGAGGTGGCTACGGGAGGGTTGCATTAGATCCTAAGATCCAGATGCACTAATCTCAGATCCAAGGCTCCTCACTGATGAAAGCCACAAGTTAGAAACTAGTCTGGGAATATTGGATGAGTAGGCACTAGTTAGAGATTTTATGCACAAACCTTCTTGCATCCATTGGTGATTCTGGCTTGCACTGGTTGCGCTATTTATGGAGAGTTTAGTCTCTATGTAAAAATGGATAATATTAAAGGAAAAGAACAAATTGTTCATTGGGAAAGTTGTTTAAAAAAATAATGCAAGTATTGCTTGTTACCTGAAACTTGTAAACTGATATCCATGATATGTTATAAATATTTAATTAAGATTGAAAAGATATAACTTTTTTTGTAAATGGAAGATAGAAATAAAAAGAATGTTACTACTGAACAATAGCATATTGCATCACAAATCTTAACTTTATACAAAGACTTTAAAGAAAGATTCACTAAAAACAGTAACTAAGTATAAATGCTGATAATGTTAATCCTGTATTATAACCATTAATTTAAAATTTGTCAGAAAATATGCATCAATGAAAAAAATCATTACATTTCTAAACTATTTTATGAAATAAATTATTTATTAATTTTAGTATACAAGCAATAGTAAATTCAATACAATGCTAATCAATAATGATATGCAAAATATTTTATTTCATTATTTTTATTTTAATGAAGTCAAATCTTATTACTTTAATAAAGAGAGAAAAGGGGCAAGTAGCAACAGACCAACAATGACAGAATATATTATATCATTTATCTTAATGCGCAGTACTGCAAAGTTACTGAACATAACTGTAAGTCCATTCATTCTTTAAATATATACACTATTTATATTCAAAATATGAAAGGTTACAGATTCCGAATATCTTTAGGAATAGATACTATCATTAGTTAATAAGAAAACAGTGGTTTACTAGAAGAGTAGTTTGATTTTATTTTTTTATTGTTTTTAGTATTTATGATTCACATAAGTTTGCATTCCTAATATATCTCAATATTTCTATGACTTCATTTGCTTTTATTTCTACTTTAAATTCAATTATTTTATAGTAGTTACCCTTAGGATATGACACTACTTTCCTACCAAGGTAGGATTATTTATTCTAAAATAACTTTATTAAACAAATAATATATGTTTACAAATGGTACTATAGGCATAATTAATAATTACCTGATAACATCATGGTAAAAAAAAAGGACAAAACTTAATAAATTAATACATGATATTTTGGTCATCAAGGACTTTATCTAGAAAGCTGAAAAAGTTTCCACATTTCCTCATATAAAATTTTGTAGATAAGATTATGTCTCTGTCTTTGAAACAAAATGTAATAATTAATTCTAGCAGTGATGATGAATGTAGCCAAACAGAGATCAATATTTAGCATGTCAGGTAAACAATTTATATCAATGTTATTGCAAAATATAGAACTAAACACTGAAACGAATGTTGGATCCTATTCAATGGTTTCATTACCAAAAATAAAACCCTTTTGTTTTCATTAAATGTCTAATGTTAAAAAAAATTAAAATTATTTTAAAAGCATTACATGTATTAACACACATACTCATTTATGTTTAAATATATCTTTTTTTTAGAAAAAAAGATTTCTTTTATTTTAATTAAAATCCATTTTTAGTTTGATTTTAAAAGCAAGATTTAATTTTGTGTTGTTGTTTTTTTTTATTAGAAGTTAATGCCTGGTTAGAATTCTTAATTAGGTTTGAGCAAGAGATAAAAATTTACCCTGGCCTCAGGCGTAGAATTGAACAAGAAAGTTTACGCGGGATATTGGAGAGAGTATAAATAACAATTTGAGACAAGAGAGAATATTCTTGGATTGACTAAACTAATTCAGTTTTTCCATGATTCATTCAGCATCTTATAATTTTGCTATTCACAGTTATAATAGCTCACTGAGAGTTGTAGTGTTGTCAGTTCGGACATTGAATTTCTTTTTAAAAATTTGCTGTCCCGAGATGTCAAAATCCATTGCTATACATATAATAACCTATAACATGCCTTGCTAATTGAACTAAGGACAGATCTCTAATTCCACACTGCTCTTTCATCATGCTGTGAAAGTCTAAAGTAAACAAGATCACAAAATATACCTCTATACTTGCCATCATAAGGAAGAGTAGACACCTGAAAACATGAACTTAAAATAAATGTGCACACTCTTGAAAAACTACATGAACTTTGCTTTACTTAAGTTTTCTCCTGTTTTATATTTATACTCCGATGTATTCGTTTACTTTTTTTTTGTTCTTGCATTGTAATCAATCTTGGTGATCTTAAACATGATTTGTCCATGCAGCAATCCTATGGCAATATGAAATCATTAGTCCATAAGCTGGTGAACGCTCGTCCATGCTGGTCCGTTGATTCATGCAAGAAACTTTCCATTGCTTTTTCTTTTTGAATTTTTAAATAAGGAAATCAGAATTGCTGTGGGTGAATTGTTAGCTAAAGGAAAATCTTTCCCTCCTTTTCTAATTCACTTTTAGAAAGTTTGTCTGAGTGTTGACTTTTTATTCTTTCTAGTACATGCCTGAGATAACCATATTTATTGTGTGCAAATCTTTAATTTATAATTTTATATCTCTCTTAAATAAAACTTTAAAATTGTTTAAACTTAACTTGGTTGACATTTGTCTTAGTGCTTTTGTTTTCTCAATTGTCTGAACAATATTCTTGAGCTCTTGCTTTCTCCCTGAGTCTAGTCATCCTCATCCACTTTTGATCACGGTAAACAAATTTTCCATGTGATATATTATGGCTTCTCCTTCAACGAAGTCAAGAATATCTCAGCAATTATGCCCAGATAAACCTGTTAGCCACTTTATTTTCTATTCTCCACTCTAAATTTTCCCTCTGTGATTAAAAGTGAATTGAGTGTCCAGTACAACACAGACATGAGATCAGGTGTTTTCAGTCTCTTCATAATCTGCTAAGTAAAGATTGTTTATAAAATACATATTTATACTAGTGGAAATATAAATTTGATATTTAATTACACATATTTTTATACAGCAATCATTAATTATTATTAGTTGACATGCAGCAGGTAGACAAATATTCAAATACATATAATCTCACTACTTCAATTTATTGCCGTAAGATAGGTTTACTCTCTTACTGTCCAAATGATTCTAGTTGCTTAGAATATAATGAAGAAGCAAATACTAATGCCACTGTATTTTTGCCAACTTAAAGCCATTTACAGAAATAGCTAATATCTTAAATTTTATTAATTAATATAACACTATGTGCATAAAATCAATCTATTTATATATTACAATTTTTAATTTATGTTTCATAATGTTACTATAGCCTAAAGAAAAACACCTTTATTTGCATTAATTACTTGCATGACAACTTTTATCTAATGTTAACAGATTTCAATATCAATCTCTATTATATATATATATAAAAATCCAAAAATGAAGAAGATCAAATTTACATCTACATAAACGTTGCAATACTCCTCCCTCTTTATCTTCACAAACCTATAAGGAAGGGGAGTTATAATAAATAAAAAATGAAAGAAAATTAAGGTGGGGTTAGGAGGGATTTAAAGATAAATGCTTTAAATTCATATGTTACATGTATATTAAATTCTTTATTAAAAAATCAAAAATAATTAAAATATTAAGAGCAAAACCTATATAAACTCAGCATCAATGGTAATTCCTTGATAACATACAACTTCTTTATGAAATTTAATTTAGCATCTCAATATTTAAGCAATGCTATATTATAAACTTCAATAAGTCCCTTGCATTATTAATAAAAATGCATAATTTTTAAAAGATTTTATTAAAATTATAAAAACTATATTTATTTATTCTTTTTTTTTTTTTAAAAAATAACTATAGGTCCAGCATTAGTAAATAGGCATCATATTATGATTTTTTTTAAGTAGTTATAATATCAATTTTCATCTAATCAATGTAGATTTTATCATTTATCCTTCAAGCTGATAATGGCTACCTAAATTGGTTATGGAACAATGAATTGGGAAATCCTGGTTCTTAGGAAATCCTCAGCTATTTAAAAGCACCTCAAAGATATACTGGATTGGAATTACAAATTAAGTAATTGACTATCACTTTGAAATACTTATTTGATTCAATATTGAGCTCCAGAATTTACCACACAGAACATAAATATTTATATTAAGCAGAAAATATATCTTGTTTAAAATACATTAAATTTAATCAACTACAATATAAAACAATATTTAATCAACTGAATGTAACTTTTGTGCTCAATCTAGTATTTGAGTACTCAAACATCATATGACTTAATGAGCAACTAACTATACAATTATTTTATTGAATACAATTAATGAAATAATTTAAGGTTTTTAGAAAAAATGTTCAAAATTGAACAGAAATTTTTTGTGATCCAAAATAATGATAAATACTCATCTGTTTTAAATTTTGTTTTAAATTTATTTATTTCTATTTATAAATTTTGTGGTTCTTGAAATAATCAAATTTAAAATTTTTAAATTCTTTTATTTTATTGTAAGATGCATAAAAACTATTCATGGTTGTTTTTTTTAGTTTTTTTTTTTCTATTTAAAATCAATTTATTATATTTAAATATACATTTCACTCTTTGACCTCAAAATCCTACACTTGTGTGATCGGTTGTCTTATCTGAAGTTTAGGAATGTTAGCAAATTCCAACATCTTAAATATTTTTGTGTTTGAATTGATTTCATAATATCTTGCTCAATGGCAGATACCTCTGAAACATAGTGATAACTTCTTTCTTTTTCTTCTTCCTGTAATCTGATGGAAATGTCACATACAGGTTTATGCTAGATATACTTCATTAAATGCATAACAAATCCAGAAATTTTGTTCTGAAGCCTTTTAATATTGACTAAAACAATCTCTAAGATTCTTTTATTGATATGGAAGTCAAGGATAAGATGTGTATAATACTTTTCAATAATCATATGAGTAACCCACTATATAATTTTTGTCCTTACATGTATCATTCTTTGATGAATTTTAGAAATGTCCTGCCATGTTAATAGACAAACTCTGCTTTTTTTTTCCCTCATAGGAAATTTTAAAAAGCATTGCATCAATCAACATGAGCATTAACACAGTAATAAGGATTGCTTCCCTTAATATACTTCTTTAAAATTATATAAGTTTCATAGTTTATACTAATTCAAAGATATTAGTCTATACCACTATGCATTATTTTTTCTCTATAGAAGTAATTTGACTTGAATGAATGATACAATTCAGTAAATTTTCTACCATCATTCAAGTATTATTAAAAATACTTTTGGAGAAATTGTAATTTCAAAATGAGTACATCTACGAATAAATGTTGCAAAATCAATTCTTTATTATCAAGATCATTTGAATTTCTGAATTTTATTAATAAATAATAATAAAAACAGAAAAGTTAAAATCAGAAATGACAATTTTAAATATGCAAATGAAAACCTGAATTCAGTATTTCAATACTAGCTATTACAACACATAAATTAACAGGAATAATGAACCAACTAATTTTGTTGGTCATGTCTTCTTTTTTAAGAAAAAGAAAATATACAGAATTAAGATTATTTTGATGTGTGTAAGCCTGTACAGTGTATTAATTTAATAATTTGTATAAAGTTTGTAAGAAGCATTAACCACTTATCAATTCATCTAAACTGACACCATTTGAAACAGTTTAATTTGTATTTTGATTTCACAATAAAAAATTTAATTATTTACTCTTTTTTCTAATCTTGCCACTTGCCACTGAATGAATATACATTCATTCATATATTTATTCTAAATGATCATGGAAAGATACATGAGGAAATTATTAAAAAAAATTGCAATATTTAAAAATTCTGTTAAGTTTGAATTTCAAATATTTTACTATTAAATCAATGATAAAATATAGAAGTTATTTTAAATATTAAAATTATTTTAAAAGATTAATATAAGAATTTATATATATATAGGTGTGTTTGAATTCATAATTTGTATATTTTGAATATTTTTGTATACCTATATTTATATTGAATAACAGAAGTATTTAAATATATTAAAACTTATTCATTATTGGCAAATTCCATGCTAGCTCTGCATAATATTACTGGTCAAATTTTGCTGATCACAATATTATTTAAACAATAATGAACATTTTGTCTGCCAATATCTGCTTTGTAATTTTATATTGAAGATTTCCAATAAAATGATAATGAATCTATATTTATACTTTTCATTTTTGTTCCTGTATGTCAGGAGTTATGAATAAAAAAACTATTGTGTAAAAGTCAAAATTTAGGACTCAAATACTTATAAAGCAGAAAACATTACAAAAGTTTGTTTGTTTGTTTTTTTGTTTAAAATTGTTTTCTTTCACTTGAAAGATAATTTATTTAATAAAAGTAAAATAATTTTATTTTTTCATTATATAATATTTGTAGAAGAATTTAAATTTACATTAAAAACAAAAAAAAAAGGGGGGGGTAGTTTTACCTGACGTGATTCTGTTTGAAAAATAGTCTAAAAATCTCTAAAATCATTAAATGCAAGAAAATTATTAACCTATTTAATAAAATACTCTCTAAAAAAAAAAAAATACAGACCTAAATAATAATCATCACATATACAGATTCTGTTTTCTCCTCTCTTTTATTTAAAATTTTCATCGGTCTTCTTCCAGAAATAGATTGTGGAAAATTCATCTATATTAATGACATGTTTTGACTTCACTAAAAAGATCTTTTCCTAAAATAGAAAGGCTTTTTAATAAAGATTTGAGAAGTTTGGAAATATTTTTCAAAAACTACAATTTTATTCATAATTCCACAAAAACTGTATATAAATTTATTTAAACGCACATTGATTACGTAAGTAATATTCATTAAGGCATATTCAACTTTTCATTTAAACAACAAACAACTTGTAAATTGAATAAAACCTTATACAACAAAAGATTAAACCATAACTCTACTCTGCTAATTAGAAATAGCATTAGATCACAATGTAACTTATTTTACTCATTTAACGAAGATTAGAATTTCCTTGGAAATGTGACTAAGTTAAAATTGTGATATAAATACTATTTATTAGCACTAACATGTTTCATACTAAATAATATAAATTTATCTGGGGGGAAAATGCATTAAACTTCTGGGTATACAATTAAATATTAACAAGATAAATATTATAGTCATACTCAAGTTCACTTCTTTGTAGTGACTTTCATTTTTTTCACAAGTTTCTTCATAAAAACTGTATGAAAAATTATTATCTAGTTAATAACTTCTATTCCACCACATAAACACGTGAAAAGACAAGTGATCTCCAAGATGGATTTCATGCTGTACCAGCACTCATCAGTTGGTCCTCACAATCTCATATATATATTATTTTGAATTGTCATATTTTGATTTATCAATCTTATTCTATTCACAACTTTGACACAAATCACTTCAGATAAATGATTCTAAATAGATTGCATTTACAATTAATTCATTAAATAGTTTCACTACCTAAGTCATGCCTCAAATCAAGATCTCCTTATTTGGATGCTCACTCTAGAATTCCTTCAAATAATCCAAGAATTACAGCATAATAAATGAACATCTAGAAAACCCAAACAATTTTCTTCTTCAAACCTCAAAAAGAAAAGCAGCTGGATTTGATCTGCAGTCTCATGAATAGAATGAGGATCATCATGAATGATGTGCTTATCTAATTTAAAATTAAAAATTAAACAAGCTACAAACTACATAATTAATGACAAACAAATTTATACAGATAGTGGCATGCAATAAAATGTCAACAACAAAAAACAAATATTGCAATAAATTTATAACATTCAGCTGCTCACATATCATACCATTTACTTTTAAAATTCTGATTTCTTGGTATAGTACATAAAATTGTTTCATAAGTCTATAATAAAAAGACCAGCATATTTCTGTACAATACCTTAAAGCTTCTGCTTCACTTTCAATTTATGAAAGTATTATAATTCCTATTAATTTAACCCTCAAGGAACATATAAAATTCATTTTTCTTTTTCAAACATACTTTCATATATTATATTTTCACTACATTAGGATATCAATATTTCTTAAATGTATTATGCAAAGAATAATAATGAAATTTATTGTGAGAACCATTTCTTGTTGCTTAGCTAATAATTTAGCTATATATCCATTTGTTTTTGCCTATCATTGTTGATGATCCATCTGTAGTCAAATATATACTAATTTATAGAATAGCAGGCAAAACTTTTCTAAAAAGTCTATATAGTTTCATAAAAATATATCTGATATAATGAGATGAATAAATGAAATAAAGTTCATGAGTGTTTGTGGAGAAGAGAATCTATGAATCAAAATAATTGGATTAAACTTAGAGATCATCCTGCAATGATCAATAATGATTGAAAATGCTAATGATTTTACTTAAACTGACAAAGTTTAGTAAATAGACAATAAAAAATAAATGAATTAGCAAAACTGACTCCCTCGAGCTACAAAGCAATCACAAATATACCAACTAATATTTGATATTTTTTACATTCTAAAATATGTCAACAAGTGAGATTTAATAAATATATAAATTACTTGCATATTATAATCATAAAAATGTATTATAATAAAGACAGTTACAATTAAAAAAAAAAATTTATGAATTATAATTTTAAAATGAAATATTGTAATTTGTACATCATCAAATTTTAATATAGTATGAAGTCATGAATATCGAGGGCTGCATGTTTGATATCTCTAATGCAGATCATATTTGTATACATATTTATACAAATAAATATATAGCTTATAAGCATAATCTGCTTTTCTACTAAGTTATGATGTGTTTGGAGAAACATTTGAAACTTGTGGATGAAATTCACATTTAAACATTGCATTAAAAATTTAAATTTAATATTTGCTAAACATGTAATATCAAAAAAGAATGTTTAATTTTAATCTATTCAGTTTTTTGCTATTTACAATTAATATAATATTATTGAATGATAAGCTGGGATGAAATATTTTATGACTGAAAAAAAATTATTGGCAAAGATAAGAATGCTAATAAATATCTTTCAAAAATTATCTAGTAATCAGAAATATATTAAATTATTTTAGAATAATTAAACAAATACTGCAGTACAATTTTTAAAGGAATTGTTTTATAAAAGACAATCTATAGTCTCATAAATAGTTTAATCCATACATTCAGTAATAAATTTATAAATTAAATGCATAAATACATGTATATATGTTAAGATTTTTTCTGATAAATTGAGACAACTAAATAGTAGTTATTATTATAGAGTAATATTTGATTATCTTTA
Organism: Epiperipatus broadwayi; assembly: GCA_028023455.1. Lineage (NCBI taxonomy): Eukaryota > Metazoa > Onychophora > Udeonychophora > Euonychophora > Peripatidae > Epiperipatus > Epiperipatus broadwayi. Next base: position 599,875 of record JAQFVV010012498.1, read on the forward strand.
ATAGAAATTTATCATATATTAGTACCAAAAATAATGTAAAACAGTAAATAAATTTAATACATGTAGAATATCAATCTGGAATCTTTAATTCTGCCTTTTCCAGAATTTCCAGATTTCAACAATATACTTTACCTCTCTCCCTTATAAATCTTATGTTCTTTTAAAGCAGGGATCAGCAACCCCAGGCCTGTGGGTCATATCCAGCCAATGAGAGATTCTGTCCAGCTTACCAACTGGATACCAATTATCTAGAAATTAGATAACTAGTAGCCAATGGTTTGATATCAGTAAAAATTTATTTGCAATTATTAAATCTCATCACATTACCATATGTGCAGATACATTTGTTTTCATTGTTTCATATTTCCCCATACTGAATTCTTTTTTTCTCTTTCCTTTCCAAAAGTTCCTTTTTTCTGAGCAAAAACAAATCCATGGAAAAGTAGATCTTGAGTGCCAAAATTTTAAGAAGATTTGACACTTAGCTATCTTTTCATTGAGAACATCGCGAAATGTATTTGTCTGATTTGTCCAGACTAAGGCATTATAAAACTCATCATAATCATTACAACTGTTTCCCTGGAAAAACACGAGAAGATGTGAAGTTGTGCAGCTGAGAAATACTTTAACAAAGCAGTCATCCTTTTTCACAAGAAACGTTGAAGAAATTGATCAAAATATTCATGCTAGCCATGAGGTGTCTAACTAATTTCAGAAAAGATGAAACCTTTTACTGATGGATAATTCTTTAAAAAATGTATGTTAACAGTAATGGGTATTGTTTGTCCAGAAAAAAAGAAATTATTTTCTGCAACAAACTTATCAGCAAGAACTATAACAAGATGAATTGAAGAATTGGTAGGAAATGTCACAAGTGGCTTAAAAAGTATTTTAAAAAAATCTGGAACTTTATTCCATTGCTATTGATGAAACCACAGATATGATGGATACTTGCCAACTTGCAGTATTTATGAGGGATGTAATACTAACATTGGATATTGTGGAAGAATTTGTACAATTGATTCCTATGATGGTCACTAGTACTGGAGAAGATATTTTGAGAGGTATTATAAAATCTATTTTTGAAATAAATTTTAATTTATCAAAGCTTATTAGAGTAACCACAGATGGAGCACCAGCGATAGTTGGAGAAAAAAATGGTTTTATTTCATTGCTTCAAGAACACATTGGTATTGATCACAAACTAATCAAACTTTACTGCATTATTCATCAAGATGCATTATGTGCAAAGTCATTGAATTTTAAGGATATCAAGGCAGTTGTTGTAAAAAAACAGTGAATTTTGTACTATCACTGTTAGTTTCAAAAATTTCTAAAACAAATTGAGGCAGAATATAACAATCTTACATATTTTTCAAATATTCGATGGGTTTAGCCAAGGAAAAAATACCAGAATGAGTATTTGCATTAAGAGAAGAGACTGCTATGTTTTTAGAGAGCAAAGACCAAGCTAATTTTTGCTTTCAGGATCCACAATAGATTGTCAAGTTAGCATTTATGGTAGACATCATGACCCACATGAACAATTTGAATCTTGGGCTTCAAAGAAGGAACAAGCTTATATTCTAAATATTAGTCAAATTAAATGACTGCTTGTGAAGAAAAACTTATGACTATGGGAATCACAACTTCAGATAGGCAATTACTCTCATTTTCCAAATCTCCAAAATTACAAGAAAGATATAATACGAGATCTTTTTGTGGCCTCTATTCAGGATTTAAGAAGTGAGTTTTCCTCTCATTTTGTGGACTTCCGGCAATACAGAAATCAATTTATATTATTTGGTTCTCCTTATGAAATTAATATAGAACAAGTTGCAGAAAAATATCAGTTGGAGTTAATCAACTTACAATGTGATGGATTTTTGAAATCACAATTTCACTTTGAGTCCACTGCTAACTTCTACAAGAAATGTGTATTGCCAAGAAGACAATATAAAAACATATTGAATAATGTAAAAATGGTGATATCATTATTTGCAAGTACATATGCTTGTGAACAACTTTTTTTAAAGATGAAATGTACGGTGACCACCTGAATGATGTTTTTCTTCTGACATCAACAACCATTTCTCCTGATCTGAAGAAGTTAGTAAGCAATAAGCAGAAACAAGTGTCACATTAATTAATTTTCCATTTCTATTTACATTTTGTTTATAGTAAGGCATTTACAATTTTTTTGTTATGTTTGCAGTAATTAGTTCTTTTACTGTTATTCCTACAGTAAAATAAGTAACCTTGTTTAAATAAAATTACATTGATTTCCTTGTTTTCTTTAAATATCCACATGAAAACAGCTTTCTGGAAAGAGCGGTCTAAGATTGAGATGATTTTTTTGTACTACATTTGATATCATGGTCCTCCTTCAAGGCACTGCACTCTCTCCAAAAGGTTGCCAACCCCTGTTTTAAAGTAATGGAGATTTTTTAAGTAAATATTAATTTCATTATCAACAATTTTGAATATATACACTAAATATTTTCTGAATAATACATTAATTTTTATAGTGATACAAAATCTTTTTGCAACAGTAATATACAAATATACAGAGATTCTTTATATCATCCATTTATTGTGTTTTATATCATAATGCATATTTAGTGACAATCTGCTCAAAGCCCTAATGCATAAATCAAAATTATTATTCACAACAACAATTTATGCAAAAAAAAATGATACAAAATCAAAAATGTAATGATGCACATAAAGTTAATTACATACGCATAATGTATGGTTAGATTTTAATGAAAACTAAAATTCAAATTTTAACAGAACACAGATCATTAAACTTCTATTTTCTTGCATAGATATTCTTTTTTTTTTTTGTAAATTCCTCATAATAATATTCAACCGCAATCCTATCAGTGCTGGAAGTGTCACTAAACTACATAATTCTAGTAATGTAATTATTTCCCCAAATTTGATTAAGCTTCTTTACAAGAATAGCAATTACATTTGAAATCTTAAAAAAAAAATCCTCATACAAGTACTCCCTCTTTTAACAGATGATCATCTCACTGAAGTTATTATCTGCTATTTGCTTTTGATTAATCCATATTAACAAGTTTCTATTTGTCCTGTGATGCTATAATGTAAATTGCTGGATGCATTCTTTAATTCAACATTATTTTTTTAAATGAAACAAATCATTGATTTAATTATTATATTCAGAATCTAAATCAACCTTCATTTTACTGCTATTTTAGAAATAGTGATTTTTTTCCATTTCAATACTGATTAATTTTTTGACTATTTTTGTTTCGTCATTAATATTTGTTTGCAAATGAAAAAAATTAAAATGAATAAATTGCTGAAATAAACTAAATGGTAGTAAGCTTAAAACAAGATAAAGATGTCTGATACTTTACTCAAAACTGAAACAATCTGAAAAACATTACAAATATGGCTGCTATATCAGCCAATAGCATCATTGTAACACTGACATTTCAGCCAATGGCATTTAATCAATTTAATGATTTCATATTTAGCACCTAGATTTCCACTGCTTTTTTACTTTAAGATTATTTTGAAATTATATATTTTTTGACATAACATTAATCAGTTTTCAAAATTATTACATATGACCCATCCAGGAAATACTTTTTAAAAAATATAGATATTTTTACTAATAAAAATACACTAAATTGATAACTAAGTCTTATATGACAAAAAATGCTTTAATGAGAACAAATTTTTTATTGTGCTGTTTATTATTCTATAAGCCTTCATTGTACCAAACATCATAATAATTGATTGGTTTATTACTTGCACTTAAAGTCCAAACACTCAAAGACAATTAAATCAAGATCCATAAAATTCATGCTTCAGATTCCGCCATTCTATATTGCACAAAACAAGGGCTTTAAATAGTAACAAAAACGTTTCCTGGTTTTATTAAATGTATTTAATAAGTTACCAAATATTTATCAAAACAATAATTTGCTGTACTGATTAATCTCTTCAACTTCACTTCCTTATTTACAAAGCAGATAAAGTTATTCAGTGATTAGTTCCATTCTTCTATATAGTAATTTGAAGTAAACTTTTTAAAAAAAAAGATGAATAAGCTTTTAAAAAACTTCAATGCATTCAATAATTTCTCTAACTTTAAAATAAATATCTTCTAGACATAAGAATTACAAATATTAGAACATAATGTGCATTGAAATACATAAAAACAACAAAATAAAAAACAAGGTTTTCTCTTTCAATTAAACATCAAAATGATAATCGATCAGAGCAACATTTTTTCTACAATCTAAAAAAAAAATTATATATTCTTGTTTGGAGCTGAATATATACATTCACAAGTATGAGATTTGTCAGCACAAGACTTAGATAGATCACTGCAAGATTTTTTAAAAAAGGCAGCTACCATTTCAATAAATATGTGTAAAATTTATATCTTAATTAATTTAAGAATTTTAATGTTTATATTTTCTGATAGTTTATTATAATTATTTTTCTGGATAAGTGTAAATAAAGAACTAATATTGAGGCAATAAATGTATTGGTTCTATTGTATAATTATATAACAGTTTACTATTATACATTTATATGTATTATAAAATAGTGGAACAATAATGAAGAAATGAAAAACCATGCTTAGATGCATCCAATAATATTAAGATTGCTATTCTATAATGAACACTGAACTGAAGAAATTGTTACAATTTTTATTAGTTTGATGAAAATCAATGGTATTGACAATGATCAAGTGGTTTATAATTTGATCTCAGTCCCCTTTCATAACACTCTGGAGTTATGGATTTAATTTTCTATTATATCAATGGTAAAATATATCTAGGTGTCACATATTTCAGTGTATTCTAAAAACAAAACAACAATAGATTTACTGAGTTACAAAAAAATATATAGGAATGAAAAAATTAAGTATATCTTTTAAAACATAATTGATGAGCCAATAATTCATAGTTTGTATAAATAAAAATGAATAGATTAATTAAAAATTTATCATTAAATAAGCAAATGAATAGAATCTAATGCCAAATCTCATTTGAACTTGAATAATGCACAAAACACATTTCCATGTTTTACCATATATGAATGAAACAGGAAATATTGATAATGAAAATCAAAAATATAATCCCCAAATAGATTTAAATAAGGGTGTGTGTGTTGGATTAAATGAATGAGAAGTCAATACAAGTTTCACTGCTAATACTGGAAATAAAAGTTTAAAAATAATCAAAAGCTGAAACGGAAAAATTTTATAAATATAAAAACAATTTCAAAGAAATATTTTTCTTCAGTTTTTTTTTTTATACATAAAATATTACGCAATAAAAAACATGATAGCATCTGGATCATTTTTCACCCTCATTATAAACCAGTTCTGAAATTTCTTTTGAATGATCACTCGAAAATAGCAATATATATGTTTCAGATAGTATGAGACCTTACATATGCAGTATATTTTATGCTATTCAGTTAGTATGCAACATCTGAACCAATAAACTAATGTTTTAATAATTTTATTTCCTAAACATATTTAGCAGATATTGATTTGATTATATGCTACCCCCCCCCCCATCTCAAAACTAATAAAGTGAATTCTGTCAATCCTCAATCACCTTTCAAAATTATTTTTTTAATATAAAAAGAAAAGCATTTGCTTCACATATCATCAAAACTATATATGCATGTGTACTTTTTAAAAAAGATATTTTTTATTATAAAAACATCAACTAAGCAACAATTACTGCAATAATTCAGTCATATGATTGGATAGAAGATAGGTATCAGAGTTGTTGTTTTTTTTTAAAAAAAAAACAAACTAAAAGATATGTCATAATAATGAGGTTAGCAGTCAAAAGCTCAGCTTGGATGTCTGATGCTAGATTAATCTCACTCTTAGTTTAAAAAATGTTTGCAAAGCAGGGTGATGTGGAGTTTATAAAAACCTTGTACTAAGCTATTGTCAAAAGCTACTGTTTACTGACTCAATTATGTAACCAATTTCACTAAAAGGAATGTAGAAGGGAAATACCCCTGACTGAAACTTTCAACTAGCCATATGTATTCATCTATCCAAAACCAAAGTTGTCTCAATTTATGTTAAACTGAAATGAAAATAATTCTAAATGAATAAATTAACTATTAAAAAAGCTCTAACAAGAAAAAAAATCTGTAACTTAACAGATTGATCTAACTACTATCTTCAAGATCTACCAAAAAAAACCACTAAACTAGGCAAAAAAAATCCATGCTAAAATGAGATATTATAGAGTGCTTTACCTAATACATTTAAAATGCTACTTTTTAAAATAAAAAAATACTAATTGAAAACAGTGAATAATTTTTTAGTTGTTTTTGTTGAAGAAGATTTTTTTTTATTTGTATTAAAATGGTATGAGGACATTCTCATTTTCAAAAGTAAAAGGGAATAAAGGTTCAAGTTAAAATTATTTTCCTTTTTTTTTTTTTTTTATGAAATATTTTTTTAGGATTTGCTTGTTTTAGGGAATAGCTCATTTAGCTTAAATATTAATTAAGAAAAATCAGAAAATAATATTTATATTATATAACACTCTGTATATTGCATCAATTGGGCTAATCAATATGTGGGTTTAACATATTATCATTTTATATTAAATAATTTCTGATTTTTTTTTTTCTGATATCTTATTCTCCTAGCTAGTTGTTCAATAAATTAGAAATGTGCATGGCTGATTTCATCATAGAGATGTGCTTTGAGGGGGATTTATAAGTTATCCGAGTGAAATTATTTAATGATAAAAGAAATGTATGTATCCCTATAGTCATTATAATCTCAAAGCTTAATTCTGGCATAATGGACTTTGCAATATATAAATGTGAGCAACTGTGTGTGGACATGCAGATAGTTTTCTGTAAAATTATTTGGATGATACTAAGGTGAAAAGTCCACATCTCACTTAATAGATTTATGATGTTCACTGGTTTACTGAGGGCCGGTACACTCAAGTTATCAGATGGCCCAGAGTATTTATGATGATCAGCATTGATACAACAATTCCAGTATTTTTGATGTAGCATTATTTTTAGCTATTTTGAGTACTTGTATATGTGCATGTAGTATATGCTTAAATTTGGCAAAGGTTAGATAATGATTAGTTTAAGATTTATAATGTATCATTTTTAAATGAAGTCTCAAAGAATGACTGTTAATTTTTAATGATAGTTGCTAGTAATGCCATGTTATAATTTAAAATTACTTATACTGACTACCAATGCTAATTTTTGCTAATTTTTTATGTTCAGTAAAAGTGATGCCCTTGTTGACTATTTTCTGCTTGTTTGTGATGATTTCCATTATTCCGTATACTCCTCAATTGTAATCTTTACAAATAACATTAAACATGGGATTTGAATCATGCTTCACCTTGTATCTACCTTTATTCCATCACCCTGTATAACCTTCAATTGGAACCATTATAAATAATCTCCATGGAAGCTTGAATAATGTTTCACCCTTTATCCTTTTTTCCATCACTATCCTCAATTGTAACCAGATGCCCAATTTGCAGCTTGAATATCTAACCTCATTCATACTGTTTCATCATCTAAAATTAAAAGTATTTCTCAAAATAAGTACAATGAAGTGATATTCTTTCTAGTTCAATATTACATAACAATACTGCTTCAACATAAAATATTAACTTATTTGTATTATGAAAAAATCTACCATAGTAGAGTCCTCCAAAAAATGACATTTTATAAAGTCTTATCACCAAAAAGATCTACTATCATTATTTCTCTCATGCCCTTTCAAGAAATATTTTATCTTCTGCTCTATTTCAAAAAGTATTATCATTCAAAAGTTAATCAGTATTTTTTTTAAAAAAAAAAGAGAGATGCTTTAGCAGTAGATTCAAATTAAAGTTTTGTCAAGGCTACAAAACAGTAAGTGAATTAATCTATAATTTTTAAATACTGATATTCTATCATCTTTCATCTATTATAAATGTCTACATCTATTCTTCAAATTTCTCTTTAAGAGTAGGCATTTTTCTTCAATTATTTATTTATTATATAGATAATGCAAATGGAAAACCAATTAAATAACCAAAATTAATCAAAATGATTTTTAAAATAATTTTCTCTGATAACTCAAGTCAGTTATTTTTACCACTAGACTAAACTGCTCAGAGCTTTCATTTAATCATTAATTTTGTCATCAAATGAACAAAAACAAAGTTCCACATTTTCAGAATACAGCAAACAATTGGATAACATCCATAACATTATTTTTAATAAGTGATTTTTAATATATTTTATTCTCAGACAGATTCCTAATTAAATGATTAAAAATTATTACATTAAATCATAAAGATCTGCTAATGGGTGTACAAAGCTGAAACACAAACAGGTAAGCTATTTTCAAAAATACATATGGGAAGAGGGCTTTATATGGTAGTGGTTATTGTCTTGCCTTGTTATGCCTATGTTACAGTGAATTTAGAAATTCTCCAGACAATTGAAAAATAACCTAGTTACATTGAACTAACCTTACTTACTATTTTCACACCTTAAATCATCCATAAAAGAGCAAAGGTATCTACAGTATTACAGTGTTTTTATAATTTCCTTCATTTTTCAATAGCTAGATATTCAAAACCCACCAACACTGGTCTGTAAATAGTTATCTAGTTGTTCTTAGCTAAAGGTTATTCAACTCTAATACAAAATGTATATATAGGTATTATCTTTTAATTAAATCAGCAGCAAGAATTACAATCTCGATTCTGTAGTCCAGGCAGAATATGATGTTAAGGGAACTGCTTGCTTACAAGGTAGCTGCGCTGACCTCTTGGCTGCCAATGCTTGACTGGATATTTTGCTTTTAAAGATATTTGTAAAAACATCACTAGCCATATACATAACATTTATTCACTTAGGGATATAATTAAAAAAATCATATTATTAATTTTTTTCAGTTTAAATACCAAGTCTTTAAAGTGAAGTAAATTTTATTTCTACATTTTTTTGTTTTATTTTGTTTATAGATAATAAAATTGCTTTCCATGGTGTTCTCTTTTTTTCAGATAATGATTTTATTATATTTATTCTATTAATTTAAATTTAATTATATTATTAGTTTACATTCTTTTGAATAGTAAACTTTTTTATTCAACTTATCATTCAAAGTCTAATTTGCATTTTTTAAATGTTTAAATTTCATTGTTCATAAACTAATTTATTTTTTAATTAGAGTTCATTTTTTAAAATTAAAATAAGACTTTTTCTATATTTAATTTTCCAATAAAAAAATCTTTTTAATTTTAATTTATTAAAGATATAATGATCAAGCATCAAATAAATGTTCATTATTTTGTTATGCATTCCAAACTTTTATATCTTTTACTATCCATTCATTTGTCTATTTATATATAATAATTTCTCATTTATATATATCATCAACAGTTGTCTATCAAAGCTAGGACCTGCATCTCAATACTAATGAAAACTTTTCTAAAAAATCATTTCTTTAACTTCTGCTCAAAAACTACTTTTCCTTAAGATTATTGAATAACTAACTTCCTTCTTAAATATCTTTTTCAACTTCCAATGATTTTTTCCAACATAATATATGCCTAAACTTATTTCATTGTTTTTACTTCTTCACTAAAGAATCCCTTTTCAAATTCATTTATCTTCTTCAAATATATTTGTATTTTCAAAATTACCCTTCCAATTTATCTTCTCCATTCTCCTCTAAATTCATATCTTTAAGTCTCAAATTTTTGTTCTAATATCAAACAAAACACTTGTTAATCAACTGCTTTACCATTAAAATACTTATTTTAATTTGTCACTTTTCCAACATTAATTAGTTGATACTGTAAATGCTTAGAAGAATTCCATCAGTGAATCAAATCTTTTTTCACCAATTCTAAGTACATCTTATCTACTTTATATTGATTTAAGAACTCATATAAATAAATAAACAAAAACCACTCAATCTTTATCTTCTTCAAAATATCTTTCAAAGACATGATCAAATATTTTTTTGAGATGAATCAATCATATATATGCTTGAATTATTTGTTCATGGTTTTATTAACTAAATGGTGGAATTTTAGTAAGTGTTCTATATACTTATATGCTTAACTATCACAGCATATTATAACATTATAGATATATTGAAGCAGTCGGATCTGAGTTCAATCCTAGCTTCATGACATCTAGCCATAAGCCCATTTCAAACCCTAGTACTAACCTTAAATTTCCGATGCAATGGGACTTTATACATTCAATCCACGCTAATTTCCATAAAGAATAACTTATTTCATAAATGCGTATTAAAATTAATTAGTTTCAGATTTAAATTGATCAATTCTATTAAAAATTCATGATAGAATTATTCATGAATTTATATATTATAACTGCGTGGATTGTGCGTATATATTTGTAAATATTTAAATATATATAATTGTTTGAAAGTTTCATTGCGTCGGGAATGTTTGATTTTATTTTTAAATAATTTGTTAAAGTTTTATTGATTAAAAGCTACATTCTTTCGATAAGCTTTCAGATTTTCCCTTTCCAAAAACAACAGTTAAAGTTTTATTAATTAGAAAAAAAGATAAGGATTTCCTAATTAAAATCATTTTCTGATTTTAAGAATTCATTTTCTAATTAGAAAATGAATTCAAGTTAATGAGTTTGAAAGCCTTATCGAAGGAATGTATCTAAAAACAACCAGTAAATCTAAAAACATTGATAATGAAAGAAGCGCTAGCCTGAAGGCATCAGAGGACAGATATATAGCTCTGAAAAGTTTGGAGAAAGGAAGAGAAAACATCTTTGTTGCAGAAAAGTGCCAGTAAACTATGTGCTGTTCAAAATCATGAATTCAAAAATTGTTCCGATCATGATAAGGGGCTAAACGTCAGGAATCTGGCTATTGTTCCTGAAGTCCCCTAAAAATCTTCAATGAAGCTGCTAAATTCTTTCCGGACAAATCAGGCTGCCAAAATCAAATAAAATGCTGTTCAAGTAATCAATCAAATGGTGCCTACGTTTTTTACCAACTCGGACATGTAATCTAAGGATCCAGCCCGGAAGAAATGGGTAATATATTTCCATAAATTTCTGGCCAGTTCCGAACTTTATTTTACACTCCCTTTTAGAGCTCTTTTATTCTTTAATGTAACAATCTTTATAAAACCTTTTATTCATGCTACTGTAAATTTATATCGTAATTCTCTCAATCTCTAGTCTTTAAACTTTCTCTTTTCTTACTTGGCGGTTCATTTACTATATTATATATATATATTTATCGTGTGATTTATTAATGTCATTTATTTTTAATTATATGCCAATAATCTTTCGACTCGATGATCTCCTTTGTTTCCTTTGCCTTGTGCAAATAGTAATATATTAATTCTAATAGTAATTCTCACCCATTAGAACTAAATTTACAGTTCTATCAATTATCGAGTCGAAAGAAATTATTAAATGTGTGTTATTTTTATAATTGGCTAATAATAAATTATTAGCTCCGTTTTTAATCTATGCCCCAGCTATTTTTTGTATTCACCAATATGTATTTATTCATATATAATCTTAAAATGTTTTTATTGCAAAAAGGGCCGATAAAGGATTAAATATATTTTAATTCAACTTTGTTATTTTCTATTAAGATTCAGGAAGGGCACGATGATTGGGGCATAATTAATATGATTTTACAAATACTTTAAAATAGTTTTCGTTAAAAGCTCATTTGACTTTAATTAATTTGATCAAGTCATCACGTAGAGCATTCTATAGGGGTTTTAGTATTCAAACGATGACTATCAAGTCATCATCTTCGAACGTTGCTGATGTAGGGCAATCTTCCGCTCCGTTAGGCTGGTCGGTGATCATATTTCTGTTATTTAAATTATCGAGGAAGAAAGCTCTTCCTCTCCTGTTCATATTAGTCAAAGGGCATAAGACTTGTCAGATGCAAGCCGCCATAGGACTTCGATTATCGACTAGCCATCGTCTTTCAATTTCACTTTATAGCTCATAATTCATCAGCACCGTTACCTCTCTGTTCCAGTAAAGCCCGCTCTGATGCTCGTAATTCGTGATGAAGTGATTTAAATTAAAGTCCAACAAATTCTCCGTTTTATCTCAAAATAAGTTTTCTAATAAAAATTAAAGTTATGCCCTAAAATACGTATCTTGCTCTTCATGAATGGATTTGCGAATGTGAAAATAAATATCACATTCTTTCGTATAAAATTAGAGTAAAAATTTCCTTTACTAATGAATACCTTTATCTGCCTTTATTTTCTTGTTGGGGGCATAGACATAGACTTTCAAATATTGCGTAATACTTGTTGGCATATAACAAGGACCGCCACTCTTATTATTATTATAAATTCTGTTAAAGGCTAGAGGTAATTAATATAATCATTATTTAAAATTCAAACAAAACAAATTATTATTATTAAATATTTTCTAAATACACTTGGTTTCTTAGTTCTTAATTCTTTCATAATTATTTTAATGTTAATACTCGCTGTCTGTGTTGGCAACCCGAACATATACATATGATTCGATTTAAAATTATTTTAGTTAGTTTATTATCAGATATTAATGTCAGTTCAGGGGTCTCTAATCCTCACCAACCGTTGAGCTAGTTTCTTGGTGCATAGCACTGTGCCATCGATTTAGATTTCTACTAATCTGAGCTGGTGAGTTGGGTTTGAATTCAGTCTTGAACCGCCTGAGTTTGAATCCGACTTTGAGTTCGGGTTTGTTGATGTGTTGGCTTCTTTTTGACTGGTACAATATTAAACAACCTCCATACTCCCCCATTCTTTTTAAATTCATATAAATAAAGATACAATAAAAGATGAATCACCCCCCCCCAGATGCATTTTGTGCTGAACCAGCACTCATCAGTTGGCCCAGGTCACTATCTCCCATATATGTCTCTATTATATGAAGAGAATATATCTATAATAAATTATTTTAATATCATTGTCAAACTCACTCCACTCGATAAATAAATTATTTTAATATCATTGTCAAACTCACTCCACTCGCAATTTTGACACCATTCACCTCAGATAAATACAATAATGATTATTATTAATCATTTTCTAAACTAAAGATTATCTGAGGTGGATGATGTCAAAGTTGTGAGTGGATTGAGTTTGACAATGGTAAATAAAAATTTAACAATTTACTATAGATAAATACTCTTCATATAATAGACATATATGGGAGATAGTGACCTTGGCCAACTGATGAGTGCTGGTTCGACACAAAATGAATCTTGGGGGTCATTTATCTTTTATTATATCTTTATTTATATGAATTTAAAAAGAATGGGGAAGTATGGATGTGGGAAAGAGAAAGATGAATAACTCCATGTGTGTGTATTTAAAATTAAAAAACCATATATTAATCTTTAACTGAGGTTTAAAGTTTATATCTGTGCTGGGAATAATCTCTAGTATAGAAAATTATTAGTAATAATCATTATTGTATTTATCTCAGGTGGATAGGGACAAGTTGTGAGTGAAGTTAGTTTGATAATGGTAAATAAAAATTAACAATTTACTATAGATAAATACTCTTCATATAATAAATATATATGGGAGATAGTAACCTGGACCCACTGATGAGTGCTGGTTCTGCACGAAATGCATTTTGGGGGTTATTTATCTTTTTTTGTACCTTTATTTATATGAATTTAAAAAGAATAGGGAAGTATGATGGTTGTTTAATATATTTATAAAGCTATTACATATGAGAAAGAGAAAGATGAATAACTCCATGTGTGTGTATGTTTAAAATTAAAAAATCAGATATATTAATCTTTAATTGAGGTTTAAAGTTTATATCTTTGCTAGAAATAATCTCTAGTTTAGAAAATGATTAGTAATAATCATTATTATATTTATCTGAAGTGGATGGTGTCAAAGTTGTGAGTGGAATGAGTTTGACAATGGTAAATAATAACATATTATAACATTATTTTAGTTATGCTAACTATTAACATTTATTTTGAACAATGATTACATTTTTAAGTTTCACGATCATGTCAAATAATTGATAAATCAATATTTTATTGCATGATCAGTCAAGGCATAGAAAAAAAACATATTTTTATCCCCTTTATAGAATATTAAATGAATTACACTAAATTTAGATTGTACAATTAATTTTTCATATATGTGACTCAAACTGATGGGTGTTTATAGGGGAAGAAAATATTTTTTAGCATATTTATTATTAAAAATACATTTTAAAAATATCTTAGAAACAAAGAAATCTTTTTGAAATAAAAAATATAGTTTCACGTTTATCTGAAATTTGTGATGATAATAGTTTAGTATTAATTATTTGTAGGACTACTTCCATTATCTAATATTAAGAACTAAATGTCTTTAGAAAAAATTTATACTTTCATTTCCAAATGCACAGTAATAGCACACAGGTTAGTAGTCAACACAATGTTTCAGTGTTATTATTCTCTTACCCGCTTCAGATGTAGGTAGCCTGCCTAGTGACAGTACTAGCATGAGAATCAAAACTGAATGTTTAAATTCTAGAATATCAAATTTTAAGGAAATGCTTTAACTAACTGAGCTATTCCGCTAAAGCTAACCAATGAATAAATGTTCGAATGGAAGAATACAAAAATATTGAATAGAGAGAAAAAGATTTTAAAAAAATTCCAAGAAGCTGCTTACATGAATATCGTATACAACCCTATAAATCAACCTAGTGTGGTAGTACATAATGTCTAGAAGTCATTAATTAACCTTGATTTTAAGAAAAAAGTAAAGAAATCAGGAAAATCATCATAGATAAGTATATGAAATTTCTACTGACAGTTACCTTTGGCAGAATAGTTCAGTTGGTTAAAGCATTACCTTTAAAATTTAATATTCAAAAATCTAGCGATCTAGGTTTGATTCTTATGCTAGTACTGTCACTGAATAAGGCTAGAAATATCTGAAGTGTAGAGGAGGATAATATCCATTCAAAACATTGCATTAAATACTATAGTGTGTGCTTACTATTTTATTTGTGTGAAATATATACCACATATATACTACTCATTACAAACATGCACACAAAGTGATTATTAATTACAATAGTTAAATGTATTTAAAAAGTTTAAATAAAGTTTTAATTTTTTTAAAAGACATTCAATATTTAACATAAGATTATGGAAATAGTCCAACAAATAATTAATACTAAAATAGTTTCATGTTTTGATACAGAAATATGTAAGTTTACAACACCTCAAAAAATCAAAATATAATTGTAAAAATAATTTATACTTAAGTATAAAGATGGCAAACTTGTAAAAAATTTTACATTAAAAAAAATAGATATATTTTTAAGAATTTGCCATTCTACTTTTATGAAATAATGTTTTTAAAAAGCCAAAATAAACACTTTAGTGTCAACACATTATAATTTTTTCCCCCTGATTAGAGCTACCATCTAGGAATACTAACCGAAAATGAAGCACACAATTAACATTAGATTACAACCTTTCAATGTAAAAAAAATAATAGTATATTACAAGCTAAAACAAATTCTCATCATTCATTTAAATAAAATTCACAACTCCTTGATTAAGTAATTATAGTATCATTAATAAATATTCACAGGATCATATTTACAAAAAATAAATAAAAATACATTAATTAATTTAAAAAATACAATTTTTTATCCATATAATTGACAACAGAAAGTAATTTTAATTTTACTATACAGTCCTGTTCTATAATGTAGTGTAGTTAGGCAGTAATATATTTTTATACTACAGCATGATAGTATATACTTTAAAATCAAAAAAAAGTATTTTAACAAATGCACTTTAAATTTACATTATCTGCAGACAAATCCTTCTAATCATTTTAAAAAAAGTTATTTTTGTTTTGTTTTTGGTGAGTAAAAAAAACATTTTCTCCCTTTGAATCTTTGAGTTTTCTATTGAAACACATAAAGCAATTTGTAAATAATTTAAATTTTTATCTTTTAAATCAGGGGTGGGGAAACCATTTTCCTGCCAAAGGCCATTTGGATATTTATATCATTAGTGAGTCGTACAAAATTATCAACTTAAAAATTAACCTATTATATTTGATCAAAAATTTAATTAATTTACCTCTAATCACTAGGAGTTGAGACTTTTAAACTGACAAAACAATTTCAACTTTTTCTTTTTAAATGAAGATCATAATTTTTTTTAATCAAAAATAAACATTTTTCAATTCATCTTGTGACTATTCATTGTACATATTCTCAACATTTCTTATGTTCTGGGCAGAATAATCTTGCAGCAGCTAGGATACAGTTTTTTATAAACTCCTCTTCAGAAAATGGTTTGGATTTTTTTTAAAAATATATATATAACTTGCTTTCACAGAAATTTCTGACTTGTTTCTATTTTTTATAAAACATTTTAATATTGTTTTCTTATCTTAAAATTTTGTTGTAATTAGAATGTTTTGATAAATAATGCAAAAGAATATTGTGTTCTTTATTAACTAACTTTCCAGATATATCAGGCACATCGATTTACTATTTCTATAAAAAAAATACATTAGTCCATTTCTTTTGAAATGAGTGATTTTCTGCGTCGATTTTTCTTAGCTTATTCGGTATATTCATCTTCAAAAATCATTATAAAAACAAAGTGTCCTCCATGTCATAGATTAAATTCATAGTCAGATAGATCACACAATATAATTTGTGGAATATTGTACCTATAACAGAATGAACTAGAACTATTATAAAGGTTGGAGAGAGAAAAAAGATATAGTTGAGAAAAAAAATGCTTTTTTTTAACTAACTCTTAAGTCAATATTTACACTACATGCGTGTTTAAGTAGAAGTTTATACACGCGCATTTTATATACAGTTTGAAAATGTCCAAGAACTGGAGTGAGAACTGTGGAGGACTGATTTTCATCCATGGCTAGAGATTTCCCACCCTTTTCCAAATAATAAAATTGTATTTTTTTAAATACAATATTGTATATATTTTATAAATACATGTATACTTTATATCTTTAAAAATGTTTAAAAATAGTGATAAAATGAGGTCTGCTTCTATTGTAAACAAATTATATAACAAACATATTTTCCCAATAAATTAAAATTTATACAATGAAAACTAATATTTCATGAAGATATTTTTGACAAGCTTGTATGGTATGTTACCAATTTAATTTGCTTAATCGGATTATTTGTATCTTTAGTGGTGAAAATATAGTGTATTTTTTTTTTTATTATTTTACTATGTACTTATAATAATGTAGCTATAATCCTGAAACATTAGTTACAATCCCTTCAATGTTATACTTATGTCACTGGCAATGTACTCAAGTTAGTTTGCTCTTCATGGATCTGATACATTCCTTACTTAAATTAATAGTCTTCATGTAAATTTCACGGATTTTAATTGTTTAACAGTTTGTATTAATTTTATCTATTGTGTTTAGAATGATAACAGAAAATAGTAATCAGGAGAAAATAATTTCTATGTTGTGTAGTATGAGTTGACTTATCCCCCAGTTATTTTGTTGTTTACAAAGATATTGACAAAAAGCAAGCATAATTTTATTTATTTATTTATTTTTTATATTAAATTATTAAGTATTTATTTTTTAATAAGTATACTTGTTTAATTTTTTTATAAATTTATTTGATTTTTAGGAGTATCTTAGCTATAATGAAAACTTATGTGATCTCAAACAATATAATTAGTATCAATAACATTACCACTGGTTTTTTTTTATATTATGTTTTTTTTTCTTAAATATATTATTTAAAACTGAAGACAGGCATAAATTCTTTTATTATAAACTTGATTTTATTTCTAATAATATTTTTGTTATCTGCATTTGTTTTTCATATTTTTTTCTAAAAAAAAAAAAAATGGTGTGTGTGTGTTTTCCTGAAGGTTTGTAATATGCTATTTTAGTTGTATTTATATATTGTACTATTTTCATCATATAATATTAAGTATTGAATGTTTTTTAAAAAAAATAATTTTATTTAAATTTTCAAATTACATTCAACTGTTAGTAAATAGCACACAGATTATTTTATGCACATTTTGAGAGGTATTATTTCCATCACTTCTTCAGGTGTTGCTGTTATTACCAATAACAGTACTAGCTTGGGAATCAAATGTGGACCCTTAGATTCTTGAATATTGAATTTTAAGGTAATGCTTTAACCAATTCAGATATCCTGCCAAAAGTCTGTAGAAATTCCATATATTTATCTATGATGTTCCACCTGATTTCTCTACTTTTTCTTAAGAGCAAACTTGATTAGTGGTTTCCATACATTATGTATAGCCACACTAGGTTGACTTATGGAATTGTTTGCCATTGTCATGTAAGCAGCTTCTTTCAATTTTCTTCTTCGTACCTTTTCTTCTCTATCCATCATTTTTCTGCTCCCATAGACATATGAGTTTTCTCTTTCTTATCATCAGTTTGTGTTCTTGCAATCGCTTTTCAATGGGATGACTGGTCTCATCAATATACATTCTTCCATATTCATATGGTATCTCATAAATACAGTTTTTTCTTCTTAGCATTTCAAGTTTAGGCTTTGTAGATGTTAGAATTCCTTGTAGTGTGGTAGGGCTCTAGAAAGCCATTCTGATGTTATACTAATTGCAGATTTTCCTTAATTTGTCTGCTATTTTTTGGTATAAATGGATATATTACAGTGCAGCTAACTGTTTTTTTCTTTTGACGGTTCGTTTTGTTAACTTTTTAAGATATTCTTAAGAACAGCTGATGGATAATCATTTTTTCATATAAGAGTTTGTTCTGTATGGAACTTATCTTTTTTTTTTTCAAATCATTGGTTTCTGAACAATGTTTTGTGTTTCTGGTGGGATTAGATGTATATGCTAAATATTTTCCTGTATGTGTGGGTTTTCTGTAAATTGTATATAATTTTTCCATGAGGAAGTTTTGTCATATAATTTTTCCATGAGGGAGTTTTGTCACAAAAACCTCTAAGAATGCCAATTTTTGTTCCTATTCTGACTCTATTATGAATTTAATTGAAGGATATATGTTGATGAGTTTCCAGAAAGTTTGTAGTAGTGCTCCATCATGTAGCCATACAAAAAATGTATCAACATAGTGAAGGCAAACTTTAGGTAGATATGGGTAGTCTTTATGGCTATGGTTTCAAGTTCTTCCATGTAAATATTGCTAATCATGGGTGACAATGATGAGCCCATAGCCATTCCTTGATTTTGTTGAACAAATTCTATGTTGTATTGAAAGTATGTTGTTGTTATGCAGAATGTTAATAGTTACATTATACTATTAATAGGAAGAATTGTTCTGGTTAGTAAGCTATTATCACCATTTAATCTTTTTCTTACAATAGACAATGCTTCTTCACATGGTACATTTGTAAAAAACTGTCCACATCAAAGCTTACTAGTGAAACAATAACTTTCCAACCTCTATCGTTTCACCATCAAACCTAAGACACACTCATCTGTGCTAAGTTCGAACCTATTTAAATGTTAATAAATTTAAAATTCGCTCATGTCTGTATAAACAGTATTATATATTTGCGTGCGAACCAACGCTATAATTAGATAGGATTAGTAAAATTATAGCATACTAAACTGATTTAATAATTCTAAAAATGTTCGTTATATTATTTAAGTTAAGAGTAAATTATTCATTTTGTTGTTTAATATTGAAATTTCGTATGTGGATATATAATCTGTGCTATATAGAAGAAAGACACGATTTTAAAATATCTAAAAGCCGTTATCTAAAAATACTATTAAATGTTTCTTTAAAAATTGTTAAAAGATTTCTTGTTTTAAATATATTTCAGGAAAAAGTTTCTCGAAAATATATTTAAAAGCTATATCAATATGTTTGTAAGTTATTTTAAAAAAATATGTTAAATATGTTTTCGTTTTTAAAAAAATGTTAAAAGGTTGTTTTTAATGTAAGATTAAAAATAAAAGCTGGTCAAGTAATTAAAAAGATTTCTGGTTGTAAACAAGTGTCATTAACGACCACACCTGGAATTCGTAAAAAGTAAAACTAGTTCAAAATTTACTAATTAAAATCTCCTTAGATAAGATTAAGTTATTTTAAAATCTAAATTGGACAATTGTTTGCAACGAAAAATCTTAATTATAATAATAGCTTATGGAATGTTTCTAACATAAGTTATCTAAGATCTGGATTATAAATTGAAAAATATTTAATTAAATTCCTGAAGTTTAGTGAGTCTAGAGGCGATAGATTCCGATAAGGAAAAGATATAAATACTCTGTATTTTTTTAACAAGAAGATAGACAGCCATATTTTTAGAGAGAATTGCAGCCATCCTTCACAATTATTAATGTATAATATGTCCGGCTAAAAGCAGGCATTTTGTTGCTGTTACTCCACGGGAGAATGGGGTTTCGAAATGCCTAAACCACCATCATGCCGATAGAAGAGACAAGCCTAACATAATGGGAAAGATGATGCCACCACCCGCCCAGTCAAACTCACCAAACATACAGCCAAGAACTTGCAGTCCAGATAAATAATACCGGTACCATTTTATTTTTCAAACCGCAGAGCTCTGTGTAATTCTTTGTGTAAATATATCTATATAAGTTAGCTAACTCTTTTTTTAAATAATTATAAAACTAATATGTAATCAAAACTTAAAATCCATTTAATATTTTAAATATGTCAATTGCTATCAAAATTTAATGTTGTTAAAGTTTAAATAATCTGACTTATTTATATTTTCCATTCACTTCAAAGTAAATTATTTAGTTTAAAGTTATATCACTGCGGTTGTGTCTATATTTCTTTGCTTATTTTAAATGCTTATTATATTTTTTATGCCAATATTTCGAAACAGTGGGCACTTAATTTCATCTTTTTAAGAAGATATTATTTGAAAATCTTCGTGTAATTTGTTTATAGCATCAACTTTCTGCGCTATTTCGAAATCCTATATTTTTTATTATTTAAATAATTTAATATGTGAAATGTGGCTCTTTTTAATCAACCAATTAAAAACTTAACCTTATAGTTTTATTTAGAATTAAATTTAGCCTTGATCGTATTTATCAGTATATTTGACATTTAAATTCTTAAGTCCATAGAAATATACTTTCCCTCCTTAAATATTTATTATCTATAAGTAACTTAATAGATCGAGCATGTCAAAGTACAGATGTATTAATATTCCCTTTAGTAGCATAGACATTTATTATCAAGCTACACAAGAGTTGGTCCCAATTTGATAGAGCTAATATGCTATTAACTCGTATTTCATAGTATGAAATATACTATTCTTTGCTTGGCGGATGTGATATATTATTTTATAAAAATATTCTCGTTTTGCTGCTATACGTAATATACGTATCTCAAGATGGAGCCACGGCATTGCCAGCACATCTTCTCTTATAGGGTAGAGCAGTAGCGAAGCCTGAGCCAAGGCCAGGTTAGCACGTAAGTCCCCCGCCATTCCTGAACACAATGTTCCTTTTTTACGCAGCATTGCGATCGGTTACAGGGTACCGGCGTTTGTCGCAAGAACCCTGAAGTTATTTCATCCATCTGCAGAGCAACTTTTCCTATTATTGTTTTACCTGTGCCATAGCGCATTGGTAAAATCTTATTCAGCCAACTCTCCCACCTTAACATAACGCTTTCAGCATTCTGAAATTTTTTCTCAAAAGCCATGTTCGATCGATCATTACTTGAGCTGGTTTATGCACTCGTTATTAAGTCATATTGTATATTTTAGTAAATGAATTCATGATCAAAGTTCAATATAATTATTTATATACCAGCCACAAATGTAATAGGATTTGGCTTAACTAGATTTATAGACATAACGTAGTGATTGAATATGTATTAATTGTAAAGCAACTCATAATATGGGCATATGTTAAACACATTTATGAAAATTTAATGAAATTATTTATATAAAGCTATTTTGAATTGTATATAAAAAGAGAATATGTTCTCTTATCCACCCAATGTTTGCGTACATTCGACGCTGAAATGTGTAAAACTTATCAATTTCATGCCAATTGTAAATAAATATATAATTAATCTAATGTATTTCGTTCTCTGTCTCGTTATTGGTCTAATTCAATCCAATTCTAATTATTATTTATAGTCTATATATGTGAAAACTATGCATTAAGTTAAATTAGATTAGTGATATATTTTAGTCAATTAAGAACCTCTCTTTTAATTATCAGTCTTATTGCATCTCCGTGACCTATGTCGGCCGTGTGGAAAGAGGTATACTACGTGTAATTTCAAGGTGGTCATTCGTAGGGTCTTGAGTCTTGGAATCCTGGCTCACGAGTTGAAGAGTGTCGGACTTGGGATGTCACAGTCCTAGTCTGGTCAGCTTCGGTCTCTTTTGCTGGATTCTGAATTCTGTTATGCGAATGTACAAACTTGACTGTTACATAGTAATTTTTTTCCCCGGATTTGGACACCCATCGTGTGGCTATTCAAATTTTCCATACCCTGCAATGCCCTGTATAACATTTGTATGAGTGTATAATGTTTTTTCTTTCTTCTGTTTTAAATTAATGAATAATATATATGTAGAATTTTTTTCCCCGGGTTTGTATGCCCAAAATCGTGGGGACTGTAACTTATTTTCACCCCTGAGGAGATTATTGAGTATATAGATAAAAATTCTGTTGTTCAAAATTAAAAATTCTGAGTAAAATTTTTTTTGCCAAAATAATGTATATGTATAGATTTTTTTTTCCTGAGTTTGAACGTCAATTAATTCCATACTCGTAGTAGATTATTATTTCATTATATAAAAATTATTTATATAGATGCATAGTAGAATTTTTAAGGGGATTTATAAAATATTTTGTGTAAACTTTCTTGCTCGCTGTGACTGGCGCTCGAGGATGATTTGAATAAATGTCAAATCGTTCTCACATAAATTTTGTCATCAGGAGTAAAGAGAGAAAAGGGGGGTCTATTATTTGTGTTATGTTTTATGAATTGGATTGAACGAGAAAGAGAAGGAAATAAATGTAAGGTCAAATCAAATCTTAAAGGTTCAAAACTAGCACAGACGTGTAAATTAAATTATAACCATGAACCGTGGAAAATTTAAAAAAGAAAAACAGCTGCAAGAGGCCAAGGGTGAGTTGCATTTTATAATTTTTTTGTTATATATATATTAAATTTATTTCACTGTTAGTTAAATGTTGGGTGGGCATCAAGCGAATGTATAGCGAGAAGTTAGGTGTATTAATAGAGTTAGGCATAGGTGTTGGGATGAGTAGGAGACAGATTGCTTTCTTTGTGGAGTGCAGCAATTAGCCGAGTTAGTAAAGCAAACAAAAACCAAGAAACTTTAGTAAAAACGAATTGAGCCAGTAAAAAGAGAAAAAAAATTTTTGTTAATATATTAAAATGGATAATAGTATGGAAGAAGAAAGGGAAGTAGTGAGCGAAGGGGAAGAAGGGAAAACAGGAAAAGAAGGAATGTGTAGGGGTATTATATTAAGATCGGGAAAAGAAATTATGGAAGAGAGTAGCAGCACAGAGGGAGACATGGAAGGTGAAGCGAGTATGAGCCAGATTAGGGACAAGGCATCTATACAACAAAGCGTGGCCATGTCAGAAAAGTCAGACAACATGGTAACTGAACAGAGACCCACAGAAGAAATAAAAAAAGAATGCTGGAATATTAATTCAATGATGGAATCACTATTGGAAACAAATTAAAATGGAAATAGCAACAAGCAGACAGGATGCAGAAGAGAGGGATAGGAAAAGCAGACACGATGCAGAAGAGAGAGATCATAGAAATAATCTCGAAATGGAATGACGTTTTGAAGCTTTGGGCAGGCGATTTGAGGAAGGAACAGCACAGATTAGAAAATTTTAAAAAAAATTTGTAAAAGGCTGGAAGGAAGTATCTTTTTTCCCCACAAAAATTTGAAAAAAATACGGTTTTATTTCACAGAAATGCTGGACACAACCAGGACAGAAAATAAAAATGAAATGGTGAAAATCCAAGAGGAAATCAAGGCCATGGGGGAGCAGGTTAAGCATCAAGAAAGGGATATAGGGGAGAAGTTCAATAAAATGGAGACAGATCTTAGCATAAAGTTTCAGGAATATGAAGACACACATAGTGAGATCTCGGAAAAAATATATGAATTAAAAAAAGGCCTGGCTCATAGAAGTCAAGCAGCAGCCGAGGAAGAGAACACTATAGCAGAATGTATTCAAGAATTAAGAAAAGACCTCGCTGAAATGAAGGGAGCAAAGAAAGAAAGCATAGAGAACAGTTTAGCCATTAGTCATTTAGCCGAGAACCTGTGCAAAAGAAAAATAGTATCAGTGGGGGACTCTAAAGAGATTCTTAGAGAGGAAAGCAACGTCAACACAGAAAGCGTCATAAACAAAGGAAATAATCAGATAGTAACCCCAGATAGGAATGAGTTAGATGCAGAGACAATTAGACTGGGCATTCCATCAATAGGTAGCCACATAAGTTTAGCAAAATTTATTCAAGTAAAATCTTTCAAAGGAGAAGTGGGAGAAAACCCAAAGGCCCATTTAGAAAGTTTAAGGGAACTTTTCAGGTTTCAGAAAATCCCAGTGGCTGATCAGATAGCTTTATCTATACACTATTTATATGGGTACGCCAAATCATGGTGGGACTGTTGTAATGAGAAGCCGCAAAATTTTGAGCAATATACGGATGCCATGCACAAAACATTTTGGAGTGAGGAGCGGCAGGAGGGTATCTACCATAGTATACTCAGGGAAACCTATGGATCAGTAGTAAAGGAGACCCATACTCATTTTTTTCTGAGGCAGATAGCTTCCCTCAGATCCTTGACGGCCCCCCATTCACAGAGACACAGATGATCAGAATTATCCAGCAAAACATGCCTAATCGAATACAACAACTGATGATGGGATGTCGGATTAGGACAATAGAAGACATGGCAGGCTTTCTAACAATGACTGACGTCACACCAGGACCTAAAGAACCACCAGAGAAGATGCGGCGAATCGATCCTCCAAGATGTCAAACGATGATGACTAGTAGGTTGCCTAGATGGGAATCCCGAAATCAAACGAGAGTAAAAGAACCCTATAGACCCAGACATCGTTAAACCACAGGGGACCCTGTTAGTCAGTTCCTCCTACCGGAGTCCAGTGGATAAAGAAGGGAACGTAGCGATGGCAGATTCTATCACATCTGTAGGCCAGAAGTTCCACTTAAACCATGTCCTATAGTGCGAGTAAGAGCAGGCGTAATGGAAAGTATGTGCATTGTTGGATACAGGTAGCCAGGTGTCGTTCGTGTCAAAAGAATGGCTGACTGAGGTGCAAAAACAGATGCCTGATATACCGACATTGCCGATGAAAGCATTGGCCATAATCCTAGCAGATGGCCGAAAGACAACAAATATGGTCGGAGTTGGAGTGGGGTCAAACTACTCTAGGCCACACATTTTTAGTCACAGCTAAGTTAATATATTGTTTGGTAGTAGGGAATGATTTTTTGAGTCAGCACAGATGCCGGATTGATTTGGGAAATAATATGTTTTGTATATACCAAGAGCAAATTGCGTTGGTACTTGCAGGGAATACAGAAGAAGGACCAGGCATGGGGAGAATCACTTGCTATTTCGAAGGAGACCATCAAAAATGAAAAAAATGTCAAGTGGTGGAGGAGAGTCAACCCCCAGACGTTTTGCACGTTGAAATCCAAGTGGAAAACGCTACAATGGAATTGGGACCAGAAATAAGAGAATTTTATGCCATGCACAACGACCCAGATGGTCGAGATTCTAAGTTAAATGAAAATGAGGTCGAACTAAGCCACGAAATACCTTAAGAAGGAAGTGAGTTTGCATGGAGTCTAGAAATGCACCCGGCACGACCGCCTCTGAGATGGGAAAATGAGTATGAGGGATATGGATGGACATCAGATGAAGAGGATGACATTATATTCGGGTGCTGTTTTAAGTCAGATAAAGAGGAGTTACTTAATGTACCACCAGATCCTATTTAAATAATATATATATATTTGTTACGATCTACCCTCCCTTATCATTATATAGTTTATAAATTATCATTATTATATATATAAAAACAACTAACATCCCCATTGCATATTAATTGACTTATATCCAGTAGGATATAAAAGTTTGCTTAATGTAAATATTTGACAATATTCTATTTGGTGTGGTTTGCTTTTAAACTTTTAATTTAGTCGTATATTTTTTTGTAGTAGTGAATTTGTTTAATATGTATGAAGTTCCTCGGTATAGAATGTAGCAGGCAATTGGGTTTATATGTTTTTCATCTTTTAAATTTTTAAAGAATAAATCTTCTGTTAGTATTTTCTAAATAATCCATTTATATATATATGTATGGTAGTTCTGCTTTGAGACAGATAAGTAATTATAATACAATACTTAAGACTAAGTAAGAAAACAATAATTAATAGTTAACTGCAAAGATAGTAGTCTACCATTGCTTTCCACTCTAAGCAATTTATTTTACATTTCGATTTTTAGAACTGCATTATGCATGAATGACCAAAATTTTAAATAAAAATTATATACATAACTTTTACAATATATATACAATATTAATTTTCTTAATATTAATTCTTTTAATATAATCTTACTTTTATATATCTAACTCTCCCCTCCCCCCTTTAGTAACAATTTATAAATACACTGCTTTACATTCTTATAAAGTTTATCTAAAAAATAAACTTAATTATTTTAATAAGTTTGGTGGTTTATCCACTATCTTACATAGTTATTTTTAACATTATATCTAGTAGAAATTAAAGAATGAAAAAATGTAGAAAATCAGAACAATTTTATTTATAAACTCAAAATGATAAAATGTTTTCCTGACATGACTTAGATTAAGGAAGGAACTATGAAAACAGTAAATTTGGGGTCAGATAAAAACTGTTTTAAAATCCATATGTTGCAATTTATCTAACCAAGATATCTCATAACATTAGAATCCTAATAATAAACAACTACTAAAATAATTCAAATAAAAATAAAACAGACATTTTAGAATGTTTGATGATTTTCTACAGGTCATAAATTCAACTTATAAATCTATTTAAAAAAGAAAATAAATAAGCAAGAAAAAAAACAAGCCTCATTTATAAAATTTCATAGACAAATAAATCAACTATGAAAACAAATGGGTATTAAACTACAAAAGTATTTACTAGTCCTCCAGGAAGGCAGACAAAAGTAAAGATCTTGAGAAGAGAAATTCCAAACTCTCTTGAGTAATGCCTCTGAAATAAATCAGCTACTTGAAATCAAAATGAGTAGTGATGTAAAAAAAAAAAACTGTAACAAAAAAATAAAATATGCACCCACATGCATAAAATCTGAGAAATAAATATTAAATTGAATTAATATAGATATAAAAAAGTTATACAAATAAATGCTTTGTATATATTTTTTAAATGTTCTATATACAGAATCACACAAACTCTTGAGGAATGCCTTTGAAATAAATTAACAAACTTGAAATCAAAATAAAACGTACTGATGTAATCCCCCCCCCCCACCAACAATAACAATAAAACATAAAAATACACACTTCCATACATAAAATCTAGATATATTAACTAAATTGAATAATTAAACAAAAAAATTATATAATGTACTGTTAAATAAATGCTTTATATATATATTTGGCAAAACATCATGATGTAATGATAACCCATCCATTAGCCATGCTAGATAAAACTTTTTTTTTTTTCCACATTTCAAACAAGCTTAGAGTTTTTCTTCCAGATAGCTAATCCATTTAGTGATCTAATATTGGTTAGCAAATGGATGTCTAACTATTCTCAACTAAAGAATAAAACAATGATAGAAAAAATCTCAATTCTTTATGATCTGGCAATTACAAGCCAGAGAAGTGCCTATTCCTCTAGAGAGATCTTTATTCATTGGAAGATATAATCAACCTAAGCAAATATTTTGATACTGTCATAATGAAAAATATTTATTTATTTTACAGTAGCTAAACTATCTTCTTAACTATGAAAAAATTATTCACAATTCTAGCAATACTTTTTCTGGTCATTAGCTCCTAGTCAGATGTCACAGTGATATTGTAATTTCAATGTAGATATTCATGGAAGAAATAAATAGCAAAAAATTTTGAATCATTTAAATATAAATAGCTGGTAAATTTTAAGCAGAAAATTAATGATTTTAATAATAAAGAACAAACTACCACTTCCATCCTGTAAACATTAATTTTAATATACTTTATAAAAGAATTCATAAATAAATCACATATAATTAAAACTACATGAATTGTTTATCGATTTTAAAAAAAAAATATCCTGAACTTATTTCAACAATGTCCCTAATATTATATATGAACAGCAAAACAAAATAAAAAAACAGAGTAGGTATAAAGATATGTTTATATGTATGTACGTGTGCATATATATACACAAAGACATCCGTGTACTTAAAAGATTGCATTATATCAAGGAAAGTAATTTTTTGCACCTCTCTATAAGTTCAATAAATTACCAACATGACATCTATATCATTAATCCAAGGACAGATTCACAAATCACTTTCTCCAAATATCCCTATTTTTGCTTATATTCCTCAGATTTTCAAAACTATTCTCTTTTCATAATTATTGTATTTCTTTCTGTTTTCTTATGAAATCATTTTTGATGTACTATAAATTAAACTCCATAATTATACTATAACAATTTTGCATATTAATATAAAAAGCTTTTTACCTTAAGCAAAAATTTCAAAATATTTATTAATAACAAAATTCTTAAATGCATTATAGCACAGAGTACCCTCTTCATAAAAACAAATGTTAGAATAAGTCTAATACAGCGTTTCCCAACCTTTTTTGGCTCGCATACCACTTGGTAGTACATCACGTTAAATTGTACCACTTCGTAAAAATGATTGTATTTCGTGAATTTTGTTATTGCAAGTGTGTTATTTTATTTGCATTATAAATATTATAGGGTGACCATGTATGTATTCACATCTCATAATGAGACAAATTACATTGAAACATGCCTAAACGTTATACCAGATTATAAACTCACTGTAACATATTTATATGTATGTGTTTGTTCAAAGTTTCATATTTTTTCCAAAATAATTTATTAAAGATAACATTATTACATTAAAGGTTATTTGGTACATATTTTATTCAAAGTGTTTTCTCATTCCTTCATTTGGTTTTCCTAAATTTGAGTCTTTTTCTCTTTTTTGGAGCATCTTGCTATTGGTTGGGCCATGGAGAAAATAAATCCAGCATGTCCCAAGTCATGGTAAAAATAACCTCAGGGGTTATCAGGCTATCAATTGTTCTTGTTTTCTTTATATTGTTCAGCATGAAGTTAATAGAATTAAAATTTTGATGATTAAATACTAGCTTACATCTAGTAATCTACAATAGATGATCAAGAATTAATGAGAGTCTAATTTCTGGGTATGATCCTTTTCTGATACATTCTTTCAAATTAAATAATTTAGATTGATTTGCCTTGATCCGACTCATTATTTATCTACTATTTTGTCATATTTCGTTTACTAATAAATGGTTTTAATAAAAACACAAAATTATAAAAAACCATTTAGTATATTTTCTTATCATAATCAAATATTTTTATAAAATAAATTTAATGAGATCTTTGTGCTTGTTTCGAACAACATCATTTTTTTGAAATTTGGTTCAAAAGATACGAGGTATACCCTTAAGTCTACAGCTGCGTTCAATCTGTTTCGATACTTATTTTTTTTAAAAATATATGAAGAAAAAGCTCTTCCTATTAATTCCATACTAGTAAACGGTAATAATAATTTAAGAACTTTCTCAGAAAGTTGTTCATATTCTTTAATGTTTAACCAAAAATGAATTAGATTGTGTTGTTTGAATTCTACTTGTAAAGTTCTGTCACGTGATAAAATTAAATTTTCTTTATCCTTTATTGATAATGATGTAGCTTTTTCTAAATTTTCTGCATAGAAGGGGTTTGAAATCCAATTATTATTTGTGTTTTCGGGTTTTAGAAAATGTTCCATGAAAGACAATTTTAATCCTGTTAAATGTGCTATTATATTTTCTCGTATATCTTGAGACAGACTAACCTTATTTTCAAACAAAAAAATATGTAGAGTTTTGAATACTTCCAGTTGATTGTTTTCGATACTTATATATATTACTGTTTCCAAAAATCTAATTTCTTAATCATACTTTCAATTTTATTATTAACATTAAAGATCGTTATCGACTGTCCATATTGAAACTGTAAGATCGTTATCGACTGTCCATATTGAAACTGTAAGATTTGTATTCAAATCTTAGTTTCACCTTACTTCTGTCATCATTCTACCTCTCGCCCCTTTTTGTATGGGTTTACATGGATTCTGACCTTGAATATCGGATTAATGCATAATAATATACAATATCTGTAAAGTGTTTAAATAAATAATTAAATGTTATATATGCGCACATACTCCGATAAGCTTATTTTAAAATAACGCATTGCAAGGTATTATTAAATTGCCGTGCGTAAGTTGTATAAATTTAAATAATCCTATTAATTATTCTGATAGGTTTAAATAATATTTCAAATTATATAAAAAAAAAATCAATAATTATATTTTAAAACGTAAACATATTATTTAGGTCAGGTCCAGGTAATACTTAAATTATAAAAAAAATATATAATTCTCAATTTTTAGTTTGACATTTTTTAAAATAATGTAGAACAATGCAGCAATAATTTATTTATATTCAGAATTTAAATCACCAACTGTTTAATAGCTTTTTATTTTTAGAAATCTTTTTTGTTTTACTTTAGTACTGATACAATTTTTTAATAATACAAAATTTTATGAAAATTATTCTTCACGTATAAATCATGATAAACAGAGCAGCCAAAAATTCAAAAAATAATAATCACAATGAACAATTTGCCAAGCGCTTTCGGTATATTTATACCAGAATCATGGCGACAATATGTCACCATGATTTTGGTATACTGTACCGAAAGCACTTCAAATTGTTCGTTGTGATTATGTTGCCATGATTCTGGTATACTGTACCGAAAGCGCTTGGCAAATTGTTCGTTGTGATTAATATTTTTTTAATTTTTGGATGCTCTGTTTATCACGATTTATTCGTGAGAAGAATAATATGAAAAGAATTTCAAAAACAAAAACTAGTAAAGCTGAAGAAATTGCAAAAAACTAAATGAAAATAGTATTTCATTACAAAACATAATAACAATGTCCGAACTCACTTGTTATAAATTTTACTTACTTTAATTTTGATTTTTTAATTTATTTTAAACATCAACATTAATCAGCTTCCAAATTTTAATTCTGTGTAAATTACTACACGATACACACGTAAAAAAAAATTATGTAGAACATTTTTACTGCTAGAGATAAAATAAAAGTTCAAAATAAATTTTAGATCTGTGCCATTTTTATTGCTTTTTCATTTGGAAATCTTTTTTTTTAATGGAAAATATTAATCTGCTTTCAAATTCTACTTTTATAATACAGAGTTAAAATTATTACAGTATATATATTTATTTTAAATTTTACTACTAAAGACAAATGTAAAAAAAAAAATTAAATCATTTTTATCAGTTTTTAATTTTGGAAACTTTTTCTTAAATAAAAATTTTGTTTTTAACCTCGAATATTTGAGTATTTGGATTCTAGTTTTATAATACATAGCTTAGATTTCCACTATTTTATAAGGACTTTTTGATTGATTTAAATCATTATAGTATATGCACCTAGAATAATTTTAAACAAAAATAAGCATAGCATTTTACTGCTAGTTTTTAAATTATATTTTTTTGACATCAATATTAATCCATTTTCAAATTCTGTTTTTATGGCTTATGAGAACAATTACTAATAATATAAGAAAAATTAATAACAATATACACATCTAGCAGATAATTTTTAACAATTTTTATCATTAGAAGTAGATAAGCGAACAAAATTGACAATACTTAATATTTGTTCTGTGAATTTGTATTTGTTGTATAAATCATAACTTAATGGGAAAAACCATCTGTTCTATTAGTTATATACTCTAAAAGTCTTTGTTGTAGGTCTCATTTACTTTTTCTCATGTCAATTAATTCAAATTTATGTTTTTATTCTATATTTATTTGTATACATAAAAAAAAAACATGCTTTTCTTTCTAATTGACTAAGAAATTAAAGTATTTAAAAGAAAAAGAAGTAAATTCCTGCAAGAATTGAAAAATATTATTAGAAAATCAATTTTCAAAATCTATATAAGTTAAAACAGCCTATTATTTAGCTAGTGTCAATAGTTGAGTTGTAAATTAGAATACAAGTTATATAATTGTAAGAGAGATACAAAAAGAAATAATGATCAGATAACTTCACTCTGTTGGCTGAAAATAGTGCAAAATGAGCTGATAAAATTACTTTTGGATCAACTATTTGCCTGCCTCTAAATTCTAAACTGTCATAGATATCACTTGAATATTTAATCAATGGATATAATTAGACATCTAAGAAACTAAAATCATGTAAAGAAATTTATGAAAATCTATTAAGCTATAAGTAAATAATTATCTATTGAATCCAACTACAGAAATCTTTTGGAAATTTTAATATTTCATTTGTAAATTGTTATTAAATTTAACCATGAAACAAGAATGTTTTCTTAATCAATACAAACTTAAAGGAATCATAAAGCAGAAAAGTCAAATCACTTGTTTAAAGAACTCAGACTTCACACCGCTTAATATAAATTTGCTTAATATCAAGATTATCAATAGGAAAAACTACCAATGTTAATAAAATCCTGCAGGTATTATATTTTAGTAAAATATGATTCATTATTATATATTTTGATATGATCTATTTAAAGCTAGATATCAATTATTTAAAGTACACATAATTAAAAATTTATATACTTTTATTTATTCATTTACATTATATACAATATTGATTTGTCATATGTATTTCTTTGGACTATTGCTCTAAACATTAATCTGCCATTGGAAAATAATAATTAAACTTTCCGGATATTTAAAATTATTAACTAAAATTTGAAAGATATGTCTGCATTTATAGCATTAAGTCTTATATTTAAAATGTAAATAGCAAACTCATATATATATATATTATTTTATTACAAAGAAATCAAGGCATATGTCACATGACCTAATTTAACTAGCTTGTATTACAAATGTTATATATAGAGCTCGCAAAGCTTGGTAAGAGCTTATTTGCGAGCTCTATATATAATATTATTTTATTTATTAAATCTATTACTTTGTTCAATTTTGAATTTTTCTTGCTCCATACTTTTAATTGAAAATACTATATTGTTTTTTTTAACGCATTTGATAAAGATCAATTTTCCCAATAACATGATAATATATGAAGGGGGGGGGGGTAACTAAAATTTTGAAATAATTTTTTTTTTAGATGTTATAAATTGAATCCCTTTCAAAGTATAGCTCATTTAAAGTAATGTACTGGACTGCATATGTTTATAACTTTTTGAAGTAGTTTGAAAACTCTTGCAAAGTAATGCCTTTTAACACCTGGGTGGAGTTTTTATTTTTTGAGGCATTTTTTTCATTCAAGAAAAAAAAAGTTGCATAGCATAATATTGAGCAAATATGTCTGATAAATAAGCTAGGTCATGCTGAATTGAATTAAAAATTGTTTCATACTCAATATGTCTGATAAATAAGCTGGGTCATGCCGAATTGAATTAAAAATTGTTTCATACTCAATATGTCTGATAAATAAACTGGGTCATGCTGAATTGAATTGAAAATTGTTTCATACTCAATATGTCTGATAAATAAGCTGGGTCATGCTGACTTGAATTAAAAACTGTTCATACTCAAGGTTTTGTGCATTGACATATTTTCATGATGAAGCTTGTACTGATCACTTTGTCACAAAATGGTGACATTTACGGTTTATCGTATCACACAAACTTTCAGAACATGTAGGTTTTAAATGCCTGGTCATTATGGATAAATTCTGAGTGATCAATGCCATTTCTATCCCCCCCCAAAAAAAAGAACAAAATTAGCATTAAATCACTTGTAAACTTGTGTTTTCCCCAGAGCAGTTTGGTTTTAATCTGTTTCAGGCATTACATTTATTTTCCTGGCCATTTTTCCCTGGCCATTTTTCCCTAAAAGAAAACAGAATTTCATGATGTTCCAACATTTCACCTTACAAAAATCAACAAATACACAAAATGCATTTTAGAAAAAAATGTGCTATATGTTATCATAATTTCACATAGTAATGTTATTTGCCAGATTGATGCAGGATCCCCGCGAGAGGTATCTAGTAGCAGAAACATGTACTACAATAGGCGTGCCTACCAGAGAAAATTTCTGATTATTTTTTAGCCCCTCCCCCTCATATAAAAAAATTATGTAAAAATATTAAATTCTTCATAAAAACATTATATCATAATAATAATAAAAAGCTAAGAAAATATAATAATTATCATAAAATAAAATTTTAAAAAAGATTTAAATATTTTTAAAGTTATTAATTTTAAATTTATTCATAAATTGTACTTTTTGATATATTAGTTTTAAAATTAGAACAATTTAATATTATAAAATTATTCTACATAAAATTATAAAATAGAATAAGATTCTTAATGCACTTAGCAGAATCCAAGACCTGATAAAAAAACATCCATTTAGGATTTCCTAACAAAATAAATATTAATTATATAATAATTTGTCTTCAAATATTTATTTAATAATACTAGTGATAATGATGGAAAACGAATTCAATATTAGAAAGAGAAAGGCTTTAAACTTTTTTCACATGCACTTTAAACATTTGTATAATACGCAAACAACAGTAGTTTTTGACTATACAGAAAACTCTCTCAAACCTCAACACAAGATAGTTACTTTACAAAGATAAGAACAGCTGACTTATCTTTAACCTAAATTCTTACTTATACAGGCCAATCTGAAACATCATGATTTAAGAGCATGAAGATAATACTCTCTTCACATTTATATCTACTATTTCATTTCACAAATTAACTACATCATGTGGGAAAAGGCTAAAGCCTTTCTTTTTCTAATTACGTACTGCCTGAGCATTGTGTGCTCGATAAATAGTTAGAACGTTTAATACAATATTAAATTTAGTTAATTTATACGTGTGTACATATAGATATATTACATACTATATATTATCATTTGGTCAATTTCATTTACAAATTAATATTAAAAAAATATTATAATTAATATTGTGATGATAAGATCAATTTTCTTTTATAATTAAAAATGTTTTTGCATTAACATATAAAAACATTTAATTATAAAATATTAAATACCTGAAAACATCTATCAATTTATTCTAAAAATCTCATGAAATTCTTCATGCTTTTTTTAATTCTATTTTTTTAAAAAAAAAAAAAAACAATTTTTACAAAAAAATTTAAAAAACAAACCGTAAGTCAGGGGTCCCCAACCCTATGCCCGCGCGCACCATTTTACGTGTGCCCGCCGCTATCCGAACACGATAAAAAATTATTTATCTAATACAAATAAATTTAATTTTTAAAATTTCTTATAAATTATTGTATTATATTGTAATCAAATTGTAGGGCATACTATACTTTTACAGCGTAAAAATATAAACGTTAATTATATGTTAAAATTTTATTTTTGAAATATTTTTTTGTACATTATGTGTATTATTAACAATATCTGACTATAAATTTACATTGAAAAAATAAATGGTGCCCGCCTCCTGGCCAGTATTATAGAATGTGCTCCTAAGTGCAAAAAGGTTGAGGACCCCTGCTGTAAGTCATGTAGGCATATTGAATATACCATTGAAAAATAAAATAAATTATCTATATGACATATCATATGTATGCATAATGTACAACAATCTTTTCCTACACTTTTTCAAAGAGTACTAATGCTGATTTTTGACTTCCAATAATAGTGGAAACATGTTGGGCTAAGTAATAATTAATTATTTGTTTTATCACTGTTATTAAAGCTCATGCACTTTCAATGAATTTTGATTGAAGATAAATTTTGATAGAGAGTGGCATCTAAAAGATGAATAACCTAGATATTGCTAGTTAATTATCTGATACACACTTGCATATATAGGGAAGGGGAGGGGTGAAAGAAAGCAGAAAAATTTTCTTCTATATTTATAAGGTCCTGAATCAATTGAGCATATTTATTTATATAGCTAAGCATTTTATTCACAGTGCCATCTTTTAATATATGGTTTATAAAATGTTTCAATTCTCAATTTTCACTCCATCATCATCATCATTTTTGACACTTCTAAGGTTAATGTTTTATTTAGGTTATTGATAGAGCAAAAGTAATAATAAATAAAGACCTTTAAAGGTACCTAAAGGAATTATGTTGAAATTATATTAGGAACATTATTAATAACAAGAGTTAAAAGTATACATGAGGAGTTATTTATTTACATATATGTATTTTATTGTTATTTTTTTATATCTTAAATTGTTTGTATTTTTAAATTATCTCTATTATTCACCTTTTTATTAATGTTGACAATATGATGTTAAGATATTCAAAAAGAAAGTTGAAAAGATTATTATCAATACATGTGTGAGTAATAATTAAACAATAAGAACAGATTATTCCTCAAGAAACTGTAAATCTACAAATACTATGGAGATCATTTACATAATAAAAAAAATGCATGTGAAAATCATGAGTATAGCATTATTCTATTTCGCATATGGTGGCTAGCAAAGTTTTGTTATTAAATTGCCCTACTTACCTGAAAAGAAAAATTCAATTTAAATTGGACATGGATAGAGAAATGTATGAGTAAATAAGCCAACTATCCAGGGTTTTGCTCCCTCTTTGCTTGTATTTGCTGATTTACATCAAATAAAAGATCATTAGCAAGCATGCATAAGTGAAAGAATCATATTGAACAACTAGCTATCCTCACCCTGAGAAAGGTACCAACACTATGATTCAAGAAACATTTCTGAAAACTTCAATTAATCTTATTAGCTCATCCTGTCATAATTTACAGAAATAATATTTCAAAACTAACTGAATTCTTCTAAATTCACATGTTCTTCAAAAAAAGACTTTGTCAGCCATCTTCACAAAGTTCAAGAATCAAGATCAAAGCAAAGATTCTTAAAATAACTATCTTATTAATAAAATAAAATTATAAAAAAGATTGATCGATTATAATTGAGGTTTAGATTGACAAGTATACACATTTGTCATTTTTTAAATATATCTTTTTATTTCTTTAATATCTCCATGAAAAGATTGAACACATTAACAGGTATTGATTTTTTTTAAATAACTATATCAGATGATTCATAACAAATACAAGCACACTTATCATATAACCCATATATTTATCATATAGTATAAAATATGTTAGGTAAAAATCTTTATTGACATTTAAATCACAATGAAAACTGCTTTAAGTGTTAAAAATTTTG
This sequence comes from Epiperipatus broadwayi, assembly GCA_028023455.1. NCBI lineage: Eukaryota > Metazoa > Onychophora > Udeonychophora > Euonychophora > Peripatidae > Epiperipatus > Epiperipatus broadwayi. The sequence continues at coordinate 637,476 of JAQFVV010012498.1, forward strand.
ATTTTATTATTATCAAGGTGTATATTTTCACTTATGTATAACTTAGGATCATGCATTAATCATGAGATACATTTAAAGGATGGATTTGCCATTATAGTATTTCATTTTTTTATATACAAGTATATACACATAACCCTGAAGATCCAGATAGTTATTTTAAGTATTTATTATGAAAAAGTACTTGAGTCACTGAAGCATTGAACAGATAAATATATTAGTGCTTTTTCCATATTTAAAGATGTGTCACTAAATAAAATGGATTATTCTAAGATGCAACTTGTGCTTAAGTAACTCAAAGTGGAAATGTAGCTTTAAGAAACAGATTTGTAGTATAATTTTTTAAAAAAAATTATTTTTATTTAAAGAGTTAGTTTAATTCTCCCAAATGCCTTATTTAGTCATATGATACTTCATCTGGGATATAAATACAATTAAACAAATATGTTAACAACAGATACTAATTAAAACAGGCAAAACTCACTATACGTATTACCACTCATTGCAAGCTGAGTGGCAATACGTATAGTGAATTTTGCTTGTTTTAATAACAGTTATAAGTGAGCACAAGAAATGGGGATCATGTGATGTTTATTGGCTTAAATACTAATTAACATAAGCTCTACAAATCAATTGAGAAACCTATGTGATGAAATGGATATTCTTGCTTTGTTATTTTATTTTATTGTTGCTACTCTCAAATATATCATAAATAAAAGATGCCAATTGTTTTATTCAAAATTTGACTTTGTGTAATTTTTTCCATTTTTTATTTAAAACTACATCACTTATCTATACATGTGGGTCATAATACAATGTGGAATTTATTAAATTAACTATTTTATCAGAGAATATCAAAATGCTATTGTGATTACTTGTTTAAGTTTCAGTTTCAGTGAATATCTTTATTACAGAATATTAAAGAATTAAGATGTTGAATAAATTCTATGTATCTAATTGATTTTCAAAATATAGTCTAGAATCAGTAAAATGTTCCCTTTATTTTTATACTATATTCAACAAGTGTTCTCAAGTCTCATTAATGTATTTTAATATCAAACCCTGAATTTAGAGACTTACAGTATAGAGAGATAATAAACTTGGATGTATTTCTTTTATTATTATTAGAAGTTTGATTTGTTTAGTTGTGAGACATTATTGTAAGAACTAGCTTATTCCCATATTAATTATCATTAGAATTTGACATATAAATGATAGTTTCTTCATTCGTTTATTGTCTAATCTGAAAGTCTCCTTTCATGCTGCTACAATTTGGATATAGTAAACCTATGAGACATTTGAATAAAAGAATCTATACCTCCTGTCGGTTACAATTTTGGCCCATAAAAATTTTTGAGGCTACTATGTAAAAAAGGCTACATTCTCATTCCTCATCATCCTTTAGTATTGTTGCAATATATATATATATACAGGATAGCATGTTGTCTTAAATATAGGAGCTCAACTTGTTTCAAAAGATAACTAGAATTATACATAGCTTAAATATAGTTTATTTAGATATTTATTTTATAATATATTCATTATATACTCTATAATAAACTACAGATATCATTTTCAACCATTGTCAATCCATTGCAGAATGTCCTCTTGAATTTATTATAACACTATGAACTATAGCATCTCTTCTCCATATCCCAGAAAACTTTCTAATCTCTCATAAACGTTCTCAACATCTCTCAAGAACCAATTTAGAAATCTAATATCCATTTATTATTTCTTCTAGTAATATGTCCAAACCAACTCCAATTCATTTTTCTCAATATTATGATTCCCATTTAGTCTCTCATCCATGATTTTTGCTTTCTATCTCACCTTATTTAATTTTAATATACATCTCTCCATACTTCTTTATTGCTTTTCTATTAAGATTTCATGTCTTATGTACACAAGTGTATTCCCTTTTAAACTAGATTATTTTTAATTGAAAACACATTATTCAAATTTAATCCAATGGTTAATTTCAAACATTATGTTTCCATACAAAAATAGATAGATTATTAATTATAATTTATTATTATGCCTCTATTTTCTATTATATATTGATGAATATATTGATAAAAAGGGCATGACCTGAATTCAAATCTGTTTGAATAAACTTCGAGGGTTTTTTTCCCCAGATTTTAATCAGATTCAAGATTCTTTTTTCAAAAAATAGCCAGCAAGCCATTACGCTCATCCTCCAATATTGGTTAATAAATTAATATCTAGCTGTTTTTAGAATTATGATTTTAAAAAATTAAAACCATTTAACCACCATCATTCAGCAATAGGCAAGCCTGTTAATGAATTCCTTCATGTTCCTAGTTCAAGTGAATTTTACCTTACAATTAACTATTTAAATACACTTGGGTCTCGTTTTACGCGATAGATAGGTTCCTCAGAAAACACGCGCAAACGAAATCGCGCAAAAATAGACATAACTTACCTTGAAAAAGGGGTGATACAGACTGTGATTTTTCAAATGTCGAGTAAAAGCAAAGCACCAACGTAAAATTATTTTAAAATTCACACAAAAAAAAAAAAATAAGAAAATAAAATATGACTAATAAAAAATTTCAAATTTGAAAAAAATTGATACAAGACAAACTTTTTTTAACTATAATATTTAATTTTATTCAAAATAATATATTTTTATGCATAATTTACAGTACAGTAATTTACATTTTTTATACACGTTTTAATTATTATCGATAAACATGTTCGTTTGCAAACTGGTAAAAAATCAGATTCTTCATAAGAAGAAATACAACTAGCGCCAACTTCACTCTCATGTTGTGTTAATGATTTTCTGGTGACAACATAATTAGTAATTAATCTTTGAGACGATGATTTTATTAATTGTTTATGAAGCTCGTGATATCCAGACATACAACCATTTAAATCTCGTTGGAATTTAAGAGCACGTTAATGATTAGTGTCACTAATAAGAAAATAATAATTGATTACGTTCTTTTTTAAAAAGCAAAAACAGAATGTGATTTAAAATGCAAAATTAACACGCACAATGTTTGAACAAATTTACATTATAATCTTGTAAAATTTAATGTGTGTATACATAAAATGTGGAAATCATGATTTTAATTTCATTATTGCATAAAATCTTACTATTATAAAGCAGTGAAAATATTGAAATTACTAAGATGAAAGTCGAATTCCAATAATGTGCTATTACTTTCAATATGACGTAAGTCACGAAATTTATTATTTAAAGTAATAGCGCATTATCGGACTTCGACTTCCAAGGAAACATGAATCGCGTAACTTCAAAATCGCGTTAAATAAGTCCGCGTAAAAAGAGACCCAGGTGTAGTTGTTTTATCTTTACTCATATAAATTAAAACTGGGAGAGTGGGATAAAAAATGATAAAGTAAATTGTATTATAAAGTTAGTAAAAAAAAAAAAATAAACTACCATGAAAAAGAATCAAATACACATTATTTATTTAGTTGTAAGTAATAATTTTGCCAATAAATTTACAGATATTTTAAAAAGATTTAATAAATGATAATAAACAACAAAAAAATTAAATTTGGAGAAGATCCATTTAATGTCATTATCACAATAATGAGACTAAAACACAATGAATGCTTCTCACAATTACAATAAAATATAAACATTTATAATATATATAAAAAAAAAAACCTCAATTAGAGAAACTTCAGAATCAGTAATTAAAAAAAAAATGTTCAGTTGACAGAAATGAATCAACAATCATAACAAATGATGAATATGATTAGTCAAATTTCACAATAAAAGAATGAAGTCAAATATTTAAATGCTTTAAAAAATTATCCAAAATCTTGTGTCTGAAATAATATTACTTCAGTTTTAATCTATATATATATATAAAGTTTGGAAATTTCAAACATTCATAGGAAGTACTTTATCAAATCTAATTTGTTTGTTTTTGAAATGTTTAATATACAATTTTATCAAAAAGGATTAATATTTTTTATCAAAATATTGTTACACTTGCCTGAAGCTGACACAATGACTCATCTATTTTGTCAATCAATGATTCTAAATATATCAGCTTTTAAAAAAAATTACTTACTGGATTTACAATTAATTACATCTATCAAACACAATACTAACAATTTAATATTGAGATAAAATTACAAAAACTCTTCAATATGAAACATGTTATTGGCATTAATATCTAAGATCCATCCTAATTACAGTTCTAAAATCAGAATATATGATCATTTAATTTTCTATTTTGGATTTATGACATCAATCACAGCATCACTATTCAAATTTTCTACATTTGCTCCTCCTCAATGCTTCCCTAAATCTTTAGATATGGCTTCTGACTTACTGCCATTCTGTTGCTATTACAATTAATAATTTTCTTGTCACTGGCATTAATTATACTTTAATTAATGAAATGCTCTTATCTTGATTTTAAGTTCCCAGATTTTTTTCAGATCTATTTTAGACTTAATTTGTATTTATTAATAATAAATAAAAAATATTACAAATAATTAAAAAATATGAAATATAAAATTAGAAAATAATGTAAATAAGTATAGGTTGATATTATATATAAATATAGGTTGATTGGTAAAACAGCTTTTAAATAGCCCACTGCAAAATAGAGGCCCCTTGGTCCAACAGATTTTCATAGAGAAACACTAAAGACACTATTTATCACACTTGCTAATTGTCATATAGTGAAAGATTTAAACACCTTTATTCTATTGTTGTTTTACTTTCTAAAAATAGTAATATTCTTTACTGACATTACTGGATGTTTAGGTGGTATTTATTATCAGCTGGCTATTTTTTTTAAAAATCCTAAATCTGTTGAAATATGGAATTTTTTACCAACTTTTATCTGGACTGAATTCAAATCAAAGACGTAAATATAATAGCTATACATGTAAATATAATAGCTATACTTATAGAAATATGCCATTATCATCTGTAGCCACTCATAAAATAGTTTAGCTATTCTAACTCCAGACCCCCCCCCCCAAAAAAAAGGTAAAAATAGTATGCTTTAAAAAAAAGCATTATCATAATTGTGGGGGGGGGGGGGTTAAAAAAAGGAAATGGCCCTTCGCTAATCTAAATAACATAAAATGGTAAAGTAAAAAAAAAAAAAGAGAATGAGAGAAAAAAAAGATCCATAATGATAAATAATTATTAATGAATTAAGTTAAGATGATGATATTTAATATATGAATTTTTTCTACAGTACAGGCTTTTTCATACCTGCTATCCAATATGCAATATATAGGGGTCTGAACTCAGACTTATACACAACCCTCAACTATCCATGCTATCTCATACTGCCGACACACATATTGAAAAGATAAATAATCACCAATATATCATATTTTGTGCTAAACCAGCACTCGTTAGTTGGTCCAGAATATCATCTCCACACATATATACAATCAATGCTCTGCTTATATTAAGATAGCCAATCTTCATACTTTAATGGACAAGCTTCAATCCACTTCATCCACAACTCTTCAGTCATCCATTTCATCAAAAATCTGATGATGGAACGCTCAATGAAATGGATGGCTGATGACGATCGACTTGTTGGTCACCCCTGATATATAAGATAGAGATGAAAAAGGCTAAGAAGCAGAAAGTAGTCTGGAGATATTATGCTGAATGTAAACAAAGAAAAGTTAAGAGATATTTTGCTGGTAAATATCTTTCAGACCAAAAAAGTGAAAGATATCTCCAATTAACATAAGCTGAAGCCATTAAAATAAGGCCTAGCATATGATATATATGTAAAGCAGGCTTAATTTCAAAACTGAGAATTTTTAAAAATTAAAGCTATTGGTATATTAATATATAAAACTTTATGGTTGTTTCTTATTTATTTCTATTCATTTAGATACCTCGAATAAATTATGAAATAAAATTAAATGCAAAAAAAAAATTATATTTTTTTACTAAATTATTAAAATTTGAAGAATTTATAAATATCTTAATTAAGATTTTGATGTTTGAAAAATGATAAAAATTTATTCTATTTCCTGGAAAATCTACACAATGCATAATACCTATTGTTCAATATGTAATCATATAATAATGACATAATATGCTCTTAGTTTTAAAAAAATATCATTTATTCCTTTTTCTTTTTGCTCCATTTTTAGTTGGTAATTTTTCAGTCAAACGGATACACTTTACAGATATCAAAGAGGAAAATAAATAATACCTAGTTTCATTTTCATATTACATTTTCTGATTTTTTATTGTTTTTTAAATAGTATATATATATGAAAAAATGTTGAAACAATATAGCAAATCAAACAAAAAAAAATAAAAAATATCATTATGATTCCCATAATTATGTAAAGGATTGCAGCTAATTATAATTAAATAAATATGTAATACATTATTTATAAATCCAGTAATTTTTTTTTAATTTATCATAATAATTGTAAATTGTAGCATCATCTTTTTCCCCCAACCAGAAGAAAAGCTTATGTTAGATTTTTAACAAAAATTATTTGGTTTAGTTTCAAGCTTATAGCTTTTATCAGTGAGGAGGTTTGGATCTTGGAACAGTGCATGTGGACCAAAGCCATAAGCTTGGAAGTAGTCTAGGGATTTGGGATAGATCATCACAGGATAGGGATTTATTAAGCACTATCATTTAGTGTCTACCATTACTTATCAAAGCTTACAGTAGGTGGCATAAATAAGGTGAACAATTATGCTTCTAAAACAGCAATATGTAAGCTAGTTGTGTGATAGTTTATTGGCTTAATTTTAAAATGCCTGCAGTATTATAAAAATACAATAATTTTTTCTCAACTGTAAGAGATAAGTTTATTTTTAATATTATAATATTATCTATTGTATTACATATTTACATATTGATATTTTAATGCATATTCAATTACATTACATCTTTAATATCTTCTAAACTTAAAAAAAAATCTTTAATATTTATAATTTAAATACAAAATTAATGATGGAATAAAATGTAACTTGGAGATTTCAGAGTCCCAATTAGGACTTATTCAAAAATACCAATCAACTGAAAACAAAAGCTATAAGTATTTAGTTTATTTTCTTTGTTAAGTAAAGATTATTTTATTATATAATTTGAACTAGTAGTGAAATTTGATACTTGAACTGTATCAAAATTTAGAATTCATGAATAAACATAATAGTAAATAGTTTTAAGACTTTAAATTCTTTGTTTTCTTAGCTGTATTACTTTCTTCGGTATTTTAATTTTCAAGCAACATATAATATTTTACCTTTGTATTATATGAATAGAAGTTGTAAAAAGTTGTCTTAAAATTCATATTATATTAAAATTTCATTTAAATTCTAGGTTTTGGATTATACAGACTAGCTAAAATTAAAAATAAAAAAAATTTCAACGAAAACCATTAATTTATATATATTTCGTTGCAGATAGTGCATGTGCAAATGAAATAAAGCAGCTAGCAATACTGACTTTAAATCTTTGTCTTCTAGTATTTATGTATGTATATTGAAAACTCTTTATTAATAAAAAGGAATGAGTATAATTGCAATATTAAACATTGAGACTGTTTCTGAGAAAATAAATGAATATTTTTAAATTTCTTTGACATTACTCAAAATTACTAATATGAGATGCAGAATTCTATAAAGTTAATAATACATATATATAAGATCTGTTTCTTATGAGATCAAATAATATTTCACTTTAAATGTGAGAGCATAATGACGCCAACTCAAATGATCAGACTGATACCACCATATCTTATCATCAGAAAATAAATTTGGAAACTTTTGTTTGACAACAAGAAAGAATTAACTGAACCAATATTAAAAATCAAATTAAGGCTTTATTACAACACTAATTATCAAAACGGTCTCTCAAATCATCAAACTTATATTCTAATAAAAATGTTTAATTACAAAACTTTAATATTTAAATACAAGTGTATTATATATACTTTTAAATTAGATGTGATTAAAGGGGATTTGAATCTAGACTTTCAAGCTCCCTGTAGTCATTCACACCATCTTATACATGCACATGACCACATACATACATGTGAAAAATATAAATGATCTCCAATATATGTATTTCATACTAAACCGGCTTCTCATCAGTTGGTCCAGATCATCACCCCCCACAATATATATAATCAGTGCTCGGTTTATATTAAGATAGCAAATCTTCAAACTTTAAAGGACAGGCTTCAATCTTCTCCACTCTCTAACTCTTCAGCCATCCATATCATGAAAAAAAATCCAATGATAGCATGTTCAAAGTACTTATTTTTCAATTGTTCCATACCCATATTGACCATAAATCATTCTGACCCCTTATCTTAAGCCCATTTAAATACAAAGAAGAGGGATGAGCAAAATACAGACTAAATATTTAATATTTAACTGCAAGTATATTTTATATATACTTTTACGGTAGATATATTTTCAGAACTTACCGGAAGATTGCTAATGAAATATGGGCTGCCATCTTAAGTAAGCTCTCAAAACTAAATATTTATCAAATTTATTTAAAATCGGACTGCCTTCTTGGTAGTTCTTAAAACTCATAAGTACCAAATATTTTAATCAATTTTTTTTTACATAAAATAAAGACTTTTTTAAAATCTAATTATTAAACAAAACAAATATAAATATATAAGTGCATTACACATAATTGGAGTTGACTTCATAAGAAATGATCTGCTATCAGTTAATATTGATCTAATAGCAGGAACAAGATAATGATCAGATATTAACATTTCTTTTTATACTATTTTTAGTATGTACTTTTCCAAAGTATTTTTAATAAATAAAATGATCTAAAGGTAATTTACAATTATGAAAGAAAAGTTACAATGAATGAATTGGTTCTAGAAACTCATTTGTTCACTTTAGCATAGTGAAATAGTTTAAGGATAATACTTTCCACATTTACGACCTAGAGCAAAGTTACTATCTATAACATCCCCTTAAAGGGAGAAAAAATACAAAATTAAAAATAATATAACATTTTATTTAACTTTTATACTATACAATGACTGCAAAACATGATTTGAAATCTTTCCTTAGTAAAAATTATAATCAAACTTTTCATAATAAATATATAAAAAATATTGCATACATAAAAACATGTGCAATCTTCCTTAATGCAAATAAATTAAAATAATTATTTGATCACTATATTGCTTTAAAAAAATGTTGAATTTAATATAAGATTTTTTGCTCTGTGAAGTGCATAAAAAATGAAGCATATAAACAATTTTCCTTATGAAAATAAAAATTGAATTTTTAAAAACAAAAATCATACATAAAAATATAAATACATAAAGCTATCAACACTTAAAACAATATCAATAAAAATCAGCAATCTCAATCTTTTGTCATATAGATAGTAAGAATCACAACTTGATTAGAAAGAGTGAAATTATTCATCCAAAGAACTTTAAATAAACTTCATTAAACAGATATATATAATCTGTTCTGAATGCAGACTAACAAATAGACAAATATAACATTTAAACTGTCATTATAACTTTCAAACTGCGCTCCAATAATAGAGCTAAGAAAAACCAAGGCTAGACAGATAATAATGTAAATACATAAAACCAGTCAACACTTAAATAATAACCAATATCAATAATAATCTCAATCTTTTGTCAAGGCAAACTCCTTTAAACAGTAAAAGTGGAAATCCAACTATGTATATGGTCTAATATATTTATATAAACACTAATGATTGCAACTTGATTGCAAATAGTGAAATTATATCTATATAAATATATTTGACCATATATAAAGATGAATTTACAACTTTATTGTTTAAAGATTGCTTTAACAAAAGATTGACGTTATTGATTGTTACTGATATTGTTTAAGTTTTGTGTGCTTTCAAGTATTTACATTATTTATCTATCTAGCATTGAACATTATTAGCTTTATTATATAAGTAATATATAGTTGAAGCGCAGTTTGAATATTATAAATGATTATTTGTTAGCCTGCATTCAGAACAGGTTATATTTACCTCTTTAATGTTTATTTAAACTTCTTTTAATTGATAATTTCCACTCTTTGTAGTCAAGTTGCAATCCTTAGTGACTACATAAATATATTAGAGCATACATAAAGGTGGATTTCCACCTTTATTGTTTAAAGGAGGTTGCCTTGACCAACAATTGAGATTGTTGATTGTTATTCATATTGTTCAAGTATTGACTGATTACATGTATTTACATTATTCATTTATAAAGTAGTTTTATCATGCAAGTAATATATAGTCGGAGTACAGCTTGAATGTTATAAATGACTATTTGTTAGTCACATTCAGAAGAGCTTATATTTATCTGTTTAACAAAGTTTATTTTAACAAAGTTTATTTAAACTTCTTTGAATTGATAATTTCCACTCTTTGTAGTCAAATTGCAATCCTTAGGGTTTATATAAATATATATTAGCTCAAACATAAAGGTGAATTTGCACCTTTATTGTTTAATTAAAGGAGATTGTCTTGATAAAAGATTGTTGATTGTCATGTATTGTCATTATTTACCTAACTAGCTTTGGACATTATTAGTTTTATTATAAAAGTATAAATACATTTACTAATTACAATCATAAAAAGTTTCATGCAGGTGAAAATTATTTATTTTTTACTGTCTATTAACTTTGTAATTCTATTTTTCTGGTTCAGAATGTATGCAGTATTTTCCGTTAAAAGAGCAAATAAATAAGTGAATTAAATTAAGTACAAATCATCATAAATGACTAATGCTTTACATAAAGTAAAATTACTCTAAAATATTTTGCAATGTCACCCTTATGCTAACTAGTGATATTCACTTAAATTTCCATGCCTTTAGTACTTTTTCATTTGAAAATTATTTCTTTTTCAACATCAATGTTAATCAATTTTCTAACTCTATTTTTCTAACTCATGGCTAAAATTACTATACATATATAGTAGGATAATTTTAAAAAATGGTATTTTTCACTCCTAACAATACAAATAAATACTTAAATGAACTAAATAGGTACCTTACAAAATGTGACAAAGATACCAGTCATTTTAACTTTCATTGTAAAATTTGTAGTCATTTTACAAATCTTAATGTAATGGGAAAAAATGTTACAGTATTTGTTTTTTGTAGAAGCATTTGTTGTAATAAATCTCATTGTAACTTGTAAACTTGTGTAGTAACTTTTCTATATCAAAGTATTTTCCAACATAATTAACTTTATATTAGAATATTAGCCTACTAACTGGGATATTAATACAGATTTGTATAAATGTTTAGAATATTCATTCAAAAAACCAGACTCATATGTGTAAAACTTTATTTACTTTTTACCTATGTTGATATCAACCTTGGAAAAATATCGCAATATTTTCTTATAACATAATTTTTGTTTGTCCTTTTTCACATTGTTCCCTTAAAACAAATTTCAGATACTTAAAAAGTTATCACATTAATTTTCTTGAGATTTTAAATTAAATTTTAAATTCAATGAAATATAGAAAATCATGATAAAATTATGTCAAGATGGAAGATATTTAAAAAATAATTTATAATATAAAAATCAAAATTAATATGATAAAAATCAGAATTAATCTGATTCATTTCAGTATATCAAAATATATATTTATAAGTTTCAATTTAATTTGTCAAAATCAGGGATTGGCAAACTTTCTAATATGAAGAGCCACTTTGTTTAAATCTCCTTCCTACCTCCATGCCTGCCATTAAAGAGCCACAAGAAAAAAATGAAAAATTATGTTCACAAAAAATATAAATTTCTGAATGGTTGTGGATATATTTCTAGTAATACAACATAATAATAGAAACTGTACACATCCTAATGTAAAATAAAAATTCTCTTAAAAATAAATAAATAAAAACAAAAATTAATTTACCAAATTTCTACTATTTAAATATTCATCATATGCAATAATTACTATTCTATAATGAGGCTGAATCCAAGAAACAATATTGTAAAGCACATTTTTACCTCTCCTAGAGTTATCAAAATATTTATTTATAAATTAAAAGAGGAAATAAAGAATATGTTTATGCTTATCATAATAAAACAATCCCAAGATTGGAATCAAAGAGCCACATTTGATTCGCAAGTTATAGTTTGCCAATCCCTGGTTAAAATGAAATCAATATAATTAAAGCAAAATAGCTAAATCAAACAAAATTAAGCAGATAAAAGTGTCTTTAAATAGTCAGCAAATGATAAAAGATCACAAACATTTTTTGGAAAAATAAATCTTATCAGGTAAAATATGGAATTTTTAATTTGGCTAACAAATTATAAGTTTCTTTCATTGGACTATTTCTGAAAGTTAGTTATACTTAATACTTTTTGTTTCTCTAATTGTACAATAATATATCTTACATTTTTCTAATTGATTATTATTTCCTGATTAATTATTAAGTATACTACAGTCCTGAAATGCATATTTTCTGCTAAGTCAAAATAAAGTCCAATTCTACTGTGCCATCCATTATTGGGGTGCTTCATGTTTCTACTTTGGATTTTTTTTCATAAAATGAATTTATAATATAGTTTTTCTAAAAATTCCACAAATCTACATCCCTTCTCATATTTGTGTCAATATCTAAATTGACCTACAATCTTTCATCTTTTGTTGTTTGTTTTTTTTTCATTCTAGCATTAAAATCTAGTGATAATTTTAAAATATTTGACCTAACTAAAAATATTCTATACAATCACACAAAAATTTCTTTCTTCTTCATATAAAAGTTGAAACATAAACATGTAATCTTTGCTTTTAGTATCTTTAATTAAAGTAATAACTGACCTTGCCACTCTGCCTGATATACCATAAATTTCCATCATTCAGATCTTACATCTTTTATTTATAATTAAGCTTACTCCATCAGTGTATTTAATATTTGTATCTTTATAGTAAAATACATGCTATTTTCAAATGCTTAAAATCACTTCTCCAAGATAACTATTTCCCATTTAATATTAGATAATTCTTTCAATTTTGACAATTTTCTTCACTTTATATCATTATTTTATATCTAGTAATATTGCATTTTAATACATCATAATAGGTATCTGTTTGTCACTACATACATTTGTGAGTTTTTTTTTAAAAAGGTTATTCATTTAATGGTAATATTTACTTAATGTGAAATAAAATCATGATACAATTCTTTATTAAATAGTATAGAAACTTATTAAAATTCATTTAATTATTTTTTTAAAAAGGATTAAAATTTGTTATCTACTCAAATGGGGGGGGGGGGTTCAAAATTACAGCAAGGACTTTTTCCCAAAAAAAATCAAATTTGAGGTGTGTCTAAAAGGCTTTAAAAACTTATAAATTTTGGTTTAAATTTTTGAAAAATTATTAATCACACAATGTCCCAAATAATTTATGGTTAATATTCACTTTCAAATCATATAATTCAAAGCATTATGTACTATGAGCTGTATCTGTTCTTATTAACACTAAAACAGAAATTCATGTGAGGTAGAAGAATGCAAAAATGTTTACTGAATCTCTGTTAACCTGTATTTAAAATTAACATTAAAAATTGAAATTATATAATAGCTATAAGTGATTAATACATTTTTTTGCCTTGCTTATAATCTGATATTTGGAGACTGGAACTTAAAAATTTCTCATATAGCTGAAAATTTTCTCACCTGTTCCAGGATGTCTTTCAGATATTCAAATCATAAGTAATTCAAACTAGCATTCACAGCTAGTGTAAAGCAAACTGTTAATTAGCATAAGAGCGATATTTATTTATATATGTTTTATAAATTTATAAAATTCTTATAATTACAATTAAGTTCTATCTAACTTTTCTGATTTGTTAAGCATATCATGCTATCATCAACTTGACAATCAATCAAGTTTATCTTTTACAATAATTTCCAAAATTTTAATCTAGTTTATTAATAATTAAATAATATTTTAAACATAATGTAGACAATAAAATAAGTCTTATCAATATAATCATGTTTCTAGTTTTTTCACCCCTCTTTTTAAGACCCGAGAGTAATAATCTTTTTAAATTAACTGTTCTACTACCATGATTTCTTCTTTTTTTTCATGTTTTCCTACAAAAATGGAAACATTTTTTAAAAAAAGTTTCCAAAAGGTGGTGAGGTGTGGTTCCTTTTAAATAAGCAAAAAATAAAAATAATTAAGAAGCTTTCATTAAATATTTTTTCCCCCAGATGATCATTACATAAATAGTACCAAAATATTGAATCAAATATCATTGCAAAGGTAATGAATTCAAAATAAGATAAATGAATATTTGCAAACTTTTTAATGAACTAAATGCATACATATTGTTTCCAAACAATCCTATCACCTTCTAAGAACAGAGGAAAACATTGTTTCTAGTACATATGCAGTCCACCTAGATAGAAGGCTTGATTTATTTTGAGTGAAAAAATAAAATAATTTAAATCAAATGCTTATTAAATATTTTAATTCTATTACTAATATGTATTCTTGATGTTGATATTATTATCTGATGTTTTTACATCACTGTATAATCGCATATTTTTTTTAATACATGATAAAAAAGTGGCATTGCATTCTTTTGACCTAATGCATATGCTTAGAGTATTTACAGCAAACATGCATAATTAGTGCACAATTAGCTCTAGTTCATCTTTTCAGTTATTGAAATTGTGTTACTATTGCTCAAATACATATTGTGACTTATTTTAGTGGCATCTTTTATAATTTGTTTCTATTTGATAAATTTAATTACTACATATAGTCAAACAACTATGCCTAATGAAGAAAAATAATATATGTATTGTATTTATTATTTTGGATGTGGCCCTTGGATTATCTAAGATTGGATAGACTTGTTCATTAATTATCCAATCCATATAACCCATACAATCAAATATTATTTGAAGATAATAACTTTATACATTTCTCTTCATCTAATTTAAATAGTATTGAATCGCTGTAGCCATTCTAGAAGCTACAATTAATACTCACTCCTTGATAAGATTTTTCTTTATGAAAAATATTTCCCTAGACACTCATTATATGTTTTATGATTCTACCTCTTACAAAATACAATTCTTGGTGCAAATCTTGGATTTCATTCATATTAAAAATATAAAAATAACACATTTTATCCAATCCCAGTATATACAGTTGCACTTAAAATAAAAATATTTCTCCTCAAAAATAACAGGTCCACAATAAAATTTTTAGCAATGATTTTCAAGAATGTTAATTTTAAATTCTAACAAAATATTAAATATAAATAATTATGAAATCAAAACATAAATTAAAGTATGTGTTAAAGAAAACAAATATGTAAGCAAAAATTTCAGCTTCAAAGTTAAAATAAATTATTTTAAAATAAATGACTAGCAATTATAAATATTGAGGGGGAGAATGAAAGACATTTTTGATGGCACTGCTATATATACAATAAAAAAAAAAATTTTTTTAAAAAAAAATATACGAAAATTTAAATTTTTGACTTTTTAAACAAATTTTAAAACTTAACACTTTGATTGTTTAATGATATAAATTAATATTTATGATATAGTTCTAACTAATGGTTCTAACTAATCGGATGGCGAGCTATCACTGATGATAAATATTATTATTGGTTGTGTTACCTTACTGCCTCTATTTAAACCCGCCATTGGTTATATTTATATAACAAAAACCAGTGAAGAAGGATATCATTATTTTATTTCTTAGTAGAGATTGGTCATACTTAAAAAAAGACAAAAAGGAAAAAAAATAATAATTGAAAAATAATAAAATATCAGTGAATGAGTTGAGTAATTTTTATAATGACATATTTCTTAATTATAATCAGATCATTTATTACATCAGAAGCATGTTCACTTCTAATACAAATCCATAATCCATGCTTAACATAGATGATACATAAGTTGGTAACTTCAAACAATAGAAATAATCTAAGTAAGTAAACTTCATTGGCTTTATGCAAGACTATTAATAGCAAAGATTTAAAAAGAAATAGTCATCTTGAAATCTTAAATAATTTCATGAACTAAATATTGAAATGACAATTTATGGATCAAAAGTTTGATATTTTTTTCATAATACAGTTTACTTCAAATTGCATTTCCATGATTGTAACAATGGGGATATCTTTATACCTTCAGCAAAAAATGTGTTTTTTATAGCTGCCTTGGCTGGCAATTATATAAATGGAGCTCCCCCCCCCCCATTAAAATTAGATGGAATCTGCTTGTTATAAGCCACTTTAGTGACCCTGATAAAAAGTATTAAGAAATAGCATTAAAATTATAATCTTAATTATGTGAACAATAGAATGTTTTGCAATAATTCTGTATATATATAACCAATTGTGTAAGTAAAACATTACAAAATTATATCCTATTATGAATGAATGCATTTAATGTAATTATATAAATGCTTATTAGTTATGAAAAACATTCAATTGTGGTATACATGTATCATTGTTCACATTTTAAAATAAAGCAAGTGAAAATGGCTTAATTAACAAAAAAAGTAAATTCATTTCTCTTCTAATTTATGGTTAATAAAGTTGGAAGCTTGATACAATAATGGAAGGGACTCCCTGAAACTGGACACATGAATCATTAATTGTTTTAGTTCACAATTCAGAATATAGCAATTTTATATATCAGTTAAATACTGAGCTAAATGCACTCGTTCATAATGTATATAATATAAATTCCTACATATACTGTAAACACACAATCAAATCACTTAATCATATAATTCTTGCAAGAATTTTATATTATGCAGTGGGTTTTATATGAAGAAAAAACCTACTGTGACATTTTGAATCTAATCTTGTCAGAATAGTTTTATAAGCATAATTAAAGAAATAAAAACAATATTTCTTTATTTATTTGGGAAAAAACAAGGATAATTTTTTTTTTTTTTCATTTATTTAAAGTATATTAAGTACATTCTTCCAATATAAGGCTTAATTGATCTCATTCACTATTACTGTATTATTGAACATAGTAAGAATTTTTATTTCAAAAAGTGCTAATTATACCAAATATTTTCCTTTTGTTTAGCAAATATTGAAAAATAGAATGTCTAACAGTATATTATTTGACATTTTATTCATCTGGAAATAAATGAATGTATTACTACTGAAGCTGCAAAAAGGAGTTTGCTGTTAACTGAAAGGAGGCCTTAAGGGAACCAAACAGGGCAAATTTCCTAATGTCCACTCCATATATTCTTGTCATTGCAACTGTAATTTTTACATGATTATTCTTATAATATATGAACATGAATGGCTGTTCACTAACATGCATTAGCCAACATGGTGACTCTCTTGGCTTTTTAGTTTAAAATCTACGATCAGGAAACACCATGTCTTCCTTCTCAGTTGCCTGATAAGGCAGAATGAAGGTGTGTGTGAATGAAAAATTTCTTCTAATAGATATATACAATCATGACAGACAAAAATAAATCATAGCTCATGTTCCCAGGCAGCTATAAAGTCACCAGCAAGGGCAGTTGTTGGTGGCTGAAGATGGAGAATGCTAAGAATCCTCTGATTGTGGATCCAGGCTGTCATTTGATGATAACTTTTTATTTAGGTACTTACAATTGCAGATCACTTTTAAGTGAAGGAAGAATGCAAGAAATTGGAAGAAATGTCTTATATTAAATGGGACATTATTGGACTTTGTGGCGTTAGAAGAAAAGATGAAGGAGACAATTGATTTAAAAAGTGGACATGTATTCTACTACAAAGGCACAAATATTGGAAGTACAAATGGAGTAGGATTCATTATAAATAAAAAATGAAAGAACAACATTGTGGAGATTGATGGTGTATTAGACAGAATGGCAAGATTAGTTATGCAACTTAATAGCAGTTATCAAATGCAGATAATTCCAGTTTATGTCCCAACAAGCTCTCATAATGATGAAGTAGTAAAAGATTTTTATATTGATATACAAAAGGTTTTTGATCAGACCAAACAACATTTTAAAATTGTTATGGGAGACATTAATGCTAGAATTGGTAAACAAATGAAAGATGAAAGTGCTGTAGATAAATTAGGTTATGGTAATAGAAATGAGAGAGAACGTAGACTTGTGGATTTTGCAGAAAAAGAAAAACTTTATATTCTGAATTCTTTTTTTTAAAGAAAAATGTTAAAAGAAAATGGACATGAAAGCATCCAAATAAAGATGCAGCAGAATTGGATTGTATTTTGATTAATAAAAAATACATATTTCAAGATTGTAATGTTATTAATAAATTCAACACAGGAAGTAATCATCAATTAGTAAGATGTAAGATATGTGTTGATGCAAAACTAGAGAGACAAAAATTATTAGGAAAACTAATATTTACAGTTTATATACCTAATCTTCAGAAACATTCTAATGAATTTAAATTAGACCTTGCAAAGATTTGAATGAAATTAATAAGAAAATAATTGACACACTTTTAAAAACAGCAACAAAAATAACTGGTAGAAAATAGTAACAAATGATGAATAAAATTTGTATTGAGACTGAGGAATTTATGAAGAAAAGAAGGAATATGAAGATATATAAAAATGATGCATTAAAAAGGATTGAAAATCTAGAATTTTGTAAAATGGTGCAAAAAAGAGTTGATATGATGTAAGCAAATATAATTGTGAACTAGCACGGAAAGCTGTAGAAGAGAATAAGTCTCAAGATTGTAAAATAACATTTTGGCATTGGTATTGTAAAATCAAGAGTCAAAACCAGAGAACCAAAAGCTGACCAAGTCGGGATAGTAATATCCTACGTCTGATCATACCTCAACTCTCTTATTCATGCTTCCAAGTCAACCCATGGTGAATGACATGCTTGAGGTTACCCTTGATATCTCTCTATTCACGTTCCAGAAATAGCAAAGCGGTAAAAGATGAGACATCTCCCCCCCCCACACATACACAGACATGATCTTATATAACTTAACTAGTGATTCATAAAGTAATGAGCAAGAATGGAGACTGAGAGGGATTTATATTTCATAAATTTAATGCAACAATTAATAAGTTTTAAAGTAAAGTAAATTATGTACATATTGCTCACACGCAGGTGAGTGGATACTTAGGATTGCAAAGCAGAAGATAACGCAAATTATATATTGCTCACACACAGGTGAGTGAATGCTTAGGTTTACAAAGAGTATGATAATGCAAATTATATATTGCTCACACACAGGTGAGTGACTACTTAGGTTTACAAAGAATATGATAATGCAAATTATATATTGCTCACACACAGGTGAGTGACTACTTAGATTTACAAAATGTTAATGTGATTATCAACAAACAATAAACAAAGCCAATTATATTTGCTCACATGCAGGTGAGTGAAATTTAGGGTTGTGAAACGTCTAAATAGATTATGAGTTGCAGAGCTGACAATATGCTTATACTATCTTTTATGTCATAACCCATGCTATGATCTACATAGTAAAAATCAGTAATAGTTAGAGTGATCAATTAATTGGTAACTGAGTGGAATTATATTATTAAGTTTAAACATAACTTATAATGATATTTGCGTGATATTATATAGAATTACTACACAGATAATTGTACTAACTTCAGATTCCGAATCGGATCAAAGCCAATGTTAATTTCTATGGGAGGTTGAACTCATGTTGGGCAATCGAACGTCAGATTCTACGGCATTACAAACTATAGTATCGGAATATGTGCATCTCGAATGTGTTCTTAATTGAGGTTCATTATCTAGTAATCAGTTCCTCAGACCGTGCTACTTGCTATATTATGAAGAGGCCCTTTTATTCAAGTGAACGGAACAGCGGCTTAACGAGCCATTGGAACGCTTTGGTTCCTTCAAATACAAATAAATTTCATAGTTGCCTAAACTTTTGAGGCATCACAGTTGCCTAAACTTTTGAGGCATGACTTGACGTGGAATAGATCCAGATGTAGGCCATTATGGTGTAGCAAGAAGTTAAGCATATTTATGCTAACTAACAACAGATTCGCCATGCCAATTTAATATTTTCCTAAATTAATTACGCTAAATCTTAGCTTCCATCAGTGCCAATACCAGTGGTCAATTCATACATAGTATACTTAGTTACAATAACAAGGCAATAATAGGAATCCGCTTTAAGAATATCTGTAAAGTTTAATCTCCAATTAAGGAGAGTTACAGCAAAATTTACGGATTTACTAAGATTTAAAATATTACTTATATGCTGTATAGAATTACTCATGCCTAAGACTAAGCAAATATTGATTTTTAAATAACTTGAGCAAAATATTGATTTTTAAATAACTTAAGCAAAAGATTGATTTTTAAAATAACTTACACAAAATATTCATTTTTAAATAATCCTACATAAAATATTCATTTTTAAATAACTTATTCTGTGTATTATAAGTAACTGGCTCACTCTAGCATAAATAATAGTTCGATTCCAGAAGGGAGTTTTGCCTATATTTCTTTATATTCTAATATTCTAATATAATGGAAAGATGTCTAATCGTCTTCGATAATTATTAAACCCCGCAAAACTCCATTCTGATTAGCATAGCATAAATTAATAAACATGAAATTAAAACTAAATATAGATGGCATAAGAACAAATTGCAAAAATGATCAATAAAGTTATAATTTAGAAAATGATTTAATTGTTTGAATGGTTTTATAGAACCTAAATATTTATGATTACTTAAAATATTTATGGCCAATAAAGTTATAATTAAGAAAATGAATAATTTGTTTGGTTTTATAGAACCTAAATATTTATGATTACTTAAAATATTTATACATTCAAATATCAGCCTTTTAAGCTAGAATTTTGAGAGTGCTCTAAGCTTTAAATACAAATTTAACAAAAACGGTTTAGTTTAACATTTAAATAATATAATTAAATATGAGACTTGATTAGTTAGCTAGCTTTTAATTTAGAATTGGTTTAGTAATGAAATTAGCATATTCTGCAGAATGATTTACCAGTAATATTTGGTAGTAAGTCTTACAAGGCATTTTTTACTGTGCGTCTTCTCTCTATTAAATCAGGCTGGGGCTTTTGTAGATTTAAGTTTGGATGCAGCATCACTTCGGTCAAGAATTCTCTAGTACTTCAGGTGTAGCTTCTCCATCACTGGGCTCGGGCTGAGGTTGATGTTTTCTTCCATTCTGTAAATCAGTTTCCCATGGGAGACAGACAGCAAATCATATCAACCCACTAGCCGACAGTTCTCATTTTAACAGCTTCGGTAATGGCTTGGTCAGAATTCAGCTTGGTCAAAGTAATGCAGAAACAGCTCTTTAATTATTCTTCAACACTCGTTTTTCAGAAAATGCTTCTCGACACTTCTATGGCTACTACAGGCTTTTTTATATCATATTTTTGCCAGTATTCTCCTCCCCCTTTTACTTTGGCAATGTCACTTATTTAATGACTTCAAACTTTGCCTTTAACTAAATTTTCTACTTTTTAAATATCATCCAGTTTAAATCTAGAGTTAAAAGCTCTATTCCCTTGGTTTCCCAATTGCACTTAGCATGAATTTATGCCTGACTGGATTTTCTAATTTGTTTTTATCTATAATTTTAAGTGAGGTCAATTTTCAGCTAAAAGATTATTTTTAAACGAAATGTAAAACTGGTAAACAATTTACAGACTGTGTAATTTTAAACAAACAATAAAACTCGAAAATTATTTAAATTGAATATTAAAACTTAGAAATGAATAATTTTATAAATTTAAACTTATAATTTTGTTATATATATATATATAAATCCTAACTACACACCGCTATGTTTACTTCAGTTTTAACAAATGTAAAGGAATATGTGCATATATGATATTTATGACTGCATCCTCTTATTATAGTTAACAAGGTGATTATACATGCACATACTCGGCAATATTACAAGCACACTCAAAGTTTTTTAAATTAAAGAAATACATGCAATCTGAGTGAAACAGAAATACACTATTATAGAATATAATAAGTGAAACAGGCAGGTCGATAGATCTAACTGTTTCAGTACGAAACTTATATCTGCAATAAAAAAAAAAAAAGGTGGAACTATTACTAAAAAGGGTGATGACATCATGAAATGGGTAGAAGAGTTCTATCAAGAATTAAAACAAATATTTTCTACATCGATTATATCTTCTGAATTGCCCAGAATTTTAAATGAAGAGATGAGACATGCAATTAAATTTATGAAGAAAGGAAAAGCTCCAGGTAATGATTGAATTATAATTGATATATTAAAAAAAACAAGTGAAGAAAGAGAAAAAAATTTGGTGAAGTTATATACCAAAAGCTACATGATAAAAATGAAGATGATTGAAGAATGCAATATTAATATTAATATTTTAAAAAGATGATAAAGAAGATATTAGAAATTACAGCCCTATCAGTCTTTTATTAGTTTGATATAAATTTTTTACCAAAATAATTACAACTTGTCTATAAAGAACATTGTATTTCAACTTACCAAGAGAACAAATTGGATTTAAAAGTATTTTTAGTACAGTAAATCATATCCAAGTATTGAGAGAAGTTACAGAAAGTACCAATGAATATGAGTTGCCATTATGCTTCAGATTTGTAGATTATGAAAAGGCATTTGATTCTCTAAGCATTTCTACAGTGGTTAAAGCATTGGATCATCAAGGTATAGACCTGGCATATTGTCATATTCTGAAGAATATTTATAAAAAATGCAACAGCAATAATTAGATACATAATGATACTATGAAGGTTAACATTGAGAAGGGTGTAAGACAGGGTAATTCCATATCTCCAAAACTTTTTGCAGCAGTGCTGGAAATATTTTGTCACCTAAAATGCCAAGCTAAAGGAGTAAAAGTAAATGGAGATTATTTAAGTCATTTAGATTTTGTGGATGTTGTAGTTGTTTTTGAAAATAATGCTTCAGAGCTCCAGGAAATGTTGCAAGAGTTATCAGATGAAAGTAAGAAAGTGGGACTAAAGGTAAATGTTAAAAAGACTAAAGTAATGTTCAATGAATTTTCTCAAAAGATGAAAATAAAAATTGATTATGATGAGGTAAAAGAAATTAATAATTACAAATACCTTGGTCAGACTATTACAGTAGATGGAAACATAATGGCTGAGATTAATCATAGAATTAAACTTGGTTGGAGTGCTTTTGGTAGAAAGAACTTAATACTAAAAGAAAATATGTCTATGTGTTTGAAAAAGGTTTTTTTAATAAATGTGTTTTAACAGTTCATACGGAGCTGAGACTTGGACACTTAATAGAAGAGCAATACAGAGACTTCAGATCACTCAAAGAAGTATGGAAAAATGCAGGTTAGGAGTAAGAAGAGATCGAAAACACAATATATGGGTAAAATAACAAACATGTGTTATTAATATTATTGAAAGAATTAAAAGACTGAAATGGAGTTGGGCTGGACATATTGCTAGAAGAGATGATAATAGATGGATAATTGAAATCTAGAGATTGTAAAAAGCCCAGAAAGAGACCAAACTTGAAATGGATGGATGAAATAATAAAGTATGCAAAGGTGGTATGGAGAAGAGAGACTAGAGATCAGAGATGGATTGAACTTGGAGAGACTTTCATCTTGCAGTGGATTGATAATGGTTGACAATGATGATGATGATTAGTACAGAGAGCTAATCAATATTTTTTAATTGCCTTTCAGAATTTGTTAATATTTCACAAGAGTTAAATATTTGTGCTGCTAATTAAATACATTATCAATGACCCTGGTGTAAATGTTTTATTTCAGGATCATCATCAATTTTTTTTACATATATATATAGTACAAATTTCCTTACAAAATAATGCACAGATAAATAATCAGAATGAATTGCATTATTAGATAGATTTACTTTATTAATTTTTATCTATTCATTCTTTAGGATTAAAAAGCACACAAAAAAAATTGATTACATTAATGCTTTAAAAAACTTAGTTCATGAATAAGATAAGCAAAAGCACATGTGCTTGTCATACTCATGAGTTGAAATTTTGTTCAAATAGTTGGGGGGGGGGGACAGGTCGTTGTCCCTCAAAACAGTTTTATAATCAACTCAACTAGATATTCAATTTTTGGTCACAAAATTAATGTCTAGTTATCTTTAGAATAATTCATCAAAATCCATTAATCACTATTATTCAGCATTTGATTAGCTTACTGTTTGTATGTAACCAAATGCTGACAAGATTTTTGCCCTCCAGTTAACTAATGGTTGTTTTATCTTTAAGTAGATATATTCCCAGCCTAAATGTTGACGACTTAAACATTAATAGAATGCCATCATTAAGCAATAATGCTTGATCATAATCAATGATAGTTTGCTGTTGCTATAATTTCTTAAATTCTAAGCTGCATTATAAAGTTTTTTAAAAATTATATATTTTTAAATAATAAACTAACGTCTTTATAATATAAAATATGTAGTGTTTTGATCTATTATTATTTTTTAAATGCTTTGTCATTTGTTTGTTGATAAACCACTGAAAATAAGAAAATAAGATTTAACCTTATTATGACATGTGTGTGTGTGTGCATATGTTGTCAAAACAGCAATTCAATATGCTTGATTCTATTTTTACATTAACTTATTTCATTAAATTTATAAATAGAGAATATATTTCAATTCTTAAAAACATTTTAAAAATGTTATATTTATTATAAAATTATATGCATTTAACTCTATAC
This sequence comes from Epiperipatus broadwayi, assembly GCA_028023455.1. Classification (NCBI taxonomy): domain Eukaryota; kingdom Metazoa; phylum Onychophora; class Udeonychophora; order Euonychophora; family Peripatidae; genus Epiperipatus; species Epiperipatus broadwayi. The sequence continues at coordinate 662,202 of JAQFVV010012498.1, forward strand.
ATGATCAATTATTTATATACATACATAAATTTTTAATAAATACACACAAAAACAATGGCTCAAAAATTGAGATCCATAAATAATTTACTATACATTATTTTCTCTTCCACATAAACCAGTATTTCTTTTTGTTATCAGATATACTACTACTATATAATTTAATACAGACTACAGATTAATAGATGTTTGCATAGTAGTTCTGGCTGATATAGGAAAGAAAATTAGCCTTAAGTAGAATAATCATTACTAAATTCAAGGAAGACATATATTAGTAATTTAAAATATATAGTAAATCATAAAACAAATATATCTTAAAAAAGAGAAAAAAAAATTTTTTTTGTGGAAGAAAAACAACTAATATATAGTAAATTGCATAAACTATTCTATATTCTGTATATATAATAATGAGTCAATTGTGTAAATTATTACTGCATTTTACAAATAAATATTTGTATAATCAGTTGTTTTCTTTACAAGTTTAATCATTTAGTCACAAATAATTTGCCATCTATTTTTAACCACTAATGAATGGCTAATTGGTTAGGCTATCTAAAAAATATCCCCAGTCCTTGAAAATATCTAAAAATAATTCAAAGTACTATATGGATTCAAAGTTCATACAGATGCATGGTAGATAGATATCTTAGCATCTAATAATAAAGTTGACAAGCGTGATAATGTTTTTTTTTACTATTTCTCTATGGAAAAGTGCTGAAAAGATTTTGCTTTATAATATAATTTTTCAAAATCATTCACATTTTAGTTGTAATCCGCTATTTAAGAGACAAAATCATATGGAATACCATAATAATCAAAAACAACAATTCTTGGATAGACTTTTTTCTCTATTCATCCTTTTTGAAAATTATTCTAAAACTTTTGTACACTACTAGTATGTCACTCTTATTTTTACAAAACAGAATGGGAAGGTTTTTTTAAAAAAATAAAATTTTTTTTTTTTTTTTTGCTAATAATAGAATACCTAGTAATAAGAATATTATTACAATTAGATCAGTCATAAATATCACAATAAATAAACCATGATATAATTTAACTTTTAAAACATTAAATATTAAACTGCTGAAACATGCTTTCAATTACTTCAATATATTAAAGTTAATATATTTGACTCCCACAATGCATACTTAGACATCATACCCCATGCTTTGTCAACTTACATACCAAGTCCTCATGAATTAAACAAATTAATTCCTCTATTAATAAAAATAACATTTTATATTCCCTCTCTCTTTTTTATTACTGCTCTTTTCATCTAATATTTTTACTTTATCTAAGTTAAATACTAAATCACTATTATATTTTAGTTTCTGATAATTAAGCATAGAAGATGTTTGTGCATTATTTGTTTTATATTTTTTAACTATCATATAACAATTGATTTTCTTAAATTAAGATTCAACAATACAAAGATAAATAATTTTATATATTAATTGTATCCTTAATATTATAATAATATGTATGTACAAGTGTTCTTTTATGCCTATTCTCACAATAAAAATATAAATCCTGATGGGAGCCTTGTAATTAATTTATTATATAGTTCAATTTAATAAGTGCTTTGATTGTTTGTTGTTGTTGTTTTTGCAGATATTCATTATTACTTCACTGATACTTTTTAATTGTAATTATGCAGATTTTTGAGAATATTATGGGGAAAAAAAAAGATGTTCTATTAAATTAAATTCTGAATTTTTTTTTTTTTTAATGCACAAATGATTAAGCTGAAACTGTCTTATTTTAGTTGAGGATTGATGATATGGGGGGGGGGGGGGGACTAGCATTGGGATAAATGAATTTCATCATCATAATAATATGTTATTGAGGACAATAAAAAAACAAATAGATGATGGTCATTGTAAAAAAAAAAAATGCCATTCATATATTTATCAGAATACATTTTAATTTGGTATCATCTAATGATAGTTACTTTCTATGCTTTTATTTTCAGAATAAAATTCAAAATCAGCAATCAAGGCATAGAAACATTCCAATTAAATCAATGATATACTTAATATAATGTATTTTATCATGACATCTTTTGAGCTATATTATAAAGTTTCGGTTAGTCAAATTTTAAAAAAAAACATTTTTTTTTTTGGGGGGGGGAATAATACCTCATTTTAGCAATATGTTTCAATGCAGATCCAGCAATGAATTTACATATATGGATTTGACTTACATTTAATAATCATTTATTTCTTAAATAAAGTGTAGTGTCTAGTTCAATTATCTCAAGAAGCAAGTTATTTTTATCTTTATAACAAAAATTAGATATGCACTCATATAAAATAATGTATGGATGTAATTTGATGTATAATATGAATGGACAAAGTAGATTTAAATTATTTCAAACTGAAATTTACATAACTAAAAAAATAGATTAGACAAATGTAAGACTTTAAATCTTTAGAAAAATGTTTGAAATATTTATTGCACTAATTAAAACAATATGATGCTAAGAACATAAAAAATATATCAAGGATGCTATCATGTAAATAATGTAATTTATATGCAAGCTTAGTTGTGTGAAATTGCTCAAGTTATTTTTCTCAAAATCTATTCTAAAGATATGATTTTGTATAACATGATTTCATTTTCATGAATATTTTCTCTGCCTAGTTACTCAACCTGCCTTTAAATAATATATAAAAAATTTCTTTTGTTATAGTTTACAAATTTTAAATTTGGTTTATGTATTAAATACACGTGTCTGTAAATAACCAATACACAGAATATTTTGACAATACAATTTTTTTTAAAATACCAATTTATATTTATATACAAACATATGTATATAAATACAACTGCTTTTTTGCATTTTATATAGAATCTATAAAAAATTTCAATTAGATAAAATCTTTTTATATATATAATTTTTATTTATTTTTAATATTTTTTTATATTTGAATTTAATCATATGTATATATAGATATCCAATTTGTCATGCCTGCTCTGGAGGAGAGGAGACCTTTAATCATCTGATAAATATATGTCCAGGCTATAACAGTATTAGACACGCCATCCCTCAATGCTGCATTATAGCAGTTAATAAATTCCTGGGCATCAGGGGTTGTCTCTCTTCTGGTGACTTTACGGTTATCAGGTTATCTACCTTCCTGACATATACCCTTTGGTAAGATGCAGGACAAGTTTACACAACCAGCATCGGACCCTAATGCCATATTTTTCAATAAGCTTAAAGTTCTTCATAACAAGAACAAGATATTATCCTCTAGATTCCTATTTACAAATACATGGAACCTGCTAGTATGGACCACGGACTTACATTACATGAATATTGGACCTGATATATCGATATTATAGTGCCTAGCGTAAATGAAGAAGTCTATAATGCTAGATGCCGGATCCTACTAGAGAGGCAATAATCCCACACTACATGGATACCAGTTCTGATACGTCAGCATTATAGAGCCAACCTCAAAGGGGTGGACAATACCAACAGAATGGAATGCTACTTACTCATACATTAACCTGTTAGTGCTGTTAATGGCTCTGCCATGCATCTACCAGACCTAGGACACCCACATTACCAAGCCAGCCTTGATGAGCCAACATTAACAAAGTGTATTATAATATTCAACTGTACAAATTTTGTTATGTCAATAAAATATTTTTAAAATAATGCAAAATAAAGATCATTCCAAAATTTCACAAATTTCAATCTCAAAATTTATTTTTATATAACATCTACCAATAATTTTTCCCTATCTCAATGCAATATTTTTTCTACACATACATACATATACATAAGTATATAAGTGATTTCAATGAATTTTCATTAGAAAATTAACACAACATAACAAAAGCATCTACTTCTATATATTGACATATTTTATATAGTATAAATATAATCAAAAGATACACAATAAATGAACAAAAATTAGACAACAAAATTCATATGTATTAATTAATAATATCATAGTTGAAAATAAGAAATCATTAATTATGATAATGACTCACTTGAACTAACAGAAGTTATATAAAAAAATAAATTTTAATTATTAGCTTGTCAGAGAAAAAATAAAGCAAAAAATTGTAGTATTCTGTCTGGCTAAGCTATTGTTTTATCATTCAAGGAGAGTTAATGTTTTAAAAAATATTAAACAAAATAATAAAAAAATTTATATTGGTTTACACTAAATGCTACATTGTCTACAAACATTATTTTTCAGGTTATGAATGAATAAGCTTGTTAATTTGAAAGAATATATATATGTAAATGATTCCTCATTTGAACATTAAGAATCATGATTAAAAATAAGTTAAAAAAATATTAGATTGTAATTTTTTTTCCCCCATTTATCTTCTACAAAAGAATGCAATTGTAATGAATTTTCAAAACATCTTTCACAATCATTTAGAACTAATATCCTTTTACAGCAGAATACCCTGGAAACCAATAACTGGATATTAATTATCTGTACAAAATGATGTGGAAATTTCAATTTCAAATTCGTCTTTGAAATCAATATGCACTTACTTTAATGGATTCTTTTATAAAATTATAGAAATCAAATGCATCCAATATAATATCTTTATATGGATAAAAACTTATCTTGATTACTATATGCTTTACAATATCATTTATATCATCACAAGCTCCATTTTCATGACAAGAATAAAAAAAAATGCTAATCAACTTCTTCAATGATGATAGATTGACAAAATTTTTATAATTTTTATGCTGGGCTGCAATCCATTCATAAAATATTTAATATATAATAATTTATGAAAATACTTAATAATTACTTCTTGGAAAGTTCAAAATATTATATTGTCATAAAGAAATAATCATTTCATATATAGAAATAGATTTTCAAGTATCAGTGATAGTGACATTTATATAAAAAAAGATATGAAAATTTTAGATAGCATTTTATATGATGCAGATATAGTTTTGAATAAAATCGCCCACAATAATGATAGAATTTCAATTCATATTATCATTCAATTTTTGTAATAAAAAAAATGATAAGCATGTCAGTAAAAACTTCACAATTAAGTCATCAACAAATTCAACTGATGTCACACATCAGATTTCATCCATTATTAATATGTAAGAAATATCATTGTTCAATTCTAATTTATCCGAAAGCATTAATCTTCGAGAATTTTTGGAAAATGAATGTTTATCAATGTATTTTACATTCTTTTGATTGAATACAATTTAGTTTTTTTAGTAAAAACATATAATCACATATGTGGCATAGGTCTGACATTTGATGGTAGCATGAGTATGACATTTGATGGTATATACATAAAATAAAGAAATGAATTCTTTTGCTTCCAGCATTCCCATTTTCTTGGATATAATGAGCAAAATTTAAATAATCCAATGTTTAAATTATTATATTACTCCACAAATGTAACATATAATTCTTTTAAATTATACAAAATCAATTCCCTTTATTTTAATACTCTCTTATGTTCAATTGGGAAAGATGTGCAATCTTTTTTCCCTGGATAAATATGATAAATCTTATCATCATAATAAAAATTTAGCCCTTTTTCTCCTGTCAGATATTGCTAAAATCCTTCTGTTACTTTAAATTTTTTGATCTTTTAAAATAAATACTCTACAGTATTCAAATAATTATCGGATTGTTCATGAAACTAAAACTAATGCCAGAGTTTGAACTTTTTTTTAAAGTGCAATTATATTTAATCATTATTTCATCATAGATATGAAGTCTGGACAAGACATATTTGAATTATGCAATTTATTAATAATTTCATCACATGATTGCAGCAGGTTTTAGCAACAACACAATTTAATTTTTTAACTTCAATTATCATATAACTGAGTTTTCTCTTACAATTAACAACTTTAATTCAATTGTTCAATCATTATTATGGATTCACTGAAATCTTGTTCAGATATGCCTTCTATGTCAACAGCAGAAATCTATGATTCAATAACTAATGAATACAGCAGTTTTCCCCACTGAAATAAGTACTTCTGAATGTGCCCTAGATAAGTTCAGAAAAATTGTTTTTAGTGATTTCACATTGATGTTATTTAGATGTTTAACAAATGAAGCACAACATACTTTCAGCCTTAAAATGTTTTGTTTTAGATATTCGTCTTTATGAATGCTGATACTTCAATACATTTACAATTTTTGATTTATAAATAGATAATATAATCTTATTTTGAACAATTCTGAATTATTTGAAGACAATTTAAGTACAGAAATAAATTCAGTACTCAATGACATATTGAGTTGCATACAAAATATCTCTCCTCTATTGCATAAGTGCAATCATAAGACATTATACTGTCTGCTAATAAACAAATATGAGTTTGAAAAGTAAAAATGACTACTGTAGTCTTTCTAAATATATTTAAAATTAAGCATGTTTGTTTATTTGCAATGTAAGATCTTTACCTACATAATTTCACATTACTTATTTAAATTAGCTTGAATTCTAATATATATTAGATCATTGCAGTCAACATTAAAGTGAAAGATTTCCTTTTCAATGAGCTGCTAAAATTTGAGCTTTATTTCTTTAAAGGGAAGTGTGGCTAGAATAATGTAACTATGGGTTTTCAAATATTTTACATAGATTTCAGCTAGCATTATGTATTGTTTTGATATTTATTAAAGTATGCTAGAATAAACAAGAGTCTAGACTTAATTAAATTCATTCTAGCATATAAGATTTGACAATAAAGTTTGCAAACTTTTATCACTATAGTCACCTTTGAAATACTTCTCTTGGGAGCTATGTATTGAAGCAGATGGGTCTGTAGGCCTAGGCCAGATGCCAGATCCACACTTCATGTCTTTCTAGATTACTAGACAAGAATCAAACTTGATCCACGCGTGTTACGATGTTTGTAAAAATTTCCGTCTGCCATTTTATCTACTTTTAAATTTTAGGCCAGTAAATAAGTTATTAAAGTATAAATTTTCTATTAAAATGTTTTACTATAAATATTAGAGGGGCCCAGTTAGATATATATACGCAAATACATATATAGAGAGAATTACAGACGGAAACTTTTATAAAAATCAATATATAAATTTTTAATATGATATTTTTTTTAAGTATTTTATTCTGGAGATTTGCTTTCACGATAAATCCACTAACATTCTGTAGCGTCAAACAAAAGAAAATCCATTAACAAAATGGTAATGGATTTTCTAATTAAAGTAAAATTAAACTAGAAAAGATAATTTGAAATATAAATTCTGCAAATCTACATTTAATTAAAAATAGATTTGAAACAATTAAATCATTGGGTTTATCACGAAAGTTGATCTCAAGAATACAATACCAATATACTTTAGGTATTCTAGCATTGTCACTTAGCCTGGAGCATATGAAAAAGGGAATTTCCCAAAAACAGTTAAAAAAAAGTATAAATAGCCAAAGAGAACAATAGAAGCCAGTCCAGTCCCAGATTTCGTCAGCAATAGCCTGGCAAATCTACATCAGCCAAAATTTTAAAATAATGATATAAAATGTCTGAAAGCATGATAGTTGGATAGACAGGTTTTAACTTGCCCAGCTCCCATTGTCCCAAAGATGATCGTCCAATACCTCATGCCGGAGAAAATTCATCAAAATGAACTGTTGAACTCTTTATTCAATTCATAGCTAGCTATGCCTGTGTGGAAATTCACCATTGTGGGATTCCAACTTCCATTTGGACTCATAATAAATTAGGTAATATGTTTCCAATTTGTAATTTCTAACCGCCTAATTTATTATTCTAAACTCCAGTGACCAAATAATGTAACTCCTAATTGAAATGTCTTCTAAAATGTAATCCCCATATTGTAATTTAAATGTAATTTAAAATATTTAATTAAATAGTCTGTAAACTACCCTTGCTATTACTTGAAATCTAATGTCTTTGCTCTCGTTCTATCTGTCTTAAAATTATGCCTCTTCTTAATGCTAAACTTCCTTCTAATGCGGTTTAGGAAATATTATTAATTACTTAAAATGAAATGAATATATGCCAATTTTGTTCCACTCAACAAAAGCTTTGCTTAAATAAATATTCGCTGCTATTTCCCAACCAATGTTTGTCGGTAAATAAAATAAATAATTCCCTAGCTCTAAAAATACTTCGAGCCACCTTTATTTTATTGAGGTGAAACCTATATTATTATGGTTTTTTTTAAATATTTATACATACACGATTTAGTTGTGGGGAGATGTGAGATTCAAGTATGAGAGTTTATTTAGTTTAAATTATTTCATTTTTAAAAAGTCAAGGGGGGGGGGGGTAGAAAATTAGATTTGTGTTAAATAATAAGAGAGAAATAGAATGTCATTTGAAATGTTAGTGGGATTTTGTGTTGAAGGGAAAGACGTGTCTCTAATAGTTGTATTCGTAATAATAATTAATACTTATTTGTTTATTGTTGGTCTGATCTTGATCAATCCGTATGCATTTCTTTTAATCTTTATAGCTCACACAATTATATAAGTAAATGCTAAAATATATTCTCCAGCACTCGTATTTTGCCTTGCTGGTATTTTGCTTCATTGCTTGTCTTTTGTTTTTGTGACTGCTAGATCATTTCACTGACAATAATTTTCTTATCAGGATATGAAAGCTAAAATTGGAAGAATCAGGGCAAGCAGAGCTTAGCTAGCATTAGTGATTCTCATTCTTTCACCTGTAATATTTTAGGTTTGCCAATGGCGCAGACTATTCTTTTCTTCATTTCTTGGCGTCACAGGAACGGGACAAGTAAATTGAATCTATGCTAGTAATGTAATATCGAATACTGAAATTTGTTCATTTTCCTTTGTCTGAGCACATTATGGCAGATTGACCACGATCTGATTAAATTTACGTATTTAAAATCTTGAAATATTTAATTGCGAATATCGCAATCCATTTATATTTTAAATGTGTCACTCTCTCTCACACCAATCCCTATGGTTTGAGTTAATCATTTCTCTCTTAAAATCAAATCAATCAGAATAAAATTGTTTATCATAGCTCTTTAAAAATATTCATTCCTATATCTCAGACTTGGGCGGGTGTCTCCCACAAATCGATAATCGTTTACATTTGTAGATTGGCATATAAACTATACCGCTCGCTTGCCAGAGGCATAATAAATAACAGAATAGAAACTTTTATTAAATAATTTTATGAAATCAAATCAGAGACATTAGATAAGTTATAAAAATGTTTTTTGATCATTTAAGTTATAAAAATGTTTTATTAAATATATCTGTGAATTTAAGCTGCCTGTGGTTCGTCTCTATTTCTTCATTCTAAAATTAGTATTTTTTAATTAATTATTGTGCTGCTATCTGATGATTCAAGGTCACACACATACCATTTTATATTTAAATAAATAGATAGTCTAATTAAAGTTAGGAATTAGAGTTAGAGATAAGAATTAGTTGAGATCCATGCTCTACCATTGATGCTAGTGGGACGGAGCATGGAAAAGATTAATTGCTTGCCTCGAAAATGTTAATTAGTTTGCAGATTTAGAGAATGGGTAAACAGGTAGAATCCATAAGTATTCTTTATCTTTGATCTCGCATACGGTTGGATTCGAGGTACTTTTACCCAGGCTGTGAATCGTGTTAACATACAATTTCGACCGGTACAGTATTGATACTAGCACCTAATCTATCTTTCAAAGCAATTTTAAAATTTGTTTTCTGGAATGCCATTAATAAATATCATCATATTACTTGTCATATCCTGAATATCACCAAAATGTCTTCCTTTCATATCAGATAAAGGAAAAAAATCATTGGGGATTAAATCAGATGAATAAGGAGGGTGTGCAATACTGTTATTTGTTTAAAAAAAAAACTCTACATAAGCATGTTGTATGAGCAGGTCCACTTTTGCACATATGTATATTTTTCTCAAGTTAAGATTTTCCTGTTTCTCTATTGATGTTTACTTGTACCAACAGCTCAACAAATTTTTACAAAGTTTTCATTAGTTCTATTCATTACTGCCCATTCTGACTTCTCTTTATTAGTAATGTTTTCTTTCTACTCAGAAAAATGTTTAATCCATTTGTATACTGCCTTTTTCTTTGTGGCATTATCCCTATAAATTTGGACAAACATGTTCTTGGTTTTACTTACACTCTTGCCAAGTTTAACAAGAAATTTAATGTTTGTTCATTGCTTTAATTCATTCTTATGATGGCACAAAACATGTGGCAACAATAGTAAATACTACTCAGCAAGACACTATCACATATTGCCATGTACACAACTGTGATACACATATACCAAGATTATAAACTTTATTGAATTGTTTGTACAGTACTTCTGACATATAAGTACATGGTGGAAAGTTCATATATTTAATTGTCAGATCTCATATGCCACTGCAGTAAAATTTTCTATGATCTCTCAAAATATAGATTTAAAATAATATTTCTGAAATATTTAATTTTAACCATTAGTTCGTAATCTAAATTGATATTTACATAATGTAAGTTAACCACGGTTTTGATAGTACAGATCCTATGATTATAGTAACAATTTTTTCATTCAACAAATTTTATTCTGTTTAATTTTTGTTAGTATTTCTAATAAACTTTATTTTAAAAAAAAAAAAATCAATAAGAATCTTTTTTTTACAATCCTTTAAATTCAATGAAATGTTATAAGTAATATATATATATATATAACTTTATTATTTTTTTTACATTCCATATAGCTTCTAATATAAAATAGGTGTAGAATATTGAATTTGAATCAATAGTTTTCCAGTTAAGAATACTTACAGAGATTGGAGCAGAATCCAATAAAAATTATAAATTTCCAAATTTGATAATTTCATTACCAGTCTATCCGTAATTTAAACAATAGGAATTTTTCAACCTAACACAAGCTCTGTACTGTTTTTTTTTTATATCTCAACCATGTCTTGTTGAGTATTGAGAAAACACTCGAACAAGAGATACTTCTGAGAAGAGTGACTGTCTTATTTTTAAATCTACTTTCTACTTATATAGGTCAATCTAAAGTATCTCAGTAGTGTGAGTTCTCTGTACTTCCATTATTTTCTTCTGCATATTAACTCTCGTGAAATCTTTAAATTTACTGTGTTAGGTATCTTTTCAAAAGTCTCTATCTTGTGTCTTAGTTCAAAAGTTTTCTCAATACTTAACAAGACATCATTGAGATATTATAAAAAAACAATGCAGAGCATGTGTTAGGATGAAAAATCCTTACTGTTTAAATTATACACTATCTCTGCGCTAGCAAATAAAATTAAATGTTAGTCTACAGTAAAAAAAATTATAAACATTTGTCGCATTCATTATTGGGTATCCCATAGGGAATGATCTTAGTTCTTATATAATGGTAAAAATATTAAATAAATGAATAGTTAATAACTCCATTCAATGTGTGCTTAAAAAAATATAATCTTTAATTTAATTTACTTCAAATTAATACATCACGTTTATCAATATTAAACAACAATTCTGACACAATATGTATTAGTATAAATCTGACTCTCCTCAGGTCCTTAATACTCAGAAAATAACACAATATATTCAAAGAAACCACACAATATTTCAATGAAGAATGTGAATAATTTTCAAATACACAAATCGAAATAGACTATGTAAATTGTTACAAAATAAATTTAACCGCATTATATATTATAAACAATAAAAATATGTAATAGTTAATAAAATAACTGACTGGAAATTTAAGCATTGGAAGTAAGAGAGCTGGAGTCATGATTCATGGATCTTGCACTCCACCACTACAATAAATCATGCAGTGCAATAAATAATTAAAAACATTCCATTCAAAGTGCATAGAATAAAACTGTATTTAATTTATGTCATGCAAATGTGCACATACAAAACTTTAAAAACTACTACCTCTTACATATGCCTTTCATTCTAAACCAATATCAAAAAATTTAATGAATACAAAAAGATGGAGATGTAATTATAATTAAATAAAATTTGAATAGTATTTTATATAAAGCATTTCAAGTAATGTACATTTGAATAATTTTCACCTCTTGTTTAAAATTATGTGCTCTTACATTGAAAATATTATGATACTATCTTGTGTATTCTTAGAGTTTTTTGATATTAGGTTTTGGAGCAATTGAGAAGACTCTGGTTTGGTGTAAAATGTGTATAATGTCAGAATTGGTGCTTGATAAACTTTATATATGCATTAATTAGTGTGTTATAAATTTAAAAAAAATTTTAGTCATCACTCACTCTAACCATTTATTTATTATATACATATATGCATAAAGTATTTTGCCAAAGGCAATTTAAATGTCCCAGAAATAGGGTGGCATTTGATCATCACTAATGATAATTTGCCATTGTTTGCTATTATCTATCAATTTTTGCAAAATCTTATGTTTAGATCTATATCACACATTGCATCTACAACATAAAACAATTAATACTTTAATATCATGAAGATATATATAAACTTTTAAAATTATTTTTCCATAGACTATAAAGAATATTGCAGAAATTTTGATTTAATATTGTAAGCCTAAACCAATTGGCTAATGTAATTACAAAATTATATTTACAGGAATAATGAATGATTTTATATTTAATTTCTTGTTATATGACTGCTCCTCCAAAAACTATTGAGGATTTTTATTCTTCTATTAAAATAAATCTGGTTGAATCAGTTATTATATCTAATCCAATTCTTCTATTATGATGTATGCTTTAATTTCTTTCTAATTAATATGTTGTTTTAAAATATTTTTAATTAAATTGATTTAAAATATATCAATAAAGATTAAATCAATTCACATTTTTTCTAAAATATTATTTAAAACCAAGTTTATATTTTTAATTTTTGATACTTACATATTAGTCCTGCAACGTAGGGGAGATAGTAAACCTTTTCATATCTGCAATAAATATGTAATCTTGTGTGACCACATCAAATTTAAGCAAAATAAACCCTAATGATGTTATCCAATCTCATATGAAAACGTGTTTCTCTTTATCAAAACATAGTCTTTTTTTTTTTTTTTTGGATATTTCGACATTTTCAATTATTGTCCAGATTTCTTTCTGACAACAGCTTCATTTCAATTGTGTTTTTGCTTCATCCAAGTATTTCTATGTTATTTCTACTTATGAGTTAATCCAGACCATTTGATTTTAAATGTGAAAGTATATGTAGTCTTCACTTTTTCCTTTTGGTTTTCTTTTCATAATTTCCTAGTACTGGTTACAATCATTTTTGCATAAATCACATATACAACTTTCTGAATCCAGAAACTGGGGTTCACACACAAACCATTGAAAGACTATGGGATTCAGTGAAATAAACAGCGGTGAGGGACATCAAGGCAACACCTCGATTCATACTTGGCCCAATTTATATAGCATAATTTCATTAAAAAAATTCCCATCAGGATGAAACGTTAATAAAAGTGTTGTAATTTATATTTCTTTCTTTTGTGAATTTTTTTTTGTTTTTAAAAAATATATTCACTTATTACCATTTGTGTGGAAAATCCCATTCAGGCGATATACTGTGCAAGCATGTGTTCAGTAAAACTCCATTTGGATGGGGATTTTTCAGCTGAAGTCTCCATTTTGTGTCAAAAAAGTAAATGACAAATTGCTTGTTTCAACACGACAATTCCTGTTATATATTAGGATAAGTAGCGTATGTGTATGTTTTTTTGTAAATAATATTTTAGGCTATTTTTGCAATTAGTGATTGTTTTGTCCATATTTAAAGTAACATTTGGAACTTACATAATAGCATCTCGTATTTTACATATTTTTGGGTCGAAAAATTTGTCCACTTAAAATAGAGTACTGTTTTTAAATTTAGTGCTTAATATCAATTTCTTGGTCAAATTCATATCTTTAGTATTGTTATAAATTTGTATTCCACACCATATCTTACATTTTTTCTGTAAATTTTTCTGTATGGCAAATTAATATTTTTTTTTTTGTAACTCTTGTTAAAGGTGTACTTTTTAAGATTGGTTTTTTTTTTTTTTGGTGAAATTCATATCTTTAGTATTGTTATAAATTTTATAGTTTTAGTGTGAAAGTCATGTATATTTCTGTATGATAAATCAATATTTTTTTTTAAATGTTCTTTTTAATATCTTTTTATTATTGTTATAAATTTAAATTCTGCTCATTTACTATTGTTATAAATTTTATACTTTTTCATGTGAAAGTTATATATAATTCCACTCCATATTTTATATCTTGTGTGAAAGCCATATTTTTAGTCCTGCAACACAGAGCATGTATTAGACATGTTATGCCTTTTCACATACATGTGCAACCTGCCAATAACTTTGTAAATCTTGCAAAAATATCATGTACAAGATCTGTGTACATGTTATTTTGGTCAGATTGCAAGATTAAAAAATTATCAACAGATTGATATGAATGTGAAAAGGTGGAGGACTAATACGCAAGTATCAATTTTTTTTATTTTGCCATATAAATTTTAAATAACTGAATTCATTAATTTATAAAGAAATCTCTATAGATTCTCATCAATATAATGGATTTATGGATGTCTTTAATAAATCCTTCCTTTTTATCATTGTATATAATAATTAGGCAGTCATTAATTATGTGGTTCAAGATTTTAGCTTAATCATATTCTGTTAAATTCCAAGCATTTTAAATAATTAAAAAATATATTAAAAGAATTTATTTGGTGTTTCAAAGGTTGTATGTTAGCTTTTTAAATCAAAGACTTCAGAGCAATAGCAGATAACAATATGCAAATATTTTAAATAACATACCTTATAACTTTTCAATTACTATGATTTTGTAATGTTAAGTTAGTGCTTCTTACTGTGTTTAAAGGTGGCATCATATGATATTTAGCATTAAAAAAAAATACTTTTTGTAAATAATTTTCTTGCAATACATATTTTATGTAGTTTTTTTTTTTTTTAAGGAAAAAAAAACTATTATTGTCTACCACTGACACCCATCAATCTTTAACAAAAATCATTATCACATCTCATGTTAAAACATTCCTTAAAAAACACTTGATTTTTAACTCCTCATATTTCTAAAAAGCAAGTTATTCTGGGTTACAAAATAATCCTGCCTATTCAATATATTTCTTATTCATTATATAGAATAGCAGATTGATTATATGTGTACCATTGCTATAAATATGGAGATTTAGATAATTTCATTATTGTTTGTATATACTGAATAAAAGTACAAATGATGTGAAAAAATCAGCAACCCATTACTAAAAATTGCAATATTACTATCTGGAATGCCTTGATTTCCTGTTGGACAAAATATATTAGAGTTAGACATTTTATTTTATAATGAAATCCTTGTTAGACTAACTCGGAAACATAGTAACCTCTCAAAAAGATACATCAAACTACAATATGTTTGCTTTGTTCTTACTAGATCTGAAGACAGACATCAGTGATAGTCATACTCAGTAGATATGAAGTATGCCAAATGTCAGTCATATTAAAAATCTGAATTTTTGTTCCTTTTTATAGTTTCATATATACAAATATAAAGTTTCAAATATTTCTATAAAAAATATATAATATACTTTAAAACAGGTTTAGACCTTTGTTTAAATAAATCACATTAAAAAAAAATAATGATAAAGTATAAACCCACATCTGGACACCAGAAAAAAAGTTATAATATGCTTACTAAAAAATGATAAAAAAATTTGATAAATATAATTCTAAATCTGCAAAAATCAGAATCCTTAATAAATTCCATGGATCTGATTGACCACTATATCACGCTTCACTATAAAAATAAAAAAAAGCACTTGAACTCATGAAGCTAGTACGATGGTCTCCATCTTTCCCTAAGAATCAATATAATTTCCAATAAGTATGTAATAAAATTTACAAATGTTCTTGAACAATTATCAAATATTTGGGTACTATATAAAGTATATATTACAGATAATAAGCCAGTTTCCATTTACTTAAGAGTTATAATGAATATTATTTTTGAGAATTTATTAATACAAAACATTTTATTCATAATAATTAAGTTTGATTCAAAACTGCTGCGCTGCCATTTATTGAACCATTACAATAAATTATTACAACATATAAGATCATTAAAGTTTTTGATGTAATGCTAAAATTAAGATATAAAATTAAATAGCTCTAAATGACAATCTACTATATGTAATAATTGTAAATTATTACTTAAGTTATGTTGCACTCTTTTCCTTTCTTGCTTTCTATAATGGTGATAATTTAAAACTATTGTAACAAATGGTATATGCAATTAATTCTATATAATATACAGGTGACTATTGTATAATAAAGTCAATAGGTTCTTTAAAAATGTGATATGTGAATAAGAAACAAAGAACTAGTAAAAAAAAAAAAAAAAACAGGATTAATTTCCAAAAACTACAAAAAAAACTATAATATTTGCATTTTATAACCAAGAGAAATATATTTATTAAAACAATAATTGATTAAAAGTATTACATATTAATATTATATAATGTTTTCATCAACTTCATTACTAATCACCATTAAACAAGTGTTTTCTTTTTGGAAAATATTCTCACCTTCTATTCCATACTTTTTGTAAAAAAAAAAAACTTATTTTCAATTGTTTTTTTTTTTTGTTGTCAGAGAGGTCTTCATAAATTTCATTGTATGAAGCTACTTGTTAAATTTCCTCTTCAATTTTATGCTTCTTTCAGTGGAAAAGTCTTCTCCATTTAGAAAATATAACTCCAATTTTTTGGCTAAATCTAGACCTTTATTTATGCTTTTTAGGACAAAATATTTAACTCCATCATTTCCATCTGCACTACCATCCTCTGAATTATTTTCGTTTATCTTAGATGTCATTTTAATGAAATTTGCTTTATCAGTCTCTTCTTTCACCAGTAATTCTTGAATATCTTTGATATTCATATTATCAAAGACTGTTCCTCCTATAGATTTAGCAAGTGTCACTATTGCATCCATTCTATTTTCTGTTGGCTCAATTAGATTAACACTATGAATTGACACTGACCATAAATTTTTCCAACAAGGATTCAATGATGACGGTCTTATTTCTTTGATGAATGAAGTTATGAGCTTAATGCAGTTCAAAATTGTAAAGCATTTCCATATTTCCATGGTTTCAAGAGATTCATTGTCTATTTTATTCAAAATCCATTGCATTGATTCCCTAATTAATGATTTTTAAATGTAGTTATAATTTTCTAATTTCAACAATAGAATTAATGAAGTTGTATTGGATGGTAGGAATATTATTTTAACATTTGGATGACTTAAATTTTTTGAATGGCTTGGTGCATAATCCAATATCAATAGAATATTATTATTTTTTTCTTTAAATATTTTCCACACATAGGTATAAAACAGTTTAAAAAACATTTTTCAAATAAATCAGTGGTTATTCAAACTTTCTTATTAGGAGTCTTATAAACATTTTTCATAGCACGAGGATTGAGAGATTTATAAATTAGCACAGGTTTTACCATATGATCACTTGAAGGCTTAATGCACATAAGTAATACTACTCAGTCTTTTGATACCTTAAAACCTGGAGCAACTTTTTCATTTTTTGAAATGAATGTTCTTTTGGCATTTTCTTTCAGCAATGACCTGTCTAATTGGCATTAAAAACATGATATGTTTTATATCCACCCTGTTCAATAATTTTTTGCAATTCATTTGGATCACTTTTAGAAGCTTCAAGACCATATGATGTACATTATCCTTATATTTTAATGTTTGTAATGAAAAGCGTTTTTTAAAACAGTCAAACTAACCTTTGCTAGCAGTAAAGTCAGGGATTAGTAGCAGATTCTTCATATTTCTTTAAGAAATTGTAAATTTTTTAAGTTTTGCATTTAATAACATTTTCTGAGCACTCCATCAATCCAAATATTAAGAGTGTTCCTATTTTTTCAAGTATTGGTGGTCTAGGACAAGCTGTCACATTTGTGGAAATAGAGCAATCTGGAATACTGGAAGCTCTAATTTTCTGTTCATATATTTGTATGTTATAGATTGTAGCTTCATTTAAACCCAAATCTTTTGCAACATGATATGTTTTTCCTTTTTTTAAAAAACAATTCAAAATATGTACTTTTTCTTCTAATGAGATGAAATGCCTTTTAAGAGATACTTTTTTACTTCCAGCAGAAATTGTTTGGGGCTATAAATTAATTCATAAAAATACTTCTTAAGGTCCAATAATAATACCAGAATATTTTTAATCTATATAATAAAAAAATAAAAAAATGATGAAAATCTTAAAGAATTAATATTCCATGAACAAAATGAATTTAAAATTCTAATAAATTCTAAAATTCTGTATAAAATCTGATATGACGTACAGGTACAAATGACAAATATCAACAGAGATTATGTTTGCAATTCAAACTCTCATTCCCTTGTTATATGAGAATTTCTCTTGTCAAGACTTGTATAAATATTGTATTATAGGGGGAGTTTCTCAACTCTTCAACCATGTTAGAACAAAACAATGTTGTAGAAATGCCACGTTATAAAAAGATTTTCCCTAAATTTTCAAACCATATCAGAGTAAAACCATGTTTAGGAATGCCATGTTATAAGGGGGTTACCTGTAATTATATATGCAAAAAATGTATTTCCTGCTAAAATATATTATCATATTAAAATTCTTTATCAGTGTATATGTCCACAATTATATTTTTTCAAATGCATTTTAAAAGTATCCTACTTAAAAACAACAATTTAAATACAACTGTTAAATAGCTTTAAAATAATGCCAATCTACTTGAAGTAGCTTAATTTGGCAATTCTTACAATCAGGAGATAATCAATGATACTATGACTCCCAGATTACCCTGTTTTATAATAATATCTATGACTTATTTGGTGTTAAAATATTGCACTGAAAATATATGTTATTTAACTTTATACACAAATATGGATTAATTTATACTACTTCTAAAGTGAAGTGCAATTTATTTGCAATTATTATCACTTCAATAGGAAAAAAAAGTTTAATTTACTTTAATTGCTAATTATAATTTTTTCCCCACTAAATATAAATTTATTAAAATAAAATTGAGAGCAAATAAAAAAAAATATTAGTACTGATATATTTTCAATAAATTGAAACTTTTATAAAATAATTATAAACATGCTCATTATTTTATAATTAAGCTCAATACATTGCTAAAATTTATGATATAACAATAAAAATATAGATGCAAAAAAAATATTAAGAAGAATAACAATCAAATGAATGATATCCTACAGAAAGGTATGAGGAGACATACACTTATTCCAAAGATAATGTTTACCTATTATACATAATAATAACAACAATGAATTTTAATACTTATCTAAAACCTACTAATATACATTTTACAATCTATTCTCCGAGGAATATATTCTTTTATAATAATAAAATATTCAAAAACAGTTTATTTAAATGAAACAAGACTGTATTTCATTTAATAATCAGCTAACACATTCAACCATATATGGAAGCTCATGAAACAAGTTTAAGTATATCTAATAATAAAATTTAAAATATATATATTTTGTTTTGGTTAATGATTTTCTTTCCTATCTTCTATACATATATATTAAAAATTTAAATGAATTCTATGAAATAACATTGGTGCACAAATTTTTAAAAGGTCATTTAAACATTAGAACAGATTAAAGTTTATGAATTAGAAACACATAAGGGTTTGTTTTACAATACATATGGCATTAGTTAATGTAAAAGATAGGCTCCCACTTTATTTACCTCATAAATATTGCCCAGTCATAAAATATATATATATATATTTTAAATTATATAAAAAAATTATTTAAATGTTAAAAATATATGAAGCAAAAAATAATATTATAACTATCATATGTAAAATGAAAAAACAAATCTTGTTTAGCTTATAATAAAGTTTCTTATATCAGTATTCAGATGCTATAAATTTCCTCTTGTATATATAAGCTTTTTTCCATTAAGCAGTTCTATTGATTCCAAAAAATTATATGAGTTGAATGTTATGACCAAAGTAAAAAAATCATAATAATAAAATAAATCCTTACAACACTAAGAAATATCTACATAATTTGAAAGCTGAATGAAAACATTCTTATGGATAATTATGGAAGTAAATATAGTAATTGTGACTATCAATCTCTCTCTTTTGAGTTCTGATAAGATTTCTAAAAAAATCAAAATGAAGTATTTATAAATGAATTGAGTATGTCAAAACATAAAATACTTGTAGAAGATTAATTAAAATTTAAATAAATAATGATATATAATAATTTTTAAATAACTCACTTCAGTGTGAAAGGCTCCTTACAAAAACCCTCCATAGAGAAAAAAATGAAAGAAAAACAGTCTCCTTACACTCTCTAACTGCTAGGGTGATGATGATTTGAGAAGTTTTCTATTTTTACTTTTAACTTTTAAAAATATTCAATCATCAATAGATCTCCTTAAATTACCATACATATATTCCTCCTTTAACACAACTACAAGCATTATATTTATTTTATATATATATACTTAAAAAAAAAATAATTTGAGAAATTTAATTGCATATTTTTATTTCTTTAATGATAAAAAAATAATTGCAAGATCAATTTCTAGGAAGGTCAAATGATATTTAATCAAATTGAATACAATAATTTTCCCGAGATTGACTACATTGAGATTTTTTTATTTTTTACACCCTGAGATACTGTATTCATCTGGAAAACAATTTATGAATGCTTAGTTTTTGAATTCATCATTGTGCTGTTATATTAAGTAGCTTAGGATATAAAATTCAATTAAAAACTTATTAGGTCAATATATGTGCATGTTAAATGAGTCAAATATTCCTAAGATTGGAAAACTTTGGATAATTAACAATAAATATAGTATGGTTTGGAGTTATAAATTTATCTGTTATAATATATAATTATACAGTTAAATGTGTCATATAGAAGCAAACTAGTGGCAGATAAAACATTTAATAATTCCATTCAGTTAGAATAATTTTTTCTTTCTTTCTTGAATTAAGATGGTACTTTTAGCTATGATTCCATTATTCGACCAATGCATTATATTACACTCATTTCGGAATAAACATGATCAACTAATAAGAAATACTTTCATCAATGAAATTTATGACTAAACAAAAAAAAAAGTCACCTAATAGCTTGCCAAATAAATAAAATATAATGCATTAGTCAAATAATGGAATCATAACTAAAAGTTCCAGTATCAATTCTCAATTTAAAAAAATCACAAAAAACTTAATTCATTCTAACTCAATGGAATTATTAAATACTCTACCTACCACTAGCTTGCTTATATATGACACAACTAACTATATAATTATATATAACTAAGATAAATTTATAACTCCAAACTGTAACATATTTACTACATGCACGCACCCATATATGCAGGAATAACAAATATAAAAATATTTAACATTCAGTTTATACAGCTTTGGTCAAAAGGTTCATTGACTTGCAATGTAGCTATGACTTTGAATCAGATTAAACTATCTTTAGGAAATGAACGTAATATCAAATTATTGTGATGAACAAATGTTATTACTTAATCCCAAAATTCTAGTTACATCATTACTTCAAATAAACACATTTTATTTCAATAGTTAATAAATATCAAAAAAGGTATGCATTTAGAAAGACCTAAAAAAAAATCTAAATTTTAACTAATCCTAAAATATTTTATACATAATCAAATTTTTTTGTTATAATTCTATAAATATAAAATATTTTATTTTGGAATTTTCTTAAATGAGATTTGATCTCTTTTGTTTATTTTTATGCTTTTATTAACATTATATTACATTTTGAATGCAGTAGTGAAACAGTGAGATTCGTATTCGAATCTCAAGTTTCACCTTTTTCTGTCGTCTCTCACTGACCGGTCTATCCCACCCAAATTTAAACTTTTGGTATCGAGTTGTGTGTGTAACAATATTAAAATGTATAAATATATGTAGAATTCAACATAAACATGCACACATTTCGATCTCAAATTAAAGGCAATAAATACGGATAAAGTAATATAATTTAGATTTCTTTAGCTAAATAAATCTTGTGTAATATTAATCATTTATTTTGAATTTATAAAGTTCGTATTTATTGCTTAGTTTAAATTTCGTTAAATAATAATTCTAACAAAATCTGATGCAATAATTAATTAAAGTTAAAATAATTTTATTCCCTTTTGTCTTTGAAAATTTAAAAGCATCGGTCAGTGATAGATAATAAATTAATTATAGGAAAATTCCAAAAAAATGTAATTAACGAATGTAAAAAAAAAAAAAAACAAACAATAGCACAGCAGATTTCTTTCTAATTAAAACCAGCAAAAGCATTGATTATCCTGAGGGCAAGATAAAGAAAACCTAAAAATATCTCAACAGAAAAATTAAAAGATCAAGATAAAAAAAGGAGGCCATCTTGGACTTGCTGGAGACTTGCACTTGAATTTTAGCTTTGCTCTCGAGTGGAGTCTAAAATATCTTAAAATAAATTGATATTGCCAAGGTATGACCGAGTAAGCACCGAGATTATTCTCCATCGGGAGATGGCCCACCATATGCCGAACTTCACCTTGCCCATCGTAAAAACACCATAATGATCTGCTGCCTGAAATAAACAAGAAAGCCGCTGCTGTTAAAATCAATAAAAAAACCAAAGACAAGAAAGAAAACTGCTAATCACGAACAATCTACTATTAAACAAATGGACGAAAACATCTTATAAAACAGGTACCTGTGTGTGTATTCCAAATTATAGAGTACTCTAGTAAATAAGCTATAGCTCATCTCCTACTATTTGTCTAACTTCTAAATGTTAAAATTGTAATTTTGTGAAACTAAAATTTGAGAATTAATGTAATCTGTAAATTTCTCGCATAATCTAGCTTACCTCCCTCTATCCTTCTTAGGTGTGTATTTCTCAAATCTACACTTTATTTATAATTATCATTGAAATATTAAACTTCTCATAATTGTCTTAGTTTTAAAGCTAAATCCATAATCGCTTGAAGATTGAATGCGTGTCGAATTGTCATTAATATTTGCTTTATAAATAACTTAAATTTCATATAAATCGACACGCATTCAAAGAATCAGTTATTGTAATGCAGGGTCTACTACTTCGTAACAGCTGGCATGCTTGCTGTAATAAGTCCCCTTTTTAGATATTTTTTTTTATTATTAAATTTTAATGAATAATTACGGAAATTTCATTTCTTTGAGAGTCACCAATTTTCTTTCAGTCAACGTTGATAATGGGGGGCCGAGTTTAAAATCTAGTTAAATATTACCATAATCTTTTAGATCTTATACACATGTTACATTTTGAAGCCACGATGGCTCATTCCACGCCGTGAATACTCCGGATTCTATAGGGTTGAATTAACCCCAGTCGTCCTACACAAGTGGACATGATAATGTTCCCGTAGGGCTTGACAACCGTCACGCAGCCAGCTGGCAAATTGCGACACGGACCGCTTGTCCCTGGTTATGCTCATGTGACACCTTACCTCTTCGGGTCGAGGCAGAGACCAACCCGAAGCCCTTATAAACTTATTCACGGCATTGCAGTTTCAGTGCTGCCATTTTATATCGCCCTTCTAAAGCGTACCACGTGTTCCTTTATTTAGTTTATCATTCTCTATATCACTCCGCCTCGGCATTATCTTCGTCATCCACTCTCAAATAAATGTTCACCCTTAGTCGTAAAATAAATATTTTTATTAAATAAATGTATGTCCGCCGCCACGGATGACTCTTGCAGTGCAAAGTATAAATCCCCTACAGTACGCATTAGAAATACTCACTCGGGAACCTTAGGTAGCTAGATTACGCCTTCATATAAATGAATGCTCTTTATAAATAAATGTATTTTTATATATAGTAAAATTGCCAATTAGCTATTGAAACTCTGAGTATAAAATATGATTAATAACATTAATAATGTTTTTTTTATTAAATACGTAAATAAATAATTTTAACTGTACGTCTGTAGTTAAGTTTTCATTTATTCGATGCCCATTATATATATTTCTTCGATTATATATGTGAATTAATATTCGTTTGATTGTTGGCCAACTCGGAAACAATACCATGAATCTCGTGCATCTCCCTGACCACCGTGCCTAAAGAAGTGTTTACTGATGTCGCATCAGAGGCGTTGTTCCGTAGATTGTAGTGTGGAACCGATAAACTATGTTCGAACTCGGTACCATGGGTGGCTTCGCTACTCGATGGTGCTGCTGTTCTGTGTGGTGGTCGAATTCTGCACTATGTTAACGAGATACACGTGTTTTGACTGTTACAGTAGGCAGCCATCGTCATTCTTTTAATTTGTAAGAAAGAATATATTTAAGTCAATGAAAGAACAAAATAACCGCAATTTTAATATGTTCTCTAATTGGAGAATATCTTAAAATGTTCCTAAATCACATCTTAAAATGTTCCTAAATCACAGTTTTTTGTTCCATTTTGCAATTGTGAAAAATTTGTGTTTGTAGAAGAAACATTCAAAAGCGTATCCAAACTTGGTTCTCTTCATTCTAAGAATTTTATTTTAAAATTTAATGAGATTGGTAGAAATTGCTATTTATAACTCTTTAATGGTTTCCAATTGTCAAGTCTCCCTCTCTGTCATTTCATAACCTTTCTGCAAATTTCTTTTCTTTTTTATTCTTCTATCTTTTCCTCCTTGCTTTTCTCTTTCTGTCTGATATCCAATTTAATATTTGTTTTGATAATCTTTCATGGGATATCCTCTATACATGTCTGTACCATTAAAAACTGTCTTATTCTGATTTCATTTATATTTGTATTAAATATTCTTTTCCTTCTCTAATTTTTTATTGCTTATCTATTCTCTCTTCAACTTTCATGAAGATCTTCATCAGAAATTATTTCTGTAATTGTCAATTATTTTTTGTTCTTTCCTCAAATGTCAAATTTCACTACTATAAATCATACTTTTTATTATTCATTGTTTATTGAAATTTGAAATATTCATATTTATTAAAATCCAAGTTCTCCTTTAGCTTTATCTGTTATTCTCTTTAAATGATCATACTTATATTCCTTATATTTTATAATTCATTATCCATCTTACAATATTATATAACGCTATATTCCTCCACAATACATATTTATTAGCTTTTGTTATATTTACTTTAGGTGCCATTCCCTATATTCCTCTATTAATTTTCAAGCCATACAATTAAAATCAACATGATTATGGGTCAAAACAATTTGAACAGTGTCATTATTAGATAAAGGAATTCCCATTTTCTTATATTACAATATAAAATGGAAATATTATTTTGAATGAAAAGTTTTTTTAAAAAAAAAAAGAACAGAATAGAATTTGAAAAGATTGATAATGATTGTTTTATGATATATGCTCATTAGAGTACAATGAGGGGAAAAAAAACAATTGGAAAATTATACTTAACTATTAAAAAATTGCTTGCTTATTTTCAATACTAGTGCAGCTTCTTGTGATGGATAATAAGTTTTGAGATTTTCTCAATTTCAAAAATAATGCAATGATTTTATACAGTCAACATTTAACTGCTTAAAAACATACATGAAAAATCTGCATGATTTTATAAAATTGTGGAGTTAAATAATAAATATCAAATCTATAATCGTAAATGATTATCTCTACAGAATTATGCCACAGAAATAAAAAGCAATTGTTTTCATTGTTTAATTAAGTTTTTTGATATTATCATAGAATGCATTTTTGAAAATAACACAATTACTAGAATTTAAAAACTTTTATTTTACTGACATATTTAACAGAATTCAAACAATGTTGGAAGAAAAAGATGTTTTCAATGAAGTTTGAATAAGCAATCATTTTTCGATTTTATTCTAAATTGATTTATTTATAATTTCAGTGATTTGAAATGATTTTTCATTATTTTTGATAATTTAATGAATATATCTAATACTGAAAGATAGTATTTTTATTGACAATATTTTATTATATATATCTTATAAAACATTCTTTACAAATGACAATATCCTATAAAATTAAAATGAAACATGTCATAATGGCCTAAAAAATCACTAAAAGACTGAAATGCTTCTGATCCTATAGAATCTCATTTAAATTAGTTAAAAATAGAAGAAAAAGGTTGTTTGACAAACACTTGTCTGAATTGTTGCAAGATTGCTTTAATAAAAATTATATCCCCACTGAATAGAAAATATATAATACAGCTTCATAAAAAGTGCACAAAGAACAATTATGAAAGCTATAAAACAAATAATGATTACTAACTTGTTAAACTAAATATATACAAATATACTGAAAAATAAAACAATATAAAAATTTTAAGAAGACTGAATCAACAAGGGTCCATTTGTTTTGTGTACCCAAAAAAAAAAAAGATGATAAAAAAATCAAAATGTATTTATAATTTTTGTATATTAAAAAAGCATAAATTATTTCTTTTAATATGTAGGAACAGTGAAATTAATTAATGTAAGCACAATTTATTAAAACAGTATATAACTAGACACAAAAATAAAAAATAACTATGACTTCTGATGAAATATAAATATACAAAGAACTTAAACAAAAATATAAAACAAGACCTTATTATTATAACTTTGAATAACCACTATCTAAATTTTAATACATAGTACTGTTACAATCAGTGATTACTACCCGAATATTTCTTTGTGTACATTTAAGATTGTGAAGTTAATTTTAGTCAAGCGAATTTATTATAATAAAAATACTTCAAAAAAATATTAAGCAATTAGATTATAAATTGATAGAAAAAGCTTAGTCATGGTAAAATCTTTAAGATAAGGATGATTTAATCTCTCAAAAAAATTTTGTAAAAAGTTTATGCAAATCTTTTGTAATTAAAATGGGAAATAAATGAAGTAAAGATACTCCTTTAAATAAAATTTAGATTTTTCAGATATGATTGATATTTCTGCAAATGATATGATGCTTCATAAACAATATAGAGTTAAAGGCAAAAATTAATAACCAATATGAAAAATTAAAAATGATTGATGAACTAAAAATGCAAATGAGAAATAGACATTCACTGATCATGGCCACTTCAAAACTTTTTTTAGGTCATTAAAAAGTAATACATGGACTTATAATATACTATAATTATATTAAATCCATCAATAACACATATATATGATGATATTTTGAACAAATAGTAAGAATAAATAATTTGATCATTTTCTGAATAATGATACAAGAAATGAGATAACAACTTTTAATGAGAAAATTCATTTTATCTATTTAGTTAGCTAATAGACAAAGATATCTAGCTTAATGAGATTAAAATAGCTCTTTGTGATCTCAAAAATGGAATGACTATGAGTCTTGATGAAATACCCACAGAAGTTTAAAATATGGTGATATATTAGCTTCAAAAATTTTGGAAGTTTTTAGGAAAATATGAAAGGATGCTTCTACTGTTCCAATTTTAAAAAACACAAGATTACAATAATTATCATGGAATATAATTGTTATTTATTACAGCAAATGTATTTCCAAAGATTTTATTGAATAAGTTACTTCCAATCATTATCAAATGGTTACAAAAGATTCAATATGATTTTAGAAAATCATAAAGGACTAAAGAAATGTGTTTTGTTGCCAGGCAAATGCAAGAAAAATATTGGGAATAAAGGAGAGGTTTATATAGTTTTTTTTTTTATTTAGTCAAAGCATTTCATTCAATCAAACAGATTTGTGCCACTGTTTAAAATTATTTGCAGAGGTTGTAGCTGAAATGAACATGTAATTACTACAGATGTGTACTAACTCAAACTATTTCAATTTTTATGATGTTTTTGAACAGATAGCTTCATAAAGTAGGCATCAAGATGCACTACAAGTTTGAAGGTAGAATTTTTAATTTGCATCAATTCCAAAGCAAAAGCAAAAACATTTTATCTTTTGTATTTACAATAAACTGATGATTGCACAAATTCAAAAATAATCTCTAAAATGGACTCAATGTTTTGAATGTAGCATAAAAAGATTTTGGATTAGTAACTAATATTCAAAAATGTTTGCCTTTTATCAGTCAATGATAAGCCAATTTAAATATTGTGGTGATTTTAAATAGCAAGATAGATTTAGATATTGAGGTGCAACACATATTCTAACTTGTTGCTGCTGCATTTAACAAATTAAAAAAAATAGTAATTTATCACAGCAATATATACTGCAACTACATTAGTTATATATAAAAAAAACTTATTTTTATCTAATTATCTTGTATAGAAGTGAAACTTGACATCTTACTAATGTAACATTAAAAAAATTTTGTTTGAGAATTTTTCATAAAATTTTCAAAATATAATAAATAAGAAGATTATAATACCAATCAACATGTTCTTCAACTTGCTAAATGTGATATATATATATATAGACAAGATCTTTCAAGAGCCACATTATTCTCATGTATTTTTGAATGTTCAAGAATTGCAGTAGTCATTTTGGGAATTAATTTTTGTGTGAGAGACACAAACTGTCAACTGTTGAAGACACTTTTTACCAAACAAATACGATAATAAAATTCACATTAACAGCATTTTTAACTGGTATTATTTAAAAGCAAAAAATTTTTTAAGTTTTAAAATATGTGCTTTCTACTTATCTTTAAAGTATTTATGGAATATAATATTCTAACATTTCAACACACTATACTGCAATAGATTAATATAAAAGTTTAGGGGAAATGTTATGAAAATCAATATTCGTATTGCCTCAGAAGAGGCACACAGTTACTTTGGAAACTGCATATGGCTCATGAACCATAGTTTGGCCAACACAATTATATTGTATACTAAGTGAAATCAATTTTTATTGGAATGAACATGTGAAGCAAAATAAACAATAATAAACTTCCTGGAAAAAATAATCTTATTAAACATAATTTTCATGGAAGAAGCAAATCCCATTTACATTATAAAGATATCTCAAAAACATTCTAAAAAATTGTTTATATTGATAGCTTTCATTAAAAAGATATGTCTGAGAATAGAATACAATGGAGAAGTACATCTTTCTGAAAAAAAAAAAGTACCACAAAAAAGTTAAAATGATCGCAAAATATAAAATAAACAGATAATAGATCAAGCATATTTTATATATGGATAGTATTAGTTTGTATAGTGATTGCAAAATTCATTTTCATTGTATTATTCATTCCACCCATCCTTGGAGTGGCTGCTACTGATAAAATTAAATATTTTTTTAAAAAAAACTATAGAAATATTGAATGACTTTTCAAAAAAAAAAAGAAAATAAAGATTAATAATAATGAATTCAAAAAAATTAATAACCATAAAGATCATGGAAATATAATGATGAAATTAATCATAAAATTGCATTTGGACAACATATTTAATTTAGAAATAATATAAAAAAAATTATATCTATTTGTTGATTTAAGACATGTTTTACTAATGAATATGACTTTGCAACATCAGATATATTTGTTAGGATTAACATGTAGAAACTGAAAGTAAAATACTTTGCTAAAGAAAAAAAAATTATCATTGTTGTCAATAAAGAATTAAGAGGCTAAAATAGATCTGGGCTGTCAATTTTTCTAGAAAAAAGGCAAATGAAAGTTTTGAATTGAATCAAGTAATTGTAAAAAACTAGAAAGAGATTGTAAGAAATAGATAGATTTAAAGTTCAGTGAAGTTATATAAACTATGGATATAAAAATGATAAGCTATGAATATTAAAAAAAATTAAATACGGAAATTGTTTTATAGTAGATCAAAAGTACTAAAAATAAAGAATGATATACCAAGTTGCTAAATTACAAAATTTTAATTCATTCTACTAATATGAAAAATTATATATATATATTAATTAAAATTAGAAAATATCAATAAACAATCTCATATTTTCTTTTTAAATTTGATTGAAAAAAAAATACATTTTGCAATTTCACTTTTAGTAAAGATGAAATTTACTTCTAAGTTTATCAATTCCTTTTAACTGATAAGATGATATATCTATCCTCAATCTTCATCATTGCCAAATTTGACTAGAGTTGAAACTTTGAATCAAAAATCACAATTCTGTAAATATACATCTTAGCTTATATATCTGAAAGAAATAAATCCCAAAAAATTTAGCCCTTATTCATTATAGTTTACATTGTTATGTAAATGTTTCATTACCACATGCAAACATTTATTACAGTGGAATTGAGATAAATTAACAAACTCCACTTATTAATATATTATTCTATTAATGACTAATTACTTTCAAAAAATAGCATAAAAATTGAATCCATAATCAATCAAAATCACATTACCATAAAAAAAATGTCAATAACGTTTCCTTATAGCATAATACAATTCCAATATTTCTTTTATATATCAACAATAATTCCTCACACAAAGTAAGAGTAATATTTTATTGTATATTACATAAATTTAGTTAAAAACTAAAGATAGAATTAAATAAGCACAGTAGTTAAATATTTTATGTAAAATAAATAAATAAAAAGTTGTAAAAAAAAAAAAAATCCCCTTCACATTCAAATTATAGAAAAAATAATTAAATACCATCTTGCCTCCTTCTCCATAATTTTGCTATCAGCAATTTTATCTTCAAAACTTAAAAATATAATACATTTCAAAGACTTTTTTTTATTATATTTTCAAACACTTTAATCCTGAATAATGAGGGCAATCGGTTTTCCAAAACTCATTATAAATCAAAAATTTTGTATAAAAAACAGTAGTGAAATTTTAGTCTTCATTACTTACGATTACTTATGATTGCTAAATATTTGATAGTACATTTTATTTAATTAATTAAATAAGCATTTATTTATATAGCGCTATGTTTATAATTGTAATACATTTAAAGATCAGCCTTTCAAGCTATTGTGCATGCGCTTTTTATGAGTGTTAATAATAAATGAATACTTTCATTCCCAACACGAGATATAGTATTTACGAAAGAATAAAATGAATCCACTTATTCTTTCCAACCCAAATGCTTATATATGGGCAAATCTTAAGTACTGGAAATGAAAGCATGAGGATAAACCATTCACTTTAAATTACTGTTTACGATATCTGAATGAATGATGTTGACAAAATTATCTGGAATTTACTAAACGTCACTCTCAAATGAAACTTAAACATATATAAATAAACATTTATTTATATAGCGCTATGTTTATAATTGCAATACATTTAAAGATCAGCCGTTCAAGCTATTGTGCATGCACTTTTTACGAGTGTTAATAATAAATATTTGCCCATATATAAGCATTTGCGTTGGAAAAAATAAGTGGATTCATTTTATTCTTTCACAAATACTATATCTCATGTTGGGAATAAAAATATTCATTTATTATTAACACTCGTAAAAAGCGCATGCACAATAGCTTGAAAGGCTCATCTTTAAATGTATTACAATTATAAACATAGCGCTATATAAATAAATGCTTATTTACATATGTTTAAGTTTCTTTTGAGAGTGACATTTAGTAAATTCCAGATAATTTCGTCGACGTCATTCATTCAGATATCGTAAATAGTAATTTAAAGTGAGTGGTTTATCCTCACGATTTCATTTCCAGTACTTAAGATTTGCCCATATATAAACATTTGGGTTGGAAAGAATAAGTGGATTCATTTTATTCTTTCATAAATACTATATCTCGTGTTGGGAATGAAAGTATTCATTTATTATTAACACTCGTAAAAAGCGCATGCACAACAGCTTGAAAGGCTGATCTTTAAATGTATTACAATTATAAACATAGCGCTATATAAATAAATGCTTATTTACATATGTTTAAGTTTCATTTGAGAGTGACGTTTAGTAAATTCCAGATAATTTTGTCGACGTCATTCATTCAGATATCGTAAACAGTAATTTAAAGTGAATGGTTTATCCTCACACTTTCATTTCCAGTATTTAAGATTTGCCCATATATAAGCATTTGGATTGGAAAGAATAAGTGGATTTATTTTATTCTTTCATAAATACTATATCTCGTGTTGGGAATGAAAGTATTCATTTATTATTAACACTCGTAAAAAGCGCATGCACAATAGGTTGAAAGACTGATCTTTAAATGTATTAATTAATTAAATAAATTTAATTTTCTAAGATTTAAAAATTCATTTCTAACAAAGTTGTAAATAACTCCACTTTCTGTATTAATGTCAATTTATTTACATGGCAAAGATGACCATCTTCAAAGCATAAGTAAGTCAGTGATAGCAACAACTTAATAAAGAATGTGTAGTAGATATAAAAACTCTAGATATCTTTAACAATTACCTTTGAACATTAAATTCACTTAATTAATTAAATACTATCAAATATTTATCAATCATAGATAATCATAATGATTTTGATGAAAATTTCACTGCTGGACTAATACGTAAGTACCAAAATAAGCAATCATAATGGTTTCTTATGATAAAAAATTCAATTCATTATGAAAGATTCAAACTATATTATAAACTCTGAATACTTTTTTTTAAAAAAACAAATGTTTAAAATTGAGAATAAAGACTAAATAATAACTAAATATTTTCCTAAATGTATTATTAATCAAATATAATAAATTGTGTGTAAATATGCTATATAAACTATTATTTGTATTTTTTAGCAATAATTTTAAACATTATCTTGAATTTAATAGTCATGGTGATTATGATGTGAAGTCAAAACATCCCATTCACTTTGATTTATTAAAATTAAAATAAAGCAAATTAAAAATAAAATAAAATAATATAATGTACATTTTCAAATTTATTTTTTGCATAATTAATTGATCTATCATTTAATCTTTTTTAAAAAAACATTATTATTATTTTTTACTATTGAAATAAAAATTGTTTAAAAATGTATTTGCATTAACATAATGATAAAACTTTGCTGTTTGCATTTTATGAGAGACTTTTTGCTTTCCAATTTTAATATTAAGAAAATAATTAAATAAAAATTAGATAAGGAAATTTTATTTTAGCTAATTTATTTTTAGTGCAATTTATTACTGTATAAGATCGACATTTTTTGTCTTATGAGAGAGATCTCTTGCGAGATGCAGCATTCTATTATATGGAGTATTATAAAATGGCAGACATTTTTTGAAAGATTACTATAACCAATATTTTCAAAGTAATAAATAAAAATTAATAATGATTACTATGATGAACCTTTGATTACAACTGCTAATAAAAATCAGACAATGTTTTTCCAGTTTTCTTTTTTATAATTAAAAATGATTTCCATTTTTTTGATTATGTATTCAAAAGATTGCAATTCTTTCAAAATACCTTTTTTGCACCTCATAAAAATATTTTATTTTATGTTTATTTCATGTGAATCAAACTTTTGTTAAATTTTTATTAGCAATATGTTTTTCACTTGAATACTTATATTTTTAAATTCATATTTTGCTTTCAGATATTTCAAATATACAACAGTGTATTAATGTCATATCATAATTACCAAAATAAAATGCACTTTGATAACTGTATACAAATGCCTATTATAATAATCTTCCTTAAATAATGAGCAATATCTTTATTTTGTTAGCCTCTACATTTTTTTTTTTTTATCACTTTAAGTTTTACATTTAATACTTTTTTCTAAATGTAGATGCTATTGAAGACATAATAAAATAAAAAATGTATTGCAATAGTTAGATATAAGTAAGATAATAATAGATTGTTAGATGTACTAATGTGTTTAAGTTAAAACTTTTACAGTTGCTTTCATGTTAGCAAAAAATAATTACAGTACTCTAACATTTTTAAATCATTCATGTTTTAAATGATTTAGTTTATATAAACTTATCTGTTGTGAAGAAACACTATTTTTCTATCATGTTCTACAATTACAGTATTTAATAATGATTGTAAAAACGTGATATTTTGATTATTGGGAATTAATAACCTGTCCTCAAGCTGAATAACCACTTATATATAGAATTTTGCAGAAAAAAATGTTACTAGTTAAAGATTAATTTTTTAATCCATAAATTAGTGATATGACATTTTTATTGTAATAAATATCATTACTGATTTTAAATGAAGCTATTCACCTTGTTAATGGGATAATAAAGTACAAAACTGAAATTAAAAAAAAAAAACAAGTTAACAGCATGCAATTATATAAATTACCATTTGAAAAATAATTTACAATAAATGAAAGAAATAAATTAATTGAAAAGTTAACAGGTTCCTTCATATTCTTCTGTAGTGCAAGATAAGATATCTATTAGTCCTAAAATAATTTACTATTAAAAATATACAATATTACTTTACAAACCATTAATTATTTTTAAATCAAGTATTTCTTAATATAAAAGAAAGAAAACCAAAGGTTATATATAAACACTGTATTAAAATCCAAAATTGCTTCTTTTAATTTTTTTTAAAACAATTTAAAAAATTTTAAATCAAAGAATATACTGGAAAAATTAACTATAACATTCAAAGCCCTTTGGGCAAAACTGCCCATCTCCTACTACTGTTCAGTTTAATTACTCATGAAACAATGACATAATTTCTATAATTATAATATGCCAAATAATCAGTAAAAGTAGTTCAATGTTTCCTTGGGTTTTTTTTTTTTTTTTAAATACAAAGCAAATACACGTTTGTAGAAAGAAGGGAGGGACTAGCAATCAACAAAGATATAATTAATTAAAATCAAATTTGATATATAATATACAGTACAATAAAAGCAACAAAAATCCAAGAGAATAAAAGATTTTTCACATATAATATTGAAAATTAAATTAATAATCAATGGCTTTAAATAGTTACTGATTATTTAAAATACTAATGTTTTCTGCCCAAAGGAAATTTTAGATATCTAATAAAAGTGTATAACAAAGAGTATTTGATTACAGTTTTTAGTGACTAAACTCTGCTTGAAGAAAAATACAAAGAATGTTTATCCATGTAATGTTTTATTAATTCACTGTGGGATAACAACTGTCCATTACAATCTTAAAATAAAAACTCTTCTCTACTAATTTATTACAGAAGAAAAACTTCATATACATAAAACCAGGATATAGTGTGTTGTGTATATGTATATATGCATACATATATAAAAAATAATATGCTATATATATATATTGAAATATTCTGACTCAATTTAAAATACATTTAAACTTATTTTAAAGAAAAGCTAGTCCTTTTCTTTTCTTAACTAAAAAAGGATAATGGTAATAAAATAATTTCAGAGACTGTAAGTAAAAAATAAACAAAGAGGTATATGACTATATAAAAAAAATATATTACGTTTTATTTTATGTTACATATGTTAAAATATTAAAACTTATACATTTTTTTTTTGGGGGGGGTGCAAAAATTTAATTCAGATGTATGAATTTAAAGAAAGATTATCTTTAATATATTATACATTATCATTAATATATTAAGTTTTCTGTACAGCTCAATTATAAAATCTTAAGAAATGGCAAAGTTATATTTACATATTGAAAAATTACACTAAATGAATCATAATAATGATGTCCCATTGAAATTTCAGCATATAAATTATTTCAGAATAAAAATGTATGCTGCAGTGGCGAAAATGCCACTCAAATATAATGATGGTGAATACTGGGAAAAGAGAAGACAAAGATTTCTTATTGGGAGATATAAAGTTAAGTGTGGTGAATAGATATAGTTATTTGGGAATCAACTTGAGTAATAAGAAAAATCGCTTGGATGAATGGGAGAAGAAAAAATTGATAAATGAAGCAAAGAAAAGAAGGGATTAATAAAGAAATTAACAGTATTTTCATATAATAAATATGACATAGGTAGAATTGTATGGAAGAGAGTGGCAGTAGCTGGGTTAACATACAGTGTTATGTGTTAGTAAAAAGGTATTAGATTGCTTAGAAAAAGTACAAAAAGAAGTAGGAAGACATGCATTAGATGCTGACCTGCGGAAAGGAGGCAATTCAAGGAGAAATGGGATGGTCAAGTTTTTATATGAGGGATGCAAAAGGAAAATTGAAAATGTTTAGTAAATTGCAGTTTATGGATAATAAAAGAATAGCAAAAATAGTATTTGATTGGGTTACAAATAAAGGGCAGGCAACAAGATATGTGAGAAAGGTAATGCTGTATGCAGAAGATTTGGATAAAGAAGTTATGTCAGTATACTTGTACAAAAGGTGGGATGATTGTGTTAGGAGGATTGTTGAGTGTTATAGTGGTAAGGAGTGGGATAGAAGAATAGATGCATTAATAAAGAATAGGGAGTTGGAGAGATGGAGAACTAGTATGGAGAGTAAAACGAGTTTAAATATATATAGAAGTAAACAGAATATTGAGTGTGAGTTAATTTATGATAATAGTAAGGAAAGTAGTTTATTGTTTAAGGCTCGAACGGAATCTTTAGCAACAAGGGAATATACACGTAAATGGAAAAATATGGGTGATTTAGTATGCAAGTTGTGTAAGGAAGGCATAGAAAATATTAGGCATTTGTTACTTCAATGTAAATGCTTGGAAGCAGAAAGGGTACAAATAATGAAGTTATGGAAGATTAAATATGAACAAAGTGATTATACAGAAAGTGAGTTATTGGGTTTTATGCTAGGTTTGGGAAAAGATAAGGGGGATTTATATAGGAAGGTCATGGAATTGACAAAGATTATGTTGTGGAAATGGGATGGAGCAGATTATGGGAAAACTTAGGGTGGACAATGGAAAAGGAAGGTAAAGTGGCTAACAGGTTTCTCTGAGCATAGCTGCTGAGAGATTCCTGACTCCGTTTAAGGAGAAGTCACAGTGCATCACATCACATCATGTTTCAGGTCAAATTATTTGTTTTGGTTTCATTTCAACAAGTGTCCAAATCACAAAAACAATCATCATCATCATCAACCATTATCAATCCACTGTAGGATGAAGTTCTCTCCAAGTTCAAGCCATCTTCTCTGACCTTTAGCTTCTCTTTTCCACATGACCCCTGCACAACTTTCTTATTTCTTCCTTTCTGGGTCTTTTATCTCTTGGAATCCAGTTTAAGAGTTCGATTGTCGATCTATTATCATCTTTTCTAGCAATATGTCCAGCCCAACACCAGTACAGTTTTTTAATTTTTTCATGGAAGTGAGTAACACCTGTTTGTTCTCTTACCCATATATTGCATTTTTCGATCTCTTCTTGTTATTCCCAACATGCATCTCTCCATACTTCTTTGAGTAATCTGAAGTCTCTGTATTGATCTTCTATTAAGTGTCTAAGTCTCAGATCCATAAGTAAGAAATGGTACAACACATTTATTAAAAAGCTTCCTTTTTCAAACACATGGACATATTTCCTTTTAGTATCAAGTTATTTCTACCAAAATCACTCCAACCAAGTGTAATTCTATAATTGATTTCATCCATTATGTTTCCATCTGTATTAATAATTTGACTAAGGTATTTGTAACTGTTAACTTCTTCTAACTCATCATAATCAATCTTTATTTTCATATTTTTGAGAAAATCCATTAAACCCTTTTCCCGCCTCTTACGAGGCCTCTCGTCGACATCTGACGTCACTCTAACTCTGCCAGTTCTTATGCTAAAATATTCGTTTGACAGGTATTGATTAGGTTTTTAAAAGTTCTGTAAGATGGTGCCCTCTTCCGAATTATTTTACAAGTAAAAAATCAAAAAAAATGCATTTAAACCTAAACAAAGAAAGAACATTGTCAGTCATTGGTTGTCAGCGAGCTCTCAGCCGAAAAAGACATTCTGATTGGCTGGAAAGAACAAAGAAACCGCCTGATCAAAGAAAATAAAGAAAAACGCTGAGATTTTCATTTCGAATGCAATTTTAAGTATTAAAAAAATATAATTTCAGAAATTAAACTAGTTTTTTAAAAAATATACTAAAAAAAACAAAATTATTTTCGAAAAATATTGAAGATTTTAGTAAAAATATTTAAGATTTAGCAAAAAGAAATCTTTACTTTTCCAGAACGTAACATTGAAAAAAAGCATTTGCGTCACTACTTTTTTGTTTAGACATTCACTTTATATTTGCCGAAATTGAATATATTTTATAATAAATAAATAACAATTTATTTTTGAAAGAACTCTCGTTCTCTTTCAATACCCTGAAAAATTAGTAATATACTTTTTATAAACGTATCTGAGTTGAATTTAATATTATAGGCGAATATGTTTTAACAATAGGCTTTGTCTTCAGTTTGTGAGTTGGCCAATTAAAAGATTTGATTTTTACCTCATACAACCAATAATATAATTAGCGGTTTAAGGGTTAAACATTATTTTAGTTTTTTTAACATTTATCTTTAGTCCTACTTTCATCTGATAACTCCTGCAACATTTCCTGCAGCTCTAAAGCATTATTTGCAAAAACAACTACACCATCTGCAAAATCTAAATGACTTAAATAATCTCCATTTACTTTCACTCCTTTAGTTTCCCATTTTAATCCACAAAATACTTCTTGCAGCACTGCTGTAAAAAATTTTGGAGATATGGAGTCACGCTGTCTTACACCCTTCTCAATGTTGACTTTCCTAATATCATTATGTAATCTAATTGTTGCTGTTGAATTTTTATAAATATTCTTTAAAATATGACAATAGCCTGGATCTATACCTTGATGATCCAATGCTTTAACCACTGAAGAAATGTTTATAGAATCAAATGCCTTTTCATAATCTACAAATCCAAAGCATAACAGCAACTCACATTGATTTGTCCTTTCTATAACTTCTCTCAATTCCTGGATATGATCTACTGTACTAAAACAACTTTTAAATCCAGCTTGTTCTCTTGGTTGGTAGAAATTCAATGTTCTCTGTAGACGAGTTGTAATTATCTTGGTAAAAATTTTGTATAAAATTAATAAAAGGCTGATAGGTACATAATTTCTAATATCTTTTTTATCACCTTTTTAAAATATTAATATTAATATTGCATTCTTCCAATCATCTGGTACATCTTAGATATTTGGTATATAACTTTGTTAAAAAAAAATTATATTTCTTCACCTACTTCTTTTAATATATGAATTATAATGCCATCATTACCTGGAGCCTTTCCTTTCTTCATACATTTAATTGCATGTCTCACTTCATTTAAAATTCTGGGCAATTCCGAAGATGTAATAGATATACGAGGTACTTGTTCTTTATTACTATATAAATCTGGATAGAAGTCTTCTACCCATTTCATGATGTCATCTCTCTTTTTAGTAATAATTCCATCTTTTTTTCTTATTGCAGATATAAATTTCTTTCCAATACCAAAATGTTGTTTTACACTCTTGAGACTTTTATTCTCTTCTACAGCTTTCCTTGCTAGTTCACAGTTATATTTTCTTATATCATTTTCAATTCTTTTCTGCATCATTTTGCAAAATTCGAGGTATTCAATCCTTTTTAATGCATCATTTTTGTATATCTTCATATTCCTTCTTTTCTTCATAAATCCTCTCGTCTCAGTAGAAATTTTATTGGTCAATTGCTGCTTTTTTCTACCAGCTATCTTTGTTGCAGTTTTTAAAAGTGTATCAGTTATTTTCATATTACTTTCATTCAAATCTAAATCATGTTCAAAATCTATTAATACTTGAAACCGATTTGTAAGTTCTAGCTTAAATTCATTAAATGTTTTGGAAGATTAGGGATATCAACTGTAAATATCGTTTTTCTTAATAATTTTTGTCTCTCTAGTTTTGCATTAACACGTATCTTACATCTTACTAATCGATGATCACTTCCTGTGTTAAATTTATTAAGAACATTACAATCTTGAAATATGTATTTTCTGTTAGTCAAAATATAATCCAATTCTGCTGCACCTTCATTTGGATGCTCCCATGTCCATTTCTTTTTAACATTTTTCTCAAAAAAAGAATTCATAATATAAAGTTTTTCTTTTTCTGCAAACTCCACAAGTCTATGTCCTCTCTCATTTCTATTACCATAACCAAAATTACCTACAACACTTTCATCTTTCATTTGTTTACCAATTCTAGTATTAAAGTCTCTTATAACAATTTTAAAATGTTGTTTACTATGATCAAAAGCCTTTTATACATCCATATAAAAAGCTACTACTACTTCATAACTATGAGAACTTGTTGGGACATAAACCTGAATTATCTGCATTTGGTATCTGCTATTAAGTTGTATAACTAATCTTGCCACTCTGTCCGATACACCATCAATCTCCATAATGTTGTTCTTCCACTTTTTATTTATAATGAATCCTACTCCACTTGAACAATACAATATTGTATTTTACTATTTTACTCGACTAAGGTTAGTATTTATTTGAATAAACATTATGAAAGATGTTATTTTTTATATATAAAAATGCTTGTTTACTTTTTTTTTCTCACTTTTTTATTCAAAATTTATTATCCTATTAGTTATTATAAAAATTTATTTTTTATTTGAAACTTGTTGTCATTTATTTATTAACAAGTAAAAACATATTCCTATTTTTTAAATTCAACAGGTAATTTACAATTGATTTATTGATAATTTTTAAATATTAAAAAATAAAACATACGGGGATATTAAAAAATAGAACATACGGGAGTAAATATGCTTTGTATAATTAAATAAAAAACATGGCTGCCATTTGGTGTCTCTGCTAACTAATAAGTATGGTTTCTTAATTTATATTTTAAGATAAAAATACTTTTCCCCCATAGATAAATGGTTGAACTTGAGTACAAAAGGTAATGATGCAGATAGCAATGTTACAAAATCTCTTCAAGCAGGATCTTGTAATCAGAAAGAGACATCTAAAATGTGAAAAAAAAAATATGATGAGACATTTCTCCAATTTGGCTTTACTTTCAACAAATGTGATGGTAATGAACAACATCTTTGTTTAATCTGCAATATGTTTTGTCCACGCAGAGTATGTAACCATCAAAATTAAAAAGGCATTTTGAATCCAAGCATCCTTTATATGTCAATAAAGCAAAAGAATATTTCGAACGACTATTAAAACTTCAAATAAAGAAAAAGAATATTTTAAAAAATTTATAACTGTTAATGAAAAATACTTACTTGCATCATATGAAGTTTCATATCTGATTGCCAAAAATAAAAAGCCATACACCATTGGTGAAGATCTTACATTACTTGCTGTTATTAAAATGGTAGAAATACTTTACGGAGTGATGAAATTCAGAAAATTCCTTTGTCAAATGACACTGTGACTAATAAAATTTCTGATATTAGTAATGACCAATTTGAGCAACTTATTACTAGGCTTAAAGAAAACCCAATATTTCCAATTCAATTGGACAAAATAACTGATATTTCAAAAATAACTCAATTATTACTATATATCAGATACATTTATAAAAAAAACATTAAGGAAGAATTGTTATTTGTTGTTCTTTGGAAGAACATAACAAGAGGGGAAGACATATATAATAAAGTAGACAATTTTTTAAAAACTGAACGTTTAGAATGGAAAAATTGCTTTGGAGTATGCACAGATGATGCAAAAGTAATGACTGAAGAAATCATTTGTTAAAGCTTCTGGTAATAATTATGTAACTTTTACACACTGCCTGATTTATTGAGAGGCCCTTACACAAAAAAATTAGAAACTGAATTGAACAATGTGCTTCAGGATGCTGTCAAAATTATAAACTTTATTAAAAGCCATGCCCTTAACAGCCATTTATTGTCAAATCTTTGTAAAAACATGGACTTTGAATGCAAAAATTTATTATTACATGCAGAAATAAGATGGATGTCAAGAGGGCGAAGTTTAAGAAGACTATTGTTATTAAAAAAAGAAATTATTGTATTTTTAACTGAACAAAAATCTGATCTTGCTGCTCTTTTTCAAAATGACTTATGGCTATCAAAGCTGTGCTATTTATCTGATATTTTTGAGAAGCTAAATGATCTTAACTTGTCTCTTCAAGAAAAAAATAGCAATATTTTTACTTCGAATGATAAAATTGAAAGTTTTATTTAAAAAATTAACATTTGGAAGAATAGGGTGAAAAATGATTCATTGGAATGTTTTCGACTATCGACAATTTTATAACTGAAAAAATAATTGTAAAACTTTAATTGCAAAAATTATTATAGATCACTTGAAAACCCTAGAAATACAGTTTTGCAAATACTTTATATCGAATTTAGATTTCAAAAAGTTATATCGAATTCAAAGACCATTTTTGATTGACATTAATGAGATTAATCACCTGCCATATGAAGCCCAAAAGGAATTTGCTGAGCTATCGAGTGACTCAAAATTAAAACTTGACTTTCCACAAAAATATTTGACTGAATTCTGGATCGGAGCTAGAACTGAATTTCCCACGATTTCTGAAATGGCATTAAATCTTCTGCCATTTAGCCCCACATACTTATGTGAAATGTCTTTTTCAGCTTTAATGTATATTAAATCCAAATATCGTTCAATGCTGAAAAACGTTGAAGATGTTTTACGTCCAGCAGTATCAAATATTTTGCCAAGATTTAATTTGTTATGCAGCAAAAAACAAGCATATCTGTCTCATTAAAACGTGATTTTCTTTCATTAATTTTTGTATATTTAAAACAAATCCTAAAACTACTTATTTTCATATGTATATTGTTTACCAAAGAAATAAATTAATTATGGGAATATTTATTTCTATATCTATTTTATATTTAATATCTGGAATCACAAAAAAATCTTGATGATAAAAAGGGGTCATGAATGAAAAAGTTTAAGAATTGTGGATTTAAAACAACTATAATCATCTTTTATTTGATTTGATTTGTGAATGTATAAAATAATTACATTTTAAATTAAATATGACTATAATTGTAAAAAAAAAATATTATTGTCCAAAGCAAAATGGATATGACAAAAATATTTGTTAACAAGAGTTAAGTAAAATAATCCTTAGAAAAAGAACTAAAAAAAATTATAAAAACAATATTATTGAACAGAATATAAAAAAAAAAAAAAACAGTGGTAAAATGGGATCAGGAAGAAATTTTTTTAATGCATGTTTAACAGAAAAAAATAAAATCCCTTTCAGCAATGGTGACATTGACTTAAACTGGGAGATACTCAGATAATCTAGCTGATGAAATGAAGAAAATGAGGACTTAAAAAAGAATTGCTAACATTACCAGATATTACAAAATCCTTCCTGGAATATTTCTATTTTGTCTTTAACTGCTAATGCTATATCTGTGCTTAATTTTTTTTTGTATTTGCTAAGTAATCTGTATTGAGAGATTATTGATATTATAATCTTAAAATATGACAATGCAAAGTAATTATTTAAAAAAGAATAGGTGCATAAATACTGCTGAAAATGCAATAAATCGAATAAAGAAATAATTCTATGCTAATTAGATAATGATTTAATTACAAAAAAAAAAACATTTATTTTATTTCAGTTATGAAATTTATATATTGTTTGAATTAATCTAAAATATTTTTAATTTTGATGAAGGATGTCAAAAGCATTGGATCCCCCTCCCTGCGAATTCCAGAGCTATGAGCTGACATGGATGTTTTTGTGAGGGACCATTCCTGCATGCGAGAGGGGGAGGGCTAATCAAGGATAACTGAAAACTCAAATGTTAATTTATAAAATCTAAATGTTATACTGTATATAATTATTTTACTAGTTTAAATGTCTAAAACAATAAGAAAAATTATTCTTTAAATAATTTGTTTT
Source organism: Epiperipatus broadwayi (assembly GCA_028023455.1). NCBI lineage: Eukaryota > Metazoa > Onychophora > Udeonychophora > Euonychophora > Peripatidae > Epiperipatus > Epiperipatus broadwayi. The sequence continues at coordinate 705,963 of JAQFVV010012498.1, forward strand.
GTGACTTACTCTGGAGATGGAATATATTTAATTAAATTATTTCTATCCTAATTATTTGAAGTTAATAAATAAATTTAAAATTTTTTGCTAATCTGATTTTTAAAATAAAATAAAATCAAGAAATGTACTCCCCCCCTCCATGACTATTAAAAATAACATATGTACATTTAGATATGTATCTAATAATAAATAAGTTTAAAATAAATAAATTATTTTAAATGGTTTATATAAATCTTATACTTTACTGCTAAATAAAAATCTGGATATGATCTCAAATTATGCACACACAAAAAAATTAAATTTATATATTATCTTTGTATAATTATTAAATATTATATATATAATATTTAAAACAAACAATAAAAATTATTTAGTTTTATCATCAAACAATAAAAATTATTTAGTTTTATCCTATTCTTCAGTTACTTGTTTTCTAAAACTAACAATTTTTAATTTTTGACAATATATATATATATATTTCTCTTATATGGTTTATGACATTGATAAGAATAGAAATATCTTTGTCATCATCTATATTTAATAATTAATTTAAATATATTATTTGTACTTTATATGTGTTGATTAATCAGAATTGTGGTTATTATTTAAACTAAATATTACTAATCTCTGTATTTAAAAAAATGTTTGATTCATTTACTTATATAATTGCATCATATTCTCTGAGTTGGAATTCTGAAAAACATATGGGTGTGTATGTGCATATTTATAGCTTCCTTTTAAGTTCTCAGTCAGTGACCATTCATATAAAATTATAATAAAGGTGGTGATTATTGAAAAATATAGTTTTCCAATGCTTTCAATCCTTGAATGAAGAACATTATTGGCATCTATTAGGAAGACTCAATATGACATATAATAATTATAGAACCAATAAAAACTATCGAACAATATATAGTTCTATATATCATATGCATCAGTTACTATTACATAAATGTAGGATCTAATTGTGGAGTATAATAAAAATATATTACCACAATACAATGTTTCTGGGAAAATAAAGGTTTTTTTTTTTTAATTCTTGTTATTTAATTATTTAGCATGCCATTAATATTGTCTGAAATCACTTGATCAATTGCCTGAGATTGAATATTTAATACACATTGAGCATTAAATGATTAAATTCTTCTCTAATCACTCAAATCTTTCTACAGAATAAAAATTATCATAGTCTGTACTGATTTTTATTGTTTATTATGTTTCACATAATACTGGAACACAGATACAACAACAGCCTTCCAAACAATATTTAAGATATAGTCTCATCAATAATTTTCAAATCAACAATGGATTGTTGTGCTTATCTGCTTCAAAAATGGAATTTAATGACTATCCAATAATCTGCAAAAATAAATAAATCCATAAATAAAGAACTATATGAAAAGGAATGGTAAAATACCACTAATAATAATCAAATCATTTCTTGTTGCTTAATTAAAGTTTCTTCATAATTGGTATTTTTTTTTCATCTGATATATAAATATATTTTACATTTTCAGATAAAATAAATAATAAACTACTTTTTCAAGATCTTGTCTGTGATTATATCTAATGTAGTAATCTATATCAGGGGTGGCCAACTTTTGTGTTCATAAGATCTACTTTTTATCTTAAAAATGTATTGCGATCGACTTGTCATAGCCGTAGTCTAAGTGGTGGGAGGTGTGAAAAACATACCATTTTTATATATCTACCTAGTAAAAAATAATTATTTAACGGGCCAAAAAACACATGTGGGGGGGGGAGGGATTAAAGCAACAATATTTATTGATTCAAATTAGCTATATTAAATCAAGATTAAAAATATTATTTTCAATAATGATACGGCTTGGTGGACTTCACCTCTCTAGAATTTTTAAAAAAATTAGAACAAAAACAAAAATAACAAAAAAAAACTTGAAAATTTTGACTTAATTTATTTCACTCATTACCCAACAGCTCTTGCCAGATTGGCCTCGCGATCGACCAAAAATGGCTTTGTGATCGACCAGTGGATCACGATCGACTTATTGGACACCCCTGGTCTATATTATATTTGATAGCAGTAATATTAGTGGACAGTAATTGTGCATATTCTATATTAAACTTATTGGTTATCTTTAATAACTGAAAAAGAGATTAGAAGCCTTTTAACAATAAATTCATTTAAAATAAATAAAATATTCTCCCGTTTCTCCTTCATAATTGGCATCATTGGTTGGTTCTCATCATTATCATTAATATCTCCCTAAAAACATTCAATCATTGTAATCAGTTGCTTTGCTAATTCTTCCTGAATAAAAAAAGCTTGTGATAATTTTTAAGAAAAATCTATACCATGAAACTGAGTATTAGTAATAGCTGATGACAATAAAACTATGACACATCTGTGAGAAATATAAAATAAATAACAATTTGAAAATATCTTCAATTTTCATATAAATATTATTAATATTCTAAATACAGAATAGTAAAAATATTTTTAAGCCATACTAAGCGATTCATATAATATACTAATAAAAATTAGGATATAAAAATTCCCAAAAATCAAAATAAATGATTCAAACATCTTTTTCAATAATAAATGCTTGTTGCTTTTATTTTGAAATATTTTGACTATAATATCAGTCTTTATCACATCATTAACTTAATTTTTCTAAAAAAAAAAAAAAAGATTTTGCCTGATGATAAATATTAGATAGTCTTGAAACTTTTCAAAATAAAAAACCAATGATAATATTATATTTATATATTGGACTATTTCCATCAATTAATGTAAGTATTGAATGTCTTTAAAAAACTTGAACTTTATTTAAATATTCCAAATACATTCAATTGTTAGTAATCTGTGCGCTATTTACTAACAGTTGAATGTATTTGAAATATTCAAATAAAGTTAATTTTTTCTAAAGATATTTAATACTTAACATTAGTTGATAGAAATAGTACAATATATAAATACAACTAAAATAACAATAACAATATATTTAAAAGTATTAGACTTATTTAATTTTTAATTTTATATGATTATTTTAACAATATACTTTGGAATGTATAACAGCAAGATGTTATATATATATATTTAGAATTAAACAGCTTATTTTGTAAAAAAAAATTGGACAAATAAATCACAAAAAATAATATCAACTTCATTAACACTGCTAACTATTTTCGGTTTTTCTGAATATCTTAATGTCACAACTTCTTGGCAAAAAGTTTATCATCTTTCTAACATTTCAAATTTTTAAAAAAATAAAATTTGTCAATAATTTTAGTTCAATATAAAGCTTGTTATCTGTGTTTAAAAGAAAAAGTTATTATTTATAATATCCTGCAATGTTAAGCATACTTTCGACTATTTATAGCTATATTCAAAGCATAAGTAATCTACTGAAGGCAGTCTTATTTATTCTCAAGTGTTATTTAAATATCATCTCAGACACTTGAGCATAAATAAATAGACCACTTATGCTATGAATATGATTATAAATAAATAGTGGAAAACAAGCTTAGCATTGCAGGATATTATAAATAATAATATTTTGTTTTAAACATAGAAAATATGTTTTATATAGAATGATATTAAAAAGAAAAGAAGTAAAATTGGTGAATTACAATAAATTTAGTATAATTTATTGAAATATAATGAAGGGAATGTTCCAGAAAAACAATGAGTTTTTGAAAGCAACTTAATCAAATCCTCCATAAATAAGCAATAAAATAAAGAAATGATAGATGCTAATTGAGTCCATAACAATTTTAATATCCCATATTCAGAAATATATGAACTATAGATATTAAGAATTATATCACAAAATAAAATAAAAAAACTCATTACATCAATAAAATAAAGAACAATATAAAATGATAATGAATTCCTGCAGAGTATATTCATATAGTAGCATTTTTGAAGAATTAAAAAACAAAGCTGATATATGTTCTCTACTTAAAAGCTGACTTAGTAACTAAATAACTGAATATTAGAATCAAGTAAAGAAATTATTATTATTATTATTATTATAAGATGCCATTAAGATGATATCAGTTCTTCGAGATCAATACAGATGATATTCTACCTACTCATAAAAGTGTCAATGTATTATATAATATGGAACAAGATTATTGTTGCTTTCTTTCACACAATATTAAATGATGTTATTGATGTATAAACAATTGTGATCAACAATCATCATAATCATCTTGCTGTTTCCAATAAATATATATATATAAACAAATCCTCAGAAAGACTGTTATAATGAAATTCCATACAGGTTTGCCAAATCTGTACTCATTAAATATGAGTCCATAAGAATTTAACATACGTAGAATAATATAAAATGCACTGTAACAGAGAATAATGAATAAAATTAATTTTTAAAAAACCAAGCATATTTTCCAAATAGAAAGTATACTTTTTTTAAAAACAAAATTATTCTTTATTCTCTGTTACTGCGCATTTTATATTTTTTATAATAATGGCAAAAGTTCAATGTAGTACATAATATAGCTTTCAAAGGACTTGATTCAAATAAAGGTTACATTATTTGTTTAATCTATATATTATTAGTGATTGTTAGGAATACAAATAACATAATATTTTGAAAGCAAGCAAAAGTTTACAAGTGTATAAGCTGGTTTTCATCTGAGGTATTGCAATGGTACTAAGTGGTACCTTTTAGTTTTTACTCTTTATTTCAGATTTATTAATCTTGATGATTTCTTTCTTATAGAATTGAAGGTAAACTGCAATTAAGACCAGGTGTCAATGAAAGTTTTTTTCGTTTGTTATTCTTTTGTCTTTTTGATATACACTATCCAGTTTATTTTTGAACTTGTTAGGAAGCCTTCTTTGGTTATTGTTATATATGAATTTATACCTTGTACACCATAAGGCATAGAGAATGAATACATTAATCCTGATGTCAGCAAAGACTTTTTTTTTAATGAGACAAATAGGTTATTTATATTTATTTTTGACGAATGTGTATATTATTGAACAAATATTAAATTCTTGGCATAAAAAAAAGGTGATTCTGTGTTTCTGAATCTTTATGGCAAAGGGTACATAGATGGTCTACATTTTGGCAGTTTTTTAATATTTTAGGAAGTGTTGTGTGGGTAGTGAATCGAGGTTAATTTTAAATAAGGGACCAGAATTTGAATTTATGGTAAAATTGTTTGTTGGTGATGTCAAGTACAGTTTTATCATCGTCTTGTGTAGAGGTGCATGAATGAATTTCCCAGTATGTGAATTTATTTTGACGTGATTTGAAAATCAAATTTTTATAGATAATAATTAGAGTGAGTAATATCTTCAGGTATCTTTGAATAGGAGGTGATTTATCTGTAGGAGTGATTTTACAGGATATTTGTACATATGATAATTTTTTTGCATATCCAGAGATTATATTGTTTTTTGGATTTGAAATGTGAGAATTGAGTGAAGACCTAGACCATTTTGTGAAAGTAAATTTTTGAGACATCTTATGGATATTGAGAATACCTTCTTTCCCCATAAGAGTTTGCTGCAAAGTAAGTCTATGTGATTAGAAAAGGCTTTGCTGTAAAGTATTGCTGGAGTGTAGTATGTGATTTTTGTCATGATCACCATGTAAACACAAAAGTGATAGGTAGGATTTTGTTAGTGAATTGATTATAATTCTATTTTATTTTTAAGTCTATTTTGTATAAGTGACCACATTGGTGAATGATGTAGGTAGAAATGGAATCCAAGGAGTGGATTAGATTTGCCTTTAATTAAAATGTTTTGTTGATACTTACATATTAGTCTTGTGACATGGAGCACGTATTAGACATGCTGTACCTTTTCACATTTGTATCAATCCACTGCTAACTTCTCTGAAATCTTGTGATCTGACCAAAATAACGTACACACGGATCTTGTACATGATATTTTCGCAAAAGAACATTTACGAAAATAACATGTACACGGATCTTTTGTACATGATATTTCCCCAAGATTTACAATGTTACCATATAATACTAAATCATCCATGTATTATATGGTATCCATTTGGCAATGCAATAAGAAAGAGTTGATTTACAAGGTTATCGGTGGGTCAGCATGTCTAATACGTGTTCTGTGTCACAGGACCATACATTTACTAACATTACTAAACACATAAAATTTGATTAAACAGTTCATTTTTAAGCAATTAATATGAGATGCCATAAAATCAATATATCATATATGACTTATCATGGGAGAAATACAAAAATTCATTGTACTAAACATAAAATTTGATTGAAAAAAATGATATTAAACAGTTCATTTTTAAGCAATTAATTTGAGATATCAAGGGGCAGTATGTCATATACGATTTATCACAGGAGACATATACATATTAAACAGTTCATTTTTAAGAAAGTAATGAGACATCATAAAATCAATATTTTAAGAGGGGCAGCATCTAATATACGACTTATGACTGGGGAAATATACATTTAATAATACTAGTAAACATAAAAAAATTTGATCAAAAAAAACACTCTAAATTACAAAGATATGATTACAAATACGAAATTTAGACGAAAAACTATTAGACATAAAATTTGACCAAAAAAAAAAATTGCTAAATTACACAGATTCCCTGATATATGATTTTAAAAAAGGGCATGAAATATATACATTTTTACTAAATATATATTATAAATATGCAACTTTTTTTTTTTTCGCATTAAATAGTGAAGCTATAATTTTAATTTAATTTATAATAGCTTAGTGCTTTCGAGATTTCATGTTTGAATCTCATACTCATAGCTTTGTAACTAATGATTGTTATGATTATGCAAATGCGTTTGAATTTTTAATTAGACCATTGTTTAGAGAGAGCAAAACATGCCTCTCTTCTATTAATGGCATTGATGTCATTTGCTATATATGAAGCTTCTTTAATTTTTCTTTTGGCGTCAAAAGAAAAATTAAAGAAGCTTTATATATAGCAAATGACATCAATGCCATTAATAGAAGAGAGGCATGTTTTGCTCTCTCTAAACAATGGTCTAATTAAAAATTCAAACGCATTTGCATAATCATAACAATCATTAGTTACAAAGCTATGAGTATGAGATTCAAACATGAAATCTCGAAAACACTAAGCTATTATAAATTAAATTAAAATTATAGCTTCATTATTTAATGCGGAAAAAAAAAGTCGCATATTTATAATTACAATTTTACTAGTGAAGAGAAAAACAATTTATTACTAAATATATATGAAATTTAGATTAAAAACGACTAAATTACCTAAATTTCTAAAATATTTATGAAAATATAAAATATACACATAAGTTACTTACTGTGCAATAAATAAATGTAAGTGGTTTGTTGAACTTTATTAATAGTTCAATCAAATTTTCCACATACAATAGAGATTTCAAACAAAAATTTTACTTTTTCCCTCCAAAATGAAAATGTGATTGCAGAAAATTGATTGCATGAACGGGATTTAAACATTTTTTAAGAAAAGAAAGACACTTTGCCACAAAATAAAAAAAAAATACACAACTTTTATTAGTAATTTATATTGGCGGTCAATTATTTTTTATATCATTCAATATGAAAATGAATGTTTCCTCATAAATTCGACCAAATACGAATTGGGGTGTTGCCGAGATATCCCTTGTTGCTGCTTATTATGCTATTTCATGGAACCGCAAAGGATTTTGATATTTTGGGTATGGAGGCCTGGATCTGGATTGACAAATTTATACTTGTAGTTCACATGAAAATAGTCATAACCAGCAGCTTTCTAATCTTCACTTTTGTGTGCCTTGCAACAATCGGAATATATGGTCGAACTTACATTTTGCTTGATGGCTTCCATGAGAGTTGATGCTGTCTTATCACTAATACTAATAAAACACTCATTGGTCTCTCAGTACAAACCACCAAACATCCACTGTTCAGGAAGAATGTGTCCGGATTGGTTTTTCCTTTTGGAAAATAGCCTCTCTTCTATCTATAATTTTGTCAGGCCCTCCATTTTCGTCCTTCATGTTGTATCATGGCAGTCATACAAACTTCCCGCATGTAGTTATTCCAGTCTATCACCATCTTATCTGCTAAGCAGAGTTCTATTATTCCCCATAATATGGACGTTAATTTCCGAGCCTAACTATATATAAATTGTATGGCCGTTAAAAATGGGATTCTCGAATCCTCCAACCATGTTCGCTTTCGAATGCCGGTTCTACTGTTGCATTATCGAATGTTGTAACACCATTGCCTGTCTGACGTATGAATGTAAATGGCCATAGGATGGACATTTGGACACATTTTTTGAGATGGCAGGATTTTCTTTTCTTGGAAATACGATGTCCATTTCAATTGATGGCAGGTTCCACATTATCATCATTTTTGGACTGTTCAACAAAAAGCATTTAATTATGAAAATTATGCAATGGAAATCAATACCAAAGTAGTTATTTATTCACTTACAATCAACTTAATTAAGTAACGATGAAATTGAAACAAACAGTAACTACGAAGAAAAAATGCAATGACAGAAAAATTGCTACTAAAATCATGCTGTTGTCAGAATGAAATCTTGACAAAAACATGACAAAAAAATAGATCGGATAAAAAACATGTTTTTGATACGAGAGATCAGATAACAACATAGGATTTATTTCACCTAATTGCAATGTTACACATTTATCGTGGAAGTGAAAAGGTGCAACAGGTCTAATATGTGTTGTGTCACAGGACTAATACATAAGTACCGTTTTGCTATATTACTGTCAGTACAAATGTGTCAGGCACAGGATTTTTTCCTTTTGAATGTTAACTTATATTTGTTTGCATAACCTGAAAGACTCTTTAGAAGTTTGGGAATGTGTTTTTTTAGATGGTAAAAAGATTGAGAAATCATCCATGTAAGCTATAGATACTATATGTAATTAATTATTTTTCTTTTTTTTTTTCTTCAAATTTCTGAAATTAAAAAAAATAAATCCTTCTCACATGAATAATAAATAATTATTGTAAATAAAAAGTATATATTTCTAGAAAAAGGAGATGTAATGATGCTATTTTATTTAAATTAAACTATTGTATTTAAGTTAAACTATTGTATTTATATTCATCTCTGTTTGAAATTATAATGGAATTCCATTTATTTTCTAACAACACCATTATTCATTTCCCAAAGACAATTATCAAAACAACCCCTTCCCAATGATTTTTAATAATAAAAAAAGTTCTAGATTTTAAAAAAGATCATTACAATACAATTTATTATTATATTCTTTTAAGACCCCACACTAACTTGTTTACAGTAAAGAGTGTTCATTCAAATTGAAACTATTAATTAAGTGTTTTTAAAGCCATTTAGACATATGTGTATACATATTACATTTCATAAACATTCAGATGTTTACAGAGAAAAATGTTGGCATTTATATTTTTATTTACAATAATATTTTTTTATTCACAAAAGATATTATTTATTTAGGGAATATCAAATATGGAATAAAAGTTGTTTATTTTATACCAAGCTTTATTTCAAATTTTCCATGCAGTCTTTAAATATAAATTAATTAATATTCTAATTCTTTAAGACCAAATAAGTGTTAATAATTAAAATACACATGGAAACAGTTTGTTTTATAGATTATTCTGACATACTTTAATTAAAGTTTTTTAAGTAAAGTTCAGCCATATAGTTTAACAATACTACTATATTTATTAATCATTTAATAAAATATCAATACTGTTATTAATAATATTATTAAAATAGTAATGTAAATAAATGGAAGAAGAATAGTTGTTGGAAATTCTAACTTATCAACAATATAAATTTTCTATGAATTAAAGATCATTACCATATACAAACAGTTCTAGAAAACATATCTTGCCAGGAAATAACTTTGGCAACAGAATCCAAAGGACAAAAAATAAATAAAATTGATTTCAAGCAGAGTATAGAACTTCTCGCATATTTACTTTCTGGTTTCTCTACCCTAATATGTTCTGGCAAACCTCATGTGTCAGTAGCAATGCAACTCCATAAAATATATAGTGAAAAAATAATTAAATTACCTACTAATATTAGCAATAATTTTAAAAACTAAATCCTAATCTTTAATAATAGCAAATAATCAAAATTCAACTAATTTACATATGTACAATAAAAAGTTCATATGCTATTTCTATCCACATCTTGCTTTCACTTTTAAATCATAATTTAAATTGTTTATTCTCATATAAGGCACATTAATCTGAAATGTTCAAAATATATGAACATTGATTTAGATATTCACTTGTAGAAATAGCTACTTCTATTCTTCGTCAATACACTTCCATTCAACATGAACCATCTATAACTTTACAGCAACTATATGCCAGTAAATTTTCTGCACATTTACTTTTATATAATCAAATAAATAATATTTCTAATCAATTGACTCATCACGTTTTTTTCTTAATTTAATAAAAAATTCATATTTAAAACTATTACAAACTTAACACTGAAAGATTGATTTAAAAGTAACTGGGTTTTTTTTTCACTCCATTCAAATTTCTGAATAATGAAGTTACCATATCCATTGAATCATCGCATATATTTCTTCACTTATATGGTATCCAAAAAAAAAAAAAAAAAATTAACAAAAATAAATGTAAACAAAAATAAAATTTTATATTTTTTAGTTATGTTGTAATTGTTTAGTGGAGTGAATTATATGTTTGAAATTATAATATCAATTTAATATCCCTTGCAAATTATATCTTTTGCACTTTATCATATCAATCTATTATTTTCAAAAGCATAGGCATATGTATAATTTCAATATCAGGAGCAATTACATAAAATGCTTAAGTTCAATTTTTTTCTCTCATTGACATTGCATTCACTTCAAATTTTATTTATTTAACCTATTCATAAAAGCTTTCTAAAACATATTAAGTCTATCACATAAAATTAAACATATCCATATCATAGCTCACAATGTATGATTTAATTTTTCACATACATAAACTTTAATTTGAAGAGTTGTAACAAAATAAACTTTTTTTTTTTTGGCATAATTGCTAAAAATATTTTGACCTAATTAAAAAAAAATTATATCCACATAAATTTAAATTTTCTAAAACTATCATTTAATTATAAAAATTATATATATCATATTATTAAAGATATCTTGTTAAAATAAAGTGACAATAATGTTGTGGAGAAAAAAGCTTTAAAAATTAAAAAAAAAAAACTGCTTTTGTTTTATTAAAATAATGTAAAGTATGCCCTATCATACCCTTAACTTTTAATAAATTACAGGACAAGCATAATGTTATCACAAATTATTTTAAAACAAAATGGGCAATTGCAATGTCAAATTGAATACTTAAGTGTAACACTTAAGTGATTTAGAGAAAAGCATTAAAACATTCAATATGCATACAAAAATATAAAAAAGATTGTTTCTCACACTTTTTGTTTTAATTTTTAAACTTATCATTAACAAAGTGTAATATGGAGAACCTTGGTAAATTAAGAACAAAAGATTGTTTTCAGAGCACTTTCTTTATTTCTTAAGTCTATTGTTTACATAATTTATTGTTTTAAAAAATCTATTAATTCTTTACTGATTCAATGACAAAGAGATGTTTTATCACTATATTAAAGCATAAAAAAGAATATTTAGGCAATTTTTGTTTTGATTCTAAATATTATCTTAAAAACAATTTTAAATATATATATAAGAAAGTGAATATATTGTCTATTTTTATTAATTAGTAGGAATGTGTATTGGTGTTTTATTTGCATAGTTTTTGTACTCTCAAAATAATGACCTTGGAGCCAAATATGGGAATACAGAGGCCCAACTGCCAGTAAATATATATATATTGTAAACAAAAATTAGTTCCTGTTAATTCACAAAATATAGCAGAATGTTGTGGCTCCAACATATCTTTAAATTCTTATTTTGCAAAAAAAAAAAAAATTGTTTTTGTTTAGCTATGAAAAAAATAATAACTGATTAAAATGAAAGGAGTGCATTCATATTAATTATATTTATTAATTTACAAATGTTTATTTTAAAATGTGCATATAATTTATTTGCTGTGCTGCATTTATTATCACAATTTTTAAAGTGACAGTTAAGTAAATTGTAATTTCTGCTAAGATGAAAAAGTCAAAAAATAAAGATTATCTATAATTTTGTCCAGAAAAATTGTCAATTTATCTATAAAGATCATGGCTAACAAGTCCTTATAAAACAAAAAGTCAAAGTATACAACAGAATGACAATAAAGTGCACATAATTATTCTGTGATCACAAGACACAAATTCATTCAAAAATATTCCTTTTATGATTAATCAATCTCCTTACATTACACTTTTATACACAATGGCAAATTAATCAAACTTGAGCTCTGAATATTAAGAGAAATTGATTCTAAACATTTTTAAATTATACTTTTTACATAAATCTAAAAAAAATTTTAAACATTTTTTTTATTTCATTGGTAAGAAATATTTATATAATAATTGTATTTATTATATGACATTTATTCAAATTATTATTCTAATAATAAATACAACAAATATAAACATGCATTTAGCATTAGTGATTGCCAGTAGCTTAAATATGAAAAAAAAAAAAAATTATTACACAAAGCTTAACTTAGAATAATAAAAAACTTGAACATTTAATTTTAAATCTCACACAATCATTCAGGCCATGAATTAGGTTTAGTGTGAAAAATTAATTGTATGATTTTACTTTCTTCATAAAACACAAGCTTGCTACTAAATTCAATCATAAGTTTTAATGTGTAAATATAAAAAAAAAAAAAAGTAAAATACAATTCATACAAAGATAAGAGTGTAAATGCATATAGTGAGAGTAGCTTATTTTTAACAATTTTCAGTTTGCCATCAATTTATATTCATCTTTGCCCTGCAGTGGGGTATTATTTCATACATTAAGGAAAGGATGCAAAATTTAAATGATTTTTTTAATAATTTTGTATTGGAATTAAATATGTTTATTTTTGTTATTCATCTTTATTTCATATTTTTGAAAATGTAAAAAGAAAAAACCAAAATGCATTTTTTTTCTGTGATTTTCATTTTTTACATTTTATAAAATATAACTAGAGATTAGAGTTTCATGAGAAAATCTCAATTCTTGAAAAAAATTCTTAGAAAACTTACAAATTAAAATAAATTCTGTGAATTTATATTTTTATTTCCTTTTTTTTTTTTATTCAAATTTTAAAATAAAATAAAACCTAGTAAATTTTGAATTCAAACTATTTTATATCTCAGTCAATTACTTTAGGTTAGAATTTAGTAGTGACAATTATTCTATAATTATTTTTTATAATGAGCCTTTTTAAAATATATTTAATAAAAATATTATTAAAAATTTGCATATATTTCAACAAAAAAAGAATCATATAAAAAATTAAAAGGTATGTCATATTTTTTTAGAATACATTTATTAATAATTATAAATTTATTAAGTTTTATTTAGTTTGTAATTTATTTATTTTTTTTTACAAATGTTTAGAGATATAATGAATGAAATAACTATAAGATGTTTAGAAATGCTATAAAGGAAATGAAGATAATACAAAATATACGTTTTATAAAAAAAATATTTAGATGTTTACACATCATTAACATTAGGAATGCATTACCATTTAATACATATGCATAATATGATAATTTGCAAAAGGAACACATTCCAAGTCTTTCAAAGAATGTAAAAAAATGTTGATTATTTTAGTTTGAAAAAATGTTTGCAAATTTTTGTATTAAAAGATGAATTGAATTCCTCTATGGGTTGGTATGTGTAAAAATGAATTATTGATCAAAATTTAAAATTGCAAGAATTTACCAATGATTTTATATTAAAAATGAAATGTTAAAATTAATGGATTAAAATCTGAAAATCAAAAATTTGCTATTTCTTTAAATAATGGATGAATTTCTATATTTACTAATATTCATAGCTATAAAAATGAATGCAATAACTTAAGATTAAAATGAATGTGAGAATCTTGTCCAGCTAATAATATATTATAACTAAATGATCTGAAACTTAAAGAATTTAGATTTGATTTTAGTAAAAATATTGTTTCAGCCATAACTGATGCTGCTAGTGTCATGTAACAATTTGGTTCGAATGTTTCATGTACATCTACAAATGTGCTACACTCATGTTATTCATTGTCAATAATGAAAGTATTTTACAAAAAAAAAAAAACATAAGTTGCTGAAATATAAAAATAAATCCAAATATTTATAAAACAATCTTAAAATTTTGAAAAAGTATGCTGTTATTTCAGAGATGGCCAGTGTGAAACGATATTTCATAAAGCTATGACAAAATAATTAAAAAACAACAATTGCAGCTCATGTTAGATGGCTCAACAATGGAAACCATTGTAATTATAAATAAAAGTTCAAAAATCTGACACTAAAATCATTAAATTATTTGAACTTGAATAGTCAATAGGTAGAGGAAATTAATGCTGTTAATATATTGGAATGTTTAAAAGTATATAGAATTGCAATAAAAACATTAAGTTGATTAAATGGTAATTTAGTGATGGCAGAGTATTAAAAATCCTTATTCAAGACCAATGTTTCAGATATTAGCAATAATCCATTAAATAATTTAATGAAATGAGTAGAAAAATATTAAGATGATGATTTACATCTTTACTAAAATGATTTAGTTGTAGAAAAGTATTTTTTTAAAGAGTATCTCATGAAATTGGGCAAATGAAATACTATTATTATATTGTATCTCCTTCAATGCATGCTGCTGAGATGATAGTCCTGAATATGAATTACGTTTATCTTCGCAACTGAAACAATTCGATAAAACTTAACATCTAACAAAATGAATTATTTAGCATCAAAATAACATCAGTATAAAGTGAAAAAAAAAATTCCAATTCTGGAATTCTTGTATCCAAACAAAGGACCTGTTTAGCTGATAAATTAACAAATGTCATGTATATTAGAAGTTGTTTTAATAAAAATTATCAGCAATTGTAAAACAAATATTATTATTTTTTAAATCTAATTAAAAGATTAAATAAAAAAACAAATATAAAACTTTTCTATTTCATTTTGTTTTTATTCTTCCTCTATTTTAAAGCATTTTTTTTTTTGTATTTGTTTTTAAAATCTAGATTCTTGAGAACTTCCATAAGAGAATTTCGAATCTCTAGAAATAAATTAATTACTAATCCAGGAATTTCTGAATCTTAAAAAAATAATAAGTTTGGAAAAATACAATCAGTAATCATAATTATAAAACTTTAATTAATTTTCTAAACTTTACAATTTTCAAGTATTATTAATCACTGAAGGGTGAAGATTTCTCTAAATTCAATAGTTTCTCTTCCCCACATTACTCCAGCAAACTTCCTTATGTCATCTGTCCATCTCACATGGTTTCTTTTTAGATCTTTTATAATCTTTTGAAATATAATCTACTCATTCAATTGCCATCTGTAATAACTTCTAGCAATATGTCTAGTCCAACTTCTTTTTAGGTTATTAAACCAGCAAAACTCTCAATACAGTAGTGCCACCCTGTGACAACCAGAGTAATCAATGAATGCCAGAAGGCTTGAGCATAAAATCCCCATCTAGTGTCTATTCATCCAATATCCTCAGACTAGTTTCTGGTTTGTGGCTAGATGCACTCTCCATACAGTAGTGCCACCCTGTGCCAACCAGAGTAATCAATCGATGCCAAAAGGCTTGTGCATAAAATCCCCATCTAGTGCCTACTCATCTAATATCCCCAGACTAGTTTCTGGCTTGTGGCCTTCATCAGTGAAGAACTTTGGTTCTGAGAGCACTGCACCTAACCACAAGCCAGAAACTAGTCTGGGGATATTGGATGAGTAGGTACTAGATGGGAATTTTATGCACAAGCCTTCTGGCATGGATTGATTACTCTGGTTGGCACAGGGTGGCACTACTGTATGGAGTTTTGCCTGTTTAATAACAGTTATGTGCTAGCATAAGAGATGATGATCATGTGATGTTTAGTTCTTTTTAGATTCTTGTTCAATGGTGCTTGGCTTGTTTTCTTGCCCATAAAAAATTCCCCGTTATTCCCAACATATATCTCTCCATACATCATATATGTAATTTTCACTTTTTTTTCCTTAGCTTTTATTTTAAATCACATAATACTTAATCTAAAATTGCTGTAAAAAGTTTAGGAAGATGAAATCTTTTTACCAAATATGTTTATCAATATTAATTTTCTTAGTATCACTATGTTTTCTAATCATTGTTGTTGCATTAACTTCTCTTAAATTCCGAAGACTTGGATTCATAAGAACTGATAAAATACATTTCTTAAAAACTTGTTTCAATATCATAAATATATTTCATTTTAATATTTTCTACTAAAAGCACTGCATTCAATTTTAATTCTAATATTAATTTCCTCCATTATGTTTGGTTTATATTAATAATCTGATTAAGACACTTGTAGTTAATTTTTCATTCATAACTGCTAGTCTTTATTTTCTTCTTTTGTTAAAAGCTTTTGAACATTAATTTTTTTTAGCATTTATCTTTTAATAATAATTTCTTGCTTTCCTTGGATTTACTGCATTTGTAAAATTTCCTGAAATTATGAAACTTTAGTTGCAAAAACAATCACACCACTATAAAATCTATATGATTTTCAAAATCTTCATTTATTTATATTTTCTTAGCTCCTCATTTTATTCCATAAAATAAACTGTGATAAAAAGTTTTAGATAAGGAATTTGTCTATCATATATCTTTTCGATATGTTAAACCTTCTTAGAATTCACTGTTGCATTCTGATAAATATTCTTCAGAATTTGACCACATCCTGGATGTATATCTTGATGTTCCTAAGTTTTAAGCACATACAGAAATGCTTATAAAATCAAATGCCTTTTCATAATCTATAAAAACAAAGTCTAATGGCAAATCATAAAGTAATCTTTCTATAACTTCTCCTGGCACTTGGATATGACTGTCTTTGTTAAATTAGTTTTAATACTCAATTCTATTTTTGCTTGATTTGAGTCTGAGGTTAGACAAGTTGTAATAATCTTAGTAAAGATCTTGTATAGAACTGAAGAGAAAATTGATAGATCTGTAATTATTAATATCTTTTTGATCTTTCTTAAACATCACTATCACTATAGTATTCTTATTATCTAGTTTATTTTTATCATTTAGATATTAGATATATAGCTTTTAATTTTTAAAATAATAATAATTCCATTATTTTCTGAAACTTTTTCATTCTTCATACTTACTTTTAAAATGCTTGGAATTTCAAAAGATAATGTAATTTTAAGAAATAAAATTTTATTTTCTTAAAAACTTCCATATTTTTCATAATATAATCCTCTTATTAAAATTTTCATCTACTACCAAGTTACTGTTTTATATTTTTGAAATTTCTGTTCTCTTGTATAGTTGTTTTTTTTTGGTTAATTCACAGGTTATATTTCCTTATAATACCATTTGTTATCATTTTAAAGAATTTTTTAGAAACATTTTACTTCATTTAAATAAAAATCATATATAGTTGATGATAGTTTATATCTTTGATCAAAAAAGAAAGTTAATTTAGAGTCAATATGAAAAAGGTCAACGTTACTTGGCACTTTATATTTTCTCTTGTTTTTCAATAATTTGGGCAAAATAGTTGAACTGCAGACATTTGATGGTGTTATAGAAACAATATGATAGAAAAATTAATTAGTAGTAATGTTGCTGACAATCATTCTCTCAACAAAGTGGACCCTAATAAAGAACATGCTAATGAAAATAATGCTTTTGTAAGTGTATTACAAATAATAATAAGCCATGTTCAAGATGAACAAGTCCAATTGCAAAGTACATCTTATCCTACTTATAGGAAGACAAACAAAATTTGAAAAATGTGACATTTGATCCATATCACTTCATCAAACATCTCCAACCATTAACTGATAAAACAGAGATTTGTTTGCCCTGCTGTTCTTCTGAAGACATAAAGTACTCCAAAATTTTGTCTTGATCTTGATCTAGATGAAATCTAGTTTTATTGCAGTCTTAATAAAATGGAAAATGCCATGTTCTGTTTAATGTTTCAAGATATTAATTGTAAGATGTAAGTTCGAATAAGGTCTCACAAAGTTGTGAAATTTGAACAGAATATCGAGAAATCTAGATATTCAATTCTAAATGAATCATTTAAAAATATTTCATATCTTTTTATTCTTTAGTCTTTGCCATGCCTCAACTGAAAATTTATAAGTGGATTGTTGTGATTGGATATCAACCATGTATATAGTAGTTCTTAATAGACTATTAGATATTTACTTATCCATATAGATTTAAGACATCATCAGTTTCTTAACATTTTAAAATGATTATATTTTCAATGCAAAAATCTACATCTGTTAAAACTAAATTATTTATAGATAAATTTTAGAAGTGATAAAGAACATCTACTGGTTGCAATTATTATATTGCCCTATTAAAGAAATTATACAGCCAAATAAAATAATAACTCTAAAACAGTTGAAAAGATATGTATGACACGTTGCTGGATTAATATAAAGCTAAAGATTGATAGCATATGTATATATGAATTAAAATAATCTTTATTAATTATTTAGTAATTGATGAGAAAACATTTGATATAACAAGCCTAAAGAGCAATCAATTATTTCTTGCAAGTATATTTCCATACTTTGGATTCATCCTGGCTCATATCCTTTAGATTATCAATGGAAAGATGGAGTGTACATAATTATCCATATCCTCTCATATCCACTTTCATCTGGTTAAACAATTTTAGCAAAATTGTGCTTGGAAAATGACTGCTACGCTAGACTAAAACATAAACTAATCAGTAGTCCACAACTGCTATTTGGTAGGCAATATAATTATTTCTTTAAAATTGATCCATATATTTTAGTGATGAAATAGATTCATTAAATGTTTAAATTATGCCTCTACAATTAAGGCACTAGAATGAAAATTTTTTTAAAAGAATGCAAAGCAAATGCAAATTACCATCAATATTTTATTATTTAATTATTCAACCTGCTTTGGACAGAGATTTTAACATACCTTTGTTAAGTTAAATTATTTGTGCTGAAATGAGACTACCAAATAAAATGATTCATAAGCAACATGATCAGTTTATAAAAATAAATTAATTACATGACATTTTAATGACAAAAAAGCTTCAATATTTATAATAAAACTCTAAATATGAGATAAAATAAACTTTATTATTGATTTTAAACATGTTAAAATATTAATCCTCACACCTCTTAAAGTAATCATTTTACACAAACAGACTATAATTATTGTGCTTTTTTATTAAATTTAAAAAATTTTCATTTATATTTTGTACATAATTCATTTAAGAGGTTATGATAAGTTATAAGATACAATAGAATGATAAAATGAATTTTATTAAAATATGAAATCCAATATATATAAAAATAAATACACTGACATAATCTCATTTTTAAAATATATTAATGACTTTCCAAATGATTATTGATAGAATACAATTTTTAATTTATGAGCCATATTCTTTATCAATTTAGAAAAAATTCCAACAAATAATTGTAAAGAAATCAACTTAAAATATTAGAACTTTGGAGAAGATAATTATATATATTTTTAAAAGCTAATATGAAATGTTGGCACTAAAAAACAAAAAGTTTACAATTAATTAAATATATATCATGATTTTTCCGTGCTATCTATTTTCTAATAGAGAATACATAAATATATTTATAAATACTGTTTATTATAATAAACATTTGTCTAAACACATTCCTAATATATTTAATAAACTTTAGTATAATACAAAACAACTGAGTCAATTGAATATGTTTTCACTATTATTTTAAATAGTTCAGTATTTCCATCATGTGACCAACATTTCTATCAGTAAAAATTTTTTCCTTGCATATAAGTAATATGAGCATTGAACCACATCTCCCTCAAATCCAAAATGCTTATCTTTTTTTATATATATTTCTTACTTAAAATTACTAAAAAATATTTTTTGAAAGAGAAAAATAAAATTAAAATTCATTTACTGTTTTTCTATCATCCACTTTCTAAAATCAATTTTAATTTCACTATTATTTTTATGATGCTAAAAAAATTTCTAAGGTATTTATCACAGATGAACAAAATATTGAAAGCAAATGTATAAAGAGAGCATCAGAATTTAATCATTAATATTAAATATATTTCAGCAACATTTGGTCTTATAAAATGCTGTACCATCACATATTGAAAGTCATTGTGAATTTTAAAATTAGCAAAGAACAAAAAAATGCTAAATTTCAACTTTCTATTTTTACATTTTATTACATTCTAACTGGCAATGAATAACAGAAATCTAATCCATTCTTTATAACTTATATGAAATGTTAAGTATTTTAACTATATTTAAAAAAATAAAAAAAAAAAAATATTTACTCTGTGTAGACAGAAATATTACTTAAGTCTATGTTATATAAATGATTTTATGTTGAATTGAGACATGATTTATTTAGTCAATAGCCTATATATATAAATAATAATAAATTTATATACTAAAATAATATGAATTCAAATTCCAGTTTATATTGCTTCAAAACTAAATTATTCATCATCAAATATCTATTTCAGTTAACTATACTATGACAACAAAAATAGAAAATTTGATTAATGAAAAAATATTTGCTGATACATTTACAACACAATAAGTACAGTACATAATTATTTAAATTTATAAACTAGAATTTGAATAATGACAATTTTTTATAAACATTAAAATTAATTCTTTCATAGCAAGTTTCTTCAATTTATTATCATTTGTAAATATTTTATTAAATTTTTTTGTATCTTTGTATATAAAACTTTTAAAATATTCAAAATCAAAATAAATTATCTTCTGTATGATTTAATTTCAAAGCAGAGAACTTTCTTCAGTCCTTGGACAACTAATACATCAGATTTTAACATTTAACAACCTTTTAAATGATTTGATTTTTTTTTCTCATTTACTTACAAAACTTCATATTTAAATATTCTCATATATCTCAAATCACATATTTAGATGTTAAATTTTTATAATTATGTAAAGCATAAGAAAGCACCACAGACAAATGTTAAATAAAAGACTAAATTGATTATTATTATCCAGCTATTTTTAATAAAAATTGTTATGCATCTCCCATTCATAATAAAATTGCTATCATTTTCATATTAAAAATAATCTAGACATATTTTTTAAATGTGTGAATGTAAAGAGAAATAAAAATCTAGGCCTATATTGATTACTAAAAGATGAAACTATTGCAATGAATAACTATTTTCCTTTGCATGCTCAACTATCCATTTTTTACCAGTATAAAAATGGCATACTTAATTGAACTTTGATAAGAAGCATGAATATGGACTTTAGTCTCACATTCAAGACATATAAATAAAAGGAAATGCATTGCAAAAGATTTTTCCAGCAAGTAGTCTGTATTAACTAATTATAAAATAGATTTGAATTATTTCTGTAATATTATATTTGAACAAAAAAGATTCTATGCTGCAATTATTTGCAACTGATATAAGCTATTGTAGAATTGATAACTTTATCCTGAAAAGTACCATTTGGACCTAATTTTATCGTAGAAAAAATTTTATCGTAGAAAGTACCATTTGGACACAATTCTGAAACATTATGTGTGGTTTGAAGCAGTAGTAAACTGGAGAAATCAAGAACAAAAGATTTTATGATCAATTCTGAGCTGAATAGACCATTAAGAAAAAAAGCAGTTTTGTCAACTGAATGGGACTCATATTAATGTAGCATGTGGGTGCTTGAACATTACATCACCTCTCATGAAACTAATCATATAATTATATATATATATCAAAAATGAAATAATTTTTCATAAAGAAGTATATTAGATATAATAAAAAATGAAAAAGGAAAAATTATTAAAATAAATATAAGATTATCTATTAAATATTAATGCAAAAGTAAACAAAGATGAAAAAGGCTGAACACCTTGCAAGAAGATATCATTTTATCATGAAAACAGACCAATACTGGATTGAATGGTAAAAGTTTTACAATGTCATATTTACAACAATAGAAAACTTATGAAACAAATTTATGACGGTACCTTTATCATTAGAAATTAAAAGAGTCAGAGTCAATGAAAATGATAAATCTTAAATCAAGTTCTCATGGTAAATTTTACTGTTTGACAACAAAGTTTTCATGGGAGATTTTATTGTTTGATAATAAAATTAATTCATTAACTTATGACTTTACAATTTGTAAATAATCACAGGAAAAAATACTTCCATAACTTTGCTACAAAATATCTCACCATTTAGTTGAGTTTTAAGGATCTTGCTCATAAATAAAAGCTAAAAGTGATTCTCAATTAAAAGTCTTTTTAAAAAAAATCAAAATTTCACAGTAGAATGAAATGAAATGCTCTACTATTCTGGTATTTGATATCACTGAACTTAATGGGCAACCAGAAGAACTTGGAGACTATGAAGGTGAAAATATGAGTTGGTTTAAATCAGGAATGCTCTTTTATCTTTAATATTTTTTATTATATATTTGTAGGGATTTGAAGAACAAATATATATTCAATTATCATTCTATGATTACAGAAGATGCAATTACAGAACCATACATATTAAAAACTTTATTCATTTATGGATAGTATAGTTTTTTTTACAAAGTATAGGAAATATGTGAATATACCTCTTTAAAAGGTGGACAGAGATTGAAAAAAAATGTTTAGTTTTTAATACAGATAATATTAAATTATAAGTGAGTAAGAAATGAGAGATAAACATTAGAGTGGTCATAGATAAATTGAAAATTTTAGAAAAATATGGAGGAGGGTGGGATTAAGGAAGAAAATAATAAAAAATATAATTAAGAAATATACATCATTTAGATATAATATATATGTAATTTAGTTATAATAAATAGTCATAAAATCTGCAAATTTTGTAAAAAAAAAAAAAAAAATTGGTACTTGAAGTTCAATGTATGATAATGAGTTGGGTTAAGAGAGTAATGGATTTTATGGAAAAGACTCAATAGAAAATTGATAGATATGTACTGGAAGCATATATGCAGAAGAAAATAGGAAGTATTCAGAAGTAGATAATGAAGTTGGGTTTTTATAAGAAAGATAAAAAGTAAATTGTATTATATTGGTACATTGGCATTTATGAGTAATGATAGGATTTTGGAGAAAAAAAATTAGATAACTTTGAAAAAGAGAAAAGATTTAAAAAATCATAAATTTACTAGGTTATTCTACAGTAATTTTCTTTCTAAATGCATATTTAGTAAGCATGATAAAGCTAAAGAACAAATGCTGAAAATAGATAATTATGAAGATTGTAATAGAAAAAGAACTAGAATATAGTTCATATGGAAAGGGGGGGGGGGTAAAAAGTGACAATTCATCTCATTTACATCAATGCAAACAAAATAATTGATAGTAGTTTTTTGTTTAAGATTAGGAAAAGAATGAATAAATTGAGTGATGTAAGTGATGCAAAATAGAGATTGTAATATCATAAATTTAAAAACATGAAGCAATTTATTTTTGGAATGTATGATTTTGGAGAAAGAGATAAATAATATTTGGCAATTGGAAAAAGAAATTTGGCAAGCATATTATTAAAAATGTATTGAGAATAAAAAATGCCCAGGGGAGGGATATAGTATTAGAAATTATAAACGTTGATTCAAAAGTATGAGGCCAAATTTTACAATACTAATATTCCAAACTAAAGATGTTGAAAATGAAAAGATTCTAAAAGTTAACTTACATAAATTCACGCGAACCATGTAATTATTGTGTATCGTATGTGTATACGGTATACAGCCCATACCTGATATTCAAATCTACGATAAAGTAATAACATTTTTAAGTGATTAGATATCTATTTATTTTTATCTAGAATGCATGGAAAAAATTAAGACAATCCAAGCATAGCAGAAAGTAGTTATATATATTCAACGATTCTTAAATTAATTATAAGAAATGTTAAGGACTATATCTTTATATAATAAAATAAAAACAATTTTAAATAGCCCACTACAGGTCAAAAATGTCTTCGGAATCCCTTCAAATAGGGATAGCAAAGGAAAAACTTTACTTATTACGTTAATCACTGACAATTGATGAGAAACCTTACTAAAATCTATTTCACCTAATTTTTATATAGTCAACTTGATTGTAGGGGCCAAAAAAAAAAATCACACACTTGTTCGGAAGTCATGAGGTAAAAGCTGATGCGCTAAACATTATTCCAAGAGACCTTCATACAAGATTATATATATATGTATGACATAACATATATATATACGTAAATGCAATATGTGAATACATCAGTAACGTAACTACGGCCATGGGTCTTAAGAGACCCTTTTGTTTTATATATATAAAAAAAAGCATTAAGATGTATATTATAACATTAAAACCAATTAAAAAAAAAAAATTGCAGAGGGGTCCTCAAAATTTAGCTGTGCCATTAATATGTCTATACAATAGACGAGCGCAATATATGTAAATATGCATGGGAGGCTTCCACATAAATGTGCCTACAAGCAAGTTAAAATTAAAAAAAAAAACTAAATGCTTTAAATTTTTTTAATTTCTTCTCACAAAAATTCTATAAAAAAAAAAAATTGGGACAAGAACAAAATAATTAAACGCACAATGCCTATCACATAAAATTCAAACACGTTTATGATTTCACACTTTAACCTCTACAAGGGGCATTACCCCCCCCCCTTCACTTCGACTAGTTGTAGCAGACGGATGAATTAAAATTTAAATAAGTTTTTAAACTTCAAAAAGTATTCTCAGTAGTAAAGAAAAAATAATTGTTAAATATAACTAACATAAACTTGACAAAAAGCATTAATTAAATCTTTCCAAATGTGTCCCTCCCTCTCCAACGATTAGACGAAAATTATAAAGAATGATTGAATTGATTTAAAATTTATATTAACTAACCGGATTTTTATATAAACTTGAAATATTAATGAAAAACTATATATACAATTAAAGTGAGCTCATATATATACAGTATATCGTAAATTTTTCAATTATCAGTTATTTAAAAGCGAATTAAAAAAGTTCGTTAAAAAAATAATGCAGTTAATATTCTTGATGTATGCATATATATAAATACAGATTCATTATCAAATAACTATGTACAGTATATGGGTGTAAAAAAAAGATATAAATATATATTACATCTATTATTAAAAAAATTGCCCCTAATTAGCATCAAACTTGTCATTTAAACAGGATAAGTTTATCACACCTGTGATATAAAAATAAAATTACAAAATAATGAAGTAAAATGTGTTTGATAGAATTTCATTCCAAATTGTTCAGGATTGGCATTTCTTCAGTTTCACTTTTAATTCCTTCAGTTAGTTTTTATTTACTAGTAAATGTTTGTTAAATGACCTTTGTTCTCACAACATCGTATATATATATATTGTCGATCTAACAGTTTAATCAATTTTATCGCTAAGATTTACAATATTCTTGTCCACTAGTTTAAGTAAAAAATATTCAATAAAGATACTTACAACCAAATGGTCAAAGCTCCTGGACAATCTTCGAAGAGGACTTTTGGACATCTGCCGAAAATTCCTACGTGGAGCAGACATTGAAAATACTCGGTTCCGCAAAGGAGGCGGTTTATCCATAACTTTTTCATCTTCTGGATTGGCAAGGCCTTCATAAAACATTATAATCCAAGAATCATATCCACTAAGTCATAATCATTCCAGTATCCGTGCATTCTATTCAAGTGCAATCCAAGTTGGGTTTTTCAGGCATGTGCAGTGCGGCTTCCCTAGATAATAATTCCCGCCATTCTCAGTTTCATTATAAACCAATCAGAGAAAACCAGGAAACACAAACGGAACTTCAAAATATTAGTTTGTTTCCAACTTCCTCTTAAAGTACGAAAGAATAAGAATATTAAAAAAGGATTATGAATATGTATTCTAAGTTTCAATTTTTCAATTCTCAAGTGGGAATGAACGCTCAAAAAAGCAATCTTTTTTCCCCCCTCTAAATAATAGCCCTCTAGGGAGAAATGACAACAATATTCATAATAGTGGATAATGTTTACATTTTTCCTTTCAGGATGACAAATAAAAATGGATATTAACACGAATATAAATTATTTTTTAGTGTAATTTTCTTAATATATATATAGCCGATAAAATTTACAGCAGTGTAGACTAATAATCTAAAGTTCGGTAAGAGTAAATGAATCTATTTACATTTCAATGAGGTCATGTTAGCTATAGGCATACTTAGCTACGAGTTTTATATTAAAATGTTTATAAAAAAGTATTATATTAGTGATGTTCAGACATTTACCATACACACAAAATATACACATACTACCAATGTAATGTAATTCTGGTATAAGCATATAACTGTTAATATTTGTATGTTGATGATTTATAAATCTAAAATTAAAAAACAAAATTCATAATGGAATTTTTAAAAAAAAAAAAAAAAAGTGTGGGTTGAAATTATAATAAAAATATGAAAGCTAAGGTGGATAACGATAAGATAAATATCATAAGTTTGTAGGAGGAAAAAAATAAAGAATAAAATTCTTAATAAATTTCCAACAAATAATTCTATCATTTTATTTCATTAGAAATGTATTTAAAATAAACAAATAATATACATACATACTTAATATGAAAGATATAAGATTTTTCTATACAAATTAACTATTTGAAGAACCAGAAGTAATCACAAAATAAAATGTATAGAATACAACATGCAGAAAATAAATGATGATAAATATGTGCCTGAAAATAATATATATATAATTATATTTTTTTATAATTGTCATCAATTTAAATTTTAATGTTAAAAAACAACAACAAAGCATTCTTTAATAATGGATAACATTCAATCTCTTTATCTTTCATTTAAGAAGATGTAATATTTGAAATACAGGCATTCTTCATATACCTGGAGCTTAATTGTAAATATAGGGGATTTGAACACAGACTTTGAAGCACTCTTCAACTATCCACACTATCTCATACCACTGATACATATGATCACAAATGTAGAAAAGATAAATAATTACCAATATACATATTTTGTACTGAACCACTACTTATCAGTTGGGCCAGATTATCTCCCATACATATACAAAATCAGTGCTCAGTTTTTAATAATATTGGCATCAGCATAGGATTTGGGCTTTCCATCATCAGATTTTCGATGGTATGGATGGCTGAAGAGTTGGAGGTTGGAGTAGATTGAAGCCTGTTCTTTAAAATATGAAGATTTATTACCGTAATATAAACTGAGCACTGATTATATGTGTGTGTGGGAGATGATATCTGGACCAACTGATGAGTGCTGGTTCAGTACGAAATATGAAGATATTGGCGATTATTTATCTTTTCTACATATGTGTGGTCACATGTATCAGTGGTATAAGATAGTGTGGATAATTGAAGGGTGCTTGAAAGTCTGTGTTCAAATTCCCTATATTAGGGAAATCTGTTCATGCATATGTGAAGTTCTTAAAAGTAGATAAAAATAACTAGGCGACAGGAGATAATAACCAAGAAATAACAATCATAATCATCTATGGAGTTTATTATAACTGTGATAAACTAAGGAATTGGTGAAATATACATAAAACTATTTAAAAATTCAAAATTTCGGGAAAGCTGATTTGGAATTTAAAAAAAATAAAAAAATCAATCTTCACATATGAAATATTGAAATGAAATTATATCATTATCCAATAGGGTGCTTTTGCATTTTTTTGACTGATTGGAAACAGTTATCCTGTTCTAAATTAATTAAGTACTAAAGAGAATTGACTTTTTTAATGAAATAATGTATTTATTATACCCGATAGTAGAATATTTTAGAGAAGATGAAAATATTGATAAATTATATAATTCCATAAATGAAAAAATATGTTTTAAAAAGAGAATTTTTTTTTTTTAATTCAAACATTAGCAATTGTTTCTGAATGTCAATTCTAAACATGAATGATTGAATGAAAATTCTGAGAAACTTTGATGGTAAGCTGTAAAACTGAATGTAAGTATTTGTCAATATTAAATTGAAGAGAATATTTCTTATTGTAATTATTAAGAATGATGAACAGTATAGGTGAAAGTTTCATAGAGGAAAGGAAAATGGCAAAGTTATCCATATATAAAATATGCTTATTGCTATTACATTTGAAAATGATGATGTAAGAGATAAAGAGAAAGTAATTCAAAGAAGACCTTTTTGGAGATGGAATTGTGCAATATAAAATCAAAGGATATCTTTCCTTTTATGACAATGTGAATTTAATGATTCAACATAAGATTGTGATTAAATAAATAAAGAAAGATGGAACAATTGCATTATTATTACAATTAAATAAATTTGAAAATCGCAACCAAGTCAGAAATTGCACTATTATTACAACTGAATAAATTTGAAAATTACAAGAAATAGATGTAATATGTAAATAGATGACAATTGGTGCAGCTTTTCTGTGTCACTAGTTTGAACTGTTATGGTTTAAATAATTTTCCAAATGTGTAGAGGCACTCTTCTGTGAAAATTGAAAGTGCAATATTTATTGCAATATGTTATTCTTAATAAGTGATTCTAAAAGTTAAAAAGATGATGATAAATATTGATCTTAAATTCTTGAGAAGTGAGAAAAGGGTGTGTCTTGAAGAAGAAAACCATGGTTTCTGAATATAGTTGATCAATGTTTTTACTTCCTATTGAAAGAGATGTGATTAAGTTCAATATTGTTCATAGTAAAAATTAGTTTAATCGTACAAGAATAAATGTAGAAATTGCATAGTTACCTGAATGAATAGATTCAGAATAAAAGTTAAGTTTTATAGCAATCTCTTGTTTAATAATTTTGTTTTGTATTGAAACCAATAAATATATGAGAAGGAATGATTTTGTAACTTGGCTTTAAACAGACAGTAAACTTTGGTATCATATTTCATTCTATGATCAATAAAGAATCAATTTTAATAGCCGAAAGTATAAATGTTTTGGATTTATATCCCAGAGTCCAGCATATACAGGCTTTTAACCAGTTGTGGGATGGGCAAAAAAAAAAAAACTTGTTTTTTTGTTAATAAAAATATTCTTTTAGTATCTATTATTTGAGTTTATATTTTTGTTTAGAGTAATATTAACTATACAATTATATTGTAATTGTTTGATTATACTGTAGAAGAACTAATGGATGTGCTTCTCATTTTTTTAGACCTGTGCTTCTGTATATAAAAGTGTTTTGTGGTTGAAAATTTAAATTAAACAATATATTGAATGCATAATGATAAGAGAATAACAAAGATATTAAGAAAGAATAATAGAAAAATGAAATTTAAGAAATTAAAAAAAGATCAGAAAGGAGTTGAATGTGATATTAGGAAGAAAACCCGTTCAGCATTCATGACCCGCTGATTGATGATATGAAAATATTTGTGTATAAATGCAGAATATAACACAAAACTCTTGGTAATAAAAAGTAGGGAATATTAGAAAATAATGACAGATTGGTATTGTTTATTAATTAATGGGTCAAATATGATTTACTATATAGATAGAGGATAATAAATGTTGTGAAGAGAATAAAAATGAACAAAAATAGAAATAGATAGATATTGATCTAGATATAGTTTCTTAACATGATGAATGTTGGGCTGTTACATATTATATTAACATTTTTTATTCCTATAGGGAAAGATGATGAAAGTTAAGAACTAAGAATCTCCAAAATTGGAAAAATAAATATATAGATTAATATAGATTTATAAATTTTGGGTTTTTGTAATTTAATTAAACTGTTTGACCTAGTTTTTAATGACAAGCAGTCATTGATATGAGATTAATCCTTTAATATTTATCATTGCATTTTTAATTCCATGTAACAAAATTAAGATGTGAGGATACTATGTACTAAGTTATATGTTTAATGTTGGTATTATATAAACTAGATATATATATATATATATATATATATCAGAATAAATATTGAAAGACTTTTAAAACAATGGAATTTTGAGTCTTGACTGTTATTCATATCAATGGCAATTCACTTCTTACTTGGAGCTCTATTGAATATATCAATGCCTTTAAAACATTTTTGTTATGAAAGTTAAGTTAATAACTTAGTCCAATGAACAGATGAGTGAGATGCTTTGCTACTATTAGTTGTGGGTGATGTTTTGCAAATTTACTTAAGACAAATTTCCAGTAGGGCAAATAAATAGTTATTTTCTTTTTGGTGCAATAATTTAATTATGAAGCTAGAGATATCAATTTAGATCCACTAGATATAATTTGATAGTCAATTATTATGTTAGTGAATTCTTGTATATAACTGATATCACTCTTTGTTTTATTGTTTATTTTATTATAACTTAGGCCAAGTCTTGTGAAAGTATTGAAGATGGAAAGATTTTATGATGGGTTTCATTATTTATTGATTTTCTTTCCTTTTGAATTTGAGATTGGATGTTCTGTGAACTGATGGACTTTGTACTTTTTGGAACCTCAAGTTTGTAGAACATGATGATATAATTTTTAATTAAGAGTATTCTATCCTTGCAAAGAAAGCACTAAAGTGAAGTCTGTGACATGTAGACTAGAAATATCCAAAAAGTTATTTTTAATAATCACTAAATTTAAAATAAGTATAGTATGTTGCTTTTTCCATAAAAATATTTGAAAGTTTACAATCTTTTATTTCATTACTGATTCTAATCAACTGCTATGAAATTTATACAGAATGTTTTTTAATTATCCTGCTGAAGAGACAGGTCTAACTATGTCATTTGAAAAATATATTAGTACAAGATTATGGAATGATCTAAAGTTTTATAGATCTTGCCCTATAATTTTTTCCCCCCATTAGAAATTGATAAAATTCCTTTGTTGAAAATTTTATAGCTGAAACTTTAATTTCTGTAATGAAAATCATTAAAATCATAGCTATGTTTGCCAGACATCCTATTTTGGGGGAAAACTGTGTGGCCTCAAATCCTGTACCCTGATTAGAGATTTTGAAACTTATCAAACTAATAAAAAAGAATCTTGGAAATGATCCTTTTTCACTCATTTTGATATTAATATTTAATTGTTAAACTAAATCCACCTCATGGTTAATATTATATTAACAAAATTTTAATTAACTAACTAAATGTGTACTGTTTTTCTAACTGCATTCAAAGTGTCATTGCATATGAGAAGCCCCTACATATGTTTATATTATTTATGAATAAATATAAATTTTTAAATTTGTGACATTTGTGTAAGTTTCTATTTTGTATTTACAATTTATTTGTTATTATAAAACTTAAGTTTATAATAAATATGTACTGATTACATCATCTTATTGAGCATACCAATTTGCCTAGGTTGTTACTCATTTTACATAAAGAGTTGCATAAGTTCAGAAATAAGTAGGGGATAAGAGATACAATTGCCCCTACAGGATTTTTATCCTGGCTGGAAAATATCTTTAAAATTGACTTTAAAACCAATTTTAAAATATTTTCTTGGATCTCCTCCCCAAGACTGGAGGATGAGCCATACAAACATTTACTTGTCTTGTCCAAGTTATGATATTCACAAATCTGAAAACTCTAATCATAGCAGTGGTAAATTTTGTAAAAAAAAAACTTAGAAATAAATGAGAAATTGTAGAATTGAATTTCTAAACATCTGCATTTCATATTACAAATATAAAAAAGTGTGTGAATTTTTTGCATATTAGTCTTTGTTTTTTTAGAATGTAAATTTCTTTCTCATCATTATTTAGAAAAATATAATATCTTCGTTTGTTAAGAAATAATTGTTTTGTACATTATTTGATTTAACAGCAATTGTAAAAACTAATAGTTTATTACTTAAATCATTGGTTTTTATTGGTAATGTTAGTTTTTGAATTATTTTCAAAATTGCATAAAAGTTGGAAGAATTAAGTAAGCTTGATTTTTATGCCTATAAACTTTAGATTCAAATTTGTCTACACCCACTATTTTTTAGCAATAGAATGTTTATTAAAAAATGTTTAAAATAATAAAATGTCTTTGGAAAATGAAATTTTTTTTTTACCTTTTAAACTTCCACATTGAAAATTAATCTTATAATTTTTTAACATAATATCATCTAATAATATATTTTTGAAGCAAGTTTAAAGTAATAATTATAATAATTATACAAATTAAATCTTTTTCTATTATAAAAAATATATAATTTCCATTATTTACTTATGTATGTTATCTTTGAGACAATCACTACAAACTGTGGCAAAATATCAGAGCTTTTGTTATTCTTTAACCCAATTTAATCATTGTAAACTTAAATTATATTTGATGTTGTACCAGTTGGATTTGTATGTTCATGTAACACGATCCAAAACCTGAGCACAAGTACCTGAAATCCTTTCATGCCCTAGACACCTATGTTAAGAGCAATCATGAATTTTACCCTACATGCCCAGTCTTTAGATCTCCATCTTATGAGCAACATTTCCGATGATAACATGAATTTCATCATACCCAATCCAGAGACACAGCAGAGAAACGAGAACTCTAAATGAAATATGACAAATGAATATGACACCATGGCGTAACCTCTTAATTAACAACAAGTGAACATGATCCTCATGACAGAGCACACACATATAGACTGAGGGTCATTTAAGATACATAAAACATAATAATTAGATTTCATGGCCTAGTCCTAACTATTTGTAACTGGTTATTAATAGATGCAATAAGTTTGACAAATCAATAATTCGGGGGCTTGACCATCGGGTTATAACATGCATGGGAAGTGAAATGGGCGAGATAAAGTCGACAAGCATTTTTTTTTTAATAAATGACTAATGCATTACTAAGGATGGCATTTTCAGTGATAATCATAACATTATGTATTACAGAGATTCCTAGGCTTATATTTAAATCTAAACATGATAGTGGTGCTAGCATAATGGTAAATCTATGATTTTGGCCCAACTTTGGATCCCAAAAGAGAGTGCTTCATCATTTTTAGAAGTGAGTTGATTATCCACATCTTTAGTGGAATTGCAGCAGGGAGATGCAACGGGTTGGCTGTCCTGGGGTCATCCCATGCAGAGCTTTTGGCCATACATCCCAGAGTCAACTGTTCCTGAAATTAAGCGAGAAGAGCTGGTAAGTTCAGGTTATGACATATCCACATGACAAAGCAAGTTTTAAATGAGAAAGAAAAACCTATGCTGGCAATGCTTAAAATTTGGAAGTTAATAATGATGTTATTTGAATTAATACCTATAATATAAGAATATCAGCCATAATGGTATGACCAATTTATTGAACTTGCATTCAATACACGGGCTCCATTAACATAATACTGAATCTAGATTAACATAGCGAAAACATTAAATGACTAAGGCCCCTCTCCCTTTCCCATCATATATGACTTCCACACACATTAAACATAAGTATAACAATACACCCGTAAGTACACTCTAAAGGCGAAATAATAAATATCATTATGGATACTTGATAGGGGGGTGACCATCGGACCTTAACATATATACTAAATGAAACAACATAATTAATATACTCACATTAATGTTTATGAAGATAGCAATAAGAATTGGCAAGAATGATTTAAATCTTAAAAGGGGAGCGGCCTGTAAAACCAAAATTAAAGTACATATTTTTAAACACCCCCCTCCCAACCTGGCAAGTGTTCATATTTAAAATAAAGAAAGATTAATTGATTACTGCTCCCTTTAATGGCAGGTGGCTAAACTATAGCAGATATACTCATGAGATAGGATTTGATTGGCATACTAATTCCATTTTAGAACACATATAATATATAATAAAAAAATATATATATATCAAATTGCAAAAATAAAACCACATCAAAGTACAGAAGTAGTTTACATTATGAGGCATGAGAAAAAAATCACATGCTTTCAACAGTTTATAGAGAATCGTTAAAAAATATATAAAAAATAAAAATATAATTAAAAGTGCAAATCGCTGGATTTTTGATACCAGAACTTTGGATAGTAAATTACATTTTATAATTTACAGACAGAATTACATTTAAGATGGAGTTGAGAGCAAGTAGAGAAAATTTATAAAGTCTTTGATAGCAGCATTAACTTATTACCTTCTGATCTGGTGGAGTGCCAATAAACTTGGTGAATCCCTATTCTGGCAATGCAGTTCATTTTAGGGCACAAGTGTGTTTCATTTATTGCAGGTCAGGTAACTTTCCTTAACTATCCACTCCTTCCAACATAATTAAAACAGTTTGCCGGATCATGAGTACAGGATAGCATCCTTGCATGGAGATGACTTTGGAATGATCAGGGAGAGATGCATTTCTTCTATCTACTTGGATATCATCATATTGAAATTTTGAGGGGCATGGACTATGTTGACCATTAGTTCAATATAAAACATGGATTGATTCACACATCAAAATTTAGCCCTATTTATACTCCATCTTGTTGTTTTCAGGAATGCTTTTAACACTTACCTGAGGCACTGCAAATAGAACTAGCCTCATATGATTGCAGCCACGAAATGTGCTTTTATTTTTTTTAGTCAAAGATGCAAACAAGCTGATAAGTTCGCGAATGTATTGTTCCAAATCTATTCCTAGTTTTAGGAATAGATAAATTTTTCATTAATGGTTTATAAAATGAATTTACATAAATAACACAATTTTGTCAAATCTGACTAATGGATTGCTGCATGTTTAATTATTTTAAATGCTTTCAAGAACCTTCGATACAGATTGCATCATCTTTTATTGTCATTATATAGGTAGATACATTAAGATATATATATATAAAAAGAATGCGAACATTAAGCATATGAATATAAAAACAAATATTAACAGTGTAATATTTATTTTGATATT
This sequence comes from Epiperipatus broadwayi, assembly GCA_028023455.1. Taxonomy (NCBI): domain Eukaryota; kingdom Metazoa; phylum Onychophora; class Udeonychophora; order Euonychophora; family Peripatidae; genus Epiperipatus; species Epiperipatus broadwayi. Next base: position 740,980 of record JAQFVV010012498.1, read on the forward strand.
ACATTCCCTCACCTATTGCATATATACACCTCAGCGCACATACATGACTCTTGACTATAACAGTATTGCTTAATAATTATTTTTATTAATTTAGATATTCATAGATATCTCTTTAAACTTAATATGTAAAAAAATTTTAGGTGAGATGAGTTGCATGAATCTACATGAAGGGCAGGGTTTGAACCCTGTCTGGTGGTGAGACATTGGTTGAACTGTGAAGCGCAAACCTGGATCTCAGACTGACCACTTCAATGTTTCATCATAAAATAATGAAGCATTTTATAACATAAAAGATGTTTTATCCAGATTAAAATGCTCATACAGTACTATTACTTTTTGGAAATGAGACTTCGATTACACTACATTAAAAATAAATTTCACATTTAAATATTACAAATCAATTTATTCAAAGTCTTGAGATTATATTATTACATGCTATATATCAAACAAAGCAGTAGACATTATTTATTTTCAAAATCAACATAAAAAGTAATAAGACATTGTACTTTAATCTAAAATTATTTATTAAAAAAACAATAATCATTAGACAATAACTATTAATGCTATATCCCCAGAACAGTTTCTTGTATTGATCTTATTTCTTAATATTATTCAAAATAATAACCTGTTATTCAAAAAACACTCTAAGGTTTTTTATCTACGTTAATTTACTTGTATAGTTATCTATGTATGTTACTAATCTTAAAAATATAATTTATTTTATGCTAATTGTGGGTAACATTGACAAGAAGATAGATATCAAACAAAATACTTCTTGGATATAGAATAGATGGCTACAAATGCAAACTCCTCACAAAAGAATACCAAAAGCCAGAAATTGATATGAATATGTAGATTTAGTTCAAACATTTAGTAGTAGTAGTATTTTTTTAACATATGAATAGTATAGTGGCTTTATTAAGTCCTTCAAATCAGAAACAGCATCCATAGATTGAGTAATCATTAATTATGTGGTTCATAATTTTAGTCTATGAATCTACATGGATAAATGACTAAATTTTCATTTCTGAAGCAAATGAGCACACTGACATGGATTGTCCTGAATCTGTTGCTGAAAATCTTATTGGATCTGGAAGAAAAAAATGGAATTTTATTAGAATTACACTTGTAATGCCAGACTTTAGAGAGTGATATTATGTTGTCAGAATTACTGAAAAGTCCTCTTTTGATATAGGATGGAGTAATATGTAAAAAAACAAGAAGCCAATTCTAATAGTATTTCTTATACTTGAGTATCTAAAAGTTTAGTATGGAATTTTTTTCTTCAAACAGAGGGACAATCCAGATGAATATGCTAGTATTAAGGAAGCTGTCCATAAAATAGTTATATCACAACTCAACTAGTTTCCAGTCAACCTTCCAAAGAAGTTATTCCTAGAAATTATTTTTTTCTTTAGATAAATAAGAAAAATAAATTAGACTATCCAAGGTTACTCCCAAACAGCATGAGATGGGGTTTATTTCAGTCTACTATTCAAAAGGTTGTGGTCATATTATGAGATGTTTTTCAATTGTTTAGATGAAAATTTACTGTCATTTACTGAGTTAAGAATAAAATTTTCATCTTTTTTAAAAAGTTATTCAATCTTTTTATATCTTTATTAAGAAACTTTTCTACTTCAATAAAGGATTTGTTTTAAGAAGCCAAAGCAATATCATCAGCATAGATGAATATCCTGTATTTTGTTTCTCAAAAAATCATTGATAAATATTAATTAAACAAAGTAGATGAATAAAGTGAATCTTATGATAGATCTTCCTATCAAATTTTGTATCTATTATGATTATTATTTAATATTACTAACACTTTTTTTTACTAGAGAGCATTTACTCAAGTAAATTAATAAAATTTTGGAAACTTTTAAAAGACTTTTTCCAAACAGTCATAAAAAAGGGTAGAATCAATTTTAAATATATTTTGAAAGACTTCTTTTAATGTGAATGATTAAAGATACATTTATTCTTAGCAGTTTGGTTTAAACGCTGTCTTGCAGTCTGTTTTATTAAGTAGATGGCTCTCAACCATTGGAAAAATTCTTGTTAATATGAATCTTTCAAAAAGTTTGTAAGGAACACAAAATAATAATGATTTTTGAGTTCTGCTAGTTTTAATTGACTTTTAGACTGTTTTAATTTGTGTCAAATTTTTAGAATAGTTTCTGTATAAATGATGTTAATAAATAGTTTTGGGGATACTAATTTTTTTAGAAACTCTAGTTTGCTATCTGATCCTAGGACTTTTCAAGATAATTCAGGGTAAGTTCAATTTCATCAATACCTGATTTTATTATATTGATATTAGAATAATAAAGAAAATCTTTTAATTCTGCTGTAAATTTTCTTTTCTCATTTCATCAATCTATTTTTTATAAGTATGATATATGATTGCTATCTTATTATAGGGTGTATATATAATAATTTGTTTAGAAGTACTTTTATATCCAATAACAAAGCCAGATTTTGATAGGATTTACTTCCCTATGGTCTCTATTCATTTTTATTTTCTGGCATTATCCAGTGACTTTACAATTTATTAGTCCTGATCTTCGAAAACAAAAAATGGCTATATAAAAGATGTTCTGGTTTTGCTCCCCCTGGGAATGAATCGCTTTTGATATACACAAGAAATCGACTATTTGGTAACTGTTGTTATGGTGTTTAAGTATTTCAAAAAGGAAAGTTTTCTATTGAGGAAACTAAAAGACAATATCTTAAAATATCGAGTAAACAGAAAAATGGACCAGCATGTTTTACATGTGCACTTACTAGTGTTTAACAGATTGGTTTGCATACACACACACACACACTCCCCCCCTCCTCTCTTTCTCGGAGTTAGAATGGCCATATTCATTTTTGAGTGACTGTTCATTATTATTAGATTATGGTATTTTAAATCCATAATATAAAAAGTAATATAAAAATGCTTTTAAATACTCCAATTCAGAACAAAAGCATGATGTGTATTATTTTATGGAGGGACAATAAAGAAGAAAATGATACGAAACTCAACGATAATGGATGATGTAAGTTTACGGTTTTTCTTTTAGCTTCTTGCTAAGAACTATTTAAATATATATTAGCGATTAAGATAAAAATCTGAGAGTATACAAGTAATTAGTTAGAAATATGTATCAAAATGCAGTTACAAATATAAAAAAGTGTTAAAAAGATAAGAATGTCGTTTAACTTTTATTACCTCTTGTTTACAAATAAACTTAGTTGATCATAGTTATTACCTATACTCTAAAACTATACAAAAGAGTCTTATAAGCATGTATGGAGACAAAAAATTCAACTTAAAAGAATTGCAAATGTTTACTTTTTTAAAAAAAATCTAATAAACTACTTTATAAGTGTAATTTTTTTTCTTAATACAAACAAACCACAAATCGAAAACAATATTTACTAGTAACCAAAACAAAAATAAATATGGATATGTCTGGGATTTTTTTAGGCTAGCAAAAAAAAAAAAAGAATTTGGCACTAGAAAGCAAAAAGAAACGATTCCAAGAAAATTGAAGTTTTTATTCTCCAGCAAGTCCCAATATTTTTATAAATAATGAAATATGACTTTTTAAACAATTACTATGAAGTAATATTATAAAATAACATCTGCCCAAAGATACATCTATTTCAAACCTATTACTTTATTTTTGTTTGAAATTATGTGCTTAACAGCTAAACTAGGGGGAGGGGGTCATTTGGGAAATAAATAATTAAATGTTTAATTTCTCAAAAAATCATGTGATATTTGAGGACCAGATATGAAAGACTAAGCTTAGATCCAGGAAACTTTAATTCTGCAATATATATTATCAATGAAATATATTTGTTTTGGAATAATGGCAGAGTGGTCCAAAAACTAAAAATTCATTCACTATTGAAAAAAGTTTTTAAAAAAATATTACTGATCAATCATGTGGAACTAATGAACTCTGCCTGTTAGTTGGATACCTGAATATCACATGATCTGAATAAACAGATCATGCCATTGTATTTATTATTAAAGATAAAAGCTGCTCCAGATTTTTTTCAACATTTGTGATTCATAGCTTCTTCTTTGTACATCATTGTAGAAAGTTCTGATTTCATTATCCATTATGTGGTCACTTTATTAGATCTCTTAAATGTTCTTGGAATTTGATTTAGAACATTAGTTATCCATCTGTTTACAATTATTTATTTTAAAATGATAAACTAAAAAGTTCTTTTAAACAAAATTGGAAATTGTTGAGCCTCTTTGAACTAAAAGGAGATAATGTATAGAAAGAAGTTCTCAATTGAAATGCCATTTTTAACAAACATATCATTACAGTATCCATGACATTAAAGTTTTATTAACCATCATATCTGATTTCTTATGGTAACTAAAAAAAAATCTAATTATAATGTTGTTCACTAATATTGACTGAAGTAGTTGACATTACCAATATTCATTTCATGAAAATCATTTTATATTAGCATATTAAAAAAAATATCAACAAAAAAGAGCTGGTCTAATTTTCCTTTTGTTTCCCAAATAAAAAGATAAAACATCAAGGAAATATATTTTCTTTTGGGGTAAGCAATTTTAAATTTAAAAAATATATATTAATATGTTATGTACATAAAAGTTTCTAATAAAAATTGTTTAATCAATAACAATTGTCAGAAAAATAATGGCGCACCTGATTAACATAATCTACAGATGGAAATACTGCAAATACAAATTTGCAGTATACTGATCCAAATTTAGCTCCTCTAATATCTTTAAAAAAAAATTAATTGACAATCCAGATAGATCTAATAATGAATATAAGTTTATGGAATGCATTAATATGAAAAACCATTAATTTAAAATTAAAATAAAAAGTTTGTAAATAAAAATAAATTTATTAAAAACTAAAATTAAAAAGAGTTGTTTAACGTATATAATATATCGCACAGATGGAAGGAAAACTTTAAAAGTTTTTTTTTTTTAAATTAAAAAAAAAAGTATTTGAACCTACTTTTTTTTATAAAAAAAAGTAAATATCTAAAGATAAAATATTTTTGTTAAAAAGTAACATAAATGAAAATATAAATAAATGTTAATTTCTATTTTAAGATTCCTATGTAACCTCAGTAAATGGAAATGATTGTGTTATTAATTAAACGAAAAGCAAACTAGCCGTTGGGGTTTTTATATAATTAAAAAGTTAGATAAGAGAATAAAAAAATTAGAATGTCCAATAGAAGCAGTAACCAATGCTAGGACCTTAACGAAAATCATTGGAACAGGAAACTATGTTCAGTGTATCCGGAGGATTACTATAAAAAAAAAAAACATTCAAATTAAAAGACAGTTCCAGCTTGATTTTTTTTTTTTTTAAATGGGTAATAAGACGCACTTTTCACCCGCTCTCTTATTTCAAATGAAATAACTGATGAATTATGAATGGTACTATTGCAGACCCCAAATCATATGGGTTCTTCAATAAAATAATACCAGGATTTAACCAGCTAAGGCCACCTCCAGAACAACAGACTGGTCTTCCAATAAAGACTTTGTGGGAATTGGCATCAGGAACCGGGACTCTTCTACTGTAAGATATGAACTGTAAAATTTAAAAGTAATTAAAAACTTTCATCAAGATTTGACAAGCTTTTAATAATCAACTAAACCTAATTTTTAAAATGAACTTTTATCTGACTTTTAAGATTTCAAAATCAATTAATAATGTTTAATTTTATATATTTGAGTTTGCTAATTTAATCATTTCCATTTTTTTTTTATTAATATTTATTGACTAAATTATATAAATGTTAAATTTAAGTTGGGCATAAATGGCTGCATAGATTTGTAAAGTTATATTAATTAATTAAGGGAGGATTAATCTTAGGTTATTTGTTTCGTAGTTAAATTGGGTTAATCGATTGGATATATTGGTGTAATTAGTAAATGTAGCATGAAGATCCACTAGGTACAGGATCATATTATATGCCACACTTGGGCAAAATAAGTCCCATTTCTCAGTGACCATCGGAAGCAGATGGTATTCCCTGCTTCTTGGATCACCCCTTTAGCCTATGGAATGGGATAGTAAGACAGAAAACACAGCCCCTTCCTATGGAGTTTTTTTTTATTGTTCTTCTCACCAGACAGATGTATCATTCCTGTACTGGATGAGACAATGTCTTCTATAACCATGCTGTTCAGATGTGCATTCCTGACAGTATGGTATTCTGCCATCGTATTCATGCTGCATTGAATACATCGATATATCATATAGATTGGCATTAGTTTGAATGTGAACTTTTGGCCTAGGGTTAAATAAGGGATAGAATATTTTCTTTTCAAATGCAATCTATGTAGTTTATTCATACTCGACTCTCTAATAAAATATTTTTAAATTCATCTGTGCAGATTGTTTAAAATAAAAATTTAAATTTAAAAATTAATAACCAATCTAAAATAATAAACTTTGTTCCTCAATTTTATTTATATGTGCGTTAATAAATGTTTGTGTGTTAATTACTGGCAGTGGCTTATTTCATTTTTTTTTTAAATATTAATATATTTCTTTTAAGCAAGTTTTATATTAAATCTCTGCATCTTCATGAGCTAGTGGCATGGACTGATGGTCGGAATAAAATACATATGTAAAAGTTAGATTTTAACAGCGCATATCTGCCTACTCTATAAATTTTCCAGATTCAAATAGCCTGGTGGCGCCTTGTTCGGCAAATATGGTAAGACTCCATCTCATCCCGACCGGTATAATATGTTGATGGATCAATGCATTCTCTCAAAAATACATATATCTAAAATAGAAAAACGGCATACACCTATTACTTAAATGTACCATTCATAGGTTTTAAAAAAATGATATTGTTATTATTACCAAAATATAAAAATTTCCTAAAATCTAGAAAACTAGAGCAAAAACTGGATGTGTTAATCTTAATCTATTACCACAACTGGAATTCTGGAAATAATAGGATTGTATATATTTTTAATGAAGTGATTTGACTATTATTGATATAATGTGCCAATAATCTTAAGATATCTCTGAGAACTGCATTAATTATTTAATTTTTATTATAAAATAGACCAGCAATATATATTTATTTAATATGAAATTCCTGTTATATATTCTTTGTAACTTTGATTTTTTTGCTTAAATAAAGTAAATATAAATCAATAATAAATAATAAAATACAAGCTAAATAGATATGGGAGAAAAGATGCGATAACAACTGAAGGAGAAAACTAATAAAATTTCTAGAAGTACTTCAATTAAATAAACAGTTATTAATATGTATTGTACATCTGAAGATTTTTCTAAACAATAATAACTTACAATTAGAAATCCACAAAATTGTTTGCCCCATAAAGGGTTAGGTAATATCTTAGTAAGATAATTTTCTTGAAATAAGTTTGGTCTTGTTGGATCTCCATAATTATATGTTGAATATGTTTATCCTTTATATCATAAAGACAATAAAGTACTAAGTTGTTATAACTGAATTAATCTTATTCAACAAAATCTAAATTAATATTTTATGAAGTTTTACTTTTTATTTTAAATTGAAAATATGATTTGTTCACTATTGATTAACTAATCAAAAACATAAATCTGATGTAAAACTTGGATATTAGAATATTTATGGTAGAATATTATGTATTAATAATTATTCAGAATCAAGATGACAAATAAATTGTCTATATGAACTTAGAAAAATATATATACAGGGGCTAAACTCTCCATAGAGTAGCACCACTAAGAGCAAGCCAGAGTAATCAATGGATGCAAGAAGGTTTATGCATAAAATCCTTATCCAGTGCCTACTCATTTAATAACCCCAGAATTCTAGCTTATGGCTTTCACTGTGTAAACAGCTTGTGCAAGCATAAAAAATGGTGAACATGTGATGATTAGTGGTTTAATAAGAATGTATATAATGAGAGAATTACATTTTTTTTTTTTGTTATTTATTTTACTTTAATATTATTTTCTCATTTATGAGTACTCATTTATATATTCATTATAAACCAACTATTATTTCTGTGAGTTGTTTCGTTGGCAAATATAAACCATATTACTACATATTAAAGTCTGTATTTTTCACTTTGTCAGGTTGGCTACTGTTAATGCTGTATAACTTCAGAGTGGATGGAATTGAATGCTTCATCTGGTATAGTAATACCTTTAATGACTGAAAATTAATAGTTAGTGCAATTGTGTTTTCCAATAATCACATAGCACATTTAAAATAGAAATTTAAATCTGTTCTATTTTAATACAATCACTGATGTTTATCATCATAAATTGATCATCCAGATGCAAAATCTTTAGTAGAATTTAGAATTTATAGCTTTTAAATTCTATTTTCATAAATATTTTTTCATGCTATATGGTAATTATTTATTAAGTTTTAAATTTGGTTCTTAGTAAAAGAAATAATTTTCTCTGACTGAATAATGTTCTGTGATGACTACATACTTCAACTCTCATGTAAAACTGTATCCAAATGAACTGAGTCAAATAGATTTTTCTATATGAAATCAAAAATAACTATCAGTATATAAAAGGCTTCATCTGTATCATTTACTGAATGCTAAAAGTTTGGACAGTTTTATATAGCAATATTACTTTCTAGCTAGATACACATTTATCAGTTAATAGACAATGCTTATATAATGATTTTGCTATAAATAACAAACTGAAAAATCCCAATCCTAATTTAGAATCACCCCCCCCCCAACCTCCCCAGTTTTGTTCAGTCTAAATTCAGATCCAAATTGTGATAATATAAAGAAATGAGTATAGACAGATGTATATGTAACTATGGGCATAAATATCTACACAATTGATATACAGTATATATATATAATCAAGAGCAAATATTTCTAAATAAGCTTATTTTATTTTTTTTATTATTATTTTTTTTTAATGATAAATGCTATAAGAGAAAACATTCAAATCTTTATCTATGATTGTCCCTGACCCCAGACCGGTATTTGGTCTGGGGATGGGGACAATCATAGATAAAGATGTGAATGCTTTCTCTTATAGCATTTATCATAAAGAAATAAATAATAATAAAATAAGTTTGTTTAGAAATATTTGCTCTTTATTACATATTGGTAATTACAAGCTATGTAGATCATGTGATTTATACTTAGTTTTATTACTGTAAATATGTATCTGCAAAAGAAAATGTCTCATTCCAGGAAATACTGCAACCTGTTAGATGAATAGCTTATTATATTCTTTATTAGTAAAAATCCCACACATTTATTTTCAAAATTTAAATCTTACTCCACCATTAATTTTTTTAAAATTATTATTAATAAATTACATATTTAAATCAAAATGTTTTATTTTTATTATTTAAAAAAGCATAATTATCATTTTTAAGGTTCAATAAAATCTTTTTTCATGAGATCCCCCCATCTTCTGTTATATTTTGTATAATTAAATCAAATTATTTAAATAATTTTATTTTGTTCTATCTCATAAGAATAGGTTTTGCATATCTTTTATTCTTTTCCGTTCTGTCATATTGTTTTCTTTTAAAGACTTTTTTGTGTGTGAAGTTACAACTATCTATGCTTATCTGCCAAAATCTTCAACAAAGTTTTCTTATATATGTTTACTTTCTTTATAAATATACAAATACCAAGAACAAATATGTATATTTGCAAACATATAAAAATTCAGCTTGAAAGCAAGAGTTGCATCATAAAAGAACGAAGTCCATTCTAAATAATCATTGTATACAGATCAGAAAGTATTATCAACATGCAGAAAATATCGTAATAATCTGATATATCCATAAAATTCTAAAAATAACATCATTTGTCATTAAAAAAAAAAACTTGTGAGAAAATAGGGAATAGGAAAAAGAGGAACTATATACACTTTTTTTTTTTTTTTTCAAAAAAAAAAAAAAATGAAGAAAGTATATATTTTTAAAAAAAAAATCTGTATACAACCTATCACAAAATATTTATTTGTCAAAAGCAGCCCCACACAATGTTATTTCTCATTTTCTTCTTCAAATCCTTATAATATTTAATTTTCTAACATCCATAGATTAAATTTAATCTCTTCCTCTACATCTAACCATGATTCCAATATATTTTTCATAGTTCCTTCATCTCTAAATATATATCAAATTCAGTTCTTAATTTTCTCAATAAATAATCTTTCTTTTTTTTTTTTCATATGTCAAATGCATTGACTGGGAAGTGAACCCAGGGCAGCTGCTTGGAAGGCAGCCATGCTAACCACTAGACTGCCAATGCTTGACAATAATCTTTCTTTTCACTTAATTCCAAATAGACTTTTCAACTTTTCCATAAAAATAAATGAGAATTGTATGGTTATTCTTGTAATAATAATAAACACTCACTCAAAATGAATATGCCATTCCAACATCAAAAAGAAAAAGAAAGGAGAGAGAAAAAAAATTACTCTAAAAATTAGTTTTGCATTGATTATACAAACCAATTTGTGAACTACAATATTTCCACATATAGAACATGCTGATGATCCATTTGTGTTTACTTGTTATTTTATGATTTTGCCTTTTAATTACCTCAGCAGAAAACTTTTCATTCTGGAATACTTCAATACTATGTCTGATTGTAGATCTTCAATGTATTATATTCTTTGCCACATCTTTAGTGGAAACAAGTGACATTGCATTTCCTTAGAATGTCTTTGAGAAAATCCTTATAATGTAGATGAAGTCTGCCTTTCTTATGAAACCCATATTCAAGTTACCCATAAAACACCCATTTAAAAAGTCTTTCATTGTTCATTCATTTTAAATGGCCAATTCAATGAAGATGTGACTTTACAATAGAAGGTTTAAAAGCATCACATCCAGTAAGAATAACATATTAATTGATTTTACAATCTTGCCATTGTATTTTTAAAATTTTCAGATTATCCTTAAATGAAACTTTTCCAACGCCTTTAGATAAATCTCAAGTTTAAAGATATTAGCTCTATGTTTGAGCATTAAATGGTAAAATGAATAGTCTCATTCAATTAACTAAATGGAGATTTTTTTTTTTTTTCTTGAATTCACTATTTTATCATTACATTCTTTTCAAAACTTAATATTTCCCCCTCTTTTTGCTAATCAATCAGTTTTAATTCTATGTAAGTTTCATTCCAAACAAAATACTTATAAACAAACTTCTTTCTTAAATTTAATTTAAATGGGACATAAAGTAGCTATTTATTTTTATTAAAAGTTTGTTTAATCATAACAAACTCACTGGCTTTTTACAGTTAATTAATTTATTATGCATTAGTTTGTGATATGTTTTCCTATAATGCAAAATTCATCTAAAATCTAAAATGATGTGTAAATTATTGTAATTGCAAGGATTTTGAAAGCATAGTTGAGATTATTGGGGGGGGGGGGGACATCAATTACAAGTGTGTATCTAAAGTCCTTAAAAAATAAAAATAAATAAACAATAATAATAATAACAACAATATGTACATAAAATATTAAAATTTATGAATAATCTCCAAAAATTGGGAAATGATGTTTAGAGATTAAAAGATCAATTATTATAAAACTGTGAAACAAAATGGGTGAATTTGTGGGGAAGGACAGAGGGGTAAACGTTTTTCTTCTAAAGGTAGTAATAACTAAGTGATGCAAGATATTATTCTTATTTTAAAAAAAAAAAAAAAAATGTGAGTAGTTCAAATGAAAAAATAGATACATGGTGTTTACGTTGGTAGCTATTCAAAAAATCTTAAATACATATTTGTTAACTATTGATCATAATAAAAATGTAGAAACTGTATATTTAAATATATATTTTTAGAAACAAATGGTAATGGAATTTTACTATATTTTTGTAACAACTTATTTTAAGTCATATCCATTTGAATATCCCTAAATAAAATTAAAACAAAGAGACCACTAACTACCTCTTTAAAATGTTTTTTGGATATTTTATCAACTGAAAAATCAGTGAAGTTATAAAAGATTGGTTATTCAAATTTTATGTAAATTCAAGTTCTGGAATATTTAAATATATATATATTGCAAATACCATGATAGCAAAACAAACAAACAAAAAAAAAAAAAATGAAACATATGATATTTGATTAACTTTGGACTGGAATCTTTGCTTGAAAAACTATCAAACTCTTATAATGAAAGGACTGAATTTATTAGAGGAATGCATATTACTTAGAAAGGTCAACAATAAAAAAAGAGAATGATCAGCAAAAATATGTATCGATTTTATTATCACAATAATGAATTTGTCATGAAAAACCTAAAAAACAAAAACAAATGATATATCATTATATCAATACGATAGGGTAATCACCAATTATATAAATATTATTAAATCTTATAATAATATTTATGAAGAATTAAACTCTAAATGAGCATTATCACAATACGCCATAACGCCAGGTATACTAAAGTCATTTTAAAATTTGAAATACAGGCATTGTTCATATATCTGAAACTTAATTGTAAATACAGGGGATTTCATGCTAAACCAGCACTCATCAGTTGGTCCAGATTATCATCTCCCACACATATATAATCAGTGATATATTAGTGATTATTAATCTTTTCTACATATGTGTGGCCACGTGTATCAGTGGTATGAGATAGTGTGGATAGCTGAAGGGTGCTTGAAAGTCTGTACTCAAATCTCCTATATTTAAAATCATTTTAATAAATTTGCAAAGAATGTGTCATCATATCAATGCTAATTTATCAATCAAACAAAAACAAAATACTTTTATTTAGCTGTCATTCTATTATATGTATGCTAATCAATCATTGATTTAAGAAATTATTAAAATTTATACAACTTAACTTTTATTTGAAGCTGTGATCTGGTTTGATAAATACTTTATGAAAAACATTGCTAATATAAAATTTCATCTTGGAATATCCATGTTTGATCATTCAACAGCATCAAAGTTAGATAAAAGTAGTCTTCTTTTTTTTTTCTTTCCAACTGTAGGTTTATTAAAATGATTCTAACATGTCTGATTTGTGAATTATTATAGTAGGATGACATTTATAGTTTACTTCTCTAGAAACATCATTATATATATTCAATGCTATATGTTTAATAACCATAGTTTATTTAAGAGTATTAAAATTATTAGAAATTGAATATTAAATTGTATGATATATTATTTGTGTGAAGCCTTGTTGGAATATTAAAGAATAGAATAGTATGACTAAATTCTTGTGACCTTTTTAACACAATTCATTGTGATAACTTTATGTTTAGAGCAACATTATAAACTTTAAATAGCTTTTTATATTATTAATATGCAACAAAGCATAATTTAAATATAAATGATTATTTACTATTTATAATTTTATTTTAACAAATTATAATGAAATTTTTATATCTCGAACAATTTGGTAAAAAAATTAAATCACCCCCCCCCCCTTTCCCCAAACAGCAAAAAAACATTTTTTTTTTAAAGAATTAAATGATCCTATTTTACAAAAATTATATAAATCATGTTTCTTTTTCCCCCCAATTTCATATCTCGAACAATTTGGTAAAAAACTTAAATCACACACACACACACACACCCTTCCCCAAACAGCAAAAAAAACATATTTTTTTTAAGAATTAAATGATCCTATTTTACAAAAATTATATAAATCATGTTTCTTTTTTCCCCAAAAGCAACTGTCAAAAATAATTCATCATAACTTTTTATTTATTTCACTACCCATTATATAATCTTTCAGTTAATTAATATATGCATTTAACACATTTTAAAAACATTTTTAAACTTCAAATTATTTTATTCTTTTAAATTTTGAAAAATGTCATAGATTTTTACTTCCATTTAGGTGGTGGAATTTGACTACAATAGTTTCAAATGAAAAAAATAATCATTTCAGTTTTAGACAAATTTTTAAAATGCACTTTCCAATATTTTCATTTCAGTTATAATATTATAAATTATTTTTTTTCTAAGATAAAAATTATAATTTTATAAATTATTTATCAAATGTTCTAAAGTAAATAATATCAAAATGGATTAATCCAGTATATGATCTCTCTGGTCAAGCATAGATTGTATAATAATAACAAATCTGTAATATAAACTGCAAAAGTTATGTAAAATGTAAAAAGTATGCAAATCAATCCTTATCAAGAGCATTTAATAATGCATCACTTTTAAATTTATAATCCTGTTATAAACTTGATATATCAACACTGTACCAATTCAGAATTTCTTTTATCTGATAATAAATAGATAATAGAGTAAAATGATCTGAAGGGGGTTTGTGATCTGATTTTTTTTAGTGAATAAAGTAAAAAAATAATTGTTGATAAAGAAGCATTTATATTAACATAAAAGAATGGCAATTCAAATAATGATAGCAATCAAATCAAACTAAACAATCTACAAAAATTCATTTAGATCTTTTGTGATGATGTGCATAATTGTTATTTTATTAATGTGAACAAATGTCCAAGTTTCTAGCTCCATTGATGAAACCTACTACTATAAGTATTAATGTTAATATTGATGGTAAGTCCTGTACCACCCAAGTGTTACAAAGATTTTTATAAAAAAAATAAGACTTCAGACATTAAAGATAAGTTGCTTTCAGGCTTAGAATCCTGAGACAGTTTTGTCTTTATAATGACAATTTCAATATTCAGTTTATCAATGTTCTAATCTGAATCAGAGAGCTATCTTTATTAATATAAAATACATATAATTGAATACATTCTATCAATGAAGTTTAATTTTCTCCAGCCAATAAAAGTTCTCTTCTTGACCCTGTCAAGTTAATTTGGATTATATGGATATTCTTATCAGCTTAAACCTATTAACATTAAATGGCAGTTCACAGCATATTGTTGTAAATGATTTCTTCTGGCAGTTGTTTTTTTTTTTTGGTTAAGCTTGATATTCGAGCCAATAGATTAAAAATAAATAAATAAATATCCTAAGATTTTGAACTTGTCTTAGTCTGCATGTGTGCAATGTCACTAGAGGGTGGAGTTCTGATAAGTATTCTGCTTCTTTGATGCTAACTTTTGTATTAATTGTGCCTCATTTTAATGGTTTTTTTCATTCAAAACTATTAAAAAAAAATTTATTAGCACCCATTCTTTCTTCCAACTTAAGAATGGAGTCTTCATTCATCATAGAAGAAGGATTTGATAATGATAATAAATTGTCCTATGGATTTAGCTGAACAAGTAGCCAGAACTCTTTAGCTTCTCAACTTATGCATGGAAAAACACCAGTTAAAGCTAATTTCATAAATGAAAACATTGATGTTAATAAAAAGCTACCTCCTGGCAATCCCACTCTGAATTTTAATGAAGACAGAAGCAAAATTGAAGACAGATAGGAGATTGTTGTAATAGAGGAATTTCTTGCATTAGTAGTGAGTAATGTTAAAAAAATTTAATAAAGTTAAAAAAAACAAACTTTCAGCCAATGACAATATAAAAAATAATATTTCCAATGATGTAGGTCCTATGTATACAGACAGACCCCCCCCCCCAAACTCAACCCAACTATAGTTTCTCTAATAATATTTGTATGGTAATGCTTTGCAAAGAAATTCCAACAGGCCTAAGACATCTGCTTGGAAAGATCTTCAGAATGATAAAGATGTTTTCAACATGTTGAAGATGAAATAGATGATAAAGATGTTTTCAATATGTTTGAAGATGAAATAGCCTCAACCTCCCAGGTTAAATCTACCAATACTGAGATTTCTTACTTAAATTTGTATCAACAATCCACAGGATTAATGCCACAATTTCCTCACAACTCCATAGATCATTTCTTAATTACAGTAGTAAAAAACCTTAATCCTTGCTGTTACAAACTTGAATTGTGATTTATTTAATTTTACAGATGATGAGTTTTGTAATGAACTTACAAGGAAGAAATTATCGAATCATGTTTTTTTTTTTAAGTTATTAAATCATCCCAGTAGGAGATATCCAATTGTTAAATTTCATGATTCATCACAAAAGTTAATTTTCCAGAAATCAATTAAATTCATGGGTAACAAAATATTATGTGCGGTTGATGGCCAAATCTGCAATTGTTATCTTAGTTTTAAAGAGGTTAATCTTCAACATCTTCTCAAGCCATTTGGGTCTGTTCCAAATTTTCAATATCTTTTGGAAAGAAGGGCTGAAATACCAGTCTTGACCAATGGTGACTTTCACCATACTCTTAATAAAGAGACTAATCCAATGTCCACCCCTACTAAACACTCTGCTGATACTGCTCTGCTAATTATACCCCTTTGAGGTGTTCTACCACAGTGCTTCTACTATAAACTGTGGACACAGCTCATTAAAGACTGTCCTTCTAGGATATGTTATATTTATAATATGAAGAAAACCAGGTTGCACAATAGCAGACCACTTAATACCCCAGGCAGCATGAACATTACTTTCCCCCAAGAATGATACTACAGTACATGATATTATCAGTCCTATTCCTCTTGAATCTACAGTCCCCAAAATAATGATAAACTTCCTGTGATCAATGCTTCCTCACACTCTACAGTAGCACATTTCCTAAGTTGGATTCTGCAATCACTGAACTTTCCCTCCAACATAGAGGACTAATCAAGGCATCAGTGATTCTTGGATTAATTGCGATAAACAAAGGTTTTATGGATGTAGCAAAAGCTCATCTGACTCCGAATCTCCCAATGCGATTAAGAAAGGGAAAAAATAAAATTAGACTCTACAGTTGATAAAGGCCCAGATCTTGATAGACCATCTAAAAGATCTTTGTGCAGATGTTAATCAACACGAAAGAAATCATCTCACCAAAACAGTATAAATCAGAAAAAAAATCCGCTGGAAAACCTCAGATCTGGGGTGGTCTCAATGTTGATGGCAAGAAATCCAAAATCTCTATTAAGCTAGTGAGGAAAAAATTAGTTACCATTTTCTCAGCCCTCTGATCCCCGACTTCTTTCATACTTCATTACTTGATTCTGATGGAGGTTTGTTCTTTGCCTCAATTTTGACCTGATAAAACTTAAGATAGCTGGTTTTAATGTTTGAGGCCTTAACTCAACTAAAAGGATCAGATTTCTCAATATTCATGGCATATAATATGATTTGCTGAAACAAAATTGCATCCCTTTTCAAATCTGGAAATTCCAATTAGATTCAGAAAAATTGGTTCTCTACATCATTCCATTTTGGCCGATCCCTCTGCAGAGGTCGCCATTCTTATTATCAATAATTCCCCTTTTAAATCATATAGAATAAATGTTATTAATCAATTTTCTCCTAATTGTGACCTCTTTCATCAGTCCTTTAGATTAAATATGATCTTCATTCATTTTTAGACATATCACTAATTCACTCATTGATACAAAAAATTAACTTGATACTTAGTTCTAACCCCTAGCCTATGATAATGTTGAGGGATTTTAACACTTCATACCAGCACTTTAATTCTAAGTATATTCATCTTATAAATATCCACCTTATGTGTGCAGAGGACTTTTTTTCCTATGGATGCCTTCTCCTTCTATACCAACAATGTTCTTCCCTCATTGATCTGGTCTACTATTTCCCTGCCATTCATTTTATTATTGATCCCCACCTTAAACCCATTCCATTCTCTGATCACCTTGTGCTTGTCCTTGAACCCATTTCATTCTCTAATCACCTTGTGCTTGTAATTAATTTATCAGTAGACCTGTTCCCACAGTCCTATGGGGACTTGGGTCCACCACTCAAATCCTTCTTAAAGCCTTAGCTCCAGAGGCAATCCTCTCAGAGACCTACATCTATTTTAGGAAAATTGACATCCTGGCCCTACCTCTGATAAAAGCAGGGTTACCTTGTGGACTCAATGAGTGAAGTATTGAATAGCTTCACGCTCTTAGATCTAACCGCTTCAGCTTCACCTATTCATATATAAAAGTAGGTTGAAGTAAAGAGGGTTCCCCTCTTTTCCTCCAAGGTGTAAGCTTGTGGTTAAGACCTGTAGAGGTCCCTACATTCACATTTTTCAGACACATATTCCTGATGTTACAGCCTTAATAAATATTACTTTATCAATGTACTAAACTCAATCATTTCATTTCATACATCCAGGAATAAGGGTTCAACTTCACTCCAATAAAAGTTGGAGTCCATCAATAACACCCTGAAACATATGTCTCTGGTCCTTCTTCAATAGAATCAATTGTGAGTCTTAAACAACAATATAAGGACAATCAACAAATCATTGCAGATTATCTATCCACCAAAAAGTCAATGATCTTCCTCAGCCAGCCTCACAATTAGTCTAGGGGCTATATTAGATGGGCCCTGGGCCACAGAGACAAATTAAATACTATCAAAGTTGAGAATAAACTCTACTCAGGAATATGATTAATCCATTTCTTCAAGGCCAAGCTGACAAATTGCCCTCATGAGCTAAATCAACCATATTTTAATGAATCCACAATATTAAATCATGACATCTCAGAAAAAGACATTAGAACCACAAACTGTCTTCAATGCCTGAGAAAATACATCCAGGTCTCAATGATATTCCTCGATTCATGCTGGTGCACCTTGAAAGATTTACAGTTCCAATCATTCATGGGATAGCTAACCTCATTTCATCTAAATCTCTTGATATTGACAGCCTGTACCCCATAGGGATGGTGCCTTTTCTCAAAATACCATCACCTCTTGAGAACTTTAGGCCCATCTCCATAACCCTGTTGATGATCAAGATTATTGAACAGTTGTTAAGGACAATATTCAGGATAAGGTCCTCCCATTTATTTTTCAGTATCAATTTCCAAAAAGGATTCATCCATGACTGATGCCATCAGTTTGATTAAAATAATCATAGACTACAATTGAATCTTTAGAAAATCTAAACCAGTGGTCATCCAGCTAGACATTGCTGGAAGATTTGACTCAGTTCAGATCCATTGTCTCCTCAGCCTACTTGGCAAATTCGGCATCCCATTTGCAATTTATCAATATAATAGGTAATATCCTCAATAATAGGGACTTTTTCCATTCCTAAATGGAGGACTTCTTACTCATTCTCTCCTACAAATTTTATTCTGCAGGGCTGTCCATTTAGTGCCCTGCTTTTTATAATTTATACGGGACCATTATTAATTAAATTTGAGGAGAATCTTCCCAGTATAAACATCCCAGCACTCAAAAAATCAATCCCCCATATCTCTTTCATAGATGACCTGGCTGCTCCCTTCCCAAAAGCTAATACCCAACTAGTTGAAATTCTGCAGATCTTTTTCTCCGAGGATCTTTTCCTTGAGTCTGGTCTGACTTTCAGTGTGAGTAAATCCTCGGCATGGAAGTTATTCTCTGGAAACACAATCATCTCACTATTTTCTGCCAAACCCCAATGGGGTTTTCCAATCTTTAACTCCCCCTCAGCAATGAGAAAAACCACCCAAGAATCACTTTCCATCTCTACTCGCAAGATCACATCTTCATTATCAAAAGTCTATATATCTCTATTTGCAAAGAACTTGCTTCTTAATATCCTTGTTTCCAAGGATTTCTTATTTCATGCCGGTCATCAATTTCTCACTAGAGTTTATTAAGAAAATAAACATGTTATGCTCAAAACTTTTCTGGAAGTGCAGGACTGTAGCTAATAGTCTCAGAAACCTTCAGAAGCATATGAATCTCAATGGACTTCACTTCATTGCAACATTCCAATACCAACGTGCCTATAATACCATCCTAAAAATTTTTCCTTGGTTCCCTGATGCATTATGCTTCACTGCTGTTTTCTCTACAGATACCCCTCTCCTCCTGAGAAGAGTTGGTTGGTGTCCCTATTAAAGCACATCTCAAAATTTACCATTATACCTATTCAACCAAATTTCTCAAAAAAATTAAATTTTAGGAGACATATCGTCTTATTACTAATAATATTCCTCCTTGTCCTTCCCTTTTATCCTTCTCTACTCACACTATTGTTAAAAAATTCAAGCAGTGGCATCTGAAACCTAAATATTTAGCCTTTCTGAACAAGATAAATCTAAATTTCTCTTCCTTCAAGCCATTTTCTACTTACTTGTAGGGGTTTCTCACATATAGACCAGGTCTGTCCTTCATATCATAGGGATAATGAGAGACCATGTTGCATGTTTTCTGTCATTGTATCTCACTTCAAAGTTATAGAAACATTATATCCTCTATCTATATAAGCCAGAAGCCTATTCTCACTACTCTGATTAGTAACAGTGGCAATGGAGTGTTACATCTATTAGGATTTCAACTTTATTACTCTTTGCATATTGGTCTCTTAGATGTATGCTTATCTTTTATCCTACCATTGATAATCCCCATCAATTATTCAAATCAAAGCTTCAGACTATCCATGATAGAGACAAAAAATTAGCTCCTTTATTTTTTTAAGACAACATGGAATCTTCTTTCCATTGCAGATTTTCATTTATGATGCTTGGCTGTACACTTAGTTGTTCCTGACTGCAAGACTAGTTGTGTGATCTTTATCCCAGCTTTGTCATTAACTGTATTGTCTTCACCATTGTACTAATGTAATCATTTTATCTAAGTAATAAAGTATGAGAAAAAAAAAGGCTTAGTCTGCAGTTTAGCTTAAAGCTAAAATACAAAAATATATAATGGCAGATCTAATATTGGTTCTATATATGCAGCTATCCAGGACATTCACTTTGGACTAAAAATCATAGACCAATTTTTTTTTTTTTAATCTGTTGGTTTGAAAAGCAAGATAAATAAAAGTTAGCCACTAAGTAATCAATATAAAAATAATACCACTACCAGTAGGCCAATTAATATCCATTGATTTTGTGCATTTCTTGCATAATGACATCTAGAGTTGAAAGAGAGATATAATTACAATCTGGGTTGATATTACACACAGCTTTATCATGTGATGCAAATGTCTATTCAACATGTTCTTTTTCTTTTTGATACTAGTGAAGTGGCTATAATCTCTGGCTATAGTGATTGTAAAACTAATAACTTCAGAAGCCTTTGCACTGCTTACTGACGTCATGATTGAATTTCAATATTACACATATTTATCCACTGGAATAATGTGAATGTCCCTAACCCTAGAACCAAATATTTAATATCATATTCAGAAAAACATGGCTGTGACAAACAAAACATATCAATATTTACCCTTCCCACACTATATAAAATTAAATAGTATAGAAGAGTGCAATTTATAACAGATTATGGTAATTTATATATTATCATCTTGTCAAAAATATAATTTTTAAAAAGAATATCAACAATAAGATGCCATGGTTGATTTGAAATCAGTGAGCTAAATATCATAAGTATGTATATAATTTTATATCAAATTTCAGCTATGTCCATTTTTATACTTAATAAATTTCCCAGTTGTTTTCATAAACTTATGTTGAAACTACTTTCTCTCAGTCAAAATAGACTGGTATTCCACTTTTTCATGACGACGGATATTGATTAAATAAGACCAGTTAATTCATTGTGTATAAATCTTGTGAAAACAACAAATTATTTAATATCTCCAATAAGACTTTATCCTGGTTAAAAATAAAAGGACAATTTAGTGATTAGAAATAGTGAGCACCTTAATAATATTTACTCATTTCATGATTTGCTTTTTACCAATTACTACTTCTGGGCTGTTTTATCAATATTTAATTCAAGATGACTGATACTATTGCTGTAAGAAGCACTCATTCTTATCTGTTTTTTAATAGGACCGAAAGTAATAATATAAAACTCTTGAAGTAATAATTTGCCTATCATACTCACAATCAATCTATGATTTAAATCTGAGCAGAAAAAACAATACATTTTTCAGGGATTATAAATAATTTTAGTATTTTTGTTTTCCAATAGCTAGATTATATGCAATTGTATTAATTTGTAATTATTGGTTAGTAAACAAGTATTTAGCTATTACTAACTAAAGAGTAACATCCTATCTTGATTGGTCAGAAGAATATTGATACAAAAATAAATAATAATCAACTATAATATAATCTTTATCATTTGTGAAAGAGATTTCATATTCCTACTGACATTAAACATGTAGTTTCTTTTTATATATAATATTATTTAAAAGTTTCTATTTAATATTTTTGTTATTAAATGAACCTATTTAACATATAAGTGTTGTTTTACCACATAAATATGACTTCAGCTACCTAACTTATGTTAGAAACCTTAGAATTTTTTATCAAATTGTATTGGGAAAAAGTTTAATTGGTTTATGAATAATGGGTAAGTGATCTTATTGATTTATAAAATTGTATAAAATAAAATATAAAAATTTACACATTTAATGTTTTCCTCCCTATTCAACCAAGGAAGTTGTGTTCATCAATGCTCATATTATGAGGGATTTTCAATATAGACTGTTTTTTTGTCATTAGTCAATTTACTCAATACATTATTGCAGATGATAATAGATATATACCATAAATTAATGACTAGTGTAAAACATAACAATGAACATGAGCTTAGTTGTTGACATCTAACAATGCCAATTGGTTGTATGCTTTGGCCAAACTTTATGTAGCAATAACAATAAATCCATACAGATATTGTTTGATCAATTTATATTTTAAAAAGAGATAGTAAAAAGAAAATATTTCTTTTTTTTATTTTTTTTTATTATTTTTATTATTTTATTTCTTTTATATGAGAAGTGAATACAAAAAAAAAAAATATTAGTAATAAAAAAACTACAAATAATCACACACATACAAAAAAATACACTATTTGAAATTTGAATTTACTTGAGATGAAAATAAACCTAAACTTTCGTACATAATTTATTCAAAATCTAACACATGCAGGAAGAAACCTTTACTTAAAAAATTTTGCATCAAAGTTGAATAAATAAAATGATTATTTTAAAACAAAATTAAGTAATTTGAAAAATAAAAAAAGAATTCTTAATAAATTTTATGATCATAAATGAAAAAGTTTAAGAAGTTTCTTATTCTCTAAATTTAAATATTGATAAAACTCATAAACTTAATCCTAGTAAGAAAAATCTAATATTACCAACAGTTAAAACTGTTTCATTATAATTTTATGATAAAACAATCACTGAAACAGATTCTATTTTATTGTCAGATGTTACAGTATATAGATGTATTCATGAAATGGCCAATTTTGTATAATAGTCATTTATTTAAAAGTTTTCATAAATTTGCTACTTTAAATTAATTCATCATCAAGATGAAGTCTGGTTTCCATAAAGAGATAATTTGTTTCATAAGCTAATACACGTATGTTATTTACAAAATGGATCATGGAAAAGTTGCCACTTATCCATCTCATTGAATGAAGAAATTTATTATGTTAGCTTCATCCTGATAAAGCAATTGTAAATTAAATATTTTTTAAAAAGTGATAATTTTATGATAGGTGAAGGTATTATTTATATGAAATGCACTGGTGAATTGACAGAACTTAGGCTTTAACAGAAAATCACAACCATGTATAACATCAGAAACTACATCCATTTACTATATCATTCATTGAAAAACCTTGGTTGTAAAAGCAATGCATTAAAGATGAAAAATTATTCTTAATGATCAATTAATATTGTTAATTTTATTAAATCTAAAGTATTACATTTCAGAATGTTTGTAATTTTATGTCAAAAAATGGGAGTATAAAAAACTACTCTTGCATACAGAAATTAGATAATCATCTAGAGACCTTGTTTTAAATGATCATCTTAGTGCAAAATTTCTATTGCAAGTCAAATGTGAATTAAGAAATTATTATTTACAGAAATAAAATATGCATCTTTTTATTAGAGACAATATATGTAATCCTAAAAAAAAAAGCGTTCATTCTCAAAGATTTGGATTAGAAAAGAATATATAATTCAGTCATTTCTTCAGCAGTTATTTATAAATACAGAAATGAATGTTAAAATTAGATTATTAAATTATATCATTAGTGTGTGAATATATAATTCTAACAGAAATAATTGTGCAATTGTAATCACTTTTCTATTAAATCATTTCATCTTCCTTTCTCTTTACATAACCATAATCTTGGAAACAATAGGTTTGAGTTTCTTATTAACTTTTAAAAAGTCATTGCTTTAGAAAATTTTAACATTTCTCAGAAAAGTAAATGAAAACTGGATAAAGAATAAATTTTCTTCAGATAATATACTGAAATATATTTCTTCTAAATAATAATTGATGAAAGTGTCATGTGATAGCAACATGATGCATGATTTCAAAAACAATACTTCAATAAACTTTTGGATAAAACAAAAAAATAATTTTATTAAAGTATAGAATGATGTCACTCTCATGCAAGGCTGTGACTGTTTTCTATCCACTTTTAACACCTTGTGGAGAAATGAAATCATAAACATATGATCAAAGACATGTGAAAAAGATCAATTAACCTCAAGATGCACATTTCATGCTGAATAAGAATTTATCAGTTGGCTCAGACCACAATCTCTTAAACATATCTTTTGTAACAGTCAGATTTGTATATTCACATAAAAAAAAAACTAGAGTCCAAGTGAAATACACTAAACCTGTTCAAAGTGGGATGGGGAGATCCCATGACCAAGCAAACTTCAACATATTTACTAGTGCTCTATGGCTTAACAGCCTATGGATGTCATTTCTGAGGTTACACACAGGTCTTATTTTGATTGCCAAGGCGGCTTGGAACAGGGAGACATGAGACCCAAAAACTGATCAGAGATGCAATAGCAAATGAGTTAAATAAACCAACAATATTAAACTTAATGTAATATTATTAATTAATTCTAATGCATATCAAACCTATATCTAAACAACAATAATTTAAGTGGAACTAGAATATGAGTAAAATGATAATGAAGGTGAGGTAAATTTTAATAAGTTTTATTATAATTAATAAAACTGAAAAATAAAAGACTTAGAATAAATAAGCACAAACATAAAAAAATATTCAAATTAAATAATATAAAATTTAAAAAAATATATAATTTATAATATGCAGCAGATATTTTTAATGTTTGGATAATCTGTTACAGCAACAGATTGGGTTAAAATGCACAATAAAACATTTAATTAAGAAATTGGTTGTACCACAGTGTAAAATTCAAGGTGATAATATTTAGATGATTTGATGATAAGATATTGATGCCAAAAAAAAAGTAAAAGTTTTTTTTTTGTCTTGTCCCACAAAGCTGAGGTTAGTGTTTTCCACCTTCTAAACTTTTTAATACAGTATATTTTTCCATTCAATTTCTGCATTTTATCAGGTTTCCTTCAAAATTCACAAATGGAAAAAATTGTTAATTTAGGTTATATAAAAAAGAGATAGCTGTAGGATTAGAACTATGAAAATATTAAGCTCAAATTATAAAATGCAGTGAAAATTCTAATGACAAAATTAAGAATTTTGAAAGCAGATGAGCTGAAGAGAGGTCCTGGACAAATGTGTAATCACATTAAGTCATAAATATAATATTTTCAACTAATAAAAACACAAAATAATGAAAGATATCACTTCCAATATTACTGGTCCTTTGATAAGAATAAAATGTCTTTCAGCATTTTAAATGTAAAAAGAGATGGTTAAAGTTTACGATGTAACTCTAAAATTGAGATGCAAGAATAAATTATTTTAAGGAAATATCAAAATTATATAAGCTACCATAATTGATGATTAAATTTTAAGTTTCTTAGAAATGAAAATTCGTTTTTATTCTAAGAAGACAATATATATAACAGTAATTTGTAAATGAAAAAAATCATGTCTCAGCTGTTTTAGCTAACTGAAGATAACATTACTAACAATTTTGTTTTACAGATCAAATCTCACTTCATATTTTATATCTTAGTTCTTTACAAATGCATAAAATAACTGTAATCTGTTGTTTGCAGTGACATAACTATCATTATTCTTGCTCCTGGTCCCATTAGCAAAAAAGTACTCATTGATATTAAAACTTAACATTACCAAGATTAAAAATGTAAAACAATAAAAAAAAAAAAATCCTATTCTATTACTATTTTCCAATAAACATCATCTTTATTGCTATAAACTAAATGGTTACTTCTAAAAATAATCAATGTGTGTTAAACAATGATAATTTCACTTCTAATTTTTTTTTTCCGATGTTTCTAGTTTGTCTTTTGATATCTGTTTTAGGAACATTATATATATATTTAATGATTTTCAGTTTTGAACAATTTTTTCAATATTAAATAGTTTATCAAAAATTAATTCTCGATTGAAGTATATGTAATTATGATTTAATACCCACAATAGAACATATACGTATGAGACATATAGAATTTTTGGCTCATATTTAAAAATTTAAGTTATGTCATTGGCAGTATTCAAGGAAAAATACATATGCCTAAATCTATACAGAACTAATAATATGATAGCTATATATGTATGCAATAGTCAAAAGCAAAAATGCATATGCCTAAATCCATACAGAACTAATAATATGATAGCTATATATTTACAATAGTCAAATATGATAGCTATATATGTATACAATAGTCAAAAAAAAAAATTGAAAATTGCTATCCTATAAAATTTCCTTTTAAAATAAAATCATAATTTGTGAATATTTATAAATCTTTAATAATTTCTTTTTTCAAAAATCGTTTTTATTTTCAGTGTTAGCATATTTATATAAAACATACGATTTTGAATTATACAGCTAAGAAACTTTACGATTTACATTACTAAGAAAATATTTTGATAACTGGTTCTTTTTCAAAAGATGAATGAATTTTCAAAATAAAGTTTATTTTTTTTAAAGAAAGATGTTTAAAAAAATATGTTATGAAAATACAAATTTATTTTAAAAACAACAAATGTGTTTCTTATCACTAACACGTATACACATATACAATAATATTAACGAAAATATATACAGTAGTTTTAAATAAAGAATATAACAAGAATAAATATTTATACAAGTTCAAAAGATAATAATCTGAATTTTAATTTACATTACATTATTTTTAAAATACTAAATGCTTACTGTCGTTTACGTTAATTTACTTATTTAGTAAAAGGCTTTTTTTTAGGCAGCTAATTTATTCGAAAACATTAAACAGAAATCTGGAGAGATTTCAACCAGGAGATATTGTTTTCAATTCTGCTATTTCTGCATAGATTAGAGTTATTTTAACAGTGTGGGTTATAAGTTTGTGCGTCTCCCTAGTAGTTCCACTTATGAAATAGATAAATACGCTTAACTTGAATGGTCCAGAATTTGTTAATGACATTTCTGTAACGTACAGGAAGATGAAATCCATCAGATTTTAGTATTGTATCTGGAAAAAATTGCATGAGGCCTCACAAGAAGCCCATTTCTTATCTCTGTTAATGATTGCAAAGAATATTCAATTAAAGATTAACTAGGTTTTCATTTACTTGCTTTTATCTTTATAATTAATTTGCTATAAAATAAATAAAAATCTAATTTTATTGTAAATAAAATCATTTTTAAACCAAAAAAATAATAATTATATATATAGTAGACTAACATGTGATATTATTATTTATTTTATATGGGAAAAGGGGAGTCGTTCATTGTTTTCTTTGTCAATTCTAGTAAAAATCAATTAACTATGTAAAAATAAGCTATTTTACATATAAATAACTAAGAGATTTTAAAAAATTAGAAGAGTAATTTGTAAATAATAACACAATTGTCTTTTTTTTATAAATATAATATAAACAAAATACAGTACTAATTTCAAGTTCTGAACAGCTTTAGGAAATTTCTTTCAGGTAACTAACCCATAGTCAATCTTATTAATCATCTAAAATTGATCAATAAAAAGGCATATAGCTAGTATTAGCTATAAAATAAAACAAATGTAAAATATATTTTAAAACCCTCATCATCTTGTAAGGCCTGTCTGGTTAGTAATATTAAAACAAAAGATTAATTTCCATAAACTTGTCTTTTATGATAATTATATTAAGACAATTTTAAATAAATGTCACTGTATCTTTTTTTTTTTTAGATTTAATGCTTTTATAAAATTTCATCATTCTATACCCAAGTTTGATACAAGTGGATCGACTATTTTTAGTAACAATAATTAATACTAACCATATAGATGTTTGAACTGAAAATTTTCATTCATGGCTTCTAGATGCTCTAAAACTATCAATTTTTACATTATTGTAGTGAATTTGTGGTCATTTTAAAGCTTAAAATGTACCATAAGATGTTGCCCTCTCTAGAATTTTTTTACAAGTAAAAAATCAATAATATTTAAATTTAAAGTTATAACAATGAGAGAAGGCATACTTTCCAAGGCATTGATTGGTTGTTTCTCATCTTTAACAAAAGGGATCACTTGTTAACAATTTTGACAGGTCTAAGTTCTTTGTTTTGATTTTCAAAACAAAAATAAATGATTTAGATTATTTTTTAGTATTTTTTTATATATTATAAATTATTTTGATAAAATATGCTGAAAATATAACTATTTTAGAAGAATAGTTAAGATTTTAGTAAAAATTCTTTACTTTTACATGAATGTAAATTGAGAAAGAAATCAATGACTTATGCAGCATTTTCTAATAGGTTATGAATGTTCTTTTTAGGTTTTCCACTATAGAATATTTTTACAATTATAAATAGAAATTTATTTTTGAAAAACTTTTGTTCACTTTCATAATCTGACAAATTATTAATTTGCTTTTTACAAATGAAAATAAAATGAATATAATATTAAAAGATGAATATATTTTTACTGCTGATTCTGTAATGAAAAGCTTAGAACTTTAATTCACTAGGCCAATAGGAAGGAAATTGACAGGTGAAAAGAGTAATGCTTTCAAGAGAAATACTGCACGGATAACTTGCTAGTTCTCTACTAAATCATGAAGATGATAAAAATACAATTTAAAACTTTTGAATTGACTTTTTTAAAAAAAATTTAATTAAGAACCATACAATTTAATTTAAAACTAAAATTGAAATTTGAAGTTTTTAAGTGCAAGTTTTAAGCTGAAGTGCCTTAAATTTTTAGAATATCTATTTTTATACTAGTGTGTATGTTGCTCATCTCCATACCCATGTACCAAGATTTTTACTACATTTCCTTTTTATCAAACAAATCATTTGCAGGTCTACATTATAATATTTAAATTAACATTGATTTTTTTGCACTTTAAATCCAGACAATTAGGTCATGTGATATCTAGACAAAAATGAACTTTTTAATTACATCTTAATTATTACAATAAATGATTTATTTAATACTAATAAAAATTATCTATTTATTTTCAGATTAAACATTCTTTATATTCAAATACCTTTTTTACTTTTTCCCTTGTATTATTCAAAAGTTTATTTTTAATAATTAAAGACTGATTGTACCCAATTTTTAAAATACACTTATTTTTAATTAATCTTTTCAACTTTCAATATTTCATCTGCATGCATTAAACATTCATATACATACATAAAATATAATCATTTTTAATGTAATGAAAATATATTATTTACTGACTAATATTTAAAACTAATTTAAAATTAACACTAATCTCAGTCAGTTATACTTACTATTTTTAAATTCTAATTTTAAATAGTCTGACATAAATTTATATTTAATAAATCATAACTATTACTCTAAAACTATTTATTCTAAAAATTAACAACTAAAATCCTAACAAAATTAACTAACCATTTCAGAGAGCATAAAACAACTTTAACTATTAATCTATATGAAACATATTAAGCTCTAGAATTAATTATTCTTTACTTTAAATATTAATTTTATTCTTTCAAGCAGATATTAAACAGTATAAGATAACTTTTAAATAACTGCTAACTAAATTGAAAAACTGATTTACTTTAACTCATACTATTGAAACATAATTTAAGATTTTTATTGTAGCAGTACAGATAAAGAAATTTACTTATTATAATCTTATATAAAAAAAAACTTTTTAATGCTTTAAAACATATGATGCTATCATTATGATTGCTCCACATGCTTACATGTGCTGAGCCCATGGGTGGTCTTTGCCTTTAAATATAATAAATTCATATCCTGTATTTGTCCTTAAAGCATTATAGGCAGTTGGAAACTTAAATACTAAATAGAAGTATTAAACAGTAACAACAATTGTGTTAATATCGTAAACTAAAAAAAAAAAAAACTTGCGCATTCCTAACTTTAGAATTAAAACAAAGAAAATTACAAAGAAAAATTGAAAATGAAAATGATAAATAATTATTGTATAAATAAATTCAAAAACATTACTATTTTTAAATAGTAACATATTTATATCATAAATGATATAAACCACTAAACATCACATGATCACTATCTCATACTAGCACATAACTGTTATTAAACAATTCAAAACAAAGCAAAACTCCATATAGTAGTGCCATCTTGTGCTAACAAGAGCAATCAATGGATGGCAGAAGGCTTATGCATAAAATCCCTATCTAGTGCCTATTGAGCTTGGATTGAAAATATTAATTGTGTTTTCAATTTCATTCTCATAGTTTTGTAGTTAAATAGAGTTAAAAGGTGGGTGCTGGAGAGTTGCATTAGATCCTAAGATCTAGGTGCAGTGCTCTCAGATCCAAGGCTCCTCACTGATGAAGGCCACAAGCCAGAAACTAGTCTGGAGATATTGGATGAGTAGGCACTAGATAGGGATTTTATGCATAAGCCTTCTGGCATCCATTGATTGCTCTTGTTAGCACAAGATGGCACTACTATATGGAGAGTTTTGCTTTGTTTTGAATTGTTTCATAAATGATATACTAAAAGTTCCAAAAATTAAAAAAAATTAAAAAATGTAAAATGTCAAAATTATAGATTTTACACAAAATAATGTTTAAAACAATACAATCTTTTAAATAATAAGTTCCATACATAATAATTAGTATCAGACATAAATTTATAGCAGCCTTTCAACAATGATGATTGATGATGAAGATTTAGTAATTTTCCTTTTTGTTTAATGTCTAAAAATAGATACTCAAATAACAATCAATATTTAAATGATTAAATATTTGTGTATTTAGTAATTAAAGTTATTGGGTTTTTTTTTTGTTCTTTACTTTCTTGTGGTACCATTTATAGTAACTTTTTAATAACATTTAAAAATTAAAGCTTATCTTTTTATATTTATTTGCAGTAAAATTTCTACTAGTATTTTAATATTTCCATACACAATATAGAAATGTATTTTAAAAAATTACTAATTGAAACAGATTTCTATTTTTTTTTTTTTAAGTGTCATAGCATCGGCCGGGACGCGAACCCGCAACCTGGGCAACTGCCTGCAAGTGCAAGGCAGTCGCGCTGACCTCTCGACCACCAATCTTGTTGTTTAAAGTCAAAATAATTACTTATGAAAATCAAGGTAAAAGGTTTAGGATTGTTTACACAATTTATTCAAGACTAAATTTAAAAACATTTTATTGAAATAAATCTTACTTATGCCAAAATAATGTCTGACAGTTGTAAAAATTTGAAGTGCTTTCTTCTTACTTTATCCTGATTTTTTTTTTTTAAAAAAAGCTAAATTATCACCAAATTACTGATGTATAATCTATAATTATTAAATATCGTTATTACATCTACACTTTTTCACATGTTCTGAAGTTATTAAGTTGAGGTCTCAAAAATTTTGATAACATGATTAAACTTTTTTCTTCTCTCAAATTCCATATAATATTCATTGTTCATAAAATTAAGTTTTTTAAAAAAATAGAAATTTTGCATTTATTTAATTTTATTATATAAAATCATAACAGAAGAATTAATTGGTTATGTTTACAAAAATTTATTCTAATATTATTTTTTGTATATAATAAACTTTTTAATACATTTGCATATAGATTATTATTACTATTATTGCTATTATGAGATGTCTCTTGTTTTGTAATATAAGTAGCATTTCTTCAGGTATTTTAGCATTGAAATTCATCCATCTTATTACTGGTCACCCTCTTCATAATCAATCTTCCCAAGTAGTACACATTTTTTAAATGAATAAGATAGTCTCCTAATATTAAGAAATAGAACAATTTCAACCAGATTGTGCTTCGGATCCTGATCTAATCAGATCAAATAATTCATTTATCACTTAAAATTTTCAAAAATCTTGTTAAAAAGCATCAATACTTTATCTTTTTTTAGTGTCCAACTTTCACATCCATAGAGAGTGTATATATGTAATTGTCACACATTCAGTATATGTAATTTTGGGGTTATTTATATCAGCAGGATAACAATGAATTGATTATTAAACTATTTTTAAATTGAACATTTATATATATATATAGAAATAATGATTTAGTTATTATTTAAATTTTAGCAAATAAATTTAAAAGATTTACATGCATTACGATTTTATTTTTTTAATAACAAAAAATAAACTGAAAATCAATTTTTAAAATTTTTCCATTAGATTAGATGGTAAAAATATTTATATATATAAAAAAACAACTAAATAAAACCATAAAAGGTTTATAAATACACTAGTTTGAAAATCTGTTTAAAAAGTAAATATTTATTTTAAAAGATATATGTTGATTTCTTTAAAAATATTCAAATTTATAAACATGATAATTTTTTTTTTTTTTCAAGATTTGTATTAATTGATTTTTTAAACCGTTTGAGAATATTTGAAGCAATTATTCATCGCACCTGAATAAATACTACAAAAATTTCTAGTTGAATAAATCTTCTAATTGAACAATTTTGGCAATGAAATAATTATTAAAAAGACAGGAGCAAAAAATAATCAAGTTTAAAATAATAATATCACAACGATGCCTGATATGATGATCTGCATATATTAAAAAAAGATATATTAAAAAAAATATAAAAGGAGACTTTTAGAGATAAAATCTGAACAAAATTTCAAATAATAGAACTTAAAAAATTCAACAACTATATGTTAATTGAAGGCGGCAATGATTTGATTAAATGAAAATAAATAAATATATCTCTATAATATTTAAAATTGCATACAAGGTCAGTGGTAATGATGAATGACCTATAAAGAATATATTGAGGCGTTCTGAACAAACAGGAACAAAACAATGGATGAAATATTTTAAAACCTCTAAGTTAAATGCAGATAATTAAATTGTCTACAAAGCAGATTGTCTAATACCTATAGCTGCTTTTAGGCAGAGAAATAATATAACATACTTATTTCATAAAGATAGAAGGTTTAAAAAACCTTCGCCTACAGATTTACATAACAATGATGGTACAATTGTTAGCAATTTCATTTCCCAACCAAACATTTGAAGAGCCTCGTGATATAATAGTTCTATGTTAACTTTACCATCTAAAATGAATTTTGAAAACTTTTTCAGGTAGCTGAGGATATTCCAAAATTCAACTCTTTTTCAAATAGCTGACAGTCAGTAAATGAATATACAGAGCATTAGTTAGAAGGTAAAGGCTTCAGATTATCTGAATTAATCAGAAAAATGCTAGTATGCTGACCACCACTGATGAGACAAAACATAAACCAATGGATGCTAAGTCCTTGATTAACTTTCATTAATCTTCATGAAAAAACAAGAATACCTTTTAGAAAATCAGGTAGAAAGTACCTACTTTTTGCCTAAAATATATTATCCATAATACTACTTTTCACTACAATTTATTATAAATCAATCTAAAAGGTCACAAATTTCATTCCAAATTTTTTCATATATTATTCTTTTTTACAAATATTTTTTCCTTAAAATCATCTGCCAATTTCTGAATTCTATTCCCTTTAATTTCTTATAATTCCTTCAACTTATTTCTCTCTTTCTCCCTTTTAAAACTCAATTTCTCTTCTGCTCAATTCTCTTAATTATAAATATATATTTGCATTTGCTCTTTCTTTTATTTCTAAAACTTTACACAATTTGACTCTCACAGAAAGCTAAAATTTACATGAAAGAAATTCAGTAAATCTATTACAAATTATAAAAAAATGAACAAGTAAAATATACCCTGAAAAAACATTTATTTCCCTTAACAGAATATTTATGGATATTGCTATGATTGTTCTGTTATTTTATCTCAACAAATAAATTTGATTGACATCAGGATAAAATATTTTTTGTCCAATGTCTCCCACTTGTACACCTTTGCATATCTCTTCTAATCTCTTCATCATAACATAGTTAGAAACAGCTTAATATTACAAACATTTTTCATTACAAAGATGAAAGTATTTATAAATATTTGCAAAAAATTAATTTTATATCAAAAAATAATATACTCTGTGATAATACATTCCTTGATTACAGGAATAATATTTAACTTTTGATCAGTAAATTTTGTCAATATCTGTTTAACACATGTAAATAACTTGTTCAGATATCCAACTTTATTTATAATATTCTCTCAAATGATTTATTTTATAAAATAAGTCTAGAGTAGCTAATAGTCAATGATATAAAGAGTTCACTAAGATACTCTAAGTATTGAAATACTAAAATAAACAGTGTGCCTTTGGAAAGAAAACAATATATATATATATATTATAATGAAATGCTTACTTGACAAATGAAGTACAATAAAAATGTATTATGCAGATTGCTTCAACCACTTCTATGTATTCATATACATAAAGTATCATAATGGACTGTTAAAAATATAATGGACAAAAAACTAAAAATCACATTTTATGGCAACAAATATATGCATGAATTAAATGAAGTATTTTAATTACACACATAGCCTTAAAAAAAATTATATTTTAAGACATCAACTACTTTCTAGATATAGCAACAATTACTTGACATAAACATATTTTTTATACTTCTTTTAATCTGTCTGTAGAATTCAGTATAAGCAATTGGATTCTTTTTGCAAAAGAAAATGATAAGCTTAATATGTTAATTATTTGCAATCAACTCATATAGAAGAAATACTAAATCAAGAAAAAAGAATTAAGTGTATTTTAAGTAATAAAAATATTTAATTAATAACAATACTTAATTGATAAATGAGTAATATATTGTACCAGAATCTGGGATCCACTGCCTAAACACTTTATATTTTATCAATATTTTATATTATTATTTGATATTTGTAACACATCCAAGCCTTTACAAATATTTTACAAAAGTCCATGCTTTTCACAAGCTAATTAAGATTTTTTTTGATACGTTATTATTTTTATTATATTCAAAATATTATTTTATTATTTGGAAAAAATTGGTAATTTATTAACATCTATTCTTTATTATAGTTTACTTTATGTGATTATCTTTTCTTCTTTAACAACTGTGGCAACGAATAGTACACTCAAGCACAGGGATAGAATACCATCGATAGATTAATCATCAACAATACCTACAGCCAAATCAGGGCTACACAAAAGCATAATCATGACCATATTTCCTGGCTATAGTATGCCTCCATACTGCTGGGCCAAAAACCTGCCATCCAAAGCACTTTATATGATTTGAAAACTCGCCTCAGACACCAGACAGCCATACATATAATATATATAGCCAGCATGCCCGAACAACAAGTAGACAAACCCAGCACTTGAAATATATCCAGGCTAGCTCACCCTCTTCATTAGGGAAACCAGCATAGTATTACTTTAACACATGAAAATATTTAAATTGTTTAAAAGTACTGATGATGCAGTTAAAAAAGAGAGTATAGACCAAGTAACATTTAAGCAAACAATTCTTTATTCACACAAACACATATTTAAATAAATATAATAAAAATTGATATAGAACATAAATAAATGAGTACACATTACTTGTTAGTAATTTACTATTACGAATGTCTACCATAGTTCATTTTATTAAAAAATATATTTGTCTGGACAATTCATAATTCAAAAAGTATATTTACCTATATTTTATTATGTTAAGATCACATGTTACCATTGGATTTGTTTTCAACTAGTTGGCCTTTTGGTCTCAATTGATGGTGTCATGACTTTCCTTCCATTCTTTAGATGGACAATGGGGGGGAGAGAGTATGCAGCAGGATCTATGTCACAGTTTTGGCATTGGTTTCAGGCATGAACAGTTGATGGAGCTGAAGACTCCAGGCATAAAACCAGTCAAACACTCCAAAGGTTTTCTGGCAATGCATGTTGCTACTTCTGTGGCTTCTTCATTTATATTTTCCACAGTAATAAGGCATGACTCACTGAGGGTCACATTTACTATGCCCTCAGTGATGAATGGATCAATGAACTCATAAACTGGAAACTTGAAACATTGAACTGCAACTTTTGAAAACATTTTGCAAAACTCTGGATAACTCTATGACAATAGACAAACTTCTCTTTTTATAGTAACTCTCCCATTGTTTTTTTTAATCATCACATTAATCTGGTTTAATTAATATTTACATTTTATTTATTTAATCTTATTAAGATTCATCTAACATTTTATCGACCAGGAATCTTTTAAAATTAATTGCATTCCTGCCAATGAGATAGTTTACAAAAGTTTCTTTTAATTTTATTTTACATTTATTTGTTTTTAAACATTTATTTTTTCTTCTTTCTTTTAATTTATAAAAAGAAAAGAGAGCAGATGTTAAATCTTTCCCCACCCTATTCTTACTAAAACATTTTTTTAAAATAAAAATGATGCAACCTTTCATTTTTCTTTTCAAAATTATATTTTAAGATCTACTTTTAAATATATTTCTTGTTCTTCCCTCATATTTTCCTTCTTTTCCATGACATTAATTTATTTCAACACACGTAACACAGATATATGTGTATGTTTTATACATATTTCTCACTAGTGTTACAATATATAAAACATCTGGTAAAATGAAAATACCCACAGAAAAGGTAGTTTTTTTTTAATATTTACCTTTATTATTGCTTAGCATGCTTTCAACATATTTTTACTATATCATATGATATAGTAAAAATAAATTGGAAGCATGATAAGCAGTTATAAAACTAAATATTAAAAAAACTACCTTCTCTGTGTGTATTTGCATTTTACCAGGTATTATGTTGACTCAGAAAAGAAGAAAATTAATAACAATTGAATTATATATAAAACAGTATTCACATTTGATTAACAAAATTAATCAGAATTTAAATTTTATTTTATAAAATGTTAAACCTGATTTAATATTCAATTATCAAAAATAAATGAAATTTAACAAAATAGTTTAGAAAGGAAAAAAATGTTACAATACTTTTCATTTCTTATCCTGGGTTTTGTTTATTAATATTTTAGAGAATTTTTATAACTTGTTACTTAAGACTTTATTTTAATTTGATATTTTCTTTATTTGTTCTTCATATAAAGATCGCAATACTGATAGGCAGATTAATTCCTAATACATATATGCAGTTCAGGCAAGACAAATCTTTAGAAGTTTTGAAATTATTAACACTCTTTCAGGAATAATCAAAGTACTTCATGGTAGTATTACTGTTGTGATTCATACAGCATGCCATATTCATGTAAATTTTTCAAACTTGTTATACTTTTACTCAATAGATGAATCCTCTTGTATTTTTTTTAAGCAGCTACATTTGCACAATAGAGAAAATGATTATTTGAAAATGAAAATTTTCTAGAATAGAAACCATTAATGAATATAAAGTGAGTAAAATCTGTAAATTTTTTATTTAAAAATGTTATATATAATATTTAATAATTATGTTAGCTTTAGATTTAAATATAAATTATTTTTACATGTACTTAAGTGTGTATGCAAGAAATAAATAGTATTCAAATATTTAGATTTTGTTTAGGGCTTAATATAACATAAATTGGACAAACAGTAATTTTGATACATTTTTTATGACACACTTTAATTATCCATAAGTATATAAATAGCTATTTATTCAAAATTAGAAATAGTCAATTAATTTCAGGGCAAAATAAGAAACAAGACCTATTCGTTTTGCATTTAGCCTCATATCTACAATTCATTTTTTATGAATTGCCTTTATTTTGTACACTTATTGCTGCCAATTACTTTCATATGGATTACTTTATCAAATTTGAAAATAAATATATGAAATTACTTTTATAAAACACTTGGGTTTTTTTTACAAAATAATTAATAGTTATAAGTATATTAAATAAAATTAATCCATAAAAAACAAAAGGTAAATGCAAAGCCAAGTGTAAAGTAAACAGTTCCTAGTTTTATATTTTGTAATGAAATTAATTTATGATTAAAAACATTAAAGCATTTTAGTAAGAAAAGCATATCAAATTAATTCAGTTATGGCAAGAAATATATTAAATAAAAATATATGTTTGTTTTAGCAAGCAAAGCAATGAGACAAGTGAAATATAAAATTTATACATTTGACAGACTTAATACTATCATTAAAATTATTTAGCTTTGTTTAGACAAAGAAATATGTACTTATTATTTAGCATTTTTAAAATTTTCTTACGGATTAACTTTTTTGTGGTTCTGCCACATAGTGTCATCAAATTGAGATAGAACAAAAGCTAATAAAATAGTACCATTATTTTTTAATAATTTATATATATAAATATATTTTCACTCATTACTACATTAATGTATGCAAGGAGAGATTATGTGATTAAACAAAAATCAATTAACACATTTTTATAGTATGCAAATTTCATCTTTAAAAAAAGATCTTATATGAGATTTTATCATTGATTAAAACTTCTATTTTGAAACTTTCTGAAATGGAGGTCAAAGACTAATTTTTAATTTTAGTTTAAAAAATAAAAAATTATATTTTCACTATTAATTTTTGATTTTCTAATTATATGTGTCACAATAATAATATAAACCTTTCAAGTCTGATCTCAAAAAAATCAAAATTAAATTTTTATTTAGATCTGCTTTAAGTTCAATATCAACCTGCTAAATGATGCTATAGAAAAAAAATTAATCCATAAGAAATTAAATGTACTTTTTGTCGCCGCCCCCCCCCCAGGCAAATAATAATACTAATAACAAAAGATCCATTATTAACTGGAATGGCAATAGCAAACGTGCTAAATGTAATTATTATATTGTAACAATAAGATTAACAAATATTTTCTAATTTACTAATTTTCAAAACAAAAAAAAATATTTTTTTCTTAAGGAGGGAGTATTTTATTTTCAATTTACCATTGTGATGGCAACAACTCGGATCTCAAATGGCATTAAAAGATCAAGCTCTTAATTGACTAAATTAATAATGAAAAAAACTACATTTTTTAAAATGTAAGTAGCTTTAAGTTTTATATTTTTAATATTTCATCTAAAAATTATTTTCAAGGTAGTACATAAAATAAGATTGATTTATTTTGAATTTAGCTTCATACATGCGTTTAATTTCTTATGGATTACTTTTTATATTGCTTTGATTGCTAAAAGACAACTTAATTAATTCAATGATAAAATATACATTTAATTTCTTATGGATTAATTTCTTCATTGTTTTTTTTTTTTTTTCTCTAAAACATCATCCAATAGAAAATCACAAAGTCTTAAATTGATCTAATGCTATAACAGTATCAATATTTTTTGTGGTTATAAATAAATAAATGTTATGGAGCTGG
Organism: Epiperipatus broadwayi; assembly: GCA_028023455.1. Taxonomy (NCBI): domain Eukaryota; kingdom Metazoa; phylum Onychophora; class Udeonychophora; order Euonychophora; family Peripatidae; genus Epiperipatus; species Epiperipatus broadwayi. The sequence continues at coordinate 780,540 of JAQFVV010012498.1, forward strand.
AGTGCACTGCTCAAAAAATAAATGATGTTGTGTTCAAGGATTTGTCAAAGAAAGAGAAAAAATTTTTCAATCACACTAGATCATGAGTTGATTGTTCATGAATTTAATTTCTAACAAGAATGAAAGACCGGAAATATTTTGGATAAATCCTTTTACTATGTATATTACAACAAGAAATATGCCAACTTGAATTCTTCCTCTGAGAGTTACTCTTCCATGGAAATAGATGCATGATATATATAAAGGGGAGAGGGTGATTATATGCATTTATGTTATTATATATAAATGATAATGACTTATAAATGAGGAGGGTCTCAGAAAAACCAAAAAAGATGAAAAGGTGAAATACATTTTTTAATGATTATACAAACCAAGTATAACAAATATGTTCATATTTCTCATATGTTGTTCCTTTATTTTTGACACATCACAAATCTAACTTTTAATCTCTATAGCAAACTTTTCTTTTTCAATTCATAACTCTCCATAAGATTCTTCTCTCAACCATAATCTTTCAATAAAATTACTTAATATAACATCTTTTTAAAAGATCTAGGAGATTTTTGTAATGAAATAAGTGTCTGTCTCTTCTAGAAATCATATGCAAGTTAATCATAAAATTTTTTTAAAAAAGTATGTTACTCCTCATTTGCTTTCTATACCCAATCCACTGAAAATGTAATCTTTCCTTGTCCAATACCATCACATTCAGAAAGCTAAAAAACTTGCTGATTTGTCTTTTGATCCTGCCATCACATTTTCTTAATATTATAGAGCATCCTTAAATGAAATTTTTCCAGTGCTTCTATGTCATTAATAGAGAATATGTAATTTCCTTCCAAGCAGTAAGTTTAAAAAACAATAAGCCCTATATACAATTAAGTTAGTCAATACCACAATGAAATATCTGTTATGTATTAAACACAATGACATCTAAACATCTAAATTCATCTTTCTATTCAAAATATTTGCCATGACTTATATTTTTAGGCTTATAATCACTCAAGCCAAAATTCACTGAAGATTTTTCTTTCATCACAAGTTGATAAAAGGTCTGAGTTTTATTAACAGTTTATTTATACATCTTGTAGATTAATCTTTGAAGTGGCAAAAATACCAGTCTTCATCAAGAAAATGGTAGTTCTTGTTTTTGCTTTTATCAATTTGAATTATAAACACTATTAACAAACCTATGTCATATATCATAAAGCCACTATAAACTATTTGGGGGAATACTTTCATAATAATGAAACAAAGTTGGAGCTTTTACACATTTCTTCTAAAAACAGTCTTCATATAAAATGCATTATGCTTTCCACTACCAGTAATAATACTTTTTCTTATGTTATTATGCAACATCTGTAAAAATATATGTAAACTTTTGTAAATAAACAGCTATTTTCAAACACTATTATAAATCTTAAACGACCAAGTAAAATATTTTGACCAAATTGATAAATCTATAAAAATTATTTATTTGCTCACGACTTTTTTCTTATATTTATTTACCAGACAACAAAACCCATATTTATATTACTTCTCAAGTTTACCACTAATCTATGACTAGAAGCAATTATTAAATAAAGTCACAATATTAATAAATAATATAACATTTTCTATTCATTTTATTTATATAACAATAGAAGCATCTTTAAGATCAGATGGAACAACTTCATAGGTTCATACATTTGTAAAAATAAAATAAAAAATTAATAATTTTGAAGCTAACATATCACCATTATATTTAAAATTTCTCTAAATATCATGACACTATCAGAAGTCTTTCCATTTTAAGATTACAAAGGCTTGTTTAACCCCATTAAGCTGGATATTTCAATCCAAGTGTAAATAAATTGATATAATGATAAGGTAAAGATATAAGAGCTTTATATAAACCTAAGGCAGAGAAAATATCTCTCAACAATTCCTCAATGAAGAACAATGAAGAAGACAGTATTTATTAGACTTGACAACTGCCAGAGTGAAAGTTTGAGCAACTTTGCATCCTTGGTTTACTTTCTAATTAAGAATAGCTAGTTACTCAATTAATGGCCAAAGTCATATGGTTAGCAGGATTGGCCACAGGCCAGCAAGATTAAAAAAAAATCCAAGCCTATTTAAAAAATGTTCATATTTTCTTAGACTGGACTTGTATCCAAGTCATCTGCATGGAACTTTTTTTCCCAATTATTCCAAAATATTATTATTGTCATATAAGAATATCACTCAATATTTTAAAAGAGCATGATTGTCTTTCAGGTTCATAGAATCTATTTTGGAATTTTATTCCACCCTTAAATCCTCAAAAGATCTCAGCCAAGCAGTGAGTGCTAAATTTAATTAATTATTGTTAGATATTTATGATATTTGAAAATCAAAACTATTGATAATTAGAGCATGTAATAGTTGCATATATATGCAAGTGCATTCTTACCACATATATATTTGGAGATTATTTCAATTTAGCATTATGCACTGGTATTATTTTCATATATATATTTATAACTTAAGTGTTTATATATTTGGAAAAAAGATGATTGGATATTTGAAAAAATATCAGGTATGGCTGAACATTACCTTTAGTGGGCCAAAACATATGCACTCTGGTGAAATAATTTCAAACTTTTTTTTCCACATTTTATTATTTTTTCTTTTTTTCCCCCCTGTAGTTGTAAAGATGGTACTTTGACAGTACCTGTAGTTGTAAACTTCATTCTTTAACAGTATCTATAGTTGTAAAGTTGGTAATTTGACAAAGTAGTTGTACAAAAGCTATTTGTGTTTGAAATCCATTCAGAAAAATTATATGAGAATTGCACTACTTCACAATTAACTACAATAAGGCTATGCAAGCATAAATCATGTAATACTTATCATGCCAGTAAATGAAATGTTAGATCTCCTGACTATTTGCACAAAATCTTGGCATTTATGGCAGTTGACAGAGAAACTTCAAACTCTGGAATTGACAATAAGATGGTGAGAAAGTGGCTGCTAAACAGCAATATCCTATGTCCATATTTCGATGAACAGTGTGTGAGATATGCTGAAAGCACAGATGGTGTTAGATGGCAATGCAAATTATGTTGATGTGTGCAAAATATAATAAAGTGGCAATTTGGTATCAGCAAAGTCTTATTTTCATCCTATCTGCAGGAATTTTCATTCAGGACTCTTTGCAATGGTGACAATACTTTTTTTGGAATTTATTATATGTATTGCTGAGAACTATAACATCGTAGTTTGAAATTATTCTGCCAGAGCACTATGTTTCAGCCTGCTAAAGTTATTATCTACCAGATATGTTTACATATTTTTGAAATATCACGGATAATGGGGGGGGGGGACAAGTGGATGATAGTCATAGGTATTCCATCCGAATCCTCATCTGAAGAACAAACACTCAGGTTGACAGTTATTTTATATATGAGGTGATATAATTCCATTTCTTAAAAAAGTTAGTTACAAAAAAAGTTCATCACCACAATATTAATTTAAATATGCCAATGAACAATCAAAAAAGTCAACCGAAGTAGATCAACTGGAAGAAATGCTATTTCTATAATAACTAGCGATCTACATTTGACATCAATTAATAATAATAATACACTTTATATGTGAGTGTTGCACCTTGCTTCTTGACAAATTTTCAATAACTCGCCTTTTTGTAACCTTCTGTCCAATTTCTAGGATATTTTTTTTTATATCTTTTCTTAACAACTATATATTCTTCAACAGTTAATCATAAAGGCATCACAATGCTTTATTAATTACTGATTATGTATCTTCTATTGAACTTATTATTGTTTTAAATGCGATTTATAAATATCCGTGCACACGCCAAGTGATTCAAAATTAAATGCAAGTTTGTTAAAACATGTTAAAAGTACTGTTTTTGATTTCAAAAGTATTATTTAGAAATAAAAGAAATAGTCAACATAATAACGTACATATATACACAAAGAAAAATATCACGCTGTTAATTTTCTTATGAGATTATGTATTTCATAATGGCATAATATTTCATTACGCGTCCTATCAATTATTACTGTCTTTCTGCTCCATAAATCAATTGAAGAATGAAAGCGATGAGTCACGATACAAAAAGATAGAGAATAAAAAATCAAAATTTGATTCACAAGGGCATTTGGGGGAAGAGGGGATTAAACCAAAAGAATTCTTAATAAAAAAAAAAAAACAAATATATAGCTCTTAAATTTATTATGACAGTATTACAGCTGTGGATAAAAATAATTCACTCATTTATTCTTCATTCACTATTTGTAAATAGTGATTTTATATATCTTAATAATATAAAGGGTTCATAAAATTTAAGATATAGTTATAATTATATGACGATAATGACAATCAATGGCAAATTATTACTAGAAATATTAGTAGTTGCAATACCTTGTTGTGAAGTTATTTCCTTCCAAGCAGAGAACTTAATGCACATATCTTGGGAGAACATGTTTTACTTACTACAAGCTTTATTATAAACATTTATTAAGCTAAGATCAAATCAAATATTTAAATGAAAGACAGACATATAAAATTTTTCCTAATCAATTCATCATTACTGATATCCCCCCCCCTCCCTATTACTATTTATTATTCAGTAGGATATCATTTCAGTAACTTTTATCATTCTAGCCAATTTTTTTCAAGTAACAAATCTTCCTTTAAATCTAGTTCTGTCATTAGTGTAAGCTTGAGTAATCAACAGATGTCAGTTTGTGGTGTTTAATAAATCCTTAACCAATGCTGATTTATCTATATCCCCAGATTAGCTTCTAGCTTAGAGCTTTTATCAATGAGAAGTTTTTGGATCTGAACCCTACGTACCCAAATTTTTTGGAATGAAAATACTTTTCCTCCAATAGCAATGCCAAATTACCCACAAGTTTATGCTAAAGGCCCCTGAACAAGCAAAATCTGATGCAATTAAACTTGCTTAGTTTTATAATATTATAAATAAAACTATTCCAATATGTGTTTTTATAATATTTATCTAAAATGTTAATGGACTTAGATTTTCCAAAAGATTTTTAATTTGACATTCGTCTTACTACTGATTCAACTATACAATATTAGGATAGCTGAAGTTTTTACATTTATTTTTATAATTTTTCCTAAAACTATAGAAAATAGATACTGTAATTCTAGCTTCAGCTCTAAATGGAATGCCCAATTTAAATAGATGAATCTCAATATATCTAATATCAATCAAGTGATTTCATATGTCATGTGCATATCTAATAACAACAAAGTTGGAGGCAATATATATTGTCCTAGATATTTTGATGTTTTAGTCATATGATATATGGAAGTTAGATATTTCATTTTTATATAACCGAAGAGTATTAGAAACAGTTTTCTCCAATGAAAATTTAAATAAAGATTCGATATATTATTGTTTCTTTGAATAAGAATAACACAGAGAATGAAACAAATGAAAGATTAATACTGGAAATGTAGAATTTATTATATATTATTACTTAGAATAAAGACAACACTTACTGGATTAGAGAATTAAACACATGAGAAAAGACTTGAAATAGTATTATTCCTTAAAGAAAATAATGCATGCTCAGACAATGAAAGTCATAAAAATTTAATAGTGAATGTGAATGTCTTCAAACTAACATAAAAAGCAGATCATGAAAGAAGATCCTAAGGAGTTTATGAATAAACCAGCACGTATACAATATAGTGAATTCAATGACAAAAAAACAAACAAACAAACAAATAAATATAAGTGTTAACTTGAAGAGCTTGCTGTCTGTTAGAGTAATCAGAGTTGAAATTATATCGTAAAATTATATGCCTTGTCAACCTGTAGTGCTTTGTGTTGTAGTGCATAGTGTTGAAGCATATTTTTTTATTCTGAAGAATAAATACTTCCATAAATAGTAAATTACTAGATTAACTGATAATTGGATATTAACATTTTTTTAAAGACAAGCTTAGTACATGTCAACATTTTGCCCTAGATAGATAATAACTTTTGCTGGAAAGATATGATTTGAGAGAAACTTTAAATATTGGCATAAGTTTGAAAACTTTGGTTTAGTAAACATGGGCATTATAATGGAGAATGAAATATTTCAATTTTACAATTTTATTATAGTGATTTAATCGCTTTACATTAAAAAATAAAAATAAAATAAAAATTAGAAAAGCAACATGTAATATCTTGATTAAGATTTTGTTAGATGTTGTTATTCTATTATTAAATAATAACAGATTACTGTGAAGTCATAATATGCTCTTGGAAACAATTCTATTCCACGTCAGCATTTAATTTTGCATTAGAGATTAATTTACTCAATTTACCACAAGCAATACAAATTCCAACTTGAACATTTGCAGAAGCTCAATCTTGCCAAAAGGAGTCAAAGTAGGTCTTTCATCTCAAAATCATAGTAACTGGAAATTGATACATGATATAGTATTTAATTAAATATTTGTCACTCTTTTAACTTAAAACAATTCTTATAAATATTGGAGACTGCAAAGCTTATTTGTTGTTCTATTTAATCACTATTATGCTGCAGAATTTTGCTGTCAAAGTTGCAATAATAAATAGTTTTAGAGTATAAATTCTACTTTTTATCACTTAGGATAGTATTCTATCACAACTATCACTTTTGTTTACTACAAAGGAAGTAATGATTTTAACTTTAATTAATTGTTATCTATTGAATTAGTTAAATAATCAACAAAATGTATCAAGATAAAATAAATTATCTTGTTTATCTAGATTGTCAACTATACTAAAGACAGAAATTGTTGAAAATGAGATTTTGTAAGAACATTTTGCTAAGCAATTATTTGAATTGATATACTTTTATTGATATAAGAAATCTGTATTAATTACATTTTTTAATTTTATAAATATTTGTTGATCCATTAATCTGAGGCTCTTTTTTTTATTCTTAGAATAAAGTTGATTTGAGACTTTGAAAAGTTTTTTGTTTCAGCTTTAAAAGTTGTTTTTTGGGAGTCTATTATAAATTATTCTTCTACTTGTCTTCCACTTATGTTTGCAATTTCTGAAGTAATAATTTTTTTCAGTAAGACTTTGCGATTTTTTTACTATGAGATTTGGTATGAGTGATTTAACTTCAGATTTAATTAATTTTATATCCAAAACAATTCTATTTAAGTTTTTCATCTATTAAATGATAAATTACCAAAACATAAACACTAATATCTATTTTATGGAATGAAATGTCATTAAAGATTTTCAAGAAATAGTTTTAAAAAATCATGTTTGTCTTTAAAAAGCGTATGTTTTACGCTAGATTATGAACATTAACATTTATGTTACAGCATTTGGAAAATTTTTAAAATAGTTTTAATCTCACAAATAAAACTGATTAATGTGTTAATATGATATGTCCATGGCAAAAGATTTAAATTCAGATGGTCTTAAAGATTTTTTCATTTACCTTTAAATTTAATAAGCAAGTTTGTTAATTTTTAAATGAATATCCTATAGTGTTAACCAGCAAACTCATTTCCAGAAAACAACAACTACACAATAATAATAATATGCAGAAAGCAGTCCATTTGTTTACAACCAGGTTTTCAGCTCCAAAAGTACTCAAAACCTATGCCTGACAAGGTAAAAACTTTACCCTGATATACTTTTTTCAATTTCCAATAAATTGATAATTAATTAATAATTTTGTGTTACATTTTTCATTCAAAATTTCAATTAAAATCAAGTTAACCAATGATAATTTAGAAGACAATATGGCTACAAAGTCATCACATGACCAGAAAAAGCTTGGTGCTAATATTATCAGTTCAAAGTGCAGTCAAACATATACTTATTTTTAATTTTATTGTAGCAAATTCCGATTTTTGTTTTGGAAAAAAAAAGAAAAAAAAATTCAAATTCCCCAGGAAGCAGTTAACTTGTTCATCAAACAAATTAACAAGCTTTGGCATTTTACATTTAAAAATAATATTCAAAATCTTAAGCTAACAGAAGAAAAAAACTACATTCATATATCTCTTTCAATTTCCAATCACTTGATAACTTATTTCTAATTTTGTATGACATTTTTCATTCTATTTTTCAATAAAAATCTAGTTACTTACCACTAATTTTTTTAAAAAGCTATTACATGACCAGTGTCTATAAACAATAATACCAGAACAAAATTTCAAAGTCCAAAAGTGAATCAAGTATATGCTTATTTTTAATGTTATTGTAGTAAACTATGATCTTTGTTTAGTAATAAAAATTCGATCACAACTTCCCCAGCAATCAGTTAATTTTCTCACAACCAAGCTAACAAGCTCTGTTTTTTTTATGCTTATAAAATACTCAAAACCTTGGGATTAACAAGATAAAAAAAAACTAATGCTATATACCTTTTCAATTTCCAATCAATTGATAATTTATTTCCAATTTTTTATTATACTTTTCATTCAATTTTTCAATTTAAATCAAATTACTAATGATAATTTCAAAAAACCTAAGATATGTCCAATACTAAGATCAAGCCTAGACACTTACCCAGCTTTCACCATGTTTCCCTACATCTTGAGCCTCTATCTATGAAGCTCACACTTAAAACATGCCAAAAGTCACACTCACCTTATCTCTAATACAGCCAGCCCTAGACCCAGAGTCTGGCCATCTTACCACAAACTCCAACTCATCAACTGCAACCAATTCTAACATAGCTGGACCTCTACCTGCCTCTAGAAATTTGGACCCTCTACATATGGATCACATACTTAAAAATCATCAAAAGCTACCTTCATCTCTAACCCACAGTCAGATTCAGAGTCTGACCAACCTATCCAATCCAATAATTGCAACCAATTCTAACATAGCTTTATCATCCCCCCTCTGAAATACTCATCTATTCAATGCACCAGAAAACAAAACCAACATGTCTCCTACCCATTTTAATATATCCCCAACTCACATCCCCAATGAAACCAAGAGAAAACCTGATCACCCAAAGAAAATCGGGCAGCCTAAAAAGTCAAAAATAATTAACATTAGTTTAATACAAGTGTCTGGAGATCTCACAAACAACTGCCACACTCCCATAAAAATTGCTAGTCTCTCACCTATGTTAGCCAGGCAATTCAACTACATATAAAATTAAACCTGGTTTGCATGTGTAAATACAGCAATCCAGAGCATGTAAAATTCATGTAATCTTGTGTAAATCGCTAAATGAACTTTTACATACATAAACCTACACCTATAGATAGCCTATGTAACCACAGCAATCCAAACTATGTAAAACTCTTGTAACTAGTCCATAGCATGCAAAAATTTCTGTAATCTTATGTAAATCAACTTTTACATATGTACACCTACAACTACAGATTTTCAATGTATACCACAGTAATCCAAGCTACATAAAACCTTTATATCTAATTCACAGCAAGGAAAAATTTGTGTAAACCAATAAAGCAAATTTTATATTTATAAACCTACAACTGCAAATTGCCCATGTAAACATAACAATACAAGCTATCAATAATTCTGTGCTAACACGCTTAGATTAAAGAAGTTTAATATTATAAAATTATATGTTTAACTGTGCTGAGCAAAATTCCTGGACTTCATATTCATAGCTAGTAGAACCCTTGTAACTCTCTAAGATAAACAAAGCTTATCATTGAAACATCATCATCATATAATAATATTATTATTATTTTTAAAAAATCATTTCATACTAGCACTTTTTATATTTAGCACATGTGACAATCTGGACCAAAAAAAATAATTTACTTATTTTATCATATTGGATTTTTGCTGATTACTCATGAATCATTACAGAGTCCAACTAACATTTAGATAAAAAAAATTATGGCTACTTTGCAATAAAAACATTGAATGATATATAAAATACAATTCTAACAATAGCAAGAAAAAAAGGTAACAAACTATAATAAAGGAATGATATTCAAAAATATATTTTGTTTATCATGAGAGGCAAATTGTTTCATTTATACAAATTATAAAAACTATTTCACTTTCACAGTGAAACTCTGCAGCAAAATATTGGCCAAGTGGTGCAATATATAATGAATTTTTGTTTTAATGTAATTGAAAATATCTATAATCTGAAGATATGTCAAGTTCAATAAGATAGTTTTACTAATAACTTGAGCCTTATAATTATTTTTTTTGGAAAATTTGTTCTCACAATAGACTTTAATTTTATTCCATTGATATCATCTTGAATTAGTAAAAATAGCACCAAAAATAAGTCAAAAAGTTAATCAATAACATCACTTTTTAATAAAAAATAAAAATTAACGAAATACCTTTATTTGATTATAAGCATTAAAAAGTCTATTTTCTTCAGCTTTCCTAAGTAAAAGTATGGGGTGATCATGTTTTTAAAAAAAATCATTTAAATAAACTTGCAACTAACATCTATTTTCTAATATAATGCCAATCTATTCATCAAATAAAATAGAGATAAAAAATATTTTATAGTAAATGCTTTTATTTCTCATGCATTAAAAACCCCAAAAAATAATTGTTTCTTCAATCATAATTGGGGTTTTAGGATTGAACATGAAATAAAAACATGGGGGAAGGCAGAAAATAATTAACACCATCTCTATGTGAACCCCCATGCTTTTATTTCAAGTTCAATCTAAAAACTCCAATTGTGGTTGAAAAAATTATTTTTTTGATTTTTAGTGCACAACAAATAAATGTATTTACTATTAAAATATATATATATATATTAAGTTTTTAGTATTAGCACAGTAAATAAAAATGCCCAATCATATTGCACTTAAATGAACTTGATACTAATAGTTTATTTATATATGTATTGCTAGATATTTCTGCTATAAGTTAATATGTATACCTATTTAGTACCATAATTATATAAAATAAATTGTGTGCATTAGTTAAAATGTATTAAAATTCTAAGACTGGCTTTTTATAAAAATCTAACAAAACTATATTGTAAAGTAACTTTCTTTAATATATATGATGTTATTTTAAAGAAGGTTGTAAAGTAATTTTATTTTAACTTAAAGGAAGCTTTCAACCTGAAACCAACACATTGCTTAAAGAGTTTTAAACTCAATTTTAAAAGCTTTCACCCGCTCATGTATCTTACTTAAACTATATATATATGGAATCAAAGCAAGCTTTCTGCTGAAACAAAAAATAAATGCTGCATCTTATTTTAAAATATATTAAGCTTAATTCTAAAAACTTTCAACTGAAATAAAAAATCTCTATACTGCCCTTTTGTATATCTTATTTAAACTATATCTATGAAACAAACAAACATACAGAGAATATATGTCACATAAAACCATTTAATAATAAAAAGAGGTCAGATAAAAATGATTTTTTAAGCTGATAAATAGATTGGCATTGATACAAAAAAGTGGACATTATTTGCAAGTTTATTTAAAGGAATATTTCCAAACATGATTTCGTCAAGCTTTTATTTGGGAAATCTGAAGAATATTTATTTTTTACTTTTTAGTACATTTATGTAAATAAAACTATTTATATAAAATTTTTATTTTCTACTTTTTAATTTTATATATATGACAATAAATTATTAAAATCAGTTTTCAATGAATCATTCAATTTTAAATTACAAGAAATGTTGCTAGACACTATTTCTGGCATCAATGTGCATGTAAAATTTAAAATGTAATTTTTTTGTTAAAATTGTTTGCAAACTCTAAAAAAATACTTATTGCCATTAAGAATATATATGCATTCAAAGTTTCAATTAGATTGGAAATAAAATTGAGTTACAAGATTTTATTCAGTCAGATTTTTTTTAAAAAGAGAGTAATTTAAATAAAAGCTTATAAAAATAATATTGGTAAGTGGCTGACAACAGTAGGTCATTGATGATGATGGTGTGATTACTAATAGATGAGTCTTTAAAGTTACAAAACATGCTTTCCAACACATCACTCATCATGTAGATATGTGTATGTGTATATTATTTATAGAAAATAATTATAAACAATAATATATATATATTGTAACCTAGTGTTATTGACACTTGGTTTATTTGGCATTGTTTCCACAGAAAAACAATACTATTTTTCTTTGGAAAAAAAAAAAAGTAAAATAATAATAATATTAAGTGATTAATAAAATATGCTATTTACTCACTTTAACGTGTTTTAAGCAAATAACTAATAAATTTATTAATTTGATGTCATTTGAAGAAGAGCATGAATAATTTAATTAAAATATTAACAATAAGAGCAATTTAATATAGTATAAAAGCACATATCATAAACAGTAATTGATTTGGATGGGTAGAGGGAGAGTAGATAAATGTCTTATCATAAAGCACAATAACTTCTGATAATTTATTTTGTAGAAAATCATATTTAAAAGAAATGTACATCACTAATTATTAATTGAGTATATTTATTATTTTTCATTATTTGTCAAATTACTTTGTAATTCATTTAAATCATACGGAAAGCTATATGATTGTAATGGGTTTTTCTTTTCTTTTATTTATGTATAATTAAATGATTATTTTTCTGTAAGAGGTCGCTAAAACAAGACCGCCAAATTTTGAAGAAAGTTTAGTCTGACATTAGTTTTACAAGGAGGAAGCAGTACTGAAATTCGGTAACAAATTTTTTATTATTTTTTATTGCAGAAATAAATATAAGTCAAGTAAATTTTTAATAATATCATGCGTGGCTAATCCTATTTGATAAGATATTCTGTTTTCTGGTGCCATCTACCTATTTAAAGCTTTTTATACGCAAAAATGTACTATCTTATGCTAAAGTTCAAAATGACCGTATTGACTACAGCAATCACGGAAAATGTCATTATGTTTAAAATAAGTAATATAAGTAATTTCCAGGAAATAATCAATTATTTGTTAACTTTACCTTATTTAATAATCTTTTCATGGTATAAAAGAAAAATTTATAATTAAAAAGACATATTATAAAAGCCAAGGAAAGTTAACTAGAAAATTTCGCGCTCTTTCTAAAAGAAATTGTCTGCTTTGAAAAATAATGTAAGTTCCCCACGTTAAAATATGTTTTATTCACTGAAAATTATCTAAAAATAATATTAATGATCAAGGATATTTACTTATGCACCTGTATATTTTTTAAAAAGAAAATATAAATTTTCTCAAGGCAAATATCGGAAAATTTGTATGTGTGCATTTTACGGAGAATTCCTTATTAAAGAAAAATTACAATTCCTAGAGTAGGAATAAAAACTACAAACATTAGTGACTTAATTATAACCCTAATATAATATGTTATATTATACATCAACTGGAGTCATTAAAACTTTAGATCTACGTAAGTCAGCTGCAGTCCTTATAATAATATTATTTTGGAAAATTCGCGCATTAGTTTTATTCCTAAGCCAGCTAGCTAAAAATGATACGTATCGCCAATAGTAAAAAGAAAAGAATTGTATATGTGATCGTCTATCGTCAAATATTCGTCATGTTAAAATATGTATTGTTTTCTTGGATCCCCAAAATTATAGCAGTTAATTCAAGGAAGAATTAACATCCAACGCTGCTATGTTTTCTTTGCCTAATTTATTAATTGCACCAGAATGGAGGCAACTTTTATATAAATGAAATAATAAAATGTGTTTCTTATTTTAAATTTGCTTCGTGAACTACGAATGGATCAAGTTCTTCATCTAGATAAATTGCCCAACGGAAAAACATTTTTCTAGTGAGATAATAAGCACTTGTTAAGTAATGATTTTTTTTTACTAATTTGTAAAATTATGTGTATTTTTTTTATATCAACAGGTGAAAGGCTGTATAGTCAAGTAATATTTAAATGACCTTGTAATCATAAAGGTATGTTTTCATGTAATTATTCTAGGTTAAATTTATATTTGACATGAAAAAAAATTTTTTTTTTTTTATAAAATGTGTTTACTTATGATATGCAATTATGGGTATAAATTTATATGTTAGATGCGTAAAAGAAGAAAAATTTAGATACTTAATAGGTAAAATATCTAGTTAAAATTATCAGAAGTAATTAAAGAGAAGTGCTATACAGGATATTACTTATTTAAAGTTTGAAACAAATTTATACTATGTTAATTGAGGAACTTATTCCCAATTATTCTTTATTAACGCATTCACTTAATTTAGTTCAAGATACTATACTACCAATTACTTGTTGAATGTTTCTTTGGCAAAGGTGAAAATTATTATGGTTTATTCTGTGTTATCCATTGATTTCAGACGTTGATCTAAGTATACCCCGGAACATAAATTTAGTGTAATTAGTGTATTTGCTTGTCTTGCCCCGATATAGCATTGGTATATGCTTAAGATTCGCATAAGTAATAATTGTAATGTCTTTATTTTGTGGGATGGAAAATGATCTCCCCAAAAGCTTTATTTTCCATGAGGGGAATAGATAAATCTAGTATTCGGGTATGTTTATAACCCAAGTGATCGCTTCTCAGAGTTAGGACGATCAGTAATTTATATCGTATTTAGTGTATTTCATTCGTTAAAATCCCAGGAGAGGATTATATTTGGTGTGTGTTCCTATTATGCCCAAGTAAGAGGCAAGGACCCACCAAACTATTTTAATATAGTAGTTAACTCTACAGACCTTCGGTGTTATTCCATATTCCTCATGAGAAAATAGAGATAATTCCACCACGGAAGGTGTTGAATATTGTGTTTTGTTTAGAAAGTTATGGCAAGATAACGGGTATATTGGAGGTTAATTCCTCAAGATCCATTTAGTAAAAATAGCGTGCTAGTATATATGATCAATGTCTGGATTGTGCGGCGGAATAGTGCTGGTAATCCACACGTAAGTCAATGGAGAGAGTAAGTTTAAAATTGCGTGATTTAGAAATTTTTATTTGCCAATGGAGGGTTCAAATACTAGGTTTAATTCGGGTTAATGATTAAGTAGCACTCACAATATAACTTATACTGAGGAATACAGTGTGTATAACAACTTCAGTTGTTATTAAGGTAAACATTAAAATAATAAGTGTAACTTCTGATAAATAACCCATAAATTATAATAAGTTATCTAAATAAAAACTATCATTTAATTAAAGATATGATAATAAAAATCGTTTGTACGCATTGCCTAGAATCAGATTATTTTTATTTTAAAACAAATAGTTAGTTAATAAAGTTAAGTAACCGTTCATATAAGATACACTAAACGGATGAGTTGATGTATCGATAATAATATTTATTTTGTTATATTCAATTTGCATAAATGTAAAAAGAAGATGAAGAAGTAGTTCGAATCCAGGTCTAAAAGTATAGACGAATTAATGTTAGTTATATTTTGTTTTATCCATATGGGATCGAATAAATTGTATATGTTTGTTTATTATGTTAATCATAAAGGATAGTTTTGTTAAACTGTAATAATAAATTATAATCTTGTTAAAATTTAATAATAAATTATAGTCTTGTTACAAGTTGTTTTGAGTCATTTTTCTTGTGTGCTAAATAAAAGTGTATTGGCATAATACTTGCAATACTTTCTTGAGTCCAAAATCATTTATGAAATCTTAAATTCAATACACCAGATAGACAATTGTAAGCAGATCAGAATATTTCAGTATATTTTAATTTAATAAGAATTATTTATGGAATTGAAAACTTCAGACCAAGACATTTTATTTTATATGTGTGTAAAATCACTTTATTCCCAAACTAGTAGGTTTTGGTTGCACATTGTTCCATACACATTTAAGTGAAGTGTCTAAGTAATAAATCTTAGTTAAATTATTGTGTTGTCATGGATGATGGAAGGACACAAAAGCACCCTTGTCTTTTCATCATTCCGACTGAGATTCTGGATAAAATGGCTGTATTATTCAAAATTATGCGTTGTTATTGAATATGGTTATCATCTCGTTAAATATTATAATAGTTGATATGTGGATGAAGACACCTGGAATTTAAATAAGGTAAATGTTTCCTATAGCCGACCAGAATGTCAGTCATATGCGACAACACAATACTGCCGAGCATTTTTCTTTAAAAATAACAGAGAACCCTGAGATTAGTGTCATTATTATAAGTGCTCTTAAATTAAGAATTGATCAATTATGATCAACATTACAAGCGTGGCATGGCTTAAGAGATTGAAACTTCTAATTGTATAATAATAAAATATTGAGAGCATATTGGCAAATTAATAAATGTTTTGTTTTAGTCAGTAATATTAACAATGACATGAAATCATCATCATCATTGTCGAACAGTGCAAGTACTTACAGCTCAGAGAATGTGTTTTGGATAGAGAAAGAATGTTAGTTTATTTATTTTTTAATTTATTTTATTAATGATAATTTTTTTTTAATTCTATCTCTGTCTGAACTGCATATCGCTGTAGCTGAATTATTATAACTAACCAAACGTCGAGCTATATTAGATAAAAATATAGGGTTTGCTACCCGAATCATAGACGGAAGCGTTTAGGATTTCCGAATTCTCTTTAATAGAATTGGGCTTCCGAATTCCGAATCATTTATTTTAATAGAAGTGAACTCGTTCGTTTACTAGGTTAGAATATATATATATAATGCTTTATTTTAAAGAGAAAATTAATCAATGAGCCAATCACTCGAAAATACTTAGGTTTTTTTTTATTAAAAAAAAGCAATAGTTTATATAATTTTATTGTTTTTGTTGAGTCATTTAATTGCTTTAGAATTTGTAATGTGACATCCATTGTAACTGTATAATTTTTATTATTTTAAGTGCAAATTAAATCTCACTTAGACCTTTTGTATATGTTTGAAGTGGTGTGTGTTTTTTTTTTTACATATTAATTTGTATAAATATTTGTACACACACACATAATGTCATTTGAATTACAAATATATTTCTGCACTCCCTATTTAGAAATCTTTTTTAAGGTTTCTGGATTCTGGATGGCAATGTGACATTAATATACTAATTTTTGTACTTTAATTTTTTGATAATATTTAAGTTGTCATCAAAAGGTGATGGTCCAGTTATTTCAACTTCTTGTCAATTTATCATTGCACTTATCAATCATAGATATGCATATATGGTGTGCATAGGATGATCATTATGCCACCAGATCTAAAAGTGCCAGTGGGTAAGCATGCAGTAAATTTGTAGGCATGTAATAAATTAAATTATTCTCTAATGAAATAAAAGAAGAAACAAAAATTTTTGCAATTAAATAATATAGAACTACAAAGGAATTTTTTTTTTAAAAAAAACTGGTAAAAATTGTAGTATATTAAATGTTTAGCATGCTTAAAAGAAAATTAAGATACTCATATATATATAAAATGTTCAAAACTATCTCTCACACATTCTCTCAGCAATGCCCTCTGTGAATAAATATAAAGGCTTCAAGCAATGTGACTCAAAGGGATATCCCTTCTGTTTGAAGTTTAGACTTTATATTTATTCACAGAGGGCATTACTGAAAAAATATAATGTTTGGGAAAGTGATTTGAACATTTTGTATTTGGATTGTCAGCTAGCAATAAGCACTGAGATATTTTCTTATATATATATAGGATATGTATGAAAGAATGAATTAATTGAAACCATAGAAATGGATCTGCAAAAACTTTATTATATGTAAACAATACAAAAAAGACTGGAAAACCTTTGATAAAAGATTCATTATGGATCATAATTAATTCAATGAAATTTAACAACATTAATTAGTTCATTTTCTAGGTAATAATGTAATATTATAAATATTCCTTTATCAATTGTGAAGATTACATTATAATCATGTTTTTCTTATTCCATCATTATGGTTAGGGGTATTAAAGGTGAACATGCTCCAATAATATAACTTTGTTTTTGTCATTTCACTTCCCTTAAGTTAGCTAGTACAAAAAACGTTAAGATTTTGTTTAGCTAATATTCCTTATAATGTTTGCTTCCTTGCTCCACATGTCTAAAATATATATTTGTATCTATTGTAAGTTTCTAAATCTGAAAGAATAATAAAACTTTACTGAAAAATAGTTGTTTCTATGATACCTAAAATGTTAAACTACTTCCATTCAACACTAAGGGATTTCTCCCAACATCTCAACAACTTTTTGAAACTAAAACTTCATTGATGATAGTAGGATAAATATTTGTAAATTCCTCTCCGTTCATTCTTCATCAAACATTCAGCAATTTTTATATAAGAGTCATACATCATTCTTAATATTTCAGTTACAATAAATAAAAATATATAACACATTTCTTTATTGCATCATATTTCTAAAATTTTCTTATCTCTAATTCTTTAAGTGAGCACTATAATTTTTTTTATTTAGTCATTTAAACTCCATGTCTGTTTGCAAGTTTTGATTGGAATATACATATACATAATTATTACCATTTTGATAACAATTCATTACAAAAAAATTTCATGAAAAACAACATATACACAAAACAACAACAAAAGAACTTCATTGCACTTGGTAAAAAGCAAAAATAATCAAGCTGATAAGTAAAGAAAAAGCACATTTTAAAAACAATATTTGATTTATGTAAAATATAGGGTATATGAGCACAGACTTTCACATGACCCACCACTCATCACTCTATCTCATATCACTGATACACTTGAACACATATATGTTGAAAAGATAAATAATCACAAATAAATGTATTTTATTAAAAACAATTAATTTTATGGCTAATCTTATTAGAATCATATCAAAAATTATTTCGAACAAAATCAAATATTGAGCAGCATACATAGTGGTAGCTCTTCAACTCAGAAAATATTCTCAATTCTGAGCAATATCTCAGCAACTATCTCATTCATAGATAGTTAAATATTAATTTTTAAAACAAGTATTTGGATTTTTTAAAATTAAGATTAATATTGATGCATTTTTTTAAAAGCATTGAGTTACAAAATAGAAAAACAATTTTAACTGCACCAACTGATAGCATAAAGATAAGTCTCTTTCCAAATATTCATTACAATGTTTATTATCTTTAATTCTTTAGTTTTTAAAGTATCATTTTGCTTTAAATGTTACTTCCCCTACTTTTAATAAATAAATAAAACTAGGATCAGACATTAACCTCTTCAATACCTTTATAAATCTTTATGCAACTATGTTAAGTCTTCTCTCATTGCCTACAAATTAATAAATAAAGACTAATCTGGCAAATAGTTTTATATATATGCCAAAGTGTTGGCTGGGAAGCGAACCCCGGGACATTTTTACATAAATGTTTTTAAAAATCATTATAATACAAATATATTTCTTTATTTTATACAATAATAATTATAAAGGGGGGGGGTATATGTAATTTAATTCTTTCTCATCATACAATCTATTTTTTTTAAATATATATATACATATGTATATGTAATTATACTCTTTTTTTATATATTTATTAAAAGCTTTTTTAAAATTGAACTAACAGTAATATGATAATGTAAAACTTTATATTAATTTACTTATGCAAACATATCATTTTATGTATTTTTATCAACTTTGTATTATCAAAAACTATACTTAAAAAGATAACTTCACATTGTCAAACATCTTAATTAATGTTAATCTTTTTAGTATATCATGTAATCTAGTTCTGTTGCAATTTGCTAAATATTTTCTATCTTAGGTCTATGTCTTGATTTTCCCAAGCTTTAATCATTGCCAAAATGCTTACAGTCAAATGCTTTTCATAATCTATAAATCCAAAGTACAATGATAATTCATATTTACTACTTGTTTTGTAACTTCTTTTAATTACTTGAATGTGACTTTCTATGCTATCCTTGCTTTTAAATCCAGTTGTTGTTTTTTTTGTTGGTCGAGTCCAAAGTTCTCCTTAGCAAATTATAAAGATCTTACTAAAGATCTTTTATAGAATGGATAGAGGACTTATAAATCTATAATTTCTAATTATTTATCTTTTTCATTTTTCTTAAATATCATTATTGAATTCTTCCAATCTTGATATGTAGCATCACCAACTATTTTTTCATTTGTATTTACTGCAATTTCATTATTTTTAGAGCTTTCTTTTTCTTTATATATTTTTTGCAAATCTCATCTCTTCATTTAAAACAATATTATTCAGTACTGATACATATGACAATCCATCCCTCTTGATGGCATTGTTGCTAGCCAAAAGTAGTTAAAAATACCGTTTATCAGGCACAACTTCTCATTTGCTATCAGCAATTGAGTCTTTTGGCTAACAACAGCCTAAGTAGCATGTTTTGCAATCAATTGCTCTTGCAATTCACACTTAGCCTACCATATCAGTTAGCTCTGATACATGTTTACCCTCTAAACGAATGCCAACACTTAACATGTTGCTAACTTTTGATAGGGTGTGAATAATTTTTATGAGTGTATGTGTAGTGACAAGTATATAGTATAGGTGAGTAAATGGTGCCCAACATGTAGTACGAGTATAAACTTTGCAGATATTTTAGATAATTGATAACTATATTAGGAGTAGGTTGGTAAAAATATTATATTAGGAGGAAAGATAGATAGGTTGGTGGCTAGTAATAATGATTGTGTTATGCATAGTGAACTGTTTGGAGATGCATATCATTTAATGTATTGTTTGTTAATAGAAAAGTTATATAAAGCTCAAATAAAAGTTATAAGGAGAGTGTATATGTTAAAAAGAATTTTTTTTTCAATTAATAAAGAATTAATTGGTGAAAGAAGAGTAAGTATTAAAAAAAATTTTTTTTAGCTAGTTACAGAATAGAAATAAGTAAATTTGTTTTATCACTTTAAATATACAAGTGGAGGATAAATATAGTCAAATGATCAGAGAAGGCAAAATTGGAAAAGAGTAGTCCTATTAGTTTCAAAAACCTGGAAGTGATAGAGAATTTAGACAATATCAATGGAATTCAAATGCTGATTAAAATAATGATGCAAAATCAACAGTATTTTAAATGTTCAAAAGAAATCAGCAACAAATTAAACAAAATCAACAGGATATGATGGAGATGAAACAAGATGATATGGAAGAAATAAGATGGGAGATTACATCATTGAAAAAAGAAATTAGTGAAATTAGAGATGACTTAAGGTTAAAGAGCATAAGGATAACTAGAGGGTGAAGTAGAGAAGATAAAGTAAGCAAATGAAGAAAACCAGCAGATAAGGAAATAGTTGCAACATAAAGTTAAAGGTTTTCAAAAGAAAGTTAAACTTCAACAAGAGGCTAGCATTAATAAGAAAGAAATGATACAAGCATATGCTAAGACAAAAGGCCCGGAGCATATTAAAAGCAATAGAAGTTAAACACTCTTTCTCAAAGAAGAAGAAAAAATGTTCAAAGATATCATGTAGAGCCTCTAGGGTGTGAGATAAAAATATGAGGGATAGAATAGAATACAGTCAAACTAGTTAAATTATTACTAAGAGCATTCAGAAAAAATTTTCAGGACCAACACCTATTAGCATCCCTAGAAAGCTTATAAGAAATGTTTATGTTTTAACAATGGCTGGAGGAGGAAAAAATTGCAATTGCCTATAACCAACTTCAGTGAATGGCCAAAGAATGAAGCTACAGACCTTTTGAGATTATAGATATGTGATAATGCAAAGCTTCTGTAGTGAGGAGTGCAAAAATGGATTCATGCACAAAATTTCCCAAGAAAAATACCCAAGGATACGAGATCCATACACAGTTTTTCTACCAACAGGTAACCAAATTTAATTTCTCTGACTGCTTTTTCATTACTAGAAGGACAGATAATAAGAACCTTCCACTATTATATACTTGCAATAGCACAACAAATCATGCTGGGGTGAAGTCAGCATAATATTGGAAGAAATGGCAGAGTTGCTGACTGCCATAGATTTTGTCAATATGAATAAAAAACCATAGGATAAACCTAGAAGGTTAGAGCCATGCTAACTGCAGACAACAGTTGTACAATATATCAATGATAGAGATCAAACTTATGTAAAATTGAAAGAACATCCAGATAGAGGCCTAATGACAAAAAAAAAACCAGATCTCCGATAAACAGACCAAAAAATTAAGTTCATAGTGAGGGAACCCAGTGGACAGATGACAGCTCAAATGTTGGCAACTATAGTTTTAAAGATTATTAATTTTAAAAAAAAATTCATTTTTTTTTGTTTGGAAGAGGATGAAAAATATCAGTTGGTCATTAAAAGGTTAAAATTATAGTTTTGAGTTGTATTTTAAACTAGTATTTTGAAAATGTACAATCAGATATATATATATAATGCACACAGGAGTCCACAGCTTTGTTTTTTTTTTTTGTAATGATACTTAATGTTATAATTTTGTAAAACAATTTTTGTAAAGCAAAATCAACTTTACAGAGAAAAATATATTACCTTTATACAAGTTTATTTTCTGTCTTTTTGGACAATGCCTGGTGTGAGGAATTTGGTTTTAATTACACTAAGTGGGTATTGTTTGAATAAACATTCCAAAAAGTAATTAATCAGAAATTTAATTAGTGATGGAATGCTGACTTAATTGGAGTGGTGTTTTTAATTGATGCCTGTTTTAGAAGTTTCTGAGAAAAGAGTAAAGAGCTGAAGTCATATATAAGTTTCAAAATTTAATGTAAATCATTATTCACCTGTTCTTTTTGAATGAAGAGTTATGCACTTCTTCATTATCGAACATTTCCAGACCTTACTGCTTATTGCTAGTCAGTTAATCCCAAGTAACTGACAGCAATGATTCCCAATATCTACTAAGTGGGACATGATGAGCTAATTGAAACCATCATGATCAAATGAATTGACCAACCATCTCAATTGTTGTTCCAAAAATAATGAGTGGTTTAAGCATTTAACACCATTGTGGATTTCTTTCTTCAGATATAACTTTGTTCCAACATGATCTAAGCTAGTGACTTGACCGACCTTCTGATTTTCTTTCCCCATCAAACAACTTCCATATGAAAGCTCCAATCTGAATCTTACTTTCAATAAATGACAAGCTATCTGAATAATCCAGAAAACATAAGTATCATCTTGAAAATTAACCCAAAAGTTTGCAGTAATAATATGATAATATAAGAACTTTATTTACTCAATATGCCAGACATTATTAAAATTTAAGTTTAAAACTTTTAATTATTAATATAAAATAACTACATCTAGATTTATATTCATTGATCTTTGAAGTTTGAGGTAATGTTTTCGATTAACTTTCAGATATGAATGATTTATTAATTATTTTGTAATATGTCTTTAGAATAAATTATCTTTGTTTTATTAACTACAGATAGTTTAATAGTATTAATTAACCATAAGTTTATGTCTTTATCAAGTTACCGATTTTATATTCAATCGTATAATTAACTTTGGTAATTAAATGTCGGAATTCTCATAGGATAAGAAAGTAATTTTCTGGTCAAATAATCAGTCATAAGTTTTCTTATCAATTATTGAAACTGTTATTTACCATATTTATTGATAATAACAATAACTTTGTTGAAGGATTTATGAGCGTACATGCATTTCTTTATATACATAACGAATATCATTTCTACTTGTATGTTGTTGACATAGGTAAGATATAATGCACATGTAACATACCATTTCTATGGTATATTTAAATTATACAAATAAATAAATAACCTCTTACAGCTTAGATTTTATAATCAGTGATACATATTAAGAGTAATGAGTGCATTTGAATATATTAATAAAATAATTGTAGCTAATAATATATAACTATATTGAAATTAACATACAATTTCTTAATATATAATTTATAATACAAATGATATAATATAAAGAAATGTGTTGTATTAGTCTTAGGTAACTAAAGCTTGTGGAGTAAAGAAATACAAACTCAAAACTTTACTCAACACAATCATTTGAAAATATTTATAAGAAGGGAATATGGAAATATAATCACATACCTTTTATAACACAGAACTTGGAATACCTCAATATTTGTAGATAATAATGGTGAGAAAACAAACCTACACTAAAGAGGGGAAAACAATACTGGATCAATGCACACATATACAAGGATTCCATCAGTATCTAATCCTAACACAAGAAAAGGCCTAATAAATAATATCTAAACAAAACAGAAAATTATCAACATAAGTGCCACAATAAATGCATTATTAAAAGCAGAAATACCAATAATGAAAGGAAAAGCATTGAGATAATAATTAAATGGCAAATTTTATATCACATCTACCCAAATTTATAATAAATATAGCAAAATATAATCAAAAGACCAATGCAAACATGTGCATAAAAGATAAATAAATAGTTAATTTAAAAGTTATGACAGTAATAATAGAAATTGTACACCAATATGTATCAAAGTGGCAATTCTACCTTTGGTGAGGATTTGGTATGTGTTTTATTAAATAGCTTCAGTTTTGTGCTTTTATCTACTGCTTATTCTTTTTAACGTGATAAATTAAAAATTGTGTAGTATTAATTTTCATAGCTTTTATAGAAAATATTTCCTAAATATATATATATAAGTAAACATATTAAAAGATTTTTATTTTATTTTTGGAATAACTATGATGTTAAAATATTATTAATAGGTTTCAGTGAATTAATAGTATCAGCTTAGAGTTCAAGCACTAAAGTGCTACATTTATGGCAAAATTCTTACAAATCCATTGCTGTCTTTCTTTCTTTTTTAATTCTACCATATAAGGATTTTTTTTTCTATTCAACTTTCTCAAACATTTTTCTACTATATTATCATATTTATCTTCAACAATTGTATTTATTTATTTTTTTCTCCAATTTTGCAAAGTATTTTTCATTGAATTATCATTTTTCAAAACATGTCCAAAATGTTAAAAAAGTATCACATCTTAGTATTTTTATTTTTAATAAGAACTAACTTTGAAATCATTTATTTTATTCATTTATTATATAAAAGTCAAATTCTAAATTTTTTTTTTTTTTTTAAATTATCAGATGAGATGCATGTGATGCATTGTCAAACAGCAGAATCATTTAAAATAAAAACAAAAGATACAAGATCAACAGATTTGTATAATACTCCAATTTTCAAAAGTGAAACATTAAAAAAATTCAGTTTTAGTGAGACTACCTAGATTATATTATGAGGTTATGAGGTCTTTATTGATGTAAATATTTTCAAATCAAATAATAAAGGATTACTAAAGTTCTCAAAAATTTTGAAATAAAATCATGATATAATTTATATTAATATGTATTTATATTTTATTTTGAAACCATATATGCTTTATTTTTTTATGGTAGCGATTTTATAATGATTGTTTACAGCTCTATGTCATCAACTCGGATGATTTTTCCTGGAAATATAACATACTGTTTGAACTCATCAGTTCAGTTTTCATTGAATGATGTTATTCTTTGAACAGTTTTAATTCAAACATTGTCAAGTGTATTTTTCTACTTTGATTTTAAAGTACCAACTTCTACTACTTAAATTGAGCAATAAAGGTAATTATACTCAACAATAAAGTTTGTAGACTCAAAACATCAAAGACAACTGGTGAATGAATACACTATTGCATGCTTCATTAACAAATTATGTGCCAAATTTTACTGTTCTTGCTAATCAGATAGACTCACTTGTGAATAATAAATTATTTTTTATTGATTTTGTTATCACTTATAAATTTTGTTCTTTTAGTTTTTTGTACAATTAATAAATCATATTAGTAAAAAAGAAAGATAAGTTAAATATTTGCTTCTGTTAAATATTTCAAACTTGAATATATTTTAATTTTAACACGTGGTTCTTACATTCATGAAGTTTGACCACTTCTGTACTGCTTGTTAAATGTCAAATATAATGAATTAATAATAATTATTATATTTGTGTGATCAAATCAGCACTTAAATTTTGAATTTACCTTTTTATTTAAAAGTTTTACTTTGGGTCATTTTGCAACTGTGCTAAAATTATTTAACTGCAAGCAGTAGGTAAATATTCATTCATATGTTAATAAGTTATCCATAATAAATAAATAAAATTATTATCTAATCAGATCTGGGATAGTATTTTCATTTTGAATCGTATTGATTCTGCATTTTTTAAATTTCAATATATTTATACATCTTTAATTCCAAAATCAATGGATTATTTTAAATTGGTAAGCAACATTAGAAAATACTCAGCATGGATAACTAATAATTTAGTAAAAAATAATAATAATAATCATAGATATTATTTAAAATCCTTGGATGGAAATTTAATAAATTTTAAATAGTAAATAGTAAAATCTG
The DNA here is from genome assembly GCA_028023455.1 of Epiperipatus broadwayi. Taxonomy (NCBI): domain Eukaryota; kingdom Metazoa; phylum Onychophora; class Udeonychophora; order Euonychophora; family Peripatidae; genus Epiperipatus; species Epiperipatus broadwayi. The sequence continues at coordinate 806,773 of JAQFVV010012498.1, forward strand.
ATATCAGAAAATTAAAATTTTAAATATTATCAAAAAAAAATTTATTAATAAAAATATTTATCTAAAATGAAAATTAATTCTTTAACAAAGAAATTTTTATCAAATCTTTGTCAAACCAAATTAATCTATAAAACTTATGATAATTTATTGGAGGTTCAAAATAATGAAAAATATGTTGATTTGTTTAGTTTTTTTTTTTCCATATATGAAACAGACAGTAGACCAAAATAAAATTTGTCATTTGCTTTTTCTTAATTTCTTTTTATGTGTGGTTATTTATTTTCAGCAGTCTTATATGATTGATTATTTAAATATTATTGGTTCAACTGGATTAGATAATTTAACATCAAAAATTCTTATAAAAAAATAAATCAGTTTTTAAACTTGTTCTTATTTATTATTTTCTTAATTCCATATATTTAAAAGTTCATATTATTATGCCTATCTTTAAAAAGGGTTACCTCTTACTTTTTGATAATTATAGACCAATTTTTTATTATTCTCAACTATTGGAAATGGTGATTAAAGAAAAAATAAAATCATTTTTACTTAAAAGTAATATATTGTCTGAGCATCATATACAATTTGCCACCATGCCTAGATAAAAATCACAAAACTGTTTCTACACTTTTAAACTTTTCTAAAGCATTTGATTCTATATCTCATAAAATTTTACTTAAACATCCATATTCATATGGTTTTCATGGTCATTTTGTTTTTTGGCTTGCAAATTATTTAAAGGATAGAAAGAAGATAACAAATATTTTTGGTGTTATTAATTCTGACCTAAGTCCTATTTTATTTTTAATTTATGTAAATGATATATTTTCACTACATTTAATCAAAAATTTATGGTTTTGCAGATGATGTTGTTTTGTCTTGTGCAGTGATTTCATATACTTATCTTGAAAGCATAATAAATGATCTCACTTTTAATTAGAAAATGGTTGATTTTTAATTGTGTTCAGTTAATCTGAATAAAACAAAAGAATATATTTTTCTTAGAAATTTATACCAGATTTTTTTTATATATATCACTATCAGTATATATTATTATTTTCAGCATTGCAATAACACTTGTTCTTGTGTTACTAGTTCATTTGTTAATAAATATTGTTATCTAGATGTATTTATTGATTCTAAATTATTTTATGGTCAAATCATATTGACTTTCCTTATTCTCACTTATAAAAATTATATTTTTTTTCCCATTTATCTAAATTTTTAACTCTATCAGTGTTAATTATTATTTATATTTCCTGTTATCAAAGCTATCTCTATTTGAAGGAAATAAATGTTCTATTTTTGCAATGCCTACTTTATCTGTTTTATAGAATTATACAATACATATTATTTTGGCAACTCTCATGCCACACCTATTAGAAATATTTATGGGACTCTTAATATACTGACTGTTGTTCATTTATATTGGTATAGAGCAATTCTTGATAATTCTTGTATAATATCTCACTTACACCCTAGATTTTCATTTGTAAATACATGACAATCAATTAAATATAAATTAACTATATCAAATTTTCTCAAGGCTTCCAGTCAGAAGAAACTTAGTTATAATGGTCTCAAATTATTTAACATGTATAAGTAAGAATAGTTTTTGAATTTAATAACAACAGTTAATTGATTTTTTAAAATGTTTTCTCATTGGTTGCATTATACTAAATAATTTTTTTTTATTGTGTTTTATATTTTATGCTGTTATTTTTTTTGATAGTATGTTTTATATTTTATCTATTATATTTTAAATTTCTTATCCAAGATTCTTCTATTGTATAAAGTTTATATTATTGCATTATTTACTTGTTGTTTACTAAATGAATAAATTATTATTATCATTATCATTATTATTATTATCATCAGTCACATCATCACCATTATTATTACTTTTATTATACTATTTTAATATTCAGTAATTTTAAGTCATCTTTTCCAAGATTGTAATTCAAATGAATTTATTTTTTATTTATTCATTATTTAATATATAATGTCTAATTTTTCCAATCTTACTGGAAAATGCTAACATTATTTATGCTTTATTGAGATATCTATTTTAATACTGAAATGAAATAATCAAAACTATCTTTACACAATTGCATACATTTTTTTGATATACCTTATATTGATATTTTATATATATCTTGTATTGATATTAATTTCAAATCTTAAAAAATCATCAACCATATCATTTTTTTTTTATGACACAGAAAAAAAAAGAGTATAGTATTAAGAAATAGCATACCATGGGGTGTAAGAACTTAAAGAAGGTACGTAAATAAAAGCATTAAATATTATCTACATATTTTTCCATAAAGGCTCAATTAATTAAAACAACTACTAGTTGGAGGTATAAAAATTAGGGTTTTATTTTTGTTTTATTTTTTATCTAAAAATAATAAGATGCTCATTTATTGATCAATAATTGAGTATCTAATTGAACTGACTATGGACTAACTATCTGTAAAAAATTAAGCTTACTTAAGAATTTTCAGTTACTGAATCCTATATCATAGGCATGGTGACCACAAAGTCTTTTGCATATACATATATAATGTAACAATATAATTCATATGGACCTCCCTTATTTGGAGATCCAACTACTCTATATGATTATCATCACTTTCACTTTAGAGAGCAGGGATTTATATATAATGTTGAGTAATCTCTACAGAAGACAGCCAACTAAGCATACATAAACACATGCTATATCAATATCTCAAATCTACTTTAGTGCAGCAGTGATCATTAGATGTAATCAAGAAGTTGGAGCATGAAAAATAAATAAATAATATGACAGTAACAAAAATATTTAATTAACAGAAGAATGATATCAATAAGTGGTATATAAGTTATTTATTACAGTTTAAGATTATATAAATAACAAAGAAAATGATATAAAATGTAAATTAATAGCTGTGATCAATATAATATCTATACAAAAATGATCCATTATGCAAATACTAATCATTATGAAATTAGCTTACCTTGTGATGTTTGTAATAAGTAAAATTAATATGATGCTTATTTGGAACAATATTCTGATAAAAATAATATCTCTTACCAAAGTATAGAATAATTTATATAAATAATTTGATATAATAATAATAAAAATAAAAAAAACAAATTTTGATAAAATAAACTTCACATCACACCTAGGTTTTTAACAAAGACAAATTTATCAATATTATTTAAAAGAGATTTGATAGTTGAGAAATATTTATAATTTACATTGTCAATTCAAACTTCAATATACTGATTTAGTTATGATGATGTTTATATAATTTTCATTTTCTTTTCATTTACTTCTTTTCCTTAAATGTAGTTTGGCTGTGATAATTAATTATAATTATTTTTGCATTAGTTTTACATTTCAGAAATGAAATATTTTCTTGGCTATTGATAAATTCCTTATTCTCCATACACATCTTGCTGAAATTATACAGATGGTTAATGGAGATCCACAAAGAAGATAGTTCATTACAATTGATTTAATAGATTTTTTCTTATATATGCAATAACAGTAGGCCTATGATATATATGGAAAGCTGTTACTGTGTAAGATTTGGCAACCAAACATTATTGCATAGAGTTTGTTAAGAATGCATAAAAATATTATATTTTCTGATTAAATCAAAACAAAAACAACAAATTTTATAAAATTACAAGTAAACTTTATATAGTCCACCTTTGTTTACCATTTTATATATATATCATTCTATTGTTTTATACAATCGAGTATGTATATGCTTACTTATCACCATCATATTATATATTAAATGAATACAAACTGTTTCAATTATGTATTTAGAGACAAAATCTGAATCATACAACATAGTTAATATATATAAAATGTAATTGTATTCCGAATAACGGTAAGTAACAAAGTAAATTACAATGTAAACTTTAATAAATAGTAGTACAGTACTTTCGATTATATTCATAATCATTTTCAATTAAACTGACTTAATTTCAAAATGGAGTAAAACAGCATTAACTGGAAACCACATGTCAATTTACACACCCCATAATTCACTAATCTCCATATTCAATGATTGTCTGTTTATTATACTATTTTTATAATGATTAATAAAAATTGCTTCTTTAATTTTTCTTTTTTTATTATATCTTTCTTGATTTAAAATCTTAATTTTTTTCATATCAAAATTAAATTTATCTTTACAATTTTTATTATGAACATAAAACATGAATCACTTTTATTCTTTTTATCTCTTTGAATTATCTTTGATACTATTTTATATAATAACTTATGTTCTTTAATTCTTTCTCAATACTATACCATCACTCCCCAATATATGAGGCATTACATCCACAAAAAATTTGATAAACAATATTACTCACTCCATCCTTAGATAAATTATCTTTAGGATTATTAACCATTTTATTCAAATTATATTGGAATTTATTTTGTTATTGACCATTATTTGGAATGTAATTACATTTTATTAGTGGACATTTATTGTATTATATATATTAATAAATAAATGCTAATATTCAACAACAACTAAAATTATTAATCACTAGTGGTATTAGTGGTTCACATATATTACCAATTTACTTGTGGTCTGAAGTTTTGCTACTGATTTGTTTTTGTTTTCTGGATTATAATTTATACTTATTTTGTTCTTTGGCTATTTTAATTTGATTTCAAAGTCAGTTTCAATAAACAAAGTACATAGCTTTTCATAACCCAAATCATTATTATTTTTTGTATCACCACTTAGCTCCTAAAAGATGGGTTGTCATTTTCCAGATTATCTTTTTCAAATTTATCTATCTCTTGCTCTTTTCAAAAGTCATGGTTATCCTTTTAAGTTCTATCAATATTTTTCTTTTACTTTTTTTTCTACATTTTTTGCTATCTCTTCTATTATATTAGTTAATTTTTTTTAGCTATATATTTATAATGTTTTTTCTTTAATTTTTTAAGTTCTATAAATAATCATTTTTCATTTATTCTTTTCAGTTCGTCTACATTTTTCACTTCTTTTTTTTTTTTGTAATCCATCACATCTCTCTTCCATCTTTCCATATAAAATAAGCATTTCCCTCCTTTTTTCCATTTTTAAATTTAACTTCAAAAGATAATAGAAAACTTCAATTATTTTCTACCTAACTACAATTCTTAATACTCTATTCTTTCTAGACTGCATTTCATCCCAAACTTTCCACAAATTCCATCAACTTTCTTATCAATTAATTAAATTTAACCTCAAATGTTAATATGTCATTGTTATTATAATCTAAGACATTAATAAATCTTTCACCAATAGGATAGTTCTAAGTTTACCAAACCAATAATTTAGGCAAATCATGAAAATTAATTTTACATAAAATATTTTTTTATTTGTTTTTCTATAAAGTTATTTATCCTTATAAATATCCTCCAATTTATGACAAATTTCCTAATAGCCATTCTCTATTTTACAAAACAATATATAGAAATAATTTGAACATTAAAAACATGTTTGCTGCATTATGAAAATCTGTTGAGAAATTACTGGAATGCAAAGTTATAAATAACACACTAAGCAAACAAACTACTAAAGATATTTATTTTATAAAATAAAATTTCTATAAAAGAAATCATGTTAATTAAAAAAGAAAGACAAACTATTAATTAAAAAGATATACTGCTTATATATATAGATATAACAATAACGCAAAATATAATTAGAAATCCTGTATAAAACATTTTAGATCTTAAATAAGAAAAAAAAAAATCATTTAAATTCAAAGAACATTTTTTAAATCTTAAGTTTATTAAAAGAAATTTTATTAAATATTAAATACTTTTCTTTTTATTGCCAATTAACGCTATATTTTAGCATCGTGTTTGATTTATAATAATAATATTTGATTTTTAAAAATAACTTTAAATATCTAATATTTTATTTAAATTAATTTTAATGAGATGATTAAGAATCGAAAAATGATAGATATGATCAAAAATACCCCTTCACCATTTTCATAAATTAATGGATTAATGATTATTTGCGCCAAACTCATTGTTATCTAATGCAAATTTGCCACGATGCAGTCGCTATTTTGTAATTAAAATATGAAGAGAAAATTCCAATCATTTACTTTTAAAGAAGAATGGCTTTTAATTTTTAGATTTCAATAAACAATTTGATTAATTAAAACTCTTTTAATTAGATCTAATAATTATTAGCTAGATATACTTGGGATTTTGTAAAGATGCTGACAAATAGAATAGTTATTATAAATAAATGGAAGAAAGTGTTGTATAAAACAAGTATGACAATGGGAAGATAAAAGCTATTACTAATGGAGATAAATTATGTATCATTTTTTACTTTATTTGGTATGCTATTATACTAATTCATCTCCCTTTCTATTTTCAAAAAAGCATTAAGTGTGGAACAACATGTAGACAGCAGATATTCACACACACATATGTATGAAATAAATTATATATCATCAAGAATAAAAATTTTAAATGTATTAGCTGTGTTCAGTTTATAACCATAATTGAACTTAATTATAACCATACCTTTTTCTACTATTTCATTCTATACTACAAAATACCAGCAGCAGAATAAATAACAAACTTTAGTATTTGATATTGTTTGTTTAAAAAAATTCTACAAAGTTCAGGTATAATTATACTCAGAGGAGAATTGCCTACTTTTTTCTACCAGTAACACCTCATTGTACATCCTAATTATCTACTTTTTCGAAAGTTAATGATTCTGCATTAATTTATTTATTTTCACATTATATATGTGTACTTTTTTCTTTGAGCCAGGAATATGATTTTTCTTCATTGTAATATTCATACTTAATAAAAAATACAGCATATAATGTTATACTATCCTTGGACCATATTTCAAATTTCTTCTTCATGTACTCAAATAAATACAACAATGCTCCCACTTTGTATTATTTGGCTAAATGTTAAGCAAAACCTAGCAAAAACTATTCAATTATCATGTATACTTTTGTCTGGCAGAATTCTACCACAGTCTACATATACTTGTTAACTATTGGTGCTTTTAGATACTATCAGAAAATTTAAATAAAAAGTATATCATATAATACTAAATCATCCATGCACTATACTACTGTTACGCAATGCTTTATTTACCACCCTCTTTTAAAGTTTACAGTTTTGATTGCCCCAGCAATCTTCTTCAGAACTACAACATAATACAAACATATGAATATAAATATAAATATACATGAACACATAATTTACATTCTATATATACATCTTATAATCACATCTATTTGTTATCTTTTAAATATTATATAATTTTTTTTACCCTTTTTTTACATTCTATATTTATTAATTAAAACTTCCTATACATATACATTCTATTTTTATTCTTTATTTTATTTTATTCTTATTACTCTTTAAACACTTAGCTCTAATTTAATATCTTTTATCTTTTACATTATTATTAATAATTTTACTAACAATGAATATTCAAAATTTATTCATTCAATAATTTATTATTTATTTTAATCTATAATATTACTATTTTAAACACATTTCAACCCACCTTTTATAGCTCCTTACTTCAACTGCTAAATTCAAAATTTAAAAATTTACCATTATACTTTTAGTAGCTCCCTCTTTAAATTTTGTAATGTGATGCACTGTGACTTCTTAAATGGAGTCAGAAATCTCAGCAACTATGCCCAAAGAAACCTATTAACACTTTATCTTCCCTTTCCATTCCCTACCCTAATCTGCTCCATTCCATTTCCTCAACATAATCTTTGTCAACTCCATGGCCTTCATACCTAAATCCCCTTTATCTTTTCCCAAACCCAGCATAAAAACCAATAATTCATTTTCTGTATAATCACTTTGTTCATATTTATTCTTCCATAACTTCATTATTTGTACTCTTTCTGCTTTCAAGCATTTATATTCAATTAACAGATGCCTAATATTTTCTATGCCTTCCTTACACAATTTGCAGACTAAATCACCCATATTTTTCCATTTACTTGTATATTCCCTTGTTGCTAAAGATCCCATTTGAGCTTTGAACAATAAACTACCTTCCTTGTTATTATCATAAATTAACTCGCACCCAATGTTCCGTTTACTTCTATATATATTTAAACTCTTTTTACTTACCATACTAGTTCAACCATCTCTCCAACTCCCTATTCTTTATTAATGCATCTATTCTTTTATCCCATTCCTTACCACTATAACACTCAACAATCCTCCTAACACAATCATCCCACTTTTTGTACAATTATACTGATATAAATTCTTTATCCAAATCCTCTGCATACTACATTATCTTTCTCACTCATCTTGTTTCCTGCCCTTTACTTGTAACCCAATTAAATACTATTTTGGCTATTCTTTTATTATCCATAAACTGCAACCTACCCAACATTTTCATTTTGCTTTTTGCATCTCTCATATAAAAACTTGACCATTTCTCCTTGAATTGCCTCCTTTGCTGTCCACACCCCTGCATCTAATGCATGTCTTCCTACTTCCCTTTGTACTTTTTCTAAGTAATCTAATATCCCTTTACTAACACGTAACACATCATTACCATATGTTAACTCTGCTACTGCAACTATCTTCCATACAATTCTAGCTACATCATATTTATTATATGAAAACACTGTTAATTTCATTATCAATCCCTTTCTTTTCTTTGCTTCATTTATCAATTTTTTCTCCCATTCATCCAAGCAATTTTCCTGATTACTTAAGATGATTCCCAAATAACTATATCTATTCATCACACTTAACTTTATATCCCCAATAAAAATTCTATGTCTTCTCTTTCCCCAGATTTTTTTTCACTAAATTTAATCCCCATCTCTTTACCCACTCTTGTGCATGTCCTCAATCTTCTCTTCTTTCTGTACACAAAAAGACATCATCCACAAAAAAAAGACCTGATAAAGTATATACTCCCTTGCCATCTATTAACTGTATCTCTATCCTTCTTTTTAGTCTTTCTATTGCTCTCTCCATTTCACTCAAATACAACAAAAACAAAATAGGTGACATAGGCATTCTGACCTTAGTCCCACACCATTTTTAACTTTAACTGATTCTATATCCCCTAATTGATATGTATAGTAATTATTTTCATATAATTTCTTAATAATATCCACTAAAGCTTCATCCATTCCCAAATTTACTAAACTTACCCATAATCTATTTCTATTTACTCTATCATATGCCTCCTCAACATATATTATTAGCAGTTCCCTCATCCTATTTTTTATATAACTGAATTTTTTAAATTTTTTTACTTTTTACTTTATATCAAAAAAATTTTCAGGCCTCAAAAAAAAAAACAAATTTAAAGAGGGAGTTACTAAAAGTATAATAGTAAATTTTTAAAATTTGAATTTAGCAGTTAAAGTTAGGAGATATAAAAGGTTCGTTAAAATGTGTTTAAAATAGTAATATTATGGATTAAAATAAATTATAAATTATTGAATGAATAAATTATGAATATTCATTGTTAGTAAAATTAATAATAATAATGTAAAATATAAAAGATATTAAGTTAGAGTTAAGTGTTTCAAGAGTAATGAGAATAAAATTTAAAAAAAAAGAATAAAAATAGAAGATATATGTATAAGAAGTTTTAATTAATAAATATAGAATGAAAAAAAAGGGTAAAAAAATTGGTAAATTATATAATATTTAAAAGATAACAAACAGATGATGATTATAAGATGTATATATATATAGAATGTAAATTATATGTTCATATATATTTACATACATATGTTTTATTATGTTGTAGTTCTGAAGAAGATTGCTGGGGCAATCGAAACTGTAAACTGTATAGTGCATGGATGATTTAGTACTATATGATATACATTTGGCAATGCAATAAGATTAGTTATTATAAATCAAAAGTTTGATAATCTATTCTACAATAAAATTATGTTATAAAGAGAATTCATAAGCTTATCTCAGTTTTCTTTGAATTTTTATATCAAATGACAAACTATCAGATTAAAGACTCATCACACATTTTATATACTCTTTAGTATTACTACTGAATAAGACATTATTTGATTATTTTGAAGTGAAAAAACAATGCAAGTTTGAAAATTTTGCCCTTTTATGAAAATAAAAAGTTATTAGATTACTAACATATCAAAATAGAGAAATTATTGCATTAATAAATAGACTAGTGTGGCACTGGCAACCAATTTAATCATTTCTAGTCATACAAAACATTATTTTTACAATAATGTTAATACTTGATAAATTTTATAACTATGTCCTGAAGATATTTATCTCCATCTATCATCCCTCACTATTAATTATATTTATTAGATATAAAAAGTAGCCCTACATCCAAAACTAAATAATCTGTATATAATTACTCTAGAAATCTTGTCTTTGATAATCTTTACAAAAATTATGTTCAAAAAATTTAAATCTTTTACCACCCAGATTTTCTATTTAAAACAGTGTGAAAAATAAAAAAGCTTTCTGTGTTATGATTTTGTTCAGAAAAAAATAATTTACTAGAAACTGTATTGCTGTCTTAATTGTTATTGCTTCATAAACTCACTGAGTCAATAACATTTTTCCCATTAACTTTTCTTGACATATATGGTTAGAAATTACTTACATAATCCATTTATTGCATTATAAAAACTACTCCTTCAAATCAAGTCTAAAAGTGATTAGCCATCTCATTCACTTGCAATCTTTGCTATTTCAAGCTTTGTAAATTCTCACAACAAAAACTTTAGAATATCAATATGTGTATCATCTTTGATATATTGTTTTTATTTGTTGGATTTTTTTTTTATGTTTCATATATCTATAATCTGCTAATAATTATGAACTTAGTAAATCAATTTTAAAAAAAAACCAGCTTACCAATTCAACTTGTAAATCGGTACCCTATCATTTGAAGAAAATACTTGCACTTTTTTGAGAATTCAAATTAATCCACAAAATCTAAATTAAATAACCTAAAACAAGTAAAAATAGATGAGTTATATACTAAAGTTTATATATATGATAAATTGGATTATAAAAGGAAAGACTGTCAATGCTTTTCTAATAGACTTATTTGCTTATTTTATCAATTAGATGCATCTATTCAATATCTCTGCACATATTTTAAATGTAATCTTGAAAAAATTAGGAGGCAAATTACTGTTAAATCATTATTTCCTGTAAAAAAATAAATAAGCTTTAAAATCTTACTAAAAGATAATGTTCTTTTTAGAGTCCTTCATAGAGGAATAATGAAGAAAGAGACGGTACTTATGAGACTCAACAATTGTTGGATAGTAAGGATTTGATGAATTTCAGCCTTATTTAACATTCTAGCTAAAAATAGCTAAATATTTACTGACTGGCCAATATTAAATGGTCAGTTGAGTTAACTATGAGCTGGCTATCACGAACCTTTAAGACCATATTTGAATCCAAACTGTAGATATTACTGACACATGCACTATCATTATACAATAAGGCTTCATTTGCTATATATTAAAAAATAAAATCATTATGACTACCCTAGATATTTCCTACCTTATGACTACCCTAGATATTTCCTACCTTAAACCCAACACTATGTAGGTTTTACCAATCTATTAGTGGTTTTCTGCAAGTCAAATATATATTGGGTCACCATGTGGGTAGCTGATGGCCAGTCAAAAGACAATGGACTACACCCAGGTGTGCAGATAGAAGAACCACAGAAAAAATGACTCAAGGAAGCTCCAGGTATGGAGATGTGCCACCCAATGGGTGCCACAGCCATCTCACGAAGAAGTTTACCTCTAAACATTCCAAAATAAACTCAGGGACTCATTACAGGTTGTATAGATCTTCAGTATTATTTTGTAATCCTTTGGGCACATAAAATTGTGTAATGTAGAATATTTATATAAAATATGTAACTTAAAACATGTAAGAAAAATACTATTCATTTATAACCCTAGAGTTTGACCCTATGTTAATTAAACTTCATAACTTCTAACTACTAGCGGTGTTCATACCATTTTATTCAGGGTATTTCTTTTATTATTAATTTATGCAATCCAGAGGGCAACAGTTTGTCTCTGGACCCAGCAATTGGTGCAGTCACAGTTTCTGAGATGAATCCACAGCAAATTTCACAACTGTCAGTCGATAATAATTATCACAGTGACAGCTGAATAAGTCAGAGTCAAGCATTGAAACAAACAATTTATGGGAAAAAAAATTTTCACTAATTGTTGAATTCACTGAAATGCAACCAGAAATAGCAGAATTTGATATCAGAGAGTTAACAGAGTGGCCTCTATATGTCCATTAAATCGAGAAATTCCTAATTATAAACAGAGTAGTAAAGGATAAAATTAAAACAGCAACATTGTTTCGTAAGAAAAGGGGTCATTCAAATAGCAAACAGGCTCTGTGAATCCCAAACTCCCGAGGAGTTAACATTCAATCAGGTCAAAGATCATTTGTTCGACTACTTTAACCCGCATTATCTAGGCACATTGCCAGACTCCAAAGCAAAAATGAGACAACTCAAGATTATGATACAGCCCTTAATGAAATCGCAAAATACTGCATTTATGACTCATAGATAGATAAAGTCCTTCTCAAACAATTATGTGGAATGAGTAGTAATAGTCTTAGACAGCAATTATTGGATGATAAAGATATTAGTTATAATGAAATTATCAAACATGGTATAACTCACAAATTGGTCTTAGAGCAAGTGAAAGAATTTGCTGATATGAAAATAGGGGGCACCTAAAAAACAGAAATCTGTAAAGTTGACAAACCTGAAAGGGTAGCTGAACAAAAGAGAATTAATGATAGACATAAAAGTTTAATAAGGTGTTTTTGTTGTGGCAGACCAGGTCACATTGTTAATAAGTGCTTCTATAAAGATAAATAAGTGCTTCTATAAAGATAAATGCTGCAAACATTGCAATAAAGTAGGGCACTAAATTAGACCATGAAAAGAGAAAAAATAGTTAGAAGGGTACTAAAAATCAATTTAAGCAAGAGAAATTTTGCTATTATTAATAAAATGTCAACTGACCAAACACAAAAATTTATAATTACTATAAAAATTTATGGAAAACCCTCTATCGATTGAAACTGACAATAGTAGCAGGGTGTCATTGGTCTCTGTGAGTGATTGGAAATCTATCATGGCTGATAACTGCCATAAAAATCAAGGAGTAACTCAGATCCCAATTTCTATCAATAATGGGGAAAATAGTAAAATTGACATTGTATATAGCGTATGCCCCTATAAATTCCCTCATTGCCATGATTGGTTTAATCAACTAGGAATAAAAATCTCTATGAATCGAAAATATTGATAATTGAAAAGACACATTAGAAACCATTTCCCTAGACTTTTTGATGAGGAACCAGGAATAATTAAAACCAAACTGATGTCATAAGAAATGTCACCAGAAGCAGTCCCTGTAATTTTTAAACCTTGGAAGATCCCTTTTGCTCTGAAAGAAAAAAAATAGAAAAAATAAAAGAATTAATTAAGAATGGCATACTCAAACTGACAGAGGAAACCAAGTGGACTACTCTACTGGTGGTAATAACAAAACCTAATGGCCAGATAAGATTGTGCAGTCCTGGATATCCACTAAAAAATAAACATGCTCATCATTACAAAAATCTAAATATTTTGCACAATTGGACTTGAATGCAGCCTTCCACCAATCTCAGTTACTAATAAAGCTGCTGAAATTCTAACCCTCACTACCCATGTAGGGTTATTCAGATGCACAAATGACTCCCATTTAGCATAGCTTCGGCATCCAGTATATTCCAATCAAAAATTGAGACCCTACTTAGCAGACTCAAAGGTATAATATCTCATTTTGATGACATATCAATCATTGCAATTTCAGAAAAATGAATTTAGTCATCTTATAAAGGTGTGCCAAAGGGGATTTGAGGCAAAATTAAATCCAGAAAAATGAATAAGGATAAACAGTGAAATAAAGTTTCTGGGACACATTGTCTCAAGCTCAAGTACAAGCCTTGCCCCAAAAAGTTAAAGCAGTATCTGAAGCTAGAAGGCCAAACAATGTAAAGTAGCTTCAGGCTTTTTGGCCTTTGTGAATTAATTTGAGAAATTCCTGGACAACAAACCACATGTAGCCAGGCTGTTATATGATCTAGTAAAAAAAAAACAGAAATGGAAGTGATGAGTGGCACAAGAACAAAGCCCTTCTCTCATCAAATAAACTTTCGGTCCACTATAAGTGTTCTAGAATTAATCCTAACAACTAGCACAACAGAATTTGGTGTGGGGGCACTAATTTTCCACTGATCCCACTCTGGTAAACAGGCAGAAAAAAATTAGTCAGCTGGACAAGAAAATGCTCACCATGTGTTTGGAATTTGTAAATTCCACCAATGTCTGTATGGATGCCAATTCAAAATAATAACCAATCACAACTGCTGTTAAGAATTCTGGGCACCAAACAAATTTCTGAACACTTAAGTCCTCATATGTTGAGGTGGCTTATCATATTGGCAGGCTATGATTACAGCCTAGAATATAAAAATGGCAAGAAAAATGGCCATGCTGATGTGCTATCATGAATGTCAGACCAGTTTAAAAAAAGAAAACATGATATAGAAATTAATTATCGACACACTTAAGAGCCAGACTCTTAATAACTTAAGAGTAGCCCCATGAACTAATTAAGGCATTGGATACAAATGATTATAGAAAAAATCAGTAACAGTTGGCCAAAACAATGGCGATCTTTCCTGCACATAGAGCTATGGAAAGCTCAGGAACAGTTGTTCATATATAAAAGATGCATACTTAAAGGCGATCAAGTTCTAATCCCAGTAAATGTCAGATCACAAAATGCTTAATTTATTAAATGAAGGTCATCCAGGCATCATAGCTTTAGCCTTTAGTGATGACTGGCAGCCAAAAATTGAAAGTGACATCAAAATGTTTATAAAAAATGTACAAGTTGTCAGTTGTGTGCGACTGCACTTCCGACCAAATTCTAGACTTGGAAAGAAGCCAAGAAACCATGGCAGAGAATACACATTGATTACTACAGTCCAATCAAGTTACAATTGTTTCTGGTGGCTGTTGATGCCTACTCAGGATGGTTTGAATATAAAACAGTCAAAAATACAAGTTTGGATGAAACAATCAATGAAGTGATGGAGATTTTTTCATACCATGGCTTTCTGGAAACCCTAGTATCTGACAATGGTATGGGGTTTGATCAGAAAAATTTGAGGACATTATGCACAAAGGGAGAATAAAGCACATATTCACATCATATCACCTCCAATCAAATGGACTAGCCAAGAAAGCAATGCAAAACTTAAAGTTGTCCATCAATAAAATGGGAAAACAGAGACTCCAAGAAGCAGTTTTCAATATGCTTTTATGTCAACATTCTATGCCTACAGCTAAGTCAGGCAAATATCTAGGTCACGAATTTCAGATCATATTGCAGACCAAGCTTGCTAAAATTATACCATCTGAAAATTACGAAGCAAATTTGTACCAAGAGAACATGTATGGGTCAGACATAACCTTAATAGATATTGAATAAAGGCTGAAATTGTACACCATTTAAGTAAGGGGTGACCATCCGAGTAATGGACAGAAGAGGGTTATGTAAAAACATCAACCAGTTGCGGAAGTATGAAAGTATAGAAGAAATGCCACAGCCATTTCTGAAAAGTGCTAACAACAATGCAGTTCCATATGACAATACGAAAATAGAAATGGAAATCACTTCTACTGTGGATGAGTTACTTGCTACACAGGAACAAGAATATACTACAAATCTTAAAACAAAATCCCCTCAACATGCAAAGAGGAAAAGAACCCCTCCCCCCACCTTAGTGATTATGTTTTAAGTTCACAGAATAGAAAAAAAAATGTGTGAATCTCTGAGCTTGGGAGAGATATGTTAAATGTGTGTATATTTATATACACATGTAAATGAAAGAATAAATAAAAATAGTATTTATTAAAATGTATATTATGTGTAAAATTACCATGTATGTGCATGTACGCAGGAGGCATACACATAAGTACTATAGATTAACTAAATAGTATTATTTAAAAGTATATCCTATGCCAAAGATTAGCTATACTGATAAATAATCAGTAGTGGGGAGATAAATCTAGGCTAAGTAAAGAAAGCCACTGCAACTATTGAATGTTAGTTCCTGATCAGTTTCAATGATAGTGAAAAATTACAAATGGAATGCAAATGGCTTTATCTGATTCCAAGAATTAAATATGGAAACTTGTGATTTGGATATCACATGGGAAGCTGATGACCAATCAAGAGACAATGGACTACACCCAGGTGTGCAGGTAGAAGAACCAGGGAAAAAGAGATTGGGTGTCACAGCCACCCTCTCCTTCACCTATAGCCTTGCGAAGTTTACCTCCAAACATTCCAAAGTAAACTCAGAGATTCATTACAGGTCATATAGATCTTCAGTATTATTTTGTAAGCCTTTGGGTCCATATAATTGTGTTATGTGTAACTTAAAACATGTAAGAAAAATACTATTCATTTATAACCCTAGAGTCTGAAGCTATGTTAATTAAACTTCATTACTTCTAACTATTAGCCATATCCATTCCATTTTATTCAAAGTATTCTTTTTATTATTAATTTTGCAATCCAGAGGGCAACAGTTTGCTTCTAGACACAGCAGCATAGATTTTGGTTTCATATTTCATGCAGAGTTGAGAATAAATAAATAAACTGATGTGACTTTTTAATAATTCTATTTTCTTATAAAGAAAAAATGTATTCTGAGATTATATTTCAACATCAAATAAGAGTTACATAATCGTGCACAAAGATGAAAACTATGTCTTTTTTTTTTTAAAAAAAATGAACTTTTAATATAGAATTGCAAATGTTTTGATTTCAGCTGTTAGAGTTGTTAATAAATACATATTGAATCACAAGTAAACTAAAATTTGTCATAAAAAAGTGTGTTAAATATATTGTTTGACTACATTATGACAGATTAAATGAATTAACAAATTATGCACAGATATTAAAACTAAATGCATTTTGGCAATTTTTTTAAAGTTGATTTTTAAGGTAGAAAATCTCAAATTTTTTGTTTATAAAAATTACTGTATAGGAAAATGAGATTTTCAGACAACTTATGGATAGCTTTAACTTGTTTAGCTATTAATTTTATTATTTTTTTTTTTTTAAAATCTTAGTTGGTGTAATCTAATACAAGAAGCTATCATTGCATCACATCTATCTATTTCATTAGATATTGTACATAAATTTTTAGCATAAAATCAGTTTTTTTGTTTTTGAAAATTACTGTAAAAAAATTGTGCTTTTCATATAGCTTAAATAATAATTTTTATATAATAAAAAAACTTGAATTATATAATCAAAATTCTGGATAGTATGATTTACTTTAAAGAAGCTAAAGAGGAATAGGTAAGACATATAGGATGCAAATTACAAAAGTCTATTTTTCAGTAAAGGGCTAGAAAAAAAAATCACATTAGTAATAATTATTGAAAATTTTCTAATTAAATTAGTAGCTTCATAATGAAAAATAAATTTTACTGAGAGCATTTCACATTGAGACAATGATAGCTATTTAAATGGATTTGGCTTTTTTATCCTTTTTAAGACATTAAGACAGTAACATTGCAAAAAGCATATGTAATTAATAATACCTGGAAAGAGACAGCATCAAATCTTTGATATATAAAAGTTCTTATTGGGAAAAAAATGTTCTGCTCTAGTTGTAAGCTTAGTGGTATTTAATATATCATACAACTGAGATTTTTAATCCTAGTTCTCTTTATTGCATACATTGCGAATTCACTATTGTGAGCTAGAAATTATAAAGATAAGTGGTACCTTTCATTCTCCTATAGATTTCTATAAAAATTTTATTTTTAAAAAATCTCAAAAACTGAAATACATTAGATACATAATAATAAATAGATCATCTCATTTGTAATGTGAAAAACACATAACTAAAAATTCTGTAGAGGACAAAACAAGGCAATAAAAGAAAAAAACATTTACCTAGTAAAAAAAAAAAAATCATTAAAAATTGAAAGAGGAAAAAAAGTTGAAGCAATTAAAGTAACAATAGATAACTAAAAGAGCTTAGTAAAATATAAATAAATCAGGAAAGTATGGAAGAATCGGCCATTCGGAAATGGATAGAATCTAACTGAAGAATTATTGTCTAAATATTTATCAGTGGTGAACCCACTGGTTTAACAATTAACCCAGAAGAAATAATAGTCCTTTTTTAAAAAAATTGAACTAAGTCATTTAGATATATATATATTTTAATTGTTTATAATAGCTACATATTAGTTTCAAACCCACCCACTCGTCTGTTCATATTTTTATAAACGATATTTTTGAATATACAAAAATGAATCAAATAATTATACTTAGAGAAAATAGAACTGAAAATGAAGGCATATATATAAAACAACTCAGAGTTTTGTTAGCAGAAACAGAATTCATGCATGATAAATCATTCAATGGGTTTTGAAGAAATTTAGTTCAATGATGATAAAACAACTTCAACATAGCTCACTAAATTAGGATTTCTACATTCTATAAATAAAAGTTTTTGTTTTGTATATTGGATTTTATTTTATATTTTAATTTTTTTAGTTATATATATATTAAGTGGATATTATTAAGGTAAACATAGATAAATATCAAGTAATAATGGAATATTTTTTCAATAAATAAATAAATAATAATAATAATAATAATTAAAAAAATTAGCTTTGAAACAAGCTTTTATTTCAAATTTTCTTTTAGTTTCTATTTTATAAAAAAAACCATACAAAATAAATAATATTGATAAGTTATTTACATATATTGTTATAAATCGAAATACAAACACTATTGTTTTTAACAATATATTCTGATCTACTACATCATACATTAAAATAAAATTTCAAACTCTTCTATTTTAATACTTATTTTATTAAATATTTAATTGGTGCTTCACAGACATCGTCAATCATATTAATCTTTTAAGCGCTAATTACTTTATTGGCCGAGTGAGGTAAAAGTCTAAATTTCTGATTGGCCAACTCACAAACTCAACATCAAAATATATTCATCTTTTAATATTATATTCACTTTAGTTTTGTTTGTAAAAAGTATATTATTAATTTGTCAGATTATGAAAGTGAATGAACGTTTTTTCAAAAATAAATTTCTGTTTATTTTTCTAAAAATATTTGATAGCAGCAAATCTAAAAACGAATGCTAGACCAACTAGAAAGTGTTATGACATCAGTGATTTTTTCTATCTCAGTTTTATGTTCCTGAAAAATAAATCATTTTTACTAAAATCTTATATATTTTTCTATAATAATTTTATTTTTAGCACATTTTATCAAAATAATTTATAATATGTCAAAAAATACTTTTTAAAATGGTCTAAAACATTTGTTTATCACTTTCAAAATGAAAGAAAAGAAATTGTAAAGGTTCAAGTGATTGACAAGTGAATTCTTTTGTCCTCAATACCAATCAAAGCTTAGAATAGACCGCGTTCACCCTTTGTTAAACCTTTACATCAGTTTTATTGATTTTTTACTTGTAAAATAATTCAAGAGAGGGCAGCATCTTACAGAACTTTATAAAACCTTTCAAATGATGGTAAAATCTTTACCGTACTGCTAAAAATGATGGAATTTTGATGACTTGAAATGGCTTCGAGTCATCTTGAGACATTCATGGAAAAGGTTAAAATCAGAACGATAGACATAAATATTATTTAATAATTACAATTTAGAAATAATTTATTACGAAAAAAAATACTACTGCTGCGAAGAAGTTTATTAACTGGAAAAACAAACTTTGGCTCGGCTTTGAGTTCCATGTTTATTCTACATATTGTTACAACTGATATTACTATGTGGTTATTAATTGATAAATGAACATTGATGGGCAACTTTGAAAACAACCATATACCAACTCATTCTCAGATGCTGATAGTTCTTAATTGATGCAACACTTGCTTTTTTTTTAAAGGCAAAGTAAATGAGGGCATATACATGAGAATGTTTTCAGACAGATAAAAACAAATAATGATCCATTAGCATGTATCTCAGTATAAATTGTGTTCTATGATTGTTATAGTCCTCCCTTCTCTCAGAAATGGACTATTCCAGATTCTGTCTTATCTGATTGGATTAAGCATTGTTTGCCGCAGTTCAATAGGCTGATGTCCAGCTAAACACATAGCCAATGATTAGAACAGACCAATAAGCAATGATGCTTGCTGAATCCGAATGTTTTCAGTAAGGTCAGGGATCTGACTATAAATAGTCAGCCTTTTGGGAGAAAAGGGGAAGAACATCTATCTGTCTGACCTACAAATACTGTACATGTTCTACCAGGGAAGCACTGCTAACCTGAACAGCAATCAGCATTCCCACTAATAGCAATATGCTATTTGTCTATACAGCTCTGCAAGTCCACAAAGGGACCGGACACTGCTAAGACTACTGCTGACTCGAGGCAAGCTGTCTTGTACAGCCGGAAGAGTCATTCTCCCTACCTGTGAGGCAAGCTATCAGGTGTAGCTGGAAGCAGTAGAACCACAAGACCCAGATCCAAGAGTTCACATTATACTGTATAATTTATTGTATAAATTTGTGAATAATAAATATTATAATAATTGTAATACTGGTGTCAGTATTATTTTCTATAGGGTGGGTCTGTAATCCAGACCAAACCCAACAATAATTCAGAGACACTTTACTACATTTCAAAGTGAAAGAATAAAATAAATGAAAATTTTACACAATCAAATGTAAAAAATAACAATAAAGTTTTTTATTTACAATATATACATTGAATATATTTACTTGTACAAATATGAATACTGAAGGAAATGCTTAAGAAGAAATTTAATTGTAGTATACATTTTTTATAGCATTAAAAAAATAAAATAAAAAACTCATTTGTAATTACTTCTTAAAATTTTCTGTAGATCAATAAGAAAGTTCATTGGCATTTCCAAAATACCACCCTCCCCCACCCCATTGTAAAATATTGTACTCAAACTTAGATTACAATAAATTTTTCCAAGTAAACCTGTGGAATGGAAAAACACACTATCATTTCTCACTGAGTAAGTAGTTTGGAAATCTTTTCATGGACAATTTAAAATAGACAAAAACTATTTTTTTTGCTTCATCTCTTATTTTTCCTATATGATGGGTTCTGTCAGAAAAATCTCATTGCAGTCTCTTCATTTAATATAATGCTATAATAAAAAATTTGGCCAACATCATCTAAACCAGAGATTCCCAATCTTTTTGTACCCTAGAGCACATTCTAAAATACTGTTAAAGTTGGAAGCACAGTCTTTTTTCAAAGCAAATTTATAGTATTTATAAAGAACATTGTTAATAATATGCAAGCAAGAGGAATTAAAAATATATATATATTTTTCTTTTTTTGGTAATAGTGATAAAGATATTTTTTACATTCTAAATTACACTAGCAATGGATAGATTCTAAAAAAAACTCTTCTGGTTCTGCTGTCAACACAAAATTTAAAGTTGCATTATAATTTTTGGTTATGTTTATAGTTTTTCTTTTCAAACTAAGACATTTTATTTTGAGATTTAATAATGCACAATTGTTTTTCTATTATAAATTTAAGCAAAATAATTGCTAATTTTTAAGGTTTCCTTTTGCATATAGATATTATCATAATAATATAAAAAGAGAATTATGTTTCTGAAAAAATACTTATAATTTGGTTAAATTACAAATTTAACAGAAAAGATGTTATAACAATGATAATAAAAAAATATTAAATATAATAATAAAAACAATATCATTCTCAACATTAATTGTTAGTGCAATCTTTGTTGTTGCATTTCATTGGTCAAAGCTTCATAATTAGGACAATATGATAATATTACTATTTGTAAACAATCATCAAGATGCTCATCGATGAGTCAAGATCTATCTGTATTATGATTTTATAATATTCATGGTTGAAAACAAGGATTCACATAAGTATGAGAAATCGAAATATAATTTTATCTTTAATGCTGCTCTTTTTAAAAATGGAGACTTTTCTCTGTCATTTTGATTTCAGAAGTTTTTATCATATATAAGATTTTAGCACAATATCATTCTGAAGATCCAAAATTTCTAGCTCCAGTTCTTCTGTCCTTACTTGAACAACTTCTACTATGTGTGCTTATATCTGTTATATTTACTTGACAAGTAAAAGGATTTATAAAAAAAGGTAACCATTAGACTTGGTGACAGTAAACTATTGAAATCTCTTTTCACGTTGTTCCTGAAGCACTTGAATGAGTTTAATAAAGGATGACAAGCTAAATTTCCTGACAGCCATCATTTTCTTCATATTTGAGAAAGCACAAGAGACTTAACTTCATCTATAGTGTCTACAAAGCCATGAATTTACAAATCCTATCACTTTTAACACATGTTTATCTTTTCCCTGCAGCTCTAGATTTAAGTAATTCAATTTTTCCATTATGTCAGTGAGAAAGCCCAAACAACCAGCCAGCAAAAATCTGTTAGTTCATCAAATTTTTCATTTTTGCAACCAATTTTTTTTTTTCATTTATCAAACTTATAACTTTACCTTTTTTGAGCCAATATATTTCAGTATGCAGGATAAGATCAAATTCTTTATTTTCACCATCTGTTAATAAGGCCTTGAAAAATTGCTGCTGCAAAGGAGCTGCTTGAATAGAGTTAATAGTTTTTGTGACTATTTTCATCACATGTATGAAAGGTAATACTCTCCCACACAAAACTTCTTGACAGATAAAACAGTTATAGAACATAAAGTTTGCAAATGATTCATTATTTTTGAAAAGGGCAATAAATCCATTGATATTATTAATCATTGCTGATGTTCCATCAGTGGTTATAAAAAACAGCTTCTCTAAAGGCAGATTTATCAATTTGGCATATGTTGTGAATGTATTACAAATAATCTCACTCATTGTTCATCATTTCATTGGTAATATCTTTTTGGAGATCTTCCATAATATTTTGATTGAATACATGTATAATTTATATAGTTGGGAGTTTTAGATTAAATTATAGGGGACTTAAACATAGACTTTCAAGCTCCCTTCCGCTATCCACTCTATCTAAACCAACTGATAAGTGCTAGTTCAGCCCTAAATATGTGTATTGGAGATCATTTATCTTTTTCACATGTATGGTCATGTGCATTGGTTGTTTGAGATACCTAAAGGGAGCTTGAAAATCTGTGTTCAAGTCCCTTATAATTTAGTTTTTTCATAGTGATATTACTAAATACCAATCTTACCATGCCTACTAACTGTGCTGTGTCTGACATGTCGATTGGCTTGTCAAATTTTAGTAAAAACCACTCACATACTCCAAGTCACTCTTAATCAGTTTGAATATTCATTGGTATTGCTATTTGACAACTGTAAGTGTTGTATTGCTAATATAATCTCATGTTTGTTAGAAAATTTCTCAAATAAATAATCAGCACCAATCAAACATGCTTCTTTTAACAATTCATCATCTTGGACTAGCTTTTTCTTCTTTGCTAACACGTGAGAAATTTTCAAAGAAGCAATGATAGCATTTTTATATTTTTTCATTTGCCTAGTGGATACCAACTGTTGGGCAGATAAATTTGACTTTAACTGAATTTTTTTTTCTTCGTTACTTCAGATTTTAGAAGATAATGTGCATCAAATATGGCATGAATTGTCGGAAGTGATGTTCAACATTGTTTTTTTTTGGTACTGTAACACTACTATCACACAATAAATAAACATATTTATCTTTAAAATTAATAACACAATATGATTCCTCCCAGCCAATATTAAAATAATAGATTTGATGTTTTTTTACTTGAACCACTCATTTTTAGATTAAAAATAAATTTATATTTAAATATATATAAAAAAGTCTATTTTAGACTTTACATGTATAACATAGTACAAAATTTGTGAGCGAGCAACATAAAGATGGCATAAGTTAACCTTACACATGACCACCAAGATAAGCATACAGTCAAACAAAGCATGCAACAGTTTGCATAAAAGCAGAGACTGCATAGTTGGCACAACTCATAGCTGCAGTGTAAACTTTTGTTGACATAAAAATGGCAGTGCATCTATTATGCATGTTATAGTTGATTTTGTATTTCAGTCATTAATTACCAACTGTTGATTTGTATTACATTGCTATTTACTTTAAAAACATTACATCTGCATTAATGATATTGGTGATTTCCCCCTTTTCATTGTTTGCATTATTGTTGGCTTTCTTTGTTTCTGGTGACTGATTAAAATAAAATTTAAATAAAATCTTTTCTATGGCTGTCAAGTAATGTCAGGTGCACACAAATCAGTCCAAGGGTGTATTTGTACTCATGGGTAAAAGGTGGGAACTCCTGTTTTAAAAAATAAAGCATCATGCAATAATAAATAAGTAAATATAATTCATGACTTCTGGTTGCAAAATAACATTCAATAGTAAAGCACACACTAAAGAAGTACCAAAAAAATTATAGCCCTCATTTCCTTGAAGTTAAAGTGATCATACAAAACTGCAATTGTCTACTAAAACAGAGGCTGATAGTTATAGACATAGACTGCCTTCCAATTAGTTAGCTACACTCAATTGAAAAAAGTTATATAAATTGGAAAAACCATTTTAATATTATAATTTATCCAAATCACTTTGAACACTTTTTAACAAAACCCTTTATTTGTACATATATACATATACCTATGTTCCAACTGTCCTGCAGTCTTCTTGACAGCCGATTTACTTTAATTGGCTCTGAAGAAGACTGCAGAACAGTCAAACCATAGGTGTGTGTATATATGTACAAATAAAAGGTTTTACTAAAAAGTGTTTAAAGTGGTTTAGATAAATTATATTTATTTAAGATATTACAGCAAAATAAAGAAAAGGGTGATTTGAGTAATATTTCATTTTAATATTAAATGGAAAATTGCTAGATTTTGAAAAGTTAAAAAAATGTGAAGAGGCAAGAAAATTGAAAATAGTTGACATGTAATTGCAAGACATAAATAAAGGAAGCATAAGTGGAATAGGATTTATTATATATATAAAATATGGAAGAAAAACATTATTGAAATTGTTGATATATCAGACGGGTAATCAGATTAATTATTCAATTTAATAGAAGATATCAAATGCAGATTATGCCTCAAAAAATTTTTATTCTAATAAAAGAATAAAGAATTTTTATAGAGAAACAGAATCCAACCAAGCAACATTTTAAAATTGTTATTGGAGATTTTAATGCTAGAATTGACATCGAATAAAAGATAAAAGTGCTGAAAGTAAATTTAGTTTGAAGAAAAATGGGTAGTTTTTAATAAATGTGTTTTATCAATGCTTCTATATAGATTTAAGACTAGAAGAGAAATATAGAAATTTCGGATCACAAAGTGAAGTATGAAAAAATGTATTCTGAGAGTATAAGGAGGGATTAAAATTACAATACAACAAACAGATATCATGAACATTGAAAGCTTTAAAAAGATAAACTGGAGATGAGAAGGATATATGATTAAAAGTAATAGCATTAAATGGGCAGTTATAAATCTTAAATTGGATCTCTTAAAAACTGTAAAAGACTTTTTAAAATATCACATTGAGACTGATGGTTAGGACAAAGAAGTTTTCTAGAGTAATGAGAAGAAAAGAAACTAACATTGGATTAAGCAATGGATCAATAATTGTTGGATATGATGTAATGAATGATAATGAATAGAAAGCTTTTTTTTTTTTTTTTTTGTAATTCACATTTTAATATGACAAATCTTGCATGTACACACACACATATATATAATAGATTGAACCTTTGTTATTATTATAAATAATATTAAAACACTGTAACAGAAAATAAAAAATAAAATGTAATTAAATAAACCAAATATACATTCAATGTATAAGCACCATAACTATGGTCAAGGATACATGGTTATTTAATTATATTTCATGTTTTATCCTCATGTTTAAAACACATCCATATTCTGTTGGAAATTTAAATAAAAAATATTAATTTTAATATATATTGTTTAAACATTAAGTTATATATTCAGTATATGTATTGTTATATAAACAAAAAAAATAATATAATAATTCTCTCCATAAGTTTTTTTTCTTCTTCATGAAAATTATATTTTCCTTTCTTTAAAGAATTTTCCCTTGCTAAAATTATTTTTGGAGAAAAAAGAAAAAATACTTATACAGTACTTCAATTAAGCTTATTAATTTATGAGTATTTATTTAAATTGTACAAGATATGTTTTTTTTTAATTTTAAAATCTGTATACATTCATTATTGAATAAAAAATATTATTTAAGTAAACCTTAAGTAATGCTAAAATAATAAAGTCTAATAATTCCATGTTTTTATTTAAATTTACAAGATATTACAATTCTATTTACCAGGGCTGGCGGAAAGTGGTAAGTAAGGTAAGCAAGGCATGAGAATGCCGAAACAGGAGGAGATCAAAAACAATGCAGAATTAAGAGAATACATTTTTGTTGCTACAAATATTAATTAATGTGACTTGATTCATTATTTTTACAAAATATGGAAATATAATCATATTAGAAATAAACAATTACTTCTTGAAATACAATTTATCAGTTATGGCTTCTTATGCTGGGTTTACACAATCCATATTTCATATCACATAGTTATGTGATGTGAAAATGGAACAGTCCATGCTACTATTACTAATAATAAACATAACTTAAAATTTTTTATTGGTTTATTAAAAATAATATCTTAAATTTATCATATTAAGCAAAATTTTGAAAAAAAAATTCAAGATGTCTCCTCCGTATTTTTATAGCATTTGAAATTCTTGTAATAATTTTGGAAAAATCATGTTTTTCTATTTGGTTTTAAAAACAGCACAAAGATAACTTTAAAAAGGAAAAGGGGGTAATACACTAATAAAATACATAATATTGTATTCATGTGAATAAATTAAATAGTTAAAATAGGATCAGTAAAGCAATATTTATTTTAGTGTACACTAATGGTAAAACTATTTATAGTAGAGACATAAACTTTTAATGCAACAATTAAATGAGAATGTGCGTATATATTTAAATATAAAGGAATGCTATTTTAAAATATGTAAGTCTGAAATAAATCTCAATTATTGTGAAAATGATAAATAAATAATCATTTATTTTAATATTCATAATATAAATATTTGTTGTAACATTGTGATTTGTATATTTAATTTTAATTTAAAAGGGATTTGAACACAGATTTAATCCCTTTAAATTACATTAATTTCAGTATAGACAACACAGTATACTTGTATTTAAATATTACACATTTAATTTTATTAAAGTATAATATTTTATTTAAATGTTTTAAAATGTTAAGGCATATCTCTCAACTACCCTAATAAATAAACAAAATCTGAAAAATATTAATATCAGTAAAATACATTTAAAAAATGAAATTTAAAGATGTTTTTGATATGGAAAATTATAAGCTACTTTGCCAAGGCTAATACATCAAAAATTGTTTACTGCTATAGTTCATACATATATAAACTATATATGAACTATAGTTTAAAGCCAATATTTAAAAAGTTGGTATACACCTGCTTGTATTTGTTTTAACCAAGTTTTAAAAATTGATGAAAATAATATTTGTAAACAATTTTATTAGAAATGGTAGCAAATTTCACTTCTCAGGAAATTACTAATTGTCCACTCTACACCTATACAAATAAGACATACAACTTATTGTGATTTTCTTAAAGTTTACCACATAAATAAATTGATTTACAACTTATCTAGTATATAGTAATTTAATTTAAATGAATTGATTTAAAAGATAAAATTTCATTATCATTTATTGTTCTACCAGACCCAATTCTTCTCCATCCTCTGTGATTTTATAATTAAGACAAAAGGTTTTCAATCTTTTTTTTTTAAAATATTTTAAAAGATTTCACCAAAATAAAAATATATGGAATTTAAATGAAATTTAGATTATAAATATTATTTGTTTTTACTTTATATATATATACTTGCTTTGTTGAAATAAAGACAAGAGGAAAACACAAGTAAGGAAAAAAGAGGTTCTATAGGTAATATAATTTAAATTATATATAGTATTATAATTTCAATATCATGATTTAAATGTGCATAATTTGTTTTGATGAGAGATTACTAATTAATATTAATTATTATTTATCCATAATTTAAATATAATAGTTTATGTTTTATTGACAATGAGGATTTCCAATTCCTCAACAAGCTTTGTGATAAATGCTTAGAGAAAGCATTTAAAATATGTCAGGACCCCCCCCCCCAAACCTCTGACCATGGTTTCATGCTTTGGCACTCCTCAGAGAGGTGGTAGGGTAGGTTCAGATCCTAGATCTAAAAATACCAACCCAAAACCAGCATTTAACTAAAAGTTATCTATTGAGTGGAAAATCTGAAATTTTCAGACATCTACATGTCTTCAAACCCAGTTATCCAACTCAAATAGCTATATGGGGCTGAGAGATCTTCAGCCATACCATATATTAGTAGTCTTAGCAATATAACATTGCATAAGACATAAGGCAGAGACTATAAATAATCAAAATAAGTCATAGATCACATGACCCTATTCTCTTAAGCTTGTAATAGTTTATGTTTTATTGGTCTCTAAAGTTGTCTATGATGTTACTATTAAAGGTCATAAAGTAACTAAAGAATAAGTGTAAATGATTATATAGTTTGAAATATGTAATAAGAATTACCCTTTTGTTTATCAATATAGGTACATTAAAGTCTGTATGAGGATTTATATAATTAATTATTTTTGTGGCAATAAGACTGACATACGAATGTTATTATTCTTTAATAAAAGAAAGCTTCTATAAACATGTGGCATAGTTTTTTATTAATAAATGTTAGCTTACATAAGCATCTTATGCAAAAAAAATTAATTTTCACATGAATTACTTCATCAAAAGTACGCTAGATGTTCTAACTTATATTCATGAAAATGATTTGACCATTTCATACTTAAATTTGAGCATACCATTAAGAATATTACTAACTCTTCCTACAAATGTTGCTAGTGGAGAGAGAGATCATTTTCAAAATTAAAAATTATAATAGATTGGCTAAAAATTTGTCAGTGATAGCTAAGTGTTGACAATACTGTATCTAAATTTAGTTCTGTAATAATATTTTTTTCACTGTTATCTTTAATAAAATATTAAAATGTATATAAAATCACATAGAATGTTTGATGGGGGGGGGGGGATATTGTTTTGCATAAGGGCACTAATGACACTTCCTCCAGCTCTGCTACTCACATATATTATTTTTCTCTTTGTAATGAAAACTGATAATGAAATATCTCAAAAATCAATAATAAAATTTATTTCATAACTTAAGTGATCAGAATTTTTTTTTTAGAAATGTAAAATTAATATATCTAATGAATATTAATAAGACAAATTAAATAAATCAAATATATATACAATCGTTTTAATATTCAGTAATTTAAATTACTTAATAAGAAAGACAGTCACAATGATTTTATTCTACTTACACAAATAAAATTTATTAAGATATTATATGAAACATTTAGTATATCTAAAAAAAAATTATACATAAAAAGTTTTTTAAATTCTATAGACAAAAAATTTCAACTATCATAAAATTAGTAATAAAAAATATAATCTATAAAATATATAACAGAAAAATAATTGTTTGTTTCAGTTTTATGCCAATCTTCATTAAAAACTTATGGGTTTTTTTTTTTTTTTGCTTTTTTTAAATAAATTAAATTTTAAAAAAAAAGAAATTTATTTGTTATTATTATAAGCTTTATATTTGAAAATGTGACAGTTACTTTTTAATTTTATTTATAGAATAAAGTTTTTTTGTACAACCATATAGTAAACAATTATGGCATTTCTCTCTCCATTCTAGAAGCTAAAACATAAGAAAAATAAAATCAATATATATTACATAAAATACCCTGCCATCTAATGCTCAGTGATTTTACTTAATGCTTTCATTTTAATTTTTAAAATGAATAAAAAGATCATCTCTAATTAAATGCAAGCTGGTGAAGGCATCTTAAATAAATTATATCTAAAAATATATATTAGCAACACAACTTATTATTTTAATCATACATCATTATTGTAAATGTAATAATTGCAACCGGTGTAACCTAGAACATTATAGAAATATAATCAAATAGTTCTAATAAAAAAGCTGGTTTTGATAGAATTTTATGTGCTAAATAAAAGGCAATATATTATATTAAATAATCTCAGATTACTATGCACATAATATGACTAAATTATTCATGTATAAAAAGTGATTTATGAGATTTTAATTTTTTGTGATATTTCATATTTTATATATGTAATATTTAATAACACAAAGAGCTATAAATAACTAATATATATATATATAAATAATTAATCCCTGTGTTATTAAATATTACATATAATGATTTTTAAATGTTTTCTTTTTTTTAGAAAAATAATTTTTGGACTTTATGAGTTGCTATTTCATTTATATAGTGCATAAATACGATAGGTCAGTGACATCTGCTTTACAAGCAGTTGTCCGGGGTTAGCAGGTTCGCTTCCCGGCTGATGCTATGACACATGAGAAAATATATATATATTACTCACAATATTGTTTCAAATTAAAATATTGCATGATTATTTTTTTATACTGTAAACCTGTTATGATCTTCACATATGTGATGTCTTTCTGATATTGAACTCCATAGCATTTGAAGAATGGGTTTAAAGCAAAATATCTGCCATGCTACATCTGATAATTTTCATGCATAGTGATTGCACAACATAAATTGTAGGCTTGATTATATTGCAAATATTAAATGGAATTTTATCAGTTATGCATATTGAGACATTACACTATACATACGAATGTGTCAATGAAATAATAATAGTAAAAAGGCAAATTTAGCTATGAAGGGAAGAGTAAATCTTAAATTATTTTTAATTTAAATAGAAGCACCCTAAAAATGTCTATAATTATTTCAGGTGAAATTTTTATTATTATTATCAATATTAATGCTTTAGAAGTAAATCTGTATTAAATAATTTAAATAACAGTGATTACTTAAAATTTGATAATTTAATAATAAGATTATCAATATTATTAATTCCATTTGAAAAACATGTTTATAAATTATCATATGAAAATTGTTTGATAAATGGGCAATGTTTGGGACTATAGTTGTTTATTCAGCAGAAAAAGTATACAAACAAGAGATTTGCGCATCAGTTGTTTATTCAGCAGAAAAAGTAAACAAACAAGAGATTTGCACATCAAAGATATTAATATATTCAGACTTATCTCAGTGTAAGATATTCAGACGCTCATATGCAAATTTCATCTTAATAACTATGAAATAAAATAGTCCACTGGATAAGAAATAGCTAAAGCCAAACAGGGAAATTAATACCACAATAAAAATAATTTAATTGAGAGGACAATTATATAAACATGAGATTATTCTTCAAGAAAAAAATATTATAACTAATTATTGAGTAAACTATAGATTGATGCAAGAGTAAAGTTCTAAAAGTCTGATTCCTATAGTTCCCTTCATCATACTATAGAGTTATGTACAATGAGAAAATCATCTGATGTTGTTCGTACAGCTATCTTGAAATATTCCTGAAAAACTACTGCTTGATTCATTAAAATCTAACATGCCAATCCAATAAAAAGTGAAGCAGCAAGAAGAGAAGTGTATAATAATTATACATATAAAAATTTAAAGACAATATCATGTAAGAGTTCTTCCATTTGCTTTTAAAATGATTGTCTTTTAAAATTTAAACTTGTCTTATTCCAAAAATATTTTAAATATATTTAAAATTACTGCATTCCAGTAATAAATACATTCAAAAAGAATAACAATTTATAAGAAGTTTTAAGCATTATGAAATCAAATATTTAATAAATTGCATTTGTAAATAGATATGTTTATGTTAAAACAAAATAGTGGGCTTTAAATCTCAATAATTCTACATGTAAAGAAAACCAAACAAATAAAACATAATTATCTATTGATTGAGAATTGTGGTATTTATATGAATATTAAAATAATAGACACTTTTATATGAAAAAAAGGAATTAATGAAATTTTGGCTTCTAATTAAGTCTTTGTTATATGCTTTTCTTAATCTTACATTATTTCCAAGCATACTGATGGGAATAACATAATTAGCTTATCATGGTACTCTCACTATTTGTGTATATATATGTATATATTTAAATTTAATATTTTTAACAGGTAATATAGATGTAAATTAATTAGTAAATGAGATCTCCATTATATAAATAAAGTTAAACACAGCCAAAGTATATTGATGTGCAACAATCAATAAGACCAGTTCTGCAGGCTAAATGAAAATAGTAACAAATCAATCCAGCTATCAATAATCAAAAGAAGACCTTTTTTTGATTAGAGGTAGCTTAAACAGGTTTGCTATTTTTAATTTAACTTGTAAAACTAGTCTTATTAGTTGTTGCACATCAATACACTTTGGCTGTAGATTTAACTTCATTTATATAATTGAAATATCATTTATGAATTAATTTGCATGCACACACAACATATATATATATAATTAGAATGGATTTGAAGTCAGACTTTTAATCTCCCTACAACTATCCATTACATCATATACAACTGATACACACAGCCACATGCATTCCATGCTGAACCAGCATTCATCAGTTAGTCCAAATCATTTTCCACACATATATATAATCAGTGCTCAGTTTACATTAAGATAGCAAATCTTCAAACTTTAATGGCACAAAATACTTATATTGGATATCATTTATCTTTTTCACATGTATGTGGTCATGTATAGGAAGTTTGAAAGTCTGAGTTCAAATCTCTTCTAATTACATTAAGTTCAATATAGACAATATACTTGTATTTAAATATTATATATATGAAATAAAAAATTTAGATGATGTCTCAAAAATATTTTAAAGTTATACTGTGCATACAATAAAGATATGTAGAAAAGCCATCAAATTTATGGTCTTTTAAAATGATTGTCACATGACACAGCATCACCACCCATACCTAAGCATGACTCTATCAAAAATGGCAACAGTCACTTTGATTGTTTTCTTTGCCCTGGGTGATTTAGTGCAGTGATAGTGTGTCAGACTCTGGAGTGTGATGTTCTATGGTTGATTATAAGTGCTGGTACTTCCAGTTCTCAAACTTCTTATGAATTCACAAGCAATAAAGCCATTCAGTTATTTATTCTATTTTCGTTTTCTTTGACCAGATAAAATATGTGATAAGAAAACAACTAATGTAGCAGCCTTGATTAAGTCCCACAAAAAGTTCCTAGGACAGAAAGAGGAGTCATATAAGATATGCTGATCTGCATCTCCTGCATACTGGATCCAATGTAATAATCAATTCATTAAAAATATCAATATTATAATTTCAGTACGATATCATTTATCTGTTTATATCACAATATATATTTCTTAAGCAATTTATCCATTGTCAATTGCAAGATCATCTACTTCTTTCATATTAATTGTGTATATTGTAAACTTTATATATAAAAATTCTTGCTAAGATTTTTTTCTATATCAAAATAATATTAAAAAGTGATTCATTTTTTGCAATGATCTGAATTAATTTGTTTAACTTTTTTTTTTCTTTTAATGAATAATTGCTGTGTGTAGAGAGCTGAGTGCCCAAAAGCAAAAAAATAGTTGAAACATAAATAAAAATTAAGCATAAAT
This sequence comes from Epiperipatus broadwayi, assembly GCA_028023455.1. Taxonomy (NCBI): domain Eukaryota; kingdom Metazoa; phylum Onychophora; class Udeonychophora; order Euonychophora; family Peripatidae; genus Epiperipatus; species Epiperipatus broadwayi. The sequence continues at coordinate 840,664 of JAQFVV010012498.1, forward strand.
ATCTTAGATTAAAATTTTAGAGGATGAGATAATATTTTAATAATCTGATATCAAAGCTGAATACTTCCCAATCAGTCGTAAGAAAATTTAACAAATATATTTAAAAAAAAAAATCAAACTTACAGCAAGCCCAGAACCTTCTGTAGCCATTCTGCTGCAGACCCTAAAAATAAAAAAATATATTTATCATTGCAGTAATAATAATAATGAAGTTAAATTTATATTTGAGCATCGTATTAGTTTTTCCAGAAGGTCAGAAGTGTCTGAGATTATTAAATGTATAATTACTGATATACCAGCAGATCTACATAACTACAAAGTCAGTTGGTTTGTTTCAAAACCAACTGATTTTAAATATGAAAATAATGACTAAAAGATGGTCATTAACTGCAAATAGTACAAATTCATGATCTCTTTTCAGAAAAAAAACGATTAATTTATACAAATCCAAAGTATTTGCCTATACTTTTATTAATTTTACTCAATTCTGCATTGTTACATCTATAATTGGAAGAAAGATGTCACTACTGTCTAATTTTGGAGTGGAACTTGCACATATTTTGAATTTTAAATAAACCACTTTAAAAAAAAATACTCCACAATCTCTGATAAAATAATTTTCAGAACATAGTCTATTTCACACAAATCTTTTTTCTAACATTATAAAAAAATATTTTTAAATATACTTAATTCTCATATTTATAAAGTGAACTTTAATAATTCAATATAAATTTATCACCAAGCTAAAATATATATATAAAGACATCATCCACAAATACATACCAATATATATATATATATTCACCAAAAATACATAGATTATGTTAAAACATGAAACAACTGAATAAAGTTTGTGATTGCGCTAAAATCTGTTAGTTAAATAATTGCAAACTCCAATGTAATAATATGATTGAATTCAATCCAACCACATAAATGGTGGCATATATTAAAGGTCCATAATAATGTACTTGCATGAAAATCAAGTTTACCATGAATATGTAGCACATCTACTAATTACAAAACAGTAATATAAAATATAATTTGAGTGCACATACATTAATATTCCTACTAATAACCTTATATATCTATTAAGAAGGTATCATGTAAATTTAATACATCGAATCTAAATATCTTTAAAATAATATTTGTATATATATATATAAATTTAGTAAAAACATTTATATTATCAAAAAAAAAAAATTATCAAAAAACATTTATATGCATACTTTCATTTTTATCTATCCTCTTACTCTCCTCAGCACATCCTACATCAACAATATTTATTCTGTTGCAATATACTAATTTGAACATATCTTCAAATAGAAAAATCTATTAAATTTTATCTATTCCAAATTCTGGACATCTGAATTTATACACATACTGTGTTTGAAAAAAAGATTAGAAACCCCTGCCCCTCTCTTCACCAGTAATATTAATCAATAAATTAATCTTTAATACAGCATGACTAGTATCAAAAGTAGTTATATTACATCACTTTAGCAGATCATGTAAACATTCATCTATCAAAACTAGTGATAATTCATAATTAAAATCTACTATAATCAGTATAAGATGAGTTCATCAAAATCCTCATTATTTTAGATAATCATTATAAAGTTGCATCAACTGTATATCTACCTACCATATAATCTATATATCTACCTATCATCAATATTTCCTTTGATGGTTAAAAAAAAGAAAATCACCTCATTAAAAACAAAATGTTCCATATAAAACCAAATATAAAATAATCACATTGTTATTTGCACAATAAAATATTCCTATCTTCCAAATATGCAATTTGTAAACAGAACAGACATTGCATGTGAATTATTGGATACTGTGCTGATTGACATGTAATATATGAGTTTTTTCATTACTACAAATTTGTTTCATATAAAATAATGACAAATATATGTAATTATCTAAAAGCTTTACCCTATTTTGTCATTTAACCCATACATTTAAGTCTTTCAAATAAAAACTAAAATTCTAATTAAGTCAATTTAACAATGTTAATTTTCAATTAACTTTAAACTTTTAGAAATCTTTCCTTCTTGCATTTTAATGACTTAAAGAAAAATGATCATGTGTAATCATTTGACTTTATTAGTATTAGTTATAGCTTAATTGCTCTCTTCTGCCTTAAAGCCAAATAATTTAACATACATACACATATGACCACTTTGTCTTCTGCCTTTGTTTGAAGTCCTTAGTTCATTAAAATCCTTCTTAATTTTGAGTCACTACTATGACGCATTAATTATATAATCAATCTGCCAACACTCTCCTAAACAATTATTTGATTTAATTGTACTGCTTTTGAAATAATTTTTTTTTTTCTGTTTTCTTTTACCTTGAACTTAGATCGAAATTGTAATTCTTGTAATACAACTAAACAAAATAGTCTCTTTACTAGCAGCAATACACAGATTCTCTCTATAAGTAAACAATCTGCAATATGTTTAGAAAACTATAATCATATAATATAATGTGCATCAGCATGAGATTGCATTTACTGATAAATATATGTTTAATTGTGAAACACAAAAATACTGAAAAGAGGAAACAAAACAAAAAAAAAAAAACCTTTAAAAAATTTGCTCACATGACAATATCAAATCTCTTAAGTTAATATAGTGGCCTATTAAAATAGAAGAAATTGAGAAATTACAAAGGCCCTTATAGATAAATATAGAAAATTTCAATTGTTTGTTGTCTTTGCCAAAATAGTTTAGATAATTAAAGTGTCATTTAAAATTCAGTAATCATGAATCTAAAAATAATCGATTCAGTTCCCCAATAGATTATCAACAATTAAACCAACAATACCTAAAGAAAAGTGAATGATGCCAACCAAAATGTGAGAGATTACAAACAATTGTAGGTATTTGAACAAATGTAAATAAAAATTCAATTTTTCTAAAAAAAAAAAAAAAAATTTAACAATTTAATTAAATAATAACTTAACTAATATTTAGGATTTTAATAAAAGTGGAATTAGTATTAAAGATAGTTACATGAAATAGCAAATCTTATAGAAAATAAAAACTTAATAAAATTATATGGCATAGGATTGCAAGAACTACAGAAAGTCTAGTGCAAAAGATAATTAAAGCTATCCAAATAAGTGCTGAAAAGAAAAAAATAGCATTAAGCATTAGAAAAGTTATAGAGCTGTGTAGTTTTGAATATTTGGGAAGTTGTTTGGATGATTATTGAATGAATGATAAAGAAATAGCAATAGTTGAATGAACTTCTAAATACTGTTCATTAAATATTTTGTTTTGAAGATTGAATTTACATGAAGCAAAAATAGTCAATTAGAAAAAGTGAAAAGATTGGAGATGTAAAAAAATTGGAGACTTTAAAGATGTAGAAACAAACAAAAAAAAAAAAAAGATACATTGGAAAGATAACATTAATACTGAAAAACAATAACTGAAAAAATATATATACTTTTTGAGGAAATTATAAAAAGGATCTGACATGGGCATACATTTAAAGATAGAAGAATTATGAAAGATATGATAAAAGAAACTATAGAGAGTATAGAAAAAGATGCAGTAAAAAAAATTTTAAATAATGTGATTTTAAAGAGAGAAATAAGTTGTAGAACTTTGAAGAGTGGAGAAAGAGATAAAAAAAATAGAGGAAAATGTTTTATTTGGATGAAGTGTAAAATAGTGTATGTTTATTGTTATTGTGATAAATAAAAATTATATTTGCCAAACTTCAAATATATTCTGACATGCTTATAGAGATAAAAAAAAAAAATCATGTATTCATCTACTACTATGCCCGGAGACTAAAATATAAAAAGGAGCTTTATTTTTTTGTCAAATGTCTGAGAATTGGCATGCGCTTTCCGGAAGTGACAATCTAAGTAGATCGTTCAACATTAAATTACTAAATTATTATAGTTTTGAAATTTTTTTTTACCTACGGAGAGGTGGAAATGATTAGGTAAGCACTTATCTTTTGTGTTTATTAATTAAAACTCAGAATGGATAGGGCATTTAATTTTCCTGATCAGGAAATACCGAAGCCTAACAGAATTATGAGGTCTCATAGCGACCATAACGTTAGAAAGGTATTTGATATGTTTAACACGAGCCCTCAAAATGAAACAATAGTAAATACTTCCAGTAAAACCAATCAAGCCAACTTCTTCCGTAACGAAACCTTGTTAAGCCAAATGACCGACAAAGAATTAACATTACAAGATCCCTTTGGACATATAAATAAAAATGCAAAGCCTCAATCGCTTTCCGACAACGTTACATTGTCACAACACAGTAGACAAAAAAATATAAATGCGTTTTCCAAAACGATAAACCGTGATCGAAGTTACAGTCAAGCACTAAGCGTACAAAAACCTTATTTACTAGAATTCCCCAGTCTTAAACCCAATTCCGACATAGAAAGTTTACAGTTCTGTAATAACACAATGTTAAACCATAATATAAGTTTTAACAGTCAATTACAAAATACATTAAGTCCAACAATTCAGGCTAGCGATCAATCATATGCAACAGCACATAGCAAAAACAAAACTAAAACTACAAGTATAATAACAGGTGAATCTACCACACAATCAAACATCCTCGATTTTATGGGAGATGAATATTTCAACAATAATGAACATAGATCTCTAGCATTTCCACAAAATTCACAAACCACCATGAATAATTATCATGAGATAAGCCAGGAATTCAATTCCAGAATACCTCCACTTTTGTTCAACTCTTTCTTACATTACCATAGTGATCTTACTTTGATATTAACCACTTCTAATGATTATTGCAACTTGTTCACTTTCCCCACAGATGACCTTTTTGAGCTCATCAAAAGTCAACAATTAACTGATTCAGTAAAGAGAATATATCACCATCCGAACAAAAGATATTTAGTAATAGAGTTTTACAATATATTACAAAAAGAACAATTTAAAAGAAACCAACTTTACCTCAAAAATAGATATCTCATAAAGATAGACATGAACAAACCCAGAATTATTCATGGATTAGCATGAAATTGCTATTTAAATTTTAATCAAAATGACCTCCAACGACTTCTAGCTAAATTTGGAAATATCACAAATTTCAAATTCATAACAGAAAAGAGAGCAGGCATTGAACTGCCCTCAAACAGTGCAGCCTTCTCACTCAAACTAAACCCAGATTATTCTCCAATAGACATTCCGGTTACACTAGATGAGGCAAAACTTCCGATTTTCATCTCAATTCGAGGTGTGCAGCCTCAGTGTTTCAGCTGTGGGGAACGTACTCACCTTCTAAAGGCATGTCCAAAAGGAACATGTGCTCACTGCAATTTAAAGATGTCCAGAAATCATAAATGTCCACAAAAATCATTAAACCCTCAATTCACTTCAATTCGACAGACAACTAATACAAGTGATAATGAACAAAATCAAGTCAATGAAGACAGTATTGAAATCTTGCAAACATTAACAGATGCCATAACTCAAGAGAAAACAAAAGAAGGCTGTGTGAACAGTATTACATTACAACATATACACACAGCTTCCGAAAACCATTCAACAACTGGATCAAAATAGGAAATAGTAGAAACACAGACACATCAAGTACATCAAACAATACTTAAGCAACAAATACCAATACAATCATCTCTACAAACTAATCTGAAAGGTCAAATAATACCGAATAACAAAAGGAAAACACAAGATTCTTCTGAATCGCAGCATGAAGAAACAACCAACTCTACTGCAGAATCTGATCTTGATATCAATTACTCTCAAAACTCTTCAAACAAAGCATCCAAAGATAGAAGTAGGCAAGAAAAGAAGAGAACAAGAAGAAATAAGTCTCAAAACAGCTCAACAGAGAACCTATCTACAGATACACTAAGTACAGCATCTCAAAAAGACAAAATGGTCAACTCAAATACAAATACTCAAAACAAAGCACTAGATCAAGGTCAAACAAAAACAACAGTATCAAATTGCTCGACAGAGAACCAATCTACAGATTCACTAAGTACAGCATCTCAAAAAGATAACATGGTTGACTCAAATACAAATTCTCAAAACAAAGCACTAGATCAAGGTCAAACAATTACAACAGTAACAAATTGGAATATTCTGAGTCAAACAGCACAAGTACTCAAGGATCAACTAATCTCATTGGATGATGAGTTCTCAGAAGAATAAAGCAATCTCCACACCTACACAGAATCAAACAATGCATTTAAAAATTGCTGGAATTAATGTGAGGGGGCTCAATTCACTGGATCGGGTACATGCAATCAAAAACTGGTTAAACAAATCAAACTTACACATTGTATGTTTCTCCGAGACCAAGTTACATTTTCAGTCCAATATTAAAATTCAGCAATTAATGCAGCAACATGGATATTTCCATTATCTACCCTCGAATACTGCTTCTTCTGGAGTGGCTTTCCTGATCAATAAAAATCTGGAACATCAGCAACTAAGAACTCTTCACATTAGCAAAGAACTTCTATTTATTAACATTACCATTAATAATAACCCCATAAACATAATTTACCTTTATCTCAAGAATGATACTAATCTAATTCATTCTGTGATTAATAAAATCAATGCCCTGCTTTCATCCAATAATTCACCCTCAATCTGCTTTGGGGATTTTAACATGACCTATCATCAGTTTACTAACAAATATCTTCATTTATTCAACAAAGTTATGCTATGTGGAGAAGGTTTCTTTCCTCCTCAATCATTCTCATTTTACACACAACACAAGCAAATGTTGATGGATCTCTCTTTTATTCCCCCGAACTTCATTATAACCTGCATGCCAAGCTGCAATTAGTGCCTTTCTCAGACCACCTTGCTATAAAAATCTCGCTACAACTTGACACTAACATGATAAGTCTTTCAGACCACACAAAAACTATAAGACTTTTGAACAAAGCCACAACACCGGAATGGTTATTCTCAGAAGCATATATCCTTCTAAATAAAATACAAGTACTCACTTCGCCACCTGTGCAAGCATGGTCTGCTTTCGTAGGAATCTTGAGCACCCTCTTTAACTTTCACACAAAAAGATCTAAGGGACCAAATCAACTTCTAAAAGAACTTGATTCAATTAGTAATAGGCTAAGTTCACTACCCCTCTCAAGTACCAAAATTCAAGAAATACTAGAATTAAAAACTCAATATCACGAAAAACAAAAAGCTCTAGCTCAATACTTTGCTACAAAGAGATCTAAAATCTTTTTGGCAAATAGTCATAACTGGACTAGAAGCTACATTCGATGGGCACTTGGATCGGCTGCTAGACCAACACCGTCTACGATTATCATTAACAGCAAGTGCTATAGTGGACCAGAAATGTTGGAGAGAATTCACTCTCATTTCAAAACAAAGTTGCAAAACAATACTTTTCAAACAGGAAACATATGGAATCATACCACAACCAATCACAACATAAATGAAGCCCAAATATTGCAAAAGCTCCAGGCATTTTCTGAAAGCACTCATCCGGGCCTTCACGCAATCCCGAAATTTGTACTATTACACCTTAGTCACTACACAATCCCCATATTCAAAAACATGATTGACATGCTGGCCGACGACTTTCAGAACATTCCAGATTTGTACCCAGTGGCACTGGTCCCTTTTCTTAAAAAACAAGAAAATCCATCTAGTCTCAACAATATACGACCTATTTCCATGATTCCGTTGCTAATTAAGACAATTGAATCCTTAGTTAAGGACCGGATACAACCCCAACTCTACTCACATATTTCATCTTTTCAATTTGCCCGAAAAGGATCATCAACCATTGATGCAGTTCAGCGCTTTCTTTTACTAACTGAGCACGTCAGACAAACCAATAAGTCAAGGCCACTGATTGTACAACTGGACTTCTCTTCAGTGTTTGACTCAGTAATACAATCCATACTGTTCCAGACAATGCGGGAGTATCAAGTGCCCAACGTGTACATCAGAATAATAGCAAACCTTTTACTAAATCGTTCCATATTTACTTCTTTAGATGGAAGGTTGTCTACAGGTTTTAGACCTCACATATCGATTCCACAGGGTTCTCCCCTAGCATCACTATGTTTTATAACTTACATCAACCCCATGCTCAAGGACATAGAGAATATCCTGCCAGGCATTTATGTTCCTGCCATCAAAAAACAAATCAACCACATCTCCTTTGTGGACGATGTTATGATTTTTCTTCCCAGTGAAGCTCATCTTCCAACACTTTTCACAATTATTGACAAGCATGCCAAAATATTAAACTTCCAAATTAACAATAGCAAATCTTCCATCTGGAGAATTAAAACAGGAACAACAATTCCATCCAAATTCACAGCCAAGCCACAGCTTTTTTTTAGGATTCCCCATGGCAAAAACAAAAACTATCACAACTAGAGAAATACAAAATTCAATCCTTCAAAAAACCAATAAAACAATCAACACTCTCTCTAGTATTTCGCTTTCAATTCCTGGTAAAATCGCACTCCTTAACATGCTAGTGTTTTCAAGTCTCAATTACTATCTACCAATCATCAAGCCTACTAAAATCTTTGGTAAACAAATGGGCTCATTATGTACTAAGCTATTGTGGAAAAGGAAGGTTGTGGCCATAAGCTTGGCAAAAGCCCAAATGCTTAGAGAACTGAACGGTCTTGGTCTACACTCGGTTGCTACATTATACTTGCAAAAATCATTAAATCTGCTACACAACCATTCACTGGAAATGGACTATACAAATTTAATCCAAGAATTTCAACCTACTGATATGCCACCTCCCCATAGTAAAGGATGGTTGACTGACATCTGGACACATGTCAATGGCTGTATTAACTTAACTCCAAACATTTTCAATGAAAAAAAGTCCTACTGGGAAACTTATAGGCTAAAGAAAGATTGTCCCTCAGCTCTCCATAATGCTCTTGGATTAAACAACAAATTATTGATCAAAAAAGCCAAACATTGGTTTCTGGAACCCAAATTTATTGACTTTCTTCTGAAATTAAACCTCTCATCACTACCCACTAATCAGTTCCTCGTAATGAGGAGGGGTTTTAACAAAATTAGCTCTCAATGTCAACTCTGTCAGAGGGATGAGGAAACAATTGAACACATTTTCCTAGATTGTCCATCACTCAGCATTCTTGGGTCTTTCATTGACAAAAAGGTAAAACGCTATTCTACAGACACATTCTTAATCCAGCAAGCAATTAAAGCTGGCAATTTTGCTAACATTAGATTAGCAATTTTCCTATCCTTCACCATCTGGCTAACGAGATGCAGTTTTGTTCTGGGCAATGCAAACACCAGTACCCTTCAAGTATTTAAAACACTCATCAAGGGTAATATCATCAGAGATAAAATGCTTGCTCTGGATTGGCTGTATCAACAAACCTGGGCCGGCACCTCCATGCTAGTGCACTGATTATTACAAAGATATCAATGATCAAATATGAGTCTCGCCTCATCAATGCAATACCAAAATAAGCTCAGTCATATATATGGGAACTCTACCATATTATCTAAAGACTACCAATTAGTGGATTGATCACACCATCTACCTCAACAATAAAAGTTAACAAATTTAATCACGAACTGAATAGCTTAACTTATAAGCAAGTGACAGACAGATCTCGGGATGCTTGGGCTCGGACTGACAGTTTGGGAGTGAATCAATGACCTTGTCAGTATTCTCCCAGCCCACTTAGCCTCTGCTTCACCTCTTGACTATAAACCTATACTCATTATAAATTTGGACGTGCCTTTCAATGCTCAATAAGGCATACATAATTGTTCAACTGGGACAAAGTATGGACCAATCTAGAATACTACTGAAGCATTGATCCAACATTCATGTATATATCCACTTCTCATTTGGCTATGGACATTGCTTGGTATTCATGTAATCTTCATTGTATAAAATTGTATAAATCATTTAAATAAATCGTTATTATTTTTTAATAAAAAAAAAAAAAAATGTCTGAGAATTTCTAAGCATTTTTTTGAAACGAAACGAAAATGAAACAAAAAAAAAAAAACTTAGCATTTTTTCAGGTATCTAGATCATAGATAAAAGTCATCCAAAGGTAAATGAATATTTCACTATTATTAACTGGAGAAATAATTAAAGTCTCTGGCACTCTGGATGAGTGTGATAAGTCTTGGTTCATTGACTATAAAAATAAAAATGATGAAACCACTAAATAAAAAGAGAAACATAACTACAGGTAATGAAACCATATTTTCAATAGGTAAGTTTTCGGTCTAAAGTCAGTGCAGTATTTAGATAATAAATTTTGCACTTGATCATTAGTATATTATACCACTGCTACTTATTGCTTAACCCAATTTATTTTAGCACATTAATATTTATAGCTGCAATCTTAAACGTTAGTAAAAAATCTATAAACTAAAGAATTCGTGATTTATATATACAGTAGGCAAAAAAAATATTGAAAAAGTCTATATCCTAGTCAACTGACATTTATATACACATACATATTGAGAAATATATGTGCAAAAAAAGTTACATTTTTGTTTACATACAATATTTGATTATACAACATTTATAAAGGTGTCAGGTCATAAATTGTTCATAACATTAATAATCAACTCATTCCCAATGTAACTAATAATTAGGGTCCCCCACAGAGAGGATATTCGTGACAATGCTAATTAACAGATGTGACAAATGTCAAGAATCAACAATTGCAACTAATAAAATTGCACTTTACAAATAAAAATATATTACATAGTAAAATAATCAGTAATTAAAATAAATTACTAATCATTTTACATTATCATGTTTTTCTTATTTATATTAATTGGTAGTTATGATTTACGCCCTATGTAGCCGCAATGGCAATCGAAGATGGTCATCTGAATGAAAAACAAAGAGGAAAATAATAAGGTTATAAATCATAGTATGTTATAATATCAATTTTAAATTTTTGTTTACAAAAATAATATAATATCTCATTGAGAATCGAAGAAAAAATAATGATTTATCGTACAGCTTGAAACTTTCGATGGTAAATATCATCTGACAAAGAGATAATTTTCTAATGGATGGAAAATTTAAAAAAAAATTCCCATTTAATAAATGTTATTAAGATTTTGTTCTACACATTTGACAGTAATTATTTATCTTAAATCACTTTACATGCAGTTTTTGTTTTTAAGGGGAAGGGGAATACTATATACATATTTGGAGATTTTAAATAATTTTTTTTTGAAAAATTGTTAGTGATTTTTTTGGAGCAGCAGAAAGGTTTTTCAAATTTACTTCGCGATTTTTTAAAAATATTGTATAAAATTTTAAAAAGGAATGTAGGAATTTGATAATCTTGTAATTTAAATAGACAATAAAATTATTTAATAACAATAATAATAGTATATTTTAATACAAATAAAAATATAAAATATTTAATTATTTAACGTATAAATTTTATATATATCATATTAACTATTTACAAAATATCATAAAGGAGCTTACAGAAATTTCAACCAGGAAATAGATTCATCAATGAATGGCTTTATTAACTCTTTCAATTCAGCAACTGTAGCCATAAATGTGGTAGTCATTACTACGTAATTCATAATTTGCTTGCCCACATTTGGTTGCTAAGCAAACAAGTACAAAGATCATGGATTATCTTGAATCTGTTGATGAGACTTCAGTTGCTTTTAGGAAAATCAAATTCAACTGGCTTTATTTTTGGGTCTGGATAAAGAAATTTATTTAGTACTGTATATTAAAAAAATCCATTTTTATGCCACAATTCCTTAATTGCAGATTCTTGTTTAAAAATCCAAAGATGGTAAAACTTTATCTTGAATTATTGGAAGTTTGATCTGTTTTGCAACTTCTTTCCTTTATCTGGTGGACGAATATGAAAGACTAGGAAGCTAGTACAAAGAAATGTATTTGAGTATATTAGTAAAGTTTCTCAATAGGATATGGAAATATAGATCTTTTTCAAAGATTGGAGTCTTATTCGTAATCCAAAGAAGACAATATGTTTAAGTTTTCATCTAAACAACAAAGAATCATCTCATAATCTGAATATAACTGTTTTCAATAATAGAGTAAAACACAATTCTATCCCCTGCTATTTAGAAGTAATCTTGGATCATAGTCTAACTTATTTTCCTCATTTAGCTAAGGTTAGATCAACATTAATTTTCTAAAAATAACCTCCTTGGAAAACTATCTCTTACTACTGTGGGTTGTAATGCAAATGCTCTATGGATACTTTCCTTAACACTGACATATTATGTTGGTGGATAGTGCATCCCTATTTGGAGAAAAAGTTACACACTAAACTTCTGGATAATGATGAGTATTTTCAGTTTCTGATTGATGAAATTTATTAAATAAATGTATATTTCGATTTATGATAAATGGAGTATTTATTATGTGTTTGGGATATTATATATAATGATAATTATATGCACATATAAATAAATTAGATTAAATTATGTTTATATAGTAAATAATTATGATACAATTGTTTTTTTTTAGTTCTGAAAAAGATTGCTTGTGAATGTAAAATATCAACTGTTAAAACAGGGGACAATGAAAAGTGCATATTGAGAAAGCTATTTTTGTAGAGATATGTGAGAAAAATCATGTGTTTGCAAAACTTCCATATTTTCAAAAAAAAAAAAATCTATGTACCTTATTAATTAAATTTAATTAATTCAATTTTTTTCTAATATTAATTTTTTAAAAATAATTTTTAACAAAGTCTTTGTCCTAAATGTTAACATTAAAAAAAAAAAATCTGTTCATTCATTCTACTCTCTCCAATTATTTATAGCATTAAATGAAAAAACTGAATAATTAATTACTTAGGATATGTAACATTCAAACACTAAAGAGAACAAGTTGAATTTTGGTCCAGGGGAAACTTTACTCTGAAGTTCATCACTCCACCATTGTACTAAACTGCTTAGAGCATTGAATATCAACAATAAAAATGACTTATAAAGCTTTTGGTTTCTAGATTGCTTAAGATTTTTACACTTTGTATCTCTTTATTCATGTGATTTTTCCCTTACTGGTTTTCAATTAGTATTTATTCCAATGCCTATTTTAATAGTTTATTATTCTATAATCAATGTATATCATATATTAGATTGTTTCTATAAATATTGTTCATGATCAAATCTCACAAAAAAATTGTTTAATAACTACTTCTAATTCTGTATTTAACATGCTCATACATCAATTAATCATAATGATTTTTGCAGCCTATGAATTCATTTATTTCTTATATTCATTCTTTAATTTCAAATCCATATAATAAAATACTTTGATTAATGCTTAAGATAAGCTGCATTTATCATTTTTTATTATTCTATTTCAAAATATATCACTTATATAATGTTTTGTATTATCTCTTAATTATTTAAGTGTTTCTAATTAAACATCACACTTAAATTGTAAATTTTGGATTCCTTCCATCATCTAATATTAATTACTAAATGTTTTTAGAAAAATTCAAACTTTTTATTTAAATTTTTCAAATACATTCAAGTGTTAATAACAGCATGCAGATTAGTATATAACACAATTTATCGAGTAATATTATTTTCCTCACTTCTTTGGGTATGCTGGCCTGACTAGTGACAGTATTAGAAATGGAATCATATCTAAGATCTTTAGATTCATAAATACTGAATTTAAGACAATACTTGAGCAAGCTTGGGACTTTTAGCTTTGTAAATATTGAATTTATGGCAGTACTCAAACCAAGTAGATTAAACCACATTTGTATTGAATTCAAAATCCATGAATTTAAAGATCTCAGGTTTGATTCTCTTGCTAGTATTGTCATTGATCAGGTCAAAAACATCTGAAGACGAGGAAAACAATATCACTTGATAAATTGTGTTACATATTAATCTGTGTACTAATAGTTGAATTTTGAAAATTTTAAATAAAGTTTGAATTTTTCTAAAAACATTTGACAATTAATATTAGATAATGGAAATAATCCAGCATATAATTACAACTATAATACTATCATCAGAAATTTTTAGACAATTATACTTTAATATGTATAATATATTAAAAGGTATTTTTCATCTATAATAAGATTAATATAAACTGTTCTCACATAAATATTTAGTATTTATTTTTATATTTATTGCTAAGCCATAATCTTTATTTTTTTTTTTTTTCAATTCAATTTTCATGTTATTTATTACACAACCTTATATTACCTATTATTAATTGATCATTTGAAAGTGGAAAAATAAAGATAAATAATCCACTACTCTTAAAATTTATATCTTAAAAAATGTAAGAAAAATATAACTAATCTATCTAAGATATTGGACACTATAAAAATATTATAAAAACATTATCAATATGATATAATTTCAGATATTTAAAGCATATCCTACAGATTTTCAATTAGATATCATACTATATGTCTTTTATAGATCTACGAATATTATACAAATGTTTCAGTGACTATCCTTAAAATTTTTCTACTGCTTTCTAAAATATAGAATCTTATACTAACTATAAATTCAGATATAGAGGCCATATTAAATAAGTATCTAATTGTAAACAGACACAAATCTGAAGATACTGTTAAAAAGAATACTTGAATACCAATAAAAATTATATTTAGACTCAAATCAATAATAATAAAATACATAAATATAGAAATAACTTTAATAAAAACATTGTAATGATTTTTGATATATTATAAAGTTTCAATGAGAGACAAAATTTTAACAAATGTGAGAAATGTGTATGTTAAGTTCTTTCCTAAAGGCAAATAAAGACAATTTTAAAAATGACACTGTAATCATGTGATAATACTTGATCATTACTAACAGCACTAAAAAAAAGATTTAAAAAATGCATGCTTACATTTGTATGCATTATGATAACTTCTAGAATAAGTTTCTCAAATTCTGGATAAATAAATATAAAATTTCTATTTTGTAATAATTCAAATAAGATCTTAACCTTATTGAGCCTAATTAAATAAAAGATATAACTATTTGATTATTTTGATGATAAAAAATATATTTTTCAATTAAATGAAAATTAAAGAATACTATTTGGATTAAAATAGAAACCATGTATTTTTCCACATTCACTTTCATGAACCCATTTATTATTGAACTCTTAATAAATTCAGTGAAATTTTAAAATCAAAATGCACAAAAATAAAAACCTTATCATGCTTTCAATGCGCTACAAGATGAAGTCATACTTTTCACAATCTTAACTAATCTCTTCTTTTTAGATCACTAATTGGTTTTCTTTTTTTATCTCTCTTACTCTTAACTTCCATAGGTTGTAGCAGCTTCATGATTTATAAGTAAATTCCCAATACTTCTTTAGATTCTAATTTCCTTAATTAATAATCTCTCTCTCTTTTTTTTTTAATCTTTCAATATTGTCAATTTTGTCTTTACAACTTAATTTTCCCAACTTTCACACTCAAAATTCACATTTTAAAAACTTCTAATCTTTTTTATTTCATTTTCACTGTTAATTAAATCTATGCTTCACATAAGCTGCACTTGAAGAAAAATAATTAATTAATGGGCCACAAAATAACTTCCTAATTTTAGTTAAAAGTCTTTTTAGTTATTACCTTTCTAAATCTAATGTTTTTTTGCCATTGTTTCCATCAATAGCTAACCAACTACTTAAATAATCAACAATAGTCATAAATGAATTGATAGTAAACACTTTGTTAGGGCAAACTTATATTTTCTAAGTTCATGAATTTTCCATAAATACTATTTTAGTTTTTCTATCATCAAGCAACAATCAATAGCAAATATTTTTGCTATGTGCTGAGCTTGTCCTGGTATTTTTAATCTAATGCTTGAATATCCTAGCACCTTAATGATGATGCCAGTAGCAGAAACCAGTCTGGGATTGGAAATATTCTCAAAGTTTGTTAAAAGCTTATTTTGTGAGCTATAAGTATAAAATTTGCAAATACAAGCTTATTAAATGTCATGTGACATCTGACTTGATTTTTTTTTTTTTTGTAATTTTGTTTCATTCATGAATAAAATATACTGACACACTTAACAATCTCAAATTTCAGTTTTTCATTCTATATTCTGTTATAGTTCAATATGTCTCTTATTTATTTGTCTTAAACATTTAAAAAATATATATAAAACATTAAATTTCTTTCCTTTAGACTATCTTATCATTGTCTTGAAAGTCTTTTTTCTTCCTTTAAATATCTTTCCTCTTTTAAAGATTATCACACAAACATTGAATATAGTTACATATAGCTTAGTATTTTATTTTGCTTGAAACAAAAAGAAACTTTCAAGGCAATTTATCTGTGAGATTCTGTTTCTCTTCCTTCCTTCCCAGCAGTTTCTAATAATTTGTAGGGGTAAATACTGGACAGTGTACTAAGGATAAGATCTTATGTGCTATTTGCTTCTATCTATTGTTTCGTATGAAAATAATATCTGAATATAATGAGTATTTTCACAACTTTTAATAAATTAAAGTAAGTAAAATAAAAATTGATACTACTTGTAGAATTTTTAACTTGATAGTTAATTCTTTTCCTTTTTTACTTCTTCAAACAAGAGTGTGTGAGAGAGACTTATCACTTTTACATATTATCAATTTCATTTACATATGAAACTTAATTGCCTTATTTATAAATTTTTGGTTTTGTCTCCTCAATGAATTTATAAAGTAATCTGTTTTCTAACCAAGGGAAAATTAATTAAATTAATATATCAGCTAGTATTTACTAAATAAATAAAATCTTTATTCATACATTATATTCTGCATGTGTGGATATTTCATTCCTCATTTATTTATTTCTATCTTGTATGTATATATGTGCATAAGTAAGCACACATTATTTTCCCAAATATAATCACAATGTAACTTTGGCATCATTATGACAAAGGTTACATATCTCCTCCCATAAAAAAAGACAATGGGACTGTGAAATATTCCATTTCTCCTCTTAATAACACTACTCATTTAATTTAAGTGCAATTATCTTTTTGATATTTTTGTCAAATAAAATTTTAAAATTAGAGAGATTTTTGCTTTCTTCAAGCTTGTAATTTCTAAAATTATAATATTTTTTTAAAGTGTCACTTCCTGGATTCAAGCCATTTTTGGGATTGACATATTCAAGTTTGACATTTTATTTATTTTACAAAACCATTATACCTTCCTTTATTTATGATCATTATTCTTTTCAATCAGATTCAGGATTGACAGGGAATAAATCAACCTTTATTTTTGCAAACTTGAGTTTTATCTCTCTCCATATATTTGTTTGTTGGTGGAGATATCCTTCATGATGACTTAATCCATACACTATTTTCTTCAACCTGGATTGGAAATTTTATTTACATCTTGCTCTTCTTTTGAGTTTTAGTTTTCTTTAGTTCACCAACTGCAATCTGACTATAGCATGTTTAGAGCATTTTACTAATTTTGATTGCCTCTTATTGTTTAGTCTTTTTCTTTTGTAGGTTTTATAATATTGAACAGTTTTATTTTTAACTTTATTTACACAATTATTTTCTGTGTGCGTGAATATTTCATTCATTTATTTATTTCCATCTTGTCTGTATAAATATATGTGTGTAAGTAAGCACATGTTATTTTTCAAAATATAATTGCAATGCAACTTTGGTATTACTATGACAATGGTTACAATATATAATTAATTACTATATATTGTGTATAGTTAGTTTTATTAAAAAATTGAAATTCAACTTTTAAATGTATAAAATTAAAATATTCTAATAAAAATTCATAATTTGTTAATTTTAAAACAAAAACTTTATTGCCATAACATTCAGCAATGGTACCATATAAGCAGACAGCCTCAGCATGCCTTAAGTTTTCATTTCTTCCATGGTTACAACATAAACTGTTCAATCTTGAAATTCCTTTTGATATCAGTGCACTTTCCAATTCCTCATTTTTTGAATAATTATTGTAAATCATTGATTTAATCATACCATACTCTGAACCTCAGATCATTTTACAGCTTTCTGTTTTTGAAATGATTGGATTTTTTTTTTACTACAACACTAATTAATTTTATAACTCTATTTTTTTTTGAGGGCACTCATATATTAAAAAAATAAAATAAAATAAAATGGCTTCTCACTAAGGAGTTTATAATTTGAACATCAGAAATGACAGAGCTGAGCTGCAGTCATGGATCTTGAATCCTAGAATTTACGATTCCACTATTGTACCAATTCAAATAAATGTTTGTAAACATACAAAAATAATTTTAAAAAAAAAATCAATAAAGATAATAAATTATAGGAAAAAAAATTAAATGGAAAAAAGCTTACAAAATGTGATAAAGATGTCTGACATTTTACACTAAATTCTGAAAAATCTTATACACATGAGTGTTATTTCAGCTAATAATACTCATTGTTACATTTTCTATTTCATTCAATAACATTTAACAATTTAGAGATTACATGTTTAGCACTTAAATCACCACCTCTATTACCATAATTTTTAAATGAAATTATTTATTTTTTTCCCTCAACATTAAAATGGCTCATAACTAAAAATTATTAAAATATAACATTTAGGAATATACTTTAAAAAAAAAAAAAATACTTGCAATGATTTTACTATTAGAAATTTAAAAATTTTATGTTCAACATATATATTGTTAATATTATTACTATAATTTCAAGTCAAAGTTATTTCTTTTTTTTTTTATTTCAGCATTAATCACTTTCCAAATTCTGATTTTTATGACTCATGATTAAAATTATTGTACATATGCATACAAACTACGTTTTCTACAATATTTTCAATGCTAAAAATTAAGAATTTATATTTAGCATTTAAATCTTTGCTACTGATGCAGAAAATTGATTTTAAAATTATTTCTGTTTTGAGATAATATTAATCATTTTCAAATTTTTTTATGGCTAATAGATGATATCATATGCATATAGAAAAACACTTTTTAAAAATACATGATTTTATTGTAGTAGATCTCACAATATATTTTTTAAAAAATATATTTTTTAAATATATAGTTGCAGAATTTTCTTCTAGATTAGAATATTAGTATTATACTGAGACTGCTCTAATATGTGGTTTATTTCTGAGACAATTCAATTATTCTAATTGTTTTGTAAAACTTTTTAAAAAAGATAGATAATTAAATATTTAATCATTTTTTAAATGTAGCATGTCATTAATAAACATCTAATTTCTAAAAAAGATTTTTTTTTTTTTTAATAAAAGAAAAAAAAATTTTTTTTCTTTGTTAAATAGAATACAAAAGATTGCAAATAAACTCAGTATGGGGTGAAAATATTTTTTTTCTCTCATTTAACTATATAGCATGCATAAAAGGTACGTATGTATATACCAGAGTGAGCACAGGAGTTAAAACAAAAGCTTTTATTTATATAAATTGCTATAATTAGCAAAAAGAATAACAGATGTTATATCATCATCACTTAATCTCCCCACAAATTCACTGCCTGATTTATTATTTATATAAATTGGGTTTGCTATTTACTGCCAATTCTGATTCCATTAAATTTTGTAGTGGCTTCTCTTTGAGATCCTACAAATAGAATAATAGGATTCATTCACACTTGCCCAGATGCAGCATGATCTTTTAAACTCTATGATGCTAGATCTATGAAAGATAGTGTAAACATTATAAACTATGTATATGTGTCTTTGGTTTAAAAAAAACAACAACTTATTCCCCTATTAGTTTGTATATGTATATATGAATTGATTTTTTTTTAGAATTAATTCATGTTCAAATATTTTGTGTGAAAGCATAATATTATTATCAATTATGCACTCTTTAGCCATGAAACAAAATTATTAATAGCGCTCACAGGCTCTCCTAAATGGTTTGCTTTATGAACTTTAACCTAGAAGAGTCTCTTTCCTAGATAAAAAAAAAAATTTGAAAGAAGACATGAAGGCATTATGTTTCCATTATAGTTCAGTTTCACCATACTGAATGTTAAAAACACTCTTATTTTAAATGGCATTGTGAATTATTTAAGATTATAGTGAAATAACATTCACTCACTCTTATAGTTTATCTGAAAAGCAAAAATTCTTAACAAAATATATGCATAGTGAGTGAAGATGATCTGAGTTTTGTGGATGATTATAAAGTGACAGACTTTAAAATGAGAGATGCACTGATAAAACTTTTAAAATTTAAAAATGTTATATTACTAGATATTCATAAAGAAAAATCAATAAGTAGATTACAAATATCTTCTCCTTCCCTTTTTTTACATTCCTTCATATATTCATATATATATTACTTTTTATAAGTCTCCATATGTACACTCTAATGCAAATTTTTTTTTATATAATTCCTTTAATTTTTTAACAGTTTTGACTGTCCTGCAGTCTTCCTCAGAGCTACAACATTTAAACATATAATCATATAATCATTATTCTATATACATATAAAAATACATATTTTATATTATTATTCATAATATTTTATTTTTAACTCTATACCTTTACTTCCCTTTTTTCCTAATTATTATTTTCTCATTATTTCTTTATTATTTCTACGTTCTTTTTATTTTTTATTGAAAATATCAATAAAAAATAAAATGAAAATAAAAATAGTAAAGACATAATGAGAAAATAATAATTAGGAAAAAAGGGAAGTATAGGTATAGGGTTAAAAATAAAATATGTTTATGAATAATTATGTATTTTCATATGTATATAGAATAATGATTATATGATTATATATTTAAATATTGTAGCTCTGATGAAGACTGCAGGACAGTCAAAACTGTTAGAAAATTAAAGAAATGATATAAAAAAATTTGCATTAGAGTGTATATGTGGAGATTTATAAAAAGTAATATAGATTACAAATAAAAGTATAACAATTATTACAGAAGCAACAGGTTACATATTTAACTCAATCCAACTTGACTGAAGTTTAGATAATAAATGTGCATGTGCATGCCCAGTGCTAATATCATAATTAAAATGATGACCATAACTACAGAATTATTTTTAAAAAAATCATGTTTGGTATTTCCTTTTAAAAGCTGAGAGCAAAAGGACTTCCTGCAAAATATTCATAAGATTCCAGTTTATGGGAAAAATAATTAAAATACCAAGCAAGCAACTTTGAATTAATAATAAACAGTTGACAAAGCATGTAAATGACCGAAACAATAGACAAAACTTCTATCCTTCTGATTATTTCATATTTTGTTTTACTTTTCACAAAATTTGTAAGCTAATTGCACTATAATCTTTCATTCCTATATATTGTAACGGGCACATACGACATTACATTTTT
Organism: Epiperipatus broadwayi; assembly: GCA_028023455.1. Taxonomy (NCBI): domain Eukaryota; kingdom Metazoa; phylum Onychophora; class Udeonychophora; order Euonychophora; family Peripatidae; genus Epiperipatus; species Epiperipatus broadwayi. The sequence goes on from JAQFVV010012498.1 coordinate 862,021, forward strand.
TTTTTTATTATTATTAAACATGAAAAAAATAAAAGTTCGCAAATAAAACTTCTTTTTTAAGAATTAAAAATTGAAAATTAAAATTCTATACTAAACTCATATATATATAAAGTCGCACAGATGAGAAATTAAAAAAAGAAACTTTATTAAAAAAAAGAAAAAGTATTTTAAAACTAAATTGTCAGTAAAGATTTAAAGATAAAAATATATCTAAGTTTGTACAAAACAAATTAATTAATATTATTGAAAAAATGGAAATGATTATTGTAATTAGTCCAAGTGAACTAGCCCTTGGGCATTTAAATGTATAAGCAATGGTCAGATAGGAAAACAATAGAAACTAATGGCCAATGAAAAAAATCCATCAGGAAATTGGACCTCAACAGAAGGATCATCATCATCGATGACATAATGTCAATTGGATCCGAAAGTTACATATAAAAGAAAAAGTTTGGAAATAAATTTGTAGTGAGTGAAGAAAATCTAAGAGAAGACGGAAATGTATTAAGTCAGAGAGTTGGAGGTGAAGGGATTGAAAGACGCACTTTCAATTCCTTCAGTGGTTATATAAAAAAAAGAAATGAAATGAAACATCGTTTTTTTCTATACTGAGAACCATAGGATCATCGGGGGATTTAACGCTGGATTCCAAACAGCATGCAATGGATAAAGAGAAATGTTTTAAAAATCGTAAGAACTTTATGAACATTTTGAAAACACTAAGAACGCTAAAATATAAACTTTCCCAGTATTTAATTTATAAAAATAGAATCCTATCTGACCAACTTAATTTACTAATAAGTAATTTTATTTGATGTATTTTTTTTTTTAAAAAAAAAAAAAAAAAAATCATTTCCATTTATTTTATTTTTTTGTTCTTTTAAGTTTTTATTATGATTTTTATTTTTCGTTAAATGTTAAATTTAAGTTGGGCGAAGTTTTATTAGGGAGGGTAATCTTAGGTTATTCGTTTCGTAGTTGAATTAGGTCAATGGATTGGATACATTGGTGTAATTAGTAGATATAGTACGAGGTTCGCTATGTGCAGAATCGAATTATATGCCGTACAACCCCTTTTGCCTATGGAATATGATCGTAAGTCGGCAAAAATGTCCGTAGTCCTTTCCTATGGAGTTTTTTTTTATTGCTCTTCTTGTCAGATAGATGTAGTATTCCTATCTGGACGAGAGTCAATTTCTTCTCTTAACCCTGCTGCTCAGATGTACATTCCTGACAGTATGGTATTGCGTGTTGTCGTATTCGTATTACATTGAATACATCGATATATCAGATGGATTGGCGTTGGTTTAACTGCGAACTTTTGGCCTAAGGCTAAATAAGGGATAAAATATTTTCTTTTCAAATGCAATCTATGTAGTCTATTCATACTCGTCACTCTAAATAAAAATGCATTAAATTTAAGTTGGGTATAGACGCTTGCATAAATTCGTTATCGGTTAATTGTGTTTTTGGTTTTCATATTTGATCAAAATATAGACATTCGGTAAATACTGTTACCTTATGGTGAGTATCTAAGATGTATTTATTTCGGATGTCTTAAGTTATTGGTGTCTATGCGGCATCTTATGATGAATGCCATTGGGTTTCTTATAAATTTCCCTCTGCATTTCCATCAATGACTTTATATTTTGATCGTTTATGTTTATTTTGAAATGTTTTTTAACCATGTAATCTATGTAACCGATCTATACTCAACATTTATAAAACAAAGTTTTATAAATCCATCTGTGCGAACTTATAAAAATAAAAAATGTAAATTAAAATCTAAAATAAAAGTTAAAAATGTAGTTAAATGCTAAAGTAAACATACTAAAATAATAATGTTACATTTTATATATATATATGTGCGTAAATAAATGTTTGTGTGTTAATTATAGGCAGTGGCTTATTTTATTCTTTTTTTAAAAATATTCTTAGATAAGAATTGATAAAATATAAATCTCTGCTCTACTCCTTGAGCTAATGACATTGGGCTAATGGTCAAATTCAAAATATATAAAAAAAAATTTTTTTTGACTTACGTATCTGCCTACTATATAAATTTTTCTAGGTTCAAATGCCTAGATGGCGCTCTTGTAGTGCAGATTATGTTAAGTCCCCAGTCTCCACTCTGTACCATTATAATATATACGCAGTTATTTTGTAGTGTATTAAATTTATAGTTATATTTCAAATGACTATATAAAAATACTGTATACTGATGTATATTGTAACCATATATTTAACCTTGTGGGTTAGATACATGTTTTAAGCATTAAAATTTTTTTATATATAAGATTATAATATATAATTTTTTTTATCTGTACTACCATAATAATAAGCTTAAATTATGTTTCAATAGTATGAGTCAAAGTAATTCAGTTAGCCTATTTAGTTAGCAGTTATTTAAAAAGTTATCTTAAGAGTGTTTAATATTTACTTGAAAGAATAAAATTAATATTTTTGAAACTAAAGAAGAGTTAATCTAGAGCTTAATATGTTTAAAATAGATACAATAGATAAAGTTAGTTTATGCTGTCTGAAATGGTTAGTTAACTTTGTTAGGATTTTTAGTTATTAATTTTTAAAATAAATTGTTTTAATGTAATAATTATGATTTATTAAATATCAATTTAAGTGAGGATATTTAAAACCTGGATTTAAAGATATTAAGTATAACTGGTTGAGATTAAGGTTAACTTTAAATTAGTTTTAAATATTAGCCAGTAACTAATATATTTTAATTGCAATAAAAATGGTTACATTTAATGTGCATGTGTGAATGTTTAATGCATGCAGATGAAATATTGAAAGTTAAAAAGATTTATTAAAAGCAAAAGTATTTTAAGAATGGGTACATTCAATCAATTTTAATCATTAAAAAAAAACTTTAAATAATACAAGGGAAAGAGTAAAAAAAAAGAGATATTTGAATAAAAAGAATGTTTAATCTAAAAATAGATAATTTTTATTAATATTAAATAAAACATTTATTATAGTAATTAGGCTGTAATTAAAAAGTTCATTTTCCATCTAGACAATCGCATGATCTAATCATCTGGGTTGATAGTTCAAGGTCAGATAAATTAACAAGATAAAAGTATGCTAGTAATTTAAATATTATAATGAATATAGGGAGATTGGTTTAAAATACCAGAAATGCATTAGAAAATCTTAAGGTGCATGAATGTATAAAACACACACTAATATAAAAAGGGAGTCTTAATCTAAATTTTATTATTATGATTATTAAAATTTTAACTTTATTTTAGTTTTGAATTATTTTGTTTTAGTTAATTATTTTTTTAATAAAGTCAACTTAAAAAATTTAAGTTTTATATTTCATCATTATTATGCCTGAATAAGAAAAACTATACATTATCCATTGCAGTATTTCTCCTGAAAGCAAATGTTTAACTGATTCATCAAACAATAAGTTTAAAAGAATGCTAAAAAATCCTAATGTTTCAAAAGAAGTCGTCAAAGGAAAATAGAATTCATATAAGGAAAAGTATGTTGTTTCATTTTTATATAAATATTAGCTAAATTCTGATCTTTACTATAAGATTATCTCCAGAAAGTTTTAACTAAGATTTAAAATTAGTTATTAATATTAATTATTGTTACCAAAAATAGTCAATATACTTCTATCAAGCTAAGATATAGAAGATGAACTTTTATAAAAGTATTAAGTACACAAAAAAAGGAAGCAACAATTATTTAGAATTGTCTTAATAAAATTATAATAGAAGATCAATTTATGAAAATCAATTCTTTAATTATTATAAGGAAAAGACTATACCCAGATTGTTTCATGCTAAAACAAATAATATAACTATTCATCTCAAGTTTGCTTATTCATTTATTTATTTGAATTTTTTTATTTTAAATTCCTGATTGATTCAAACATGTTTTGTACTTAGAAAAAGAATAAATATAATTTAAATTTGCAGTGTTGTAATTATAACAATAAAACTTTATAAAGAACAATTTATAATTAAAATTATTTTTTGTTCATTACTCCTGATTCCCATTGCCATTTAAAATGTGTTTTGAAAGAAATTGTTTGATATTAGAATCATCTGCTATCAGCTCCCATGATTATTTTGAAGTTGTTAAATTTCATTGTGAACATTTTTCAAGAAATGTTATTTTAAATTCTCATCTTTGTGTCTGCTCTATATGAAGGACTGTGTGTATTCCCATATAACTTCTAGAAAGAACAGAAAAGGACTTGAACTAAGAAATAATTTCCTTACCAAGTAAAGAACTTTAATCTCTAAAATATATATAAAAGAGTATTCTAATAATGTATATATATATATTTGATATTATTATCATCATCATTACTATTATTATGTTTCAAATATATATCTTTATTGATTCTTCAGAAAAGTTACATAGATTTTACAAATTGTGTTGTGTTACATGAGCAATCTTAGCTTGAGTTAATTGATTAGAATAGTTTACTTTTTTATGAATTCCCTTGTATTTTTCGATGTCCTTGTAATTTTCTGTTGTGTTTACAGTATTATGCAATTGGTTAGAAAATGTCTGGATAGGCAATGTCTATTATTGTGTTTATGGATATGTGAATAGATGTTGGTTATTTGATCCAATGTACTCTGATTATAGGTTGGAAGGTTGTCTTATAAGAGACCAGGTTGCTGCTATGATGTCTGGAGGAGTAATTTTGTAATTTCAGGCCCTTAATTGTTGGAATTTGTTTATAAAGGTGACCGGATGTTGTCGGGTGTTATATTCTAATGTGAAGGTGTGAGTGCACCAGTATGTGTATAGTAGGAATGTGACTGCTTGTATTGTGGCTGTAGAAGTTTTTTTATATGATTCTATGATATTTCTTGAGATGTTATGTCATTGATAGATATCAATCATGACTTTACATGTATTGGATAAAACTTGGTAAGTATAAAAGGTACTCATCATTTAGACAGGCCAGCCACTTGGTGGCATTAGTTCTTTGTAAAACAAAAGAAATATGACATTTAGGTGGCCCTGTCCAGCTATTTTATAGCCAGGACAATCATTTGATGGTGTTATTTCTCTGCAAAAGTACAGAAATATGCTGTTATTCGCTTGATTTCCATGCAAATAACAGCAGCTATGTATGTACACTGTTACACAGTTTATCCGTATGGTAACTATTAAAACTTTAACACAATATAACTTGAAGGGTAGCTGTACTTTAAATTACTGTAGCTCTTTAAATTAGTACACTGTACAGACTTACACACACCTGCACATATATAATGTAATATATAAAGGATTCGAATTCAGACTTTCACATGACCTTCAACTCTCCATGTCATCTCATATTGCTGACCCATCTGATCATACACACGTTGAAAAGATAAATAATCACCAATATACTTATTCACATTGTCTTTGAAATAATCATCTTACAAGTAAACTGATGCAGTATTGTGGCATAAAAATTGTTATCCTGTCCACATGTTCCCTGCACATTTTTGAAGAGTGAAAAAATTTGGAAAGTGTATTTGAGAATAAAGTTGATGCGTGATAATGTGTTGACGCACGTTTTGTGCAAGAATCTCTGCGATACTAAAAAATGGGTGAATTCATTAAGCCTTATTTAAAGTTTTCACAATTGCCTGTGACTGAAAACATTCTGATACACTGCAAAATCTGTGTTTGTGTAGCAAATATGAAACAGGAGGGTTTACAGTTCAGGTGTAGATATAAATGTTCGATCCATAAGCAAACTTGGTTCGACGACTCAAGAATACCGTTACCAAATAATGTTTGATCGTAATTAGTTATCTGGTTTGAATATGAGTTTAAAAGTAATTTCAAAATAAAATAATCCCATTTTACCAAATAATGTTCGATCATTAATTTTTTTTAAATTAGTTTTCAAAATGTAAAAAATTTGCACTCCAAAAAAATGGTTTGAAAATGAATTTAATACCGTTACCAAATAAAGTTCGATTGTAATTAGTTTTCAAAATGTAAAAGAATTGCAATCCCAAAAAAATGGTTTGAAAATGAGTTTAAAAGTAATTTAAAAACAAAATGATCCTATTTTACCAAAGAATGTTCAATCGTAAATTGTTTTAAATTAGTTTTCAAAATGTAAAAGAATTGCACTCCAAAAAAATGGTTTGAAAATGAGTTTAATACCGTTACCAAATAATGTTCGATCGTAATTAGTTTTCAAAATGTAAAAGAATTGCAATCCAAAAAAATGTACTAAATAATGTTCGATCGTAAATTGTTTTAAATTAGTTTGCCAAATGTCGGCCCAGAATAGTTATAATGGTGTGTTTTTAACAGATAAGAATGCCATCAAGTGGATGGCCTGTCTAAACGATAAGTACAGTACAAAATGTGTTGTTGTATTTCCTCTGCTGTGTGACAAAGATTGCAGAAGGGATCAATATTGGTGTATAGATGCTGAAAGTGAAGGAAATATGATATTGGCAGTGCATGTAAATTTATTTGCAAGATGAAATCAAAATATTTAGGCTCCAATGACCATTTTCTGAACCTTTTTAGTAATTGCCAGTTGTTTATTCCTAGCATTGGTGTATTTCTTCTTAGACATCTGGGTATAATAAGTTGGGGATTTTCCAGTATGTGTTGTTTGGGGATTGAATGTCTATTTGATTAGATATATGAGGAATGGTATATATTCAAAGAATGGTGGTGGTGTATGTCTTGGCATGACTGTGAGTAAGCATGAAAGTGTAGGAAATTGCCATATGGTTGATGCTAGGAGGTTCTGTTTTTTGTATATTAAAAGTGTGGATAGTGTGAAGGCCTAGTCCATTGTTAGTAGGTGTTCTGCCAAGGCATTTAGCTGATACTGCAACAGCCTTTTGCCCCCATAGTAGCTTAGTGCAAAGCAATGATATTTTCAAGGTGAAATGTTTTGAAAATTTTATTATGGGAGAAAAGTAGGTAATTTTGATAATAATGGGCATGTTAAATAATTGGACTTTGGAATAAATAGAGAGGTAGGCTTTGAAAGAGATGTCGTGATTTTTGTTGCAGTTTCTAGTAGTTTGTTTTGTATGTATTGTCTCATTGCGCTAGTCCCCATATAAAATGGAAAGCAGAGAAAAGTAATAGGTTTGCCTTAAAACATTTTTGTATAAGGCTTGGTTATGTATATAGATCAGGTAGCTGTTTTATTGAGGTTGAATCATAGTTTAAAGTTAGAAGTGAATTCATAGTATTATTTGTAATATTGAAAATTGTTTACGATTTTAGAAAAATGGTGATGTCATCCATGCGTGCTATACATGGAATATACTGTTGAGTGTGTGGGATTTGAATTCCTGGTATTTTTTGTTGAATTTTTCTTATAAGTGGATCAATATAAAAGTAAAAAGGAGGGAACTTAATGGTAAGCCTTTGTGAGATTGATTGAGTGGGTGTGAATGTTGGCGATTTTCCACCATTAAGTGTGATGTGAATCTGTCTATTAAGAAGATTAGCAATTACATAAAGTAGTGTAAGAGGGATGGTAATGTTAGCTAGTCTATTAGTAGTAGTAGTGGTAATAATAGCAATAGCAGTAGCAGTAGTAGTAGTATTACATCATGGTATTATTATTATTATTATTATTATTATTGTTGTTATTGTTGTTGTTTCAAAAGTCACTTTATTAACTCAAGAAAATTTTTTACATTGAAATTAAATTTTGTAAATTCTTTGTTTTTTTTATATGACAATGTCTAGATTTTAGATACATAGTTTCATTTAAGAGCATACATACTTAAAGAAATCAGTTTCAATACTCAATAATGTTACACTGTTTATAATTATGTTTGCATGTTCATTTACATATTGATTAAATAGCTTCAATAACAACAGGTTAATACATTGAGTTACATTTTTATATTTCTTTCTTTTTGGGTTCAAATCTTAGTCCAAATTTCCATTTTATTGATTTTATGATTTTGTTATTCTTGTGATCCAATCGATTTATTGTTCCCTGATTTAAGTCCATATGATCTATATAGATGTTTATTCGAAAATTATCTATAAACTTAATCCATATATTGTTCATTTATTTGATGCATTTAATGTCTATAAAGCTTGTCTATTGTTTGAATAACCCATGTAGTCGCATATGTTGCTATTTCCTTTGCATAGTTTGCAATTGTATATGTGAGTTTATGGGCAAGGGATTTAGTCATTTTCTTTCTCATGATGTAAATACATCTGGGATTTCTTTCCTGGCTTTTAAATGATGGGTTTAAATTTTTTATCCCAATCAACTTGGTTTATAATTTCACTAGTATTTGTATCTATATCTTGATTGATTGTTTGTTGTTGTTCTTGTGCATCCTCATCGTATTCTAGCTCCACTTCATCGGCAGCATCATTTGATTGACATACTTGTTTGTAGTTGTCTGAGTTAAGAGTTTTGGTTTTGACTTTTTTAGAGTTTATCTTTCTTTGGTGAGTTTCCTGTTCTTCTTTTTGGGTCTGTTTCTCCTTGAATTGTTTGGGGCAAACTTATGTGTATTATTTGTCTCAGATTGGTTAAGATTCTGCTTGCTATTTCTATTGTTTGTGCTGGTTGGAGTTGATTACGTTTGATATTGTCATTATTAGGGCCTTTTGTTTCTTTGTTAGTGATGACTTTGTTAGTGATTTGGCCTGGCTGATCACTTTTTATTTTTTTTTAATGTGCGAGTCTGGAAGTTGTTCTCTAATTGTTATATCTTTGCGTATATCTTTCTTTTGTGGGTGATGATTTTTTGTTTTCTGGTTGTTTCTCTATGTTGAGAGACTTTTATTGTCTGCTCTGTGCTTTCTGTTGTTTCCTGGTGATTTGCATTTGCATGTTTCTCAATATTTTTCCTTATGTCACAGTTTGTTTATAGGTGTTCACGTTTTCCACATAAAAAACACTGTGGCTTTATTCTTTTTATATGTATGTTTAATATAGTATTTTCATCAATTATTTGTGTTGGTATGCTGTCTGGTGCTATGTTGTCATTTAGTTTTATTTTAAAGTGGAAACTATTGCTGTAAACCAGTGTGGGTGTGTCACTTAGATATATTGTTTTCAAGTAGATTGTTTTACCGAATTGTTGCATCATACTCTGGAGATTATGAATGTTATATCCAAAGTATGTATTTCTGATGGTGCCAGTGATATAATTCTGGAGATTTTTATTAACAGTTATCAGAGCATAGTTTCCTAGGGTTTTTATGTAGGCTTAAAATCTAGTTTTTTGATAGCTATTAAAAAATTCTAGGGCTAAATATCTCGAGTTGGGATGCTCTCCGATACTTAATATTGAGTTCCATATTCCTTTTTGTACTATTTCCTCATACAATAATTTTCTTGGGAATTTATATCGGTTTAAGCTTTTGTCTGTTGTGGCTATTACTATCAATTTTTGTGAAATAAATTTTTGGAAAGTATCACATAATTTAATCGGGATCATGTTGTTAAAGTCTGTGTTAATTATTTGTAATTCTTGCTGTGTCCGCATGACTGATGGGAACTCAAGGTTATCACTGCTATCAAAGTTTAACGCATTAATCTCCATTTGATGTACTTTTCTAAATCTTGGGCTCTGCATCAAGGTTGGATTGTTTTCTTTATCTCTTGATTTGTACTCTAATTTAGTAATATCTGCATATGTTTTTTCTGTTTTATTTGCACTTTGTGCATTGTTAATAATTTTTGCACCATTCAGGGTGTTATCTTTTTGTTCTGATGCCATGTTGCTGTTGTAATTTTAATTTCTAATAAATTAATAGGATATATCTAAATGAATTAAGTTATATTATGTGGAGGATCCAAGCTAGAATTTTTTTTATGCATTTAAGAATCTGTGCAACTTTTACATGTCACAATACCTAATTTCATTTAGATGAATAGAAGCCACCTGATGATTTACACATGGATTCTTCTTGTTTACATATTTTGTCAGATATTTAAATTCCTGGATATCATTGTATTTTTCCGATATTTAATTCTGATTATTTCATATTTTTTTAACTGATGGTCAATTCCTGGTTATTTCATATATTTTATCTGATATGATTGTTGGTTAGTTTTATCCTTATGGTTACCTTAAAGAGCTCAGCTTGGAAACATGAAATGTTGCCAAAATGTACATATATCAACAATGTTACATCAAAAACTTGGAAAATTTTCAAAGAAAGATTATGTCAATAAATCTCAACAAATTCATGGATAATGTTTCCAGTGATAAAGATATAGAAAGAAATATTATTCAAATATAATTTAATAATCTACAGAATATATTTCAAGGATTCATATTTGGACCTGATAATACCATCATTATGTTCCCAATAAAGTAAAAAGATTATTCAAATTGAGTTAATCAACAGTGTATTGATAAAAATAAGCGCAAGCATATAAAGAGATTTTGTAAACAATAATAAAAACTTGTAAGCCACATATGAAGCCCTATTGGTTTGATCTTTAGATAAAACCACAAGTAAAGATATGGATCACATAAATACAAGAGAAGAAAAATCATAAATGCAGATCAGATATATCTGCCATATATAAAGCTAAAACTTGGGAAAGGAAATGATTTATATAAATATATACAAAGAGTATCTGGAAGGACAAAATGTAGAAACTATTTTCTTGAGTGATGAAGAAAACGGGAGAAGAGAGAGTGGAATATGCTGTTGGAGAAAATGAAGAAAAGCTTGTAAAAGTATCAATTCTAAAGTAAAAGGTTATGGTGTGGTTAAGCATTGGTGGTTGAGAGGTCAGCACAGTTGCCTTACAAGCAGTTGTCCCAGGTTAGTGGGTTCGCTTCCCGGCCAATGCTATGACACAGGAAAAAAAAAAGGTTATGGTGTGTTGGATGTATTTCTGAGATATTTAGTCACTGAAGATTATGATATTGAGAATGTAAAATGATTATGCATTTATTAGCTTACATACTAAGAAATTTGCATAACCCAAGACAATGCCTAAGATGTAGAATACCTGAACATATTGTATTTATATTTAATGGTTAATTTCTGGCCATGTCTTTGTCTTTTACTCTGTATAATCAATTACTACTATATTTTCATGTTTTATATCAGATGTACAATTTCAGTTTGATTTTATTTTCACTTGATGCCCAATTCTTGGTTATGTAGAAGAAAATAATTTTAAAACCAGTACAATTCTCCCTAACATATCAATTTTCTAGATATCAGTATTCTAGTAACAAATTCATTATTATATGTACTAAACTACCATAAGAAATACTTATCAATGCATTGCCATGCAACTCTTTTAAACTTCCCAATACCCTGTATCAAATTTTTTTGTGTATGCTAATCTTTTCATTTGTTTTTACAAAAACAACATTTTTTTTTTCCTAGATATAAAACAACCATCATAATTAATTTGTTAATGATGATATTTTTTTATTTATATTATATTTTTTTAAAAATAAAAAAGATCGTTTTGTGCTTCCATGATGAAATTTTCCATACCAAAATATATATGTCTTAAGTTTTAAAATGTAGATTTGTGAGTAATTCAAAAGTCAAAATTTTTTTAGCAAATGAACTTGAAATTAAAATTGAAAAAAAAAAACTAGAAATGTTTACACAGCATGTGAAAAACCTAAAAATAACTTACAATTTGGTGCTTTCTATATATAGCCTTCTATTTTAATTCTAGTTTGAGTATCTATACATGAAAACAAAATTGTATTTTTTTGGTGATTTCACGCAGTTGTAATTCAAAATTTCTAGTAAAATTTGTATTTTTTCTCCAACTCTGGAAAGTAGACTTGCTGAACTAAATTTGAAAGAAAAAAAAGTCCAAAATGGTAAAATTCAAAATTGGTATAATATTGTCTCGATTGACATATAATAACCCAAACTTTCACCAAAACTATTTACATTCTTTATTTTTTTTTAAATTTTTCTATTTATCAAATATTCTATAAAGAGGATGAAAAAGCAAATTGGATATATATTTTGAGGTAATTCTATAACATTTGTTGGAAGGGATTGCATAACTCATCTTAAGGGAATAGTAATGAGTATTTGAAAAATAAAACAACTATTTTCTATCTTCTTTTCTTTTATCTTCTGCTATCCCTTCCAATAAATGTTCTATAAAAGCAAAGTATATATATTCCTCTTTGTAAATTCTTTTAAAAAATAAACCTCTTTCATTTATTTTTTTTCAATATTTTTATACAACTAATCTTATGTTTCCAATTTATCTTTTCCATATTTTAGTTTCTCCATATTTTAGAAAGTTTTGTTATTTCTGTTCTTGCTATAATATTTCTGTCTATCTCTGAATTATGTTGACTATTATCATCTATGGTGTAATCCAGGTATACAGATTTATTTACTACTTCAAAATCTGCAACATTTTATATTTGAAAAGATTTGTGACATGGTCTATAATTATGTTGTTTCTTTTTTAAATATTTATTTCGAGACTATGCCATTAAACTCTCCTCTGATCAATTACTTTATTTTTCCAACTAGTTTAAACAAAGTAGATAGATTCAAGATATGGTGCTGTTGGAGAATGTTTCTAATTTCCTAAACAACTCATAGAACTTATGATCAACAAGAGACTTTTAGGGCTAATCAGAAGATAGATAATAATATATTTCAGACACTTAGCAAGTGGAGGATAACTATTCACAAAGTCAATTCACAATGCGAACAACAGATAAGAGTAGACAGATCATTAGCCATGGATCCTATAAGACTTTATATATGGCACAAAATCACAAAGTATAAAGGACAATGGAGTGCTTCACATAATACCATCGCATCCTTTTGAAAATTACAGATTGAAATGATCTTTTTTTTTTAAATCCCCAAATCTAAAACTTCTCACCCTTCCTCTGCTCTTTTTTTTTTTTTTTCATTGTTCAGATAACATTACAAACAAACAAAAACATTTAAGAAAGAACAAATCCTTATATCTACTTGAGGATATTTATATATATTTATTCAAAAATAGTGGAACCTACACTTTTTTCTTTAATTAATATATTTATAAAAGTTTTTGAAAATTAAATAAAGGTTTTACTTTACAAGAAAATAATTGCAGGAACTTACATCAGAAGATAAAAACAATCAAAAAATAAATGTCTTAATTTGTAGACATAAAACTAAATGGACTATAAATGATGATAGCAAAAAACATAACTATGACTAGACAATATTACTGATCAAATAAAATAAGAGAATGTGATGGGATGCATTGTGACTCCTCCTTATACGGAGTCAGGAATCTCTCAGCAACTATGCCCAAAGAAACCTGTTAGCCACTTTTAATTCCCTTTCCATTCTCCACCCCAAGTATTCCCATATTCTTCTCTATCCTGCTCTATCCTGCTCTATCCCATTTCCACAACATAATCTTTGTCAACTCCATGGCCTTTATATCTAAAGCCCCCTTATCTTTTCCCAAACCCAGCATAAAAACCAATAAGCTACTTTCTATATAATCACTTTATTCATATTTATTCTTCCACAATTTCATTATTTGTACCCTTTCTGCTTTCAGACATTTACATTCAATTAACAGATGCCTAATATTTTCTATGCCTTCCTTACGCAACTTGTAGACTAAATCACCCATATTTTTCCATTTATGTGTACATTCCCTTGTTGCTAAAGATCTCATTCAGCCTTAAACAGTAAACTACTTTCCTTGCTATTATCATTAATTAACTCACATCCAATATTCTATTTACTTCTATAAATATTTAAACTCTTTTTACTCTCTATACTAGCTCTCCATCTCTCCAACTCCCTATTCTTTATTAATGCATCTATTCTTCTATCCCATGTCTTAACACTATAACACTCAACAATTCTCCTAACACAATTATCCCACCTTTTGTATAAGTATATTGACATAAATTCTTTATTTAAATCTTCTGCATATCTCATTATCTTTCGCACCCATGTTGTTGCCTTCCCTTTATTCATAACCCAATTAAATACTATTTTTTGGCTATTCTTTTATTATCCATAAACTGCAATCTACCAAACATTTTCATTTTGCTTGTTGCATCTCTCATATAAAAACTTGACCATCCCATTTCTCCTTGAATTGCCTCCTTTGCTGTCCACACTTTTGCATCTAATGCATGTCTTCCTACTTCTCTTTGTACTTTTTCTAAGTAATCTAATACCCCTTTACTAACACATAATGCATCATTACCATACGTTAACCCTGCTGCTGCCACTCCCTACCATACAATTCTAGCTACATCATATTTACTATACAAGAACACTGCTAATTTCTTTATCAATCCCTTTCTTTTCTTTGCTTCATTTATCAACTTTTCTCCCATTTGTCCAAGCAATTTCTCTGATTACTTATGACATTATGTATAATGAAATATTAAAAATATCATTATCAGCCATTTAAGTTTTCTAATATTTGGATATTTTTATTACAATTGAGAATAAAAGAATAAATTGGGAAACAATATTACCTCATTTCCCAGTCCTTATGCATCTCAGATATTAAGAATAAGTTTTGTGCCTGAAAACAAGTTTGGATTTCTTTGCCAATAAAATAATACTTGATCACTGAAAATAGTTTGTCATTATGTAACATTTCCTTAACATAACTTAATTTAGCATTTCATATGTTAAAATATTTCTTAATATTATCAATGATAGTTGGTCAGCCTCTGGGAATTTAAGTCATGGAAAAAAAAATAGAGATTTTTTTGCAGATAGGTGAGGAATTATCAAGTACAATCAGGATTTTTGTTGCACATACTCACTGAAAATTGGATTATTTTCTATTTTTGGTTGCAAAATAAAAGTATATACCAGGCCAGAGATCATGAATTGATATGAAGATCATCGATATGGACTAAGGCAACAAATCAATAAATAATATGATCATCTTCAATAATTGTTTTGTCATTGTTTACTATCCATGCTGATAATAATAATAAAAAATCAATGATATTTTTCTTGCAGAAAACAGTCACAGATGCTGAGCCCATGATTGGGTCATATCATAGAATTTAATAAGATCTAATACTTATAATTTCATAATAAAATAATAAATTCACAATGTTTAGGAAAAAACTAACACAAAAACAACTTATTGATTATCTGAAGGGTGTGAAATGGCATTTTAATTGTATTCAATTTGCCTGTAATTATATGTTGGATTATATCATCATTTAGTTATTTATACATTAACTGAATGTTTCTTATATATGTAAGTAGAGAGATTTGAACTTAGGATTTTTCAGTCTACATTAGTCTTCCATTCCATCTCAAGCAATCAATATATGTGACCACATACATGAGAAAAATATAGATGATTACCAATATACATAATTCGTGCCAAACCAGCATTTGTCATTTTAAATTTAAGGAATTGATATCTTAATATAAGCAGAGCATTGATTGAATATTTGTGTGGGAGATTAAGATTTGGCCCAACTGATGAGGGCCAATTCTGCATGAAATACGTATATTGGAGATCATCTATCTTTTTCACGTATATGTTTGAGTTGGAGTGGAGGACGAATATAGACTGAAAAATCCAAATCTCTCTACTTACATCTAGTTAGTTGCAATGTTAAATATTTTTAGAAAAATTAAAATTTTATTTCTAAATACATTCAAATGTTAGTAATAAGTCACAGGTTATTATAGAATACAAGGTTTTGAGTGGTTTTATTCTTTTGTCTTCTTAAAGTGTTGATGGTTTGAACCATAACAGCTATCATAAGAATTGAACCAGTGACCTTTAGATTCATGAATACTGAATTTAAGATGATTCCAACCAATTAGTTATTCTGTCAAACACAATAATTAATGAAATTTTATATATTTATCTACGAGGATCTTCCGGATTTCTCCCTTTTTTTTTCTTTTACTTAAGAAATTAAATTGTTTGCAATAACAGCTTTAAAAATGATAATTATCACTTTTTATAATATTATTTATATAATCTATCCTAAGCTTTCAACTAAATACGGAAATAATATAGTGTCTTAGGTGGTATTATTATGAATAATCAAAGAATTATTCGAAAAGGAGCGATTTACATCCTCTTCAAATTTAATAAAGTATTTATTTCCCTTACCCATACTGTATTTTATTAGTTTTTTTTTAATTACAAAAGCTAACATAAAATGTGGCTGAGCATGAGAATAAATAAATTACAATTTTTTAATGTTATTTAATTGAATCTTAATAGATTTTCAAGTCTCCCGCAAATCATTTTCTTTCCCGATCCCCTTCTATTTTACATCACTATAATAAAAGTAGACATCAAGATACGGCGACCCGCCAGTGATGATAAACAAATACACTAGGAATGCTAATAATAATTTACATCAATTTTTTTAAATAAAAATCTTTATTTCAATGCGTGTAAAATATTTTTCAAATGTTATTTATTTTATTTTTTAACAAATTTGTATATACAAGAAGTGTAGAATTTAGAATTTTTCAAATAACAATGAATATTATTGAAAAATATCAATACATCGCAAATTCCTTAACAGAATTTTAAAATAAAACATATACCTCTTTTATAAACGGAGTCAATACTTTTTAAAAAATCAAAAATATTTACACTCTATATTTTAATTTAATTAAAACTAAATTATTTTAATAAAGAAAAGAATATTGAGTATAAGGCAACTATAAACATTTGATAATTAAATTCAAAGGAATAAACCGCAGTAACTATAAAATCGCTGTTAAAATTAAGATATTAAAAATAATTTAAACAACTACCTACCGACATTTACTTCGTAGAATAAACCAACAAAATATAAAATAGAAGAATGCGAAACGTTATATTACATTTCATTCCAATACCAATACACAACTCCCGTAGCCGCCATATATAATTGCATGAATCAACCAGGATAACCTGGACATGCGCAGGAGAGAAAAAAGTTAATAAGAGAAAGTCATGAACATCAATAGAGTAACGCTTCGGGGGGAAAAGTAAATAAATACAATATTTTAGTTACGAAGGAAAATGTCTTAGTTGTAAAAGTAATGGATGTTTCAATGTAAAAAAATAATGTTACTGTTATTTAATATGCCCCTATAAAATTATTAAAGTGAAAAAAAAACCCGATGGATTTTGGGGCTAAATGCGCGCGCACATTTATAATAGGTAAGGGATTTTTAAATTGTATTAGTCATAAGCTTTGCCTAATAGTAGCTTAGATATCGCAAGAATCCATGGGTTAACCACATCATTCCTCCAAAGTTTTGATCAAAAGTGGTCGTGGTAAAACTAAGCAATATTATATCAAAAGGTACATAGTGTGTTACAGGAATTGCACCTTTTAATCGAAAATAGCTCCCTTTTTATTGTCAAAAATTGATCCAGCATAAACGAAAAAGAATAAAAAATACTTTTCAAATTTATTTTAAAAATGGTTTTGAGAAAACTAAAAGACAGAAGTACGGTTTGGTTTTTAAAATTTGGCTGATAAAATGTAATCCATTAATATAGATTTTTTTTTTTTTAATTTGTTTCAAGCAACCATTCTGTAATTGATCAATTACACCTAGAAAATTGTCCAGTCATTTAATTTGCTTCTAAAGACTAATGGCATGTTTATCTGTCTTTTTTAGTAATTTTATACCATACTTTATATCAATGGATAAAATATAATCTATTTGAAATTTTCATATTTCGAAAATTATAATACTAATAAAGCTAATAAATAACAGAATTTATTTTAAGCTACGCGATAGATTTTCTTGTTGCAAATAAATACTGTATATGTATTATTAAGTAATCTTTAATGAATCACCTAATGGTAATAAAGATACTAATAGGCGGAATTATGAGATAAGAAATTCTCGGTGATTGATTATTGACTCTAATAATGGCTTTACTCAGACGGTCAAATAGTATAATTTTAATAGTCATTTTTAGGTTGGAAAAAAGAAAATGGAAAGCAATCTTTGATTATTTAATTTTACTAATGGATTATCTCCATCGCATTCCCCTTCCTGAAAAAAAGAAAAATAGAATGCTCTGCAGGAAAAAAAAAACTTGGTGAAAAAAAGAAAAGAAAATGGTTTAATCATCAGTCTTTTGTTATAAATAAAGCAACAATAATAATTTGAGTTTCATATTGATTATCTAAGTTAAAAAAAAAAAAAATCAATTAAGTATAGTAAATAGTTAATAATCGATTAGAAAAGACCATTGCTAATTGTCAACAATTTTAATGATGTTTAACTTATTAGAAGTTGTTTATTTTTGCAGACTAAGCATAATATATTTCAGTATTTAAACCCACACACCATTACCGCTATCTTCTTCACCATTATTTACTATATGTTCTTCCAAACAAATTGGAAGAGAAAATTCAGTTATACCATGAAAAATATATTTTAAAAATTATTTTTTAGAAAAAAAAAAAACCCGAAAATTTGTAGGTTCAGTATTTTTTTAAAAAAATTCAAACTTAATACAACTGTTTAAAAAGCATATATATTGCCTCACTGAGAAGTGCCAAAGCATGAAACCATTGGTCTAGGATTTGGGTGTGGTTTCTGGTAGAAAGGATTTTAAATGCTTTCTCTTGCTAGCATTTTATCAACAAAGCTTATTAGAGCAATTAGCAAAGCTCTTTGTTTTTATTTTCAAGCTTAAAAAATTGAGTCATGTGATATATGACTTCTTTATTTTTATTGATCATATATATCGCCATTTCTAATTATCAGAAAATCTTATTCCTCAAATCATTCTTCCACTGATATTTCATTCAATTAAACAGTCATATGGACATATATTAATAATTCTCCATTACACTTTTTCTTATTATTTTACATAAATTCGAACTTTTGCTTAAAAAAATATACTGATGTATGCATGCAGCTTATAATTTTAAAAACTCATTAAAGTTATATCTTAACTCTATTATCAAAAAAAGTAATAAAGATTCTTCAAAAAATTTTCATTAAGAGAATAGAAAACAATGACCAACTGTTTCCTGTGATTAAGTAATGCTTGATCATAGTATTTTTAAAGCCTATTTATATCAATTTATTTTCAGATCAATAAACATTCATACAAATAAAAAATTATTAATTTTTTCATTAGGCACTTTTTAAATATCAATATGCTAACATCATTGTATATATATATTATATTTAATGTTTTCACAGTTATATGATGTAAATAAAGTAGTTTTAGGGTCAAACTGTGTTATTTTTGCTTATTTCCCAATGTTTTGATGAAAAAGCATCCACCATTGTTAAGATTAATGTTTCGATGAAATAGCATCTGCTACCTTGACAATGGCAGATCCTATTTTATTGAAACATTGGGAAATAAGCAAAAATAACACATGGTTTGACCCAATATATATATTCTGTCCAAAGGTCAATTTGAATACACAATAAGATCATCACTGTTACAAGCATGCCATTGCTCGTATCATTTGCTACTTTTTTTGGGGGGGAGGGGTCTATTAAAAATTTATTTTAAAAAATATTTTCAATGATAAATATAAAAAATCAGACATTATTAATTTCTCTTAATTCACATTTAATTTCTATAATACAGCTTCAACTTTTCTATCTTCACTTTAGAATCTAACAAAGTAATCATTAAGTACATAGAACACTAGATAGTAGTGCATAAAGCATAATTGGTTTTTAAAATCTAGAATATTGACTCCATCTAATAGCCATTTTTTATACTTTTGTTATCCAAGTTACTGTTGAGATTATATATATGCACTTATGATATACATATTGAAAACTTTGGTATCATCATTCAAAATATAATTTATCAGTATTGTTTTATCTTGTAGAACATACACAAATATAATTTCTTGTAAAAATACCTTATTAGATTGTACACATTTTAATATTTGTCTTTAATTGTAAAAAAGAAGAAATGAAAGTAATTTTACTTTTTTGATTTTAAAATACATTAATAGTATTAATTTAAAAACATATTTACTTGATTAATATATTCTTGAAACTTTCTTATAGTTGGTTTTTTTTTTTTAATAAATTTTACAATTAATTAGAAAAAGGAGAAATCACTTTGTTTTTGTAAAAAGTAATTTCTTTGTTTTCCTTTTTTTTTTTTTTTTTAGTTTATCTAATTAAAAAGATGTCAAATGTTTTTGTGATAGCAATCCATTTTTATCTTCTTTTTTTGTTTGTTTGTTTGTTTTTGAAAATCACATTTTAATAATAGATTAAGTTATAAAAAGTTCTTGCAAGCTTGAATGGTCAGTATGTGTAATATTCATTATCAATTGTAATAATATTTTTTTCATGTGATGCTTAATGGTTTAATATTTTTTCGTAGTGAAAATTAAAAAGACTCTGCCCAAAGATGCAGCAAATAAATAGATTAGCCATAATTGCATTTACTTTAATTCCTGCAATGGCATTATGAAGAAACCTTTTTGGATTACTTGCTGTTTATCTTTACATAATAGAAATTTTTCACTGAACAAATCTATCTCCAGATCTAAATTGCAAAATGTATGGATAGTTTATCTCAAGCATAAACTATTAGCTACAGGAAAGAATTATCAAAAATTATATTTCAAATGTGAATAAAGATGCTTAAACATTAATACAAAATTCAAGGGATTTATATTTTTTATATTATCTAAATATCATCATATGAGTTTGCATGTATAAGTTAATGTTCAACTAAAAGAGAATGATCTTAAGTTAAAAAAAGCCATCAAGAATATTATTAAGTGAAATAATGTTGTAACAGTCAGAAAACGTGTGACTCGTAAACATAGTGTAGAATTCGACCACCATACAGAACAGCAGCACCATCGAGTAGCGAAGCCACCCGTGGTACTGAGTTCGAACATAGTTTATCGGTTCCACAATACCACCACGAAACAACGCATCTGATGCGACATTAGTAAATATTTCCTTAGGCACGGTGGTCAGGGATATGCAAGAGACTCATGATTTTATTCTCGAGTTAGCCAATAATCAAACTAATATTAATTAAACATTCATATTTACATAATCAAGGAAATATATAGAATGGGTATCGAATAAATGAAACGTAAATGCAGACATATAGTTTAAAATTATTTATTAACACATTTTAAGAAGACAATCATTTACTAATAATATTTTGTGGATTTAAAGCGTCAGTAGCGGGATTTGTGACATGATTATATTTTAAAGAATACATTTATTTATTTAGACAGTATTTTATATTGAGGATTTCAGTAGCGGTATTTCCGATACTGTAATGTTTACAAAAGGAATTCACTTATTTGAAGGCGTAATCTAGCTACCTAAAATTCTCGAGTAAGTATTTCTAATGCATGCCTGAAGGGATTTATACCTTTGCAATGCAAGAGTCTAAAGTATGGGTTATAAGAGTAATGGCAGACATATATTTATTTAATTAAAATATTTATTTGTAACTAAGGGCAAACATTTATTTGAGAGTGAATTATGAAGATAATGCAGAGGCGGAGTGATATATAGAATAATAAAATTAAGTGAAGAAACACGTGGTACGCTTTAGAAAGGCGATATGGAATGGCAGTATATTGAAACTGCAATGCCGCGAATAAGTTTATAAGAATGTCGGGCTGGTCTCTGCCTCAACCCAATGAAGTAAGGTGTCACATAAGCATAACCAGGGACAAGCCGTCCATGTCGCAGTTTGCCGGCTGGCTGCATGACATTGTCAAATCCTACGGGAGCACCCATTATGCCCGCTTGTGTAGGACGACTGGGGTTAATTTCAACCCTGAAGAATCCGGAAATTTCACGGTGGAATGGGTCATCGCATCTCTAAAACGTAACACATGTATACTGTATAAACGATTATGATGAGATTTAAATAGATTTCTGACTCGGCCCTACATTATCAACATTTACTAAAGAACTCTGGCGACTCTCAAAGAAATGTAATTTTCTAGAATTATTCATTAAGATTTAATAAATACAAAACCTATATAAACTGGGAGTTATTACAACTAATATGCCAGCCATTTGCGAAGTAGTAGACCCTGCATTACAATAAATGATGCACTGAATGCATGTCGATTTATATGAAAGTTAAGTTATTTATGAAAGCAAATATTAATGAAAATTTGACACGCATTCATTGTTCCAAGCGATCATAGATTTAAACTTTGAAAATTGAGACAATTATGAGCATGCAATAATTAAATAATAACTATAGATAGAATGTAGATTTGAGAAATACGCACCCAAGAAAGATAGAGTGAGGTAAGCTAGATTATTAGAGAAATTTACACATTAGGTTAATTATTCAATTTTAGTTATACAAATGATAGTTTTTACATTTTATAATTTAGATAAGTATTATGAAGAAGAGCTATAGCATATTATTAGAGTACTCTAGAGTTTGAACACAGACAGGTACCTGTTTTACAAGAAGTTTTCTGATTCCATTAGTTTAGCAGCAAAAAGTTCACGAATGGCAATTCTTTCTTGTATTTAGATATTTAATTTACTTTCACAGCAGCAGCAGCTTTTTCATTTATTTCAGGCAGCAAATCTTCATGGTGAATTTATGACAGGCAATGGAAAGTTCAGCATCCAGTAGGCCATCTCCCGATGGAGAATAATCTAGGTGCTTTTACTTGGTCATACCTTGGCAGGAACAATTTATTTTTATATTTTGGAGACTCTCAGTGATCGAGAGCAAAGCTAAAGTTTTAGTGAATGTCTCCAGAAAGTCTAAGATGGCCTCTCTTTTTTTATCTTGATCTTTCACAGTTTTGTTAAGATATTTTAGGTTCTACTTAATCTGCCCTGAGGATAATCAACGCATTTTGTTGGTTTTTAATTAAAGAAAGCTGCCGTTCTATTGTTTACATTTTACATTTACTAATTATACTTTGGGGAATTTTTCTTTAATTAATCTATTATCTATCACTGACCGATGCTTTTCAATTTCAAAGACAAAAAGGGAACATAAGATTATTTTAACTTTTAATTAAATATTACATCAGATTTTTTTAGAATTATTATTAAATGAAATTTAAACAAAGCAATAAATACGAACTTTATAATCCAAAATAAATGATTAAAATTATACAAAATTATATAACTAAAAGAAATCTAAATTATATTATTTTATCCCTATTTATTGCGTTTAATTTGAGATCGAAATGTGTGCATGTTTATGCTGAATTCTACATATATTTATACATTTTAATATTACTACACACGCAATTCGATACCAAAAAGTTTAAATTTGGGTGGGATAGACCGGTCAGTGAGAGACGACAGAAAAAGGTGAAACTTAAGATTCGAATACTAATCTTACTGTTTCAATGTGTTAAATAATTCCTATGCAAGGAAAAGCTTTTATTAACTGGACTTGCAGACTTTTTGTGCCACATTCTTAAGTAAAATTTAATTTGTCTCATTTGTCTTCTATTTGTAAATTATATGTATTTTTCATGATATGTTCAGTTATATTTCAAATAATGTTTTAAAATACATATTAAATTAGAATGTTTTCTTAGTACAAATTGAAAAAATTAATTTTGTAATCCAGGTAACTAAATTATTAAAAAATCTTTTAGCACTTGGAAATAAATACATTTGGAAATAATTTATTGATTAATTCTTCTAAGTTTATAGCAACTCATATTCAAAGAAATATATCTGGAAATTTTATGTATATTATATATCTAAACAATTATTATTAATTTAAGTTAATGGCTTAATGTTCCTTTTATATATCTGACTGATGATATGGTGATTGAATATCTGGTTTTCATAAACTGAGAGAATTACTGTTTCCACTGCCTGAATTCTATAGTTGATTTGTAATGAAGTTACATTATATGCAGGCTTGTTGATTCATTGTTGTATTCAGAAATTAGATAATATCCTGTAGGTTTCTTCTCGTTGCAGATGTTTGTATAATTATAAATAATACTTTAATCATTGCTGAGCATATATGCATGCATACTTAAAGCTACTTTAATATTATTATAATAAATATGATATACCAAAGTGAGATTGATCATAAATAATAATCATTTTTATAGTCTAGTTTAAGACTCAATTTTGCATCATTATATATTTATTGGCCCAAGAGATAATACTGTCTTACATTCCATTATAATATATATATATATATATATATATATATTATAACAAAACAGGTTTTTACATGGTATGATAATAAGTTAACTAGGTCATCCTAATGGGTAAGAGTCTATGTAGGATTTCTGCATGTATACACACATGCACACTTCAATATCATTCCTGTTAGATGGGGTATTAATACTCAAATGTGTATCAAACTATATCCATATACTCTCCTCATTCTTATCATCTTTAATTTCTGTTATTCCCAGATTTCAAACTCAGGAAGAATCTGCATAGTCATCTAGTTCAGGGTATATTAATATCACTTAATATGCAGGTATGCGCAAACATGTATGAATATATGAGGATATGTGGGAGTATGACAACATGTGTAAATGTGTGAGAATATATGATAATTGAATACGAAATAAATATAAATTATAGTCTTTAATTTAAATATATGAATTTAACAAGTTTATATACAGTAAGCATAAACTTAGTAACAAAATTTATAACAAAATATAAATAATTTAATTTAACATTGATGGATATTCTTTGATTATTATTATTTTAATCATGTGTCCAACCCTTTGTTTCCTTCAGAGAATAACCATTGATGTCCAAATTAGCACAATCGAAAATTATTTTATAACTTATAATTATTTAAATCATCTTTATTTGCTAAATTATTTGATTACAATCATAATTTGTCACTATGCCCACTAACTTGATAGATTAATTTACATCAATGATATGTTGATGATATGGGATCTCCCTGCTATACTGTTTGTTCATGATAAAGTCAGGAAAGACTATATACTAGAAATAGTTAGATAGGTACATTGAAAACAATTAACTTAATGATTAATACTAACAAACAAAAAACATAAATAATGGTGTTACTGTACAAGTGTTGGCAAGTAATATATACCCTTTTCATCCATATTGAAGAAAAAAGATAAACAAAATAATTTACATAAAATAAATAATTAAAATTTATTACATCAACTTATTAAATGTAATTTGAGAGTTCATATGGAAAATGTCCTAGCAAAAGATTATAATCATTCTCCTTAATCCATTCCAGGTTATAGGTGGTAAGATTCAAATGTTCTAGAACATCCATTATGTCACTTATAATTTCTCTCCTTAGAAGATCTGCTTTGAGATATAGTTTGTCGATTCATTTCTTAATAATAAATTTGACGTTTCACAGCATAGATGGTAAATGCTAGGTTGATTCCATTTATTATAGCTCCATAGATGACGACTTTCTTCCCCTGATGTCGCTTTGTGATTAGTAATGCATGGTTGTCTATTGCTATTTATATATATTTAGGAGAATATCTTGAGTGAAGTTAAAACAATATTTTTGCTATGAGATATCCTGAATTAAAGTTAATTCAATCTCTGGCTTAAAGTTAGAAATACTTTGGAAATGTCGAATAATTTGAATTTAATTTTGGAGATTTCACTTTAAAATTTCTCAGCTAGATTTGAATCTATATATCTTTTATTTTTTTACTGAATATCCAAAGGGTTGTTTCCATTAATATTTCACTCTAATGATGGCTGAATTCATTATTCAAGCTGCAAGTTTGGTTTCTCAATTTAAACTTTATGCAGATTGTTCAGCCAATGAGATTTTTTTTGTTTAATCTTTGAGAAGAAGCTCGTTGGTTTTTATATTTCTCTCATTGCCAAAATGAGGATGTTTTATTATTGTAATGCTAACGAAATATATAAGTTAAAGCTACATATATAATCGTGTTACATATTTTTATTTTAAGAAAAAAAAGAAGAAGGACATGATTAATTTATTAATAAAATGAAATAAAGAAAAGAAAATAATAATAGTGTTAACTTTCTTTTTAAGAAACGTAATTGTATCAAAAGTAAATGATTGTGAATACAATTTTTTTTTAAGAGAATAAAAATTTAGGATTGGAGCGGGGGGGGGGTAGATTTGGCTATCTTAATATATATATATGAGCACTTATAGCATATATGTGTGGAGATGGTAATCTGGACCAACTGATGATTGCTGGTTTAGCATGAAATACGCATATTGGTGATTATTTATCTTTTCAACATATATGTGTTCAAGTGTCTCAGTATTATGAGATAATGTGGAGAGTGGTGGCTCATGTGAAAGTCTGTGCTCATATACCCTATATATTACATATATAGACACAGGTATATAATAAGCCTGTGTGTTTCAGTTATTAAATAAAAGTTGAAAATAGCTCTCCGCTTTATAAGTTACAGGAAAAAACATTTATATATACAAAAATATATATAATAATAAGTAAATGTAAAAATCAAAACAAAAGTAATTTGAAAAGGGTAAACTTTTAAAT
This sequence comes from Epiperipatus broadwayi, assembly GCA_028023455.1. NCBI lineage: Eukaryota > Metazoa > Onychophora > Udeonychophora > Euonychophora > Peripatidae > Epiperipatus > Epiperipatus broadwayi. Next base: position 888,459 of record JAQFVV010012498.1, read on the forward strand.
GTAATAAGTAAAAGATTACCGGCTGATAAAAAAAAAAATAGAGCTAACAATTAAATTAGTTAAAACCATACAAACTATTTCATCAATATAAAATGATGAGATAGTTAGATTAATCTTGAAATGAGATTAGATAGCAGAAAAATGCAAGAATTAATTAAACTTGATCTAAGTCATGATAAAGATAGAACGATGGGAGGAAGAAGTATAAAAGAGAGAAGAGAAACAAATTATTAGGCAGTCAGATTATTATGCAATTTCAGAGTATAAGTATTATTGCTATTATTATTATTAATGCTCTGCTGTGATAATATTAAAAATAAAAAAGAGAAGATGATCAGAAAAGGTCATTGGAAAAACTCCATGTTTCCAGTACATTAATTCCTTGACCCATTCATCACTGAAGGCTGATTTATCAACATGTGGTATTAAAGAACAATAGGAGTGTTCAGCTGGTCTTCAGATCCATCAGATGTCCTCAATCTGACCAAATGCCTGACCTGTGTTATCTAAGCTTTTGATATTCTCTCTCTCCTATTGTCAAACTGAAGAATAGAAAGGAAACAAGAAACCATCGATGGAAACCAAAAGGCCAATGCTCTGCTGTGATAATATTAAAAATAAAAAAGAGAAGATGATCAGAAAAGGTCATTGGAAAAACTCCATGTTTCCAGTACATTAATTCCTCGACCCATACATCACTGATGGCTGATTTATCAACATGTGGTATTAAAGAACAATAGGAGTGTTCAGCTGGTCTTCAGATCCATCAGATGTCTTCAATGTGACCAAATGCCTGACCTGTGTTATGTAAGCTTCTGATATTCTCTCTCTCCTATTGTCAAACTGAAGAATAGAAAGGAAACAAGACACCATCGATGGAAACCAAAAGGCCAAGCAGTTGGTAGTCAACAAGTGAAAAGAAAACAAATAGGAAACCTGAACCAATGAAAGTGTTGTGTGATATTATAAAACCTAGGTAAATATGCTTTTTATCTCCCATTATAAATGTGTACACATATATGTGATAATGAAATGAACTCTAATGGACTATCATAATAATAGCCAAAAGTAATCTTTAGCATTCTTATGTAAACTTATTATATTATGTTATACTTATGTGTGTGTGTGTGTGTAAAATAAATATTGGGTTGCTTTATTGTTACTTGGTTGATTCTCTCTCTCTCTAGTAACTGTGTCACCAGCAAATTAGTTTCTAAATAGTTATATGTATTGGGTAAACATGCCAAAGATCCTCCCTCTCAACTAAGAAGAGCAGCTAGCTTGGAATATGTGAAGCACTTAACGGTAGATCTGTCATCAGAGCATGCCGGATATATAAACATATTCAGATGATGCTTGAGTTTTGGCTCAAAAGAAATAAAGTGCTTTGAATGGCAGGGTTTGAGTTCAGCAGTCAAGGTTGGATGGCGGTCAGAAAATGTGATCATGTTATGCATTATATAGCTTGATCTGGCCATGGGGATCATTGATGGCTATGCTATTAATGGTATTCTCCCCTCTGTTTGAAGGGCCAGTCTGTTCCAATAGTATTAAAAATAATTAAACTGGATATTAAAGTAAAAATGTTAAACTTATTAAAGTTTAAACCCAATTAAACAAGCATAAATAAACAAGTTTATTTGGATGGAACCAGTTAAATATAATATGATTTTTGATGACTTGAACTAGCAGGTACATGGTTATGATGTAGATTAGTTATTTATGTCATTATTAGTGATTATTATATATATAATACATTAATAACAATAAAACATTTATTTGTTACTTCTTTCCTTTAAATACTTTTTCGTTTCTTACTTGTGTCTAATCTATCTGATCATATTTCTCTCATACTATTATAATGTATAGGAGTTACATCACAATTGATGAGATGTTTTTAACAAAGGTTAGTGTTCAATATATATGTTTTGTGATTTAATTAAGATACATATTTGTCATAAGATTAAGTTAGGTGTTTAATTGGAGAAAGCAATTAATGGTTTCTCAAGGATTTTTTTTAATGAATTTTAATTCATTTTCATTTATTGGCACTTGGATTTGACTTAGACAAATGGTGTTTTTAAGGAAACTGGAGGTTTGTAAATTCATACCTTACATATATTGTAACGTATGAATTTACAAACCTCCAGTTTCATTAAAAACCATTTGTCTAATTCAAATCCAAGTCCATATATATATATATTGTAAGGTATGAATTTACAAACCTCCAGTTTCATTAAAAACACCATTTGTCTAATTCAAATCCAAGTGCCAATAAATGAAAATGAATTAAAATTTATTTTAAAAAAACCTTTGAGAGAAACTATATATACACCTGGATCTCGTTTTACGTGATAGATAGATTCCTCAGAAAACACGCGCAAATGAAATCACGCAAAAATAGACGTAACTTACATTGAAAAGGGGGGGATGCGGTCTGTGATTTTTCAAAATTTGCGTAAAAGCAAAGCACCAACGTAAAATTACTTTAAAATTCGCGCAAAAAAAAAAAAATAAGGAAATAAAATATAACTAATAAAAAATTTCAAATTTGAAAAAAATTGATACAAGACAAACTTTTTTTAACTATAATATTTAATTTTATTCAAAATAATATATTTTATGCATAATTTACAGTACAGTAATTTACATTTTTTTATACACGTTTTAATTATTCTCGCTATTTGCCGAAAAACATGTTCATTAGCAAACTGGTAAAAAATCAGATTCTCACAAGAGGAAATACAACTAGCGCTAAGTTCACTCTCATGTTGTGTTAAGGGTTTTCTATTGACAACGTAATTAGTAATTAATCTTTGAGATGATGATTTTATTAATTGTTTATGAACTTAGACTTATGATAATAAAAAGACATTTATTCACCACTGCTGGGAAAAATTTAATTAAAACTAACAACTAAAAATTAAATTCTTATTTTTGTCTTTAATTTTTTAATTTTCAATTCCGTTTAAAAATCAAATTTCGTTTTACATCACATTAATTTCAAGTCGCAATTAAAAATCAGATTTTAATTTTTAATTGTCAAATTTAATTGTGCCCACTGCTATTACTCACCTTTTAAAAATAAACTTGCAGACACTAAATGATTAATAATTGATTACATTCTTTTTTAAAAAGCAAAAACAGAATGTGATTTAAAATGCAAAATTAGCATGCACAATGTTTGAACAAATTTACATTATAATCTTGTAAAATTTAATGTGTGTATACATAAAATGTTAAATCATGATTTTAATGTCATTATTGCATAAAATCTTACTATTATAAAGCACTGAAAATATTGAAATTACTAAGATGAAAGTCGAATTCCAATAATGTGCTATTACTTTCAATATAACGTAAGTGCATGAAATTTATTATTTAAATTAATAGCGCATTATCGGAGTTCGACTTCCGGTGAAACACGAATCGCGTAACTTCAAAATTGTGTTAAATAAGTTCATGGAAAAAGAGACCCAGGTGTATATAATATTTAATGTTTTCACGGTTGTATGATGTAGATAAATTATAACTTTTTAGACTGTATCGTGTATTAATTTCCATTAAACACTGATATTTCGACGGACTAGCATCCACCATTATCAAGGTTAACTTTTGAAAGAAAAATTGTTAGATCTCAAATAATAACATGACTGTGCGAGATGAGAAATGAGATTCAACTTGAAATAGTTCAGGTTTCACAATATGAGGCTTATCAAAATGTTTATTTCCCTCAGTATTTTCACCTATTAATTTTAAGTTAATATTAGATCAAATAAGTTTCCACATAGCTGGAATATATTGTGTTTCATCAGCCCTATTTAAACCCATAGGTCTCTTTAATATTTCAATTGACTCTCACGTGGTTCTTAAATCATATCTTTCCAAATTAGCAAATATTTTTGTATTGTCAAAATCAGATTTGTGACCAATTTCTAAAAAATGGGAAGTAAAAACTGATATGCTAATTTTTTGATTAAAAGAATTCCTGTGTTCCTTAATTCTGACATTTATTCATCTATTAGACTGACCCACATAGTTTCTTGAGCATTGAAAACATGGAATTTCAAAAATTGGTGATTTTTTTATATAAACCTAAAGACAGAATATTTTTGGAACACCAAGGACTTTATGAAATTCCATATTTTCAGTGATCAAGAAGCTATGTGGGTCAGTCTAATAGATGAATAAATGTCAGAATTAATGAACATAGAAATGCTTTTAATCAAAAAATTAGCACATCAGTTTTTACTTCCGATTTTTTAGAAATTGGTCACAAACCTGATTTTGACAATGCAAAAATACTTGCTAATTTGGAAAGATATGATTTAAGAACCATGAGAGAGTCAATTGAAATATTAAAGAGACCTACTGGTTTAAATAAGGCTGATAAAGCACAATGTATTCCAGCTATGTGGAAACCTCTCATTTTATCTAATATTAACTTAAAATTAATAGGTGAAAATACTTAGGGAAATAAACATTTTGATAAGCCTCATATTATAAATGCTGAACTATTTTAAGTTGAATCTCATTTCTCATAACACACATAGTCACGCTATTATTTGAGATCTAATGATTTTTCTTTCAAAAGTTAACCTTGATGATGGCGAATGCTAGTCCGTCGAAATATCGGTGTTTAATGAAAAATAATACACATACAGCCCCAAAAGTTATAATATATATATATTATAACTGTTGGGTGTAGGAATTTGCAGTCTTACCGTATCTGCCATACAGGGCACCACCAGGTTATTTGAACCTGGAAAATTTATATAGTAGGCAGATATGCGCTGTTAAGATCTTAATTTTACATATATGTTTTATTCTGACCATCAGCCCATGCCACTAGCTCAGTGAGACACAGAGATTTATAAAATATAAATTCTTATCCAAAGGTATTTTCAATATTAAAAAAATAAAAGAAGCCACTGCCAGTAATAACACACACAAACATTTATTAAACATATATAAAACTTAGAAGTATTATTTTAGTCTAATCTTTACTTTTTTTTTTATAAAACATTATAACTTTACTTTAGATTTTAATTTACAATTTAACTTTTTATTTTAGAAGTTTGCACAGATGAATTTAATATTTTATTAAGAGTGTTGAGTATGAATAGACTACATAGATTGCATTTGAAAAAAAAAATGCTATCCCTGATTTAACCTTAGGACAAAAGTTCACAGTCAAACCAACACCAATCTATCTGATATATCGATGTATTCAATGCAGCATGAATATGACAACACAATACCATACTGTCAGGAATACACATCTGAACAGCATGGTTAAAGGGAAGAAATTGTCTCTCATCCAGTACAGGAAAGTTACATCTGTCTGGCGAGAAGAACAATGAAAAAAACTCCATAGGAAGGGATTGCAGTCCTTTTTTCCATCTTACTATCCCATTTCATGGGCTAAAGGGGTGATACAAGAAGCAGGGAATACGTCTGCTTCCGATGGTCAGTATGAAATGGGACTTATTTTGCCCAAGTGTGGCGTATAATGTGATCCTGCACGTAGCGGATCTCTCATACTACATTTACTAATTACACCAATATATCCAATCCATTAACCCAATTTAACTACGAAACAAATAACCTAAGATTTACCCTCCCTTAAATTAACTTAACTTTATGAATCTATACAGCTATTCATGCCTGACTTAAATTTAACATATTTAAATAATTTACTCAATAAATATTAATAATAAAAAAATGGAAATGATTAAATCAGCAAACTCAAATATTTAAAATTAAACATCAATAATTGATTTTGAAATCTTAAAATTCGGATTAAAGTTCATTTTAAAAATTAGATTTAGTTGATTATTAAAAGCTTGTCAAATCTTGACAAAAGTTTTTAATTACTTTTTTAAAATTTTTCAGTTCATATCTTACAGTAGAAGAGCTCCCGGTTCCTGCTGCCAATTCCTGTGCAGTCTTTATTGGTCATATTTTCATGAAAGACCGGTCTGTTTTTCCAGAGATGGCCATAGTTGCTTCAATCTTGGTACTATTTTATTGTAGGACCCATATGATTCGGGTCTACAATAGTGCCATTCATAAATTAATAGTCACTTTATTTGAAATAAGAGAGAGTGTGAAAAGTGCCTCTTTTCACCCTTCCCAAAAAAAATCAAGCTGGAACTGTCTTTAAATTTCAATTGTTTTCTTTTTATAGTAATCCTCTGGATTCACTGAATATAGTTTCCTGTTCCAATCATTTTCATTAAGGTCTGAGCATTGGTTACTGCTTCTATTGGACATTCTAATTTTTTTAATTCTCTTATCTGATCTTTTTATTTATATAAGAGCCCCAAAGTCTAGTTTGCTTTTCATTTAATTTATAAAACAATCATTTCCATTTACAGAGATTACATAGGAATCTTTTAACAAAAATATTTTATCTTTAGATCTAAAAAAAAGTACGTTCAAATACTTTTTTTTTAAAAAAAAAAACTTTTACATCTGTGCAATATATTATATATGTTAAACAACTCTTTTTAATTTTAGATTTTAGTTTATTAATAAATTTATTTTTATTTACGAACTTTTTATTTTATTTTTAAATTAATGTAACAGCATATTATATACCATTACTATATATATATTGTAACGAGCACAGACGTTCGTTACATTGTTTTTTTATATATAATTATTAAACAAGTTAAAATAAAAAGTTCGCATTTAAAAACTTTCTTTAAAAATTAAAAATTGAAATTAAAATATCGTCTTAAACTCTTATATATTAAATCGCACAGATAATGAAAAATTATTAAAATAAAACTTTATTAAAGAAAATGTATTTTAAAACTAAATTTTAAAAAGATTTGGAGATGAAATTATATCTTTAAATTTATCTTTAAATATATTTTTGATTTGGAAAACAGGTTAATTAATTAGAAATGGAAATGATTGTTAATTAGTTAAATGTAAACCAGCCTTCGGCATTTAAATGTAAAAACACCTGTCAGATAAGAAAACAATAAAAACTGTTAGCAAATAAGAAGAAATCCCTATGGAATCGGACCTCAACGAAAAGGATCATCTCATCGATGACGTAATGTAAATTCAATCCTTCACATTAATATAAAAGGAAAATTTTGGAAATTATTAATCAGTGAGTGACTGGAAATTGATTGATTATTGACGATGTAACAGCTAGGTGTTAGCGCTGGGGGGATTGAAAAAGACGCACAGCTTCAATCCCTTCAGTTCTGCTAAGAAAGAGAAAAAAATGGGCCATCGTGTATACAATGAGGACCAACTACCCGAAAAACAAAATCTCCAAAGGATAAATAAATAAATCAACCGGATACTAATCTTCGGACGACGTGGGAATTCACGTTTAAACGGCCAGGAATATAATAGGATGAACTATTTCAATAACCGTAAGAACTTTACAATTAATGAACATTAAGTTAAAAACTTTTCGTATTTAAAATAATTGCATTAGTTTCCTATCTGACCAAACTAAATTAATAATGTTATTTGATGTATTTTTTTTCTTATTTATTTTGTAAAATCATTTCCATTTATTTATTTTTTGTTCTTTAAGTTTTATTATGATTGTTGTTTTCCGTTAAATTAATTATAAAAATGTTAAACTTAAGTCGGGCGTGAATGGCTGTATAGATTTGTAAAGTTATATTAGGGGAGGGTAATCTTAGGTTATTTATGTCGTTGTTAGATTGGGTCAATGGATTGGATATATTGATGTAGTTAGTAGATGTAATCGGAGATTCGCCACGGGCAGAATCGTTTATGTATACGCCGCACTCACCCGTTTGCCTATGGAAGGAATTATAAGACGGAGAACGCAGTTCCTTTCTATGGAGTTTTTTTTTTTATTGTTCTTCTCGTTAGATAGATGTAATATTCCTATCTGATTGAGAGTCAATGTCTTTTCTTAATTCTTTTGGTGCTGCCGTATTTCGTATTACATTGAATACATCGATGTATCAGATGGATTGATGCCAGTTTGACTGCGAATTTTAGCCTAAGGTTAAATAGGGATAGAATATTTTATTTTCGAATGCAAATCTATATAGTATATTCAGGCTCGATCCTAAAACTATTAAATTTAAGTTGTTTATAGACGCTTGCATAGATTGGCTATCGGTTAAATATGTTTGCGTTTTCATATTTGATCAAAATATATAGACATTCGACAAATACTGATACCTTACGGTGAGTATCTAAAAGGTATTTATTCGGATGTCTTTTAAGTTATTGGTGACGATGCAGGTATCTTACGATGAATACTAGAGGGTTTCTTATATTTCCCTCTGCAATTGTCAGTAATCAATAACTTTGTATTTTGATCGTTTATGTTTACTTTGAAATGTTTTTGACCGTTGAAATCTATGTAACCGATCTATAGCAACATATTAAACAGGTTAATATAATCCCATCTGTGCGAACTTGATTAAAAATGTAAATTTATAATATAATAGTAATGCAATGTAAATTAAAGTAGAATCAAAGTAAAAAAAAAAATAATGTTAAATGTTAAATTAAATGTAAATCACTAAAGTAATTTTAAACCTTATATATATATGTGCATAAATAAATGTTTGTATGTGAATTACTGGCAGTGGCTTATTTTATTCCTTTTTTTATATTATACTCCTAGATTATCTTATTAAATCTCTGCTATTCCACTGAGCTAGTGACATGGGCTAACGACCGGAATCAAAATTTAAGAAAAAAAAAATATATTTTTTTTTTGACTCACGTATCTGCCTACTTTATAAATTTTTCTAGGTTCAAATGCCTAGATGGCGCCCCGTAGTGCAGTGTACGTTAAGTCACACTTTCTCCGGATCGTTACAATATATATTGTTATAGATATGTGGATGACATATTTCTCTGTGGTAAGCCAGATATTATTAAATATTTATTTAGGAAATTAAATAGTTTAGATGGTTTAAAATGGATCAAAATGGTCAAAAAGTCAATGGGTGTTCAGTTTCTTGATCTGAATATAACTAGAAATAGTTGTAAGCTAGATTATTGTATGATGATTAAGCAAATAAAAAAGTGGCTACATTCTGTATAAGTCAAGAGCGCCAATATCACTTAAAACAGGTTTGAAGTCATTTTTGTTTAAAAACATCAATCTTTGTAAATATACACTGGATAAAGGCAAAAATATTGAAATTTATATGAATGAATTATTAAATGTTGAATATAATTATCATCTTGTATATAGTACTATTAAAAATTTTAATGGGAAATATAAAAATAAAAATATTAATAATAAGATTGATGCTACTACTATAATAAAAAGATATGGATATCAATACCATATATTTCAAATGAAGAAGTGAATTTTGTAAGGGAAATGTATAAAGATAAATGTGATTAAATAATTCAAAAGCTAAAACTTCATTCTTAAATCAAAATTGCATCATATATAAATAGAGGTGTAAATGTGGCAGTGTATATATAGGGGAATCAAGATGTACATTAGAAAAAAGAACTAAAGAGCACTTGAAGTTATTAAAAAGAGTTCAATAACTAAATAAAATTGTAATGGAAATGATAATGTTTCAACATTGTTTTTTTTGTGATCATAATAGATTATGTATATATGGTTTTAATTTGGATTATTATAATGTGAAAAATTTATAAATTGAAAGATACAATAATAAAAGAAATAAAGAGAGCTATTTAAATATATAAATGTAAGCATGACTTAATAAACAGACAGGCAGCAAATGGTAAAAATCAATGAATTGTGGAAAGGTTAGACTTCGAAAGTGTTGGTTGACAAAGATTATGAATAAAAGTTTTTAAAGTTGTACTTTATATATATTTATGTTATTGTATTTATTAATATTTAATTACAAGATTACATATATATATATATTGTTTTAATTTCAAAATCAGAATTAATAAAATATTAATTAGACCTTTTTAATGTTTAATTTATAATTTTAAAAAATTAAATTTAAAAGTATTTAATCCTTAATTGTTTTTCCAGTGTAATGTAGAAAATATCTACAAAAAAATTTGTCTGTATTTATTTCTACTTTTCCTTTCACCTTTATATATATATATATGCATGCATACACACTACTGTGTTGTTGTATGCCTTAAGACACATAAACATCTCAATATATATATATTGATTTCATAGTATTCTTTTCAGGAGATTTTATGTAATAAAAATAAAATAGCTAAATAACTGATGTTTGAATACAATAACAAATATATTCCTCAGAACTTTTCTTTTTTTAAATCATAAGCTTTAAAATTGTTATTTTTTTACTTTTATTATCTTCTCATATTTAAATTCTATTGGTTGATAATTTTTAAAAAACTATTCTCCAATAGTCACCCCCCCCCCAATAATGATTTTTAAATCTCCCACCCATTCTTAACATTGGGAAAGAAAAAGCCTCTGAGGAAAGTACTTGTTATTATACTGAAACATCATCTGGTTAAGGTATTTTATTTTTACTACATGGAATCTCCTGAAAATAATACTATGAAATCATTATTTATCTATGAGAATATTAGAATTAATATAGATAGATAGATAGATAGATAGATAGATAGATAGATAGATAGATAGATAGATAGATAGATAGATAGATAGATAGATAGATAGATAGATAGATAGATAGATAGATAGATAGATAGATAGATAGATAGATAGATAGATAGATAGATAGATAGATAGATAGATAGATAGATAGATAGATAGATAGATAGATAGATAGATAGATAGATAGATAGATAGATAGATAGATAGATAGATAGGTAGGTAGGTAGGTAGGTAGGTAGGTAGGTAGGTAGGTAGGTAGGTAGGTAGGTAGGTAGGTAGGTAGGTAGGTAGGTAGGTAGGTAGGTAGGTAGGTAGGTAGGTAGGTAGGTAGGTAGGTAGGTAGGTAGGTAGGTAGGTAGGTAGGTAGGTAGGTAGGTAGGTAGGTAGGTAGGTAGGTAGGTAGGTAGGTAGGTAGGTAGGTAGGTAGGTAGGTAGGTAGGTAGGTAGATAGATAGATAGATATAATTGTGTGTGTAAAATATCAAATGCCAAAAACTAAACTAATCAATATAATAAACTATGTACACCAATTTACAATTAAATCATTAACAAAAATTAAATTACAAATATACTATCAATGGTTTTTCTGCTAAGGGAGACTTCTCAAGTACAAAATTAAAACAAAACCAAGTGCATATAATCTTACCATCCATAATTCCAATTCACATTTCAGTTTTCTTCGTAATAAAAGAACTTTTGAATAAGTTAATGGCTTCACAATCATAATTTTTTATTAAAAGAGATTTTCACTTATTTTCAAAGAAGATAACCTTAGCCTACTAAAGCATAATCTCATGATTATATTTAATGCAGAACTAAAATATTTATTTTTTACTTTTATGAACTTTCACTCTTTATTTATGCTCAAATTACTTTGACCTATATATAATTTCTTTTTTTTTTAAAAAATACTATTAACTACTCCATGAAAAGATATTCTTATTAATGTTCTCTTTTGTATTATTCAGTGCTTTTTTTTATTATCAAATTCTTAAAACCCTATAAAAAGATAATTTAAAAGATAAATAAAATTATATTTTTCTTTTATATTAACATTTTTTTAATTCTTACTATCACTATTATGTTATCTAATATATATAAAAAAAATACTCTTAATCAATTTACCAAAAATAACCAATACTAATGAAATCTATAAAATTCTCTTTTTTATAAATAAAGTTATGTTATTAATTTCTCATTTCTATAACAAAAATTCCTTAAAGTATGTATTTTATGGTGATATGCTGATAGTTACCAGGCTTAATAATAAAGCTTAAATCTTTACTTTTAGCTAATAAACTTAAAACTTTAATTGGATAAAATCCAAACCTTCTCTTTCTAAAATATATTTTATAGCAGATTCTAAACTTTTAAATTTATTTAATAACTCTTCCAATTTATCTTTTTCCATTTCAAACAAACAAACATTGATATATCTAACAAACAATTTTAAATATATTCATTCATAATCAAAAATCCTTTCATCCAATTAATTAATATAAAATGAACAAATTAAAGATAAAATAATAGAAGCTATTATTCATCATTTTAATCTTATATCAAAATTATTATCCATCTTAAAATTATTAATCTCATCAAAAGCCTTAAATTAAAGTCATGAAGCAGTGTAATTACTAGAATCAACAAAATTAAAAAAATAGGAACCTAGAAATCTCTTCAATAACAACAATATCAATAAATGAAAATAAATCTTAAAGGAAAACTTTCTTTTTATGTTAATATTCATAAACATTCTAATCTATTCAAAATTTTTAACTTTTCCATTTTCTTCATAATGCATATTAAATTGCCTTTAATTAATCTACCTGGATCCTTCTCTCTAAAAACATCTTTTTTCATAATAACAAAATGGCCAGGTTTTGACCTCACACAAAATGATTATATCACCAGCTATTAACTTATTCTTAAGATGTTTAATCTCAGCACAATTAATTAAACACTTTCCATTTTAAATTTGTAAAAACTATTTGAATGTCTATTTTTTTGCTCATTGTTTAAATTACTGGATTCTATAGATGAAATTATATCAAACAAAATTTTTAACACTCAGAGAGATAAATCTAATTTTAAATTTGTAGACTTGTTTTGAATTGATTTTTGAAGAACTTTTATTAGAAAATGGTATAAAATGAAGCAAGGATGACCGATGGGACTGCCTGGCCAGCATCTTCTTAAACTATCATGAGAAACAAATAATACCAAACATACAAACAAATAAACACACAATGATATATCTTAGATACGTAGATGATGTTTATCACTGCCAAAAGTAACACAATCATAAACACCAATGAATTGCAGCAGTTGTCCAAACTCATACTTAATACCACATGGGAGAATGATCAACACCATCTAAAATACCTGGACTTAGACATACAAAAAGAAGATACATGCTTAATGTACTGCATGATCATTAAACCCCTAGAAATTAGAGGATACATGCATCAGAGTGCAATAGCACCCAATGCATATAAATACGCTGGACTAAATGCATTTCTACATAGAAATAATTACTTATGCAAATGTAACACAGATAAAAGAGATAACATATTAAAGTACATCAAAGAACTAATATTTGTTGGCTATAAATATAGAAACATAACCAAAAGAATAGCACTGTTCCAAGCGAAGATAAATCAGAATCAGAGATAATAAACCATGAATAACCATACCATATATACCTAACATTGCCAAACATTTAGTCAAAACACTATCAAAAAAATTTAACGTTGACTTCCGCACTTCAGTCAACACCAATAGACTTATAACAACCCAAAAGACAAACTAGATCCCAAATCAACATCTCAAGTGGTATATCAAATACAATGCCCTCAGACTGGGTGTAGAGCCTCGTATTATAGGGAAACAAAAACCATCACAAACAGAACATCCCAGCACATATATATGTATAAAAGGGCACTGAATAACAAAGAGACTATATCAGCATTCTTGGAGCATGAAAAAAACACCGGTCATAGATTCAACCCTACCAACCCTAGAATGGTGTGCAGAGAGAGAAATGATCATAGGTGTAAAATAAAGGAAGCATACTTCATAAATAATGACACTCAATCTATCAATAGAAAAGACACCTGTTTCGCCATTTCAAAAAGATGGACAAACTAATCCAAACAAGATTTTAAACAAAATAAAATACTAAAACACAGCACCTAACCAATTAGCATAAATTAGAATACTCCCCCTCATTACTATCAACTGCACTCAGCTATGAATATGAAGCCATGGAGCTTTGAAAGCGCTAAGCGTAAATAAATATTAATAAATATAGCTTCTCTAACAAGCGTAAAAGCGCATAATTTTGGGTATGCATTTACTTCCTAATTTAAACAAGATAGAGATAAGTTAACTATAAGAAAAAATGTGAAATGTTCAATTTGAATTATTTTATGAGTCACTTTAAAAAGAATAATGTGAATTTTATTATTTGGAATATAAAAGAAAATTAAAGGTATTGGAAAAATTAATAGGCTTAGTTGTAGAGAGAAAAAATACTAGTATTAAAGCAATTAATCTTGCTGAGATTGGTTTAACTGCAAGAGAGTTGAAAATTCTTAATGAATGCCTAATTTTGTCCCTTTCTGTGATAAAAATATAGTTTTTGATATAATTTTGTCTATTAAATGCAATAATTTAAATGATGAGCAAAAAATAGTAATTTCAAGTTGTTTTAAATAAAAATTTAAAAGGAAAATTTTAATTAATCTTGCTGAGATTAAACATGCTGGCCATTTTGTTATTGTAAAAGGATATGTTTTTAGAAAGAAAGTAGATAGGGAATTGAATAATAGTGCTGTAAATATATTTGTTTAGAAAAACATTCTGATAACTTGATTAAAAGAAATTTAATATATATTATAAAGAACAGTACCGCCACATGGGTGAGAAGCACTTTTGTACAATGTTAATTTTAGACCCCCCCCCCTTCAATTCTATGAAATAAAATTGGAAAATTAGAAGAGATTTTTCCCCAGAGCTTTCACAAGAAAAACTTGAAAATATGACTTTAGTCATTTAACAAAACATTTTATATGTTTTATTCATTTATTTTGGCAAAATAAACCCAGAGATGAAAACACATGCTAAAAAAAAAATGTTTAAAAAGATAATTTTTGAAATAGTAATTATATAATACCTTAAAACAAAAATATTTATTTAATAAATTTGAAATTTTTACCTTCTAAAGTTTCCATATTATTATTTGGGGAGGGAGGGGGATAATCTTGCGAAATTGCTAGTAGAGATAGCAAATATCTGCAAATAAAAAATTTTTTAAAAATATCTAAGTGTTTTTATTATATTTAAAAGAAATCCACCCCTACTCACAGTTATGAAAACATTACACTGCTCCTCTCTCCTTCTCAGGCTGGATCTATATTATATAAGTAATTCTACTTTTAGTTTAATTACCTTAAAAATATCTGCAGTCTGAGTATGATATTCTTCATCTCTGAACTTTATCTTGCATAGTGAATAGAAAAGAAGGTCTGGCTTGTCTCTTTCTGAAGTACAATAATTGGAAAAAACTTAAGTAACTCTTAGACTTCTTTGCCAATATTTAGATCACCTTAAATCATTAAAGTTATAATATATATACACGATTATTTAATTTTCTATGTGTGTGTTATTCAATTATTAATAACTATAATTGATTATATATAGTCTGATATTTTAAATTTTTACACTTACATTAAATGTTGATATAATTTTTATATTTCATTAAGACCACTAAACTAGGTCAACTTTAAATAACATAGATGATATAACTTTTTCATTCCATTACCACCAACTTGATAAATACTTTTTTAATTTAAAATCCATTAGTTATTTTTAATTCAGAATCTCTCATAAATAACTTGTTTATATTTTCTAACAGTTGTCATTTAAAAATAAAATATTGTCATTACTTTATTATTTAATTTTTTAATGTCTATTAACAACTAAGTTATATATTATACTTTATTATATAGTTTGACAATTAGGGATTTAGCCAGAATTTATTTAAGGGAAGAAATTTTTTTTAACTTAGATTGTTTAATCAATATTTTTTTAGAAGCCATTCAAATGCCTGACACTTTATTTTGTTTATTCATAGGTTATATTAGATAACTATATTAAAAAATCAAACATTTGATTTGTTCCTCTTGATATATTTTTTAGACTTTGTCAATAGTGCAATTATGTAGGAGGTTTATTACAATCAAATAATATTGTCATAAAATTTGTTAAAAATTAAATATTTGTTATGCAATAATATCAATTATGAGTTTTTAGCCAGAGAACAAAACTGATAAAATGTATAAAAAGATAATATGGATTTAAAAAAAGAAGATAATATTGTTATTAAAAATAGGAAAAGCTATTGAGTAATATATATAAAATGGCATAATGAAAAAAAAGAACGAAGATTATATTTATATTGAAACAACTTTGCACAAGAAAACGGTGGAATTGATTCTAGAATCCCTCATTCCAAAGGCAGCCATTCTATCACTATTCTAAATGGAAAAGGATATTATTTAAGGTGTATAAAATATCATTGATAAACATAATTTCATCACCTGCACAATTATCGTAATTATGAGGCAATATTTTTTAAAATAAGTTTTACTTTAAAATAACTTATGAATAGTAATGTGTTATTTTCTTATATAAATTAGAATATTTAAATAAAAGTGAATAGTAAATCTAAACATTTTCATTTACATATAAATTTTATTAATTATAGGGATAAAAGGGCATAAGCCTGTCCACTTTTGTGCAATGGTAGAGTATATATGTAGTATATTTCGAGGCTTGTATTCCTCTTATATATAAATAAAAAATATTTACAATTAGAATGTGTTTATAACTATGAAGTGATTTGGAAATCTGAACATTTACACATAAGTTTTATTAATTATCATGACAAAGGGTTGTTGACCTGTTTGGTTTAGTGCAATAATAAGAGTATATATATTTTATATATTTCAAGCTCAAGCTGAAAATTTTAGGCTCAGGCAATTGTCACGATAAGTTTAAATACAGAAGTATTTCATATTTAAATAAAAAATATTTTTTCACTCAGAACTTATTTCTAACAATGATGTGACTCAAAAATATAAACATTTTCATTTATATGTAAATTTTATTAATTATTTTAGCATTTTGGGCCATCATGATGAAGCACCTTTATGCCCCACACAACCTGCACAGGGCCCTGATGAAAAAAAAGGTATAAATTTGTATAGATTGTAATATTTAAAATGCTATCCAAATGATTTCATTTCAGCTAAATTTGTGAACCCAAAGAAAATTTTTTTAATTTATTTCAATGATGGTGTTGTTAAAGAGATTTCTAAGTTCCTAGGTTATTTTTTAAGAGTTTGTCAATTTTGGTCATATCATTGTTCTATCATCTTTTGATAAGTTTAATAATTTTATGATAGAAGATATTAGGTATGTGGTAAGTTTGATATAGAAAATAAATTAAACATTACTAAGGTTCTTATTTCTGTTTTAGTTAATGTATCTTTGTCTGTTAATAAAATTAAGATTATTAAAAATTTGCTTATGTTGGAGGATTCTATATATTTTATTTATAGTGGTAAATTTTATAAGATTAAAGAAGAATGGATAATAGATTATATTATTTCAATCTTAATTTGTTTAGTTTATATTAATTATTTGAAAGAGACAATTATTAATTATAAATGTGTATATTTAAAATTATTTGTTAGTTATATTGGAATAAAGTATTATATAAAGACCAAAATAAGTTGAATATCTTAAAAGTAATTGGAATGTTAGTTTGAATTATGAGAAAGTAAGATAATTTATATTGAGCAGCTTTGCACTTGAGAAGCCTGACTTTGCACAGAAACCATTAGATTGGTACGGGTTTTGTAATTTAATTTTAGCTAATGATTTAATTGGTAAATTTAGTTTAATATATCATTATTACTATATAAATGTGAAAAGTTTATTGGATTATTACATTATAACGTAACAAATATTGTACAAACTTGACGAATCTTGCACATTTTTTTTCATCTTTTTTTTCTAAGGAATTATATAGGTTATGGATTTTTGCTTGATGGTACTTATTTAAAAAAATTTGGTAATTTGCAATATGCATCAAATCATAATCATTTTAGAATGACTTCATAAAAATGTAAAAAGAGGGCAGCACTGATTAAAAGATTACAGACATTTGACAATTTTTTTTAAATGTGTACAAGGTATGTTGGGGTCTGTTTATTAAAATACATATTACAGAAATAGAAATAATTATAGTTTTTGGTAAAGCAAGTTAAAATTTGATTTCATAAATATATTTTAAATTCATTAAATTTTGTTTGTACCATGGATTTAATTTCTCATTTGCAAGTGGAGTATGGATAAAAATAACATGATGTTAGAATTTCATAGCTATTTTTTAAACTTACTTTGTTACATGGAGAAATACATTTAACCTAAAATCCTAAAAGTTAATCAAGTGAGTAGTATAAATAATTATAAAAAGTCATATTTTTTGTGATACTGCTGTTGATAACTCATGTATTATTATTTCATGTAAATAATATGTAAATATATAGGCCATGGGAACAGCTATATATTGTGTTATATATTTTTATTCTACTAATGGATATACAAAGTATGTTGGGTCCTGTATATTGAAATACATGCTACAGAAATTAAAAGAATTATAGTTTTTCGTAAAGAGAAGTAAAATTTGATTTTATAAAATATATTTTAAATCAATTAAATTTCATTTGTATCATGAATTTAATTTTTTACTTGCAAGTGGGGCAACATGAATAAAATTATCACAATGTTCAAATTTCATAGTCCTTTTTAAAAAAATACTTTGTCATGTGAGAAATCCTAAAAATTGATCAAATTCAGTAATATAATTGATAATACAAAGTTATTTTATATTATGTTCTTTTAACTTTTCTCGAAATGATTATATCTCAAGAAAATAATACATAAATATAAGCTATGGAAACAGCTACGTATTGTGTTAAATTCTTTTATTGTACTAATATAAGCAAAGCTGTGGGTACAGCTAGTATGTGTGTATATATATATCAGCTATGTGGAAACCTCTCATTTTATCTAATATTAACTTAAAATTAATAGGTGAAAAAACTAAGGGAAATAAACATTTTGTTACGCCTCATATTGTGAATGCTGAACTACTTCAAGTTGAATCTCACTTCTCATCTTGCACTGAGTCACGTTATTGTTTGAGATCTAATGATTTTTCTTTCAAAAGTTAACCTTGATAGTGGCAATTGCTAGTCCTTCAAAATATCGGATTGTAATGCAAAATAATACACGATTTTATCCCAAAAATAATAATTTATCTACATCATACAACCGTGAAGACATTAAATATATTTTATATATATATAATATTTAACTACAATTATATTGTTTATAATGAACAATGTAATTAGAAAGGATTTGAACTCAGATTTTCAAGCTCCCTACATCTCTCCACTCTATCTTATACAAGCCAATACACATGACCACATATATGTGAAAAAGATAAATAATCTCCAATGTATATATTTCATGCTAAAACAGTGCACATCAATTGGTTCTGATTATCATCTCCCATACATATATATAATCAATGCTCAATCCATATTAAGATAACAAATCTTCAAACTTTAATTAATAGGTTTCAATATTCTCCAACCTCCAATTCTTCAACCATCCATATCATTGAAAATCCAATGGTGGAATGCTCAAAGTCCTTGTTGATGACAATGATATTGTCATACCTTTGCATTAAATAACAATAAGCTCCCAATCTTTATATTATATATATATTTCACATCTCTACTTTCTTTTTTTAATATTTATTTAACTCTTCCCATTATTCTTGTGTATATGTGAGATATTCTCTACACATTTGTCCCATTTCTTCCACAAATATAATTCTCTATCTATAAACATTGTGTATGGAAATATCTTTATAACACAGTGCTTTTGTTCTTTCCATATTACCAATCTGTTCCAATTTTTAGAATTCAAATATTTTCAATTTTCTTTTAGTTACCTTCATTAAAAAAGAAGTCCATCCCTTTTTCCATTGAATAACTTTATTTGCTGATAATAATTCAGCATGCAAAACATATCTCTAAACATCAACTTGTTCAAAATTATTCTACAAATTGAATATTTGCTCTATGAAAAATATGTCACATTCATATTAATTTTTATTCAAATTTCTTTTTCCATTTTATAGATGATCTAAATACATATATTTCATTTTTTTCAAGATAAAATATCCCTCTTTTTACCATTTTCTATTATTCTCATTAAATACTAATATCCTAGATTTTACCTCATTAAATTTTTCTTACTTATTTCTGCACATCTCTTTAATAACAGGTCTATATCTTTTATGCTGTTTGCAACATCATTTTTTTTTTTTTTTTGGAGAATTGCTAAGTAATGCATTTTGGTTTTTATTGTGAGAGTCCCATTCTTTTACTTCAAATGCTCAATTCTTGAAGAAAAAAAAAGTGGCAATGGATGTCTTGTTTCAACTTGATTTTACATTTCACTTCTTCCAACTATACTTTTCACAAATGAAATTTATAAACATAATTCTTATAAGGATCTTTAATTCACTTTTAGCAATCTCAAATTCCCATATTTTCAAGATTATTTCCCAGCTTTCTTCTATTTAACATACAAGCCTTTTCTATATTCAAAAGTAACATAATTAATTTTTTTTTTTTTAATAAGTCGCTTCATTTGACTAACCATAGTCTCCTATTAATCTTCTAGATCAAAATCCATTATGAATCTTCTAACAAAATTTTATATTTTATGCAATGCAATGCATTATGGCTTTCCCTTTATCAGAGACAGGAATCTCTCAGCCATTATACCCAGAGAAACCTGTTAAGCCACCTTCTCTTTTCATTCCTCACCCTAAGTTTTTATCCATATTTTTCTCCATCCCATTTCCACAACATTATCTTTGTCCATTCTATGGCCTTTATATCTAAATCCCCCTTATCTTTTTCCAAATTCAGCATAAAAAGCAAGAACCCACTTTCTGTGTAATCATTTTATTTATATTTATTTTAACTTCATTATTTGTACCCTTTCTGCTTGTATGCATTTACATTCAATTAACAGATGCCTAATATTTTTCTTGCCTTCCTTACATAACTTGCAGACTAAATCACCCACATTCCACCATTTAGGTGTATATTCCCTTATTGCTAATGATCCTGTTTAAGCTTAAACAGTAACTACTTTCCTTGCTATTATGATAAATTAATACACACCCAATATTCTATTTACTTATATATATACTTACACTCTTTTTACTCTCATACTAGTTCTCCATCACTCCAACTCCCTATTTTTTTATTAATGCATCTACTCTTCTATGCTATTTTTACCTTTCAACAATTCTCCTAACACATTCATCCCATTTTTTGTACAAGTATACTGATATAAAGTCTTTATCCAAATCTGCATACTGTACTACTTTTCTCACCCATGTTGCTGCCTGTCATTACTCATAACCCAATTAAATACTATTTTATTCAAGTTTTTCCTACATTAGTGCAACTCAGTGCAAGCTAGAGTAATCAATAGATGAAGTCTAATTCTTGCATCAATTGATTTGGCGTGAACTGAATGGCACTACTATATGAAGACTTTTGCCTCTGTTTCAACAGCTTGTGTAAGCATATGGAATAGTGATCATGTGAATTTAGTGGTTTATCCAAGTTCTATTCATTAATATGTATGGAAAAAATTTATAAATTATCCTGGAAATTATTGCTACTGATCCTTAACTAGTTAACTTAAGTATATTTCATTTCTAGCATTATTCTAGCTTTTTTTTTTTCTGAAAAAAAAAAAACAAAAAAAACAACAAACAATAACTAACAACCTTATTTAATCCCTATCTCCTTCTGTCAGTTTGTTTTTAACATTTTCTTTATACATGCTTTTTAATTTCACATTTTCTAAAGTGTTTATTTTTTTAAAAAGTCTATTGGTTCTAAATAAACTCAGTTGCAACTTTTACCTGACAATTTATTCTTTATAAGTTCTAAATTCGTCATTGTTCACAATTCTTTCTGATAATTAGGCCTGCTTAATTTAGACTGAATCCTTATTTCCCATCTGTCTTTATAAATCTTTCTAATAAATTTATATTCTAACCTTTCATACATCCTTCATTTTATCAAGATATAATTAGATCACTATTATATTATTTTCTTATCACTTTTGTTATTTATCCTAGTTCTTTTTTTTAAATCTACCATTATATATTAAACAATGGATTACAAATTATACTTTACCATATAAAATTCTTAACATACTGGTTTCTAAATTCCATTAGACCTCTTTCCTACAATAATACAGCCTTTTCATTGCCTCATTTCATCAATACAATCATTCATATAATCTGTAATAAATACTTTTCTAATTGTCTTTCTTCTACTTTCCTATGCAAACCTTTCCAAATATTTTCTTTTTTATATCTTTACCATTTATAGTAGATAAAATATATTATTTGATATATTCGTTTTTATCCAATTTCAGTCTAATTCGCATACATTTCCCTATAATTTCTATCCTTAATATTCCTTATACCCTCTCCTTTCTGACTTTCATCACTTTTATTTACCATCTTCCATGTAATTTTTGAAAATATGGTATTTATCTGTCTTTCTTATTGCTAAGTCATCTAAAATGGCTTTCCAGCTCATTTTACTCATTTATATCTTTATTCCTTTGCATATTTTTAAATTTGATCTTTTTTAAAAATATTCCAGTAACCATCTATAAAAAAAAGTTCTTTTTTTTTTGCATCTTATATCATTTTATTCTTATTTACATTCCACTCCCATTTTCTTTCATAATACTGTTTATTCCATTATTATCTCCAATATTACATCTTTGTGTTTACATGTATATGCCCCTCATCTTCTTCAATTTAATAATATTACAATTTATTTTATATTGTCTTAGTATATTCTCACAGGTATTTAAATCTCAAATTAATTTCATAACTTTGTTAAGTTTATTAGACAATCAAATTTTAGCAGTAACCCCACTTTCTCAAGCACAACTTTGTATAACATCATTTGTTCCTAACAATCCAATTATTTGTTTTTTCTAATACCTTAATATTTAAACCCATCTAGTAAATACATTTGTCACTCTATTTTTTTTCTATTATGATTCTACATCTTCTAAATCAATTTTCTTAGTGATTGACCACTTTCCAAATTATTTTTAGTATCATCATTAATATCATCATCATCTAGTGTTAATATAAAAAAACTGATCATTAAATACTACTATTGAACAATAATTCATTAGAAACAGTATCAGACAATGAATATTTGATTTTATAATTAAAAGATGAGAAATAGTACATATAAAAATTTGTTGTAAGTGGGGAAATTGTCTATCCTGCATTTCCAAGGTGTTGTGGATTTCAAGTGTTCGTTGAGATTATCTGATTCAGCAAAATCCATGGAATATAGATAACATTTAAATGGTAGCTCATGTATAAGCTTTCACAATATGTTACTTGAGATAATTCTTAATACAAAAGGTAAATTTACAATTTAAATCACTAAACATCTCATGATCACCTTTTCTTATGCTTGCTCATAACTGATATTAAAACAGGCAAAACTCTCCATACAGTAGTGCCACTCAGTGCAAACCAGGGTAATCAATGGGTGCCAGAAGGCTTGCACATAAAATCCCTATCTAGTGCCTACTCATCCAATATCCCCAGACTACTTTCTGGCATTTGGCCTTCATCAGTGAGGAGCCTTGGATCTGAGAGCACTGCACCTAGATCTTAGGACAACCCTCCAGCAGCCACCTTTTATCACTACTTAACTACAAAACTATGAGAATAAAATTGAAAACCTAACAATATTTTCAATCTAAACTCATTAGCCTATATAGTCATAGAGGTCTGAACTCAGTTCAGTACCCTTACATTTTGGTATTTTTCATTCTTTAATAACCATAGCTACCAGTATCCTATTAGGCAGGATTGATATTAAACCACAACATCACTGATAAAGGCCAAAAGCCAGAAACTAGTCTGGGAATATTGAATGAGTAGGCCTTAGATAGGAATTTTATGCATAAGCTTTCTGGCTCCATTGATTACTCTGGCTTGCATTGATTGGCACTACTGTATGGAGTGTTTTGCCTGTTTTAATAGCAGTTATGAGCAAGCATAAGATCATGTGATGTTTAGTGATTTAATACCAATCCTGCCTACTTGGATACTGGGGGGCTATGGGTATTAAAGAACCAAAGACACCAAAATATATGGGTACTAACGTGAGTTCAGGCCTATATGACTATATAGGCTAATGAGCTTAGATTGAAAATATTATTGTGTTTTCAATTTTATTCTCATAGTTTTGTAGTTAAGTAGAGATAAAAGGTGGCTGCTGGAGGGTTTAGGTCCTAAGATCTTGGTGCAATGCTCTTAGATTCAAGGCTCCTCACTGATGAAGGCCAAAAGCCAGAAACTAGTCTGGGAATAGTGGATGAGTAGGCACTAGTTAGGGATTTTATGCACAAGCCTTCTGGCATCCATTGATTACTCTGGCTTGCACTGAGTGGCACTGCTGTATGGAGAGTTTTGCCTGTTTTAAATTTACAATTTACAAAACTCTTACTATTACAATGTATTTTAAAATGAACTTTCAAAGTATTTTTACCTCTTTAAAATAATTATTAAAATTAATAGTCTACGTGTACATATTTTAAAATTGCTTGATGACTAAATGATCAGTGTAATAAGAACAATAAAAAAATAGATTGTTTTTTTTCCATTTGCTTATCCATTAAAATAAACTATTGTACAGGTTGAGATTCTTTTAAAATAAAGTAGACTGACCATACAAGCTTTCTAGCCATACTATAAAATAGATATATGAAATAAATAAGAAAGAAATTAATTTCAATTTATAAAGGTTAAATGGGATCGACACAGTTAGTTAGCTTATTAATTGATGATCTCAATGCAAACAGACCTTAGGGGAAAGACATTATAAAGAAAATTGTTTTAAAGATAATTAGATGGAGAATTCAGATATCCCATTTATAATCATAAATTCATAAAAGGGTTAAGTAAAGTTATGAACAAAAATATTAGAATTTTTATTTATTTATAACATAGTAATTCTATTTTTTTTTTATCTTTCGATCAGTAAAGTACTTTTTTTTTTTTTTTACGGAAAAAAACTAAAAATAATTAATTTAATTCTGGTACTTATGACAATTAAAAAGAATTTATTTCTAATTTAGTGTTTTTTGTGTATAAAGAAAAAAAAAACAAAGTTGCATTTGGAAAAAATACTAATAAGCATGTAATTAGGAAAAACTAGATAAAAAGGATTTCTTACATATATATTTTGTAAAGATAAAATGTTATTTTGGGTGTTAAAAAACATGTAGTTAATTAAAGCTAATTAGATGATGATAATAGAGATACCAGGATGACTGAGTTTAAGAATGGACAGTATTGATATAAATGGGAATAGATACGAGAAGTTTTTTTTTTTTTTAATAAAGTTGTAATATCGATACAGATAAGGATGCAACAAAGTGCTTTTGAAAAGAATCGATTAATAAGTCATCTTAGTTAGCTAAGAAATTTTATTAATATTCTAGAATTAATCTTGTCACAACAGCATTTCCAGAAATTATAAAGCTGCTAGCTTATGAAGCAGATTATAGTCGAAAGTCTTGCTAGGGTAAAACTTATTAATGTCAAACTTGAAACTATGTAGTCTCCAGCAAATGACAATTTTAGAAATGTGTTGTTCCTACCTGCACTGAAATAGCAACAAGCAGTCTGCTGTTTTTCACCTGATTTTAGAAATTTATCCATGATGAATGCACAATCTGTGTGTATCATCATTCTCCTGTTATTAATGGAGAGGAACTCAAGAAAATATATCAGATAAAACATTGAATTTTACTGATTGTGACTGCCCATAGATCAATTATCTAAAAGAATTCAAATCTATTTCTATTTGACTAATAGTAAAATCAGAATTCTGAAAGTTTACATAATGTGAAAGACCTTCAAAAGAGAGAGAGAGAGGGAGAGAGAGAGCGAGAGAGAGAGAGAGAGCGAGAGAGAGAGAGAGAGAGAGCGAGAGAGAGAGCAAGAGAGAGAGAAAGCGCGAGAGAGAGAGCAAGAGAGAGAGAGCAAGAGAGAGAGCGAGAGAGAGAGAGAGCGAGAGAGAGAGAGAGAGCGAGAGCAGGAGCGAGAGAGAGCAAGAGAGAGAGAGCGAGGGAGAGAGAGAGAGAGAGAGAGCGAGAGAGAGCAAGAGAGAGCGAGAGAGAGCGAAAGAGAGAGAGAGCGAGAGAGAGCGAGAGAGAAAGCGAGAGAGAGAGAGAGAGAGCGAGAGAGAGGGAGAGAGCAAGAGAGAGAGAGAGATTTTATAATTTTTTCCTACTTTATATTTAACTTTTAGTATAACATATATTTATAAGTATTTATTAATTGTTTTAATCTTTGCTATTATTAATTAGGTTTATAGATTGGTGTTAATTTAAATGTAATAATTGTGCTGTGGTGGAGTCTGTATTTCATTTAAATATATTGGAGGTATGAGTTAAATTCAGTGCAGTTAAATGATTTTTCTCCAATATGAATATATATATTGTAACCTTCTGGATAGGCACCAGAAATATTGATTGTAATTATACAGCACTGTTTCAGTAACAGCTTATAGCATCTTACTAAAAAAAAAAAAATGAAATAACCTGAAATTTTAAAATTTTTTTATTAAGGATCTAAAACTGTGTTTGAAAGCACTTATGAATATAATTTGAAGTTTTTGATATGTTTATTCTTCTTCTTTAATGAGTAATTAATGATAGAAAGTGGGGGTGGCTTGTCACAGAAGTTGTCAGTTTGGTTTAAGTTGATTCCAGTTTGTTTTATTTGTCTGCAGAACAGCATTGAGATTTGTTTAGATGATTCTCTGGTTTATTTGCTTATAATATTTCAATCCATAGTAGAAATAGTGCAATATGTTTGGCTCATCATCATAGAAACTGTCATTTCAGTCAGATCAGTTTAGTACCTATAGTACATTATTTGTGAATGTTCATGTATGCTTGTGCCATCTTTCAGCTTCATTTTCCATTCATATACTTCATTGTACTACCAAATATCATGTCTCATAGCAAAATATTTGATTTCATAACCAATAGCTTGAATAACCAGCTTAGTTACATTTTAAATGAATTAATGGATCACTTGACCAGTGGATTATTAGATCACAAATATACTATTAAATATTTTATTTGCTAAAATAATTGTCATTAGTTTTATTTTTTTTACTTTAGAAATGTAAAATATTTTATTCTTAGTTCAATTTAATTTTTTTTTTTTTTTAAAGACAAAATGATTTTTTTTATTTCTTTCCTTTTCAAAACAAAAGAATTTCTTGCATATTTTTTCTGCTAATTAATTTCAGTGCAATGGGTGGAGCAATTTTGTTTCTAGAGACCTTTGGACCTTCAAATGACCTTGGATTATTGGAAGAACAGATGCTTGGGTAATAGTCTAGGATATAAAAGGAGAATCTTTTTACAAAAAGTTGATTTCACTTTATTTCACTTTGCTTTCTGATTTCATCATTTCTTTCTCAATAAAAGTTTTATTCATACAATTTTGATTCTACAAGTTGATTCTTCCATGACCCAAGCTTGAAAGTGAAAAACCACTATTAATTTTCTGGAAATGAAAACATAAATGACAGTAAAAACAAGGTACATCTTTCTTACTTTTTAATTGAATGGTTTAAATTCTAAAGTCATCATTTGGAATGCATATGTGTGCCTATATTATAAACTATTTAAATTTAATTTCTAATATTAAAGAAATAACAGAAATGTGTGTTTATATTTCAAAACTATTTTACTTAAATCTTAATTCTAATATTAAAGAAGTAATTGGAATGGGTGGATTTTATTATTTTGGAAAATTTTTGTTGAACTTTTTCATTGGACATGTCAGAGACTCTTTATTAATAATTTTTGCTAACCATAAGGGAATGAAGTTTAAATGGAAAGATGTGTGCAGATAATGTATTCTAACCTGCTTTATTGTTATTATTGACAAAATATTTACCTAACCATTCTTGTATATAGAAATAAGAAAAAAAAATGAGTGACATATAATTAATGAATTATTGACTTATCTCTAAATGTACTGATAAATGAACGGGTAGAAGAGCATAAAAATTGGATGTGAATTTCCTTTATTTTGTTCTCCTCATTTGCAGTTGATTTATTTTTTAAAAAAAAAATAATTTATCAATAAACTTATGTGAATTTAAACGGATTTCATAAACTACTTAGTTATGTGCTTTGTGAATGGCTTTTAAAAACTCAGAACAAATGCTTGAACATATCTAATGAATTAAGTAATAAATTATTGCTCTACTTATGTTGTAATAAATATTTATTGCCATAATGAAGAATTCTTGTATATAATATTGCCAGCGGTTTCATTAGCTATTGCTAAAAACTTTGAAATGCTGCTAAATTGGATCCAAATTAATATTATTTATCTCCCTGCAGGAACTTGTTATATGTTTGTCAATATTTATACTTATACCAATTATCATCATTGTTTAGTATATGACTAAGATATGTCATATACAGACTATGAATGAACTTTCATTTCAACAAAAAAAAAAAGCTTTAATGATTATTATTATTTTGTTAGCATTTCATAGATAGATAGATAGATTTAAAAATTTGTCTTATGATTTTATTTTATTATTATTATTATGTTTTTCTTCAAGAACATCTCAAAGGTATAATATGGAAAAATATTATACTGGGTAATTAGTATTATTTTAATATAATTTTTATTGTGTGCTTATATTTCTATACGCGTGTGTTAGCGATAGAAATATCCATTCACTGTTAAGGGGTGAACAGCTCGTTTTTGAAAAGAGCTCATTATGTAAAATTTATTGTTTATCATTGCATTTTCAAGAAGTTATAAAATAATTATTTCTTAATAATTGTTTTACTCAGAATTTAAAGATTTGTTGTTTATCCCAAACCAAACTTTTATTTTTAATTTTGTGCTAATGCCAAATAGACTAAAGAATTATTTTGTCTTTGCTTGCTAGAAGTTATTTTGTCTTGCTTCTTTAATAATAATTAGTATATTTCCAAGTTAAAATATTATACTTGTCAGAAATGAGAGATTTATTCATTATTACTTTTATAATTTATTAATTAATGTCATTATAATATTTCTTTATCAAAAATGATTTGAAATTGTTTGTGCATTATTATGCTTTTATATGTGTGTCTGTTATTTAATTTAGCTATAATAATGTTTGAATTGAAAGTAGAAATAATTTAATTCCCATCGGTT
This sequence comes from Epiperipatus broadwayi, assembly GCA_028023455.1. NCBI lineage: Eukaryota > Metazoa > Onychophora > Udeonychophora > Euonychophora > Peripatidae > Epiperipatus > Epiperipatus broadwayi. Next base: position 917,495 of record JAQFVV010012498.1, read on the forward strand.
TCGATGATGAAATGTGCCAAGAGAGGTGGAAAGTTTAGAGATTTATTTAAGTGTGAATTTATTATTTCTTTATTATGCTTAGATTGAAATGTATTTAGTGGCTATGCAGAATGAAATTATTTATGTTATATAGTATATTGTCAGGGATGGAGATAAGCTCTCCCTTAATTTATTTGAGTATTTGACATGAGTGGATTATATAGTATATTGTCTGGGATTGAGAAAGCTCTCCCTTAGCTTGTTGAAATATTTGTTAGGAGTAGATTATATCCTCCAGATTAAGTAGTTGTATTTTATGAATTATAGTATGAGAAGCCAAGTAGTGTATTTCCCTTATTTTCTTGGTGATGAGACCATGTCCACACCAGTTTGTTTTAAGTCTCAGAAATTAGACTTGGGAGCTATTGTGTATTGTTATTTAAATGATTAGAGTTATGAAAGTCTTTTATCCCTCATGTGCCCTATGGAATGTTTTTCATCATTTATTCATAGCCAAGTGTAAGATAATTTGCTGATAAAAAAGGAAAATAAAGGTAGAATTGATTTTTTCTCACAGAACAGCTGAAGTAGAATTAGTATTAAAGCTTGGTTGGCCATTGTCATCATCCGTATTATGATATTTATCCCAATTTCATAAGTAAACTGATTGGATTTAGTTATATTAATTATTTTGTAACATATTGCAAAATTCAGACACATGCATAAAATAGTATTAATTTGGAAGGTATGGAAAAATCCATCATTATTATGTAATTTTCAATTATTGTTTCAAATCATATCATATTAATTATTTAGATTTTATACCATCAACTCTCATAATGTTTCATCCTCATTTGAATGAGCAAGCAAGAGAAAACAAAGTGTAGCTAATTAATAGGATTATTCATTTATTTTGTAAAGTATAGTTTGACCTCTTACTCTTAGATTTAAACCCCTTTTATATTATTTTGATGTGCATTTGAAGTAAAATGCCAAGAACTTTAGTTTTACTTTATAATTTTAATGCCAGTGTTTAACAGAGTTTTATTTTTCATGAGCATATCAGAAGTGATTGATAGCTTGAGTGTATTGAAAATAAAATACCAAATATAGAATAATTTTATATTTAATTATCTTAGTGTAGTATTATAATGTTTCTGTGTCATATGTTTATCAGAATTGACTGATAGCTTGAGCAAATTTTGCAAGTAAAATATCAAGAAGTTTAGTTTGTGTTATTATTTTAGTACTAGCATTATAATGTTTCTTTAATAAGTCTATCAGAATGCACTGATAGCTGGCATATGTTAAAATAAAATACAGAAAGTTATCTTTATGTTATTTGTTCTTATGTAGACCATTTAACCATTAATGTTGGAATCATCAAAACATGTATATGTGTAAACTATAAAACCAAATGTTTATTTAAATTATCTTGTAAATAAATGTTTTATTTATTTAAAGTTGTGTTCAGAATTCTTCTTTGACATGCATTCGTGTTCTATATTTCCACACATGCACACACATTTACATATCTAATATGATATGATTGCACTATTCCATAATTTAATGATGAACATGTCCAGATCTGATGATGTTGCTTTTCTTGATCCAAACACTGTATGAAATGTTTGATTATTTAATGATTCTCTGAAAATTTTATCATTCAGTTATTATTTAGATGATGAATTGAAATCAAAATGCACCCTATTTCTTTCATTATCTAACTACCATTATTTTGTTAGGATATTGCTTAATTTGTATCATTACTTTTATAATAGTAATTAGTAGTTGTTGGAACAGTATAGATTTAAAATTAAGCCATGTAATAAATTAATTCCCTGAGATATTTACTTATTATTTAGATTAGACATTAATTCAGTTACTTAGTTTAAATTATTGTACAATTAGAAGTTAAGTAATGTTATATTTTATTTTGTATTTAACTCTAACTTACCATGCAGTATAGTTGATCAGCATTACATCTTTATTTTATTAATTTAATTTTATCACACAGTAGAGGTTGTTCAATGCATGTGGATGATGGGAGGAGATGAGGTATAGACTATAATTTGTCAATTTAAATGGTAGAACTTTATCAATTTTAATTTTTTATTTATTTTAGAAATTAGTAGATGTTTTGTTCCTATTAATCATAATGTTTCCTCTCACATCTAATATACACTTTGCACCCTATAGGTCTCTGTAACCCCATCTGAGCTAAGCCAATATTTTAAGAATCTCATTAATAATTTTAAAGCAAGATCAGACTAGTAGTCTATTCTATGATCGATAGAATTGGCACCCCTGGGTATTTGTGGATAAAAAAGGTAGGAGAGGTGTTGGGAGAGGGTTACAATATATATATATATATGCATGTGTTTTTTATACAGAAATATATCATAATTGTAAGTACTATAAATGTTGTAAATCATTTTTATTATTATTATTATTTATAAACATAGTTGTCTGTCTTGTCTCTCTTTCATTCCAAACCTATTTACATATAATTGTCATATATCCTGAGATAAATATGTATAAGATGTGTAGTTGAGAATATTACATACTCACAATTATTACCAGAAGAATTACCAAGAGTATTCTTTCAGTTTGAAATTGGTGCATAGTAAGAATTATTCTATAAAAATGTTCTCAGTTGTAAGAGCTCATCACTTTACCCTCTGAATACCACTGTGATGGTCAGAAATATAACAAATGCATGGTTTGATCATCATCAAATTCTATAATAAAATGCAAGTAAAGAAAATTTGATATGCATATAGTTAATATATTTATGACTCAGCAACATAAAATTGATATACTTATTGAACTAGAAACTGCAGGCTTGATATATATGCATATGGGCTCCAGTTCAGTATATATATATATATATTTTAGTATTGCAAAGTATGCAGAGATATTTACAAGCAGAGTACTATCATGAATATTTTTTCTTTTTGTCATTCACTATATTGATAATGTTAAATGATAACAGTAGCAGATATAAAGTTTTATATTAATCAGTGATCTGCCTGAAACAGGCTGTAGGAAACTCATATATCCTGATATTTCTTTGAATTCTCAAAAGAGAGATATCTTTCTGAAAAAGAAGTCTTTCAATAAAGAAAAAATTTGAAAGCTTTTTCAAAGATGGGATCTTATGACTAATCCAATAAAGACAGAATACTAAATTATTTTATCTAAACAACAGGGAGTCATCTAATAATAGGGATAAAACCATTTGAAATAATAGACTGAAACATAATTCTTTCCCATGTTATTTAGGAGTAGCATTGCATGGTAACCTTACTTATTTTAGCTCATTTAGCTAAAATTAGATCAAAATCAATTTCTAGGAATAAATTCCTTGAAAATCAACCTGGCAATACTTGGGTATGCAAATTTTTAAGAGAGAGTTTCTTTAGCACTAGTTCATTCTACTAAGAATACTGGGCTCAAAAGTTTCCATATTAAATTTTTAATTACTAAATATTACCATGAGAAATATTACTGATACACTTAAGTCTACTTCTTCATAGTAGTTTTCTGTTCTTTCATATATTCCAAATATCAGAAGAGTTGTGTCACAGAAAATGTATAAAAAGCTGTTAAAGGGATCAAACTTGACAATAACTGAAAGTTCAGCTTCAGCACCAAAAATTCATTTCAAATCAAACTCTGACCTTTTTGGATGTTAAACTAAGAATGTACAATCAAAGAATTATAGTATAAAAAATGGAATTTACTATGTTTCAAATGAATTTCTTTTTCCAGATACAACAATAAAATTAATTGGATTTGATCTTCCTAGATGCAATTGTAATCTCATCAGCAGATTCAGGATAACCCATAATCATTGCTGTTATCTGATTCTTATTACCAACTAATGATCTATATAAATATAGGCAAACACAAAATGACTATCAATCCTATGATTACACTGGCAAAATTGAATAACTTTTTATATTTTGCTAGCAGTTAAACTATCAAAAAAAAAAAAAAAAAATCCATATGCTAAATAAATAAAAATAATTTATTAATCTTACATTCAATGGTAAATAACATTTTGAATGGGATCAAATCTCACATTGCACTTGCCATAGCAATATAAATCAGTAAAATTTTTCAGATGATTTATTGTCTTGGATTTTTTCTCACTTGATCATTATCCAATATGATATACTATTAAGATTGAAAAATTTAAAAGCAATACAATTTTATATTTGTGTGAATGTTACAATTTTATCAAATAATTCCTCACACAATTGCAATAAATTATTAACTTTTATTTTAAAAAGAAAAAAAAAACTTTTTTAAAACTAAATATAAAACTTGCAAAATGAAACAAACAAATTTAACATTTTTTGTTAGATATTTGAGATCTTTTTCTTTAGAAATTGCTTTTATATAAATATCTTTAGCCATCTGATACTGAATATAAGGAGCTTTTCATTAATTGATCTTTAAGGGAGACTTGATATTGCCCTCTAGGGTTTATTAATTTAATTCACGGCTTACTTAATAGTTGAGAAAAAGATAATAGCTCGTTACTTCTTAACAGTATTCATCAATTTTCTTCTAAAAAATTGTTCTGTTGATGATATATATATATATATTTTAAAGTCAACATTCATTTAATAATTAATTTGTATATTCATTTACCTATCTAGAATACGAAAAAAAGACATTCAACAAATGAACAAAAACTAATTAATCAAAATAGCAATAATTCTTAGCTTTAAAAAATTATTTACGAATTTTTTTAAATCCAATTACTTTTCTCATATTTATATCCGAATCACAAACATAGACAACATATTTAAAGTATTAAAAAGAGCAAACTGCTTAACCAATAGTATTTTCAAATTGTACTAATAAATATCTGCTGGCAGAGTAAAATAGTATGTAGATATTCCAGTATATCATATTCCTATTCTTCAATATGGTGCTATATTTTGATACCGAAGATAATATTGTCTAGTTCAGTGTTTCTCAATTGACTAGATGTCCCAGACCAATAAATTTTTTTATTAAGGACCAAATAAAGTACTGAAACAAAAAAAATTTGAAGGTCAGATGTTTTTATAGTAAAATATAATTATAGCGTTTAACAAATTTTATATATATTCAAAGAATGATAAAAAACACAGAATATTGGACAAAACTATACAAAAGTAAATTAACAAAATATTAAACTAATAATAAACAAAATCTGAAGAAAAACAAAGAATATTTAATTAACTGAGCAAAACATAATAAAAACAAAAATGCTGATTGTTGTTAATTCTTTTCAGTAATTAGCTTATAAAGTATTGGAGATATATTTGTGAAGCCTAAGTACAAAGTTGGATTTATTAATAAACAATTTTTTTTTTAATTTTATGCAAATCATTGCCAAAAATGTCTATTTACCTAAGTATGTAAAATTGAGTTATATTTGTCAAATTAAATAATAACTTTAATGTACCATGCAACTTAGTTGTATTAATTTTTCCTGCTCCAAATCAGGTTTTCTTGCTCAATAAACAGATTTAAAATCCACATACTGCCTTTATATGTCTTCTTTCTGTGTATATTATTGATTAAATGCACAACAAAGTTCTGTTAAATGTCTATAAACAGTATTGTTCGATTCGCCAATATTTTTATCAACTTCATTTATTAATTCTGAAAATGAATGAAACATCCTTCTACACTGCTTATACCAGTTTTAACCTTCTCATGAATGCCCCAATTTTATTCTATAAATCAAAAGTAGTCCTATTTTCTTGCAGGCTTAAATTTAGTTCATTTATTAATGAAAATAAGTCCAATAGGTAAGCCAGTTTTAGTAATCCAATTGTCAAATTCTGAATTTTTTGTTTCTAGAAATGTTTCAACTTCTTTTCTTAATTTATGAAGTCTTGTTAATATTTTTCCTTTTGACAACTATCTACTTCTGGATGAAGTAGTAAATTTTCATGTCCAGATTGCATTTCATTGCAGAAACTTGAAAATAGTCTTGAATTTAGTGTGCTGCATTTAATATATTATTTTTATCAATTGATTAAGAACATTGTTCAAGTTAGGAGACAATTTTTAATGAGCTAAATGCTTGAGTAAGAATTATTTTGTCATCTGCTACTTGTTTAATTTTTTTTTGCAACTTCTGAATGTTTCCAGTCATATTTGCCATTCCTTCAATATGTAAGCCAACACAATTTTTGCAATTAAGTGAGCTCTTTTCAATGTAATTATCAATTGCATTAAATGTATCCAAACTAGTTATATGATTAGAAACTTCAACAGAACAAAAAAATATATTTTACATTATTGATTTCATAATCAACATAACGAATATAACCTAAAAGTATAATTTTTATTAGTAACATTTTTAGATTCGTTTATTTAAATTGCAAATAATGATTTGCTTACTTTTTGAATTGATTTTCAACATGTAACTAATTCACAAAATTTGTATTGATTAGTATTATCAGAAAATGGCAAAGTTTTCATTTTATCTCCAACAACTATACCTAGGATTTCAGAATACACATTTACAAAACATGATTTAATTAAAGTTTTCGATAATAGAGTACCTGCCTTTTGCATTTAACAATTCTTAAAACAACTAAATATAATGCTTTTACAAGAGATTGACTAAAATAAATTTTTGAAAAAAGATTGTTTTTTCAATTCAGCACTTTTAAATTCCAAAAAAATCCAGTGACTTATTTTGTACATTTAAATGTTTGGTTGATAAATGATGCATTAATTTTTCTGTTTTCATATATTCATTGGATAAAATTTATCAGCAAATAATGCATTGAGGTTTGGATAAATTTTCTTCAAACTCGGCCCAAGAAATGAAAACAAATTTTAAATAATCAGTATTAAATTGAAGAATAGTACACTTTCATTTTGCCTGAGATGAATCATTTTGTGAATAAATAATATCTTCATTAGCATTCAAAGTATTTATACTTGGTTTTGAAAAAAACTAAATAGTTTTTGATGTTTTCTTGTTATTACTCATTTTTAAACAGCCAAAATTTATCAAAAAATTAATATCACATACTTAATATACTTTAATTTATAGTAATTCTCAGAATTGAATTAAAGACAAATTTAATAAAATTAGTCATAATTTAAAAATTGTACAAAAACGTAATAAATCTGAAAAAAATTTATAAGCTTTTTGTGGACTATCACTTGAGAAACACTAGTTTAGATAATAATAAAAAAATGAGTTACAGCTATATTTCTAAACTAATACTGTACCCATCAAAACATGTTGATCCATCTAACATGAGCTGGAATTCACAAAATGTACTTCAAACCCAGCCAAGCCTGAGATTTAGGTCAGGGACCAACCTGGATTTGAACCCACTCTCCAAGCCCCAGATCAAACACCTAATGGATAACATAACAATGATGGCACATGAGAATTAATTCTTAAGACTGGCCCACTAGCAGAGTGGAGAAGACGAGACTCATGGACTCAAACATATATATTAACAAATTTAATATTAGACGTTCCCATGATAAAATCTAATATATTTAACTAAAAGGGGCTTTACTACTGAATAGTTATAATCAATTAATGAATTGGATTAATAATGAGACAGAAACTGATATATGATGAATTAGTAATATATTTATTGACAATTACATATATATTTTGATATAACCCATAATTTAGCATTGGATAATGCACACAGACATTTCGTTTATTAAGCAACATTACTCTAGGCAATTGTACTAACAATAATTAATGCTTGGGTTAAATAAATTTGTGGCTATTATTTAATGAAGCTAAATATTATGATATATAATAAATCAATACATTCCACTTATTAGTTATGCCATTTCATAATCGATTTGAGTAGCTATTATACATGTAATAAAACCAAGTCTGGAGTGAAGCTTAATAATACATCTGATTATGACAAATTTATATATTAAATATGGGCATATAAAGCATCCCAGATAGTTTTAGATCGAATGGGTTTTCAAGAATGCTTCAGTTCAATGGCAAAGACTGCATATTAGGGAGATAGAGTTGGCTATAAAGATTTTACTAATACGCTGCACACAAGTAAATATAATAGTAAAGTGGCTCTGTGGATGGATGAATAGATTTTAGAGTTTTCATGACCAACACTGGTTTACCCAATGACCAATTGTCCTGCTGCTAAAAGAGAACCTTGATTTGGTTCATAAGAGGTGAGGGGCTTACATGCTAATCTGGCCCTTAGCTCAGTCTTAGCTACTACTCTATCCTAAAGAGATGGGCTGGACTCACCATGGCTCCATCTTATATATATGACAACAGTTAGAAATATTGATCACTATATTTACTGTGACTGTTTAGGTGGTGACTGGTTGGAACTTAATTACATCATTATCCCAGATTAGCTTTAGGCACTATTTCGCTTATTATTTCTAAATAATACATGGGCAATTTAAAAGTATTGCATTAAGTAATGTTATAGATGACTATTTATTAGTCTGCATTATAGTGACATGTTTATTCATGTTTAAAGAGGTTTATTTAAATTTCATTGTAACAATATTTCATACTCTGTAGTCAAGTTGCAATCTTTAAGTGTCCATATATATTCAATGGACCATTAGTAAGAATGGATTTCCATTCTTGCTATTAAAAAGGTGAGAAGATTGCCTTGACAACAGTTAGAAATATTGATTACTATATTTACTGTGAATGTTTAGGTGGTGACTGGTTGGAACTTAATTATATATATATAAACAGCACAATGATAAAATATTGATAAATTTCACATCTGCCAAGCCGAAGTATATTATAAATTAAATATCATACATTACGTGAACACTAGTTTATCAGATTGATCAAAAGAGCCAACTATTCTATAGCACGGGAATATATATAAACTACTTTATCCCATTTAATCTTTTGGGTTATCTATAATTAATAAACTCTTAAGAGGGAAAGTATATTTAAGGGCCTTATAAATACTTTAATAAGAAAAATATATTTATGAGGACATTCCAGGCTAGTTAAATTTTTAGTAACATAATAATTAAAGGTTGCAAATTTGGATTTATAAGCCACATTTTATATTTACATTAATTAATTTACAAATGACAAAATAATGAGCACAAAAAGGTCGCCATTATTTATAAAATAGGGTTTCGAAACAGCATGCTAAATGATGCTATAATAAATAATAATACGAAGATTTTAAATAATATTTAAAAAAACAAACAAACATATTTTGTAACTAAATGCATGCCGTTTCAAGACATAGGCATAATTAATAATAATTAAATAAGCAAAAGAAAAGTAATTATACTTGCAGTGATTAAGTTATACAGCAAAACATTAAATTAATAAAGAAATTTAGCAAAAGTAGGTCATTTATAGTATTCAAATATTATACGACCATTTAGACAGAGTTTACATTAATATGGTTAGCTAACCTGATTTTGAAGAAATAATGATAATTTCAGATTTTACACAGAGCTCTGTGATTTTTAATTAATATTAAAATGGTCCTGATATAGCTGGACTGGAGATACTCGAGCTGGAACGAATGTGAGTTCTTTTAGCAGATTATAGCATCTTCTATTTAGTTGGGAGACGATTTAAATTGGTATTCCTATAGCTGGACTGAGGTGCTTGAATTGGAACAAAGGTGAGTTCTTTGAGTAATTTATGGCATCTTCTATTTGTTATAAGCTTGTTAGGGCAACGTTGGTTGTTGCTTCGGCCTTGGGTGGATCAAACTTTGACGTTCTATCACGGGAAAAGCAGCAAATTCTTGCCTGTCTAGCAGGACATGGCAAAATTAAACAATTTTCAGCTTGGATAGTAACAGCTCTTCAAAGAAAAATGGAGTTTTTTTTCCACTTAAAATATAGCCTATTTATACATTTCCACCTACCAGCCTTAACACCTTTTGGAATTTTGTTTGCCTCAGGACCAATTGACTTTTAATTAAACAAAAATCATATAATCTGATTTTCTTCTACTGATAATGTCTCTGAGGTATTATATTTCATTTACTTTAAAAAAAAATTAATTAAATATATAAATTATATAATTTTGATTCTGATTTCATTAATTAAATTCCTTTGTTAAGTGTTATAAATTTTAAGGCCTAGCAGATAGTAATGGTATTCTGATTTAATGATAAAGTCTTTTGTTGCAAACAAATTCAATCAGTAAACTAGATTTTACTTTTACTCCTCAGGTGCGGTCACTAATTGATTTATTATTTATAACAAAATTCTCATTTTTAATTATAAACTGATGACTTTTATTTTAACTTGATATAAATAACTTTTAACATATTTGTTTTTACAAAAAAAAAAACAGCAACAAATTGGACAGACTTAAAAAAAAATACTTTAGTTTCAGTTATATCTATAAAACATTAATCAGAAAACCGGAAACATATTTTAAAGAAAACATTTTATACTATTTTTATTTAATCTCATATATATATATGAATCATTATACTATCATTTCATGGTTTAAATTATCCAGCCACATACGAATATACTACAAATATAAAATTCAGAATTGACATAAATTAATAAAACATTTTATAAAAAATTATGAGCATGTCTACATTATAATTTTATCAATCCTGTCTAATTATAGCGTACTTTTGTATGTAAATGGATGATGTTACTCAAGCGGCCATGATAGCGAATTTGGTACTTTAGTATTATTCAACTGATGATGTTTTACATTTACTGATTTTCCTTCCGGTAGAAATCATCAATGATAACATGACATTGTCATGGCAACCAAGACACTGACATGATTAATCCGTGGGAGTCAATTTTTGGATTTTTTTGACCGGCAAGATTTAAAAATCAGAGAGAGCTTTGGGAAATTTTGTCATTTGTCTGTCTTCTGTGATTTTGCAACCACTCCACCACAGTGATTGCTACTTGTAAGTAATTTTCATTTTTGTTTCTAATAAATATGTATATTATTTTGTAAATTCTTCTGCAATTAAAGAAAGTACAATTAATTAATTTTATTTTTAATTTCTGAACTATACAGAATTTTTTTTTTTGTAAATTCATCCGCAATTATAAAAATTACAGCTATGAGAGTAATACAATGTATGACATTGTCGGTAGTTTTGTAAATCATAATATAGGTTCTTTTAGACTAGAGTATTTATTGGCCGTGCCTTCAGCCCGTCAAAGACATCGAAGGCCTCCGCCCATTCCAGCACTATGCACTGACTTTTCTAATTTTCAGTCAAAAAATGAGACACATTTTCAAATTGTTTGTTTTATATATTTTTAACATAAATAATTGAGTTAAATCCCATCGGAAATGTTGTAAAAATAAGATAATTTTTAATGCAAGTACATTTTTTTTGACTTTTTTTGTTATAAAAATATGTAATATAGAGTACCTTTTAAGTTATTGTCCAGGTCGCCATTAATAATGCCAGATTCGCATTAAATTGGGAAAAGTGTTCTTTATTTGTCTATTTATTTTAAATTTACAAAAAATTTTGTACATATTTCTGCAATGATAAAATTTACACTTAATTACTTTCAATTTCTAAATTATCAAACTTACACTTAATTATTTTTAATTTCTAAATTATTTTGATGCATGCATGCACATTTTTAATTTTTTTTTTCAGGACTAACAAACATGGTGGTGCTCGTTATCTACCCGATGATCATCTTTAGTATTTTCCAACCATTGACGTATTACCCTGAAGCCATATCAGTCTGATCTTGCGATCTTTAATGTGCCGGGTCCACATGATCAGCAGACAAATTTTAGGGATTGCATTTGTCCACAAATCACTTGGAGACGTTATCTTAAAGATCCAAAGATCAGATTGATATGGCTTCAGGGTAATACGACATCGGTTGGAAAATACTAAAGAACCTCAAAGTTTACCGCTCGACTTATATATCACATTTTGATATTTAAAATAGGTTTGAAACCAGTTTAGATGGGTAGTCATTAGGTTAATGGTGAAATGCAAAGTGGACTGGGAGGTTTCCATCTCAATATTTTCTGATACAAAGATTTGTACAAAGTAACTGAAATATTTCCCACTAACCTTCCTAACCGGAAAAAAAACACGGTTTGATGATTAAATTACATAAATAAATTTTACTTAAAAACAAAACATCTTTTGAAAAGCAAATATAGAAAGATTAGTCTAAATAGAAACATGACTAATTTCCTCTTATTATAATTAACTGCTAATAATGGAGATTATGGAATATTGGTTTGGTAGTAGTCCAGATTAAATTTTTTTTTAAAGATAGTTGAGGATTTTCCATACAAGTTTAGATTTTTTAAAATAATGCTTAGACTACTTAGCTGAACACACAAATATTGATTGATGAATGGAATCTAGTTATTCCTAGCTTGAGTATAAATTCCCCAAGATTATTAAAGATTGATCAGAAGAAAGTTCAAAATATGACATAGCTATTACCATATAGGTTAAGTTTCATATATCTATAAAAAAATAAACTCATGGTTTATCTTTAGCCTTAGAAAGCTAATTACATTCATGATTGTTATTTCTAAATCCAAACTATTTTCACATAACCCATTCAATTATTCTATTTATAGTTTTAGGTACATCATAGTTATTGTCCTAATTTATCTATCTTTAACTAGAGACCAAAGTTTTCATCTAAAGAAATAGATTCCAAACTTCCAAGCTATCAGAAAATTCACAACATCAGTTAGAAATATGGAATGCTATTGAAATAACATTGCACTGAATTTAGCTGATTTAATTGATATCAAAATTTTATATAGAAACCAAATAAACATTGAGTTTATAAACATCTCTGACTACTTAATTATGATTATAGACCTGTTTAGTTTTAGTATAGTTATGGACTCCAAAACTAAATATTACTGGTTCATAAATCAACTTCACTTATAGTATCCAAATGAGATAAGATTTTCTATTTCATTAACATGTTTATAAACTATTAGGAATTTTAAACTTCTCTCTCGATATTATAATATATAAAATTAAAAGGGTATGAAGCGCTTGAAAGAGAAGCTATACAGAGTGTAAAAAATATTGAATGCTAAGCGCTTTCGAGGCCGTTTGCCTCATATTCATAGCGATAATCAAAACTTTGATATCTTTAATTAAAAAATAAGCAGATTTCTGGAGTCTGCTTCAAAATATTTAATGAAAACTTTCTTTCATGGTTGATATTTTATCTGAATAATTAGTTCATATTTATATTCAGATTAATCTTTTTTCATTCAATTTTAAAACATATTTCTTTGAGAAAAATGATTATTTAATGTGATAATCAAGCAATTTTTTACAATTAACAAGATTAATGAAAAATATTTCATCTACTTTGCAGAAATCTTTATATCAGAAAATAATAATTTAAAAATATAGTTGCAATCTATTATTCTATTATCTAGATAATGCCAACTTTTATTTTAAAACACACTATTATAGTGATTATATGCTAGAATAAAACAGAGGCAAAACTCCATACTGTAGTGCTATCCAGAGTGAACAATAGAAGTCTAGATGATGCTCTCAGATCCAAGGCTCCTTACTGAGAAAACCACAAGCTAGAAATTAGTCCGGAGATATTGGATAAGTAGACACTAGATAGGGATTTTACGCATAAACCTTACACCATTGATTATTCTGGCTTGTACTAGGTGGTATTACTGTATAGAGCTTTGCCTGTTTTAATAGCTTCATGTAAGCATTAGTGATCATGTGATGTTTAGTGGTTTAATACCAATCTTCTTCATGGGATGATGTCTTAATGAACCAAAGAAACCAAAATGTATGAATTAATGAACTGGCTTCAGATCTACATCACTATAAAAGTGAATGAACTTGGATTGAAAACATTATTGTTTTCATTTTAGACTCACAGCTTTATAATTAACAAAAGGTGGCTACTGGAAGATTGTATTAAATTCTAAGGTCTAGGTGCAGTGCTTCAGATCCATGGCTCCTCACTGGTGAAAGCCACAAGTTAGAAACTAATCTGGAAATATTGGATGAGTAGGCACTAGATAGAGATTTTATGCACAAATATTCTTGCATTGATTACTCTGGCTTGCACTACTGTATGGAGTTTTGCCTGTTTTAATGGCTTTGCATAAGGACAGGAAAGTGATCATGTGATGTTTAGTCATATGATGAAATAATTCCATAATGATTTTATTGTTACACGATATTCATTATTATTTGGAAAACTGATATTACTGGCTAAGCAGCTTACTCTTTTTCTGCCTTGAATATGTTGTGCAGGTCTCTGGTCTAGATACAAAGATATATCTATTTTTATACATGGTCTAACAAAACAATCACATGACTCCTTTAGTTAATATCTAATCTGTATTTGTAGCAGTATTTATTTTCCCATTCCCGAAAGCATTAATAATCAATGGATATCAAATGTAATGATAAACAACTGGCTAATGGAAACATTGTGTTCACATTGCAATTATCCAACTATTTAAACCAATGCTATAGTAATTATTCGTATTCTTAGAACCACACGGCTTGCTCACTACTATATGATTTTTGACAAAAAATGTTTTTAAAAAAATAATGGTATACTACACATTTATACACTCTAAAATATTTATCTAGAAATACTATGAACAAAACTTTGCAGAACAATACTTTTATTAGTTGATCATTACTTTAAAATGGTATAAAGCATATAAATTATATATTCATCTACATTATAATGGTCAGGGAGGAATCTGAGTCTTCCGTATTTGCCAAACAGGGTGCTACCAGGCTATTGGAACCTGGAATATTTATATAGTAGGCAAATACGTACTGTTAAGATCCAAAATTTACATATATATTTTATTACGACCGTCAGCCCTAGTCACCAGCTCGTGGAGCAGCAGAGATAATATATACTTTATTTTTAAAAAAATAAAGATAATAAAAAAATACAATAAGCGACTGCCAGATTAACAATACAGTAGAATCATTTATTTTGCACATATATAAAATTTAGAATTTATTTTAGTGTAACTTTACTTTAGATTTTAATTTACAATTTAACTTTTTATTTTAGAAGTTTGCACAGATGAATTTAATATTTTATTAGCGTTGAGTATGGATAGACTACATAGATTGCATTTGAAAAAAAAAATTCTATCCCTGATTTAACCTTAGGACAAAAGTTCACAGTCAAACCAACACCAATCTATCTGATATATCAATATATTAAATGCAGCATGAATATGACAGCACAATACCATACTGTCAGGAATGCACATCTGAACAGCATGGTTATAGAGAAGAAATTGTCTCTCATCCAGTACAGGAATGTTACCTCTGTCTGGTGAGAAGAACAATAAAAAAAAACCTCCATAGGAAGGGATTGCAGTCCTTTTTGCCAAATTAAATCCCATTCCACAGGTGAAAGGAGTGATCCAAGGAGCAGGGAATACCGTGTCTCCGATGGTCCATAAGAAATAGGCTTATTTTGCCCAAGTGCGGCATATAATGTGATCCTGCACGTAGCGGATCTTCATACTACATTTACTAACTACAACATATATCCAATAGATTAACCCAATTTAACTATGAAACAAATAACCTATGATTTACCCTTCCTTAAACTAACATAACTTTATGAATCTAGGCAGCCGATTGACACCCGACTTAAATTTAACATGATTTAATTAAAAGTTTAGCTTAACAGAAAAAAAAAAATCTTAATAAACAAATAAATTAATGGAAATTATTTTTTTTTAAAAAAATACATTCAATAAAAATAATCGTTAATAAATTGATTTAGTTTGGTCAGATAGGAATTTCTATTGCTACAATTTAAATGCTATGAGTTTTATACTTAATGTTCATGAATTATCTAAAGTTCTTACGGTTTTAAAATACTGAAAATTTTTTTTTTTTTAGAATTAATGTTCATTAGTTATAGGGTTCTTACTGTTTTAAAAAGTCCTTACTTTAGTTGCTTGTAATTTCGAAGGTGTTAATTCCCATGATGTCCTGAGATCGGTATGCAGTTAGCCATTGGTCCTTTATTGTAGCTGGTATTTTATTGCTGGGCCCTGATGTCCTATGGCCCACAATATAGGAAAACGATTGGTCATTTCTCTTTTTTAGAAAAACTGAAGGGATTGAAGAGTGCGTCTTTTCAATCCCTTCTCCTTCAACTCTCTCCGCACTAACACATATAGCACACCTCTTCTTTCACATCTCTTTCTTTCTTTATTTCCAAACTTTTCCTTTTATATTAAACTTTCAGATCCAGTGGACATTATGTCATGATGATGATAATCCTTTCGTTGAGGTCTGTTTCCAGAGGGATTTCTTTTATTGGATATTGTTCCTATTGATTTTTTCTCTCCTATTTGATCTTTAATTATACATTTTGAGATGCCCAAGGGCTAGTTTATTTTAACTAATTGAAAATAATCATTTCCATTTTACACAATAGCATTAATTAAATTTGTACATTCTTTTTAACAATATATTTTTTTATCTTTAAATCTTTAAGTTTTTTTTTTTTGAAAATTTAGTTTTAAAATACTTTTTTTTTTCCCTTAATAAAGTTTTCTATTAATAATTTTTCATCTGTGCGATTTTATATTTATATGAGTTTAGATGACTTTTAATTTTCAATTTAATTCTTAAAAAAGTTTTTATTTGTGAACTTTTATTTTTATGTCTAATTTTATTTATTAAAATATAACGGCATGTGTGCCTGTTACATATCAGCAAACTTGCTTAAAAAAATAAAAAAAATTACTTAGGGATTACAGTACACGATTAACAAAGAAATTTGGTTAGTAATTTTACAAAAAGAGATTACATACAAAAAAATGTTGACTATCATTTTCCTATAGAACCATCTACGCTTACGCCTCTTCCCCCCAAGAGTTCCCTTTTCTCTACATTTCATTTTTAACCAACGGCATGACAAGCAAATTATTTATTTAAGGAGTTGCATTGAAGTAAATACATTTCAAGAAATAATGAGTTTATACATGTATATTTGCAGCACAATTATATATACCACCAACTTATTTATGATTAATTGAAATGCTTAAATAGTTACACTGAGGTAGATTCCCAAAGGACACTCATCATAGGGTGCTACATTTACAATCATAAACTTACGTGGCTGTGCACGCCTATACACATTAAAGCATAATATATATTTTAAAAAACAAAAAAAATTATACTAATTGCAACCTTTTGACTTTTTCTTTTTAAAAAAACACAATTTAAAATTATTAATATCTTTTCTTTCTCATGTTTAATATATGTGCTATTTCTTTCTGGCAGTGCTTTTATAAGATTTAAAGTATATGGCTTTATGTAATTAAGATAAAAATATTTCATTTAAAAAAATGTACTCAGGGTACTTGTGGTTTATTATACATCGGCCCAGGTTGAGGGTCCAATTATAACGGTTGAGGAAGAATCTGAGTCTTCCGTATTTGCCGAACAGGACACCTGGAAAATTTATATAGTAGGCAGATACGTACTGTTAAGATCCAAAATTTACATATATATTTTATATCGACTATCAGCCTTAGTCACCAGCTCGTGGAGCAGCAGAGGTAATATATTTTATTTTTAAAGAAATAAAGGTAATAAAAAAATAAAATAAGCCACTGCCAGATTAACAATACACAGAAACATTTATTTTGAATATATAAAATTTAGAATTACACCTTTACCCCACTTAGCGATGGCAATTGGTCCTCCAAAACTCATTGTTATGCAAGAATATCCTATACACAAAACGTATTTATAATGGGAAACTATGGGAAAAAAATTGGTCAGTTCCAGTCAACATAAAATATTCACATTGGTTTCCAAGCTCAAAGATTTTCTTGATTTTTTGATGGCCATGATGACTAATACGGTATCTAAAAGAAAAGTTTTATATCACTAGGAAAAAAATGCATATTTTCACTATTTAAAAAGTACAGTACAGCAAAAAGAAATAGAAAGTGAAATTAAATTTGAATTTAAGAGTTTTTATATTCTTCCGCAGAAGTTTTTCATCATAATGAAAAAAAAAATCCATATTGAAGTGTATTTTTTTAAAATTTGTATTACAATACATATTACTGTACATTTATGTTTATTACTTATGTGAAATTATTCAAATTAAAAAACAATGTTTACTTATAAATTATTTAATTGAACATAGACTTATTATTGTACACCAGAATAACTCAAAATGCTTAATGTGTATCATAAATCAGTCAACTTTAGAAAAAAAAATTCAACTTATTTTAAAAGACCCCCCCCCCCCCCAATTGTACTAATTTTCTAAAACATGCGCAAAGTTTATTTTTATTTTTTTTACTATATTTTTAGTAATGTAATAATGCCCCCCCCCCCATTTGTTTAGAAGAAAATTCATTAACATTTATTTTAAATACAATCTGTTTTTCTTTTTAAGCTTTTCTAATTCGACATTTGCGTTTTAAAATGTTGTTTTTCTTTTGATTTGAAACAACTTGAGTGTAAACAACATATTTATTAACGAAGTTACAAAATCAATAACTATTTTTACAATAATTATCCAGGTGTTCTAAAAATAATATATCGTAATTAATAAACACACGCATGCAGTTTAATATTCATATTTAGTGTTTTCCTGAAAGTTTGTGATGATGGTATTTTAGTTGTCCTGTACCGTATTTATATATTGGACTATTTCATCATCTAATATAAGTGTTGAATGTCTTTAGAAAAATTAAACTTTATTTAAATAATCAAAGTACTGTGCATTATATTTAAATAAAGTTTAATTTTTCTAAAGACATTCAACACTTATATATACAGAATTATAGATATTTTAAGTTTATACGTTCTATATTCAAAATACTGAATGCAGCACTAACATTGCGTTTTATGAATAAAATATTGTATGTGTATACAATTACAGCAAAGTCATTACCTGTATACATATTACAATATATACTTTTGCTTTTGGGTCAAATGAATTTAAAATATCTATTTTCTGACATCATCAGTGATGCAAAATTCAAGATGGCTGAAAAAAATTTTTTTTCCTGATCTTTATAGTGAAAAATCGATTGTAAATTGAATTAGTGGGTACAAATTGATGATGATCGCTATTGTGAAATATTGCTAAATAGTCAATCACTAAGCGGGGTAAAAATGTATTTATTTTAGTGTAACTTTACTTTAGATTTTAATTTACAATTTAACTTTTTATTTTAGAAGTTCGCACAGATGAATTTAATATTTTATTAGTGTCGAGTATGGATAGACTACATAGATTGCATTTGAAAAGAAAATATTCTATCCCTTATTTAACCTTAGGCCAAAAGTTCGCAGTCAAACCAACGCCAATCTATCTGATATATCCAATGCAGCATGAATACAACAACACAATACCATACTGTCAGGAATTCACATCTGAACAGCATGGTTATAGAGAAGAAATTGTCTCTCGTCCAGTACAGGAATGTTACCTCTGTCTGGCGAGAACAAAAAAAATTCCATAGGAAGGGATTGCGGTCCTTTTTGCTGATTTAAATCCCATTCCATAGGCTAAAGGGTGTCCAAGGAGCAGGGAATACAGTCTGTCTCCAATGGTCCATAAGAAATAAGCTTATTTTGCCCCAAGTGCAGCATATAATGTGATCCTGCAGGTAGCCGATCTTCATACTACATTTACTAATTGCACCAATATATTCAATCGATTAACCCATTTTAACTACAAAACAAATAACCTAAGATTTACCCTCCCTTAAACTAACATAACTTTATGAATCTATGCAGCCATTCACACCCGATTTAAATTTAACATGATTTAATTAAAAGTTTAGCTTAATAGAAAAAAAATCATAATAAACAAATAAATTAATGGAAATGATCTTTTAAAAAAAATACATTCAATAAAAATAATTATTAATAAATTGATTTAGTTTGGTCAGATAGAAAATTATGGTTTTAAAATACTGGAAGTTTTTTTTTTTTAGAATTAATGTTCATTATTTAGAGTTCTTACTGTTTTAAAAAGTCTGTACTTTAGTTGCTTGTAATTTGGAAGGTGCTAATTCCCATGACGTCCTGAGATCGGTATGCAGTTAGTCCTTTATTGTAGCTGGTATTTTATTGCCGGGCCCTGATGTCCTATGGTCCATAATATGGAAAAATGATTGGTCATTTCTCTTTTTAGAAAAACTGAAGGGATTGAAGAGGGCATCTTTTCAATCCCTTCTCCTTCAACTCTCTCAACACTAACACACCTTTTCTTTCACATCTCTTTCCTTCTTTATTTCCAAACTTTTCTTTTTATATTAAACTTTCGGATCGAGTGGACATTACATCATGATGATGCTTTCGTTGTGGTCAGTTTCCTGAGGGATTTCTTTTATTGGCTATTCTGTTCCTATTGATTTTTCTCTATCTGACCTTTAATTATACATTTTGAGATGCCCAAGGGCTAGTTTACTTTAACTAATTGAAAATAATCATTTCCATTTTACACAATAGCATTAATTAAATTTGTATATTCTTTTTATCAATATATATTTTTTATCTTTAATTTTTTGAAAAAGTAGTTTTAAAATACTTTTTTTTCTTTAATAAAGTTTTCTTTTAATAATTTTTCATCTGTGCGATTTTATATATATATGAGTTTAGATGACTTAATTTTCAATTTAATTCTTAAAAGTTTTTATTTGCAAACTTTTATTTTTATGTCTAATTTTATTTATTAGAATGTAAAGCATGTGTGCCCCGTTACAATATAAAATGCAATAATTTTCATCTGCCCTCAAACATTAGTCATAATGATTATATTTTTATAAGCTATATATCATGCCATACTAATTCTTTTTTTTCTCCTGGGTATATGTTAATATTTATATTAAATCATAAATAAAAATGGATTTCTGATTGTTATTGCTTAAGTGTTGACTGCTTTCAGTAAATTTACCTCTGTAAACCTATCTAATCTTGGCCATTATTAGCTTTATCTAATTAATACATTGTTAGAATGCAGTTTGAAAGTTATAATTGACTATTTATTTAGTCTGCTTTCTGAGCAGACTTTCACATAACCCACCACTCTCCACACTATCTCATAACCCTGATACACTTGAACACATATATGTTGAAAAGATAATCACCAATATACATATTTCATGCTAAAAGCAGCAATCATCAGTTGGTCCAGATTACCATCTTTATACATATATGCTATAAGTGCTCAGATATATATTAAGATAGCCAATCCTCATACTTTAATGGACAGGCTTCAATCTACTCCACATTCCAACTCTTCAACCATCCATCCAATTGAAAATCTGATGGAATGCTCGAAAGCCACCCTGAGGCCAAGATTCTTGTCATACCCATGTTGACCTAAGGTCAATCTGACACCTCATGTAAAGGACAATCCATTTAATACATATACAAGGGATGGGCAGACATCTCTATTATATAACTGAAACACACAGGCTTATTATATACCTGTGTCTATACATGTAATATATAGGGTATATGAGCAGATTTTCACACAACCTACCACTCTCCACACTATCTCATAACACTGATACACTTGAACACATATATGTTGAAAAGATAAATACACCTGGGCCTCGTTTTACGCGATAGATAGGTTCCTCAGAAAACGCGCACAAAAGAAATCGCATAAAAATAGACAAACTTACCTTGAAAAAGGGGGGATACGGACTGTGATTTTTCAAAAATCGCATAAAAGCAAAGCACCAACGTAAAATTACTTTAAAATTCACGCAAAAAAAAAAAAGGAAATAAAATATGACTAATAAAAAATTTCAAATTTGAAAAAAATTGATACAAGACAAACTTTTTTTAACTATATTTAATTTTATTCAAAACAATATATTTTTATACATAATTTACAGTACAGTAATTTACATTTTTTTATACACATTTTAATTATTATCACTATTTGCCGATAAACAGGTTCGTTTGCAAACTGGTAAAAAATCAGATTCTTCACAAGAGGAAATACAACTAGCACCAACTTCACTCTCAGGTTGTGTTAATGGTTTTCTGGTGACAACGTAATTAGTAATTAATCTTTGAGATGATTTTATTAATTGTTTATGAAGCTCGCGATATCCAGACATACTGTACAACTATTTAGCTCTCATTGGAATTTAAGAGCACGTATGTGATTAGTGTCATTAATAAAAAAATAATTTGCCAACTGATTAGAAAGTTGAAGACCTTCTCGAATCATTTTTGCAGTGAAAGGAGAACAGGTTCCACTTCTGTTTCATTATCTTTTCTACACTGCTGAGAAAAATTTAATTAAAACTAATAACTAAAAATTAAATTCTTATTTTTGTCTTTAATTTTCAATTCCGTTTAAAAATCAAATTTCGTTTCACATCACATTAATTTCAGGTCGCCTTAAGTAATTTTTAAATTGTTAATTACAATTAAAAATCAGATTTTAATTTTTAATTGTCAAATTTAATTGTGCCCACTGCTATTACTCACTTTTTAAAAATAAACTTGCGGATACTAAATGATTAATAATTGATTATGTTCTTTTTTAAAAAGCAAAAACAAAATGTGATTTAAAATGCAAAATTAACACGCACAATGTTTGAACAAATTTACATTATAATCTTGTAAAATTTAATGTGTGTACATAAAATGTGAAAATCATGATTTTAATTTAATTATTGCATAAAATCTTACTATTATAAAGCACTGAAAATATTGAAATTATTAAGATGAAAGTCGAATTCCAATAATGTGCTATTACTTTAAATATGACGTAAGTGCGCGAAATTTATTATTTAAAGTAATAGCGCATTATCGGAGTTTGACTTCCGATCTAATACAGTGTTAACGCATAAAAGAAAACCGCGTACAAAAATATTAAGAAACATGAATCGCATAACTTTAAAATCGCGTTAAATAAATCCACGTAAAACGAGACCCAGGTGTAATCACCAATATATGTATTTCATGCTAAATCAGCTATCGTCAGTTGGTCCAGATTACGGTGTTTACACATATACACTATAAGTGCTCAGGTATATATTAAGATAGTCAATCCTCATACTTTAATGGACAGGCTTCAATCTACTCCACATTCCAACTCTTCAACCATCCACCCAATTGAAAATCTGATGATGGAATGCTCAAAGGCCAAGATTCTTGTCACACCCATGTTGACCTAAGGTCAATTTGACCCCTCATGTACAGGACATAATCTATTTAATACCTATACAAGAGATGGGCAGACATCTCTATGTAATAACTGAAACACATAGGCTTATATAGGGAATATGAGCACAGACTTTCACATGACCCACCACTCTCCACCATATCTCATAACTCTGATACATTTGAACACATATATGTTGAAAAGATAAATAATCACCAATATATGTATTTCATGCTAAACCAGTATAGATGTCTCCCATCCCTTATATATGTATTAAATGGATTAGGTCCTGTACATGAGGGGTCAGATTGACCTTAGATCAACATGGGTGTGACAAGAATCTCGGTCTCAGGGTGGCCTTTGAGCATTCCATCAGATTTTCAATTGGATGGTCGGTTGAAGAGTTGGAATGTGGAGTAGATTGAAGCCTGTCCATTAAAGTATGAGGATTGGCTATCTTATTATATATCTGAGCATTTATAGCATATATGTGTAGAGATGGTAAGCTGGACCAACTGATGATTGCTGGTTTAGCATGAAATACGTATATTGGTGATTATTTATCTTTTCAACATGTGTTCAAGTGTATCGGTGTTATGAGATAGTGTGGAGAGTGGTGGGTTGTGTGAAAGTCTGTGCCTATATATTACATATATAGACAGGTATATAATAAGCCTGTGTGTTTCACTTATTAGTCTGCTTTAATAAAAGGTTATTTATCTGCTAATGAGATCTAACATTTTTGTATCAATAATTTCATTCTCTATGGTCAAGAGTCTACATAAACAAATTAGTCCATAAATAAAGGCAGATTTCCACTTTTATTGTTAAAAAATTGTCTTGATAACAGGTTGAGAAGTGTTGACAGCTTTCAGTGAATTTACATTTATAAACCTATCTTGCTTTGAATATTATTAGCTTTATTATTTAACTAATACATTGCTGGAATGCAGATTTTAAAGTTATAATTGACTATTTGTTAGTTTGCTTTCAGAACAGGTTATATTTACTGTTGAATGAGGTTTGTTTAAACTTGTTTGTATCAATAATTTTACACTTGTAAAGTTGTAATCTTTGGTGTCTTATATAAACGTACTAGTCCATAAATAAGGGTCAACCTTCACTTGATAACAGATTGTTTAAGTGTTGACCGATTTCAATGAATTTACATGTTAAAACATATGTAATTTATTATTAATAAGGTTTATTTTATATATAAAAAAGAATTAAATGTATAAGTAAATGATTTTGCAAAACAGTGCACCCCCATTGAAGAAGACCTATCAATTAGAGATTATTAGAATATTAAGTACTACATCTAATAATTTTTTGTTCAAGAGATAGCTCCAGGTTGGAAGAAATTATCAAATGTAAACTAAATGAAAGCTAGAGTCATGTGAAACATATAATCCCTTCGCTAGAAGTTTACCAGGTAATTTAAAAAAAAAAATTCTTCATTTTCAGGAGCATTGAATAAATCTTGAAAACAATATGGCTGACTAGAAGCAGTTATATTTAATATTTTCTTTTATATTTTAAATATTGATATAAAAATACAACAAATTACACAAAAGTACCACAATTTATTGTAAATAAACTGCAGCAAACCTGTAAATTATAATAAAGCACTTGCCAGTCTCTCTGCACAAGCCACCGCTATGGAAGTATTCTTACCTGTTCATTAGTATCCTGTAATTTTGGAAATACTCTACTGCATGTTTTTCTGCCGATGGAAGATCCCATATTTTAATACTTTCAGCAAAATACCCCCCCCCCCAAAAAAAAAAGATGCTCAATGACAATCTTACGCTAAACATAAAAAAAATCTCAACAACATTCACATTGTGTTAACATTTGTATGTTATAATAGATATAAGGAAAATAAATCTTATGAATGGAAATCATAAGAACTTTATTAATATTTTTGAAAAATAATAAGAATTTAGAAATGACTTTAATATTTTTAAAACTTAACAAGTAACTCAAGTTCACTAAATATTTATAATATGTATTAAATAAATTGTTTTTCTCTTCACTAGTAAAAATTGTAATTATAAATATGCGACTTTTTTCGCATGCGTTAGTAAAGCTATAATTATATTATAATGTGTAATAGGAATCTCGAAAGCGCTAAGCAGACCTATTACACATTATATAATTATAGCTTCACTAATGCATGTGAAAAAAGTCGCATATTTATAATTACAATATGTACTAAAAAAAAAAAGAATTAATTAAATGTTGTGAATGGAACTTATAATCGATTAACATTTTTAAAATTTAACACATGATCAGTAAAATAATTTTGAAAAAAAAAACATAAACAAATACTTGGATGCCCCTGAAAATAGATAATTTTAAAAAAAAAACACCTGGCAAGTTTCCCGTGAAGGGATTATATGTAAGTACCACTTTATTTTAGTAAATGCCATTCTTTTGCCAGATATACTAGTAGTTAGTTTATAACTAAAATCTTTAAAAATTGTTGGACTTATTAGATCTACTTAAAGTTAAATACGCAAATTGATTGCCATCGTCTCTGGTAATGTGAGGTTAGAACAAAAGAAACATTACCTAAGAATTTTTTGTACTAATATGAAGATGATTCCTTGCAATAATATTAATTTTGGAATTCTTTAAATGATTGCAATAAGCTCTAAGATTAGATAAATATTTCAGCAACAATATCTTTATTTCAAAAGGCATCAGTGATTTTCCCAATTAAGGGCAAACTTTAAATACATTTTGTATTGATTTTTTTGTTGTTGATAAATATATTTATGATACAAGATATTTTAATGATATTATGTAGATATTGAAATCTCTTTTAAATAGACTGTATGGCCATTTCCAAGGCAGCATAATAGAAGTCTACTTTATTTTTGTACTTTGGATCTTGTGATATTTCTGTTAGTATCTCATACTCAACTGCCATTTAAAAAATTTTTTAAAACCTATTTTGGTAGCACCTATAGCTTTCTTACAATGTCAGTAACATTAACCAAAAATTATTGAAACTTACATTACAACTGTAGCCTCAATGTCAATTGCAATTGTTTTTAAAGTTGAATTTAAACGAGCTTTCTTATTTTGTCATAATCTGCTTTTAAAAATGATTAAATTGCATCAGTAATGAAATACTTTCGAATGGACTTTTTAAACTAGTATCAGCAACTTTTCAATTTTATTTGATAAAAATTGAATGGAGCTGTCCATGCTCAACCTACCACTTGAGCACTTAAGTCTTTATCAACTTACTATACAATTAAAATAAAAAAATTATAAAAATAAACAAACAAAAAAAAAAAACATAGCAGCACTTGCATTAAGATTATTTTTGAGGTTTTATGATCATTTAACAAATATGTTAATGGTTATTTCCTAATGTCAAACAAGCTAAATGTATGTACATATAGCTATACTTATGTCTAATTATTAAAAAAATGCTCATAATTACATCTGCAGATTTTATCAAGCTTGTTAAATGAACAGGGACATGTAATATGAAGTAATATCGTATAAAAAAAAATCAAAAAGTTTACAATTACTATGTCAATGTAAAAGTTGTTTTAATTATAAGATGACTACAATCAATAATTTAGTGTCCATAAGATACAAATTTATAGAACAGTTTGTCTATAAAATTATTAATTTTGAGAAATGAATATATCTTGTTTTATGCAAACGATTTTTATGCATGTTTAAGTATGAAAAATTCATTTTTAAACTAATATTAAAAGCATCTATTCTGTACTGAGAATATAAACAAACAACATCCAGCAACATCAGACAAAAGTTTAAATGAATGTGGTTGATAAACAGATAAAAAGTGACATAAAAATTGTAGTATTTTTAATCTTTCCTTTGTAGTCAACTACACTCTGTATTGAATTTCAAAATAAAAAAAAATAAAATTTATAGAATGACATAAAGAAATTTAAGTAGATCAGAAGTACATATGCTTGTTAAGCTGAAAATCTCAATTAGCTTCTGAAATGGGGGGGGATGGGGATATATTTACAATAAGTTCCTGCATGCTATTTAATGACAACTGGTGTTTTATAGGCTCATTTTCAGGAAAGAGAAAACATGCACAGTGCAATAAGGCAACATCCTTTATAAGCTTGTTTTGTACAATTAATTTTTATAACAATTTAAATATGTACAATGAATATTCTTAATTAGCACTACAAACATCTACTGTTAATTTTATTTTAAAGTTTCTATATTAAGATATACATTTTCAGCGAATAATATAAGATGAGGTGGGGTGGGGGTTGAAAACATTAGTGCATCCTCTGCTATAGTTCTCAATGTAAAAACAATAAATTGATAGACTTTATGCTGCTTCCTATGAAGTCACATGGTTTGTATTGCTGAATTTTAATGCAAATTATTTTTATCCAAACAATTTCAACTCTCATAATAAATTTTGCTATAAATTATAAACATGATTATCATATAAATGAATGTATAATTAGTCAATATTTTCAAATTTCTTAACTCTTATTTTAAGAATTCATACCTTCATCAAATACATAATATGGGGTGTTTTATGTTATGTCAGAAACAAGCATGTTCCTCAAAAATGTTCTATTAATGCAGTGATTTCTTTTTGCATTAACTACCCCCTAAGCTGGTTCATTTCATGCTACTTGATATACAAGTACTATTTATAATTAATTTATAAAATGCTTGCAATATTAATATTTTGAATAAATAAATCAAATTTTCAAAAATGCAATAAAATATCACTTTAATAATCATTGTTTAAATTCTACACAGTTTTAGGAATAATAGTATCTTTCACTTATCCTCTGTTTTACATCTAAATAACACAAACGCTGATACCCAAGTGCTACATAAATATATGTTTACATGCTTGCAATATTAATATTTTGAATAAATAAATCAAACTTTCAAAAATGCAATAAAATATCACTTTAATAATCATTGTTTAAATTCTACACAGTTTTAGGAATAGTAGTATCTTTCACTTATCCTCTGTTTTACATCTAAAAACACAAACGCTGATACCCAAGTGCTACATAAATACATATATATACAAAAACATGCATATATATTGTTATAGATATTTTAAAAAAAAAAGATAATAAGTGAAAATAAGATTTTAAAAATGCACTAAAATGAAATATTTTACAAATTTATCATAATTCAATACTGAAAATTAAATATTTTCTTACACTGCATTATAATGCTTTACAATTTCCAAAATAAAAAAAGTAAAAAGAAGAGGGTAACATATCTTCTATATAAGAACTGGTTTTACTGCCAATCTGCTCAGCTTCCATACAAGGCGACATTATATATTAAATACTATTTCTCAGGAACTTAATTAATACTATCATACACTTTATTTTTTTTTTATACATAATCTAAATATAAATCACAATTTAAGGCAAATTACATAATGAGAATATTGAGCATAAGAAACAGTTTATAGATTTTCATAGATTCAGACAAAATTATTTGTAGAACAGATCTAACAATTAGTTTTTCAGTTCATGTTTCTTCATCTTTAATACATTCATTAGCGTTTTGAATACTTAAAGAATCATTACCTAAACTGTTTTCATTGCTTAAACTATTCTCAGAACAATTAGTACAAATCCAATGGGGATTTTGTTTCTTCTTCCACTTTAATCCTGCACATTCATCATGCCACCAACGTTTACAGATTAAACAAATAGTCATTGGCCGACCATGGTAGGGGTTCCCACAAGGGCAGTCAATACGATCCCAATCTAAAAAAAAAACAAACAAACCAACTCACATATGTATATATATAGTATAGACCAAAAATCATGAAGTTCATACTTTTTTTTAATTTTCAGTTTTGAATCCTTACAATTTACATTCTGGAAATAAAGCTATTGTGAACTTTTTCAGAATTAATGAATGAAAATATATTTTAATGACTTTTTATTAAGTAATTATATATTAAAAATTAAAATGGCATAAGGAGAAAAACAGATGTTTTACAATCTTTAAAATAATTGAATCTTAAGAAATTAATTATTATTTGTCGTTAAGCACAATAGCTTTATTAACTTTAAATTAGAAGACAGTCTGTCTTCTTCTCCAAAGCAGAGCCAATTTCAAAGTTATGGAATTGGTAAAAAATCACAACTTCGACTAAATAAAATTGCAATGCAATGCATTAAAATGTCTACAAGAAATAATCTCTCTTAAAATTTGAGATAAAAGTTTATTTCTTTTATATTCTTTTACTTTAAAAACTTATGACTCTTCTTTAATGTTGTAAGTTGTGTTTCTATTTAGTATTACTCAATACATGTAACACTATTAATAGATAATTTAAAAAAGCTACAAGATATAGCTACAGCGACCATCTCATTAAAAATTAATCTGATGATACATGTTGGTAGATATAAAAATTTTTAAATGTTGTAAACTGTAAATCAATACAAAAAATATATAATTAGACTAATTGCAAGTAGAAGAATTGAAGTCAAAAGCTTAACTTATCTCTTTTGATACACACTTTCATTCTCAAATATGAAATCATAAAGTTGAAATATATTATTATTACTACTTTAAATATATTGTCCAATCTTTGAATGTTTGAAAATCTCTGCAAAATAAAAATCAGATTCTTGCTTGGTCAATCAGTCCAAAAATGCATTTCCCTCCACATAAAACCACTGAAGATGACAACAACAAAAAATGAAATAATAATCGCTATATTTGGTACAAGTAAAATAATAAATGTTGAGACATTTATCATTGGTGTTTTAGATTAATTTCAATTGCTAATATATTCATAACAGTTGTTGCACATATTTTTCAAATGTTCAATAAGAATATATACTATTTCTATTCCTTCTTCCAATAAAACTATTTCAAAAATGTATGATTTTTAATGGAAGAAATATATTTTGTTTAGAAATAATGAACAATACTAGATACTTATTGCACAGGACATTTCAAGTTAAATCCATATACAAGATAAAAATTATTGATAATTTTGACCATTTGTATTATTCGTGAACAAGATTCATTACAAAAAGACTTTGGACAGAATTACAATAAAATGCTTAGAAAAATCTTTGTACGTGGGGCATATCTTTAAAAATGAACTGTTCAACCTATAGTATTCCCAATAATTTCTTGGCTCATATTACCAGCAAGAAAAAAAATGAGCATATTCTCAATTAAATTCAACCTCATCTTATTTTGATCATATTATAAGACAAACTAATTTATAAATAAAGTATATACTGCTAAGAAAGGGGGGGGGAGATATGGACAATGGTAAATTCAAATACATAAATGATTATTCTGAAGAAATGGGAGTTCATAATTACTTGTCAGCCCATAATAATAATAAAGTAATTGCTAATGTCAGTAACTTAGCTTTCACTATATGCTAATACTGATTCATAATTACTGTTGTCACATGAAAATAAACTACTCTTCTAGTTATTTTTCTGAAGAACTTTTATTGATAAATCACAACAAATCCTTTTTAATTGTTTTTACTTTGGAGATGTTTCAATAATAATCACCATTCTTTAAAAAAAGAAGAAAACATTTAAAATGAAGTAATCAGATAATAAAATTCTTTATTTCAAATAAATAATATTCAAAGAATTTAATTTTCTACAAAGAGGTGATGTTTCAATAATAATCACCATTCTTTAAAAAAAGAAGAAAACATTTAAAATGAAGTAATCAGATAATAAAATTCTTTATTTCAAATAAATAATATTCAAAGAATTTAATTTTCTACAAAGAGGTGTCATCACTCATAGATATTAAAATAATTATTTCTATTTATATCAGTAAAGAGAGATTGCCACCTTCTAATGTAATTAGAAGCAAGCAAGTTTAATCATTTCATATCTGAATTGATATATCACATGAGATTTGGCTACAATTTTTCATTAACAATTCATTGGCTGTTTACTATAACTAAAATAATAGTAAATAAATCAACAATTTTGCTTACCTTGGAACTAAATAAAATTTTGAGAATCATAATAATCCTTACAAGTTATAAAACGTAATTCAATTATTTAAAAAATTCAAATAACAGATAAGATCTCATTACTGTCTCAAAATGGCAATCGCTGATTTTATAAAAGCTAATATCAAAGTAAAGCCACAAAGAGTTGACACTTAATGAAAATAAGTTAACATATATCAAGAATAAAATTCACATTCATAATATATACTTTGTATAATCTGTTTTGACCTATAATATAACCAAGCATTATTAAATATAACAATAAATCATGATTTCATATCTTAAAAATCATAATTCCTAAAGTAAATATAATCAATTAGACCAATTTGGTTCTTTTTCAGACAATTAATCTCTTAAAAAAAAAACTATCTAATCAAAGCACTATCAGTGTGAGTGGAAATTTACTTGTTTTGAAAAATCTGAAAATTACAATAACAATAGCTTAAGCTATACGCAGAAACTACTAAGTTGAGCGTATATCAGTGGAAAAGCCAAAAGAAGTTTGTTACATAATGGCTTACACAAGAAAAGCTATCACCCACAATAAAATTTGCTTTAATATCCAACCTTTTTTTTTTTTTAAAAAAAAAGAGAATGGTAATTAAATGTTAAAATGCAATAACAACCATACAAATTTCACAAAAAAATATACATTTCTAATAACATTATTTTTGTTAATTAATATGCAAAAAAATCAAAAAAAAATCTCATTTAATACAATTTTTGAATTAACATGAATTATGAAATGATACCATAATTTTATTTAAAATAAATAGAAAACATTTCAGAAACCTATTTAATAAAATGTTTGTAAACTACTCAATTTTAATAATTGTTAAAAAAAATTCAAATGTTATGGCTACGTATTTCTATTAGAAAAAATTTTCTTTTAAATATATTAGCAAAAATTACAAATCATATAAACTTTTTCAAACATTCTTATCATCTATGGTCAAAAGTGAAAAAAAGTCAGATTTTTTTTTTTTTAGTTCAAACTATTTTTTATTTTATTTGTATTAATGTTTGAATGACAAAATTGAATTCTGCTTATTATAGTAATACTGTGAAATATTTTATGCATTAGAAAAATTAATCAACCACGTTTTACTACTTTCTAACATTAACATTATTAGGCATTAATATGATTTACATCTTACAATAAAACATCAATTTTTTACTGCTTATTATTCCAATTAAATTTGAATATACATAGACATAATAAAGTACACAAAATATACTCAAAGATAAATGAAATTGAAATAGTAATACAAAATGCAAAAGCACTTTTTAGAAAAACACACACAAAAAAGTTAAGAATTAGGCATTGGTATTAAATACTTTGAATAAAAACATTAGTTTAGAGGACTTTTCAGTTCCAGTCTGCTTCAAAGATTCAAATGAATAAAAAAAAAGTATGAATAAATTATTTCTACATGGCAGAAAATATTTGAGCAACCAGAAATTGTTCAAGAATAAAGAATATATATTTTTGGCTTTTTCCACTATTCATAAACTAATACTTGTGACATCATAGATTTATTAAAAAATGATTTTAGAACAGTGAAACTTATAAGAGGCAAAACTCTCCATACAGTAGTGCCACTCAGTGCCAACTAGAGTAATCAATGGATGCCAGACAGCTTATGCATAAAATCCCCATCTAGTGCCTACTCATTCAATATCCCCAGACTAGTTTCTGACTTGTGACCTTCGTCAGTGAGGAGCTTTGGATCTGAGAACACCGCACCTAGATCTTAGGATCTAATGCAACCCTCCAGCAGCCACCTTTTATCTCTACTTAACTACAAAACTATGAGAATAAAATTGAAAACACAATAATATTTTCAATCTAAGCTCAATAGCTTATATAGTCATATGGGTCTGAACACAATTATGTGCTAGCATAAGAAATAGTAATCACGTGATGTATAGTGGTTTAACACCAATCCTGCCTAATAGGATAGTGGTGGCTATGGTTGTTAAAGAGCCAAAGATACCAAAATGTATGGGTACTGAACTGGGTTCAGACCCATGTGACTATATAAGCTATTGAGCTTAAGATTGAAAATATTATTGTGTTTTCAATTTTATTCTCATAGTTTTGTAGTTAAGTAGAGATAAACGATGGCTGCTGGAGGGTTGCATTAGATCCTAAGATCTAGGTGCAGTGCTCCTCACTGACGAAGGCCACAAGCCAGAAACTAGTCTGGGGATATTGGATGAGTGGGCACTAGATGGGGATTTTATGCACAAGCTTTCTGGCATCCATTGATTACTCTGGTTGGCACTACTGTATGGAGAGTTTTGCCTGTTATAATAACAGTTATAGGCTAGCACAAGAAATAGTGATCATGTGATGTTTAGTGGTATAACAATGAAACTTATGAGTGGAATCTCATTATTAATGCTAATAGAAAATCTGGCACACATTATGAGCTTGCAAAAGCAAGTCTCAAATTCTTTTTCTCTTCATTTAGTTTGAAGTTCATTGTCATTAATTTGCTTAGGATCAAGCATGTAATAATAATAAAAAAGAGCTGGAGTTAAAGTTATATTTGTTTATTCTCATTTTATGTCATATCCTATATATGTTTTTTAATGTTATTTCCACAGATACACAATATGAACAATAGAACTTAAATTTTTTTTGTTCTTCATCAAGAATCTCAGCAACAGATTCCAAAGTATAATATCTTGTGGATTCCTCTTTCAACCTTATTATTATTATTAGTGGCAACTTTTGCTTACACATTATTATCAATTTAGTTACAATTATCTTTAGAAGTGCTGACCACCAAACTGTTCCAATGGGTTTCAGCAGAAATGATAGGTTTTTGGAGCTCCTGATTGCCAGACAAAAACATTTGCAATGTAGTTGTTTTAAAAATATTTAACATCATTTATTTTTTCAGGTTTAAAAACAGTCAATCATTAGTCAAAAGATTTTAAAGATATGTCAAAAAGTGATTTATGATTTTACAGTTTTTTAGTAAAGGTACTGTGAGGGTAGCTTATAATTGCACCCACACAAACCTTAGCCACCTGAAATATTGGATTGTTTTTTTTCCATTAAGATATTAATATAAAGTAAATAATAAGTTTTGCTAGAACACTTTTAAAAAATATAAATGTATAAGTAGTTATGACAATGTACTAACTGCATATTAAATAGTGGGAATGATAGGTGTTTACAATAAAATCACACATATATTTTAGTAATAAAATTCTAGTGTTTAATAAAAAAAATATAAACATTGGTAAACTTCATACAAATTTATATATATGTTAACAATTGTATTGTGTTGAAGATAATAAATATAGACAATGACTTAAACGATAAAAAATAAACAGTCATAGTTATGGAAAAAAGGTCAAGTATTGTACTAGGTAATTAATATTATTATTTTATTATTATTTTTTAAATGAATCAATAATCACAATATTTTTATAATGCAACAATATGCACATGCTGCGAATAAACAATGGAAATGACACCAGGTATAAAAAGAATCACAATTACAACTAGTTCTTTAATAATTGTATGTTTGACATGAAAAGTCAACTTTATTAAAGCAGTTATTTTAATAACATTTTTTCTACAAAATGGACATTTTTTGAATCAGAATCTCAACAAATGCTAATTTTTTTATTTATTTGCCATTTAAAAAAAAAAAATTAAGGAAGCAAACACAAGATTTTTATACCAGGTGAATATTAAAAAAAAAAAGTTATGATTTTTTTTTTTAAAAACTAAAAAAAAAAAAATTAGAACGTTTTTTTCAGTTAAAAGTTTAATGACAGGAATATGTTATATAGACAATATCACAAATAATAAATATATATATATTTTTAATGCGAACCGCATATATATATAAACCTGTATATATGTTGAAAAATATGATATATTTTGGCTAAAACGATTGTCGTCAGGTGGAGCATTTGCCTTCCACTATGGCCA
Organism: Epiperipatus broadwayi; assembly: GCA_028023455.1. NCBI lineage: Eukaryota > Metazoa > Onychophora > Udeonychophora > Euonychophora > Peripatidae > Epiperipatus > Epiperipatus broadwayi. The sequence goes on from JAQFVV010012498.1 coordinate 952,630, forward strand.
TATGAAGTTAATATCTATCTGTCTACATTGAAGTGTCTGAAAAGCTGGATCCATGCATGATGGAAATCTACATGAAGAATAAAATAAAATCACCCACTGCAATATAGATATGGTCAGAATGTGCTATTCAGAATCAGTAAGGAGTCATCAACATTTATAATGAGTAAAATGCATAAAGTGTAAGAACTATTATGTAACAAGAACTCTGATGAATAATTGTGCCTGATCATAACGATTCATGAAATGTTGTAAATATTATGATTTTTTTCTTTTGTATAGATATATTTGTTTATTTTTATTTTATTATCTCAGTCTTATATTTTGGAAGTACTAATGGTATAATTCAACAGTTTGGAACAGTCCAACGTAAGAAAGTGTGAAGAGAACAGAAGGGCGGGGGAGGGTGAAAAGTCTGATTTTTTTTCCTTTAATAAAATTTAGGTAATTTTCTTCTAAAATGCTTGATTTTTCGTCCATGACTGTGAAATTGAATGCTTAAACTGAATACTTAAATGGTAAGTTTTTCTCTTTTAAATTCACTACAATAACCAACCAATGCCCCAACATGACATGACCATTTATAGTATGTGTTATATGTTTTACTAATAGTATTCTTAAGATCTTTTTAATGAATAAATGATTAACTCTTTTAGTTAATATTCTTTACTATCATATCATGTATTGTTTTTTTATTATATTTCTTCCATGATATATAAATATGCAAGGTGATTATTTTAGATCAGGCGTGTCAAACTCATTCAAACAATGGGCCATTTTATGCTACTGGTAAGATTCTCGCGGGCCACATCACACAAATTTTCTTAAAATTGTATTTTGAAGTGAGAATGCAGGAATATAGATAGGGTAATTAAAGCATATTATGTAGTTTAGTGAATTCACTTCAATAATATACAATTGATATAGTATTGCTTTTATTTAAATATTTATTTTATCTGATTACATATTTATAAAACTACAATTTATTGTTTTTACTGGAAACTTGCCAGCGTTTTCCTCTTACTAGTTTTTCAATATCTGGATTCAAAGACTGAGAACAAGCAATTTTCATTATGGCAGATAGATGTTTATCAGTTAATCTTGATCTGTAAGCTGTTTTATTTAATTTCATGCATGAAAATAATTTCTCACATAAGTATGTACTTCCAAAAAAGCTTAAAATTTGTGCAGCAAATTTTTTAATTTCTGGGTATCTTTCACCTAAATAGGAATAAATTTTCGGAGTTCCTACTTCTCGATATTTGGTTTTTAAAATCGAATCATTCTGGAAATCAATTAATTCCAGTTGTATCGAAGTCGGAGCTTTTTCGACTTCAAAGGCAAATGGTCCCGTGAAAAGAGAAAAAATTTCTTCGAATTCCTTGAAGTCATCAAAACGTTTATCGAATTCGTCTTTTATTTTTTCAATTTTTGCAGAGTGTTGTGAAAATGAGCAACTTTGATTTTGTGCTTTTAACTGCTCACACGTAGAAAAATATGTCAAAATGTTCTTTTGCAAATGATTTTTAAACAAATTCAGTTTTTGTACAAAGCTTGCAACTGCATCATACATATTCGTTATCAATTGATCTTTTCCTTGCAATGTAATATTAAGATTATTCAGATGGCCTGTAATATCTATTAAAAATGCTAGGTCTTGTATCCACAATGGATCTTTTATAATTGATATATTTTCGTTGTTTTCATCTTTCATTTCAAAAAAATATTATTATTTCCTCCAAAAGCAGATAGAAGCTCTTTAAGACATTGTGGCAGGACAACCAACAAACTTCTGTGTAATAAGGAAGATCTTCGAATTCGGATTCCAAATCTTTAAGGAACGAAGTAAATTGGCGATGGTTAAGTGCTCTTGACCGAATAAAGTTGACTATCTTTGTAACTGTTTTAAGTACTTAATCCATTTTTAATAATTTTAAACAGAGAACTTGTTGGTGAATGAGGCAATGAAAAGCTTTGATTTTCGGTTTATCTGGATATTCATCTTGTAATTTCCTTGCTAGTCGTGATGCAAAACCTTTAGTTTCACCTGTCATCGATTTAGCACCATCAGTTGTAACAGAAACAAGCTTGTCAAGAGGAAAGTTAAGTTTTTCTAAAATGCTCCATACGGCATCAAAAATATCTTCACCAGTTGTTGTTCCGTGAAGAGGGATAAATTCCAACAATTCTTCGGTGATCCTCATGTTATTATCGCAACCACAAAAAAAAAACAGCAACTTGTGCAACATCTCTTATATCCATACTTTCATCAATCGCAATTGAAAAGAACTGGATTTTGGTAGATATTTCCTGTAATTGTGAAGTGATGTCATCTGCCATTTCAGTAATTCTATCTGCCACCGTATTTCTTGATAATGAGATGTCTCGAAATGCTTGTGCTTTTTCTGGACAGACAAATTCGGCAGCTTTTATCATACATTCCTTGATTAAAGAACCATCGGTGAATGATTTTGAATGTTTTGCTAATAAATAGCTTATTTCATAACTAGCTCTTGTTACTGATTCATTACTTTTTATATATTTTGTAAGCACTCCTTGCTGGCTACTTAATGAATTCTTCATTGTTTTTAATTTTTCTTCTCTTATTTTAGCTTCAAAACACGAAAATTGTTTTTCGTGATTAGTGCTATAATGTCGCTTAATATTGTATTCTTTAGCAACACTAATAGTTTCTTTGCAAATTAAGCACAATCTTATTGTTCACTTCCACACAAAAATAATTCAGTTCCCACCTTTCTTGAAATTTTCTTCCCTCGTCATCAATCTTTGGTTTTTTATTTAGCGTTGGAAGTGGCATTTTCTGTAATAAAAATAGAGCTTTAGATTTAAATTTTTAAAATTAAAAAAATTGCAATTATGTTTATGCTAAATACGCTTCATAAAAATTTAACGCTACTCTAGTATTTAAATGTAAAGAGAGCGCTGCTTTCGAATTATGCTCGATAAATGGAGGTAACTATAAAAGGTACGGATTACATTTTCTCTCTCTCTCAGTCCAGACTTCCCAGCACGGAGCAATTAAGATAGAGATGTGACAAAGAAGAAAGCTGTGCATAAGGCCGTAGATTAGAAATGGTCGAAGCCATTAAAGTTCCCCAAGGCTGAACATAGACTGGTAAAATTGTAGAACTTTTAGTGTTTTCCAAATTGAATTGTAATCGTTACTAACTTATATGTAAAATATTATTGTTTCTCATGTTTGATTATAATTAAAATATTATATAACAAAATGTCAAATGCATGCTCGTTATTTCTTATGCTGTCTGATTAGATATTTTTTGAATGAGTTATAAAAGGAAACAACCCGCAAATTTTTAACACACCAATCCGGATAAAGAAACTAGCGCAACTGCCTTTTGTTACAATTCTAAGAAAAACCCAATATCTGCAGATAGGATTGCTACGTTGGTGGCGCGAATAGCTGACTAATGTATTTATGTTCTCGGAAGCACATTATTAACGTTGCCAGCTTTGGTATTCACATATCTCAAATGCTTCATCATCACAAAGGCATGTCATCAAAAATATTTAGCTATGCGTGTAACCGAGAATTATAAATTAGCTATGTATGTAGACAACAATTACTGTATATATTTTAGTTCATGTAATTAAATATAAGAGCTTTTTAAAAAAAATTAATTTATTGTTTGAAACATATCGTTCTGTTTGCATTTTATTGCATAGCATCTTAGTCGCAGGCCATGAAAAATCCTTTTGAGGGCCGCCAGTTTGACATGCTTGTTTTAGATCAACCAACTTCCACACCTAGAACTGCATACTGCATCTGGAGTTGCACTTAAATTTCTTATTAAGTTAGTTAGCAATATCATTTTAACCTAATAAATTTTTCATTACTTTTGGACATATAAATATCTATATTATGTGTATCTATCATGGAAAATAAGGGGTAAATCATTTTAAATTGCTTAATTAACAATATGATAGATATTCATCATAGACATAGAAGTTATAAGTATAGAAGAATATATCCAAATAATTCCTTTGCACTTGTAAATATTTTTTATTTTTTTACGTTGATTGATAATTTGTTCTATGTTTTTAATATATTTTGTTTTGTAAATAAATATTATGAAGTTTTGTTTAATTGACTAAGTCTCTCTAGTTTGTTGATCCAGCATTTACATTCAATCCTATAACCAATATTTTACATATGCACATACACATTATCTTATCACCCTTCCAACTAACTATTCAACCATCCATTTAATTGAAAAAACAACAATGGAATTCTCAAAGCCCTTAGTGGATTTGAGTGTTCCATCATTGATATTTCAATGAAATGGACGATTGAATAGTTGGAAGGGTGAGAAGATTGAAGCTTGTCCATTAAAGTTTAAGAAATTGCTATTTTAATATAAGCCGAGCGCTGATTGTGTATATGTATGGAAGATTATGAACTGGCCCAACTAGTTCTGAATAAAATATATATATTGGGATCATCTATCTTTTTTGAATGTATGTCAGTTGTACGAGATGGAGTAGAGGATGAATATAGACTGAAAAACCTGTTCTACCTTTATTTAGATGCTTCCATGTTCATTTCCGTTTTACATTTTTCTCAAAGAAAAAATTTATAATATACGGTTTTTCTTTTTTCCAAACTTTACTGTGCATTCTTTCATTTCTATCACCATAATGAAATTTACCCACATCACTCTTTTTCAATTGTTTACCAATTCTAGCAGTAAAATTTCTCATGATAATTTTTAAATGCCATTTGGTCTGATCAAAAGCATTTTGCACATTCTTATAAAAATACTTCTTCATCACAATGAAAATTTGTTGGGGGTATAACTCTGAATTATCTTCATTTAGTATCTTTTAATTTCCAATTACTAATTTTGCCACTTTACCTAATGTACCATCAATTTCTACAATGATAATTCTTCCACTTTTTGTTAATAATAAATCTCACACCATGATAACTTTCAGTGTTTGTATTTTTGTAATAAAATGCATGTCCATTTTTTAAATCAATTGTCCTTTCATTTTCTAACCAATTTCGAATTATGTCCCATTTAATATTAGTCAGTTTTTTCAATTTTCACAACTTCCTTCACTCAAAGGTGATCTACAGATATAAAGATACGGTATTAATTTTGAGCTGTTTTTTTTATCATAAATTGTTTTATTGTTGTTTTTTTTTTTTCTTTCCCACAAATACTGTTTTCCTAAGAATTCATTTTTAATGCTAAACATTCTAAATCTTCAATATTTTTACTTTTTTATTAACAATATCACATGACTTTCTCATGTTTAGTCATATGCTTTTAAAGACAGTTTATCTTTAGAGACATCTTCTGTAATCTTGATTAATCAGTGAACACTAGATGGCATAGTGTTATAAAATCCCAATTTCTCAAACCAGTTTCTGACTTCTGCTTTTATCAGTGAAAATTTAGAATTCAAAACTAAATTAATATACTTATGTTAATAACCACATCACCATAACCTATTGGGCAGGATTGGTATTAAACCATCAAATATCACACGATCACTATGTGCAGTGTTCTCAGATTCAAGGCTCCTCACTGATGAAAGTCACAAACTAGAAACTAGTCTGGGGATATTGGATGAGTAGGCACTAGATAAGAATTTTATACACAAACCTTCTTGCATATATTAATTACTCTGGCTTGCACTGAGTGGCACTGCTGTATGGAGAGTTTTGCCTCTGTGTTTTTATGCTGGGTTTGGAAAAAGATAAGGGGAATCTAGATATAAAGACCACAGAGTGGACAAAGATAATGTTATGGAAATGGGATGGAGCAGGACAGAGAAGAATATGGGAAAAACTTAGGGTGGGAATGGAAAGGGAATATAAGGTGGCTAACAAGTTTCCCTGGACATAGTGGATGAGAGATTCCTGATTCCGATAAAGAAGCCACAGTGCATCACATTGCAATTTAAAAAAAAAATGTTTTTTGGAATTTTTTTAGATAGGTTTAAAAAGATTTGTAATATTTATGATTTACAATTGTAAAATAAAAAGCTAAATATAAAAGAAAATTATTAATAACCGAAGATTAAATAAAATAATATTAAATATTATATATGATTTTAAAATGAATATACTTTTAGTTAAAGAATCAATGTTGTACAAAGAAATCTATAAAGATAAAATCCTAAGAATTTTATTAATTTGGGGATAATAAAATTACAATTTTATGTTGATTTAATTCATAATAATTAGGGCATATTAAAAAATAATACAAGAGTTAATATATTTAAATTAATGGTTGTTTGTGATTACAAATAAAGATAGAAATATACATGTATAATCTACATTTATTTTATATTTCAATCTAATATCGCATATTTTTTTATATTATCTGGATTTTTTTGGTTTTAATTTATCATATTTATTTTACTTTTATTTTTTTAAATTATATTTGTTTGTTATATTATTTATATGTTTATTTATCATTATATCATAGCTCTGAGGAAGACTGCACAACAGTTGAAACATCAGCTTGTGCATGCATATATAAATAACATTTTTTTTGCTATGAAGTGTTTGAAGTAAGATGTACAAAACAAAGGAAGTGATAGATTAGTGACATTTATAAAAGAAAATATAATTTGAAAATTTTTAATAGATATTTTTCCAGTACTTACTTATGGATGTGAGAATTGGTCACTTCACAGATAAATAATAGAAAAACTTCAGACTATTGAACGAAATGTGGAGAAATACATGTTGGAATAACAAAAAGGAATGGTAAGAAATAAATAGATATCATTAAAGAATTAAAAAATTGAAATGAAATTGGGCAATACATACTGGTAAAAAAAAAAAGATAATAGATGGACAGTTGAAATCTTATAAGGATAAGAGATTGTAAAAAACATCTAGAAAGATATCATATGAGACAAGACTGGATTAACCATGGAGAATTTTATATCTTGTAGTGGATTGATATTGGTTGAAAATAATGTGGGCAGGGTTTCTTAAATTTAAGTTTTCATACAATTTTTTAAAAATATAATTAATGCTTTAGAAGGTAAATTTAAGCATAAAAAAGTTTATAATGTTGCTCTTTTTGAAAAAGGGACGATTAGTGTCATTAAAATAAAATAAAATCATTTTACATTACTTTTAATTTAAAATCTGTTTTCTTGATAATAATACTATTTTTTAATAATTATTTTTTAAATATAATACAAATACTGATTACCCTATTTTTTTTCTTCTTGCAAAACAGTTCATTGTCATTACAAGAATAAAAGCAAGTCTATTTTCATCTTCCAAATCCTTTATACTTGTCAATCAATCTTCTCAAAATATTACTTTCAGATGAATCTTTACTTAAATTATAATTCAATATTGAGGTTTATAACTAACAAAATATTTTTTTTCTCCAAACTTCTAAAGGATAAATTTCAAATAGATAATGTAAATACAAAGGTTTTTTTTTTTTATAAAAAAAAAATATTTTGACTTGCAATATTTAATATAGTTATGAATTATTATAGAAATATTAATAATGTTTAACCTAATAAAATACACTTCCATTCTGATAAAAATTAAATATTTTTCAAACTCACCATCAGTTGTCTGAGCAATTGTTAATTGATAGGGTACTCCACCTTTTGTTAAAACTGACTGGTCCTCTAAGAAAAAAAAAAGAAGAAATATACAAACACACAAAAACTGTGAATAACAAAGATAATAGAAATAGCAAACCTGATAATATGTGTCTTTTATCAGCTTCAACCTACAAGGAATAATATATACGTATTAATTAGTCTCTACACACCCCTGTGGCACCAGATTGGTAATGCAATAGTGCTTACTTCTCAGTATCACCCATTTATTTCATTCATGAAATATGGCAAAAACAAAGATTATAAAACATGAATTGTTTAGGAGAATCTATGGTCACTAATAATTAGCAATCTGGTTTCATGATTATGGAGTGTATAGATATCATTACTGTTTAACAAGATGTACTTCAAGAAATATTTGATAGTAAATTAATTGATAAAAATGAATTCTATTTAAACAAAATGAAATATAGAGAAAACAGACATATCAAGAAGAAAACAATAAAACATTATATTTACAAAGATATAAAAATAATTCCAACAGTTTTAAAATTTTCTCAAAATAATGTAATTCAACATAAATAATACATATAGCATGCATGCTAGGAAAAAATTGTTTTATACTTTAAAATAAAAATATTAAATACATTAGTAACTTGTTGAAAGCATGCTCAGCATATTATATTAAAGTAATTAACATTTTTATTTTAAAGTATAAAACAAATTTTTCTTAGTATATATACTGTATATATTATTTATATTAAAAGATATAAATAATATCCATACAACAGTTTTTGTTATATTACATTGTAAAGTGTCTCAAATCACTTTAGATAAATTGAAAAATATACAAATATTAACAAAATCTGATATATTGTGATCTTTAAGAATTTTAGCTTCTAGTGAATTTTTAAATCATCCACAAAAATATATGTCTGACTACATAATCTTTACAAATCATTAAGTCATATAAAGATAAATATGTATTTAAAAACAGAAATTTAAAATTAAAAAAAAAAGAGAAGTTTTTGAAGATTTATTAGTTAGTTTAAAATCAATTCTAATTCACCTCATAAATAATGTGTTAAGGTATACCACTACTCCCTAATGAAGAATTGTCATTCTACATATTTCATTCACCAACTGATTAAATATACTTAGTTTGTTTTCTACTCCACAGACTAGATATATGAAATCTACACTGATGCAGTATATAATAAAGATTATGCAAGATTGTATAATCCAATATCAATTTTCAGTTCTACTTCATACTATTGTAATCACATCTTATTATTGTACCAGAGGCAAAACTCTCTATACAATAGTACCACTCAGTGGAAACCAGAATAATCAATGGATGCAAGAAGGTTTGTGCATAAAATTCCTATCTAATGCCTACTCATACAATATCCCCAGACTAGTTTTTAGCTTGTGGCTTTCATCAGTGAGGAGTCTTGGATCTGAAAGCACTGCACCTAGATCTTAGGATCTAATGCAACCCTCCAGCATCCACCTTTTATCTCTACTTAACTACAAAAATATGAGTCCAAAATTGAAAACATAATATTTTCAATCCAAGCTCATTAGCTTATATAGTCATATAGGTCTGAACTCAGTCCAGACCCATACATTTTGGTGTCTTTGGTTCTTTAATAACCATAGCCACTTTATCCTATTGGCAGAATTAGTATTAGATCACTAAATATCACATGATCACCATTTCTTATGCTTGCTCAAAAGCTAGAAACTAGTCTGGAAATATTGGATGAGTTAGGAACTAGATAGGGATTTTATGCACAAACCTTCTTGCATTCATTGATTACTCTGGCTTGCACTGAGTGACACTACTGTATGGAGAGTTTAGCCTGTTTTAACAGCTTCAGCAAACATAAGAAATGGTCATCATGTGATGTTTAGTGGCTTATTATTATAGTTAAAGCATAGAGAAAACTTCTTTGAACTTAAGACTTTAATCAATATACAGTCAATTAGTGAATCTTAATCTCTTAATTTGAACTTAACTAAATGTTAAACTAAGCTATCAACTTTGGTCATGTCCACTACATATGTTTCTTTCATGGCAGTTGCTATTATTATTATTATTAAATAATTATTCGTATAGTAAACAAATACAAAAAGACTGCTCAACTAAATGCAACAATGAGCATTGTGAATTTACTAGTCTTTTATTTCTGAGCTTAAAACTAGAAAACATCATGATTTTTCATCTCAGTTACCTAACAATTCTTAACTTAAATATCAAATGAATTTTCTTGAAAGCAGAATGAATGTGTGAATGATCTTTTTTAGATATTTAAAATGACAAAACTAAATTATGGTCCTAACTCTTAGGAGGCTGTAGAGTCTTCAGCCAAAATAAAAATTGGCAAGAGGTTATTAAGAATTTGAGATTGCAGATTCTTACTGACATTCAATGATGTTTTTTTTTTTTTTTAGCTATGCACAACTGCAGATCACTTTCAAGAAAACGAAGATTACATGAATTGGAAGAATTATTTAATATTAAATGGAACATTAATGAACTTTGTGATAAGTTAGAAAAAAAAAGGTGAAAAAACAATCAATATGTACTTTATTATAAAAGCACAAATATTGGAAACAAAATTGGAGTGGAATTTATTATAAATAAAAAAGCGGCAGAACAATGCTGGAAGTATATCAGAAAGAATGGCAAGATTAGTTATTTGATTTAATGAAAGATATCAAATTCAGATAATATTTAAGTTTATGTCTGAACAGGTTCTTATTGTGATAAAATATTTCCAAAATATTTTTGATCACATCAAACATTTTAAAATTATCAAGGAAAATTTTAAAGTTACAATTGGAAAAGAAATGAAAATTCTATAAATAAATTTGTCTACGGTGACAGAAATAAGAGAAGGCCCAGACAAATGGAATTTGCAAAATAAAAAATGTATGTTATGATTTCTTTGAGAAAAATGCAAAATGGAAATGGACATGGAAACATTCAAATGAAGATGCATCAAAAATGGATATTTTAACAAATTGAAAATATAAATTCCAAAATTTGTAATATCTTAATAGTTTCAACATAGGAAAAGATCATCAATCACTGAGATGTAAGATATGTATTAATGCAAAACTAGAAAAACAAAAACTATTAAAAATGACAGTACTAACATTTGATATTCCTAACTTTCAAAAATATTCCAATGAATTTAAATCTGAATTTTTTATTTTAAAATATCAATATATATTGCTGAAAGATAGTTACTGAGATCAATAAGAAGATAACTAATCCTCTATTAAGAATTGCAACAAAGATACAAAAAAGCAGTTTATCAATAATTTTTCAACTGTGACAAGAAATGTATGATGGTGAAAAAGGTACATGAAAATATTTGAAAATGACTAATAGAAAGAAGCAAATATCTGGAATTCTGTAAAATGGTAAGAAAAACAAGTAGTAATAATATAAGAAAGTATAACTGTGAAGAAGGAAAGCTATAGAAAATAAGTATTTCAGCTGTAAAAAGAAAAGATAGCAGCAGGATTACTAAAAAGAGATATCAAAATATGCGGAAGAGTTCTAAAAAGAATTATATAGTAATGAAAAATAAGAAAACAATGTAAACACTACAATTACTTTATCTTCTGAATTGCCAAATATTTAAAAAAAAAAAAAAATTCAATTAAATCCATAAAGAAAAGGTCCAGATAAAGAAATAGAAACACTGTTGGCAAATTATATTTAAGAAAGGTGATAAAAGAAAATATTAGAAATTTCATACTAACCAGTCTTCTATCATTTCTATACAAATTTTTTATCCAAGATTATTATAACTTACCTACAGCAAATTTTAAATGCAGACAAATAAAAGAACAAGCTGGACTTAAAAGTGATTTCATGATAGTGGATCACTCTAAGAGGAGCTATAGAAAGACCCAATGAATATAAATTGTCATTATGTTTTAGATTTATAGATTATGAAAAGGCATTTGACTTTATAACCATTTTTCCACAGTGATTAAAATTTTAAACCATTAAAATATAAACCCAAAATATTATTATATTCTCCAAAACTTTTTACAATAGTTTTACAAGAAGTATTGAGTGGATTAAATAGGACGCCAAGGAAATAAAACATGGGGAGATTATTTAAGTCATCAAGATTTTGTAGACGACATGATTAATTTTCTTTTTTTAAATAATGCTTCAGATTTCAAAAAATGGATTTAAATAAATGCATTTCACAAATTCTTTCTTATAGATTTAAAATTTGGACACTTAAAAGCAATATAGGTTTCAAACCACTCACTGAAATATGGCAAGATGTATATTGGTAATAACATGAAGGAATTAAAAGTGAACATTACTGAAAAAATTAAGAGATAGAAATGAAGCTAGACCAAACATTACTAAAATAAATGGCAATAGATAGCTAGTTGAATGAATATTTAATTACATCTCAAGATATTTTAAAGACTTAGAAAGATATGACATTGAGATAGATGGATGACATAAGAAATTTTGTTGGTATGATACAAAGAAGAAAAGCTATGGATCAAAAAACTGAATTAAACTTGAAGAGATCTTCATCCTGAAGTGAATCAATAATGGATAAAAGTGACAAAGATGATATTAATCCAATTGTTTTTGAAATTGAATGAGGCACATTTGAGTGTAAATTAAAATAAGCATCTAGTTGATTTTGAATAAATATTTTGAATGTATATAAAATGTTTTAAATCATGATTACAGTACAGGCACTATGGCAAGATCCTCAGATTGATGACTTGTACTACATCACCAAAAATCTACAGGATAAATTTTGTAAAATTGCCCATTTTATGAATTATTATTTACTTTTTCGATAAAATTATACATCAGCTGGATTTTTATTGGAATAACTTCAGCAAGTTTTGTACAAAGGTACTATGTATAGTAAATTCTTGAATAAACAAGAAAATATTCCATCAAGTCTGAAGTGCCATGCAATGCAAAAAATATTATATTTAGTTATTATTATCAAAATATATTCAAGAAATAAATAAAAAGAAAGAATCTTACAACTGAGTTAAGAATTCTGAAATTTGAATTGACAATAAAAGGTGACAAATATTTCCAAATCTTCAATACCTACCTTTGTAAATAATTATCTAGCAATCGCCACTTTATATGAAGACATTTAATAATTGTTGCATCATAGTGACATATATTTTTAAAATTTTTATCCTAGACATAATGATCAAATTATCAGATTTGAAATATTTACAATATTTTCATTAATAATTTCTGAAATAAATTTTTCATTTTTTCAAAAGATAGTCATTTTAATTTCTTTGCCAACTGAGGAACTAATGATTCAAATGTAATAATTTCAATTTGACACTGTTTATACTTGCATTGAAGATGCAATGCCAAAACAATATATATATACTTTTATTAACATATATAGAAAGTTTTACCTTCAAAAATTAATTGACTTTTTTTTCTCTTCTAAACATGGTAGAAATATCTGTATTTTAAATTAGCAAAAATTCAAAAGGATAAATTTATTATAAAACTGCTATTGCACATACAAAATATGTATTAATAAACAATTAATAACTTGCAAATGTATGTCACTACATTAAGAACCAATGATGCTAAAACCATTCTAATTGAATCTAGAACTCATTCCTTATATCATATTTGTTCTAACATACATTTATAATAATCAATAAAGCAAGGCATATATAGCATGACATTGCTTTTATGAGCTTGTATTTACAAATATGTAATATAGAGCATAACAATAGCTAAACAAGCTCTTAATTGATAAGAATGGTAAGCTAAAAATATTTAAAATCTCTATCTAGAAGCCCAGACCAATTGGTTTTGAGCTTTTGGTTCATCTCAGTGAGGAGTTAGAATATTTGACACTAAATGTATCAATTCAAAACCCAGCATTTATTTAATATGTAGCATTTATGTCCGAAAATTTCAGTGTTTCTACTTAAATGTTAAGTATTAAATAAGTGCTAGGTTTTGAGTTAATAGTTTAGATCTAGTGTCTGAATACTCTAGCTTTTCACTGAGGAGAGCTAAAAGCTTGAAAACAATTGGTCTGGGAATGGGCATGTTCTAGATAGAGATTTTAAATATTTTTCTGTTATCGCACTTATCAATTAAGAGCTTGTTTGAGCTATTGGTATGCTCTCTATATTACATTTATAAATATATATTTAACAGTAATTCATTTCAGGTCTATTAGCCTGAAGCAAAGTTATTATTCATTCAGCCACTTAGCAATAAAAAATAAAAAATAATTTTCACAGGTCAATTTTATACATTATACACGTAAATTTGAATATTTCCTATATTTGTTTCATTTGGAAATTTTTTATTTATTTTTTAAGTTATTTAATTTTCTCATTGCTATTTTGCTGCTTCATGACTAAAATAGTTTTGTAAAATAAATTTATCAATGTTAGCAAACAAATAGTGGGTAGATTGCTAAATATTTTACAATTTCCTTTTGGTTATAAAAATCTTGTCAAAATTGTAGTGGTTTTGAGATTGAGACTAAGTTTTTAATATATCTAAAAATAGATAGATTTGCTTTTATTTTGATGAACACAAATTGTGTAATTTTTTAAATTATAAAATTGTTAGTAATTTTTTATTTTTGATGTAACTATTAATCAAAATACATAAACAATTTAAAAAAAATATGATAATTGAATTATTTTTAAATTATAAATTAACTGTACAAAGTCTATCAAAAACTATGATTGATGTTCTAATCAAAAAGACCCTAAAAAGAAATGTGCATGCTGAAATTCATAAAATAATTGCTATTATTATACTATTTGTTTTCTGATTGTTTGAAGCATGATATATTTCATTCTGTTTTCATCATATTTCATGAAATGAAAGTATGATGCAGTATTAAAACCTACATTACCTGAGATACTTGACTGTGCTCCTTTAAGAAATCAGTTATGTTTAAGTTTTTGAGAAGTAGGTCAGGGAGCAGACAATATACTGTACTATTATTTCATTACTGGTTGCCCTTATATAATAGAAATGTTTTACATGCATGAAGTTCAATATATCATTGAGTATCCAATTTATTCCTGTGCTTAAATTGTCTTCAAATGGGATTGAAAAGATTAAATCATTTAAATATAAATAAAAAAATTAAGCACACAGACATATTTGCAAAGTTCAAAGATGATTATCTAAAATGGTATAATTTTAGATAGAAAGTATATTGTAATCCATTTGATAAACATCCAAGGAACATCAGAGCAGTCATCAAAAACAATTTTTTGAATGTCTGATAATTTAGCAGTAAAGAAAAGCACTACTAATCAAAGATGTCAGTGAATCCACAATAATGATTGAACAATTAAATAAAAACTGTAGTGCTTTGGATTTATCACCAGTAAAGGTGAGTAGAATTGAAAGAGAGTACTTAGTAACATGAAAACTAAAGTTAAGAAATCAAATAACTATTGTTGCTAAAGCAGTTGCAATTATAGATGTTAAAACTATTAGTAAGTTACAAAATTAAAAAACTCATAATTAACAAAGACTGCTTACCTATTAAGGAAAAAAAAACTATGAATGATTTATAATTGCCCCTTTTAAAGAAGAGGCTCAATTTCTGACATTAAGTTCAGATTCATGAATAACCCAACAAACTAAGAACTATTTCATCAATGTTTCAAAGCAAGTATTAAAAAAAAATTTTTTTTTAAAGTACTAGAAAACATTTTAACAATGCTTAGGAGAAAAAAAGTGCTTGTACTATAAAAAATAATTAATTTTTATTATACATGTACTGTCTCTAACATGAGAAGTTTTGTAACTATATCTATAACTGAGTTTAAAGAGAGAACAACTATGCAAGCAAGCTGGTTGTAAATATGTAGATTTACATCTTTTCTTTTGTTAAATTAATAAACTAATATTTGTTAAGTTTTATTTCTGCATTGAGTTTTATTTTGATACAATAAACAAAATGATGTGTATACAGCTGATGTCAATATTACCTCTGTACTTAGCAATACAATGATAAAATTTATGTGCTCAGGAAAAAAAGATTGCATATCTGTCATAAATGAAAATATGTTACATTTAAGGTATAACACAACATTAGACTAATTAAATTGTTCTCATTATGCTTAAGAGAATATGTGATTACTGAGAGCAAAGGTATTCATTTCTACATGTATTGTAACAATATGCAAAAGCAAATGATCAGTCACCAATCGGTGACTGCCCGACCTCTTAGCTTAACTTCTCAAAAATAGTAATAAGATCACTAAGTAAAAATACCCATCACATGAATAAAATCCATCACTATATTACTACAAGCAATCATCAATATTAATACTAAATCTTGGGGATTATCCAGCATTTAAATATTGTATATGCTAATAATTTTATATTTAAGAACAATAAACCAGGATACGTGTGACTAGCATAACATCAACGAATGTAAAGTAATATTTTCACCCACATATTATTTCTCCTAATCTTCTAATACTATAAAGACTCTTAGATAGCTATATGATACAGTTTCTCAAGTTATGACAGAATACAAATGGGTATTTTGAGATTGTATTCAGCACATAGCATATAAATAGAGCTGTGAAAGTAGTTCAAATGAGTTCTAATGCAATTTTAACATAAATAATATTCACTTGATGAGCTGCAATAGAGTATAACAAAAATATTAATACTGCATTTTTTGGCCTTCCAATATTGAAAAAGAGCTTATGATATAATATAAAAAGTATTGTAAAGTTTTTATCACAAATCATATTTTCAGTGTTTATATAAAGATAGAATATTAAATGCATTTGATTTGCCTAACTTTACAAAAAAAAAAAAAAATCCATTAAAAGAATTTTTTTTTTTTTTGTGGACAATTTGGAAATTCAAATTTTCAATCATCAATTATCAAATAAATATAGAATGACAGATGCAATCACAAGAATGACAACTAATTACAGTTTTGTGCTAATAAATAATACACAATTATTGGTTTTGAGACTAACAGATTTCTCAACAACATTCAATGCCATTATAGAGTTTGAAGAAATCACCAAACTATTGACACTCCATAATAGAAAATATGTTGCATGCATATATGGAACTAATTAGTGAATAGAAAAAATTTTGGAATGCTGCATGGAAAACAATGACTATAAAATTATATTTTTTTCATTGATATAGTCCAAATTCATTATATAAATGGATAAATTTTTTAGATGTGTGTTGGATTCCATATGAATACCTAATGAAAATTGCTGTTTTTTAGGATTACAGGTTGAAAGAAGAAAAAAAAACCAATTTATTGATTAGAAATGAGATTAAATTCACTGGTTTTAGCTTTGACTGTTAAAAATATTAATAGTTGCATTTTTATTATTTGTTTTTTAAAAATGACCATATTATTTTTGATAATTGTGATAATTCTTAATTTTTGTTAAATGAGAAAGTGTGTACACTAAATAGATATGTGAATATATATAACTAATATTTTAAATACATTTAATACTTTCTTAAAATTAATTTGTAAATACATGTATACAGATTGCAAATACATGCAACTTCAGTAAAATAAAAAAAGAAATACTAAAATTTTCTATGGTATCTCAAAACATTTTTTCTAAAGATGGTTGGCTTAATGTATAAAAAATATTAAACTAAAAATTATATAAGTCAATTTTGTTGTTATATCTAACCAGTAGATGGTTTTAAATTAGCATTTCTAGAAATGCTATATTTTGATTATTGGCTCTTAATCTAGTGACACTAATATTGTGTATAATGTGCTAATACATATTCTATGTGTGTAATAGCAATTTTTTAAATTATAATAAATTTTTGCCCTTTCAAACTTTTTTCAATTTAAAACACACATATTATTAATGTTTCCACCAAGTTTCAAAAATAGATAATATTCCCTTCCTCCCTTAAGATCTCTTAAAGTCATCTATTTTTCAGATGTAAAAAATTTCATTTTATACCTAAAATAATATTAATAATGATGAATTATTACTGTTTTGTCATACACATACATCCCTAATATAAATGGCTTCAAACTGATACCAGAATTAATTGAATTTCAATAATTAGTTCCGTAGTTGATAATATTCAAAATATTTAAAGATTTTTGATTTGATAGTTTCGTTATCATGACTATCTGAAATAATTTTTTTTTTTTAAAAGATCTGTTTCTACAGAACAAACAATTTTTTTGAAACAGATGACTTTACATGGTATTATCCTACTTTATTAGAAATCCAAGTGAATTATAAAATTTATATTTCAATATATGTTCTATTAATTTTATTATTTCATCAAATGATTTATGTAAATTATCATATACAGTATATATATTAAAAGATATTAGAACATTATTCCAATTAATAGGATGATTGTAATAAACATTATAAACACGCATCATTTTATTTTCAATTAGTATCAATATGTAGTATAATTTTCTTTTATTACCTATACTTCAACCATTATATTATGATCATTATCAAGGATTGTTTTATATAAAAAGTACATAAAATTAATATGTAAATAAAATTACATGATACCATGTACACAATATAAATACATCACATGTATCAATCATACACGTATAAATACAAAAATATGTATACATTAAACACTTTAAATTATATATTATTTTATTTCTAAATAAATTAGTAATCTAACCTTACTATAATTGAAAACTTATTTGAAAAAGAAATTTCATACAATTTATTATTTATATTTATCTATATGCACATGAAAGATTGATATGAGTTTGTATAAGATATGCATTCATTTCACATATTAATTTTATGTACTATATAAAACAGTTCTTAAAAGATATACTATACATTGAAATAGATTGAGAATAAACAAAATAAGGGAAGAGAATGGTATGTATAGGTTGCAATGTTTCTTGAAATAAATAATATATCAAGTTTAAATAAAAAAATAAAATAACAGTAGATTTTAGAGTATTGAAATAAAGTATTAATTCATTTCTAAAAAAAAAAAAAAAAGAATGTAAAAAGATTAAGCTCATTTTCCAAGATTAGTATTTGGATAATGATCAACTCTAACATAGATTTTCACTTTAGTTCTTAATTTAAATTTTGATGAAACAAATATTCATTTTTCTATTGGATCCTATATAAAGTAAAAATTCATCAACTAATGTTAATATTGTTCAATCCAGCACAAACTTTTTCCCACACCTCAAGTTTAATTAAGAATAAACAAAAAATGAATCTACTTTTCATTTGACAATTAAGAACATAAAGAAAGATAGAATAAAGATAACAAAAAATATAAAATTGGTTCAAAGTAGAGTAAATAATTATACATTTTAATAAACTTGTAAATCATACTACCATTATATGCAATGTTAGTTTCAGTTTTGAATCCTAGTCTTCACTGATTAAAGTAAGAACCAGGAATTTGTCTAGAGAAGAGGATTTTATAGCATTATAGCATTTAGTATCCAAAGATTACTCAATTTTACAATAGATGGCTCACAGTGAAGATAACTATTATTTGAAGCATATAAGAAAATCATATAATGTTGTTGGTATTAACTTTTCTAACCAAAGGGTAGAAGGAGAAACCTACAGATGTCATAAAACTGAAGCTCTAAAATACATAAACTGATCTGGGTTAGATCTATATAACTACATGATTTAATTAATGTCAATATTAACATTAATTGATGAATATTTATTTTATATAGAATCCAATCTAAATATGTATTTGTTAAGATAATATGATTTACAAAATTGTTGAACTGAATAGTTATTTGTTCTCCCTTGTAAATTTAAGTCAATTTAAGTAGAACTGCTATAACATATTGGCCGATTTAAATTCATACTACTGTACTTATTATTGTTTATTTTATATGTCTAAGTATTTTGGATTCAATTTTTCATCTGTTCATAAAAAAAACGTGCTGGATTAAAAAAAAAAAACATTAATTGGTGTCTGCTTAATTTAAATTTTTGTATAATTTTGCATATGCATACAATCTCAAATTACAAGGAGCCAATTATATATTGCTTGTTAATAACATTCTTTTTGTTAATTAAATATTATTTTTGTTGGCTTTGTAATATTTCTTTACTCATCATATTCTAAAATTTTGATTACAACTAATGATTACTGTGTTCTCATATTTTTATATTAAATTAACCCTGGACTATTGTTATGGTTGTGCTTTTATGTGCACAGCGAATGCTTTCCTCTGTCACAGCCAGCATTATGAATGATGTGGTGCCCATATTAAACAAATTACATTGCTCATATAAAAATAAAACGAAAGCTGGTAATAATATTTATGAAGTGCAACATTCCGTCACCAAAACTATTTGAAAGTCCATATGAATCATAGCATTACAACACTAATATAACTTTCTTACATAATTTATTTATCTTATATAAAGACCAATTCTGTTAGTAATATTAGTACCAAGATATCACAATATTTTTTAGATTTTCTTCTTTATACTTATTTATTTCATCTTATAAAGTTGGATTATCTGCCTTTTCACTAATCTATTAAATAGGTTATCAAATAGAAAATTAATTACCATTAAGATGCTGTTATCATTTTCTTTATCATACACACACAAAAAAATATTATCTTATGATATTATTTTTATGACAGCCTCATTTACAATTATTAAAGATCTTTAAATGATTGGAAAGATATCAGTCATCATGTAGCATCATTTATACAAAGATTATATCTACTCTTAGAAATATTTATCATAGTTTTATTTCTGTTTTAAAGATACTACAAATTTGATAGAATCCTGCTGCTCTACATTCTCATGCTATTTTGCTACTGATCAATAAGAAATGATATTCAAATTTGAAATTACTTACATACCTTTAGTTTACATATTGTGCATTAAGTGTAGTTCAAAACTTATTACTTGGCAGAATGGTGATATATGGTAAATCTTCAATAGCAATGAAGATTTACAGAAAGGGAGTAAAGTGATGCATTCTCTTTCTTAACAATGTGAAAATATATATTTTTGTTAAATGTTTATGCTCTCTCCAGAAATGTAACAGCATCAACTATTTAAACAATTATATATATATAAACAATTTGTTGTTGGTGATGAGGGCAAGTGATTAATCTTTTTTCCTGTTTGATAGTATAGAAGCTATTAGAAAAGTTTGAAAAGATACTGAATATGATTAACTGTTTTTTTTGTTCAATTCATCAAGCATATATTTGCTAATTTTTGAGATAACAACAAAGAGGAATAGCATGATGTTTCTATCACATGTAATTTCATTTATGAATAAATACTAATTTTTAGCAGCATGATTATAATTGTTTATGATCTATTTCAGAAATTTGTTTTTCCAACTCCCCTCATTTTTATTTTTCTATTCTTCACAATTATTATTAAACTTTTTTCAACTAAAATATAAATATGAATATTAATCAACATTATCTTTTCATTAGATTACTTCTGGACTAAAATAGAAAGTTTAAATGCAACATTAAATAAAATTACTTTTATGAAGATTTAGAGGCAGTCATTTTAAAATATTACAATTCTTTCCATTATTAGAAGCACTTAAGAATATACCAAAAATAAATTAAGAATGTACAAATCAATGCATATCAAATTGAAAAATTAAGCAGATTCCCAAAATTAGCTTTGGCAATTGGTCTTTATTAGCAGTAAACACTGTTTTGAAAGCATATATTGCAAAAAATTTTCAAAAAATAGCATAAAAATGTCTAACTATCAAAAGATTTGGATCCAATCAGATCTGTCTGTATTGTATATAATAATGTCATTAAGTAAATAATTTTAAATTATAAGCTACACGAAATAGTCACTTTTAACTTTTTTGGTAAAAGGAATATGTATTAAAAGTAAGATATGGCTACTTAGTTTTTTTCTGATTTGCATATGACAGCAGCAACCCAAATCACATCACTCAATTGAATTATTAAAATAATATTGAAACACTATCATTTTCTTTAAAAATCTTCAAATTTACTATATGACTTTTCATCTTTCACATTTTGAATGCTTTTATGGTCTTTTTTAAGCATGTTATAACACAATTTTAAAACAAATGTACTATTATATTTTTGAAAATTGGAAGAAGATATCATATCAACATATATAAAAATTATAAAATAAAAAATTTATGGAACTTCTAAAATATGTAACTTAAAATTTGAAAAAAAAAAAAAAAATTTTTTTTACTTAGCTTTAAATATTATTCTTAAATATATTTTCCAAGTTTATCTTTTAAATGTAATGTTTTTTGTTTATATTTTTTAAAATGATTCATAAATTTTTATAGTAACTTATTCAATAAATTTTTTAATCAATTAATTGTACATATAAAAATCCATTTTTTTTTTCATTCCTGCATATTTCAATTATTCTTTCATTAATATTTTTTTACATTTCTTATTTTAATTTTAAAATTCTCGAATTTTGTCTTTATTTTGTAAAGATTAAAAACAGAATTCTTGTCATTAAAATGTTGCTTAAATTTTGTTTTTAATTTATTCTTGATGCTATCTATGTAATTAGTCTTTACTTTTCTAAATTCACAATCTATATATTTATTATCATAGACAACATTCAATCTTATTACATCATTTACTTCATTACAATTTAACAGAATATTTATATGTTTATTTTTTATACGTACACTTTACTTCAATGTTCAACTTATATTAATCATTTAATTTTTTATAATTTTTCTTATTAAATCATTAATTTATTTACTTGAAATCTTTTTATATATTTCAAATTTTTTAATACCATTTTTGTTCATCCTTTGTTTATATATTTTTATTTATTTATTAATATGCAAATTCCTTTGTATGTATACATATCAATTACAGCAATAATATTTATGCCTTTAATGCAGAGTAAGTAAATTTTCAGTTTTTAAATAAATATCCCAATATATTTTCAGCATTGAGAACCATAATCATGGAAACTAATTAATTTTTAATAATGTTTAAAGGATAATCATTATATCATGATTCATATTTTTCTTTCAACTTCTTTATGAATTATTAATGCTATTTAATAGTAATAGATTTTACTTGTTGGTGAAGCTGTTTTCCACATATCAATATAAGAAAATAAGTTGACTGGCTTGCTGTGATGACGTGGTTGATTTTTTCTCTGCAAGATAAATGAAAGATTTATATATTTTTAATAACATCCACAAAAAAATTTCTGTTGCTGGAGATTATTTGTTTATAGAGTGGAAAAAAGAATTGGAATGCAGAGAGATAGATTTAATTGGATTTGGAAAGATCCAGAAAATACTGCTAATGTTTGGAGTGATTTGACACACCAATAATTTAAAGAAAAAAAATTGTTGTATTTACTGCAATGAGGCTGTAAAACTAAGGCATATCTAAAATTAGTTGGATTTTAGAAGGTTTGCTATTACATTTTTTTTAAAATTTAAGTAAAAGAGTGATTTATTTGAGAGAGGGTAATGTTGAGTGTGAGTTAAGGGGAGCACATGTTTATTGGTCGCCAGATTAAAAAAAAAATTTTTTTTTTTCTTTTTGTATAGAGGTTTGGAGAGTGGTAGAAAAATCATAAATTTAAATATAGAGTAAGGGAATTGGAAAAATAAGAAAATATGGATTGCATTTGTATCTCACAATGTATGTATGAGTCAGAAGGAAACTATGTGTGCTTTGGTAAAGTGTACAATATGTGATAAGGTTTTCCATCTGAAGTGCTTAAATAAGACTAGAAAAAAATATAAAAGGTGTACGATTGTGCAGATCATGTATAAATGTGATAAAAGGTGAAAAAATGGTTTTAAGTGTAGATAATTCAAAGAGAAAGTCAAGAGAAATGGAGATAAATATTGATAAGGATGATAGAATGAAGTATATATTTAGTGGAATGACAAGAAATATAAATGACAAATTAAGTAGTGCAATGGGGATAGTTAGGCAAAGAATAAGTAAGATAAAGGAAGAGGTAAAGGATGCAGGAGTAAAATTAAAAGCATTTGACATGAAGTGAGAGTAGATCAAAAAATTAATGAATAGCAAGAAGTAGATAAAGAAGTCTAGAAGACATAAGAGAATGTTACAGATGAAGTAAAGAAAGTAAACTATGAGACAGTTTTGTGAGGGGACTCACTAATTAAAGGATGTGGAGATGGGAGTAGAGATGTTTATGTTATGGTGGGGACAAATAATTTATCAGAGCCATCGGAGAGAGAATAATGGATGAATACAAAGAATTGATTAGTAGTTTAAATAAAGTTAAAGGAAGGTAGTAGTAGTTGGATTACTATCAAGATTCAATAATAGATATGTTAGATAGGCCATGCTCTATAAATGAGATTGAAAAAATTAAGCGATTTATTTTGTGGATGGGTGGGATTTTTTTATTAGTAAGAGAGAGAGTTATACAGTAAAGATGGATTGCAATTAGCAAAACAAGGAAGTGAAGCATTAGGGGGTTTGATTTATGAAAAATATTATAGTTTGGAAAACTTAAAAAAGGGGTAGGATTTTAAATTACAGTATTATCAAAAAGAATGGTTCTGTAAATTTAATAATGAGCAAACCAATTACAAATGTAATAGAGAAGAAAGAGTCAAAAGAATTTATAAAAGGGTAGTAAGAAAAAAAGAAATTGTTAAAATTGAATATTTGAATATGCAAGATGGTAGGAGACCAGAAAAGTGGTTAGAATTAAATGAAGCAGTTAAAAATAAAGGCCTTGAGGTACTGGTAGTGGAAACACATTAAGAGAAGAAGAACTTACACTGGAATATATGGTATGGCAGTGTATAAATAGAAAAGAAAAAAGGGTTGGTGGTATAGGAGTTATGTAAAAAAATATTTAAATACTGTAAAGTGTCAATAACATTTGTGGTTTGAGACAGGATTAGGAAGACAAGAATGGATGGTAGCTATAATGTATATGACCACGGGAGGTAATAAAACTATAATGGCCTAGTTAAGGATATACAGTTTCAAAAAAAATAAAAAAAATAATGGTTATAGGGGATATTAATGGGCATATTGAAGAAATTGATGATATGGATAACAAGAATGGACAGCTTTTGAAAATTTTTTGTCAGAAAATGAATTTGAGTATTGGAAATTTATCATATTTATGAGGGGCAATACACATATTCTAGAAATAATATATTTCACACAATAGATAATGTATTAGAAAAGAAAGAGGGAATAAATAAAGCACGAATAATTCAAGTGTTCGATAATGAAAAGAGAGTATATAATAGTAACCATAATTTCTTTATAATAAAATGGTTAGTAATGTGATGGAAAATAATAATAAAAGTATAAAGGATAGTGAAAGATGTGGATGCAGAGTGAATGATAAGAATATGTTAGAAGAATATAAAATAAAAGTAGAAGAAATCATGGAAAGGTTTGTTGGAAATGAATATAAAGACTGGTGTGGTGAAGTAGAAAAAATGGCAAATAGGGTTTTAGGTGAAAATATTCAGAAGAATAAAAGTAATAAAAATAGGGAGAATTAGTAAAAGTGTTAAAGAGAGGAAAAAAGCATGCAGAGAATATAAATGTGCTACTAAAAACAAAGAAAGTGAAAAAGATGTTAATATTAAATGGGGAAAACTATTAAAAAAAGTTTGCTAAAATAGATAATTATAGAGACAAAATGAAATTAAATAGGAAATTATTAGAGAATATTAATAAAAGTGAAAGAAACGGAAGTAAAAATTTTTGAAAATATATTAAAAGAAGGAATGTAGGGGAAAGAGAATTAGTATTATTAAATGATGAGGGAAAACAGTGTAACTCTAGAGAAGAATTAGAGATACTTAAATAAATATGTAATGGATACAGAAAAGATGTTAGATGTGAAGGACAGTGATAGCAAACATAAAAGCACATAATAATGGAATTACTAGTTTTACAGAAAATAAATTGAATGATGCAGGGAAGAAGTTGAAAAGTGGAAAGGTAAGAGGTTTACATGGATGAGCAATAGAGATGGTAATGAATTTGGGAAGTAGGGCAAAATTAAATCTATTATCATGTTTTAATATGATGGCACAGAAGACAGAATTCCCAGATAGCTAGAATAATACACAAGTGAGGCTATTATTTATCAGTTTCGTGGTTATAGCGGTGACGCAGCTCTGTGGTGGCGTGTCATTGAAATTTTGTGTTCTTTTTAAAATGACATAAAAATTACTAGCATGACGTCAACAGAAATTATGGCATTTGCTTTGTTTTTAAATTCTCGCTTGAATGACGTATATTATGTTGAAATCTGGAAAAAATTGAATTTTTAATGAATATTTTTATTTGTACCTTCATTTAATTTTTTATTAAGTTTACTATTTTTCATGGAGAAGATAAAGGCAGAAATTTTTAAACGGCCAGAGAGGTTACGAAAATGGATTAAAAATGTGCCGGTAATTTTGCATGTCAAGGCCTTCAAAACGTAATTAGAATATCAGCTTATAAGTATTAAATTTTTTTATTTTTAATTGTAGTATATGATTAAACATTTGTATTCAAATACAACAAAAATAGTTTATGTAATTTTGGGGGTTTGAATTAGAATATCGGTCGTAAGTAAAAAAAAAATTATTTTTATTTATTTGAATAGTACATTTTTTAAAATTATTTGATAAATGGTATGTTTTTGTTTGGATTGGTGTCTATGTACTAAGTATATAAATTATATATCATTTATACTCTTTATTATATATATAAATTTAAACATTTGTATTCAAATACAACAGAAATAATTTATGTAATTTTGGGCTCTGATCTAAGTTTAGACAATCGTATTTTCTAGACATAATGATTCTCAAAAGGTTTAATAATTTATTACTATGTTTACATTTATATTACTGTGTTTATGTTTGCAATTACAGGTTTGAGTTTATATAACAAGTAATGTCTACATATATATAAAATTAAGGTATTATAGAGCAGTACAATATAAATTTTAGGACTGATTATTAAATATACAGAAATTTTGCAGATGAAAAAGCAATTACAAAATTTACTGGGCATAGTACCATGTGAAAATATAAACACTTATAACCAACAAAGAAAGATTTCAAATGGTGTGGCTGTGGAGATAACCACAATAGTTATGTATATACCACAAGAAATTGTATGCAGACAAAGAATCAAATTCTGATTTTTGCCTATGCCCTTGGTACTCATGCTGTGGTGTCAGTAATTTTGCCACATCTTGCATCACATTATTTTCAATTCTATAGCTGGCAAATGAGCTATATGCAAATAAATTATAACTCTGTGAAACAATAAATATAACAAGATAGCATCACTAGTGTGCATAAAGAATATAAATATCACTGATGTACACAAAAAATATAAAATGAAAGGATGAAACTCATTTTCTCAGTAATACAGACAGTAACCTAAATTTCTACTTTTAGATAGACAAGAAGCTAATTGCTATGATGATAAATGCATATCCATCTTCTGGAAATGATTTGTTTTGTATCTTTTATTAGGATAAACCTTTTTCTTACAGATGCCTTTGAGATTTGTCACCTTTGGGGTACAAGATAAAAATGAAGAATTCATGTGCGAATACTTTTGGAGATTCTGAAACTATGGATTATCTCAGGTAAGAAGTATTATATATGGTTTGAAAGATAATTTTGTGAGGAATACAAATAAATTAACAATGAAGATGTAACTTAAACTTAGTTAATGATAAATTATAAACAAACAATATGTTAAATAAAGTAATAATTATGTTGGATGTTGAAATTTCTTTTTTTCCTTATTTTTTAAATGGTTATCACTATTTATCTTAGCCTTATTGTTTTACTTAGTTTTTCTAGTTTCTAACAATGTAAAGCTTTTTGCTCTAACATTATGAAAAATGAAGTTATTGTGAAAATTGTGACTCAAGTCAGTTTTTTAAAAATTCGATATGGCGTCAAGGATAGCGAACTAGTTAAAGCAAAAAATAAAGACCATAGAAAGATAAACAATTATAGACCGACAGTGGTAACATCAGTGTTATATAGTTTTTGCATATATGGCGATGGGAAGAGTGGAAAATTGGATGGAAGAAAATAATATAGTGGGAGAAATGCAAGGAGGTTTTAGAGCAGATAGACATATAAGAGATAGTTTATTTGTAATTACACAACTTATAGCTATGAGTAGGTCTTTATAAATAAATAGAAGGTATATGATAGAGTAAATAGAAATAGATTATGGATTAAATTTAGTAAATTTAGAAATGAATGGAGCTTTAGCGGATTTTATTAAGAGATTGTATGAAAATAAATACTATATGTATCAATTAGGAAATATAGAATCAGTTAGAGTTAAAAACGAGGTGGGACTAAGGCTAGGATACCCTATGTCATTTTGTTTTTGTTATATTTGAGAGAAATGGAGAGAGCAACAGACAGATTAGGAGAGAGGTAGACATACCATTAATAGATGGCAAGGGAGGGTATATATTATCAAGTCTTTTATTTGCTGATGATATCTTCTTGTGCACAGACAGTAAGGATGATTTGGAAATTGTGCTGAAGACTTATGCAAAGGTGGTTAAAGAGATGGGGGTTAAATTTAATGAAGAAAAATCAAAAGTAATGATGATAATGTTGGGAGAAAAAAAAAGAATATAAAGTTAAATGTGGTGAATAGGTTAACTATTTGAGAATCATCTTAAATGATCAGAGGAATTACTTGGATATATGGGAGAAAAAATTGATAAATGAAACAAAGAAAAGAAAGGGACTGATAAAGAAATTAACTGTGTTTTCATATAATAAATTATGATGTAGCAAAAATTGTATAGAAGGGAGTGGCAGTAGCAAGATTAACTTATTGTAACGATGCTTTATGTGTTAACAAAAGGGTGTTAGTTTACTTAGAAAAAGAACAAAGAGAAATAGGAAGATATGCATTAAATGCAGATGTGTGGACAACAAAGGAGCCAATTGAAGGAGAAATGGGAGAGCCATGTTTTTATATGAGAGATGCAAAAGGCAAAATGAAAATGTTAAGTACATTGGAATTTATGGATAGTAAGAGAATAGCCAAAATAATATTTAATTGGGTTATGAGTAAGGGACAGAAAACAAGATGGGTGAGAAAGTTAATATGGTATGCAGAAGATTTGGATAAAGAAAATATGTCAATGTACATGTACAAAAGGTGGGATAATTGTGTTAGGAGGATTATTGAGTGTTATAGTGGCAAAAAATGGATTAGAAGACTAGATGCATTAATAAAAAATAAGGAACTGGAGAAGTAGTATGGAGATAAAAAGAGTTTAAATATATATAGAAGTAAACAGAATATTGAGTGTAAGTTAATTTATGATAATAGCAAGAAAAGTAGTTTATTGTTTAAGACTCGCAGGAAGGCATAAAAAATATTAAGCATCTGCTAATTGAATGTAAATGCTTACAAGCAGGAAGGATACAAATAATGAAGTTATGGAAGATTAAATATAAACATATAAGGGGGGTTACAAAATAAAAACCATAGAGTGGATAAAGATGATGATGTGAAAATGGAACAGAGCAGGATAGAGAAGAATATGGGAAAAAACTTAGTGGGAAATGGAAAGTAAGATGGCTAACAAGTTTCTCTGAGCATAGAGGCTGAGAGATTCCTGACATCGATAAAGGAGTAGCCATATCACATCATATACAAAAAAAAAATTAACAAGCAATTAATATTTCACATTTGTCACAAAAAAAAAAAAAGAAACACACACACACAAATAATATAATACATTTAAAAACATAAAAATAGTATATATTTAGAAAAAAAACTGAAAATAATATATTTATAGAACAAACAATGACTGAAAAACAAATATTCTTAATAAATGTGATAAACATAAACATTCAACAAGAAATGTTATTAGCAATGATGAGAAATAGCTTAAATAAAGATAAAAAAAACAACAACATGAAAATAATAACAAATGTGATCAATACAAACTTTCCTTAAGAAATTAAATTAGTATTTACCAACATCACTAATTTATAAAAATGTTTGCTACAATTATATTATTTTCATTATTTCAGATAAATTATTCATACATTTCCCCCCATTTTGTATTAATTTAAACAATTTATCATCAACACCTTTAACTTTCTCATGGAATGTTTGTATTCATCACTCTTATTAAAAACATTTTTCAATCATTATTTGTTTGCTAATTATATTTTATTATTTATTTATTTTTATGCAAAAAAAAAAAAAAGTCTATCAATTAACTTTTTTTTTGCTATTTTGATATGGGGAAGATGGCTCTATCAACAAATAAAGCATATATTCTATTAGTATCTCTCTTTTTTAAAAATTGTTTTCTTTGCAAGTATTGGCAATATTCACATTTCAATTTGTCAATAAACTTATCTTTTATATATATATATATTGTAACACTTGTGCTACATAGCACACAATAACATAGTATATCCAGCAGATAAAAGTTCGAAGATTACCAAGTGGGATAACCATCAGAATGTTATCATGGTTCGAGAAAGATAATTTATAGGAAAATAAGGATACAAGAAACTTATGGGAAAAGTGAAAAAAAAAATTCCTGACAAAGGAAAGGAGTTTCGAGATGAATTGAAGGCTCTGTCAGGGATGGAATGTATTCGAAAGATTATCAGTGATCATTTTGAAGGACCAGAGGAAATTGATATAAATGACATGGCAAATCGATTCCGGATACTAATGTGTCAACCTAGTAATGTCATGTGACAAGAATTTCACAAAATTTTCTTTATTTATAAAGGATCTTATATGATCCAAAAGAAATGCGGGGAGAATGCGTTCCTCTTAGAGGATCAAGGAGTCATTAAGGGAACTTATAACATGCGCCAATTAAAACCATATGTCTCACCGGATCCAGGGAAAGAATAACAATGGGTGATCACCAAAAGGATGGACTAATTCGGTAAAAGACTAGTAAAAGTGAAAAAGACTAACCAAATAGGGAAATCCTTTCTATAGTAAAAAATCTTGATTTATCACTGATAGTCATTCATGAGTGAAAAGAAATTAATGACAGGGATAGGTCTGTTAAGTTTTGTTACTAAGAAATCAGACATAATAAACCATGTTTTCTTGCCACCTGAAATTATACTTATTAACCGGAAGAAAAATCTTTTTTTTTTTCTAGTTTCTCTAATTAGGAGAATATGAACCAGTAAAATCTGTCTGGTGATATTAACCTTAGACTAGAGGTTCAAACTTAGTCCTGTATACCCATTTAATAACCAGCTAGTGTAAGTACACATGTACAAACAATGCCACCACCCCTTTTGTAAGTTTTAAATGGTTATTTTAAATAAAGACAATATCCATTAAAATTTTATTCGGAAATAATTTAAGATTTCCACTGTCTCAAATAATCGTGTATGTGTGTGTATGTATTACAGATACATAAAATGTTGTAAATAATACTTATGTTATTTAAAATATATTTTGTGTATTTTATTAGCAAGCTAACACAATACCAGAGAAGTTTCTGGAGAGTAACTAACATAACTCTAAATTCAAGAAACAAAAGAACGTACCTTATTCAATTTAAAATGTTGTTAAATTGGATTTATTTTAGCAATCCTAAGTTTAATGGAAATTCATTTCCAATCTCGAAGTAGATTAGAATACTCTCCAGAACTTATCTCATCAACTTTCAAATGTAAATTTTAAACAAAGGATAAGTGCAGTCAAGCCAGGTAATGCAGATCCGGGACCCTCCAATGGCAATGTAATAGAAGTTTCTAAAAACTTTTGCGGGCATATAAATACAGCCAAAATTCAACACAGGCCACTCTATTTTTATTTTTCAGAGAAGTGTTGCTGAATAAATGCACACCACTCAAAATTTTGATAAAATGACTTCTGAGTAGAGAGAAGTTTGCTTTCCTGATCTTTCCAAGATTGTCTCCATACTACTATGCTACCATACCATCACCACTTAAGAACTCATTTAATCAATGATAAATTCTACAAAGATGCCAACCATTATTTTATCTGTATTACTGAGTGTTTTTCATATTTTATTTCTCATGCATATCAACCCATATGGGTGTCAAGTCATCAACTCATCAGAAGGTAATCTCATCCATGCCGCTAACATGAACTGTAAACCTTCACTTATTTAACACTAATTTGTTTTAATTATAATGTAACTCTCGGTCTATTTAATAATTGGGGTAGTAGTGCCGATTATAATAATTAAAGTAAATTAATGATTTTCTCTCTTTGTAAATATAAACACACAAATCTATAGATTTCTATTCTTTAAATGTATTTACTAGTTTTCATTTTAACTATTTCTTACTATTTTAAATGCAGCCAACTTTAACTTCATTTTATTATAATTTTGTGTTTGATTAAATTTGATTTTAATATGCTAATGATTCTATCTAGCGAATCGAACTTATTTCAATTCTCCATCCCAATATTATGGGATAGTTAAATACTTAAATATAAGTTTTCTTACAAAACTGTAAGATTCGCTTGATTGAATAATCTTATTAAATGGTTTTATTTGCTTAATGGCAGACTATACGCTATCATATTAACACTATTGATTTAATTATATTTTTATATTCTTTAAAGTAAATTAATGGCCGATCTTTTTGTTTAATAGTCAATCATTTGCTTATTACGCCATCAAGCATTATAGTCGTGTTATGTAATTATTTATTCATTCAGCATACTTATATTTGTTTACTGACGGGAACAAACCCCCCCCCCCTTTATATATTGACACTCTAATCAATATTTAAGGTCATTTGTGTACATTTAAGGATGGGTTAAATTTTTCCATGTCATTACGCTTGATATTACTAATTTACGAGGGCTTTAGTTAACATATTAGCATCATTAAGGACCTGAATCTTATTAACACTGCTTACTCCTGATAGCATTATAAAACTTCGTATTTCTTGCTTTGTCAAATTTAATATCTGGAGGTCCCAGATCACTTTCTTATGACTTGTCCCGCAATGGAGTTTGGAAGCACTGACTCCAGAATAATGTCAGGTTGTAGTGAGGCTCTGCATGAGATAACATTGAAAAAAACCGAATCATGGAATCCCCTATTAACCAC
Organism: Epiperipatus broadwayi; assembly: GCA_028023455.1. Lineage (NCBI taxonomy): Eukaryota > Metazoa > Onychophora > Udeonychophora > Euonychophora > Peripatidae > Epiperipatus > Epiperipatus broadwayi. Next base: position 985,372 of record JAQFVV010012498.1, read on the forward strand.
TTCTTCAAATACCACCCTGTCACAAGTACAGGTCGATTTTCAACATTCGTTATAATTGATGAAGCCTTTCGTCCTAAAGCAGACTTAATATTTCTAATGCTATCATAATAGTGAGCAATGCAAACTCTTGATTAATATTTTATACTGACTTATTCTATCTATAACTCATAATGCTATGACTACTATAAACCGTCCTTTTCTCTCTTTATTATTTTATATGTTAAAAATATCATTTAAAGCTTATTTAAGCTAATCGCCCTCTCATTTAAATAATCTTTAAGTATGCTAGTAAACAACATTTAATAACATCTATCAAATCAGAATGATTTAATTACATACGCAAATAAATACTTTTCCTTCCAAATGATTGATGTAACATATAATTATGAACCGAATAACCCTGTAATATCTTTAAAAAGGCACACTCACTGTATTGTTAGAATAAATCATAATTCAAATATGGTTTTATATAAATAAGGTTCCATTTACATCTACGTTTCTTAAGGTCATTGATTTCTAATTTTAGTCAATCATAGTGTTCAAATTATAAATCAATGTTAAGATTGCAATCTCCTTCCATTAGCATATTAAGCTGCATCGTCCTCGGTATATGTTATACAATATACCATTATCTATATTAAATTTCTATTTGCAGATTCTTTAATCATTGTAATCTATATTTTATAATGCAAAGTAATATTATGTAATCTATAGAATATGTAAATCATTGCTACTGATTACGTGAAACCCAGATTCTATTAATTTTGATGTCACATGTAAATAGATTCATTGTTTGTATTTATTAAGTTTATATTATCGTTACTTATGTATTCGATCTCTCATTAATTATATTAATAAATTATTAACATTTCAAAACCAATTCCTATTTAATCATTCTTTGTCTTAGTGTTGTTTTATGCATACACATCGTTGAATGGGTCACGTTATATAATTCAGGCTCTGTTTAATCTTATGCTAGTCTATTGCATTTCATTAACCCAATTACTAGTGAAATATCAGTATAATCATGAAGCTCTTATTCCCTGTTAGGGGTTTGAAGTTAATTAATATCACATTTTCCCTGTAGATCTCTTGTCTCTCCACTATGTCTCCGGGACTGGAAAGAATAAAAATTCATCTGTTATCATCAGAAATGTTGTTTATGATGTTATACTTTTAGAGAAGGGCAAACAGAGCAGAATCCATGATTGCTCCTGACCTGTGTATCTCAGGCACGAGTGGATTTAGGGCACTTTTGCTCAGATTCTAGATCTTGTTAGGTGAACATACAATTCTCACCAGTACAGCATATATTTTAAAAATGACTGTTGTCATAAAAAAAATTTGAAGCAAATACATATTAAAAAATAAACAAAATCTATTTCCTAAATATTAAATCTCTAGCAATGAAAATATTAAACATAATTTTAAAAATATTTTTCTAAGTGCATATAGAATAATTTTAGCTATGAGCTATAAATACAGAATTTGAAAACTGATTATTGATGTTAAAGGAATTTTTTTTGAAATAAATTTAGTTTAAACGTATGGTAGAAATCTATGAACTAATCATGAAATTGCCAAATCATTAAGAGAAAAATATTGCACATTTTGATTTTAAACAATATTCTTCTAGGTGCATATATCGTAATTATTGTAGTCATGAACCATAAATACATAATTTTAAAATTGATTACTGTTAAAATTAAAAAAAAAAACAGTTTTGCACCAAACTAAAAAAGATGGTGGAAATCTAACTGTTAAACATTAAATCATTAAATCAACAAATATTGGTTAAGTAACCAATGTTGCAATAATACTACTTAATAATATAACAATAATGAGTACCAATTTTTACAGCTTTGAGTAAAGATTTGAAGTTTTCTTCTGCAATTTATTTATCTTTACTAGTTTTTTTTTTTAAAGAAAATTCTTTTCCTACAGGTAAAATTATTAATTTTAATGATCCAATACTCATTCAAAAAAAATAATAATAATAATTTAAATAAATCATTTTTATAGCGCGATGTTTGTAAACTGTAATATAGTTAAAATCTTCAAAGCACATGTGCAACAGCGCAATAATAATTTAAATAAAATATTTTGAAGATATTATAATATGAAATAAATATTTGTTTTGATTTCAAAGTGAAAACACATGTTTTAGAATGATGAGCTAGAAAAATAGTCAAAAACTTAAATCAGTATTGAAATGGGGAAAAAAAAAGAACAAAAGAGATAATTTCTAAAATAGAAAATGGTTAATGATTTAAGTCCTGAATATGGTAACTAAACCAGTGATTTGCACTATTTAAAAAAATAAGGATGAATTAAAAGGTGCACAGATAGCAAAAGGGATTAGTTTATATTGTGACATTACAGAAGAAATTTTTTTTTTTTTTTACTAATGTCAATTAGTCAAAAGCAAAATAGCAGGTGAAAGAATCAATGAGCCCATCATTTGTAAAAAGATGAAGCAAATGTTTGAGATTTTTTTTGCTAAACTTCTAGTATAAATATGGTTCATTAGATTCAAGAAAAGAAATGGATTACATACTGCTATAAGGCATGGAGGTTGCTAATGCAGATAGAATTGTTGTGAATGTTATTTTGAGGAATTTACAAAGTAAACAATTTCCATGAAGAAAATGGAAATTCTCAAATTTCATTAAAATCTAGCTATATAATATATATACACAATTAATTGTATATATATTTTTACATTTATATTTTTGATTTTGTAAAAATTTTTTAACATAAATGATTGTCTTGGATAATAGTTTTAGACTATGACTTGAGCTTGGAACAATTTACCCCAAGTATGTATAATTTAATGTAAACTAAAATGAATGGATGATATAATGAATGACCTTTTGAAACCAATTAATTCATTTGTACTAGACCACACTATATTTTACTTAATTTAGATTTTTTCTTTTTATATATAAACATTCTTTTTTATTAATTAATTAAGATTGTATAATATTAATAATAAAACTTATAAAATTAAGATGATAGAAAAATACTTTAATGAAGGAATAATTAAGAAAGCTTTATATATATTGACAGATATAGAACTATACTAAATGAGAATGAATAAAAAAAACTGATTTCAATTTGCTCAATTAACTAATTAGAATATTTTAAATTGATAAAGTGAGCTGAAAATGAATAATAATAAAAAAAAAGATTACAAAATAGATTAAACAGAATAGTATAAATTTTTTGGATAAAATAAGTTTTATACATAAATGTAGGAAATATCTTCACAAAGTAATTCTTGTAAAACTTGATCTAGAATATCTAACTTAATATGTTAATACTTCTTCACTTCTCATTAAAAACTTGTATTTATTATTTAAATTAATATTGCAACTCAATGTTTTGACTATTTATTTATAATCTTCATTGAAGGTGATAGTACTATCAATCCAAAAATAAATATATATACATATACAAGTTAACATAGATATGCATATAGTTTTATTAAAATTTATCTAATATTCTCTACATTATCTCTCCAATACTATGGATATTAATCAGGCAATATATAAAGTTTATTCATTGTAATATTTTTTAATTATGTACAATTAAACTAATTTATAATATTGGGGGAAAAAAAGTGATGAAAAAAATATTATGAGTTGTTATGTCTAGCTGTTAGAGAATGCACTTCCACGAGTGCAACTATATATATTATATGCTTCCACGAGTGTTAATAATGACTAATGGTTAATTTTAAAGTAAAACTTTAATTATATGATCCCTTAAATGTTTAGCTATTTACATATATATATAATATTATATCAATGGGTCTGAAGGCATAATAAATAATAATAGACCAATATGACCTTTAAGGAGTCCTAACTGACTCTTGTCACATTCGAAGGTCAGTTCTCCACACCTGAAGTCACTGTGGAATAGGAAACATTCTGCTCGAATATAATATATCTATCTACATAGATGGATCTCCAAGAATCAACTGAACTCTCTTTCGATCACTTAGTACTAGGCAGTTTATTGTTTTCAAATCCCAGCAATCATTAGCTGGTACACTGCACATCCTCTCAGGTGATTATTTCCTTATGCTTCATACAGGCAATTAATTATTATCTTTGCCTTTTTAATTAATTAGTTATTTTATAGATCGGCATTTATCTAAAAAGAATCTACTCACATTTCTTTCATTGACATTTCGACAGCACTAATTAGACCATTGTTTATTTTTAGCATTTAATCTTTTTTATCTAATTTAACTATAACTTTTATTTTTCTATTTTAAAAGAATGTCTCTTTAATATTTTACTTATAACTTTTTCCTCTCTAAAAGTTTCTACATGTATATATGTGAAAGTAAGGAAATATAAACATACACATACATGTAGTTGTGTGAGTATCATCATAATTATTTCTGTTCCCTCAGGTTTGCTTTAATATCTGGCCACCATACACGACTAAGCTCTAGCACTTTTCCTCTGCTGATGTCTAGTTGACTATTCTGCAGCCACTTTACTATGTGCTGCCTACCCTTGACTGAAATCAGCGTACAATCACCTTTCATAATGCAGCCTTTGCAAACCAACAGTTGTTCCTGGGCATTCACAGTTCTTTGTGAAGGAAAGTGGGATGTAGCTTCAGCCAGCCTTCACAAATCTGCTTCATAATCCATTTGTAGCTGCTGTCTTCAGCTTTTCAACGAGCTACTACTTTGTTTTTTACTCTTGCTTTTAGTACATCTTTGCAGTTCATTTATTTCTTCTCCTGGTCATTCTGGATCTTCTCAGACCTGCTTTTGATACCAACTGGCAGCAGGAAAGATTTTTGTCTTTGATTAACTCTATTTTTTTAGAGAATGATATTTTAAATTCCATTTTGCTGAACCAGTCTCGACTTAGTATAGGTTTTATGGGGGCATGTACTATGTATAGTGGTAGTATAAAAATTTTGCCCTGACTTTCATGTATTGGTGCTTGAATAACTCCTTTTATTCTAATGGCCTTACTATTTATATCATGCACCTTTAGCCCAGTCTTTTGTATAATGGGTCTTTTCTTAATCTTAGAAGTCATGGTATACCAATCGCGGACTGATATCAATGATATCCCGCTGCTACTGTCGACCTCCATGGAGATAGGTTGATCACCTATTTTAATTTTGACTATTATACTATCCTTCTCAGTTGTTGCCATCTTTTTAATATTAGTCAAGTGCTTTTCTTGACTCTTTGTTGTATGATTACTACTAATAGTATCATTTAAGTCTTTTTTACACATTTTTTCCAAATGCCCTTTTCTTAACTTGTTACAGCGCTCTCTTTTATAATAGCAATTGCTGGCTTTGTGGCCCTTTTTCCCACAGCAGAAACATATAAACTCAGTTTCGCTGTTAGCACTCTTTGCATATTTTTTGACAAATCTTTGCTTATAGTTCTACAAATGTCTGTTTGCGATTTGCTGTTACTTTTGAACTTGGCAAATTTATGAGATTGTTCAATCACAACTTTATAAGGTATTCCACGTTTTATAGCTTCAGTGTAATCTAAATCCCTTACAGCAACAGTTGTTGCAGCAAATTATCATTGCACATACCAACAAGCAATTGTTCCAGGAAGGCTTCGTCTAGCAAAGACCCGTAGATGCAATTCTTTGCTAAACTATGTAGAGCGCTGTCATAATTTTTTACACTTTCCTCTCAACCTTGGTTCCTGGCTCAGAATTTCAGTCTAGCTACATGCCTTGAGGGTTGGAGTTAAAATGGTTTGCCAAACGCTCTTTAACGTGATCGTATGTACATTCTTCTGGAGTTAGTGGTTCAGTAAGCTTGTTGGCTAACTCAATAACTCCTTTACCTGCAAAGCACATAATGAAGCAATCTTATACTTCTCATCTTTAACTTTATTGATAAATAAGTATTTTTCCACATGTTGAACGTATAGAGGCCAACTACTTGACTCATGTCAAATTCCCCAATTTCTACTTGCATTGCTTATATTTTTACCCAATTTAACTATTCTCTTAATTAATGGTCCAATTCAAGACTGTGAGTGCACCAAATTGCTATGTCTAGCTGATAGAAAATGCCTTCCCATGAGGGCAACTATATATATTACATGCTTCCACGAATGTGTTAATGACTAATGATTAATTTTAAAGTAAACTTTAATTATACGATCCCTTAAACATTTAGATATTTACATATATATATATACGATTATTACATCAATGGGTCCGAAGGCATAATAAATAATAATAAAGACCAATATGACCTTTAAGAAGTCCTAACTAACTCCTGTCACGTTCGGACACGTGAAGTCACTGTGGAACAGGAAATATTCTGCTTGAATACATATCCGTCTACACAGATGGATCTCCAAGAATTAACTGAACACTCTCGATCGCTTAGTACAGAGGCAGTTCATTGTTTTCAACCCAGCAATGATTGGCTGGTACACAGCACATCCGCTCAGGCAATTATTTCCTTATGCTTCATACAGGCAATTAATTATTATCTTTGCCTTTTTATATATCGTCGTTTAACTAAAAAGAATCTACCCGCATTCCTTTCAACGACATTTCAACTGCACTAATTAGACAATTGTTTATTTTTAGCATTTAATCTTTTTTATCTAATTTAACTATAACTTTTATTTTTCTATTTTAAAGAATGGCTCTTTAATTAAATTTTACCTATAACTTTTTTCTCTCTAAAAGTTTCTACATGTACATATGTGTATATAAGAAAATATAAACATACATATACATAACATTAGTGAATGAAGCTTATATATTGTGACAGTCAGATGATGAATGTTGGTTTAACCCAGTTCGAATACTAGGCGAAAGTACCTCGAGGTTCACCCATACGCGAGATATTAAATTAAGAATACTATGACCTCTGCCCTATTCGCTTATTCTCGAGGCTAACTATGAACCAACAACATTATCTGAGACACGCATGAATTATTTTCTCACCGGCCCAAACTAGCATCAGAAGAGAAACATGGATGGGAACACCTACGGAGCTAAATAGGTAAATGTGCAATAAAAGTACTAAGAAACATGTGTTTTGCGTGCCTGGATCATTGGAAAAGTAACACAAAGCATTAGAATAAAATTAGCAAACTCAAGCTTGTTAGTTAAATAAGATATTTAATTAATGATTTGAAAATAATATAGATTTAATGGCCTCCGCTATTCCCCTAAATTAATGAAACAAACTAATTAGACAATATAAACAGATTAAACGATATAATATTTTTGCGGTCTAGGTCTTTTCTTCCTAATTTTAATAAAATTGTCAACTCGAATCTCCTCGATAAAGTACAATAATAAAAATCTTTCGCAAAGCATTTTCTAATTGCTTTGTGCTAAAAACAGAGTTTAAAAATTATTTAAGACGTATATATAGCTAAATCACATATACGTAATAAGCTAATGGCGAACAAAAAAGGCGTTATCGAGGAGATAAAGTTGGCAAACAAAGGAAACTTACTCGTCTGGAATTTAGAAACATAAATAAAATTGGAAAGAGATTTTAAATGAAAAGATTAACTTTTAAACTTAACCGCAATGGAATACCAAATATTTATACATGTTAGTAATGAAGAATAGCGAAGGAAAAAGGGTTAAATATATAGATAGATGATCACGCAATATATATATATCTAAGACTAGTCTAATAAAAAATGGTTACATTACAAATATAATTAAATACAACATTTCAGAAATATAATTCAGTGAAGCACTTAAAAAAGGTATGAACAAAAAAGGGTAGAAAGTAAATAGTTCAATGGAGGAGAGATATGATTACCGTCCTGGTTCCTTGGTCATGTTTCCTACGGCATTCGTGGCTTGATCTGTCCATCGATAGGTATTTGTCCGGACAAGGAAAGTGGAAATAAGGAGCATGCTTTTACGAAAAGTCCTACAGACACGGCTCAGAGTTCAGATGACTATTGAGTGGATACTATGGCATTTTGATGGTATTTAGGAACCTCGGCGATAGGCAAAGCTTTTTGCCTAGCCAAGCATAGTAGAATCCATCAAATTTATATGACTTTTAGCTTGTAGCATGTTCAAACTTCTCCGTGATTTTGAAGATGACAGTTGTATAACTTTTTGGAATAAAATCTCAACAAGCAAAAGCAAAATCTGAAAGAGTTCGCCCAAAGAGAAATCTGAATGCAATCTTCAAAGGAAAATCTGAATGCCTAGTCTTTTGTTCACTCTCCTATTTATAACTTTTTTGTAGGCTACCTTCTATTGTTTGTATGATCTTAGATCTTGATAAGCCCACCCACACTCCTTTGTTTCAAGGTAACATTTTCTAAAAATAACTTTTACTTTTTTCTTCTAAATTTCTTTCTTTAAAGTTTGAATTTTATTAATTAAAAAAGAAAGAGAAAGCCATCTTTAATTTGCCTTGAATGGGCTAACTAATTACAAGCATACATTCTTTTAGAAAATGTTGGTGGGCTTATCTCAAAATAAATCATACGCCATATTTTAACAAGATTTTAAAAAAAAAATATATTATTTCTTTTAATAAAATAAGCATTTTATTTCAGCAGAATTTTGCATTAACTCATATATATACTCTTGATGTATATATATGTTTGACTAATAGGTTTTACAAGTAATTTTTATTAACAGAAATTTAATCTTTGAATGGAATTTATTTAACACAAAATATTTAAATGTAAATACAAATTTAATAAACATAATTAATTTTAGCTTTAATGCAAAACCCTGCTGATATTGGACTATAAACTTAATTCAGGCCTACAATACTAATTAAGTTTATAGGAGGCTGTGAAGCATGGATCGGACTTCAGATCCACTGCTTCATTTCCCAATAGTTAGTGAGCAAAAAAAAAATGTTAAAAAAAAATGCTGTTGCTTCAGGTCAGAGGTAAAAATTTTGTGCCAGGTGAGTTCAAGCCTACTCTTTATTTGCTGTAATATTTAATTTGTTACTGACTAACAGTCTTTCTTTCTTTTACTATATAACTAACGGTTTATCCATAATTCAATCTCCTATATCTTAAATCGAGTCCGTGTTGTTTTTAGTCTAACAAGTTATATTTATCTTTTTAATTTCTAATTTTTCCAAGGTCCGGTGGTAAGCAAGGTTTTATGTTTGTAGCATTATACTGTCTTTGTATGCTGTGACTATCTTTCAACCGAAAAACATTTTCTCCACACTTCTTTTTTTAACGCATATGGACCTTTATATATTGGGGAAAACTTTTTAACTTTCCTCCACGCTTTACTACTTGGCCTCAGATCTCTCAGCCATGCTTGCTTCCTTTGCCTGAATTGATATTGGTGGTTTCGTTTTGTCTTCCGATGCAGCACTGCCCGTCTTAATCGTTCGCTTGCGATCTTTTCTTGCTCAGTCATGTTCTGGACTTGGAGACAGATTTTCAAGCTATCAAGGTGGTGTCTAGGGTTCCCACCCGGTTCTTCTCTAAAACATTTTATATTGCCAATCTTTGCCACAGGAGTTATAGTATTGATTACTGTTGCAGTAAAGATTTCACTGCCTTTTTGCGCCTGGATTTGGTTCAACAGCTGTTGATCGTTTTTTTTACTATCCTCATTCATTTGTCCAGAGAGATCTGACTGGTGAGTGGCTTCGCCTGTTTCATAATCACTCGACGATTTCATATCAGTGTCGTCTTGTTTTTGAGTATCATATTCTGGTGACGCTTCTGTTGCAATACTCTGTTCTTGATGGAGTTCCATATGTGCCTCCAAACGGTCCAATGTTTGTGATGTAATTTTCATAACTTCTTGGAACATGGTCATCATCATTTTTGTTTTTTCCCTCATTTCTTTGATGAGAGCTTCCAAGTTATACTTTTGATCATTATGAGTATATGTTGCCATATTTGGAAGCTTGAGCACTACCTTCTCACTGTCATAAACTTCGCCTCTTGTCTGTTCTTCCATTTTTGCCTAATATTGGCTATTTTGTTATATAACAATCCCACCTTATTTGTAAAATGTATTTTAGTCTTTTTATAAACAATCTAGATACCTATATTTTATCACACATATCTAGGAGCTAGATCCTTCTGTATATAAAAAAAATTTAGTTCTTTCTAAATTAAGTCAGTATTCTATGTTCCAACTATCTGTTTTATTTATATGTTTTCAGAAATTAATTTTGCCTACCTCACGAGGTCCTATCTTAAATCTATGCCTATATGTATCTGTTTGTACATGAAAAAAAAAAAAATCCTGCCATGTCTGTTTTTAATATTTATTTATACTACATATTATTCTCCTCACTTTACTTTATTTATTGTTATATTTCATTAAAATGTCATTACTAAGTTGTCACAATACAATTAAAATAATACACTTACAGCTTGACCTGGCTTTCTCTGACACCTGAAACAACTAAAAATGCATTTACATTAATATACAAGTATATATATATCACAAGGAATATGTGAGCAAAATATACATGTCATGTTTAAAAATTATTTTGGCTCACTACGCATACATTTTTATTTTGATCATCTACCTCCTATGTTTGTTTATTTGTAATCCGATATGAGAGATTGCACTTGCCGACAAATTTATTTGATAAGGGCGCCAGTCGACAAGACAATGGCCATATCAAATATACATATTAATGGATAATGATCCAAGCACACATTGATAAGGATTATAAAGTTTAAATGCAATTAAAATTTATTTTGATTTTCACTTCATTTTCAAAAAAAAAAATCTCTGCATGAATAAGTAAATGGTATTCTAAATGACAATATTAATTACGTCTCAGATGTATACAACTCAGTAAAGTAACATGTCTGACCTGGGTTCGAAACCAGTTACCAATTTTGGTCAAGACACACAAAAAAAACAATTTAAACAGCTTAAAGTACGATTAACAAAACAAAATATACACAAAAAATTAAAAATAAAAGCAAAATCTCATGATAACCGCCACTCCGAATTATGAACCTGGGATCGAAACCAACTACCATTTTGGTCACAACCCGAAATAGATTAACAATTATCAAGCAATTTTACAGAATTACGCATTGAGATCAAAAACTGTTTAAAAACATTTATATAAAAACGGGTTTTACCGAACTATAACGAGTTGTATACCATATACACCCATATATATGAATATATACTTCATTAAATATGCATATATATGGCTACATATAAATACACAAACAGATATACCTACATAAATATTTTTTTCTTATCATGTACATGATTTTATTAGAAAGATTTGTCATATTGCAGACCGCGTACTCCTATTATTTCAGGCTAGTAAACGCTGGTCGCAAATACAACACGGAAGCAATGATTGCAGACATAGACCTATTATTTCAGGCTACTCAGCAATCCTAAACTCTAAAGTGTAAGGGGTCTTCACCAAAAACGATCATTCAAAAACAAGGGCTTCACCTAACGGTTACTCAAAAAGGTCTTCACCTAACGGTTACTCAATAAATGATTCAATAGCATAATCCAAATTGAGAAAAAAAAATCTTACTAAAGGTAGCTGACATATATGTTATACAAAAATATATCATATATATCTTTATTAAAACGAACATAACACATTTACTTTTTATAAAGTTGAAAATTAAGTTTGCTATTATTGAAACAAAACTTATTTTATATATATTGTTTGCACGGAAACGTAATTTCAAAATATTTAAAAGTGAAAAAAAAAATTTTGCATGATTAAAATTATTCATTACATTAAAGAAACGAAACGCAGAGAAAGTGAAAAAATATTTGCTAACACCGTACGTTGACACATGTTAATTTGAAGTTATCAAACTTTTTGATCTTAGAAAAAATTTCTACTAACGGAAAAAATGTTATCTATTAGATCTTTACAAAAATTTATACAAACGGAAAAAACATTTTATTATCTATTTGTACTTTTTACTAAAATATTAACACTACCGAATATACACTATATATCGAACAACATTATTACATCAAAACTTCTCATATTTAAGCAATACTAACTAACAAAGTACGAAAGCTATTTTAAGGGAGGGCGGGTGGGTATGTATTTGACACTTCCGCCTCATCGAAGTTATATACTTTGATATTTTATTCTCATTATATATATAAAAAAAACAACTAATGGAGTGTTAACTTTTCTAACTGTAAAACATTCATTTTAACAATTTAAACCTCGGGAAAACTTTTTTTTACCTTATACACATTTAACTTTTTTAATTAATCCAACAAAAATAACATCTGGCTCACATTAGGAAACAAAACTCGGAAAAATTATACATATATTTTTATATAAATATATTAGACTAAAACAAACTTCTCAGGGTACTAATTTTTAATTTAAAAAATGACATTCGTCCCGTGGCGACAAACTCGAAGCAAAAATTTTTACGTATAACTAACAATTATTTCTTGTTATTTAAAAAAAAACATTATATATATGTGTACAAACCCGAGGAAAAAAAAATTCTACATATATATTATTCATTAATTTAAAACAGAAAAAAAAACATTATACACACATACAAATGTTATACAGGGCATTGCAGGTTATGGAAATTTCGAATAGCCACACGATGGTTACCAGAATGCGGGGAAAAAAAAATTTAAAGTGACAGTCAGCTGATGTATGTTGGTTTAACCCAGTTCGAATACCAGGCGAAAGTACCTCGAGGCCACCCATACGCGAGATATTAAATCAAGAATACTATGACCTCTGCCCTATTCGCCTATTCTTGAGGCTAACTATGAACCAACAACATTATCTGAGACACGCATAAACTATTTTCTCACTAGCCTAAACTAGCATCAGAAGAGAAACATGGACGGGAACACCTACAAAGCTAAATAGGTAAATGTGCAATAAAAGTACTAAGAAACATGTGTTTTGCGTGCCTGGATCATTGGAAAAGTAGCATAAAGCATTAGAATAAAATTAGCAAACTCAAGCTTGTTAGTTAAATAAGATATTTAATTAATGATTTGAAAATAATATAGATTTAATGGCCTCCGCTATTCCCCTAAATTAATGAAACAAACTAATTAGACAATAAAAACAGATTAAACGATATAATATTTTTGCGGTCTAGATCTTTTCTTCCCAATTTTAATAAAATTGTCAACTCGAATCTCCTCGATAAAGTACAATAATAAAAATCTTTCGCAAAGCATTTTCTAATTGCTTTGCACTAAAAACAGAGTTTAAAAATTATTTAAGACGTATATAGCTAAATCAGATAAACGTAATAAGCTAATGACGAACAAAAGAGGCGTTATCGAGGAGATAAAGTTGGCAAACAAAGGAAACTTACTCGTCTGGAATTTAGAAACATAAATAAAATTGGAAAGAGATTTTAAATGAAAAAATTCACTTTTAAACTTAACCGCAATGGAATATCAAATATTTATACATGTTAGTAATGAAGAATAGCGAAGGAAAAAGGGTTAAATATATAGATAGATGATCACGCAATATATATATCTAAGACTAGTCTAATAAAAAATGGTTACATTACAAATATAATTAAATACAACATTTCAAAAATATAATTCAGTGGAGCACTTAAAAAAGGTATGAACAAAAAAGGGTAGAAAGTAAATAGTTCAATGGAGGAGAGATATGATTACCGTCCTGGTTCCTTGGTCATGTTTCCTACGGTGTTCATGGCTTGATCCGTCCATCGATAGGTATTTGTCCGGACAAGGAAAGTGGAAATAAGTAGCATGCTTTTACGAAAAGTCCTACAGACAAGGCACAGAGTTCAGATGACTATTGAGTGGATACTACGGTATTTTGATGGTATTTAGGAACCTCGGCAATAGGCAAAGCTTTTTCCCTAACCAAGCATAGTAGAATCCATCAAATTCATATGACTTTTAGCTTGTAGCATGTTCAAACTTCTCCGTGATTTTGAAGATGACAGTTGTATAACTTTTTGAAATAAAATCTCAACAAGCAAAAGCAAAATCTGAAAGAGTTCTCCCAAAGAGAAATCTGAATGCAATCTTCAAAGGAAAATCTGAATGCCTAGTCTTTTGTTCACTCTCCTATTTATAACTTTTTTGTAAGCTACCTTCTATTGTTTGTATGATCTTAGATCTTGATAAGCCCACCCACACTCCTTTGTTTCAAGGCAACATTTTCTAAAAATAACTTTTACTTTTTTCTTCTAAATTTCTTTCTTTAAAGTTTGAATTTTATTAATTAAAAAAGAAAGAGAAAGCCATCTTTAATTTGCTTTGAATGGGCTAATTAATTACAAGCATACATTCTTTTAGAAAATGTTGGTGGGCTTATCTCAAAATAAATTATACGCATATTTTAACAAGAAAAACTATATTATTATTTCTTTTAATAAAATAAGCATTTTATTTCAGCAGAATTTTGCATTAACTCATATATATACTCTTAATGTATATATATGTTTGACTAATAGGTTTCACAAGTAATTTTTATTAACAGAAATTTAATCTTTGAATGGAATTTATTTAACACGAAATATTTAAATGTAAATACAAATTTAATAAACATAATTAATTTTAGCTTTAATGCAAAACCTTGCTGATATTGGACTATAAACTTAATTCAGGCCTACAATACTAATTAAGTTTATGGGAGGCTGTGAAGCATGGATTGGACTTCAGATCCATTGCTTCAATATAAAATGCATGCATAGTAAGAGAAAAAAATCTGAGTTTCTGCAATAGTAGATGATTGCAATAGAATGCAAATTAGATGTGCTAATATAAATAAAAAAATATTAAAGAATTACACATTTTAGTGAAATTTATATATATATGTAACTCAAACAGGAATTAATTGAAACTTCCAATGAGTTATATATCATTTTCAAGTTTTTTTTTTTAAAACCTGAGCCAACTGATGAGTGCTGGTTCAGCATGAAATGTGTATCTTGGGGATTATTTATTCCTTTCATGTCTTTGGTTAAATATTTCAGTAGTTAGTGTTGGAATAGAAATATGAAATATATTTAAATATATATTATATAAAGTTAAGCTTAAATATCTTTAAAAAAATAACCCTACTGTATATATGAAGTTAATTTGTAGAATGTGCTATATGGATTAATTGGAAAAGTACATATTTCTAATGTATCTATAGTGTGAGAGGCTGGTCTGATTTCTGAGTTAATGGATGGTAAAAAAAAAGATAAACTGGCAAATGTTATATAATTCATTGGAAGTTTCAGTTACTTCCCGTTCAAGTTACATATAATCTGATCTATTTATTATATACTGGAATATATATAATGTACTTACTCTGCAGATTGATGGATTTTCAATTACAATTTATATATAATGATGCAGTCAAAAATACAAATTTTTTATCAAGAAAATAAAATACTATGTATTAAAATTTTATATATAGAACAAAACTTGTTATTATTTATTTAATTAAAAAAATTTAAAGAAAAAGTATTCAATTAAAATGATAAAATAGGAAAATATAAATAAAGGTAATGTTTAAAATATTTAGTTGATTTAAAAATGTAAAATAAATAAATTAAAAAAAAACAACAACATTTTTATGAATAATACATTTTAAAATAGAATTTTTATACATATTAGTAAGATATAATACCTATTTTTTTTTCAATTTTTAGAAATATAATAATGTTTGACTAAAATTATATTATTATTCCTTTGACAAAGACCATAAATAATAATTAAATATTGGATATAAAAGCAGCAATTTATTTATATTTAATAGATTTCAGAAGGTAATAAATTTCAAAGTTTTTAAACAAAATGGTGATAAGAAATCTGAATCAAGTTTGCAATGTATAAATAAAAATTTTTTTTTTGTATCGAAACTATTAAAAATATTCTAATCATTTAATATATAGGGTATATGAGCAAGGGTATATGAGCACAGACTTTCACATGACCCACCACTCTCCACACTATCTCATAACACTGATACACTTGAACACATATATGTTGAAAAGATAAATAATCACCAATATATGTATTTCATGCTAAACCAGCAATCATCAGTTGGTCCAGATTACCATCTCTACACATATATGCTATAAGTGCTCACATATATATTAAGATAGCCAAACCTCATACTTTAATGGACAGGCTTCAATCTACTCCATACTCCAACTCTTCAATTGTCCATCCAATTGAAAATCTGATGATGGAATGCTTTAAGGCCACCCTGAGGCCGAGATTCTTGTCACACCCATGTTAACCTAAGGTCAATCTGACCCCTCATGTACAGGACGTAATCCATTTAATACATATACAAGGGATGGGCAGATATACAATCAAAAATATCAAACCTCTGAAATGATGTTATGAATTAGTAACAATTGTCAATTGCGAATCAAATAATTTGTCTTTCTTTTATTGCTTGCAGTTAGCTTAAATTGAAATCACTAAAATAAAGAAACTAATTTAAAGTCAGGTCTACATAAAAATAAGCAGATAATGCTTGGACTTTTTGGAATTTATAAGCCATTAACTTTAATTGTACAATAAAGGCAAAGGGTGGCTTACTCCATTTGTAAAACTGTGCTTCTTATTGATGAAAACCAATAGCTAAAAGCTAATCAAAGGATCTGTTGGAACTATCATCTTGTATCAGTTGATTATTGTATTTACATAGATGACTCTGAATTATAAAGATATGAACTGGATGTTGCTGTCAGAATATTTGTTAAATCAATTCAATTATAGATTTTTTTAAAACCTCTTCATTTATTTATTTTGTTTTTAATTAAAATGTGCTTTATTTACATACATAATCTATAAAATAAAAAAATATGGATTCAAACATATAAAAAGAAATAAAAAAATACAGTTTCTTCTATTATATACTGATTTAAATGCAGCACATAACTAATAATTCTTAGTTTTTACACTAAATTTTAATATATAGCTGTATACTTCTTTATCGTCTATTACAGATTTCACACATAACCATTTGATTTCTATGCTTAGTAATCTTCTTTATTACATTCAAAAATATGAATAAAAATAAAAAATCATAAGCACAATCTCTTTTTTTTACTAATAAAAAATTTCTATGTATTGAAAGACTCAATATAGATATCTAAAGTCAATAAGATTATGCAACAAATCATTTACTCGACAATACATTTTCATTTTTAAATCTTTTTTCTCCCTATGTTTTGTTTAAACTACTCTAAAAGCTTTGCCATACTAAAATCTTGCCAATAAGACACTTTCAAATAAATATCAATGACAATACTTACTAATGCAACTGAAATTTGAAATATTTGATCATTATTTAAAATATTTTTACTGATGTCTCTAAACAATATAAAGCCAAAATATCCATTTATAATCACAGAATGCCAGTTAACATTAGCATAATCTAGACACAATAATATGATTTATATTATTTTGATTCAGCTAGAAGTATTTTATAGTTGATGCCTAAGAAATTCATTTCTAGTAGATATTGTGTTAATTAATTTTTCCTGATATTCTTAATTTATCTTCAAATTAATAAGATCTCTTGAAATCCTTACACTTTTTTGTTATTAATTTAGTTCTCACATCATTAAATTATAATCCAATAGACCAGTGGTCTTCAACCACCGGCATCGGGCCGCAGACGTTTTCTGCCAGTCCGCAGCTAGACTGGCAAGAAAGCTAACAAAATAATAAGATTTTAAACTTTTAATTAATATGAACAATTTTTATTTATTTTTTCATCGCATTTTTTCCAGATTAAAAAAAAACAAACAGAACAAAAAAAAAAATCTAATCAATCATACATAAATTAATTTGTTTTTCTATTTATTACAGATGTTTATGGGGGGGGTGAGGGGTGGTAGAAAAAAGTTTTTTATTATACAAACTCCGGTTGTCTTTTGATAGCCAATCACGGCTGCTTGTTAGCATTGTTAAAACAATAAAATGTAACGTGACTTTTTTTGATCTCTTAAATTTTTTCTACTCTCTCTTTTAATATTTCATTTTTAGTGTTTTTTTTGGGCTATACGGCGATTTTTTTTTTTTTTTGGCTTTAATTTTTATTTTGGAAATTAATTTTTATTATCTTTTTTTAAAAATAAAAACCAAAAAATAAGTTCTGTCTCTAACTTTTACAAAGTATTTCTCAATACACCCTCACCACCCCAAAATAAAGTAAGATCAAAACTTTTGACTTTTTCAAGTTTCGTTTTCTTTTTTTTTTGTTTAAAAATACGCCCATTTTTTTTTGGCCTATAAGGCAATATTTTTTTTGGCTTTATTTGTATACTGCTAAAATAATAAAACTTTTATTTTTAAAACCAATTTCTCTTACCTATTTTTAAAAATAAAAACAAACAAAAAATAACTTTGGTGTCTATCTTTTGTCTCAGTGATGACAAAGTATTTCTCAACCCCCTCCCCCCAAAAAAAATAAAATAAGATCAAAACTTTTGACTTTTTCAACATTCAGGTAAATAACATTTTATTCTTGCATGTTTTCTGTAGCAGTATGACTGCGCAACTCGAGAAAGAGTGTTCAGCATGTGAAGATAAGCAACACCATTACAATACACAATAACTAGTGTGCTGTTTTGGTCAGTTATAACAATTATGCTTATCTAAGGCTAAGCAGGTTACATCTTTAAGAAAATTTATCTGTAAACTTCTGCCAGTCCGCGAAATCTTATCCTTATTTTTACTGGTCGGCAAGTGTGAAAAGGTTGAAGACCACTGCAATAGATTATTAAATTTTTATTTTAATTATTAGTGTACTTTAGAATTTTGACCCCCCCCCCCCCAGGAAAGAATTTAAATCATCTGCATACTAATATATTGCACCTGAAATTAGTAACACATTAAAATCTAATATTATTAAGCTATTTCTGAGACTGAACATGTTCAATTGCTCACTAATCATTCGTTTTATAATGAACTCATAAATTATATAATAGTATGTAATTTATAAAACCCTGCTTGGTTTGGTGCAATTATAAAGTGGTAGACTGTGGAACTGAAAGTCTATAGATTACAATTTAGTTTTGTCACTTCTGAAACTTGAACTTTTTGTAAACTACTGAGCAATAAAGCCATTCAATTTTTTTTTTAAAGCATCGTCATGGTTTTCAGATTTCTCTTCAATTTAATGCATATTGTTTTTTCTCAAATTATGTAAAAATAAAACAAATTATTTATGCTTCAAACGATATTCAATTAAAATCTGATCAAATTTCTATACTCAAGCAAAATATGATCAAATTTCTAATTGTTTAATTTTTGTCCATGATAAGATATGTGTTAAGTTCTTTGCAAGAAGGAAAGTTAAGTAATTAGCCAATACAATATTATGACCAAATAAACTCTTGATTATTAATTGTGGTATTTTTCTATTGCTTAGTTCTTTCTGAACAAATTTTATTCCACCATCTCAATTTTAAAAATGCATCATAAATTTTAACGAGATCTTTAAATTTATACCATTAAGAAAAATAAAATTAGGTACTGAAAAGTAGTTTTAGTTTTTGTCCCCCAATGATTCTTAATAAACTGCTCTATAGACAAGCAATAAAAGATTATCATCAATAGCAAATAAATTACCATCAATCTTTATCAAAATTTATTATAGTGACTTGAATTCAAAATTAATTATATAGCAATGTTATGAGAATTATCAATAACTTTCTTCAACTTACATTAATATTAAAAAATAGTAACATCTTTTCTCAATTTTAGAAACTATAATATAAGCAACAAGTAAATCAATGAGTATTAAATAAAAGTATAAACAGACTTCTATGAAAATTTGCAGCAACTTGATCTTCACTGGTAAAAAGCATACGATTGGCACCAAATTGAAAAACCACCACTGATTTTTATTCCTGCCATTCAAAGCTAAGAGTTTGGAAATTCAAATATTTTACAGTTATGAACCTAAAATAAACTTATTGATGCTGACCTAGTCATATGCTTGGGGGGGGGGGGTTACAAGATTAGAATCTGATTTCAATATTTAAAATGTGAACATGTACTATGTACTGAAATAAAACAAAATTAAAAGATAGAATTATTAGTCAGATTTTTGATATTGCATCAACTTAACAATTTTTTTCAAAAAATCAGAATTATAAAAAGAAATGGATAATTATAAACCTGGCTAGTGTTTTGGAGAAATTTTAATTTGAAATTGTTAGTTTTTCTATGTGGAGTCAAAACAAGATATTATTTAATCAGCATTATTTTTATCATAATGTGATTATAGGGGGAAAAAAAAAATCCACCAAAAACATATTATGAACAACTAGATGAATATTCATCTACTGTGTCCTAAAGCTCATGAAGTCACTTTTACAGAACTAATCTGTTATATAACTGTTTAAAGTCTTATTAGGTTTGATGCCTAGAGTAATTTAGTTCTACCAACACAGAGATAATGTATTACGATATAAAATAAAAGATATAGCTTTATCGTTTAAGAAAAATTAAAAGCATGACCAGAATAATTTTTCCAAATTCCATTTTTTTGAATCTGATGTAACAAATGTGGAATACTGCATCAGGAATTTGGAACTTGGCTTCTTAAAAATCTGGCAATAGAAATTACAAGAGGAATGCAATATTCCTATTGGTATTTTCCAAAATTTACATTCCTGCACAAGATTTAAATGTAACAGTCAACAATAAGCCAACTTTACATTAATATAATGATGGACATTCAGTAATTATTGGCAATATAATAGAATTTGTATATTTTTATTAGTAAATAAAAAACAGCATCAACTTGTATTAAAACCAGTGTCAAAATAACTAACTTGTTTTTATAAAAAATTTTTATACCAATAAAGCAGATATAATCATTAAAGACATAAACATATTAAGATTCTAATACTTTACAAAATTTATTCCATTTAAAACTAATTTCAGACAAAAATGTTTAATCAATCATTTCTAGAGGTTTTTTAAATCCTGCCTCTAATATACAATACTGAGAAGTTCAACAGTATTTAAAATAGCAAGAAATTATTATAAACCGATTGAGCTCGAAAATGGTATTCCCTCTAAAGTTTGATTTTGAAATCAGTATAGAAAAATGATTTATACAGATTCATATAATTATTTTTGATTCTTACTTAAAATAAAAAAAAATAAAAATTTCATAATATTAAAGCTTAAACACTGTAAATAGCATTTTTATTTTTTATTAGACTAATTAATTCATATTTTATTTAAATAAATGTGAGAATAAAAATTATTTTTTTCTAGAAAATTGATCAAAAACCAAATAAAAAAAATTTAGTCAATTTTCTGGAGGTTTACCCATACATCATTTTTAAAACTTTTAGAAAAAATCACAAAAATAATTATTAATAATAATGTGAAAGGCTAAAACCTTCGGCAGATATGCTTTAAAAATGCTTATGTGACAGCCAATCAGATGTAACAATGACTGCACATGGAACTCTTAATTCTGGCTTGTGTTTTAGAATTAAGAGTTCCATGTGCAGTCATTGCTACAGTCATTGCTACATCTGATTGGCTGTCACAAGCATTTTTAAAGCGTATCTGCCAAAGGTTTTAGCCTTTCACGTTATTACTATGTCAACTGCTTGCGCTTAATAAATTTAATATATTTAAAAATAATTATTTTAAATTATCACACTTGGAAATTTCTGCAAACAAAAACTTAAAAAATATATTATACAGTTGAATGTTTGTTGTAAATATTCTTAGCATTTTAAATACCAAGTATAGGTATACCTGAATCTTTAATTATAAAATTAATTATAGATCTGTAATAAATAAAAATTTATAATATTTTGTATTCAGCATTAAACATGATAATAAAGAAAAAAAAAACTACTTACTGATTGTATTATTTTTGGATTGTTTTTGACAATTATAGGATTTTTTCTTGGTCTTCCAACAGGTCGTTTTATCTTAGGAATTGTTGATGCAACTTTTGAAAGTTTATCTTTAGATAATTTGAATAAAATCACTTTGGGAGACATCAATTTATAAACTGCTTCATCTGGTGACATTTTGGATAAAGGCCTAAATCTGTGTTGAGAAATTTGCCTTTTTGTTAAATTGTTAACATTTTTATAAGATACTACAGAAGTAGATGAAGATAAATTTGATGACTTTACTGAAGACGAAGGATTAGAATCCCTTTTGTAATTGCTATGGTCTATAGATTTATTTGTACATTCTGTAGAAGAGTTTAAATTTGTACATGAAGCTTTAGGTAGAGAAAATGATTGGCAAGATATATGTGACGATGATGAAGATGATGATGGAGAAGGTGTTATTCGAGATGAAGCTACATCAGGAAGGAGAGATTTATTGTGATTAAAATTTGTAGTGGAAGTAAATGAATTCATTCGATGTGAGGAAAATATATTATGTGAAGGAGAATGAACACTTTTAGGAGAAAAAGTTTTGATTCCCTCTAAAGAAGTGAATAAAGTTTTATTATCAGAATTCGGTTGAGACACTGTTGTTTTTGATACATTAGAAAATTTATTGTATGATTCTGATTGTTTGTTGTAAACATTCTTAGATGTCATTAAAACAGCATTTTTATGAATGAGTGTAGGTGTGTCTGAATCAGAATTTGGTGGTGATGGTTGGGATTGATCTAAATTATACCATGATAAGTCCACATCCTTTTCTTCAATCAGTTCATCTTCTTCATCTATCAATATATTGCCATTTTCTTTAGCTAAAAATAAATATAAAACTTAAAATACATCTATATATATTTTACATATGTTACATTTTCTTTCAAATATTTTAATTTGTCACAGTACACTGTTGTCATCAACTTATCTTTATGAAAAAACCCTTAACATTCATATATACTTTAAATTTTATAAATAAAATACAGAAAACTTTTGATCTATCAACAAATTTATAAAACAAACAACAACAACAACAACAAAAAAAAAATTAAAGAATCATAAATACCATTAAGAAAGTCAAATAAAATCAATATGTACAAATAATTATAAAATCTATTATATGACGAATGAATAGAAAAGGGAACTAAACCTTTGGTCTTGCACTTTTTATGAATTTACATATAATCACCCATCACTATGATGGTCAAATATCTAATATAATTTATTTGTCCATAATGTTGTCACAAACACATAAATAATTAATTAATCAAACAAGATTGAAATAAACAACTATTAATAAGTATATTTAAATATTTATCAAACCGGCTCTCATCTCCATTGAGACCTTCTCAAGATATTATACTATATAGTATATTGGTACAGAAATCTTATTTAACTCTCAGTTATTTGCGAATAAACACAAGTTACCAGTTTAATTTCAGAGAGAAAAAATCATTTTGGATATGAAAAAAGCATATAAACTATATTAGCAGATTTTAATTATGATAAACTCCAGATTCCATCCAAAAAAATCTTAAAGCATAAAAATGAGCAATAGCATTGCTTCAAATAGATTGAAGTTCAGGACTATAAAAAAAATGAATCGAACAGAACATCTTTACTGATCATTCTTCTGTGATATATATATAAAAAAGAGTTCACAGTTATCATGTTAACACAGTGGCGATCTTACTGAAATCCATAAAAATAAGACTAATATGTTCCTTGAAATATTCCTACATTAAAAAAATAATTTAACTCTAGCTTTTATAAAAATCTTTTTAATAAAAATATTTTAATAAATATTGTGAGACTCTTTATCAATTTTATATTTTATTTAATATTAAAGTTTTGAAATTATTTATTGCAGACAGGTCAATCATTAACTATAGTAACTAGATATTTAATTCAATAAATTTGTACAATTTCACTAGTGCATAAAGTTTCTTTATAATCTTTTCCATTTATTTTCTAAATTCCACCCCACCCCCCATCTGATATAAATACCTTATTTTAAATACAATTATTAAGTGTAAGTAATTTATTAAATTTTTCTTATCTGCAAAATTTTGTTTTTACTTTCATGATTGCCCTGTGTTAACATATTTTCTGCAAATTATTAAAACAATAAAAACTACACTGTTTCATCAATTTATTCATTTTTAAAAAACTTCTGAATGAGCTATGAAATTAGTACTCATAAAAGTACGAGACTTCCTCTACTTTTGATCAAGACCACATTATAATTTTTTTACTTTCCTAGTCATCACATTTAATCTCATCTGTCTATCATCTGACCAATCTAAATTAAAGGTATGATCTTTATCCTTGAATTAATAATAGAAAATACTTTTTATCTATTAATATTAGACTTAAAATTGGTTTGATTATAGGTCAGGTATCAAAAAAAACCACCTAAACATGCCTACAAACAGAAAATAAAACAAAAACATTGGCAATGTCAAACACTCATATACTAGATTATGGATATGATAAATGGATGCACACTAATCACTAGCTTATTTTTTTGTTTGTTTGTTTAGCACAAAAAAAAAAAAAAAGCAAAACCAGCAAACATTTTAAATCGTGATCTCATTACACATTTTTCATTCCTAAAAGAGTAATTTAGATTCTGAAATTTTATATAAGCCACCTCTAATCTGATAATTACTTTACAATTATTATTCTTCAGAAAATAAATAATTGCAAATCATCAACATCATGAAAAAAGTATTATCTAAATGTACCACTAATGCAAGCACTATTTAAGAATATGTCTTCAATGATTAAATTCTTACATAGTTCTCTATGGAATAGAACATGGGTCCCATGCCACCCAGAGCATTCCCAGGTTGTGGATAGGGGAATGGTCTTCAGATATGAAGGTTAGCTGTGAATAAGCAGAGTACTGTAAATAAGCAGTCGTTGACAATGGGACAACATTCACTATCAGAAAGTAGTGAAGAAGACAATGGCGTGTTTACTTCTATAAAATGCCACAATTCCTATGACGGTGGGTGTATAATGACGAGTGTTGACCACCATTAAATAAGTCAACACCCCGCTGGGTGCTAGGTCAGCAACAGCATTTTTCCAAGTCAGCGGAAATCACTATAAGTGACAACGATGAGGAGGAAGTGGTAATTGGATATTCACTTTATGGGATTTGGCTAGTGCACTAAGCCTATTATGGAGTTTATTGCTGGGCAAAGTCAACGGAAAACACTTTGTCTTATAATTCTCTTGTTTTATTATGAGTAAGTCTACAGGGATCATTACGTTTGGTGTTGAGACCTTAGTTAAGAATGACTTTGGCGTCTTGCCGGGCAGGAATGGATTTGAGGTTACTCAGGTTGTCAACCTGTGAAATCATAAATATAATTCATTGAGGGAAGATACATTGGGAATTGGAACATGGAATGTTAGATCTTTGAGGAAAGGTGAGAAATTGGAGAATTTGAAAAGAAAGTGCACATAATTAATATTGATGTTATGGGATTAAGTGGAGTGAGAGGGATGTGAAGAAGTAAGTATTGGAGATGTAGTTATTTTATTCGGGTGGTGATGGGTTAATTAATGGAATTGGCATTGCTGCAAAGAAGAAAATTGTGGAATAGCGTGGCAAAGATTGATTGTATTAACGATAGGCTGATAAAGTCCTAGGGATTTGATAATTATACAAGTTTATATACCAACTAGTAGTCATGATGATATTGAAATTGATGAAATGTATGAGGAGATAGAAGAAAGTATTCAATGTGAAGAAAAAAAAAGGCATGAGTATTGCTATTGGGGGATTGGAATGCTGTGGTCGGAAAAGATAAGAAGGGAAAATTGTTGGAAATTATGGTATTGGAAAAAGAAATGAAAGAGACAGTCGGCTTGTACAATTTGTAAAGAGAATGGGCTTGTCATTGCAAACACTTGTTTTAAAAATCATATTAGAAGATTGTAAACATGGAAAGCTCCAGGTGACAGAGAACGTTATCAAATTGATTATATATTGATTTAGAATAAATATAAGAATGCTATTAAGAGTTTACATGAATTTGCCTGGTGCTGATATAGATTTGGATCATAATTTGATTATGGCTAAATTAAAGTTGAGTTTAAAAAAAATTAAAAGAGGGAAGACATATGCAAGATGGGACTTGGATAAATTGAGACAAATGGAAAAAGAAAAATTTGGTTTAATATGTGAAAATGAATTTAAAAGGATCGTTCAGGATGAGAAATATATTAATAGCCATGATAAGTGTTGGAATAGAATTAAAAAAGGATTCTTAAAAACAGCAAAAAATGAAATAGGTAATAGTCATGAAAGGAAAGCTAAACAACCTTGGATAACTGAAGGTATGTTGGAAAAGATGGAAGTGCGGAGACAATGGACGAATGTAATGTAAATACTGAGGAAGGGCAAAAGGCATATAGGAAATTTAATAATGAACTAAGAAGAGAAACAGATTTAGCAAAAGAAAAATGGTTGAAGCAAGAATGTAAAGAGATAGAAAGGCTTCAACAGGTGAAAAGATATGATCTGATATTTGATAGAATACGAAATATCACTTTGGAAAAAAAGACATGGGTAGCAAGCGAGATTGCAGATAAGAATGGAAGGAACTTAACTGATAGTAATGATATATTAAAAAGATGGGAAGAATAGCTCCAGTGTCTTTTTAGTAGAGGAAATAATTTAATTAATTATGAACTTGAAAACGAAGATGTTGAAATAGATGATAGAGGTATGGGCATATTGCCAGGTGAAGTAAGAAAGGCAATCACACAAATGAAAAATGGTAAGGCTGTTGAATTTGATGCAATACCTATAGTATTTTTGAGAGAAATGGGAGAATTTACTATGAAGGAAATAATCGGACTTTGCAATTTGATATATAATAGTGGAGTTTGGCCTGAAGATTTTTCAAGAACTATAATGATTCCAATTGCTAAAAAAAAAGAAAGCTGCTAAATGTGAAGAGTATAAAACAATAAGTTTGTTGTCTCATGCTTCTAAAGTTTTATTGAGAATTTTAATTCAAAGGATTTATGGGAAGGTAGATTATTATATTGGTGAAGAACAGTTTGGTTTTTAGAAAGGGAAAAGCACAAGAGATGCTACTGGTATTGCTAGGACAATTGCGGAGATATATTGAAAAAGATAAAGGAATTGGTATATGTTTTGTGGATTTAGAAAAGACATTTGATAGAGTAGTTTGGAATAAACTGATGTCCATTTTAAAAAATAAAGGAGTATTTTGAAAAGAAAGATGATTGATTTGGATTATGTATAATGGTCAAAGGATAAGAGTAATGAGACGCAGTGAATATAAAAAATGGAGTTAGACAACAGTGCAGTATATCACCTATTCTGTTTAATATTTATTTAGAAGATATGCTAAATAATTATTTGGACTGTGGAGGAGCAAATGTTGGAGGAATAGTAATAAAGTGTATAAGATTTGCAGATGATATGGCTCTTAATGCTGAGGAGGAAAAGAGTCTTCAGAATATGTTAAATAAATTGGAAGAAGGATATATGGTATATGGAATGAAAGATTATTATTGAAAAAACTAAGTGTTTATGGATAGGGAGAGATGCAAAAAGACTGCAAATTGGAATCCGTGATGATATGGTTCAACAGGTGAAGGGATTTAGATATTTGGGTAGTTGGTTGAATTAGGATGGAAGAAGTGAAGATGAAGTTAAAAGAAGAATAGCATTGGCAAAGGAGACATTTGTGAAGAGAAAAGAAGATATTTTGTAAACCTTTGGAAGAGATTAATTAAATGTTATGTGTGGAGTATATTATGGACATTGAGTAATAGAATTAAAAAACGATTGGAAGCTTTTGAGATGTGGACATGGAAAAAAATCAGTTGGATGAGTAAAATAACAAATGAAGAAGTTTTGAAAAGAGTAAATGAGGAAAGAAGATTGATTGAGAATATCAGAGAGAGAAAGAGAAACTGGATTTGACATATATTGAGAAGAGATTATAGTTTAATGAAAGATGTTTTGGAAAAAAATGATTAGTGGAAATAAAAAGAAAGGACGGAAGAGGTTGACATTATTGGATGATATAAAAAATGGGAAGATTTATGTGGAATTGAAGAAATGGGCAAGGAAGAGAATGGAATGGATGAATTGATGTTGTGAATACTCTCTGGATTTGTCTATTAGACAGAAAACTATTGATTGATAGTTGTCTACTTCAGATTTTTCAAATAATACTCATATTTGGACTATTGCTTGCAAAAAATATATCATTTAACACATACATATAGTATTATAAATAGAAGTCTATATATATAAATTTTTGCACAGACTAGAATGCATGCTTATTTTACCATTTAAAAATGTTTAGATAATATGGCATATGTAGGTTCCATAACTGATGATCTTACATTCTTTAGCTTCATTATTTATAGTATTCATGTGACTAACAAATCATGAAAGATTAACAAAACAAATAGATCACAGAACTAAAAGCTTAGTTATCATGATTAACTGTTTTATGCCAGTAGTGCTCAACTTGATGACTACAATTTACTGTCTGGTACAAAATTTAATTTTTTTCATTTAGCATTAAAAGTTGAAATAAATTTTAAAGAGGTCTATTTATTTACAAAAATATGGATTTAATATTAAACAGAATCTTCATATTCGAATATTATTAAATTTCTATGAAGAATAAACTACAAAATCTGTTGATATCAAAAGGTAGCTTGCATATCAATAAAGGTTTCACACTATAGGTTTTCATAAATAAATATTATTCTTTAGTTAATTAGTATGTTTTGTTTAAGTTTTATTACATCTCAAGCATTTCTAATTATTTAAAAGAAATATTTTTAGCATCAGCTGAAATTTTTAAAAAAAATTAATAATCATTTTAATATAACATCAAAGATCAATAAAATAAAAAGAAATTCATTCCAAACATATTCATCTATCACATATTTTCCTATTAGTTATGTTAACTTCTAGTAGTATGAATCATTATTTTATAAGAAATATTAATCCAAGGCACTATAATTAATGATTCTCAATGTGGATTACATGCCTCACATAAAAAGAATATGAATGTGATATGATTACACTTTTATTGAAGTCAGGAATCTCACAGCCGCTATGCCCAAAAAAAACATGTTAGTCACCTTACTTTCCCTTTCCATTCCCCACCCTAAGTTTTTCCCATATTCTTCTCTACACTGCCTAATCCCATTTCCCCATCATCTTTGTCCTCTCCATGGCCTTTATATCTAGATTCCCCTCATCTTTTTCCTAAACCCAACATAAAGATCAAGAAACAACTTTCTATACAATCACTTAGTTTACATTTACTCTCCACAATTTCATTATTTCTAGCTATATAAAAGATAAACAAACCTCCAACACCAGTGCTGATTAAACAAGATGATAAAACTATAAGGATACTCTTGCCCCAGCCACAAAATAAAGTCTTTAAGGAAATAAGAGCAACAGTCTTATTTCTGAACTCACATGGTATTTTATGAGCCAGTCTTAGGACAGCCGCTCTTATTCCTTAAAAGACTTAATCTTGTGGCTGGGGCGAGAGTATACTTACAGTTTTATTATCATGTTTAATTGGCACTGAGTGTGGGTTTGTTTACCTTTTATATAGTTCAATTTAAACAGAGCTTGTAAAATATATAGAGTATAATTTCATTATTTGTATCCTTTCTGCTTGTAAGCATTTACATTCAATTAGCGGATGCCTAATATTTTACATGCCTTCCTTACTTAAACTGGCAGACTAAATTACCCACTTTTGTATATTTATGTGTCTATTCTCTTGTTGCTAATGATCCTGTTCAAACCTTAAACAGTAGATAACTTTCCTTGCTGTTATCATAAATTAACCCACACTCACTATTCTGTTTACTTCTAAATATATTTAGACTCTTTTTACTCTCCATATTAGTTTTCCATCTACCTATTTTTATTAATGCATCTATTCTTCCATCCCATTCTTTGGCACTATAACATTCAACAATCCTAACACAATCACCCCACCTTTTGTACAAGTATACTGACATAAAGTCTTTATCCAATTCTTCAGCATATTGTACTACATCTATTCTTCCATCCCATTCTTGTGGCACCATAACATTCAACAATCCTAACACAATCATCCCACCTTTTGTACAAGTATATATACTGACATAAAGTCTTTTATCCAATTCTTCAGCATATTGTACTACTTTTCTCACCCATCTTGTTGCCTGTCCTTTATTCATAACGCAATTAAATACTATTTTGGCTATCCTCTTACTATCCATAAATTGCAATCTACCAAACACTTTCATTTTGCTTTTTATATCTCTCATATAAAAACTTGACTATCTCATTTCTCCTAGAATTGCCTCCTTTGCTGTCTACACACCTGCATCTAATGCACATCTTCTTACTTCTCTTCGTACTTCTAAGTAATCTAACACCCCTTTACTAACACATAATGCATCATTATCATAAATTAACTCAGCTACTGCCACTCCCATGCAATTCTTGCTACATCATATTTATTATATGAAAACACTATTAAAATTTCTTTGTCAATACCGTTCTTTTGTTTGCTTCATTTATCAATTTTTTCTCCTATTCATCCAAGCAATTCCTCTGATTACTTAAAATGATTCTCAAATAGTTATATCTATTCACCACATTTTATACCCCCCAATTCTTTCTCTTCTCTTTCCTCAGCATTGAACAACATTACTTTTGATTTTTCATCATTAAATTTGATTCCCATGTCTTTATCCACCCTTGTGCAAGTCTTTAACATAACTTCCATATCTTCTCTACCTTCTGTGCACAAGAAAATATCAACAGCGAATAAGACATGATAATGTATAAAATCCCTTGCCGTCTATTAAGGTATCTCTATCCACCTTCCCAGTCTTTCTATTTGCCTCTCTATTCCTCTCAAATATAACAAAAACAAAAGAGACATAGGGCATCTTTGCCTTAGTCCCACCCCCGATTTTTAACTCTGATTCTATATTCCCTAATTGATACTTATAGTAATTATTTTCATAAAATTTCTTAATAAGATCCACTAAAGTTCCCCATTCATTCCCAAATTTACTAAACTTACCCAAAATGTATCTCTACTTACTCTATCAGATGCCTTCCCTATATCTATAAAGACCATATTGTAACAGTCAAATTTGTACATTCGCGCAACAAAATCCAGAGTTTTAGTAAATCATCCCAAGGCTGATGGAGGTTGTTGAGACTCCTTGTCCAATCTAGCCTCAGTTCCTTTATCAACGCTCAAAGATTTACTACCTTACAGATGACATATATGAGGTCACAGCAGTATCTTTCTTAATCGCGTGCTGGCAGTAGCACATCAGTAAAACATGAGACTATAGGAAACTGGCATATTTAAAAGTATAGCTATATATAGGTGTTGGCATAAACATAATTTCTAAATATGGATTGTGATTCTTAATAATTAATAGTTAGCTAATCAATAATGAATTAATACTGAGCAAAATTGAAACATTAAACAGAAGTTAAAAGTTTAAAGTAATTTAATGAAAGCCAAATATTTAAATAATAAAATTAATAAATGAAAATAATAATTGCAATGATTCTAGCATTGGCTCACTCACAGGTGACGATTTTAGGGATACAATTGAACAATATTTGGAGTTTTTGGTTCACACGCAGGTGATGAAGATTTATGGTTTACTGAGTTACAGGTAGTTTTGGTTTACATATATATATATATGACATTTCAAATCACTCACAGGTGATGATAGTTTTATGATTACAAATTACTTCAATTTATTTTGGTTGTCATATATATGTATATCACTCGCAGGTGATGGAGATTTACAATATTTCAAGTTATAATTTCATGAGACTTATTATTACTTTGTAAATTAGTTTAGTTTGCTCATGATGATCTATGCCTAGTTTATGCTATAATTATGGATCTAGATTTGCTTTAGAGATAGCAGAAGTAATTATTATCATTTATAAAGAATATTTTATTAAATGTGAATATTTAATATAATCTCTACATAGCTTATATGCCTATAAAATTAGATTCTGATTCAGATCAAAGCTAAAATACACAATTATTATGGCGGGATGAAATGATGATTGGCAGTCAGGCTTCAGATACCAAGGCATATAGAAAATATACAATCTGAGTCCCTGCGTCTCGAATGTGTGCTTTTTCATGGGATTTGTACCTAGTACCGGTTCCCTTAACACTGTACCCATTGCTGTGAAATGGAGATCTTTAGTCCGGGTGATCGAACAACTAGTTTAATCTGCTGGATCCTCATGCTCCAGTTCTAAGTATGCAGAATGGGATGGCCCTTAATCTACACCCATCAGAAGAATATAGTTGTCCGAACTAAGAGTAATAGGGTATCCTTTAAAACATATGCCCATTAGAATATAACATACAGCAACAAGTATATATGCTGAAGTGTTTCTTAAGGACACATTCGCCCCGCTGACTACATCATTATATAATAAAAATAGGACACAAAACAATAGTTTCCTTCCATGAAACTACCATAGATCAGTTCATTATATAGCATCTATAACTATGCTATTAAGAAAAGCTTATGAATCTAATTTATTAAGCTACCTATACAGGCTTTTACACAGTTCTAGGGAGGATTACAGCATATTTTGGATAATTATGATATTAAATTCTAGCTTTATGCTATATTTTATCACTTCAGCTAAATATTAATTAAATATTACATTTAAAACAAATCTATCTTAAAGCATTTATAAGCTTTTAATTATATCTTAAATAAGACTTATTTTATCCATTTCAGAAGGGAATTTTGTTTGTGCATTAATAAACGCGAAATTACATATATGTGTGAGAATATCTAATCGCCTCTCACTAATGATTTAACTAAGAGTAAAACTCCGTTCTGAACCAATATAGCATAAACAAATACATAATTGAAAATAATAAAATTTGGCATAGATTTAACTAAAAGTAACATAAATTTAGAGATAAGATTCCATGTAAGTGAAATCTGTAATTTGGCTTTATTTGCTTAGTTTAAAAAGGGAATTGAAACGAAATTAGCTTAGCATTGATTGATTCAGTTTAATATAGAATTAACTTATTTACAAGAATTATTAATAAAAGCAAATATTATTATTAGGCTAAATTACATAAAGTAATTTGGAAATATAATTATTATTTATATAAATCATTTAGAATTATACGCAATAAATCCGTTATGATAGAATCAATCAATTAAAGCAACGGTAAAACTAATCAGTTTTAACCTTTAAACTGCTAATTATATTATTGGTTGTGTGAGTTAAAAATCAAAGCTTTTAATTGACCAACTCACAAACTGAAAACAAAGCCAATTGTCAAAATATATTCACCTATAATATTAAATTCACTTCAGATTCGTTTATAAAAAGTATATTAATAATTTGTCAGGTTATGAAAGTGAACGAAAGTTCTTTCAAAAATAAATTGCTATTTATTTATTATAAAATATTCAATTTCGGCAAATTTAAAAGCAAACATTCAAACAAAGAGTTGCTGACATAAATGCTTTTTTTTCAGTTTTACGTTATGGAAAAGTAAATATTTTTTTTGCTAAAATCTTAAATATTTTTACTAAAATCTTCAATATTTTTCTAAAATAATTTTGTTTTTTAGCATATTTTATGAAAATGATTTGTAATTTCTCAAAATATACTTTTATAATACTTTAAATCATATTCGAAATGAAAATCTCAGCGTTTTTCTTTATTTTCTTTGATCAGGCGGTTTCTTTGTTCTTTCCAGCCAATCAGAATGTCTTTGTCGGCTGAGAGCCAATCACCGACAAGCTTACTTTTTTGTTTAGCTTTAGAGGCCGTTTTATTGAGTTTTTACTTGTAAAATAATTCAGAAGAGGGCAGCATCTTACAGAACTTTTAAAAACCTAACTAATAAGTGTAAAACGGCTATCCTAGCATTAAAAATAACGGAATTAGAGTGACGTCAATTGTCGACGAGAGGTCTCGTAAGAGGCGGGCTAAGTTAATAAATCAAAATAAATCAATCAGAGATGAATCAGTAAATCAATAAATCAGTAAATAAATCAGGCAAGATTTGGGATTTAAATAAAGAAAATAAAAATTACATTTAACTTGTAAATTTAGAATACATTTACTTATTTTGGCCATAATTAATAAATTTAGCTAGCTTTTAGGATCTATGAAGTTTAAAGTTAATTTTAGATGGATGATTTGTTACCGTTTTCTTTTCTCTGCTCTGGCAAGCTGGCTTCATCTTGAGGGTTTCTTTGGGTAGCATCGGCTTCTAATTCACTTTTCTCCGCATCCTGTAGACTATCGTGGGTCCAGAAAAGCAAGGGAATTGCCTTTTCTAGCCCATCATCATCATCATTACTAATTTATAAAATACTTTAGACGAATTGAACTGAATGAATGCTCAAGAAGTGAATCAAAGATGGCTAAAGCAACTTATATACTAGCTTTAAAATCTATTTTTACTCTTGAAAATTTAAATAGGTCAGAATACAGCGAGAAGGATTAAATTTTATGAAGTCATCCTTTTTAGAAAAACAAATCTAAAGATGGAAAACATTTTATTATATTTGTAACTCTATTATATAATTTAGCGATATATGCAGAAATATAATAATTTCAAATATTAATTTTAAAATACTAGATAAAGAAATTTCTAATGTTTTAATTCTATTAACATTATTCTTTCCTGCATATATGTAGTTTCTTGTTACATATACAAAGCATTTTCCATTTATTAAACTACTAGAAATATATACGTGCGCATTTACTGATTTTTACAGATATACATATGTTTATTATACTGCATGTTAAATATATGCACATATACACAACTAGTATATTTAGGTTTAAAATTAGCATGATTTTAGCACAATATTAACATAATATACGAGGATTTGAGTATATTTATACATAAAGAAATACTACTATAGTATATAGTAGGTGAACCAGAAGGATAGACAGATTTGACTATTTCAATATATAACTGCCTACCTAAACTAAGTCCTATATGCCTATCCGTTCTAAAACCTCCTTGCATTTCACCTAGTATATTATTTTCTTTCATCCATTTTACAACTCTTCCAGCCACCATATATGCAAAAACTTTATATAACATCAATGTTACTGCTATCCATTTATAATTGTTTATCTTTCTATCTTCATTCCTCTTTCCTTTAAATAATAGCCTCACTCTTGTATTATTCCAGCTATCTTAAATTCTGTTTTCCATGCCATCTTATTAAAACATAGTAATAGATTTAATTTTGCTGTTTTTTCCCAAATTCATCACCATCTTTGCTGCCCATCTATCTAAACCTCTTGCCTTTCCAATTTTCAGCTTCTTCCCTGCCTCATTCAATTCATTTTCTGTAATACTAATATTTCTATTACTATGTGCTTTTACGTTTTTTATCACTCTGTCAACTTATTTAAAATTGTTGTCTAATTCTTCTCTAGATCTACACTCTTTCTCATCTCCATTTTGTAATATTATTTCTCTCTCCCCTAAATTCCTTCTTTAATTCCAAATTTTTTTACTCCCATTTCTTCCACTTTTATTAATATCCTCCAATAATTTGCTATTTAATTTCATTCTCTCTATATAATTATCTACTTTAGTCAACTTCTTTTTATTTAAAGTTTTCCCATTTAATACTTAACACCTTTTTCACTTTCTTTGTTTTAAATAGCACATTTATATTATCTGCACACTTTCTTCATCTCTTTTACTAATTCTCACTTTTCTATTACTTTTATTCTTCTGAGTATTCTCACCTAAAACCCTATTTGCTACTTTTTCTACTTAACCACACTAGTCCTTATATTCACCTCCAACAAATTCTTCCATAATTTCTTTTACTTTATATTCTTCTAACTTATTCTTAACATTCATTCTCCATCCACATATTTCACTATCCTTTCTACTTTTATTATTATTTCCCTTCATATTCTATTTCTATTATAAAGAAAGAAATTATGATCACTATTTCATACTTTCTCTTCATTATCAAATTTAATTTTCTGCTATTTTATTGATTTCTACTTTATCTACTAATACATAATCTATTGTATGAAATACATTATTTCTAGACCATGCCCAAATTCACACACTGACAAATTTTTTTCTAAAGCTGCCTATTCTTGTTATCCAAGTCATCAATTTCTTCAACATGCCCAATTAATATCTCTTATAATCATTATTTTCTTCCTTTTTTTTTTTTGAAACTCTACTGCTCCATTCCATTATAGTTTGACTATCTCCAGTGCCCATATACACTATAGCCACTATCCATTCTTGTCCTAACCTTATCTCAAACCACAAATGTTCTCAACACTTTACAGTATTTAAATATTTTTTTTGACATAACTCCTATACGACTACTGCTTTTTTCTTTTTTATTTATACCCTGCCACACCAAATTTTCCAGTGTAGGTTCTTCTTCTCCTGGATATGTTTCCATTACTTCTAATACCTCAAGCCCTTCGTTTTTGAGTGATTCGTTTAATTCCAACTATCTTTCTGGACTCCTACCACTTTGCATAGAATATCCAATTTTAAGAACTTTCTTTCTTACTACCTTTTTATAAATTCTTTTGACTCTTTCTTCTCTATTATATATATGTAATTAATTTGTTTATCATTAATTTTACAGACCATTCGCTCTCCACATCTACATTAATGTCTGGATCAGCTACACTTTATTTCTTACATCCTATCTATTCGTAACCTTCTCTTTGATAATACTGGAATTTAAAAGGCTACCCCTCCTTTATAAGTTTCCAGACACTTTGCATATTCAAATAACCAATTTTAACAATTTCTTCCTTTCTTACTACCCTTTTATAAATTCTTTTGGCTCTTTCTTCTCTATTATATATATATAATTAATTTGTTTATCATTAGTTTTACAGACTATTCCCTCTCCACATCTACATTTATATCTGGATCAGCTACTCTTTGTTTATTTCTTACATCCCATCCATTCTTAACCTTCTCTTTGATAATACTGGAATTTAAAACTCTACCCCTTCTTTATAAGTTTCCAGAATTATTTTTTCATAAATCAAACCCTCTAATGCTTCATTTCTATGTTTTGCTAAATGCAATCTATCTTTACTGTATAACTTTCTTTTACTAATAAAAAATCTCACAGATCCACAAACACAACATTATTTCTATCACATAGTTTTTTCAATCTCTCATTTATAGAACATGCCCTATCTAACATATAACTATTGTCATTTCTTGGTAGTAATCCTACTCTTCCTTTCACCTTATTCAAATTACTAATCAATTCTTTGCACTCATCCATTACTCCGATGGCTCTGAGAAATTATTTGTCCCTACCATAATATAAATCATCTCTACTCCCGTTTACTTACCTTATCTGTAATATCCCTATTTCTAGCTCCAGGCAAACATACTCTTATATACCTATTTCTATTTCCCCTTGCAATTACATCTCTATATACTCTAATTAGCAAATCCCTATTAAGACTGTCTCATTTTCCTAATATATCTGTAACATTTTCTTCAACCTTCTGATATTTTTTCCTTATCGTTTCTATTCATTAATTCCTTGACCTGCTCACACTTCATATCTAATGCTTTTAATTTTATTTCTACATTCTTTATCTCTTCCTCTATTTTACTTATTCTTTGCCTAACTATCCCCATTGCACTACTTATTTTGTCATCAATATCCCTTGACATTCTACTAAAAATATACTCCATTCTATCGTCCTTACCTACATTTTCCTCCATTTCTTCTTTTTTCTGTAAATTCCCTATGTTTAAAACCATTTTCCACCACTTTTATCACATTTCTACATGATCTACACAACCTTACATTTTTTATATTCTTATCATGCATACTATACAGCTACCATGTGACACATGATTCACTGTGGTTTCTCCTTTCTCAGGATCAGAAATCTCTCAAACCACCATGCCCAAAGAAACCTGTTAGTCCCTTACCTTCCCTTTAAAACAGGCAAAACTCACTATATGTATTGCCACACATAGCAAGCTAGAGTAATCAGGGGATGCCAAAAGGCTTGTGCATAAAATCCCCATCTAGTGCCTACTCATCCAATATCCCCAGACAAGTTTCTGGCTTGTGGCCTTCGTCAGTGAGGAGACTTGGATCTGAGAGCACTGCACCTAGATCTTAGGATCTAATGCAACCCTCCAGCAGCCACCTTTTATCTCCACTTAACTACAAAACTATGAGTCTTAAACCGAAAACACCTTAATGTTTTCAATCCAAGCCCACTAGCTTATAAAGTCATATGGGTCTGAACTCAGTTCAGTACCCATACATTTTGGTGTCTCTGGTTCTTTAAAAACCATAGCCACCACTATCCTATTAGGCAAGATTGGTTTTAAGCCAATAAACATCACATAACCATCACGTCTTATGCTTGTGTATAACTGTGACTTTTGCCTGTTTTAACAACAGTTGTACACAAGCATAAGAAATGATCATGTGACGTTTATTGGCTTAAAACCAATCCTGCCTAATAGGATAGTGGTGGCTATGGTTTTTAAAGAACCAGAGACACCAAAATGTATGGGTACTGAACTGAGTTCAGACCCATATGACTTTATAAGCTAGTGGGCTTGGATTGAAAACATTAAGGTGTTTTCGGTTTAAGACTCATAGTTTTGTAGTTAAGTGGAGATAAAAGGTGGCTGCTGGAGGGCTGCATTAGTGTGCAGTGCTCTCAGATCCAAGGCTCCTCACTAACGAAGGCCACAAGCCAGAAACTAGTCTGAGGATATTGGATGAGTAGGCACTAGATGGGGATTTTATGCACAAGCCTTCTGGCATCGATTGATTACTCTAGCTTGCTGTATGTGGCAATACGTATAGCGAGTTTTGCCTGTTTGAACAACAGTTATACACATATACACAAGCATAAAAAGTGGTGATTATGTGATGTTTATTACCTTCCCTTTCCATTCCTCACCCTGCTTTTCCCATATTCTTCTCTATCCTGTTCCATCTCATTTCTACAACATTATCTTTGTCAATTCTATGGCCTTTATATCTAAATCCCTTACCATTTCCTAAAACCAGCATAAAAACCCAAGAACCCACTTTTTATTCTCCCACAACTTCATTATGTGTACCCTTTCTGCTTTTAGGTAATTACATTCAATTAACAGATACTTAATATTTACTACGCCTTCTTCACATAACTTGTAGACTAAATCACCCATATTTTTTCATTTATGTGTATATTTCCTTGTTGCTAATGATCCTGTTCGAGACTTAAACAGTACACTACTTTCCTTGCTACTATCACAAATTAACTCGCACCCAATATTGTTTACTTCTATATATATATATATATCTGGGTCTCTTTTTACGTGGACTTATTTAACACGATTTTGAAGTTACGCGATTCGTGTTTCACCGGAAGTCGATTTCCGATAATGCGCTATTACTTTAAATAATAAATTTCGCGCACTTACGTTATATTGAAAGTAATAGCACATTACTGGAATTCGACTTTCATCTTAGTAATTTCAATATTTTCAGTGTTTTATAATAGTAAGATTTTATGCAATAATGAAATTAAAATCATGATTTCCACATTTTATGTATACACATATTAAATTTTACAAGATTATAATGTAAATTTGTTCAAACATTGTGCGTGTTAATTTTGCATTTTAAATCACATTCTGTTTTTGCTTTTTAAAAAAGAACGTAATCAATTATTATTTTCTTATTAATGACACTAATCATTAACGTGCTCTTAAATTCCAACGAGAGCTAAATGGTTGTATGTCTGGATATCGCGAGCTTCATAAACAATTAATAAAATCATCATCTCAAAGATTAATTATTAATTATGTTGTCACCAGAAAATCATAATAATTAAAACGTGTATAAAAAATGTAAATTACTGTACTGTAAATTATGCATAAAAATATATTATTTTGAATAAAATTAAATATTATAGTTAAAAAAAGTTTGTCTTGTATCAATTTTTTTCAAATTTGAAATTTTTTATTAGTCATATTTTATTTCCTTATTTTTTTTTTTTGCGCGAATTTTAAAGTAATTTTACGTTGGTGCTTTGCTTTTACGCGAATTTTGAAAAATCACAGACCGCACCCCCCCCCTTTTTCAATGTAAGTTACGTCTATTTTTGCGCGATTTCGTTTGCGCGTGTTTTCTGAGGAACCTATCTATCGCGTAAAACGAGACCCAGGGGTATTTAAATTTTTTTTATTCTCCATACTAGTTCTCCATTCTCTCCAAGTCTCTCTTTTTTATTAATGTATCTATTCTTCTATCCCATTCCTTGCCACTATAACATTCAACAATTCTCCTAACACAATCATCCTACCTTTTGTATAAGTATATTGACATCAAGTCTTTATCCAAATCTTTTGCATACTGTACTACCTTTCTCACCCCATCCTTTACTCATAACCCAATTAAATATTATTTTGGCTATTCTTTTATTATCCATAAATTGCAATCTTCCGAACATTTTCATTTTACTTTTTGCATTTCTCATATAAAAACTTGACCATCCTATTTCTCCTTGAATTGCCTCCTTCGTTGACCACACATCTACATCTAATGAATGTCTTTCTACTTCTCTGTACTTTTTCTAAATAATCTAACACCCCTTTACTAACAAATAATGCATTGTTGCTATATATTAACCAAGCTACTTCCACTTCCTTCCCTACAATTCTAGCTATATCATATTATTTATTATATGAAAACACTGTTAATTTCTTTATCAGACCCTTTCTTTTCTTCACTTCATTTATCAATTTTTTCTCCCATTCATCCAAGAAATTTCTCTAACTACTTAAGACGATTCCCAAATAGTTATACATATTCACCACATTTAATTTTATATCCCCCAATAAAAATTCTTTTTCTCTTCTCTTTTCCCAGCACTTATCATTACTTTTGATTTTACTTCACTAAATTTAATACCCATCTCTTTACCTACTCTTATGCACATCTTCAGCATAACTTTCTTCCCTACTTTCTGAGCACAAAAACATATCATCAGCAAATTAAAGACGTGCTCTCTCTACTTATCTCAAATATAACAGAAACAAAATAGATAACATATGGCATTCTTGCCTTAATCCCTTCCCACTTTACTTTAACCGATTCCATATTTCCTAATTGATAAGTATAGTAATAATTTTCATACAATCTCTTAATAAGATACACTAAAGCTCTATTCATTCCCAAATTGACTTAACTTACCTATAATCTATTTCTATTTACTCTATCATACGCCTTCTCTATATCTATAAAGACCATATATAACAGTCTACCTGTATTCCTACTCATATCTAAACAAATTATATCATATATGCCTATCTGAATGAAACATTTCTCCTACTATATTATTTTATTCCATCCATTTTGCGACTGTTCCAGCACCATATATGCAGAAACTTTATATAACACTGATGTTACCATTAGTGGTCTAAAACTGTTCAATATTCTATGATCCTTACCCTTTCCTTTAAATAGCAGCCTTACTTTTGTATTATTCCAACTATTTAAAAATTCTCTCTTCTGTGCAGATTTATTAAAACATGTAAATAGATTTAATATTGTCCTAATTCCTAAATTCATCAAAAGTGATGGATGGGCAGCAGAAATGGTGATGAATTTAGGAAATAGGACAAAATTAAATCTATCATTTTTCAATTTCTTCCCTGTCTTATTCAATTCATTATCTGTAAAACTAATATTTCCATTACTATATACTTTTATGTTTGTTATCACTCTGTCATTCACATTTAACTTCTTTTCTATATCCATTACACACTTCCTTCTTTTAATATATTTCCAAAATTTTTTACTTCCATTTCTATTAATATCCTCCAATAATTTACTATTTAATTCTATTCTCTCTATATAATTATCTATTTTAGCCAACTTCTTTATTTTTAAATATTTTTCCCATTTAATATTAACATCATTTTCACTTCTTTGTTTTTAATAGCATATTTATATTATCTGCATACTTTTTTTTCTCTCTTTTATACTTTTATTAATTCTCACTTTTCTACTATTACTTTTATTTTTCTCAATATTCTCATTTAAAACCCTATAGGCCCTTTTTTCTATTTTATCAAATCAGTATATTCATCAACAAGAAACTCTTCCATGATTTCTTCTACCTTTATTTTATATTCTTCTAACTTATTCTTATCATTCATTCTCCATCCACATCATTCCTATCCTTTCTACTTTTATTACTAATTTCTACCACATTATTAACCATTTCTACTATAAAGAAATTATGGTCACTATTACATACTCACCTTCATTATCAAACACTTTAATTTTCCATACTTCATTATCAATCACTTTAATTTTCCATTTCTCTACTAATACATAATCTATTGTGTGAAATATATTATTTCTAGACCATGTGTACTGTCCCTCATAAATATTTGATAAATTTTCAATGCTCAAATTCACTCTTTGACAAAATTTTTTCAAAAGCTGTCCATTCTTGTTATCCAGGTCATCGATTTCTTCAATATGCCCATTCACATCATCTATAACCAATATTTTTTTCTTTTTTTTTTTGAAACTCGTATATCCTTAACCAGGCATTCATATATGCTACTGTTCCACTCCATTATAGTTTGACTATCTCCAGTGGTCATATACACTATAGCCACCATTCATTCTTGCATTCTTAACTTTATTTCAAACAACAAATGTTTTTGATACTAACAGTATTTAAATATTTTTTTGACATAACTCTTATACCCCCCCCCCCTTTTTTTTTCTTTTCTATTTATACCCTGCCATACCAAGTCTTCCAGTATAGGTTTTTCTGCTCTTAGATGTGTTTCCACTATTGCTAATACCTTTCAAGCTCTTCATTTTTAACTGCTTTGATTAATTCCACTTTTCTGGTCTCCTACCATCTTGCGTATTCAAATATCCAATTTTGACAATTTTCTTTTTTTCTTACTACCCTTTTATAAATTCTTTTGGCTCTTTCTTCTCAATTACATTTATAATTTAGCTTGTTTATCATTAATTTTACAAACTCATTCCCTCTTCACATCTACATTTATATCTAAATCAGCTACCCTTTGGTTATTTCTTACATGCTATTCATTCTTCTTTTTGATAATACTGTAATTTAAAACCTTATCCCCCTTTACAAGTTTCCCTAACTATAATATTTTTAATAAATCAAATCTCCTAATGCTTCACTTCCTTGTTTTGCTAAGTGCAATCCATCTTTACTATATAACTCCCTCTTACTAATAAAAAAATCTCACATATCCACAAATACAACATTATTTCTCTTGTATAATTTTTTCAAATTTCTCATTTATAGAACATGCCCTATCTAACATATACCTATTGTTGAATCTTGGTAATAATCCAACTACTCTTACTTTTCGTTTAATCTTATCCAAATTACTATTCAACGCTTTCTACTCATCCATTACTCTCTCTGATGGCTCTGACAAATTATTTGTCCTTACCATAACATAAACATCTCTATTC
The DNA here is from genome assembly GCA_028023455.1 of Epiperipatus broadwayi. Taxonomy (NCBI): domain Eukaryota; kingdom Metazoa; phylum Onychophora; class Udeonychophora; order Euonychophora; family Peripatidae; genus Epiperipatus; species Epiperipatus broadwayi. Next base: position 1,028,855 of record JAQFVV010012498.1, read on the forward strand.
CCTTGTTTCTTACTTTATCTGGACCATCCCTAATTGTAGCTCCAGACAAATATACTCTTACATACCTATTTCTATTTTCCCTTGCAATTACATCTCCACATCCTCTAATTAGGAGTCTCCTATCAATACTGTCTCATAGCTTACTTTCCCTACTTCATCTGTAACATTCTTTTCCACCTTCTGAACTTTCTTAACATTTCTATTCATTAATTCCTTGATCTGTTCATACTTCATCTCTAATGATATTAATCTTATTTCTACATCCTTTAACTCTTCCTCTATCTTACTTATTCTTTCGCTAACTATCTCCATTGCACTACTTATTTTGTCAACCATATTTCTTGTAACTTCATTAAATATATACTCTATTTTATCTTTCTTAACTAATACTTGAATATGACCACTGCACTGAAACTTTTAAATCCAGCTTGTTCTTTTGGTTGGTAATTGTAATTATCATGGTAAACACTTTGTATAGAACAGGCAAAACTCTCCATATAGTAGTGCCAATCAGTACCAACCACAGTAATCAATGGATGCCAGAAGGTTTGTGCATAAAATCCCTATCTAGTGCCTACTCATCCAATATCCCCAGACTAGTTTCTGGCTTGTGGCCTTTGTCAGTGAGGAGCTTTGGATCTGAGAGCACTACACCTAGATCTTAGGATCTAATGCAACCCTCCAGCAGCCACCTTTTATCTCTACTTAACTATAAAACTATGAGAATAGAAAACACAATAATATTTTCAATAAAAGCTCAATGGCTTATATAGTCCCATGTGTCTGAACCCAGTTTAGTACCCATACATTTTGGTGTCTTTGGCTCTTTAACAACCATAGCCACCACTATCCTATTAGGCGGCAGGATTAGTGTTAAACCACTAAACATCACATGATCACTATTTCTTATGCTAGCACATTACTATTATTAAAACAGGCAAAACTCTCCATACAGTTATGCCACTCAGTGCCTACAAAACTATGAGAATAAAATTGAAAACGCAATATTTTCCATCTAAGCTCAATAGCTTATATAGTCATATGGGTCTGAACCCAGTTCAGTACCCATACATTTTGGTGTCTTTGGCTCTTTAACAATCATTCCATAGCCACCACTTTCCTATTAGGCAGGATTGGTGTTAAACCATTAAACATCATATGATCACTATTTCTTATGCTAACACATTACTGTTATTAAAACAGGCAAAACTCTCCATACAGTAGTGCCACCCAGAGTAATCAATGGATGCCAGAAGGCTTGTGTAAGGGGAGTTTTGCTTGTTTTAATAACAGTAATGTGCTAGCATAAGAAATAGTGATCATGTGATGTTTAGTGGTTTAACACCAATCCTGCCTAATAGGAGAGTGGTGGTTATGGTTGTTAAAGAGCCAAAGACACCAAAATGTATGGGTACTGAACTGGGTTCAGACCCATATGACTATATAAGCTATTGAGCTTAGATGGAAAATATTGTGTTTTCCAATTTTATTCTCATAGTTTTGTAGTTAAGTGGAGATAAAAGGTAGTTGCTGGAGGGTTGCATTAGATCCTAAGATCTAGGTGCAATGCTCTCAGATCCAAAGCTCCTCATTGTCGAAGGTCACAAGCCAGAAACTAGTCTGGGGATATTGGATGAATAGGCACTAGATAGGGATTTTATGGCACTACTGTATGTAGAGTTTTGCCTGTTTTAATAACAGTAATGTGCTAGCATAAAAAATAGTGATCATGTGATGTTTAGTGGTTTAACTTTGTATAGAACTGATAGGTCTGTTCTTTCTGATATCTTCTTTATCACCTTTCTTAAATATCAATATTATTATTGTGGATCAACTGGTGCATCTTTATCAATTTGACATTTGTTATATAATTTTCCCCAAATTTTTTTTTTATTTCTTCACTTGCTTCCTTTAAGATACCAATAATAATTCCATCACATCCTAGAGCTTTCTTTTTCTTTATAGGTTTAATTATATATCTCACTTCTTCATTTAAAATGATGAGCAATTCAGAAGTTATAATAACTATAGTAGAAACTTTATTTTCTTGTTCTTTATTATGTAAATCTTTATAGAAGTCTTCCACAAATTTCATATCATTCCTCTTTTTAGTAATAGTTCCATCTTTTTTTTTTTATTAGTAGGTCTTCATTCTATTAATGTGTTTAATATTCAAAAACATTAAATCTTATGTCATCTATAGTAAAAAAAATTCTTTACTGGAATTTATATTAAGAATAACCAAAATATATAAAATGCGCTACAATAGACTATTACCATTACCCAATTTTCTAATATTAAAATCTTTATGAAACCTAAAAGATAAAATATATATACATATATTACCTTAACAAAAACATAAATACTAGAAAGTATTTGGACTCCATCCTAACTCTCAAAATGACCCTAATTTTCCCATGCTTAACATGAATAACAAACACTTTCTATACAAATTTAGAAATTGATTTCTTGAATGAAAATATTTTGATGTTCTTCTTAAAATCAACACGATGGCTCTCTTAATCCTATATTTCCTGGAATAGCAAATATTTTTCTATTGTAAGTTCTTCATATTAATTGCTCCATAAGACGGATGAAACAAAGTTTCATTTTCTCTGTGCTTGCTTAGGACTTGCTGAACCTTGAAAAATATGTCAACATTTTTAGAAACAATAGTACTATTCTTAAAACTATTATTGATTCTTTTGCAGGAGTTCTTTTCAAATTATATGAATGATCACCTTTAACTTATATGCTTTCTGGCGTACTTGATGCACATTCAGATATAAAAGCAATCCAATAAAGTTTCATGCTACTTTGTGCAAACTTTAAGAGAGAAAAAATTTATTTCCCCAGATATTTTGCTGTCATTCATAATAAAATAACACTCAAGCCCCAAGTACAGCGAGAATGAAGACAAAAATTATTCCAAAACAAGTAACAATTGATATGACATGCAGCCTTGTTTAAAAAATAATATGTCTTTTTTTACGTATAATATTGTAACCAGTTGGTTACATAGCTGTACCAGAAAAATAAATAACAAGATAGTTGGTAGAATGTTCTTCAGGTATGAGAATAAAAAAAAAAAAATTAATGGGGAAAATAAAATTTAATTTTCCAATACATATTTTTTTATGGGTCTTTATTTAACTAAATGTTTGTAAAATCCCCATATAGTAGTATAAAATTTTTCAAACATTAAATATATTTAAGAGTATTTTTTTTTAAAAAAAAATAAAAATAAAAAAATAAAGAAGAGGGAAGAGCAAAATAGGATTTTAATAATTTTGTAAATTTTATTTTAATTTATCAGAGTTGTTTTTTTAAAGAAAAAGAAAAATCACATCAATGCAATTAATTGATTATCTTGTTGTTTTTGTTTTTTGCAAGATGTGGTTTTTAATTATAAAGGAATATCAAGAATTTTGTGTTAAATTTAAGTTCTTGACTTGTTTTCAATATGTATGATTAAAAAGGATATTGTCTGAACCATTATATTTATAAAATTTTATCTGATTGGTTGTCATGAAAATTAACATGTAAGAGACATATTGTAATTGGTTGATGGGCAAGATTGTTTTAAAAATAAAAAATATATGTAGGGGTAGTGATGAATAAGTGATAATACCCTAGTGTCTGGAAAATTTATTGCCAACTGTTATAACTGTTGAAGAGAGCAGTTAAATCTTAATTCTGTTGAAGAGAGGGCAGTCAAATCTCAATCTAGCTGCTGAAAAAAACAGAAGTATTCCTAACTTAGTTGTTGAAGAAAGAGCAGACCAAGCTTAAGCCAACTGATACTAAGCTATTGAATAGACTGGCAGAAGTTTTTAATCCAGCTTTTAGCATATTATGAGTTTAGCACTAAAAATGGTTTGTACAGTAAAACCCACGTGCTAGTTCAGCTAAAAGCTAGGCATTACCTTTCTTCATGTAACCTACTTCACTGGAAAAAAATGTAGAGAAGGTAAAAACCCCCTTTAAGCAGTCTGCAATCTTGTCTTCAACCAAGAGCATGAAAAGTCTCTGCCTACATCTGACTTACCTGGAAATTCAAGAGGAAAACCAAATAGACAAAAACTGCTATTTTCAGTTACCTGAAATTGCTGCGGACCCAGAAAAGGTCAAATTAACCAGGCCCATGATTAGAAGCCTTCAAGAAAAAACTCCATTAGGAAAGACTGAAATTGCAACTGGAAGGTCCTACATAACCAGAAAGCCATGGTCTATAGGTATTTTTTTATGTGTACACACTATATTTTTATTAATAGAAAATCTGTTTTTGTTTCATAAATATAATAAGTTTTTTTTTTCTCTCAATTTGCCCTCTGGGTAGAATCAAAAATTGCTATCTTAGATTTTTGAAAATGTTTAACAAACTCTTAGTTATTTTTAAAGCAAGAACCTAATGAATTTAAAGTCAATTCATGAATAAAAAATAATTGGTAGGTTAATATAATTTTATCAAACTGTATATTTATTTATTTTTTATGATAAAATGGATGTTTAAAATTATCTAACATCTCATTTTTTTTAAATTAGATATTAAATAATTGTTTTTTTAAAAAATATTCTTTCTAATCTTAATTACTTTATTCTATCCAATTCCTGTTATATGAATTGCAATGTGTGTGACCTTATATCATGACAGCTTATAATCTAGGATTTAGTTTTTTTTTCTTCCTTGATGATCCTAATAAAATTAGTTATTTATGAATAGGGGAAGCCTATGAATTGCTTAAGATTATTTATAATAAGCTAATTTATTTATTTCCCTTTTGTTCACAGAACTAGATTAGTGCATAACAGCTATATGGGATAGAGGGTTTATATTTAGTGTATGGGAATCCAGATGATGATGATTCCTGGATTGGCATGAAGAGGCTATTCTTCAAAGTCCATGCACTACATTTTATTTAGTTTGGTCTCTATTAGAAATTAAGTTTATAGTTGGCCAGTACATTAATGATACTAAGTGGCCAGAACATTGATGATGATCAGCATGTTTTAATATCCCAGCATTATTTTTTTTTTTTGGTTGTTAAGTTTGTGCATACAAACTATGGTTTAAATAATTGTCCAAGCTGACAAAGGCTCAATAGTTAGATTGCTCTACAGGAGATCCATTTCAAATCCAGTCACAAGACTGACTGTTGATTTAATTTGATAGATCATTCATGATGATGAATGATTATTACTTTTGGGGAGTGCTGGTGAAATTATAGTTAGCTATGCTGATCTCTCAGAGTATTATGCTCATCCCTTTTGAGATTTTTTTTTTTTTTTTAATTTGAGAATAAAAATACAATCCCTCATGATTTAAACCCCCATTTTCTGAAGAGTTACAAGTGGCTAACCAATTAGGGCAGTTGATGTTCATGTACTGGTGACCATCACTCCAGGTACGACCCTGTATTTCCCCGTAGCATTTCAGTATATTATGATGTAATACATGTTATTTATTTATTTTGCTATTGCTTAATTTGCTTCCCTTTGTAGATTTCATTTTTTTTTTAAGAACCATTGTTTTTCATTGTAGTGGATACTTTAATTCACTGTATATATTTGCTTTGTACTGACTTATGAGTTTTAGCAAGGTTCTATCAAATCAACATTATCATCATCACTACCACCAACACCACTATCATTATCACTATCATAATAATAATATATTAAAATAAAATAGAAACTATCTTATAACTACATCTGCAGGCAATACTCTAATTCCTAAGTCAAAACATGCATTTATGTAAAAATAAATATATGGATTTTAACTTGCCAATTATTTCCATATGCATTGCAATAAAGGTTTCAAGAACCATTTTTCCATAAGCTGATAATTCTATATGTCCCTTTTCTTTAACAGTCATCATTTCTACTATTGAAGGACTAAAAGCCCGCCACCCACTGGTTTGTTTTTTCCTTCCATCTTCTGAAGGACGATGCCATAGCAGAAGACACCTATAACCAGCACCATGCAGTTGAGCCATCTGATTAAAAAATAAAAGAACATGTCTGAACATAATATAATTATTTAAATAATAGCATTTTATAAATATTTCTTTTATATATGTACAAAAAAAAAAATAACAAATTAATAATTTGAAATAAAACAGTTAACATCTTCAATATATTAAATGATACTAAAAACTACATTTATTTATTTTAACTTTTAAAAACAAAGGCAGATATTATTTTTCTTATAAAAATATTTATTAATAATTAAAATTGTTAGGGAGAAAAAAGTCATTAAACATAATATAAAATTAAAAAGCTTGTCAGCTGAAATAACAGAAACTAAAAATGTTATTATTTTTTAACAATGATTTAATACAATTTTAAATAGCAATTAGATTCCTTTGATGAAACAAATATTAAAGTTTTCTAACTATCATAAACTTAACTATATTGCTGGTTTAATTACATTTAAGCTTCCCATAAATGTAGTTAATTACTTTGGGAGATCATGTTACATTTGAATATTCAAGTGGCAAATTGAGCCTAACTCTTTTAATACTAAACTACACAAATGTTATATATATATATATATGCATTTTCTAGGAATGTAAATATGCAGACTTAGTCAGATATAGATAAGCTATAAAAAAATGGTATTTTTAATTTTAAAGTAAATTTATAATATAAAATACTAAAAGTCTTAGATGTTGAAAATTTAGAACTGTATGTCACAATTCTGCAATTAAAATCATTAATGCATCATTTGATCAGGAATAATTTAATGCAATAAGCAAATTAGCTATATTGAAGTATCTTAACTGAAAAAAAAAAACATAGTATTTTTAACATTTAAATATTTTAAATATACTGTATTATTAAGTATTTATAAATCAGAATTAGAATATGCATTAGAAAAAAAATTATGTAAATATGCGCATATAACACAGTATATAACATTATCGTGTAATTCTTAATTATATAGCTAGTTTCTTGAGAAGTCACATGATGTTTGAGCAAATAATTCCATGCAATTGATTAAAGTGAAATTTTTTTTTAATAGTTAAGCATTAGTCCTAGAACTTTTTGCTCTTAATTCACCACTAACACTACATTTCAATCCTTGTATAGCTTAACAGAATTAAAGTGTATTCTATATGCTGCATGTAGCTTCAATACTTATTTCTAACTGCTGCAAAAAGTATAATATGATATTTTTAAACATTGCATATGTTTTAAAATTAATAAATTAAATTTGTATTCTTTAAATTTCAAACATTTGTATTATATCATAGTGTTTTTTGAAAGTATACAAATATGTGAATGGAAAAATACAGTTATAATAATTTCATTATTATTTATCTGAAATTGAAAAGGTGCATTCTTTTAATTATCTATTTTTATTTTATATGTTAATATCATATAAAATATATCTACTATTTTACATATATATTTTAGAAAAATTGTGAAATTCTATAAATCATGAATTATAAGTAAAAGTTATTTATATATTTTGAAATATTGTTTGTTTTAAAAATAAAACTTCTTTATTTTTAATAAACATTTACAAAGATAAATTGAGTGCTATTAAAATATAAGGTTAGAGCATTTATTTTAACACAATTATATATGAACTTGTTGAAATCTACATATTAGCTTAAAAATAATAAATATTCCAGATATCTAATAAGCCTAAATGTTAAAGAGTGTAAGAGAGTTTTAAAAAAAAAAAATTAACTGATATCAAAGAATGCAGAAAGTATTCAATCATAAGAAAGAATTTTTGAACAGTAATTATGTATTGCTTATGTTCTAAAGAAGATTGCAGATAATAAATATTTTTATATTACTGATAAATATTTTGTACCATATCTCTTCGTTATGTTTCAGAATATTATATTTTTCATCATCAAATGTTAAGAGATATCACACAATCCTCACTGTTTTAAATGTATAAAGGAGAAGCATTACATTGTAATCTTGAAACTACCATTCTAATTAAATACTTTTTTCAAATTAATTGTGGAATGAATAAAAGCATACTGTCTTAAATAAATAAAGTCATTTTTTTAATGTTTCAAATAGAAAATAGATGTAAAAGAATTTCACTGCCATTCCCACACAGCTGACTGATAGTTTCTATATTGATTATGGTAATTAATTAGTAGTTTTTATTGAAATGATGAAATATAACATATTATACAAATGAATATAGTAGAGAGGATACCGATTTTTGGAAGAAATTAAATGATTTAGCAATAGATACTAGCATCCATTGTTGTTTTACAATCTCAGGGTCTGAAAATAAAAAATATTGACATTAAGTTGAATTCATCTAATAGATCAATTGTGAATGATATCAAAGATGAAAAAATTATGCAAGTTGTATGCAGTAGTAACAGCAATATTCTTGGTGTTATGGAATAAATTTGAGATAACATATAATAGAATGGCTATGGAGCTCCGATCTAATAAAGCTACAAAAAGCTTAGCGCAAAGTAAATCCCAAATTTCCATAGCTACATAAAAAATATTAAAAGTGAGAATATTTCCCATTTGTAGATTTTAATGAATTGGTTGAACTAAGGTGTTATGGAGATGCATCTAAGAATTATAAAAAATCAAAAAATCTGTAAGCATTTATAAATTATAAAATTTCATGCCCATCTCCAGCTAAAAGCAGTGTACTACGAAGAGTCTCAAACTTATAGATCTATGAGAGTCACCCAGCACTCCTATCTTTATAAAAAGGCTAAACAAGACTGGCAACATAAGTCAATTTTCTTGGATCACGAGATTGCTACGGACCGTTTTCCCCTTCTAACATTAAGACCATCTGCATAGAAAGGGATGATTGTAAGAGAAAGTTCAAGGAGGCATGGATTATCGCAAGAGACCTGAATTCAATCAACAGGAAGGAGTTTTGCGTCACTTTGTCAAAAAAATGGAACATATGACATTTATAATTTACATTTCCCACTGCAATAATTAGCATATTTTATAAACTATATATTCAGCGTGCTCCCAGCATAGTTAGTTAATTAAATTTGCACTATGATTCTGGCGAAAACTCATGAAAGTTAACTCAGTGCTACTAAATAAGAATATATCTATACGGTTATACCTTTTCATAGTGACTTGACTCAGCTCAAGTTTTTTCGGAACCTTTATCTTGGTGATTAGGTTTAAAACAATATGAAATTTGACCTTGACCTACAATTTGCCAAAGACTAATGAGAATGCTAAAGATAAATGATAGAACAATAAAAAAATAAAATGGAACAAGTTTTAAAAAATAGACTTGGAAGATTATGAATAATCACAATATTCTGTTTAAAAATTTGTTAACATATTTATAATTCTTTTGCATATGTTAGTCTGTATGCATATTGAAGAAAGTGAAGAAAAATTAAGATAAAATATTTATAACTATATAAGCATTTGTGATATCTCAGAAGATGAAAAAAAAACTATAATTTAAAAATAGGAGTTTAGATTATATTCTAACATAAAATAAAATATATTTGTAATTGCTTTTAAGTTTTCAACCAGTGCTCACAAATAAAGAAATCAAAGGCAAGTCTTGTGGAATATCTCTAATTAATATAAAAAGTAAATTGCTTCATATAATTCTTGAGAACAATTGAATACTTTTATGATTAATAAATAATATCTAAATTCTTTTTAAAGTTTAGAAGAATAAGTTCTAGTTCATGAACTTAAGCCAGGAAAATAATGTACTTAATAAGATTTTATATCATTCCAAAATAAATAGGGTGGCATGCACTGTTTGCATTTTTAAATCCCATAATGCGAAGTGGATATTTTGAGGACTACTATTATTTCATTGAGTTTTATATAAGATGCAAGCAAGCAAATATCTTCTGAATCAAGCTGTTAATTGTTATGGACTAATATCACTAGATAGTTTCCCTTACACACCAAAGGCAGGATTATTTCATGTGAGAACATATAGAATTCCTGTTCAGAGTGATTTTTTTTTTTTTAAAAAAAAATGTTCTTCACTAAGTCAATTAAAAATGTGAGTTACTATTCAAGATCTGAATTTTTTATTAAAATTGTTTATCCATAAAACATTAGTATATGCAATGTCTAGTTCAGTCATAAATTAATTATCACTACCAACATTAATTAAATAACTTTTATTAATATAACGTTTAAAGTTCTCTTCATTAAAATCAGGATGCCCGCGGATCATTTTACGTGTGCCCGCCACTATCTGAACATGATAAGAAATTATTTATCTGATACAAATAAATTTAATTTTTAAAATTTCTTATAAATTATTGTATTATATTGTAATCAAATTGAGGGGCATACTATACTTTTACAGCGTAAAAATATAAACGTTAATTATGTTAAAATTTTATTTTTGAAATATTTTTTTGTACATTATGTGAATTATTAACAATATCCAACTATAAATTTACATTGAAAAAATAAGTGGTGCCCACCATCTGGTTGAAAAAAATAAATGGTGCCCGCCACCTGGTTGGTATTATAAAATGTGCTCTTAAGTGCAAAAAGGTTGGGGACCCCTGCTGCATGTAGCAGTTGTTCAGAATCAGAACATAAAGAAAGATAAATTACAGAGTTAAAGTATAAAAATCTATTTCTTTATGAAATAACTCTTCATAATGAAGTAATAGTCATTATCTACATTATTTTTGCTTTTAATTTATAGTAAAGTAGTTTCTTGCTTAAAATCTACAGAAAGCTTGAACAAATCACCTGTCAGAATAGAAAGGCAGTGATTGGCATTAATAATATCAATATTCGTGAAAACAGTATATTATGTTTAAATAAAGGTTTGAATAATTTGTAATAAAATTTTTAAAAATGTTACAACCATAATTGCCCAAATTTTAGGTGAGTTGCAAAAATGATTAGTCCAATTATATTTGCTGTATTTAGCTCCCCCAATATACCTCCCAAGTATAGCCAATCACATCAAAAAGAAATACAGTGATTGTAACAAACTATAATATGAAAAGTAAACAGTGATAAATCTTATCAATTAAGTGAGCCATTAATAATTATCTGCCATATATTATATGGAAATAAAGAAGATGACTAAGTATTATTTCACAATCAAAATCAGGAGGCATGAATTATTTTGCCTTATATGATAACAGATGACATTTTTTGAGATGCAATAAATTTGTCAATTTCAGCTGCCTCTTTATGTTCTTGAGAATCAAATTCCAGCACAACAAAATTTCAAGACAGAAATAAAGCAGTTGGTTTTACTATGAAAAACATTTCAATTTAGATATGTTTTTCCAAAAATTATTTTAAATTAGATTTAGATAAAAATGGTAAATTGTTTGCTTGATCATATACAATTATAACTTTCAATAAGGCTAAAAACTGAATTTATCTACTTAATAGCTTTATGCATTTTCTTGAAGGTAACTTCTCTTCTGATAACTGACAGTGGAATATGTGAAAGAATAGAAAGATATTGCAAAAAAAAAAAATTCTTGATTGTGCCAATAATATTTCTCATGGCAATATTTAATTGAATATTCATAAGTTTAGTATGGGAACTTTTTCTCCAAACAGGGACACAGTACTCACAAAAGGAATATGCCAGACATAAGAAAGCTGTCTATAAAGTAATTGCAATCCAATCCCAAGTAAAGCCAGCTAATTTTCTAAGAAGAGTTGCTCAAAGAAATTCATTTTGATCTAATCTTACATAAATAAAAAAAATAAATTTGGCTATGATTAAGATTATTTCTAAATAGCATAAGGTAAGATTGTGTTTCAATGTATGATTGCAAAAGATTATGTTCAGATTACAAAATGTTATCCAGTTAATTAGATGAAAAAATTGAGCATACTGTTTTCATTGAATTAGGAATAAGACCTCACTTTTTGGAAAAAAAAAAAAAATCCCGACTTTTATATTCTTAATAAAAAACTTTTCTATTTAAAAAAAATTTACTTTTGAAAAGTCAAAACAATAATGTCATCATAAATTGATTTCCTATATATTTTTTTTCTGGATGATTACTGATAGATATATTAAATAAAGTAGACGAGAGAACTGAACCCTGTGTCAGATTTTTCTGTAAAATTTTGTATATGTTATAAATATCATCCGGTATCATTTGATTTTTTCTATTGCATCACAATCTGTCAAGTAAATTATGTTTTTCTGCATTTATATATATTGAAAGACTATTTTTCCAAATAGAATCATAAACGTGAAGTTAGAATAATAAAGGTAGCACCTGGATCAATACAGAATTTATTTTATTTAAAATTGCTAGTTTTTTACTTTTATGCAAAATTTTGGAATAATTTCTTTAAAATAATATTACTAAATAATTTTGGCAACTATGTGTTGACTTTAGATTCTAAATTTTTTAAGAATTCATGAAATATATTATCTACTGCAGAGCTTTTTTTGGTTTAAGACAATCCAAAGCAATTTCAAGTTCAATTATTAATGTCTTCATTAAGATTATATTCAATAAATATTGTGAAAGAGAAGCTTACAATACTGTTCTAATGATGGTTTTTCTCATTCTACTAATATTGGGTTTATAATTCTCATATGTAAGATTTCTAATCTCAATAGCAATGGCAAAAATAATTCTTTTAGACTTATTTTTATTATTCTTCAAACAATAATTTTACACATCTGGTCAGTATTTCAGGATTTTTGGTGTTATTTCAATAATAAAAAAAAAAAAAGATAAATATTAAGTTGTGTCAATGTCAAATTTCATATTATAAAAAAGATGATAATATTTATAAATATTGATATGAAATAAAACAATATGGAATCTCAGTTAATCTATAGTTTTTGTAAAAAAGCAACAATAATATCAATTCTTTCTCCAGAATCTTGTAAATAAAGACAGCAGTCCATATTTTTACAAAAAATTTCAGCTATATACATTCTTATTTTTAACTGAAATCTTTTAAAAAAATAAAAGAAAATAATCATTAATAAGAAAAAGCATAAACCAACCCAAATTAATCTGGTACTTTAATTTCTAGCTAATAATAATAATAATAATAATAGGATGGTGGTTGCCTATAGATTGGCTATCTCAAAATTTAACAAGAAATTGAATATAAATGGAGAAATATGTTTGCATTATACTGAATTTTGATATGCATTTCAACTATCAGCTTAATTATTTACCAGACATTATTTTATGAGATTTGAAAGTTTATGAACATTTCCATACATAGTGAAAACAGTTCTATGGGATTAGAAGATTCATATATATATACCTTAGATAATAAATTCTCCTTAGCTAATTTTTTCCATTATATTAATTTTTTAATTTTATATACGATTAAATTTTATAAGTTACATATCATTAATGATTTTTTAAAAAAATATTTTTCAAAAGTTATATTAAATTTTAAAATTCAAACACTTAATAGAAGTTCAAGGAAGCTAAATTACAAACAATTAGAGATAAGAGTCAAAGAACATAACAATGCTATCAAAAAAGGAGATGATAGGTCTGCATTATATATTCACTACTTGAAATATTGTCATAGAATAGATGCTATAAAATTATTAAATATTTAAATTTCATCAAAAATCCAAAAAGACAAACATATGAAACATATTATATTAAAAACAATTTGAAATAAGACTTCCACAAATTTGGTTAATAATTGGTTGATTAAAAATAAATGGAAAATTATATAATATATATAATTGTATAAAAAAAATATGCTTGTAATATTGTTTAACATATTGTTATGATATAGACAATATGAGTGTTTTGATTTGTTTTAATTATTTATATTATTATTAAACACTGGTTGGTTTTATGTCAGGTGATTTGTTAATGTTAAATAGATTAGTAACATTTGAAAAGGCCACCAAAGCAGATGCTGAAAAAAGCTTTTTATGTATAAAATTATTATTTGATTATATAGCTATTGTAAAGAATTATTATTATTTTCTGATTATTAATTACAAATACATCTTAAAAATAAAAGTACATAAGCCCAAACTTTTTAATATTTTGCAAGTTTTACCTGTTCTTGTATTTTATTAAAAATATGATGAACATTACATTGCATTAAGGCCCTTTTTCCTTGTTCAACAAGATCCTCAAATAAAACTCGTCTTGATGAAATTTTCTGATTAGAAGCAGAAGCTTTACAAGCAGGATTATTAATTTTACTAGTGTTGTAACATTGAGTGTATTCTGAAGGTGAATGACTGCCAAATAATGCTAAGAAATAAAAAATTTTTTTAGCTGTAAACCATATGTAAAAATATTAATCTAAATTCCCACTGTTCTCTGTACTTTATTCTTATGCTTTTTATTACTATAAAATACTGGGATTATATGAAATAGTCATCAATGATTTTTCATTTTGAATAATAAATGAAATTTTTCAAAATAAATTTTTGATGATGGCTAGTTCAGCCATCATCATCAAACTTCTCTTAATAATAAAAATAAAAAGCATAATAATAAAGGAAAAAGAGGGAATTTGTTTAATAAAATATTAAACAGAATTAAACAAAATATTAAGAAATTTATAATAACTATGTAAACCTGTTCCATGTTGCACCAAAAACTATTGTCCAATTGAAAGTCAGATACTAGTATTTTCTATATTGCAACTGCAAAATATAACATGTTCTTATCAGCATCATTTAACAGTTGTATTTTATCACATCATAGTCTGATTACAGAATTTTCAAAATTGTGAAATTTTAAATAATGTAAACCATTTCTATAAAACTCTTACAAAGGATTGGTAATACCTCCCACAGCAAAAAACATTTTATTTGCTCAGATGTTTTCAAAAAAGCTTTTGCTGTTTATGGATACCACAAACAATCACCCAAATCATAGAAAATATATTGGAGAATTTATGGCAAACATTTGATTTCTATATTGAAAAATGTATACTAACATATATGGCCATGTAAAGGATAAGAAATTGACATCCTAAAGTGTTTTAAAAGCTAATATATCAACTATTACCACGTGGCTATAATATCCTGAAAGAAAAGATTTATGATTCTTCTTTCTCATGCACCTATTTATTAAATGTATCTAGTTGTCCATTTAATAATCAATATTGAATGGCTAGTTGGGTTGGATATGGCTGCCTAGCTGGGGGAAAAAAAGCCCAAATCGAAGCTCTCAATTATATAGCAGGCAATATGGTTTAAGTTTATATCATTTAATATATCTAATTACAAAATATAAGGTTTCATTTTATAATTGTTTATTACAGAAATAATGGAGTTAATTTGAAATAAAATCTCTGGTATTATCACTTTTTTATTAGCTATGTATTAATATATACTAACATGACAAACATAGCATGCTGTTCCAGTAGCTAAATAAATTTATCAGTAGCAAATCCTATTTTTTCTGCCTTAGTTCTGCCACCTAGTGTGAGTTTGTCTAATCATCAGATGACAGGTGGTTGTTCTTATTATCCAGTACTTTCTATCCATATCTTAGACTAATTTGTTTAATGGCTTTTGTCAGAGTGAAGTTTTGGATTTGGATTTAATGCATCTGGATTTTTTTGGATATACACTCCTTTTCGCCATTTTTTACATGTTTTTTATTATCAAAATACTAATAGAAAATTAAAAAACAACTTGCTTATATATAGATCTCACACTGGTTTTCTCTATATGCTTTTCTAAATATTTTATGATAAATGCATTTAATAATCTCACATTTCTTTGAAATAATGTTCATTACATCACATAGACTTATTGCTGATAAAATGATAAGACATTAACTTTTTTCTTTAATTAGTCAATACCTTTAAAAATTCCTTTTAAATAATTGAGATCAAAACAATATAGATTGACTTATTTTACGAATATTAAGATTTAAACAAATGAACTTGAGCATCATAGGATTAATGTGTATTCTTATAGCTCAATAAAAGAATCCTATAGAAAATTGAAGCCATTAAAAATTTAACAGATTGCAAGTAATCACCAGCTAATTATATACCATTTAATAAATCTTTTGCTCAAGACAAACCATACAATGGATCTTCAAGATTCATTGACAGTGATATGCTAACTATTATTTTAGCAAACTTTTAACAGGATTCTCAAAAGTCTCTTCAGGTAATTATCATACAAAAGTAGTACAAGTTAGTTACATAATGCACAGTAGCAACTTTTCCCATACAATACTGGCATCTAGTGCAAGCCATAATAGTCAATGGATGCTAAAAGTCATTGGATTAAAATCTATTTAGTATTCATCCAGTATTCCCAGACTAGTTTCTAGCTTATGTTTTAGTAGATATATAATGCTGTTTGTCTTGATATTATTAATATTGAATAGATAAAACAGTTAAGTATTGAAAACAATATTGAACAATTTTTTTTATTCTATGATACTGAACTTATGGGCCACACTCTGTATACTATAGGTTATATCACATATAAAATTAATATCAATACATTTATTATTTTCAATTGCTTACAATTATTTATTTATGTATAATAAATAAGTTTACATTAATACAGTAAAATTATATGGACATAATCTGAGAGTTCAAGTCCTATGTGACAATGAAAATGTTAGGCTGATTTTAAAATTAGTCAATAATAAATGATCACATAAAACAAACAGGAGAAACTTTTTTTTTTTTTAAAAAAAAGTCAAAGAAATTTATATTGAGAAATCTTTTTAAAATACATTATGCAGAGGTAAATTAGTAAATAAATATTTGCAGCTTTGCATAATATGAATTTATAAACAGAACTAGTTTTAAGTAAACAAGTGCTACTATTCCACAACATACTGATCAACATTTATATTTCTTAAAATTTTTCCTATCAAAAAAGTGCAGAAAGACCTACTGTGTATTATGAATAGGGAGATATTAAATTTCCAATCAAATACAATAATTTACTATTAATTATACATAATAGGTTGAATTCAACAGTAATGTTAATTTCTTGTTTAATCAAATATAAAAAAATTAAAATAATTTTTTTTTTTTAATAAATGTTCTTATTCATATAAATGCACTAAAAAGTTAAAAAAATTCTTGATGTTATGCGATCAAAACAAAAGGATGTGGTGCTCATGTTTAAAAAGCTAAAGAAAATTTACTTTTTATGTTTTTTTATTTTTTTAGTGCATTAATGTGAATAAAAACGTTCCTTGAAATTTTTTTTTTGATTTTTTTTTTATGTAATTCCAGAAATTGAATTTAGATACAATTTAATACTGCTGGATGAATCCCATACTAAATTGAAAAATTTCACCAATTTTTGGTTGAAATTGTTTACAAACTCTAAAAAAAAAAAAAAAAAAGATATTGTAATCAGGAATACATATATTTATAAAGTTTTGACTAGATTATAAATTATAAAGAACACAAACAAAAACAGTATCTTAAATAAAAATGTATAATAATAATGATTTTATTAGAAAACTTAGAAACATTTTTTTCCTTTTCTCACAAATATTGTTTGTTAGTATTTATTATTTCATTTGCCGACAAACATATGAAATAATAGCATATATATTAGATATAAATAAATAAATATTAATTAGGATCATCTCATTTAAAACATAATTAAATGGTAATGATTATGTACATATCATGGATCTACAGCTTCTTCCAGAGAGTTATCTCTTGGCTGTAACACTTTATTATTTAGTTATTTCAACCAATTTTCAGATAAATTCTTTTTACGTACATTCCAAAGTGATCTCTGCAGTAAAGCACTGAAAATTTTTTTTCCCATAACAAAAATTTACATTTTGAATTTTATTAAAACAAATCAAATATCTTTATTATTATTTTAATAATATAAATAATACAATTTTGAAGCTGATGATAATATTTTGTTCTGAATTAAACAAATCTTAATAGTATTAATTAAACTTACATATAAATTAAAAATATTATTCTTTATTTATGCAAGAGATGAGAAAAATTTAATGAGTACCAAATATTTTACAAAATATACGAGTTGTAAATAGAAGACATGCAACTTTGATTTTAGCTGCCTGATAGTGAAAAGGCCTATGCATCAACCTTTAATAGCAACAACCATTTGGAAATCAGCATAGCCAATCCAATTTCAGAAGATAAAAAGAAAAAACAAAACAATAACACAATTCCTTCCACAGAAAAACTTTCTGAAGTACTTCAATTTTGCATCTAATTATAACTGTTCAATGAATTCTAATCACCTCCACATCTTTCTAATAAAAATAATAAATGCGACAGTTCTGTAGAATTTCTGAATATAATGTAAATGGAGTCTATCTTTTTCACAAAAAACAATCTTTTACAAAATCTTACATTGTTTATTCATTTCACATATCCAATCCAATGAAAATGTAAATTCTCATTAGTGGACTCATATAAAATATCACATCTATTCAATTGAAGAACATATTGTCTGACTTGATGATTTGCTATTGTAATTTTAAACTTTTACGAGTATTGATAGGATATCTCATTTCCAAATAAGATTAGATAGAATAACATCTCCATTTATATATAATTTAGTTGCATAATTGTTTTAACCCCCCCTCCCCCCCCCCAAAAAAAAAAAAACTTGTGTGACTCATTGCTGTTTCAGCAGCATAATTTTCTTCTTCACACTATTGTGCCATCTGCAGTGAGTTAGATGCCAGGTAATAGTGCTTAATTAATTCTTATTCTGTGCTGTCCTATCTAAAATGCCCAGATTAGTTTCTACTTTATGGTTTTCATCAGTGATGAGCTTTGGATGTTAGAACAGTGCACTTCAACTTTTAAGATCTAAAATACCATCCTTCTAGTAGCTATTAACTATAAAGCTATCAGCCCAAATTAAAAAAACAAATAAATGTTTTCAGTCTAAGCCAATTTGTCCTGTGTAATCATATAGATTTGAAACCAGTTCAATATCTATATATTATGGTGGCTTTAATTTTTAAACAATTATAAACACTTTTATCTTGTGGCCAGAATTGATATAAAACTAATATCGTGACCCTATCACATGATTATTATTCCTGCTGTAAGATGCCACATGATAGTGCTATAGGATAAAAGTGCCTATAGTTATAAAACTAAGAATAGCATAATATATAGATACTAAACTGCTTTCAGATCATTATGACGGGTTGGCTTAGATTTGAAAATATTTGTTTTTCAAATTGGGCTCATAGAGAGGTAAATGATAGCTCAGAAGGAGAATGCATTACATCCTAAAGTTCCAAATGCACTGTTCCAAGATTCAAAACTCCTCATCGATTAAAGTAATAAACTTGAAAACTAGTCTGGAGATACTGAATAGGACAACACTGAATAAGGATTTATTAAGCATTACTATCTAGCATATATTAGTTACTACAGCTCATAGTAGGTAGCATAAAAGCATGAAGAAAAAATTATGCTGCTAAAACAGTAATGAGTAAGATATTGGTTTTATACCAATTTATAGTCACAGGATGATGGTACCTATAGTGTTTAAAAACTGGAGACCATAAAATATAGATACTGAATTAATTTATGATTTATATCACTATATAGACAAGTTGGCTTAGATTAAAAACATTTATATGATTTTCAACTTGGGTTAATAGCCTTAAAGTTAAAAGATAGGTAAATGATTTCATAAAGGTCCAAGTGTACTGTTGAAGATTCAAAGTTTCTCACTAAGGAAAGCCATAAACTTATTGGGGATGTTGGATAAAAAACCATGCATAGGGATTTATCAAGCACTATTAACTGAAGTCTATTAGTTATTAAAGCTTACAATAGGTGGTGTATAGGTGTAAAATGGAATGCCATATTTTTTAATTAGTTAAAAGCAATCCTAACTTATTGGAGTTTATGCTGCACCTCAACATCTAAGTCTATCTTTCGGTTTAAAAAACTGCAATAATATTTAAAGTGGCTTTTATTTTTGAGTTATAACTATCCAAGGTAAAAGTTTAAGTATTTTTATTCAATTATTAGCTGATAAAAAGTTGAGTTTGTTTGAACATTATTACTAAACCAAAATCTTTTTATGTTCTAATGAAAAAATTAAATACATTCTGTAGATTGGTTTTTGAACTGACTAATTCAGAATTTAAAAAAATGAAATTATTTTCTGGTTTAAATGAAATATTCCATTATCAAAACTATTGCATTTTAACCGTTTACTTATTAAGTTGCCTAAAAAGTTTGAAAGAACAGAAATAATAAAAATTGAAAACTAGTTATTTAACATTAGCTTTCATTTCAAATGCTTTAGATTTTCTATCTATAGTAAAAATACTTCCCTTTATTCCATCATATACAAGCTATTTATATAAATAAACTTTGGTGTATAATCAACTAATTTTAAATAATGCCACACTCTATGAATTAAGTCAAATTCTTTGACTAATTCTCTAAAATCACAATGATCTCTGAAAAACATTCACTTACAATTGGAAGAAATATATTCATTGCTGTTTTGGATAATGATATTTTATGGATAATTACTGTAAAATTATTTGTACTTTATTTTTAAAAAAAATTGGAACAATTAAAAAAATAACTTCATGAGGCCACATATTTCTAAAAAATTTCAAATATTATTGAAGCAAATATATCAGCATAATATTTTGAAACTTTCAACATATCTCATCAAGATCTGTAGCCCTACATTTTTAAGATTACAAAGAGCTGCTTTGATTTCATTAAGCTGGATATACTTAAACTTGATATATCATTAAAAATTGTCATATTAATTTTTATATCATTATCTAATCAAAAATATTGTTTATGGTTGTTATCATATTAAAGAGTGTTATTGTTGGATTTAATAGAATTGTGATACTATTTTTCAGGTCAAAATATTGTTTTCAAGGCATCAAAACAGATTTAAGTGATCACAATCAGTTAGTCTGTATTTCCTTTATAGTTTTAATACATCAATCACTTTCTTGTCGGACATTGAATTTTTAAATTTAAATATATCTATTATAAAATTCTATGTTTAATTTATTATCCTATCAAGCAAAAAATGCCATGTTTCCTTTTATGCAAATTACTAAATAAAATCATTGTTAGAAAACCAGATAAGACTGATTTTAATAACCCCAAGAATAGATCTACTTGCATCAATAACACACTCTTTAAGAGAATTACATGCCTCACTAACATAACAATCCTGAAAGACTGAATTAACAATTTTAAATATTTATAAACTGTTTAAATTTAGTATGAATAGTAAATCCTTCTAAAAAATAAGCATCTATGATCTGTCTAATGAGCTGTGTTTGTAAGTATTCACATAATATAAACTTCTCTTGTATTCTGATTGCTAACTATAATGTAATCTATTGAATGTCATGACTTTGAGCACAGATGCATCCATGTTTCTTTATAACATTTTTTTTTATATCTAAACAAAGTGTTTGTGTCAGTCATTGCATGTTTTATGCAAAAATTTAATAACAGACCACTTGAGTTTACCACACCAATACCATTATTTCCAACAACTTTTGACCGATATTAAAGTCTTAAAAAAAAAAAATTGTTATAATAATACTATTCAGTAAGAAATAAAATCTTTGTCTGAATCTAATGTTGGAGTATGTGAACTAATAAAATTAGCAAAAATATTATTATGCAAGTCAAGTTTTAATACCATTAGTCTTTCTATGGTACATCAAAGAATTCCAAGAATAGAAGATATTAAATTAGTCTTTATAGTAAATTCAACATATGCTTTCTCCTATCACTGATTGACTTGTTCTTCCAAAAAGAAAAAAAAAAAATTGTAGCTATCTGCATGTTCTTTTCCTCTGGAAGACATATTTTATTAAGAGGACATATATTGATCTTAAATCTTGACAACTCTTTAGCCAAGACTGTTTTCTATGCAGAAATTAAAGTTTGTATCAACTTTTCACACTCCATCTATTTATAAAAAAAAAATTAAGAATTATAATACTTACATTTAATACTGCCACTGCCTCCTGCTTTACTATTACTACTGATATTATTATTATTACTAATTTTTATCACTTTAACAAGTAATTCATCAGGCATGACAACCTAGCCAGAATGTATGAAACAGGTCATTTTTAGACAATATTTTCTAGGTTCTTTCCACTTCCACGACAGTCAATAGAATTGTTATATAGGAATGGTTTGAATAACTCCAGTTTCAAATCCAATGTACTAAACCAGTTCCCATTATATTTTCTTAACTGTCAAGAACCTGAGCTAAAAAAAATAAAAAATAAAAGTGAATTGAGGTCAGAGTTGCTATACATGTAATTAAAGGATGGAAATGTGGTAGCTTAAATACTTAATCCCATTGTTACAGTTAATATAGATAAAACATTGATAATATATAAGGCTCATGATGACTAGGCTCTACATTAAATTAAGTAACTGAAACAGCAAAAAAAAAAAAAAGGAAATAGAAAAGACTATTTGTATTTGAATGGTATCTAGTATTTGATGAATTGACATCCTATTTTATAAGACAACAAAAGCTTTTTTTAGGCGCTTTTTGTTATTCACAGTTAACATGAAGATTATTCTATTATCCGCCACCTATGTATATAAATATGAATGGATAAAATTTTTAAAATATATCTGATTATTATATTGATAAATATTCAATTATATAATTACATATATATATTCATTATATATAACAACGTAGCAACAAAAATTTACTGGAAAAACTATAAATTCTATATTTTTACTTACATATGATTTAGTATCAGTTTAGCTTTTTAACATGCTAAAATGCATCTAATTGAAGGGATCCTATTGTTCAAAATGCATATTAGAAGGCATTAATATTTTTCAATTATAGAATCACTGTGTTTTAAAGTGTAAAAAATCAGCTTAAGACTTTTTTTTTTTCAAGTAACCAACTTATATATAGAATTATCCCCATTCAATACTAATAAATATATTTGTAGTTATAGGGTAAAGCAAGGGATAAAGTTATTTAAAGCTAAGCATCTGGCAAACCTGTTCAATAATGCTTCTTCACTGTTCTTCTATATGATGGAGGGATGAAGAGATCTTTGATGTGGTGTGAGTACATAATTAAATTAAACTTTTCACAAATAACTCCAGAAAATTTAATATATCATATGAATAAAATTACCACAATTAATTAAAGTTGTCATAGTGGTTGCTAAATATGCAGATTTATCTTTAAGCCAATAAACATCACATGAAGAGTTTTGCCTGTTTTAATAACATATTTATCTTTATTAAATATAAAACAAACATATAGAGAATAAGGCAAAATGTTAGTTCATTCTCAAATAATTTTGCATTATCTAATGAGGAGTTTAATTTATAGGATTTACAAAAATATTTAAAAGGTCATGGTGACCTTTCAAATATGCTCTAACAAATTTTTCTTCAATCTTGGATGCCTTGGAATTAAATTTAAATATCCACAAGCGAGAGTTTAAGTCAAATAAGCAATTAATATCTTCCACAAGGACTTAAAGGATAACTCTTATTTATTGATAGTTAAGTGAGATATAATTGGTCCATTAATCTGTATTCACTTGTTTTTTTTTAACACCTTTCCCAACCAAACTACTCATTTCAATCGAATCTGTTTACAATAATAATTTAGCTCACAATAGTAATCAAAATTAATATAATTAATACCAACACAAATTAAAACTGTCAATAACACTTACTATCTTGTATTACAAAAGTGTATGTCATAATACATAATGATCCCAACAATTTGCGGATTCAGTACATATATTTCTACTCATAATAAGTTAATTTTGCACTATATATATATTAATAACAGTGAATACGAACTCGATTGTGGTGGATAACAAGAATCCAGTTTGATTATTTTTTAAAAAATAATTTAAAACCTATTTTGAAGGATCATTCAAAGTAAACAAATAACTAATTTTATCATTTAAAAAAAAAAGTCGTGAATAAAGCCCAAAATGATAGATCTATGAAATTACAAATCATCTAATATGCAAATGGATGAATAAGTAATAGGTATTTTTAAAAAGCAAAGAAAAATATTTTCGTTTTTAAATAGGCAAAGATGGCTAAAAGGTGCGTAGCGCCTCTCCGAAGATGGAATCTACGAAGAAAACAAGACAAGTATGGAATGGGTGATTATTTGCATATCAAATCAAAGAATTACTAAACCAAACTATTTTAATTGTAATGGACTGAAAAAAGAAAAGTTGAAATACTAATTATATTCTAAACAGTAATTACATGCTGAATTATAATACAAATATGTTGTTTCGCCAATTAAAAAAAACATTTTTTTGACAGCGCACTATTTATGATTAATATAATCCAATATAAGAAAAATTGCACTTCAAATAATTTTTCATTAAAATATGGTAAAAATATATGAAGAAAAGCATACAAAAACATCATTTAAATTTTATTCGAATCCAAGCACTCACAGTATTAGATTAACGTAAGAGAAAATAATATTTAATATGTATATTTTAAAAAATAACAAATAAATGTTATGCTTCCTATCCTTAATAGTTTCTTGGCCAAAATTTCTTTTCATTTGAACATCATTTAATAGAAATTTAACACAATTTTGCTTCGTTAAGACTTACCCTTTTCACTTTCGGAATCCAAGGTACCCGCCATTTTCGGAAAATTTCACCGCTCCCATAATTCTTAAAGCTCAGTTAATTACCAAACTACTATATGTTACGCGCATTATTTTTATAAAAAGAAGTTTTTGATATCGTCTTAAATTATGGTTAATAAATAGTTGTTCGAGTCAATATTCTTGTGACGGATTACTTTGAAATATGAACTCATGGTGTTTTTTTGTTTTACTTTAGCATTTTTTTCCTTTAATTCTGTGTATTATCACTTGCGCATCTCCATGCGATCACACTCCCAAAATTATATTTTACATATAGTTATGTTTTAATGTTTTGTGAAAAAAAAAATTCATAATTGTTTGGGGACTTTAAACAATAAATTACAGCAATCCGAGTTAATTAAAATAATATTTATAACAAGATAAAAATAAATCTGGTCTCACACTGTAAAATAATGATAAATTAGGATACTCCCAGGCAATTTTTTTTAAATTGTTTAAAATAAGCTAAGTGTCTTTATTCAGCTTAAAAAACATGTAATTATTTAAAATTTATGAGAGGAAAAAATTTTTGTCACTTTTATTTCTTCTGTATTCTTATTCTTAATGGGTCCCTGTGCAATATTTTGTCTTATAGATAGATGAGTTTCTTTAATTTAGTTTTTAAAAAATTTAATATTTATGGAAAGAAAATATGTTTAGATTTAATTCAAATAATAAAAATTTAATAATTTGGAATTGCTAAAAAAAAATTGAGTTGATAAAGATTTTTCCTTTCAATAATAAAAAAAAATTCTATATTTTTGTTCTTAGGGCACTTGGTGCAGTATTTTTAATTGTTGTATGCTTACAGATAAGTAAGTTTTTATTCAGCTTTAAAAAAGTTAATTATTTAATATTTATGGAGGAAGAAATTTAATTAAAAATTGTAATAGCTCAGATCACCTATTTACAAATATTTTCATGAACTTAAGTTGAGTACTTAGCTCATCAGCAATAGGGAAATGATGTTAGCATCTTTGGTTTGCAGTCTATATTCCAAATTTTTTATTTATTTATTAATTAAATAAAAGTTTTGAATTAATGTGTGACACAACCTCCTTCGAATTAACTTTATAATTTATATCTTGCAAATTAGAAATTTGCAATAACATCTCATAAAAGTCAAAGCATGCTATTTCTTGAATTTCTTTAGTTTTAAATATTTTCTTATTTATTTCAATTTATAAGTGATATTTTAGAGTGCATATCTAGAAATTAAGATTGCTGAAACATTACTGAAATAGAATATAGATAACCTCTCTTCAAATCCCCTAATAATTAAATTAAAACACTGGGATGACATACAGTAGCTTATGCCAATAGTCATACACAGTGGCAGATTTCTGCACAGATCTATAAATGCATATGCCCCTGGTTCTAACCTGTAATGCTCCAGAATTAACAACAAAAAATTATTTATTTAAACTAATTTCTTTTTAAACTGCATTTCATTCAATATCAAGCATAACCTCACCGTTACATTTAATTTTTAATAAGTGAAAGACTTTAAAAAAGATTGTCAGTCAGTCAGAACATAGCATTTACATAAGAAAATTTAAACATTGCTAAAAGTAAATATAAAGGAGAGATAATATGTTTAATGTTGAAATATTTCATTTAGCACTTAAGATGATAAAGATGATTATTGATTAAATAATTTTGAAATAAGGTCAAAAATAGAACAAACAAATATACAAATAATATTGAAGTACATTATTTTCAAGGCAAAATCTATCGTTTTTAAAATATAACTAGAAAAAAAAGTTAAATTACTATTTGACATGATCAAAATAATGATTTGCATTAACTTTTCTGAATTTGGAGATAATTTTGAAAATATTTATCATTTTATCAATTTGCAATGCACAAGCAATGATTCTTTTCACTTTTCAAGCAGATTATAAATTATTTTAAAAATAGTCTTGACTAAAACCATTTAAAAAACTTATTGAAAATATCATCACCCAACAATAGATTTCGAAAATATGTTTGTTTAATTTGCTGTAAAAAAAACAGAAAAGTGCTTATGTAATTAATTATGTTTTGTATACTTTTATTTTTTAATTAAGCTACCAGTTATTGAAAATTTATAAATGAATAATTATATTTATTTATAATTGGAATGTAGTCTAATTTTAATTTAAATAAAAGTTGAACTTTTGCTTTGAATATTTATTCTCTGAACTCATGAATTGTTTTATATATTTCACTTCTTTCAAATAAATAATCTGGCACTGATCAAATATTAACTTGTTTTATGTCTGTTTGTTAAAAACAAATGCAATATTTTATGCACTAATGTATATATTTGTAAATGAATAGTTTTAAATACTATCAAGGCTGATATCTGATTATTTTGCACTAGGCAAAGCTGGCTATTTGCACCCTCTCTAAATATCAGTTTGATATTTAACAGCAAAGGTTTTTTTAGTAAGAATAAAAAGGTGTAAAACCTTAAACTGCTAAGTGAATTGACAAAATAAGATAATTAATCCAAAAAGTATTAATGTAAGAGAAAAAGTTATAAATAGTACATCTGCAGCACCTACATTTTATCATTCAACAATAAACAATATTGAAAAATGGGACATTTTAACACATTTGACAGACTTCAATAATGTTGATCAACAAGAAAATTGGATGGAAGAAAGACTTAGCCATATTGGAGAAATATAATGCTACCATGCTAAATGACCTGCTTAACATGTTTTAAGCATTTTTTTTTTTTAACAGATGGTTCAGATATTCTTGCACTAACTGATCTTAATTGCTCTCTATATCATTTTTTAAAAGATTTTGTATATAATGCACTATATATACATGATATTTAAGATGCAAATAGAAATATATAATAATGGAATTTCATAATAAGGAAGCAAAACACCACTTTGAGTATAAAATAAATATGTTTGGAAAATATGTCCTTGTAAAAATTAATCAACAGAAAGAGAAAACGTTTTAACTTGAAAAGTAGTTATTTTAATTATAGTGTAGATTATTTTAAGAGATCAATAGAACCATTTGGAGTAATAATTAGCTTTTGATCTTTACCCTTAAAAAATACACCAGTTCCAATATACAGTAACAGTTATAAATTTAAAGTAAAACTGCATAAAAATATCAACTCTAAGGATATACTAATACAAATAACTGACCAAGAAGCAATGCTTACACTAATAATTTAAGTCCTTAGACCACAGTGTTATCACTGTAAACAATGCAGGCACATTATTAGTAATTGTCTAAACTATTATGCTTGCTATGTAATATAGTAGCCACCTCAACACATTAGTATCCAAGGCTGAAAGAGCAAGTTTTAGAATCATTCAAGAACAAAATCGTATATGATTATGGAAATACTACGTTTAATAATAACAACTCTCCAATTAATTATGATGATCAAAATGAATTATCTATGATGGATTAAGACAAGGAAATTACATCAACAACAACAAAAAAAAAAATCTAAGAAAAAAAAATTTGAAACTATAAAAGTATCTTTAATTGCAATCAATAGAACTTCTAATGAAATTATGAATACTTGCTTCGCAGCAAAACAGTTGAAAATAGCCTTTAGCAACAATGAAGTGAACACTAAACAGAAACTTGGATGTCCACACAGTGAGAAATGTAGAAGGAAATAAAACCCTGAAGTTGATAAAAATGGTGATACATTATTCACTGTAGATCAGAATAAGAAAGCTAGATCACATTCAAGTGACTGATCCTGAATACTCAACTGATGATTCATCTTCCATGGAGGAAGTAATTGTAGTGTGAAGTATTCAGATTGCTGTAAAGTATGGGAATTTGAACCAGAGGGTCTTTGTTTAGTAGAGTTACGAACACTTCTACTCTTATGGCACTTTAAATTGCATTGTCTTTTAATTTTCTGTTTGGTATTTTATATATGTATTGATCTGTAACACTCTATAAACTTATTTGCAAATGACCTTGGTTATAAATACCATTGATAATAAATATCAAAATAAATTATGGCCATAAAAATGGGTGCTTTTAATATTAGAGGATTAAATTCTATGAATAAAACTTTACAACTGACAAATTGATGTAATATTTTACAGTCTCATGTACTGGGATTGATGGAAATAAAAATATATAACAGTTCACAAACTGGCCTATCAAACTATCTTAATAATAATAAATTCTCTATATTCTGAAAAACATCTACTGGACCATCAGCCAGAACTGATACTATTTTCTAAATCATGTCCATTTAAATCTTTTAAAATTATTTTTATTGATTCATATTTGTAAATTATGAGGGTTAAGCATCAAGTTTTAACATTAAACATTGTTTTGTATATATTGTTCCTGGGCCAGCTATGGTAAATAGAATTCTTCTAACAATTAATTCCATTTAGGCTTTTTCTTTTCCAATACTTCTGTTGGGAAATTTTAATATGACATATGAAAAATTTGTAATCAAGTGACTCCATATAATTAACTCACCATTAATAAGTGGGAAAGAGTTATCTTTTTTTAATGGCAGGCATTCTTTATTAATTGACTTTGGTATTTTACTCCCCAATGCTTCATTGAACAATTAATCTATGAATTAAAAATTCTTCTTTTTCAATTCACTTAGCATCAATAGTATCATTAAATATTGGTTATAGACATAGAATGCAGATTCCCACAGGAAGGACAATAAAGGTAATGCTTCCAAAACAAGCTAAAGAATTTCTGTTTTCAGAAATATATATTGCACTCTTCAAAATTACGAATCTTAATCTAGATCCAGTACAGGCCTCGATTGCTTTTGTCAACATTTTATCATATATTATAGATCATATCTCCCAGTCTAATCATCCACCCTCAAGACTTCTTATCCTGTCATATGAATTGCACACATGATTTATTAACACAGCTTCGATAAGTGATGATTATGGACTCAATTTTAATATTCATAAATCAGTGGCCTGGAAAATCACTACTGGAAAGAAAGTTGCAGCCAAATTTATGGCAGAACCTCAAAAATTTCTTGGTTTTCCCATATCCAGGTCACTAACAGCAATGACAAAAGAAATACAAAATGCAATATTGGAATCAACAGAAAAGTTAACCAACTCATTAGTTTACCTTTCCCACCAGGGAAAGATTACACTGCTGAACATTAAAATATTTACAAAGATCACCTACTTTCTCCCAATCATAAAGCTGAATAACTCTATGTGTTCCAGGCTACTTTGGGGCAGAAGAGTGGTGGCCATAGGTTTATGTAAAATGACCACTGTGAATAAAAAAGTAATCAAGCTTGAATGCTAGATCAATTTTACCAATAGTTGTATTTAAGTAGAGAGGAACAATTTGAAACTTCAGTATCATGTCAACAGCAAATTTTTGTGTTAAATGTTAATAATGTCCGAGTAAGTTTTTTTAAAAACTCTCATTTAGCTCTAAGATATTTCCAAAATGTATATTTTATTTGAAATGATTCTAGCCTTATGAAGAAATTTAAAAGTTATCACATGTTAAGTAAAGTCTTGTGAAATAATTCATAGAAACTTTCCACAATTGTAAAAATTTATATTTATTGATAAAATGTTATATCAATCCCTGTCAAATTTCTGTAGTCAGCAAAATGGGTTATTAAAATCCATGATATAAATTGTACAATATTATTGATCAAGAATTTGTAAATCCAAAATGTATTTTAAGATGATAAATGATGTGAAATCAATAACAGCATGAGATAAACCCTCACCCAAAAGCATAAACTGTGACTTTTATTAGTATTTTTAAAATAATAAAAATTGATTACTTATGGGAAAAATATATTACTTTCTTTTTATTTTAGTATTATTTCAAATTTGTATTTCAATATGATTTAATTATTTTTATAAAACTATAAGGAGAGATTGAAGTTTTTAAAACCAATAGTTGAAATTAAGTATGAAATTTTAGCTATACAATAGAGGTGGTCAATCTCTTCAATTGATGATCAAATTTCAATTTTCTTTTTTAAATAAAGACCATCATTTTTTTGTAAATTAAAAATAACTAATATTATTTATTTATTTTTATTATTATGTTTGCTATTGCTTATTTTTTGATAAAGAATTTAGACCTTATTCGTTTTTGTAGAAGTGATGCACACAGTGTGCTCCAAATTTTTATTGATTGAGATTCATGTTTTGATTTTATGGATATTCATATTTGAAAAAAAAAAATCACACTGTACTTCAGAAAAAATATATATATATATTGGTATTATGAAGCTAGTTTGGAAATTCTTGATTAATTTAAAAATTTTTAAAATTCAGTATTAGATAATTCTCTAAATTTCATTTTAAAATTTATTTTCTCTTGAAATTCTATAATCTCAATCTATTTTTCAGGAATTTTATGATAGATATCATGAAAGGATTTAAAAATATTTCAAAATAAGTTTTTTTGCTTTTGAAGTCAGATAACCTTTTCAGAACTAATTGGTGAATGATGGAAAATTGATGAAATTATTATTTAAGTGGTTTTGAAAAAGTTTCAAATTTTTTTGGAAGAGCATGAACACATCAATGTAATTTGACTACTAATTGATTTTCTTTTGGTAGTTTTATATTTAGGTCATTCAAATGAATAATTTTATAAAAAATAAAAACAAACAATAATTACATTACTACTCTTTATTAGTCACTTCTGGTATGGATTTTTCTTTAATTTGCATGAAGAACTTCACTTAGTCTTTTAATTCAAAAAATCTTTATACATAACTGCTTTTGAAAACTATTGAACTTTACAATAATATGCTAAACACTCATAATCAGCTTCAAGATCTAGAAATTTTAAGAATTCTTGGTGACCAAGTGCTAGTTTGGATTTAATTTCATTTATGAACTTAACAACAAGTCATTACATTCTTTATATTAATAATTTTAGAACAATTATGCAATGGAAAATAAATTTTCTTGGAATTCACTTTTATCCACATCACCGATGAAAGGTGCGCTAAAATTTCCTTGTTCTTTCTAATCATTGATTTGGCTCCATCAATGGATATTCCAGACAAAATATGGTACCTGAGATTGAACTTTAACATTATCTCTTTTAATTTATTAAAGATGTTATTGACCATTATCTCAAGATGGGTAAAAGATAACATTTCTTCGATAATCAATTTCTCTAATAAAAATTGAGTAGATTTTATTTTCATCAATCACTAGTGAATACCAGTCAAAACAGATAATTTTTTCCATCAATGACTAATCCACATTAACTGACAATTCTTCAATTTACCTTGTAATTGTTCTTCACAATGTGTTTATATTCTCAAATTTCTTTTTATATTTAGAGCAGATTAATTCTACAGTAGCTAAGATTCAATCTTTTATAAAATACTTTTTGAAAGTGGGTTTCTAATTTTCTATTTTTTTTAATTAGGGTAACGTGCTTTCAGAAAATTTTTGACTTATATGGCTGTTGCCTGATTAAGTTCCTTTTCAAGTTTTCTCTTTTGATATTTCTTTCCTCAACTATTTTATTGTAATCAAAATGTTTTGATGAATAGTGCCTCTTGATATTGTGTTCTTTAATTGAAATACTTTATATATATTAGGTACATCACTACTATTTCTATAAAAAAATGTGCATTGGTTTATTTCTTTTGAAATGTGTAATTATCTGTCAAATTTTCTTATCTTGCTGGAAGTAAAATTCATGTTTTATTTTTGCTAGTATATGGCATACAAAAGTCATTATAAAAACAAATAAAATATCCTCAGCATCATAGATTAAACCAGTCAGATAGACCACACAATATACATAATTTGTTGGAATATTGCACCTCTGATGGAATGAATTAGAACTATTATAAAGATTAGAGAGAGGAAAAAATAAGTAGTTTACTTAACAATTAATTCAATATTTGCACTATTCATACATGTTTTGAAAATGTCCAAGGACTGGATCCCTACCATATAATATTAGAATCTATTTTCTTATTATGAAAAAGTTATAGCTCAATTGTTTCTTTCTTTCTTTTGTTTGTTTTTATAAAATAAAGAAAATACAAGCGAAAACTATTATTTGTAAATTAGTTTTAAAGAATTAATTTATAAATGAAGAACAAAAATAACATTCTTAAAATAAGAAATTTAAATTGAATTAAACTACTATGTTAGGTTTCAATAAAAGTTTAAAAATGAAATATTAGAGTTTTTTTAAATAAATAAAAAAAAATTCAAAACACTATTGATAAAAATTTGAAACCAATCAATACAGTTTCTAAACTTAACATAAACTTGTATAAATTAGAATGTGTGCATGTTTACATGAATATTGGAAAGTGAGAATTTTTATGGATAAATTTATTTAATCTTTAAACCAACTAATAAGAAAATTTATATTAATGAGAATTATTTTATTTATTATAATACTTTACAACTTTGGTTTTAACATGTTTTCACATATGTGATGAAACAATGTAAGTAGATTTTATATAAGACTAGTGTATATAATATTGACTGTGGATTTTCTTCATTTATATTTATATATCACAAGTGACAAGAAATTATTTCCTTAAATTATCATATAACAGATATCTTGGGTTAAGGTATCTGAGTAATCTATAGTCCTGTTAGACTTGAATATTTTGAAAATCTAAATATGAGAGTGGTATGTTTTAAATAGATGATTATATTCTACATATGCACTGTTGCCCTATATTTATAACAGAAGTTGGAATTTAATAATTGATTATCATACTTTTAATAATTACTAAATAAATAATGATTAACATAACTTCTGCATTAAAAAACCAGATCTATGGATATACAATATCAATAACTTTATTTTAGTACTAGTCATGTAGAAAAAAACCCCATTTAGTATCAAATTTGAATGGAAAGCTCTATGCTATTTCAAGTTGTAATACTAAATGTAAGTTGTTTCACATCACTAGATTGTCATGCACTTCACAGACATATATATTAATATATAAAAATTAAATTGTCACCCAGTTGATTTAAGGATGGAAAAATATTGTCACTGAAATTCATAGATCTTAGAATCTCATAAAACATAGCAAATTTTCTTATAATTTTTAAAATTCTAATTCATTTATCATTGTAACCATTTTTTTTTCATCATTAATATTTATTCAAAATATTTTTTTAAAATTTTAATTTACTCAAGGCCTGAAAGGAGAATATTATGTATTAATTTGGATTATGAAAAATAAATAAATAATATTGTACAAGTATGAATATTAATGGATAATGAATTATAAAAGAGTATAGTCCAATCTTAAATTTTAATAAAAGTTTAATTTTATTAGATTCATAATAATGAATCAAATGAAAAGATTTGAACTCTCTGGATTTACAGGTTCTGTTTCAAACTTGGTGTTTGCCAATGGGAAGATGATATTGCACAAATCAAAAGGGTAAATTAATCAAACTCAACTGATCTTGAAAGCCTTTAATTCTTATCCATAGACAAAATTGCACAGTTAGCCCTTGAAAACTGCTGATCATTACAATATATATATAATTATAAGCCAAATATGTATAGTGCTAAACTGGAATTTAAACAAACTATCCCAGATAACTTCAAACAACTTATCCAATAAATTTTTCTATTATATCAAATTTTCAAATTACTGCATAATAAATTGTTTTTCTCTTCACTAGTGAAAATTGTAATTATAAATATGCGACTTTTTTTGCATGCATTAGTGAAGCTATAATTATCCTTAAAATAATGTGTAATAGGCCTGCTTAGCGCTTTCGAGATTTAATGTTCGCATCTCATACTCATAGCTTTGTGAATGAATACTGTTGTTATTTATTGTACACATATGCAAATTAGAATGAATATTTAATTACTCCATTGTTTAGAGAGAGCAAAGCATGCCTCTCTTCTATTAATGGCACTGGGATCATTTGCAATGTAAAAAGCCTCTTTAACTTTTCTTCATAATGTAAAATATCAGCCAATTATTCCCAGAACAATTGTTTCTGAGCCTATAACACTATTTTTCAATTGGCTGTGGGAAATTGTAATTGCTAGTGCACCTACCTGCTTTCCCATGACATTGGATTCAAATCCAAATTGAATAAACTTATCTTTTTGGATTCTAAACAGGTTTAGGATTTTTTTTTCAAGTAATCTTCTCCTTCAGTTTTAGATCTTTGGCATGAAGTGATTTATTAAAAAACTGTTTTACTTTTTTCTCACCTACATATGCAACAAACGCACATATATTAAATAAAATTTTAACAAAAAGAGAAAGAAAGAAAACTTTATTAAATAACATTAATAATTTTACAAAAATACATTTAACTTTATTTTTTTTAAAATTAATAACTTAATTTTTATTTACAAATTATGAAATAAACAAACAATAGAATTATACATATATACAGAAATACTGCTAAATTTGTATAGAAATATATACATATAAATGTCTATATATTATCTGAGTTCTGATAATTGTAGTTACTACATATTAATACACATTTATTTATAATACTGTGAAAAGATATAAACTTATATGAATATATACAAGTTTCTTACAGGGAGATATAAGAGATAATTAATAAACAACTTTTTAATATTGTAAAGTTAAGAGATTTTTATATACAGTATATAAAAAAAAAATTGATGCAAATCTATTGCTACAAAAAAAAGTTTAACTCACAAAAATCACAAGAAACACTTAATTAACTGATAATATATGATTTTAAAAATCAATGCATTTATTTGCATAACAGCAACTCTTGATGATCTAACTACTGAGTCAATTATCACTGTGCCTGCTGATCTTAAAACCAATATTATAAGAGCTCTCATAGAATTTTAGTCTTTGATTGTCAAGTTTGAAGGTGGATCATTTAACAATGACATATTTCTTTAAAATTTATTTAAATTTCTTGAGGAAAAAATCTTTACATTTCAATTTTCATAAAAAGGTTTTTTAAAATTCAGAATATTCACTTATATTTCAAATATAAATATATAGCAATAATAAATAAATACCCATTTTAACTGAATTGAAATTTTGTTATAAATAAATAAATAAAAAAGACATTTTTATCCACCATCAATTTTATTTTAATCTTCTTGCAAGATTACTTTCTAACATGAGTCCTTATAGTATATATAAACATGTATGTAAATAGCTGAGTACCTTATAATCTTTTATTATATTATAAGTTAAAAATAAATAAATAAAAACAATTGAATCTCTTTTGTTAAGCAAATAAGTAATGATAACCAGCCGACTGGTCATGATTAAACTTGGTCAATTGATCACAAAATATTATTGTATAAAAACTTACTTTAAATAGAAAATTTAATATATAAAATAATTTTTGCCATTTGTAAACAAAATTACTTCAGATTCTATTTCTCTATTTACATCATTTTTATATCAGAAGTAACATTTATATTCTCTTCAGTCTTTTAGTGATTTACTGTCAGTATTATACTAATCACAAATATAGTCTGATGAATAAGTTACAAATTATTTTACACTTCAATATCTATGAATGTTCAATTAACATCAGAACAGTCCATGATGAAATCATATGATAACTTGATACATATAGTACTAATAAAATAATAATAGTAATTCTATTTTATGCTTATTGATTATGTAAAACCTCATTAAATATGTGAAGAAAATGGTAAGCAATGATGATTAAACTGGGTCGGAATGCTCTATCACCTAACTCATTCCATTTCCCTTTGAGCTGAGAACATGAGACACAAGTATTTTCATTTATTTCAAATTTTGTGCAATTTCCAATTTGTCTAAAATGCATTCACATAGTAACTGGAAAACATCAACATATATTGTCAGTAGAAATTTACATGAATTCATTGATAATCCTCTTAAAGAAGAGAATACTCATATTTAGTAGGAAAGTTTAATTAGGACAAAAATATACTCTTTAAATATGCTTATATTTTTAATATTTGTTTAAATATAACTTTCTTTATGCCAAAAGTCAAAGTATAAAATCATCAAAATATATAATATCTAAATTGCTGAAGAATTAAAATCTTTAAATTCAAACAGTTTTAGGATGTTTGAAAAATTTCCAGTACTTAGTGTGAACATGATAGAAGTGTAATAATGCTCAAGGCTAGATTGCCTTGTCAGCAGATCAAGATTGTTATTGATATTGGGATTGTCGTAAGTGTTGATTGGCTTTTAATGATATATATATATATATGTATAATTATATATATATACCGCAGATAATATGGAATAAAATAAATTCTACAAGAGTATGTAGATAATTATCAACTATTATAATAATAAATTTTGGCATAAAACCAATATTTATTGCTTTGGTAAACCAGGTTTTTGATATGGCATATCTGTATCAAAGCCCAAGTAAAATCCATTAGCATACCCGCATGAGTATAAACATACATTAAACTAGTCACTGATCATTGTAAATTTGCATATTGACATGTATGAATTGATCTAGCAGTTAACTATGTCATTAGATTGAATGACCAGTGCTTACTAAGTAAGAGGAATGCTAGTGGCTCTTATATTTATGAAGTTCTTAAAGTTAATTATGTACCATGCTTCTTTTACTTCTTGTTTTCTATTATTACTTTCAAAGCAAATAATTTAACATCATCAGGTTTAAAGGAATGACCAGATTTTTTATCATGATCTACAGATACTGATCTATAAGCACTGCTGTATTTAGCTCTGTTATATAAATGAGCATGCTGAGTGATTCTCGATTTTAAGTTTGCACATGTCTTTCCATAGTATCTAACATTGCAGAATTGACAATTCAGAGCATATACCAATTGAGTTTTATCAACATCATTAATCTTATCTTTGGAATTGTTAATAAGTTTATTTAGTAATAAGGGACATCTAAAACCAATATTAAAATCATTGTGCACAATCAATATTAGTTTTGAATGTATATTAGGGATGTAAGACATGTCAATTCATGGTTTAGAAGTAGATGTTCTATCAAATTTTATATCTATTATTAAATTTTCTTATCTGTTTGTCAAACATCATCTTAGAATAATCAACTTCACTCTAAATTATTTTTTCTTTCAGCTTCAAACTTAGAAAGTTTTGAATTCCTAAATAAAATCTTTAAAGCCTGCCATTTTACATTGAAATGGAACCTTTTAACAAAGTAATAAATATTGTTTTATACCACAATTTATTACCATAATAATTGATAATTATCTACATACTCTTATAGAATTAATTTTATTATATATATATAAGATTTGAGATGAATATCCAGTAATTCCTTCTATCTAATAGAATAGCAAATGGCCAGCATCTGGACATAAGGTTCTGACGTATTTATTACATTAATAATGATTGACTTAGTTGGAAAACAGATATTCCATAGTACAATCACATAAATCACATTGGTTTTCTATATGGATGAACACATATGTAAACTAAATGAATCAGAAGCAATGGAAAACTATAAAGTAATGATTTAATAATTACTGCTTGATCTTAATATCTATTGACTCAATAGTACAAATAGCTATCTAGTGATGGTGTTACACATTTAAGCTAAATTTTGAAAAATTAACAATAACATATACTTATATTTATCATGATTTAAAAAAAAAAAATGTCTGTACCTTTTATTAATTAAAAAAATTGCAATGATCCTACAAAAATATATTATTTAGAATAATTAAAAAAAAATTGACAAGTAAAATGTCCAAAAGTGTATCTATTTACAGAATAGAGAGAAAAAAAATCACATACATTAGCTACTTATCAATTCAAAGTTATTCTGAAATACTACACTTTATCATTTACATTGTTTTTTCTATTCTTTCCAAATATTGTTTAATGATCAAAATATTAATATTGCAGATACTTATTTCCATCTAAGCTTCTACAATGCATATTAAAAAAGAGAAAAAAGATCTTTGTGACTTTTTTTAGTCTTAATAATAATAAAAAATAATAATATAAAAGTGCTCAGATGTTCATAGGAAGCCCAAGCACTAGAAGAGGCAAAGCGTCTGCTATTTTACCATTGCACTAAATGATACAGGGCTTTAGTTTTAAGGTTCATATTTGCCCCATACTTTGCCAAACTTCATCAGAAGCATTATAAGTACTTGTATTAAATGAAAAAAGCATCACTATTATCATTCATGTTAATTAAAATTTGCTATAATTTTCTTATGAAGTTTGGTTAAAAACAAATTTAAATATAAAAGTATTTCTATGCTTAAAACTAAAAATAAAAACATGCTAAAAAAATTCACAAAATTTTTAAAATTCACTCTAATCAAATTTTTAAAGATTTATTATTAAAATTCAAGCCCTGTGATTCAATGGTAAAATGGAAGATCCTGGAGCCCAAGGTCCATAGATCGAAACCCAGCTCCGTTACTTTCTGCACTTGAGCTTCGCATAAACTTGCAAACAATAACTCATTCATTTAATTAGTTATTTACTAAAGTACAAAAAAATTCATATTAAAGTCTTTTTATTAAAAAATAAACTTGACTATATGTTTTTTTCATCAGAAAAGTTTAAGATATTTGGAAAGATTGACATGAAAGAAGAGGATGATCAGCAGTGACTTTATCATCAGTGCCATTGAAAATCCAAACAAATAATGTTATTCAGAAAAAAAAAATGCTGTTTATATGACTGACTCAACAGCAGTTAATAATTTACAATGATATAAGAATAAAAATGAGATAAGATTAAAAATCTGGGAGTTTGTAAAAACAAACATTTAATTTAGTATCTTAAATACAGTAAGAGTAATTATATTATCTATAAATTAAATAAGTCATAAATTAGACACTTGTTTATATATATGGCTAAATTAAAATGAAATTTTATTCAAATTCAGAATGCATATGCTAGAATGCTTTTATGGACAGGTTAAAATTAATGCTCACTGTGAAAATAAGTTGTACTAAATCCAAATAATAAGCACTTGTGCAATTACCACCTTGAAATGTCTACTTATGAATACAAAAGAAAATTTAAAAAAAAGGAAGACCATATCATGCTGATTGCGAGATTCATTATTATAACATATTTGCAACTTTTTTGGTAAAAAAAACCAAAATTACAAAAATCTTTTAGACTAATATTTTTTTCTTTGATTGATTATAAACACAAATGCTCTAAATATTATTGATTATAAAACAAAAATGCTCTAAATATTTTAAAATTTTCATGAATAAAAGATATCTTAATGTTGATGGCTTCAAAAGCCATCTTTAAAAATTGATCATAAACAGAATTCATATAAATCATGAACAGGGCATATTCAAAATGTTTACCAAAGTAAAATAGACAATAAGCATGCTGGTATATTTTTAATCTTTATTTGATAGTGGTATCCCACCTGATATAACTTTGTTTATAAAATATTCATGCTCTCCACAGAATAATGCCAAAAGCTTTAAATATTTTGGAATTACATTAGCACCCAACAAATTCATTGATGACTCAGGAATGATTCGTAAGTGGAATGATATAAAGGGATTCCTGCTATATGAAGGTTAAAAACTTTGCAGTTTGATTATATATTAATTCATTCTATTACTTTACTCCACAGCATCTATTGAATAAACTAGAGTAATCAATGGACATTAGTTTATAATTGATTGATCAATATTATAATAATGGAGTTGATTATTTACTCCCATAGAGATACTGAGTGTACACTGGTTAGTAACATAATGCTTTGTTTGTTAGCTTGTAACTGAAGTCATTGAGTACATTATTATTGATCTATAGTCAAGCATATGTAACTAGGAAATATGTTGGGTCAAAATCTTAGATTGCATGAAATTTAAATTCGTATTTATCTTTAGAAATTTAACAGAAATTGTAACTAACTGTTGGATTATTACTGATATATAGTCAAGCATATATAACTAGAAAAATACTTGGGTTCAAAATCTTAGAATGGTTGAAATTTAAAGTCATATATAGCTTTTGCAGTTTAATAGAAATCATAATTAGGATGATTTATGGTGCAAAACTATATTCCTTATTGAAAAAAGCCAATAACTAGAAAGAAGTTAGAGAATCACTTTGACAATACTATCAAGAATCCACCAATAACTAAGTGAAATAAAATGGATTATTATCAAATATTTAAAGTATTTTAAATATGTTTATTTAAGAAGTAGGAATTTATGAGCTATTAAGTTTAAATGATATTAAGATCTTCATAATATAAATGTTCATGACATCAGTTTATTATAAATAGCTACAAGAAAAAAAAAAGAGAGATTTGAGGTAAATTAAATAAAATATAATACTTGGTATTAGTTTATGATAGGAATTTTTCATAAATGTGCAAAAAAGAATAACAATAATGTGAGAATTAATTATGATTAATAAAACATGATGAATATGATTGAAAAAAATATAAAAAAATTTGACATCTAAGCATTTATTAAAATAGGATTTTGTTTTGCAAAATGGTATTTGTGTTAACATTTTTTTATTATATTAGAGATCAATTAAAAAAGACTTCTATAACATATAAAATATTTTGTTCACGTTAAGTATGTATGTATATTTATATACACATGTAAATGAAAGTAAGAATAAATAAAAGTATTTATTAAAATGTATATTATATGGGTAAAATTAAATGTACATGTGTATAGGCAGAAGGCATATACATTAATTATAAAGTACTATAGATTAATTAAATAGTATTAATTAAAAGAAGTAATTCCTATACCAAAGATTAGCTATACTGATAAGTAATCAGTAATAGCAAAGAGATAAATCTAAGCTAAGTAAAGATAGCCACTGCAACTATGGAATGTTAGTTCCTGATCAATCTCAATGATAATGAAAACTGACATTTAAAAATACATAAATGGAATGTAAATGATTTATCTGATTCCAAGAATCGGATAAGAGAACTCAAGATATAGGTCACCATGTGGGCAGCTGATGATCAATCAAAAGGGACAATGGACTACACCCAGGTGTTCAGGTAGAAAAACCAGGAGAAAAAGGACTATTGAGGTGAAGTTCCAGGTATGCAGATGTGCTGTCCAACGAATGCTGTCAACACCTCCTTCTTCACCTATACCCTTGTGGAGAAGTTTACCTCCAAACATCCCAAAGTAAACCCAGGGATTCATTACAGGTCATACAGATCTTCAGTATTATTTTGTAAGTCTTTGGGCCCATATAATTGTGTTATGTAGGGTATTTATATAAAGTGTGTGATTTAGAATGTATAAAAAAATACTATTCATATATAACACACACATCTGACCCTATGTTAATTAAATTTCAATATTTCTAACTACTAGCCATGTCCATTCCATTTTATTCAGAGTATTCCTTTTACTATTAATTTATGCAATCCAGAGGGCAACAGTTTGCCTCTGGACACAGCAATTGGCACAGTCACAATTTCTGAGATGAACCCACAGCAAGTCGATAACAATAGCTCAGTGACAGCTAAATTGGTCAGAGTCAAACTAATCAACAGTTGGAGCAAACAACTTATATACATAAATTTTTTTTTTTTTTGCCAATTGTTGAACTCACCAAAATGCAACTGGCAATAGCAGAATTTGATGTCAGAGAGGCAAGTTAGTGGCCCCTATACATCCATCAAATTGAGAAACTTTTTATTATAAACAGAGTGTTAGAGGATAAATTTAAAACAGTGACATTATTATGTTTTGTAGGAAAAGATGTCATTTAAATAGCAAACAGGAACTGTGAACCCCAAACTCCCGACGAGTTAACATCATTTGTCTGACTACTTTAACCTTCATCCATCTAGGCACATTGCCAGACTCCATTTTAGAAATCGCTATCAAGGCAAAAAATTAGAAAACTCAAGATAACTTGCGAACTTACAAAAAACTGTGTCTATGACTCATATGTGGAGAAAGCTCTCCTCAAACAATTCTTATGTGGAATGAGTAGTAATAGACTTAGACAGCAGTTACTGGCTGATATAGATATTAGTTATAATGAAGCTATCAAACATGGTATAATCCATGAATTGGTCTTGGAGCAAGCAAAAGAATTTGATATAAAAATAGTGAACAATGATTAAACAGAAATGCATAAAGTTGACAAACCCGAGAGAAAGCCAAATAAAAGGGAATTAATGATAGAAATAAAAGTCCAATAAAGTGTTTTTGTTTTGGAAAACCGAATCACATTGTTGGTGAGTGCTTCTATAAAGATGAATGTTGCATACCCTGCAATAAAGTAGGGCACATAGAAAAAATGTGCAAAAACAAAAAATTCAACCATGAAAAGAAAAAAAATAGCCATGAGGGAACTAAGAAATGTCAACTGACTATCACAGTAATTTATGGAAAACTCTTATTGATGGAAATTGATGGTGGTATCAGGGTGTCATTGGTTCATTGGTTTCTGTGAGCGATTGGAAATCTATCACAGCTGACATAACCCAAGCTGATGAATACCAAACTCAAAGATCTGGTTGTCAATGGCAACCCCATAAAAATCAAAGGAGTAATTCAGGCCCCAATCTCCATCGACAATGAGAAAATAGTAAAATTGCTGTTTATAGTGTGCGCCCCTGTAAACCCCCTCATTGGCCATGATTGGTTTAATCAATTTGGAATAAAAATCTCTTATCAAAAATATTGACAATGAAAGAAATCTTAGAGACAATGTCCCTAAACTTTTTATGAAGAACCGGGAATAATTAAAACCAAAGCAGTATCATTAGAAATGTCACCAGAGGCAGTACCTATCATGTTATTGCTTGTATTGGTTGATGAGGGATGACACCTCACATGAGAAGGAAGGCAGGAAGGGAGTTTGGAACGGAGGTACATGTAAAAGCTGGGTGAGTGAATAGAGCAGATTAGTTAAAAGAAACTGTGTGTGTTTACTAAAACAAACATGACATGGTGTCAGGAGTGATTCCTAAGCAATTTTTCAAATGGTGAATGACTGAAGATTGCAAACAGTGGCTTTTAATTCCCAACCTTGAGTTTTTTTTGTTGCTCGATTGTTTATGCAATATTGAACCCTTGTCCATGGAAGGAAATATGGTAGTTAAATGGACTGAATGGAAAGAACTATTTCTCAATTTCCTGGAGCCATCAGAGAATAATACAAAGTCTGATAAGGTAAAATTGGAAATTTTGCATCATTTTATTGGGAAAGAAGGGAGAGGTGTAACATCAACCCTGGATGTCACCAATGCAGATGATAAAATGAAACTGCAACCTGTGTTAAATCAAATGGATAGATATTTCAAAGCAAGGAAAACAATGTTGTATGATAGAATAAAAGTGTATACAATGGAACTGCATGATAGTGAATCGGTTGACCACTTTTTTTACACGTTTGAAATTAGCAATTGATAAAGGTGATCAGAAACAAAACATTCTTCATAACAGAATTATTATGGTCCAAAAAGATGAAGGACTGAAAGATCGCTTACTTGAAAAAGGTGATATTTCATTAGAGAAAGCATTGGAAATAATATGTGGGCATGAAACTAAATGTCTCAAAGATGAACTGTTGGGTAAACCTGAACAATGCATTAATGTAATAATGAGGAATTTATTGATTGACATACAAAACTGTCAAAAATATAGTCATAATCATCCAAAATGTCAGTGTCTTGCATTTGGAAAAAAGTGTTATAAGTGTGGAAAATGAAATCACTTTACCAGCAATTGCTGTACAATAAACTCCAACCATAATAAAGATGCAACTCAAAAATGATACCACTTAAATACAAAATATAATAAAAATAAAAATTAAAAGTGGATGCTGTATACATGAAGTACATGATACTGCATCATTGGAATCACCATACAGTGGTGATGATGGAAATGTGGTTGCATGTATGAGACGTGTTGATTCAACTCATTCGTCCGATGTCTGGTATGAGCAAATACTAATAGGTGGCACTAAAGTGAAAATCAAATTAGACCTTGGAGCTGATGTAAACATTATGTCTAAAAAAATGCTCCAAACTGTTTCTCCACAGCCAACAGTACACAGAACAAAAGTGAACTTATGTGCTTTTGGAAGATCATATTCCAATTGAGAAAGTGAAAATTCCCTGCACAGTAAATAAGAATATGCATGATATACATTTTATTATAGTGAAAGAAAATGAACCAACACTTCTTAGCTGCAGTGCATGTTAGTTGTTAGGTTTAATTAAGCAAACTAGAGGTACTATACAAAGAGTAACTTTGAAAGCTAATAAAGATAAAGATAATAATAATAATGAAAATAAAGATAAAAAAGTAAACAGTAAAAAAGCTAAAAAAAAATATTGAAACACATGAGAGTAAAAAAAAGGGCTAATTTTAAAACAGTATA
This sequence comes from Epiperipatus broadwayi, assembly GCA_028023455.1. Taxonomy (NCBI): domain Eukaryota; kingdom Metazoa; phylum Onychophora; class Udeonychophora; order Euonychophora; family Peripatidae; genus Epiperipatus; species Epiperipatus broadwayi. The sequence continues at coordinate 1,073,773 of JAQFVV010012498.1, forward strand.
TGAGGGGGCGAATTTTAAAACAGTATATGAGGGTTAGAAGGATGTTTTTGAGGTGTAGGTTATGAGAGTGAATATCACCTCACTGTTGACCCAACCCATCAACCAATAGTCCCTCCTCCTAAGCTGGTTCCTCTTAGTTTACATGAAAAGTTACGTAAGGAATTAAATAAAATCGAAGGATGATGGTGTCATAAGTCCAGTAATTTATCCTACTAATTGGGTAAGTAGCTTGTTAATAGTTGAAAAGTCAAACAATACTATGAAATTATGTATTGACCCAAGGAATCTTATAACAAAGCACTAACAAGAGACAATTATAAAATGCCAACGCCGGAGACAATTCTGAATACAACAGTAGGGATGAAATATTTTACAGTTTTAGATTTGAAACCGGGACTTTGGAATATAAACTTGACAATAAGTCAGCAGATTTAACAACTTTTAACACACCTTTTGGAAGGTATCGTTTTAATTGACTGCCTTTTGGTCTAAGTATATCCCCAGAAATTTTTCAGAAAACCAATGATGGATTGTTTGCTAATCTTCCGGGTATTAGTATTACAGTTGATGATTTTTTTAAAAGGGGGAAAAACTGCTGAAGAAATGCAAAATAATTTATTATTGGTATTGGATAGAGCATGCATAGTGAATGCAAAGTTTAATCCAGATAAAGTGCAATATTTCCAAACCGAACTGAAATACATAGGACAAATATTTTCTGGAGGTGGAATTTCAATTGACCCTAACAAAACAGAAGTAATACAAAAACTTGAACCACCTCAAGACAAACAAGGTTTAAGACGAATTTCTGGAAATGGTAAATTATTTAATGCCATATATTCTGAACTTAGTGGATTTGATAGTACCCTTGAGATATCTTAATAAAAATAATGTCATGTGGGTATGGAATGCTCATTATCAACAATGCTTTGACATTTTAAAAGAAACAATTTGTAATGCAACATCACTAGCTCATTTTGATACTAAAGTTCCTGTCAGGTGGATGCCTCACAAATAGGACTAGGTGGAGTTCTAATGTAAAATGGCAAACCTGTTATGTATAATATCCATGCACTTTAACGCATGTCAGAAATTTCATTATTATGTCTATGGATGCAACATAACTGTTCACACTGATCATAAGCCACTGCTTGCTATTGCAAACAAACTTTTTGACAAAATCACATACAGACCAATGATTTGTGATGAGGCTACAATGACATCGACTGAACTTCAAGTATCGCCCTGGAAAGGAACTGTATATTGCAAATGCTTTATCACGTAACTATATGAACACAACACAACAGAAAGATGCTTGTGAAATACACACTGCAAGTAAAATACTGTCAGTACTTGGGATGAATTAAAAAGAGTTTATCCATCAGATGAAGAAGCTTCAGGACTAATTATGCATATACATATTGGATGGCCAAAACACAAGCGTGATGTGTCTCCAGCTTTACAAAAGTTTTGACAAAATCATTACAAATTTACATTGCATCATGATATATTGCAACATGATGGGAAATTATTTATACCAATATCATTGCATCCTCGAAGTGACTTTACTCCACGAATCTCATATCGGTATTGAGAAACTGAAGTCCAGAGCTCAACAATCATTTTACTGGCCAAATATTAATCGAGACATTGAATCTCTTGTTGCTGACTGTTCAACATGTGCTACATATTGACCAGCTCTGCCAAAAGAACCATTATTGCCACATCCGGTGCCTGCATGACCATGGAAGATTGGTGGTGATATTTTTGATTACAGTAACCATAGTGTTATCTGATTCTAGTAGATTATTTTTCTAAATATCTTGAGGTACTTTTCCTGCCTGACAAGACTGCTCCGTCTGTAGTGAAGCTGTGCAAATCTACTTTTGCTATATGCCATTTGCTTAATTCGCATTTAGACAGTTGGCAAAAGAGTGGTGTTTCAAGGTGACCACATTGAGTCCCCACTATCCACAGTTTAACGGACAGACAGAACAAAATATTCAACAATCAAGCAGTTGTTTTGGAAAGCTCATTCATCTGGGATTGACCCAGAGTTAGCTCTTCTTGAATTTCAAAATACACTAATAAGTGGAATGAAAACTTCTCCATCACAACTACTGATGTCAATCAGATAAAGTTACCATCTTTTTCTAAACAACTTATATCTACGACTGCCCCAAAGCCTGCAAACATCTAATACATCAACAAAGTAAACAGAAAAAATTCCATGATAGGACAACTAGAAATCTCCATCTGAGAAGACTGATCAACTGGGATGAGTGTATGATAGAATTAAATGGGAAAAGTGTAGAATTTTGGAAAAAATTCCCAAACCAAAGTCTTTCTGCAAACCATGGAAGGTCCCTTTTGCTCAGAAAGAAAAAAATTTGAAAGAAATAAATGAATTAGTTGATAACAGCGTAATAAAACTGACAGAGAAAGCCGAGTTGGCTACTCGACTGGTGATAATAACAAAACCTATAAGCTAGATACAATTGTGTGGTGATTACTGCATATCCATTAACAAATCAATAAATAAACATGCATGCCCCATCCCAAACTTCAAGAAGATTATAGCATCATTACAAAAATCTAAATATTTTGCGAAATTAGACCTGCATGTAGCCTTCCATCAAATTGTGGTTATTAAAATCTACATATTTTGTAAAATTAGACCTGCCTGTAGCCTTCCATCAAATTGTGGTTACTAAAATTGAAATATTTTGTGAAATTAGACCTGCATGTAGCCTTCCATCAAATTGTGGTTACTAATAAAGCTGCCAAAATTACAACCTTCACTGTGCATGTAAGGTTATTCAGATGCAAATGACTCCCGTTTGGCATAGCTTCGGCACCCAGCATATTCAAATCAAAAATTGAGTCCCTACTTAGTGAACTCGAAGGTACCACCCCTTATTTTGATGAAATATTAATTACTGCAATTTCAGAAAATGAATTGAATAGTTGTTTTATAAAAGTTTGCCAAAGACGAGAAATTTGGGGCAAAATTTAAATCTAGAAAAAAGAATATGGAAGGCCAGGGAAACAAAGTTTTTGGGACACATTATCTCAAGCTCAGGTAGTAACTCCTATCCCAAAAGAGTTAAAGCAATATCCGAAGATAGAAGGCCTAACTATGTAAAGCAGCTTCAGGCTTTTTTGGGCCTTGTGAATTATTTTGAGGACTTCCTGGACAGCAAAGCACACATAGCCAGACTGTTATATGATTTATTAAAAAGAAAAAACAGAAATGGAAGTGGGAAGCAGCACACGAACAGACATTTCAGTATACCAAAGCTCTTCTCACATCAAATAAACTTCTGGTCCACTATAACAATGATCTAGAATTAACCCTAACAAATGATGGATTGGAATTCAGTGTGAGGGCAGTAATTTTCCACCCAGTCCACTCTGATACATGTCACACACCTTGTCCAAGGCGAAAACAAATTACAGTCAGCTGGACAAGGAAGCACCTTACCACAGTGTTTGGATTTCATAAATTCCACCAATATCTGTATGGATGCCAATTCAAAATAATAACTGATCACAAACCACTGTTAGGAATTCGGGGCACTAAATAAATTTCTGAACATTTAAGTCCTCATGCATTGAGATGGCTTAACATACTCACAGGCTATGACCACAGCCTCGAATATAATAAGGGCAAGAAAATTGGCCATGTTGATGTGCTATCATGAATGCAGGACCAGTTAGAGAAAGGACAAATCAATGTAGAAATTAATTACATCAACACACTTAAGGGCCAGATCCTTAATAGCATAAAAGAAGCCAGGTGATCTAATGAAGATGCTGGATACAGATGGATTACGAAAAAAATCAGTAACAGTTGGCCAAAATAACAGCCATCTTTCTTGCATATAGGGTTATGGAAAGCTCAGGAACTGTTGTCCATTTGTAAAAGGTGCATACTTAAAGATGATCAAGTCCTAATCCCAATAAATGGCAGATTACAAATAATGAAGGTCTTCCAGGCATCATTAGGGCAAAAGCTTTAGACTGTAGTTATATCTGGTAGCCGAAAATTAATAATGATATCAGAATGTTTATAAAAAAATGTGCAAGCTGTCAGTCATGTGCAAATGCACTACCAACCAAATTCAAGTCCTGGAAAGAAGCTGAGAAACCATGGCAAAAAATACACATTGTTCACTGCAGTCCAACGCAGGGACAATTGTTTCTGGGAGCTGTTGATGCCTACTCAGGATGGTCCGAATATAAACCAGTTAAAAATATAAGTTCAGATGAAACAATCAACAAACTGATGGAGATTTTTTCATACCATGGATTTCCGGAAAGCCTAGTATCCGACAATGGTACGGGTTTGCATCAGAAAAATTCAGACATTATGTATGAATGTGGAATAAAGCATATATTCACTCCACCATACCCCCCCCCCCCCTCGAATGAACTGGCTAAGAAAGTTATGCAAAATTTAAAATCAGCCATCAACAAAATGGGAAAACAGAGATTGCAGGAAGCATTTTCAACACACTTTTATATCAACATTCTATGCCTATAGCTAAATCAGGCAAATCATCCACAGTAAGTTTGCTAAAATTATATAATCCAAACATTATGAAGCATCTACAATCATAAATTACAAATTTGTACTGAGAGAACATGTGCGGGTCAGAAATAATCTTAAGAGATTTTGGACAAAGGCTGAAATTGTAAGCATCTGAATGGCAGACAGAAGTGTTATATAAAAACATCAACCAGTTGTGGAAGGATGAAAATATAGAAGAAATGCCACAGCCATTTCTGAAAAGTGATAACAGTAATACACTATCATGACAATATGAAAATAGAAATGGAAATCACTCCCACTGCAGATGAACAAGAAAATATTACAAATCTTGAAACAAAATCCCCTCAATGTGCAAAGAGAGAGAGAGATCCCCCCCCCTTAGTAATTACGTTTTAAGTTCAGAGAACAGAAAAAATTAAAACGCATGAATCTCTGAACATGAGGGCAGTATGTTAAGTATGGGTGTACAAATATACACACATAAATGAAAGAATAAATAAAAGTAGTATTTATTAAAATGTATATATGGGTAAAATTAAATGTATGTGTGTGTATGCGGAAGGCATACACATTAATTATAAAGTACTATAGATTGATTAAATACTATTAAAAAGAAGTAAATCCTATACCAAAGATTAGCTACTGATAAATAATCAGTAATAGCAAAGTTAAAAATATAAGCTAAGTAAAGAAAGCCACTGCAACTATGGAATGTTAGTTCTTAATCAGCCTCGATGATAGTGAAAACTTATGGCTAAAAATATATAAATGGAATGTAAATGACTTTATCTGATCTCAAGAATTGGATAAGGAAACTCATAATATGGGTCACCAATTAGACAGCTGATGGTCAATCAAAAGTGACAATGGACTACTCACAGGTGTGCAGGTAAAAGAACATTGGGAAAAAGGACTCTTGAGGTGAAGCTCCAGGTATACAGACATGCCATCTGACGGAGGCCACCGACACTCTTTCACCTATAGCCTTGTAGAGAAGTTTACCTATGAATGTTCCAAAGTAAACTCAGGGACTCATTACAGGTCATATAGAGATCTTCAGTATTATTTTGTAAGCCTTTGGGACCAGATAATTGTGTTATGTAGTGTATTTATATAAAGTGAGTGATTTAGAACATATACTATTCGTTTATAACCCTCAAGTCTGATCCTATGTTAATTAAACTTCATTACTTCCGATTACTAGCCGTGTCTGTTGCATTTTTTTCAGAGTATTCCTTTTATTATTAATTTATGCAATCCAGAGGACAGCAGTTTATCTCTGGACACAGCAGTTCAGTAATGAAATAAGTTTAAAACAGAATTAAAATAAACATTTTGGTTTTATAGCTGTTGTAATGTAATAAGAATTTGATGAAAAATGGGACTTTAATTAAGTGTCAGAAAGGTAATGCAATGGAAAGATGGTATTTTTTTAAATTTTTATCTCATATAACACTTCAGGAAAGAATTCTTTTCATATAATTTGCTAATGCTTTTTTAAAAAAAATCAGTCTATTAATCTTTATTAAAAAATACTTTTAAGATTAAAGATTTTCAGTTTAAGAACCTACGAAAAGAAAAGATCAACTATTCATTGTAAAGAACCAATAAATCAGAAAAGATCTCTCTGCAATGCTGTCTAATATCTCTTGCATATGATAGACTAAAGTGGAGTACCCACTACATAATAAAGATCATGAAAAATCATATGGTGCTGCCCAATTAATTAAATTTTTTTTATGAATAACAAAAAGACAATTTAATGCAACATCACTTATATATTTTTCCTTTTGTGATTTTTAATTTGTTAAATAAAATAATAACTACTAACATTTTTTTTTTACTATATGAAAATAAATAAGCATTTATTTTATATAGCGTATGTAAACAATTGTATTACATTCAAATACCAGCCTTTCACGCTAATTGTGCATATGCTTTGTGAGTGTTAATAATAAATGAATACTTTCTCACCAATACAAGATATAGTATTTATGCAGGAATAAAAGGAATCCTCTTATTCCTACGACTCAAACACTTATATATGAGCAAATCTGAAGTACTGGCAAAGAAAGCGTGACGATGGAACAGTCACTTTAAATTACTATACATGATGTCTGAATGAATGACGTCGGTGAAATTATCTAGAATTTACTAAACGTCATTCCAACTGAAACTTAATAATATGTAAATAAGCATTTATTTTATATAGCGTATGTAAACAATTGTATTACATTCAAATATCAGCCTTTCATGCTAATTGTGCATATGCTTTGCGAGTGTTAATAATAAATGAATACTTTCTCACCAATACAAGATATAGTATTTATGCAGGAATACGCTATATAAAATAAATGCTTATTTACATATTATTAAGTTTCAGTTGGAATGATGTTTAATAAATTCTAGATAATTTCACCGACGTCATTCATTCAGACATCATATATAGTAATTTAAAGTGACTGTTCCATCGTCATGCTTTCTTTGCCAGTACTTCAGATTTGCTCATATATAAGCGTTTGAGTTGTAGGAATAAGAGGATTCCTTTTATTCCTGCATAAATACTATATCTTGTATTGGTTAGAAAGTATTCATTTATTATTAACACTCGCAATGCGTATGCACAATTAGCGTGAAAGGCTGATATTTGAATGTAATATATGAAAATAAACAAATGTTATATTTTTATTTTTGGAAAGTTGGTGGATCTAAAAGGTAAAATAAAATTATTTGTCAAGCATTGGTGGTTGAGAGGTCAGCGACAGCTGCTTTACAAGCAGTTGTCCCGGGTTAGCAGGTTCGCTTCCGGGCTGATGCTACGACACATGAGAAAAAAAAAAATTATCTGGTAATGTTTATTTTTGGAATATAAATGAGTTTAGAAAGAATAATTGTAAAATATAAATGGGGGGTGATAAGAATGATCATATTCATGAAATTGATGGACCAGAGAATATGAATGGAATCTAATAATGTTTATTTTTGGAATATAAATGAGTTTAGAAAGAATAATTGTAAAATATAAATGGGGGGTGATAAGAATGATCATATTCATGAAATTGATTGTCCAGAGAATATGAATGGAATCTAAAAAGGATGGGCGAGAAAGGTGAATTGAAAATTTGAATAAAGTATATGATAGGAAGTTTATATGAACACGACAAAATCTGAAGTATACCATTGTTTATGAATTGGTAAACAAAAAAAAAAAAAGAATTAAAAAAGAAAAAAATTAATTGTTTGATGAGGAAGAAAAGTAATAGTGATAGAATTAAGATTAAGTGGATTAGCTACTTAAGGATAAAAAAATATCTATAATAAAATTAAAACAGAAAAGGGATGAACTTTGTAAGAAGTTATCAAAAAAAATTAAGAGATTAAAAAAAAAAATTTTTTTTGGGGGGAAATATATGAAAAAGAGAAATAATAAGGAAAAGACATTATTACAAGCAGAGGTAATAAAATATGAGGATAAAAAAATAAATTACTTTGGATGAACTAGCAAATACAAGACATTAGGAAGCTAAATTTATGAAAAAATAAATAAAATTACAGATGCAAAATTGAATAAAGCAATAGTAGAAAAAAAAAAAAAGATTAATCAGTATGGAAGCTAAAATTGTAGTAGGAATCAAAAAATAAGTAAAGTTTAGTTTACGAAATTTTTTTAATAAAATTAAAGTTGATAATGGATTTCAGATAAATAGCTGTAAAAATTACATTATTATAGAAATCATTTTTTTTTAGATTGCTAATCATCTTAATGCTGAGACATGCGTCTTGGATGCAAGAGGGTGAAAATTTGGCAGAGTTTCAGAATGAATTTCAACCAAAGAAAAGGATAGGGATAATTTATTTATTATATTTCAGTTGATTGATTTATAAAAATGAGTAATATGTATAATTTTTTTTTTCCAAAATATAGGCATAAGGAATATGTGATACAAACCTTTTATGATCAGAACAAAGAAAACATTCGTGATTAAGAGAAATAATCCTGCTTTTAGTGAAACTTGTCTTCCAGAAAAAGGAAGTTTAATAGAATAATTAGAAGGCTACAAGTGTTTTTTTAGAAGGGCAAATCTTTCAATGAAAATAGAATATATCATGTTGGATTTGCTGATAAAGTCTATTCTTGGACTTCCTCTGATGAAGACTTGTCTTGGAAAATAAACTCTTATTGTACTTTTAGATTTAGAAAAGGTTTGTGCTTGCATAGATACAAACAGATTATGCACATATCTTGAAAATATGAGAATAAATTAAGAATTGTTAAAAATGATTAAGAGTTTTTATAAGTATAGTTTTATAAATGCCAATTAGGGGATATGGAATCAGTGGCACTTAAATGTAAAATTGGATTGAAACAAAGATGTTCTTTAACATCTTCATTATTTATTTTGTTGTTAAACAAATGGGAATTGTGATAGAAAAATTAGGAGCAGAGATGAGGATCCCTATAGTAGGAACTAAAATAATAGGTAATGTACTGGCTGTTTTTTTGTGGATAGCATGATGATTTTTGTAAGCAATGAAGCAGATATATAGTTGTTATTAGAGAAATATAGATAGTGTTATGTATGTATTGCATTGTAAATAAGAAATTTACAATATGTTAATAGTATATATATATATATATCAGCAATTATAGAAAGTTTAAAATGCTTAGAGGTAAAAATATCTAACGATATTTTACTACAGTATGTTTAACTGGTATGAATTACCACCCAATTCTCTCTTAGCAGTAAGAAAGATAAGAAAGGAGGTAACAGTTCTGGTATATTTCTCCCCTCCCTCCTCTGTGTTGTAAACTCACGGACCTCAGAGTGAAACCAGTTCCATTTTGAAACGTGGACCTGAAGGAAAGACAAGGCTGTTCCAGATTCCTGTGCAATGGATGAGAAGAGCAGTATATAAGACCCAGTCTGAACAAGAGAATCATCATGAGATAGCAGCGTAATCAGAAGACAGCACGCTGGGCGAAACCAGAACTCGTGATCCAGTGAACTCCACCACTGAAGATGTCAAAGTGGACATAGGGATTTATACAGGCTATCCGTGCCTTATAATTATTATTTATTGTAAGCCATGAGGCTGGTTTTATGTAAGCATCATTTAATTATATTAATGTTAGTTCATTGGAAATTATGTAATGTATTTATTGTAAATACACAGTTGTCGTTATCGTTAATCAGTAGTAATTGAAATTATTTATGTTGTGTGTTTTCGTAGTGGGGGAGGTCATTGCAGATAGGAAATAGTACAAAAAATAAATTTATTAAAGAAAGATCTTTATACTTAAAGGAAAAAATAAAACTGAAAGATAAAAAAATATGAGATATTTATTATAAAGAAATGAAGAAAAATAGTTACTTAGGAACATGTTAAATAAAAAAAAAAAATAACATCAATAATTGAAAATTATAGTTGAGAAAAAAAGAAAAAAAAATTGAATGTGTTTGATTAAATATATGGTATGTTTTCATATAGAAAATATGAATTATGTCAAATAATTTGGAAAGCAATAATGAAGCCTACTTTTATATTTGGAAATTATGTGCTTTGTATTAGCTAAAGAATTAGGAAATTTGTAGAATACAAAGAAAAGTAAAAATTCTTTGGATGGTGAATAGTGGACAGAAAATGAAATGATTTACTGAAAATAAGATGGACTTTTTTTGATGAAGGAAAGTAAAAATGTTTGGAAGTTTATAATATATAAATAAAAATATAAAAAGTATTTCACTGGATTACGTGAAGCAGATAACAAACATGTCGAGCAGGAAAGGTTTTACAATATGTAAAGTTAGTAGACAACTTATTTTCATTTATTTATATAAGAAATGGAATAAATGTGTAAAATATGTATTATAGATACTATTAATTTTTCCTTCATTTTATATGTAATTCTTTTGCATGCATGTGCTTTATGAAGTGTTTTTTCTTTCTTTCTTACTTTCCTTTATTTAGCAAAGAGCACTTTCAGACATAGCTCCATTACTTATAATCCATCTTGATTATTCATATTTTGTAAATCTGTTCTTTACGTATTCCATTTGTATAATAATTGAACACTGTTTTCTTTTTTATTTATCATGTTTTTGTCATTGGCTATGAACCAGGCTTCTTTTACTTTATTTTTTTGAATCAAATTGACAGATTATAGATCGAAGCTATGACTGTGTTATCTTTCATCATTCTAGAACATGTATTTATATTCTGGGCTATCTTTAGTGCACTTATATATTGTACCATTCTAATTGCAATATTGGTCCTTCATTAACTGTAATAAACAATTATGTATTAGACCTCATATACTACCTGCAGTAATTCTTCCTTTGGTAATCTATTTTTTGTGTTATTTAACAGCCTGATGAGATTTGCTGAAGTTCGGAAGCTCACATTGTGTTTTGGCTTGCAAATCTTTTTTATTCACTGGTTTTGGGATATAAGACTTGCCGATCTATGGCTTTGTAACATCTTGTAATTTTATATTTTATTTTTTTCCATTGAACTTTAAAATTTTTTTCATCAGTATTTCTTTGTTGTATCCCAGGTTGCATAGAACTTTCATATATTTGTCAACATTATTTTTCCTATCTGCTTCGGAGTTGCAAAGCAGTTGATTTCTATTAAGAAATCCCTTGAAACCTGCCAGTTTGTGTGACATTGGTGTTTTGATAGGGTGTGAATAGCATCTCTTATTTTGAATGATTTTATCACCATTTTATAATCCAAAATGTTTGTTCTTTTGGATTATCATATCTAAATATTTTATACTGTGTATATCATTTTTGTTTTCTATTATCCATATCGGTGATGACTCATTGGCCAGTAAATTGTGCATTTCTATAATTGTTTGTTCAAGGGTATATATGAGTACATAATCATCTCTTTTTTACATTATAGATACATAATTATGAGGATGGGAAAGACAACAGATAAGTTGGTTAGAGAAAAAGAATTAGATTTGTGAAAAATGAACACAGACAAAAAAAAAGTTTGTAATTATATAAGAATAAATAGATGTATGATAAAATTAAAGTAAACTTATTATTTGATGTAAAGAAAAGAACTTAAGATGGAAAAGAAATAAAATATAAACAGAATACAGATTTATAATTATATGTTGGACTATTTCCATATAATATTAATTGTAGATATAGATAATATGAACATAGAGAAAAAATATTGAACATTTATTTCTAGAGGAATCAATGTTGAATGAGAATAAATTGTGGGGAGAGAAAAATAATGTAAAGGTAAAGAAAGTGAAAAAGCATTTTGTAATTTTTAGTCATTGAAGAATAAATATGAGGACAAAATAGTAAAACGAAACAGCTTTTATTAAAATGAGATATATAAAAAAACTATCATGGCTGAAAAATAATTGGATAATAAAGAGTAAGAAGTACAAGAATTTAGAATATTGTATAATGATTCACATAACTTGGTGAACATGATTTATGAGTATATAGGGTATAAAGAGAAATTTCTAATTACATTTAAGGAAAAGCGATTTTACATTACATCACATATGTTTTTGGCTATTTGACATTCAGTGTAAAAAGTTATTACTAGGAAGTCAATCAATAATCTGCAGTTTTTTAAAATAAGCTTCACATACAAATACAAGCAACTTCCCTCAGATTTTGTTTTGATGTATTTAGAAGCAAATATTTCCAACATCAATGAATCAAAAAATTACTGAATAGTAACTAATCTAAGTATATTTAAAGATGAAATTCAATGGCATATTTGCTTGAAGATAAGAAACTCACTCAAGAAATCACAATGATTCACAGATAATTAGATGTTTGTTAGGTTTTTTATTAGTACTATACTATTAAATAATATTTCACTAAGTATACAGTAAATATATAAATAAGGCCTTTAATGATTAAAGGCTCATTAGAATTTATGGTATTACTTTAAAACTGAGGTGCTATAATAAATAGTTAAAAAGTTGGCAAAGTACCACTGATGATTAAATATTATAGCTTGATCATAGTACTCTATTGCTTAATCACTATATGTTATAGGCACCCAAAATTTTATTCATAAGATATCAATAGTCTTTTTAAAGTGAAGAATGAAGTAACATTTCCTAAATTGCACACATTTATTTTCAAATTAAAAAGCTGAATAATTTTGCTTAATTGGAAAGTCAATTTTAAATGATATAAAAACCATTATCCCAGAAATTTAGTAATTTCTTATCAAAAATATATTAACTACATTTATAGATTAAATAAATGTTTTAAATTTTTTTTTTACTTTTAACAGATTTCCAGAATAAATATATTAAACTACCTAATGGAAATATTAAGTAAGCATAGAGTAACTGTATAGATTCATTAAAAGATAATTACACAACTTTTTAATAATGAAATTAAAATTACAATGAAAACTGAGTAGTATACTTTCACAGGCTGGAAGCATAGTATTATCTCAAAGTCATACACGTATTAGTATATTAAATAAAAATCTTTTTAAAATAAAAGATCTCTTTTCTTAATTATATAAAAGCTCATTAAGTTTATAATGTTAGTCTAAAATTGAGAGGCCAGTATAAAATGTTAAGATTATGACAATTGATGATGATATGTGTTATTCCCTGATTGTACTCTTCTATTATCTAACTATTTTACCTGCCTTTAGCAGAGAACTTAGCATCTATTCCAATAGTACACAAATAAGTAAACTGATCTATATTCCATGAGATATAAAGTACGACAACTCACAGAAATGTATAATAAATTAAGACTGATGAACTCTGGGAATCAGAGAAGTTGAAGCCCACATCTAGATCAATACTTCATTACAACCCTGATTATAATCAAGCTTTTTTAAAGCTGAACGTTACACAATTAAAATTTTTGAATAGAAAATTATCACCAATAAAATGTAAAAAAAAATATTGATTTTTTAAAAACTATATATTTATTTTATAAGTTATTCTTTTTAGAATAAAGGAACTAATGTGCTAAATCTTCATTTTGGTAATCATATATTGGATGACCTGCTGGGTAACAGATCACACAACAAAAGCAAAAAATTGTTCTCTAGCAATATATATATATACTAATTTAATTATTTTTTAAAAATAATTTAATACATTCTAAGATCATTTTGATATTAATTTTATCAGAAATAAACTCTATGTAGGGGCTAAGTAATCTAAATTTTAGTAAGTATAGAGTTCAAAAGCATAACCTTTTAATTATTTAACTATATTAGTTTAAGCTCATTAATTATATGGTGAAATATTTATTTTAATTCAGATTAGTTTAATTTTTTTTTTAAAAAAAAACACTACTTGATTCATACACTATTAGTATTTATTATATGGCAGTTATTCACAGAGCATGCAGATTTAAATATCAAAGTTACAGATTGAATATAACAGTTCATTTAATTGACCAAACTGAAAATTCTTTTACTTTTTATACATAGACTTAAATAAAAACATTTAGCTTTTGATTCTGCTATTCTCATTTCTAAGTTAAATCATCCAAAATCTTTAGAGATTAATTATGATGGATTTTCAAAAATTATTTTAAAATGACTTTTTTAAAAAAAATAATGTATTTTCCTCATAAAATTTTTTTCATGCCAATCTTCCACTATTTACTTAAATTTAAAAATAATAGTAATACTGGAATTAACATGATATTTCTTTTCCAAATTAATTTTTGGAAAATAAATAAACAAGACATTTTTTAAAAAATAAAAAATTCATATTATATGTATAATCTATATGTATAATATTAAAAATATATGCTTGATTTTTTCTTTCAAGATTCACTATAATATATACACATAAGTGTGTATATTCTCAGACTGCTGATAAAAAAATAATATTTTTTTCTTCATTAATTTTGTTGAGAGCAAGAACCTTTGAAATATAATGACCAATTTCAATAAAGTCAACAATAACGATGTTAATACCTTGCTTTCCATGACTTTTCCCAATTAGCCACTGAGAAACAGCTGGAGTTGCTGCATTAGCCAATTTCTCTTTTAAACTACTTTTAAGATTTCCAAAAATGGTGCCAAGAGTTGGGGTTAGAATTCCTTGAGTAACAAAAAATATACTTTCAGAATGTGGCTTATGATAAGCTGTGGTTATAAACTGCAACATGTCAGGCAAATTGGGAGTGTTTGGCCACGGAGACATAATTGAAGAAGCAGGCCAAAATGAATCTATTTGATTTGCTGCATTATTTTGATAAAATGCAATGATTTGATATCGGCGATTCCAAAGATTTTGTAAACTTATTTGAGACAAATCTCTTGTAAATGGACATAATTTTCCTCCTAAAATCCTTAGAATCATTGAAAGCAAATGTTGGTGGTCTTCTTGACTCATAATGTAAAAGTGATTAAAGTCTAATAATATAACTTCTTGTGGATGATTATCAAGAAAATGTCTTATTTCAAGAAGAATATCTTCTACATTCATTCCATAAAAACCATGAACAAAAAAAAATCCTGGAAAATTGGGTTTTGTTGAAACACGAAAATCAAAGTAGCGAATTCCTGCATGGAGTTGGGCACTAATGTTCCAATCTTGGGTAATAGACCAACGATAAGCAACAGAACGACCATATTTTCTGGTTAGACTGATCAGAGTTTTGGCACAGCAAGAAATAGATGGACCAATGGGACCATTCTGATCCAAAGAAAATGAAAATGAATCATGAGAACCTGCAAATATATATTAATTTTAGTAATACTTCATAAAATAATAATTATAATATAAAATGTAATATCTCTTTATGAAATGAAATAAATGAGAAAGTAAAACTATGATCAAGGCTAACAAAACTAATACAATAATTTCAATAGGAACTTCCCATCTCAGTATATGAATTAAGCCCAATTATCATTAATAGCATTTTAATATCTTTCATATATACAGAAATCCAATAAAATTACTTGCTTCATTTTTCTTTTCAAAGACTTTATTTATTTATATAAACCCATATATACTCCAATATATTAGACACATGTTTTTACATATGAAAGATCATTTGGAACCCTATTTTTAAAGAGAAAAGGAGTTTATTGTTATTAATTTTTTATTAATAATGCTGGTGATGGTTTTAAAAAAACATTTTAAATAATAAACTTCTTATGAATATAAAAATATCCTAATAAATATGCATTTCAAGATGTTATTAATTATAGGAGTTTATCAACAAAATCATTGGTATTGTGAACCTCTGTCATAGTTTTACTTTCAGTTAAACACTTAACTAATTATAAATATTTATGACCTTTACTCATAGTTTTACTTTCCAGTTAAACACTTAATTAATTATAAATATTTATGACCTTTATTTTCTATTGTACTCCATAAGTGTTAGAATATGAATAGATATAATTTATTTATAAGAAATATAACAAGAACAAATTTTAATTTTATTTCATTTAGGAGGATATTGGAAGCAGCCTTATTCTCTATCCATTCTGTTTAATGAAGCAGCCCTATTTATATTTAATAAATTAAGTAGGCTATAAGTGCATCAATGGATACTAGATGACAGGAATTGAAAAGTGGAAAGGCAAGAAGTTTAGATGGATGAGCAGCAGAGATGGTAATGAATTTAGGATTATAGGGCAAAAGTAAAGCTATTATCCTGTTTTAATAAGATGGCACAGAATAGAATTTTTCTGAGTAGTTGGAGTAATACAAGAGTGAGATTATTATTTAAAGGAAAGGATAAGAATCATAGAAAGTTAAATAATTACAGACCGATAGTGGTAACATCAGTTTTATATAAAACCAAGTTTTCTCATATATGGTGCCTAGAAGAGTTGTAAAATGGATAGAAGGGAATAATGTAGTGGGGGAAATGCAAGAAGGTTTTAGATTAGATAGGTGTATAGGAGATAGTTTATTTGTAGTTACACAACATATGGATATGAGTAGAAATTCAGTTAAACAGTTATATATGAGTTTTATAGATATAGAGAAGGCATATGATAGAGTAAATAGAAATAGATTATGGATAAGTTTAGCAAATTTGGTAATGGATGAAACTTTAGTAGATATTATTAAGAAATTATATGAAAATAATTATTATATATATCAATTAGGGAACATAGAATCAGTTAAAGTTAAAAATAGGGTGGGACTAAGGTAAGGATGCCCTATGTCACCTATTTTGTTTGTGTTATATTTGAGTGAAATGGAAAGAGCAATAGAAAGATTAGGAAAGAGGGATAGAGATACCATTAATAGGTAGTAAGGGAATATATATTTTGTCAGGTCTTTTTTTTGTGGATGATATATTTTTGTGTGCAGAAAGAAGAGAAGATATGGAAGTTATGCTGAGGATATGTGCAAGGGTGGTTAAAGAGATAGGGATTAAATTTAGTGAAGAAAAATCAAATATAATGATGGTTAATACTGGGGAAAGAGAAGATGTAGAATTTTTATTGGGAGATATTAAGTTATGTGTGGTGAATAGATATAGTTATTTGGGAATTTTTTTAAGTAATCAAAAAAATTATTTGGATGAATGGGAGAAAAAATTGATAAATGAAGCAAAGAAAAGAAAGGGATTGATAAAGAAATTAACAATGTTTTCATATAATAAATATGATATAGCTAGAATTATATGGAAGGGAGTTACAGTAGCAGGGTTAACAAATGGTAATGATGCATTATGTGTTAGTAAAGGGGTATTAAATTACTTAGAAAAAAGTTCAAAGGGAAATAGGAAGACATGCATTGGATGCAGATGTATGGACAGCAATGGAGGCAATTCAAGAAGAAATGGGATGGTCAAGTTTTCATATGAGAGATGCAAAAAGTAAAATGAAAATGTTTGGTAGATTGCAGTTTATGGATAATAAAAGAATAGCCAAAATAATATTTAATTGGATTATGAGTAAAGGGCAGGTAACAAGATGGGTGAAAAAGATAATGCGGTATGCAAAAGATTTGGATAGAGAATTTATATTAGTATATTTGTACAAAAGATGGGATGATTGCGTTAGGAGGATTGTTGAATGTTATAGTGGTAAGGAATGGGATAAAAGAATAGATTTATTAATAAAGAATAGGGAGTTAGAGAGATGGAGAACTAGTATGGAGAGTAAAAAGAGTTTAAATATATATAAAAATAAACAGAATATTAGGTGTGAGTTAATATATGATAACAGTAAGGAAAGTAGTTTATTGTTTAAGACTAAAACGAGATCTTTAGCAACAGAGAATATACATGTAAGCGGAAAAATATGAGTGATTTAGTCTGTAAATTATGTAAGGAAGGATCAGAAAATATTAGGCATCTGTTAATTGAATGTAATTGCTTGAAAACAGAAAGGGCACATATAATAAAGTTATGGAAGAATAAATATGAAAAAGTGATTATACAGAAAGTGGATTATTGGTTTTTATGTTGGGTTTGGAAAAAGATAAGGGGAATTTCGATATAAAGGCCATAGAGTTGACAAAGATTATGTTGTGGAAATGGGATGGAGCAGAATATGGGAAAACTTAGACTGGGGAATAGATAATAAAGTGGCTAACAGGTTTCTCTGGGAATAATTGTTGAAAGATTCTTGACTCCATTTAAGGAGAAACTACAGTTCATCATATCACATCACATTCTTAATACTGTAATTTATTTATTTTAAAAAATAGGTAAATATTTTTTCAAGCTAGTTAGTTAGTTATTCGCTATTGTTTATAAAGATTCATAAAAATTATAATCAGGAGATGGAATCTTTCATGGTTTATTAATTCTGCCATTATATTGAAGCAGTCAATCTTAGCTTAAGATTGTGCTTCATGTTTCTACCTACTAACCTGTGTTTAAATCCCTATTTCCCATCCCACTCATTTTGTCGTGTATATATATTTCATGTATATATTTGAGATGCATGCCTAAATTATAAAATTTAATGTTTCAATAACATGTTTTAAAATTATTATTAATTCTTTTTATTAATTATTAGTTCTTTTTTATTAAAGTATTATAGATGCGGCTCAAATATATATATAGGAGCAAAACTTACTAACAAAATATTGATGTTTTTAAATATTTATTATATGTCATTTTTAGCTTTTTCTTTTTAAATTGCTTGTTTTTCTATTAAACTGTATATTTTTTATAAAATCCAATATGGAAGATGTGACTGTTGTTAATTGTCCAAAAATAATTAAGGGTTGGAAGCACTATTGTTTTAATCTGGGGTAGGTATTTTTTAATTAAAGTTTTACTTAAAAGGGGATTAAGATTAGAGATACTTTTGTTAAAAAACATGTTGTCAAATCTATTTCTAATCTGGAAATAGATTTGAATTTATTTTTGGACATTATCTTACAATTGCATCTTCAAAAACAACTGATAAAAGAAAAAGTATAAAATGACTGAATTTTGAATCACATAAGAGATTAGCTACTCTAGTGAAAATGATTGTTAACATTGCGGTGAAACTCATAATGATGTAGCAGTAAATCCACCACTCTTCAGTGGCCTCTGCTGCTATCATAATATTCTGCTACCCTAAAGTGAAGTAAAGGCCCAATGGAGAATATTAAAAATGCTAATAGAGAAGCTTGCTGTCACCAAGAAGAATTCATTTTGGATCCTCAATTTGCTATGCATGAGCCGTACTTTGAAAATAGACTTATTAAATTTGTGCAAGGTAACTTTTATGCTACTATTTGAAAATGAATCTAGCTTCACTAATCTCAAATCCTACTAATCAAGATTTCTCATGTATTATTTAACTTTGCTTTTTATATAAATCTGTGAATGTAAATTTGCTCTCAAATGATTTCTTTATATCTAATCCTATCTCATATGCTTTTAACTTTCTTAAAATTTAGTGCGGTCAATTATTTGTAGTTATTTATTACTTGATTATATATATATGTTTTTATTTTTATTTTTATTAATTTGCTAATCTCAAACAAACTGGCGATTTTTAATTTATAAAAATCTTTTCTGTCATTTTTTAAGTAAACCTTCACGAAGCAAGTTATTAACGTCCATTTAAAACAATGCATTATTAATTAATATACTCGCCAGATTGTTTTTCGAGTCAACATTTTATTTATTATAAAAATATATTTGTTTAATTCTGGATTTTCTACCCTGTGTAAATCCAGAACTCAAGCTAATTAACGCTTTGAAATCTTATAAAAATATTCTTTATTCATTTCTGAAAAGGTGACCGATTATTTGTTTTCTATATAACTGCTAGTTATTTTTTTTTGCTATACTCTTAACTCTTAAAATAGTCTATGCTTAAAAGATCATATACAGTATTTAATATATTCCAGTTATTGTAAAATCAGCGAAGGTGGGATTGATTTATTTTAAATAGCAGAAAAAGGGATGGGGGAAAATCTTAATGTTTCTTTTACTAAATCAAATCTTAACGTATATTTTATTAATTTGAAATCTAAATCTTAATGTTTCTTTTGCTAAATAAAATCTTCAAGTATATTTTAGTAAATGAAATCTAAATTTCTCTATATATATTATAACGGCATAGCATATTATTTATATAATTATAGTATTCAAACAAGGGTCATTTATTTTTAAAGCAGTAAAGCTTTTCAATGTCGTTAGTGACATTTGTCATTCGTACTGCGTTCCTGACATATAGCCGATCTTCGTGATTATATATATATGTGCTTCTTAATCTGGGGGTTACGACAAGTTCGAACCCATAGATTCCTTCTCATTCCATAGATAGTTGAGCTATCTGGAACCACATTTATTCCGTATCAAATGCCTCTGGCGGTGATCCCGTAAGTTTGGCACATGCTATGCATATTCACTTCGTAGATAAAAGGCCTCTCACATCGGTTATACCAGCAAAAGTCTGGGCCACGCCATGCCTATCCACTTTTCTCTAAGCACTACCCAAGAAGGGGGTGTGAGATTTCATTTTTCATCCAGAAGCACGACCTTTTCCTCTTAGTTATTTTTAGGCTATTATGTCAGCACCGCAAACTTCTTCGTATTATTATTATTTCTTTTGCTTCATGACCCAGTTTTAATGCTCTAATATTAAAATTAAGCTTTGCTTAAAAGATATATATATATAAATGCCAATTACTTCTATTTTATTAATTAAGTTTATTTCAATCATATACAATCTCACCATCGTAATTTATATATCTATATTTAAGAGTATCTATATGCCTTGGGGAAAATAAAGCGTTCGTCTTACTATCGTTAAAATAATTTTTCATTAAATATTTTGTCATAGTTTCAAATATAATCTTTTCAAATGTATTTTGTTTATTTTCACGACCTCAATGGCATGAAAATAATTTATATCATATGTATAATGAATTTCAGAATGCTCCCCTAAATCATATGTTAGTCACCACGTTTCAGAACCATAAATCAAAGCGTTAATGGCAATTTTATGTAACTTCTTTCTAATAACTGATTGGCATCTTAATATTAGACCCACCAAAGATGTGTGTTTATTTGTAATATATTATTTAGCTAATAAAGAGCATATGAGAAATAATAGCGTGAATGACACTATGTAATTATCTACCGCTTGCTCATTCACGCACATACTAATGTACTTAATTTATAAATGTATAATAATTTGTCAGCATATTAAAATATATTTTATTGTCTAACTTATTTGAGTAGTTCGAATTCCTTTTTCCTCCACTTCCACATATTACAGCCATGCTTATGTATATTTTAATATAGTCATAGTTAATAGATGTCTCATTGTTTTGCTCAGCTTTGCTAGTCAGCCGGATTAAAATTAATTCTCATGTGACATCACTATTATGTTATTCATTAGGTGTTAGATCTGGGGCTTAGAGAGTGGGTTCGAATCCAGGCTGGTCCCTGACCTAAATCTTGGGCTTGACTGGGTTTGAAGTACATTTTGTGAGTTCCAGCTCATGTTAGATGGTTAAACAGGTTTTGACCGGCACAATATACATATATTTGACACTCTTTGACTTGTGATACATGCAAGTAAGCCACAAGTTATCAAATTCCATTTATATATATATATATGACATCACAGTAATTTTAGATAAAATAAAAAAACAATTGTTTATTACTGAGTCTGAAAAAATATATTGTAACTTTTCTTGAAGCTTGGTTCTTGTATCAAAATTCTTAGTTGTTTGAAAGGTTTCCTATTAGAAGATCTAAGATAAGAGGGGGAAAAAACAATAAAATACTGATTTGGGGTGTTTTATGTGAGCAACTTATTTTCTAATATCTAGAAGAGGAATATATGAAATGATGACTAGCCACTTAAAAGAAGTTGGTCTTGAGTATATTAGATATATAGCTGATTGCATATCTAGAAGATTTGGCATAAAAATTTTCTCTAAATAGGGGGGCCATAGTAATCAGCTGAATAATATGCAAAAGCTGTTTAAGCTGTTCACACAATATTTGCATTTACACCTTCAAATAATACCAGTTAGTTTTTCTAAAAAATTGGTTTTAAAAATTATTTTAAATCAATCAAACTTTGACTAGATAAGAGGAAAAAAGTTGAACTACAGTCCATTTCTAATCAGCATGGAGTACTGAACCATGTTAAAGAAATTCTGTAAAATGTTGTGTTTGCTATGATTAATATTTAGACTCTTGAATTTTTTACTGGATAATATTTTGTCAAGTAAGTTAATGATTGTTCCTGCTTTTAAGAAATTTAAAAACTTTCAAAAGAGAATCGTTTCCCCAAAGAGTTGGAAGTTAAGATCAATTCAATAAAAGTATTTTTTTTTTTTTAAATCTTGTTTATTATGGATAGTAGTTCTAATAGTTTTGTTATCATATCAAGTTCTATAAATTATTTCTGCAGAGATAATTTTGGTGAATAGTTTCATAATCATAGTATGGTTTTTGATCATAAATTATATTCTTTGCAGCTGAGGTGTTTCCTAATTGAAGACATGAGTAAGGACTATATCATCAATATCTACAGATTTTGTTAAGTTTGGGTCAGAGAAACATTATGAAAGAAAAGTCTGTAATTCCATGGTAATGATTCCCTTATGAATTCTATTAATCTTGGGTTTTAATATATGAATATATAACACAAACTCTTTGATAGCAATAATGCTAGTCCTTTATATATTGTAATAATAAATGGATTTTTTGATGATGAGGAAAAAAAAGACCTAAAATAAAACAAATACAAACAAAATTAATTTAATTCATGTTTGTGACAATCAATTTTTTGATTTCTATATCCATTATTTGTACTAGCTGTCTACTTCTAAAAAAAATCATCCCATTGTTTAGTTTTTTTTTTACATTTGTCTTAACAATTTGAAGGTGCTTGATGAAAAAGATATTGGTGTGTGTATCAAGATTTTAAATATATATTATATATACACACACATACAATGTCACTATAAAATTATAATAATTATCATTATAAACAAATTATAAAGTATATTTATTATTATTTAATATTGTAAATTATACAAATAAAGATTTATTTTCTTGTGACTAATGATCAAATTTATAGCCAACTTCTATTAAAATAAATATTTTATTTTTATATATTATATATAATATTTATAATCAAAAGTTTATATTGCATTTACTTGTTTATCTTTGTCAGAAGGAATCTTTATTAAAAATGACTTACAAACATAAGTCTGCAAAAAAATCGAAGATGAAATAAGAAATCAGTATGGGCCTTTATTGTGTATTGTAAAAAGTGAATGAAAAATATAAAAATTCTACAATGTCCTGCTAGATAACTAGTAAGACTTCTCCAAAACTCAATCTTAATTCTTGAAAACTTCCCAAATAATTTTTTAAGAATCTCTGAGAAAAGAATTAACCAGAAAATTAATCACAGAATAGAAACAGAGCCATGGTTTTGCCTACTTGATTAATCTGAGGGTATTTTTAATATTTATATTTGAACTAACAGTTATCATATTACACTTCTAACAATAGCTGAGACATGTAACACATTCAACTGAAGTAATATAAAGAAGTTCATCAAATGAGAAGGAATATTGCATTGTGATGTATATTAAACACTTAGATTAAAAGGACATTTATTCAGAGAAATATTGGAGATAAAAATAAGCCTTTACAAAATATTATTCTCCATAAAGTCATACTTATATATGGTCATACTGGTCTTGAATGCATTTTATTATGCTTATATTCAGTATATTATTTAATGTTTGTACATAGTGAATAGACAAACTTCTTTGCAATTTTTCAGTCAAGATAGATAATCAGTTTTATCTTAGCAAAAGGTCATATAATATTAGCATTAATTTGCTGGAATAAGTATAGATGAGGTGCCCATTGTACTTTATATATGAAACCATGAATAAATAAGAGGAAATATGTGCATAAAAATGCAAATTCTTTATCATATATATTATGTTTGTCACTATCTCTATAGTTATGACATGTGTAATGTTATATCTGCTATATATTTAGATTGATTATCACTCATATATACTACTATTAGGTCAGTTGAAAAGGTTAATATTAGTAGAAATTATATATGGAGGGCGAGGTGGGTGCATATATACCTTCAAATTATTTAATACATGCTTGTTGATTTCTAATAGTATAGATATTACAGGCATATCCTGTTAGTTTTTATTAGATATAATGATATATCTAATTATGTGTACAATTATTAATTTATAGATATTTGAGTATTATGTGTCTTAGATATACTTTTTCTATATATAGTTATTCATTTGAAAGGTGGAATTTGCTAAAGATTGTTTAAGAGTTTTCTAGATGACTTTTATTACATTTCTTATTAAAACTAGGTAGTACTTTTAAGTACGAGATACACTAACACTTATATGCATGTACAGCTATTGAGATGGCCAACTTCTCTATTTATAAATCTGATGAAGATTAGTTTCTACAACATGCACCATATTTTATCTCTTTTCTATTATGATACAATAGTTAATAATATCAAAGCGAATTATGCAAAACTTTTGGATCAAATCTACTAACGTGTCTAGTGATTCAGACATAAATCCAGTCTTCAATATTATACAACTTGTAACTTATCTGTAAGTTAAATGTAAAATCTGATAGATGAATGATGTATATTGAATAAAAAAATCATATGATTAAATATTCTACTTGTAGTGCAGTGCAGTGATGTGATATAAAATTTATTCTACTTGGAAGAAGTCAGAAAATTCTGTTTATAAACTATACTTCCAGAGACCTTATTAGTCAAAAAACAAACATTCCCTTCCTCTGAAACAATAAAATGTCACTTAAACTCATTTATTTCTTATTCCCTATTATCAAGTTATTTTCTTAGCATTGACTTACTTTATTTTTCTTCTCTTATCTCATTTTAATAAAAAATTGCTTTGTTGATTCCAATATTCTTTCCTTATATTCCTATTCTTTGTCATAAAAATGTAAACAAAAATATCTCTATTTTCTTTAATTCTTTTTATATTTCTCTTACTCTTCATATAATTTATCTCAATCCTTTTTCAATATTCAAACTCAAAAAATTCATGTTCAACAGTTTCCAAATAATATCTCCATATTGTTATTCCATTTTTTATCTTCTTTTACCAATAATAATAAACTCCATTTAATTGTTAACGTATATTCATTATATATATATATGGTGTCTTCGACTTTCATACAATCTACATTCATATAATTCACTATTTCATACATAGGACAAAAATAAAAAGACACAGCTTGTTACAGAATTTTATAAGGAAAAGAAAAAGGCTACAATTCACCTATCTCTTGATAATTTTTAAAGAAAACACTAGGTACTAATTAATAAAGTGATATATTTATGTATATGATAATACACCTCATCAAAAAATAAATATTTAAATAATACTTTTTGATGTTTTTTTTACATTGCTCTATTTTTGTACATTTCAACTTTCATATGCATTTCAGGATCCAATTGCAAACAAAAGTCAAGGACTGCCTGCATATATTATTCTTATACAACTTCAAACTATTTTTTTATTCATATTTCATAAGCCTATTTCTCTAATCAAATTAGCTATTCAATTTACTACTCCTGATAATTATGTATGGTAATTTATTTTGTATACATTTATTCTATATCTTATATAAAAAAGTAGAAATAAATTCTCTGTCTATTAACTTTTTATATTGCAAAATATTTTTAACTCAATGAGATTGTTGTTTGCTCTACATAATTCAATTAAATGTTATTTTCATTAAAATATTGCAGCCTTCCAATTGTTTTAGATTTGCATTTAATTTTCCTCATTAAAAATTTTTATTCCATTTTCTCTTCAATACTCTTATTTGCTATTTACATAATTTTCCCATTGCATATTAATCTAAATTTTTAAATTCTATTTAAAACCTTTTTGAGTTCACTGGACAATATAAAGTGCTTCATTTTCAAATATTAAAGCAGAAACCATGATCCCTTTTCAAATTATTCTACATACCTCAAGTTTATTATATGTGAGACAGGCCATATTTTTCACCAGTCCCATTCTATTTTTTGCTTTTTGTCTCAAGTCTAATTCTCAACTGTCTTTATAATTTTTTTTTCCATTTAAAAAAGTGCCTAAATATCTATATTTCTCCTCTTATGTTCTATCCTTCAGTTTTGTCCTCCCCATTAAACGCTAATATTTAATTTTTCACTGAACTTAATTTTTAGATTTTTTTTCTATCTTTTCACCCTTCTCTAATAACAAGTCCATTTTTGAAAAATTATTTCTGAAAAATTCTACATTATCTTGAAAAAAGAAAAGCTGCAATATTGTCTATTCTTTGAGGTCCCATTACAGAAATTCTCATCTCCATCATTAATATATCTCAACTTCAAATTCTCTTACAAATAAATATGATAGGAGACAATACACATCCCTGTTTCAACTCAATTGATTCTATATCTCTCAATTGATATTTATAAAAATTATCATTGTAAAAAACTTTTAATTATTCTAAGCAAACAAAATTAGCTCATACTACTACTATTTATTGGCAATAATAATGTCTAGTGTTTTACCGAAGGTTTATGATGAAGGTATTTTAGTTGTATTTATATATTGGACTATATAAACAGTTGAATGCATTTGGAATACTTGAATAAAGTTAAATATTTTTAAAGATCTTCAATATTTATATTAAATGATGGAAATAATCCAACATCTAAATACAATAGTAATATCTACTTTTATCATTCCATAAGCTTTTAATCATTCTAAGCAAATAAAATTAGCTCATACTACTACTATTTATTGGCAATAATAATATCTAGTGTTTTACCGAAGGTTTATGATGAAGGTATTTTAGTTGTATTTATATATTGGACTATATAAACAGTTGAATGCATTTGGAATACTTGAATAAAGTTAAATATTTTTAAAGACCTTCAATACTTATATTAAATGATGGAAATAATCCAACATCTAAATACAATAGTAATATCTACTTTTATCATTCCATAAGAAATAAATCAATGAACATTAGATGGCAGCACAATTGCCTAGACTTCTACAATGAATTTGAGGGAGATATGCTGATGACAAAAAGATATAAGGATATGCTATAGAGAAGAAAAATGTGTGTGGAAATTAAAGGCTTAAAAATGTATTTATTAATGGATAATTCAGTATTAAAGAGTTATGGGAATATATTAACCGAAAAGAATAGAGAAAAAATATTAAAAGTATGTCTGCCCGGGTAATAATGGTGGGAATAAATACTTCTTTAAAAAGGGTATTGAAGAAACAATAAGGCATTTTGAGGACATGACTATGAGTTTAAAGAAAAGTAATGGACATATAGGGATAATGGGATTATGACCAAGGTTTGATAGTTGGTAAATTTAAGTTATGGATCTAAAATGTTTGTGTGAGATTAGTGATATGTGTTCAATGAATTACAGATTTATTTAACAGGATTGGGTTATATTTATTAGAAAGGAGAGGTAAACATTAAGTGAGTTAATTTAAAATAAATTTTATTATCTATTAAACTAAAAAAGAAGGATGGCATATGTAAGTGATGATACAATGGTGAAAATAGGTAAAGAAAAGAAAGCATATGTTTATATTTAGAGATAATAATTAATGCAATAAAAGATAATGCGAATAATGATAAATTGATGAAGAAAAGAATTTTTCTAAATAATGTCTGGAAATAGTTGAGAATGAAGAATATTTAAAACAAAAGTCAAGAGGGTTAGTATAAAAGTTGGATTCATAAAGATGTAAGAAGTAGTGGAGAGAGTTGGAGAAGGTTTTTACAGGAGAAAAAATAATTTATTAGCAGCGATAGACATATTTGAAAAATGAAAAAAAAAAGTATATTCAGAAATGCAAATAGATGTTGCGAGGGTAGCTTAAAATTGTACCCACACCAATCTTTAGCCACCTGAGATGTTAGACTATACTTAGTCAAGAGTTACATCAAGCAGAGTCAATGGGTTTTGCTAACATACTACTTTAAAAATTTGAGGGAATAGACGTGAACAGCTATATAGGCATAGTGTATCAATGCTATGTTACATAACTAAATAAGTCGAGTTACAAAACTGTACATAGCTATTTAAAATGAACTAAATTCCAATTGCTAAATAAGTCAAAGTAAATATTGAAAGGATTAATACTAATATATATGTATAATAACAATCAATTTGTGTTAAATGTTTTGTACGTCACCAACAAACATGAAACGATGGTCTTTTAATACGTGATATCCACCATTTTGAATTCCAAAATCAACCAAAAACATTGTCTGACACATCTAAGTGATAAAAAAGTACGCGAAAACGGGAAAAATTTAGAACTAGGGTCATGTGACTTTACCCCCCCCCAAACATCGCACAGTAAAAAAAAAAAAAGCCAACAATATTAACACTTACATTTTTAATTTGCAAGCCTTTTTGTAAACATATAAAAAGTTCGTTCGAAGGTATATATATATAAAAGTCAAACTAAAACTTATTCGTTTTATAATTAATTGTATTTTATCTTACCAGAACGTTTTATAATTAATTGTATTTTATCTTACCAGAACCCTGATATTGTATGTTCCCTTTGTTGGCAAAATTTCAGATTCTCTGCCTAAAAAACATTCAAAATGTACAACTCGGCTCATGTGACTCTAATGTCGATTAAATACCTTATCCATTCGTAGGACAGCCCCCCCCTCATGCGCACAAATAAATCAACAAGGTATTTTTTTAGATTATCATTGGCTAAAAAGTACATTTTCTCATTTTAAATTATAAATCAAATAATTTATTATACAGCCTAGTTTACAAAAAGGTTCTTGTGTATAATTCAACCGATGATGTATTATCCTGAAGGCATATCAGTCTAATCTTGCGATTTTTAAGATAACGTCTCCAAGTGATCTGCGGACACATGTAATCGCTAAAATGTGTCCGCAGATCACGTGAACACGGTATGTTAAAAATCACAAGATTAGACTGATATGCCTTCAGGGTAATACATCATCGGTTGAATTATCCAGGTCACATGCTAAAAAATATTCAAAAATAAAAAATATCTGACGCAGGTCAGGCAAATACTAAAAAAAAATAAAAAAAATGTACATGCATGCATCAAAATATTATTCTCAATTTTAAAATACAGCAGTGCGTAGCGCTGGAATTGGCGGGGGGGGCCTCCAGATGTTTTTGTCGAGCCACAGGCTCGGCGTACACGTATATCAGACATTGTATTACTCTCATAGCTGTATGATATAATTCAGAAATTAAAAATAAAATTAAAACGTAATTCAATGTAAGTTTGAGAATTGTAGAAATATTAACAAATATTTTTTGTAAATAAGTTTGAGAATTGTAGAAATATTAACAAAAACTTTTTGTAAATTTTAAATAAACACCTAAATAAAAAAGACGTGATCTAATGCAAATCTGGTATTAATGGCGCCCAGAAAACGCCACACTTTTACATGCATTTGGTAATTTTAAAAACATACTGCATATTGCAAAATTGATTAAAAAAATTATTTCAAATTATTTACACATTAAAAACGTAATGTAGAAATATTAACAAAAAGTTTTTGTAAATTTAAAATAAACAAATAAAACACTTTACCCGAATTAATGCGAATCTGGCATTAATGGCGTCCTTGTTATCACATGCATTTGGTAATGTATATTCCAAATTTGTTTTAAAAAATTATTGAAAATTATTTACACATTAAATGTAATTCAATGTAAGTTTCAGAATTGTAGAAATATTAACTAAAAATTTTTGTAAATTTAAAATAAACAGATAAATAAAAAACACTTTACCGGAGAATAAATTATTTACACATTAAACGTAAATCAATGTAAGTTTCAGAATTGTAGAAATATTAACAAAAAATTTTTGTAAATTTAAAATAAACAGATAAATAAAGCACTTTACCCGAATTAACAGCTCAAAAAAGTAACTGTGATGCCGTGGATAGCAAATTTGCAATAGACAGAAAAATCAAAAAATTTCCCAAACCTCTTTACGAATTTTAAATCTCCCAGGTGAAAAAAAAAAAAAAATTGACTCTCTGATGGATTAATCACGCCAGTCACTTGGTTACCATGACAATGTTGTCATGCAAAAAACGTCGATGTCTACAGGAAGGGAAATCGGTAAGTCAAAAATGTCATCGGTTGAATATTAATTTTAACTATTTATTAAATATTATTTAGTTTTCGCAATTCATAAGTTATTACAAGTTATTAAAAGTTATAAAATGATTTCTTATAATTTACTTTCAATGATGGAGTGAAAGATTTTAGATAATGAAATTGTTTATGTTTTCCTCTGCTTTTAAAATCTCGAGGGAGCATTTTAAACTCAATAATAACAAGATTTAAAAGTTTCTCTTTTTACCCCCCCCCTCATCATATCAAAACATATTGTTTAGATTCAAATATGTATTAAATTTAATAAAGGATGGCGAGCATTTATTGATTAAGGTTTAAAATTATTCTATTTGTAATATTGCTCTCTCTCTATAAGATCTAACCCAAGAGTTAGAAAATAAACTAATAAAGTATTAATAAACAAATAATTTGTACACAGTTACTTCGCTACTACCCAATAATTAATGTTGTAAGTCACATGAATGCGATAATATATAGAATTAAAAAGTAACTGTATTAATATTTAATGTATAGGGTATATGAGCACAGACTTTTGCATGACCCACCACACTCCACACTATCTCTTAACACTAATACACCACTTAACCACATATATGTTGAAAAAATAAATAATCACCAATATTCGTATTTCATGCTAAACCAGCAATCATCAGTTGGTCCAGATTACCATCTCTACACATATATGCTATAAGTGCTCAAATATATATTAAGATAGCCAAACCTCACACTTTAATGGACAGGCTTCAATCTACTCCACACTCCATCTCTTCAACCGTCCATCCAATTGAAAATCTGATGATGGAATGCTCGAAGGCCACCCTGAGGCTATGATTATTGCTGGTTTAGCATGAAATACATATATTGGTGACTATTTATCTTTTCAACATATATGTGTTTAAGTGTATCAGTGTTATGAGATAGTGTGGAGAGTGATATATTTGAGCACTTATAGCATATATGTGTAGAGATGGTAATCTGGACCAACTGATGATTGCTGGTTTAGCATGAAATACGTATATTGGTGATTATTTATTTTTTCAACATATATGTGTTTAAGTGGTGCATCAGTGTTATAAGATAATGTGGAGAGTGGTGGGTCATGTAAAAGTCTGTGCTCATATACCCTATATATTAAATATTAATAAGTTACTTCTTAATTCTATATATATCTAAAGTTACAGTATTACCGCACTTTGTAAGTTTATTTACATAAAATATTTTATGTGACTTACGGCATTAATTATTGGGTAGTAGTGAAGTAACTGTGTACAAATTATCTGTTTATTAATACTTTATTAATTTATTTTCTAACTCTAGGGTTAGATCTTATATATATATAGAGAGAGCAATATTACAAATAGAATAATTTTAAACGTTAATCAATAAATGCTCACCATCCTTTATTAATACATATTTAAATCTAAACAATATGCTTTGATATGATGGGGAGGGGGAGGTAAGAAGAGAAACTTTTAAATCTTGTTATTGTTGAGTTTAAAATGATCTCCCTCGAGATTTTAAAAGCAGAGGAAAACATAAACAAAAAACTATAAGAAATCATTTTATAACTTTTAATAACTTGTACCTTATGAATTGCGAAAACTAAATAATATTTAATAAATTAATATTTAATAAATTAGTTAAAATTAATATTATTTTTGTAAACTAGGCTGTATAATAAATTATTTGATTTATAATTTAAAATGAGAAAATGTACTTTTTAGCCAATGATAATCTAAAAAAAATACCTTGTTGATTTACTTGCGTGGGTGGGGGGGGGCTGTCCTACGAATGGATAAGGTATTTAATTGATATTAGAGTCACATGACCCGAGTTGTACATTTTGAATGTTTTTTTAAGGCAGAGAATCTGAAATTTTGCAAACAAAGGGAACATACAATAACAGGGTTAAACCACTAAACATCACATGATCACTATCTCATACTAGCACATAATTGTTATTAAACCAATTCAAAACAAAGCAAAACTCTCCATACATATAGTCTGGGGATATTGGATGAGTAGGCACTAGATAGGGATTTTATGCACAAGCCTTCTGGCATCCATTGATTGCTCTTGTTGGCACAAGATGGCACTACTGTATGGAGAGTTTTGCTTTGTTTTGAATTGTTTAATAACAGGGTTCTGGTAAGATAAAATACAATTAATTATAAAATGAATGTTTTAGTTTGGCTTTTATATATATACCTTCGATCGATCTTTTTATATGTTTACAAAAATGAGGCTTGCAAGTTAAAAATGTAAGTGTTAATATTGTTGGCTTTTTTTTTTTACTGTGCGATGTTTGGGGGGGGGGGTGTTTCCAAGTCACGTGACCCAAGTTCTAAATTTATTCCGATTTCGCGTAATTTTTTATCACTTAGTTGTGTCGGACGATGTTTTTGGTTGATTTTGAAATTCAAAATGGCGGAGATCGCATATTAAAAGAGCACCCATAAAACAATCACCTAAACGATGACAAGCTAATCATGGCAACAATCAAAGGTCAAGTACTACACCAAGCAACCTAAAATAAGAGTGGGATAATAATATGTGATTTTATTTCTTGCATCGATAATTGTGATACATATAGATAGACAACAATAGACACACCATGCATAAAAAGGAAATGAAAAATTATATACGCTAGGAAACAGAAACGACATTATCTGTAAAAAGAAAATGCTATTGGCATCCTTTCTTCTTAAAATTTCATACGTTTGCTATGAGAAGTCAACTCCATTGAAGCAAGAGTTTTTGAACACCATCCAAAATGGACACCTTTGTTTGAAAAGTTTTAGCCTCAGAAAAATAAGTTTAGTGTGAGATTTAAGGAAGCCACCAAGAGACATTGCATCTAAATAAAGCAAGCAAATAAACCCAACATTGCATCTAAATAAAGCAAGCAAATAAACCCAAATAGCCAGATGGATAAAAAAACAATCGTTTCAAGCTCAAGATCGGGCATTTGATTGAATGAAAACCAGAAAATAAATATATGCATAGCCAGCACAGCAGATGTTAAAATAAAGTGTATTTTATCACATTTAAAAGTATTTCTTTTAAATGTAAACTGTAATTGAACTTAAACTTATATAGAACTAGAACAATGTGGTCTGATTAGAATGATTGATTGTCATTTGTTGTGAGCATTAACTAAGACCATAAAAGTTTAATAGCCATATCTCTACATTTAAACTGCCTGAGATGTCTTCATGCAATGTGGAATGTTTATGCGAGAGTGAAAGAAAACCAAGAATCGTCGATGCAGAATTGTTCAGAGTGCACCATCTGGAAGCGGCAATGATAAATCGATATCTGTAGGAAGGGAGGCATTTAAATTGTATGAACTTTAATATAAGAAGGACTTGATTGATGTGTTATGAATATTTTTTTATATAGATATGTGTATGTATTATTAATTTTTCCATCATTATCTCAGTCTTATTTTTACATGAATGTAAAACTTTCTGATTTTGTTTCGGGTGAGTTCAATTTAGCAGAATGCAAAAAGTGCAGGTAGGGGAGATTAAGTTCAGTCAGAAGGTGTGGTTCAGTCAGAAGGTGTGGTCTCTCTTCCCAAGAGCTTGACTTTTGTTCATGACTGTTTAAAGGTAAGAGTTTACTTTTTAAAATATTAACATTACACACTCAATGAGAGACTTATGTTGTTTGTTATTTATTAAACTAATATTATTATTTAAGTATTTTCGGTATAAATGATTAACCTTCTGAGTGGATCTGCTTTGCTATCACATCAAGTATTGTTTCTTTGCTCTTATATGATAAATGAAAGGGGGGTCTTTGGACAAGTCAATCTTTATAACTGAAACCGTGTACCGAATCTATGCTTAGGGTGAATATTAAATTAATTTAGCTAGTTAGCTATGGATATAATAAAAATATTTTCATTTTATTTTTTATTGTACATAGAAATGTCTGTGAAATGAGTACATAAAATGGGCATTATGGGGCTGGTAACTTCTAATTATTAGATCATTAATATGATAGATGCTCATTACTGACATTTAAACTGGAGATATACTTACAATCTTTTTATCTTCAATTTTAAATATTGTTAATTTTTTTTATTTTACTTATTTAAAATTATGTGCAGTGTTTTCATATATTTTGTTTTATAAATAAATGTTATAAAATTTGTTGAAGTGATAAAGTCTCCTTAGTTTATTGGACCAACCTTTACATTCATATGTGAAATCAATACCTTACACCTACACACACTCATATATACCACTACTTTGTAATTAGGGTAGAAAAATCTTAAATGAAGGTTATGCATTAATAGCAACTTGGATAAGGTAATTTGATCATACGTCTACATAGGTACATGCCTGTTAAGATAGTCGAACATGAATTCTTCCTGAGTTCGAATACTGAGGCAACAGATCTGAAAGAGGTGAAAAGGACTTTTAAACTAATCGTTAATAAATGAATCTTGAGCTAGTCTATTGATTGTGGATGTAATCATAGGTCATGTATTTCATCGTGCCATCTCCAGCATCCTACCAAAGACCCTAGGTCTGACTGTAGTCAGATGTGACCCTCTCTCATAATGTCATTCAGATGGACCATTACATCTGGTGCCCAATATGTTAGGCCTGGATATATTAGTTGCAAGGGAGGTCCAGCCATTGAACTGGAATTTTAAAAAAATTTTTTTTTTAACATTCTATTCAAGCTTATCCCTTGTATGACAAACCCAACTAACTTAAACACCAATGATTAATATGTCTAATTATCAGGTGGGAACATGAGACACCTAAATAAAACAATAGATAGCAAAAATAAAAAAATAAAAAATGCATACAACGCTATGAATGCAAGGCCAATAAACAGAGACAAAATAATTAAATAATTAATAAATCAGGAATAAAATAGGCAAGTCAGGCAGAATAAAGAATATTAGGCTAAATATAGATAAGCATAACATCAGAAGTAGATCCAATATGTAAGTTATGGCTAAATGTGAAATGATCAGGGAGATGTAAAAAGCTATGACAATCACCCACTATACTACTCTTAAAAGGGTTAACTAAATATTTATTTGAATTGCTTGATTAATGATACTTAGAACTGGAAAAAGATTAGCCAATATAGAGTCAGACTACCATGCAGAAGATGCTAGTAATGCTCAGATGGGGGAGATTAATGTTAGTCATGAGGGAGGGATTTTGCCTGGGCAGATGCCTGGGGGATCTGTTGCCAAAGAGGATCATTTTCCACAGGTGCACAGTGATGATTAGGTGACCACTGAAACTGAGGGGATCCCCATTGATGACTATGACTTAACTGAGCATGATTTGGGGAGCAGCGGCTACTGAAGATTCAAGGGATATGATGCAGATGCTATAACAGATAATGGCTAACATGAACAGTATGAAAGCTGAGATGGTGACAAAAAGGGATATGGATACTAT
This sequence comes from Epiperipatus broadwayi, assembly GCA_028023455.1. NCBI lineage: Eukaryota > Metazoa > Onychophora > Udeonychophora > Euonychophora > Peripatidae > Epiperipatus > Epiperipatus broadwayi. The sequence continues at coordinate 1,109,398 of JAQFVV010012498.1, forward strand.
GAAAGTTAATACGGATAGTAAGGAAGTGAGGGTGAACCACAAGATCAGAGAGAGTATGGCTTGTCTGAGGGAAGATTTTAAAACACAAATTAAAAACATGGATAAAATGGAGGCATGCATGAAAATGAAGGTCAATGTAGAAACTAGATTGTCTGTAGAGATGGGATGACTCTCTTTGGATATAAAAGAGGTTCAAAAGAACAATGGTGAATTGTAGCAAGTTATAGGATAAGGTTTGAGGAGTTCCAAGACAGCATCACAAGCCAACTAAGTAATAAATACCTAGAAGTGTGCCAAAATTATGAGACATTCAAAGGGGAGGTTTAGGAGAACCCAAAAAAAGCATCAACGGAAGTCCAAGAGATATTACAAGTTGTGCATGCCAAGGTAGAACAGACCTTGAATAGGCAAGATGCAGAAATAAGGGTACATGGGGAAGCCATGAATGCTTTAAGCCAAAATATGGGATACTTAGAAAATAAAATGGCTACAAATGAGTGAGGTCATCAGATGTAAAACTACACTTAATAAGGTCATGGACAACTTAGGTGAGACTTGAGAGTGGATAGAGCAACTGGATAAAAGCATTATTTTGCATCCATTGAAGCTCGAGTATGTCAAGACACCCAGCTCAAAAAAGGTCAAGAAACACGAGATGCTGGGGAGGGGAAGGATGTGATGACCCATCAGAAGGAGATTGCCATGACAGATCCCCTAGGGATAAGCAAGCCTTTCTTCAAACCTATCTCACCCAACCAAGCAACACACTGGGAGAATTATCCCTTTCATTTCAACTATATGAATAGTGATCCGAAAGTCTGCCAAACTAATCAGGAAGATTCTATGAAGATTCTGCAGATAAACCCAATGGAATTAAATAGGATACCTGGTCAGCTAGTCCATATTAATGCAATCAACCAATTTGTGAAGCTCAAGGTTTTTAAGGGGTTAGCCAGTGAAGCCCATATAAAACACTTGTGCAGCATTAACTTGTATTTTACAGCTAATCAGAAATTGACAGGAGAGAAAAATTATTATCACCTACAGTCATCTACAAGGAGATGCCTTAATGTGGTGGGAATCCTTATTCCAGACCCTGTTTAACTTTAATAAGTACCAGACTTTAATAGTAAAGAGCTTCTGGAACAGGAACAAACAGTAAGTATTGCTATATCAACCGTTCCAGGAAAAATATAGGCAAGCGCTTGGAGAAACATTAATTAAGTTCTTCTGCCACCAAGTGTCTAAGCTGAGAACTCTTAACATCTATCGTTTAAGCAAGAGTGAGATCATCTGAATTACTAGAAAGAATTTATCCTAAAAGAAGAAGTCCCTTCTATGCATGAGCACTAAGATCATAGAACAAATAGGTGAACAACTAAATAGCATAGATGTAAACACCTATAGCATGTCTGATAGAGCCCATGAGAAGTGAAAAGAGGAGCCCACCGTGAATGCAGTATACAATAAAAGGAGGAAATATAATAGCGACCCTATCCACTGGAAAGGGAAGTCACTACAACCAATTTTCCCATACCCTTGGTCACCTAAATGAATCAGACAAGGGACAACAAGATCACAATAAGCCCCATTAATAGCCCAGAAAATTCTAATAAACCAGGTGCCAGCAAACACTCACCAAGAGCCCAAGGAAAACAAACTAAAAGGGTACTTGAGGCTATGTTCCTCACCTCAAGGAGACCAAAAAAACAACACACCATTTGCGAATCCTATGTGCTCCTGGGAGGATAAGACACCCAATTATGCAGTGCAAAGCTGTCCCATAATAGAGATGTTGTTTAAGGATTTGTCAGTTAAGGCATTATTAGACTTTGGTAGCCAGATCTCAGTCATGTCAGATGCATTCTATTGTAAGGTTCTGACAAATAACCCCATCATTAAGACCCTACCACTGAAAACAATTGAAGTTACCACAACTAATAATAGAAAGGCCAAGCTGTTACAAAAACAAATCTGGATCCAAATCAAGATTGCCCTAACAACTCTCTATCACATTTTTCTTATATTGAATGGCTTAATACATGAGGGCAGACTTTCTCCACCCCCCCCCCCCCCCTTAATACATGAGGGCAGACTTTCTCCAAATGAACCATTGTATCATTGATTTCCTAGACAAAGTAGTTAAGGTTAATGATGAGATGTTGGAGATGACATTGCATCCAAGATATAACCTTCCTGAAGTTGATTGTATGATACCTGTAATTCTAAAAGGCTTGATTGAACAGAAGATTGCAGAATCCAATTTACTTGGAAGTGATGATGAAGTGAAGTTACGATATATTATTAATAGTTTGGCCCATTTCCTCAGAAATACCAGAGATAATCAAGTATTTCCAGCAGAGGATAAAACTAATTCATGACCAACCATTTCAATCTAAATCATACCCTAACTTGTACCAGTATTGAGAAGAGGTATCTAAACAGGTTAACAAAATGCTAGATTAGGGGATTATTTCCAAATGTTCTTCACCTTACTGTAATCCAGTTGTAATTGTGGAAGATGGGTAGATAAAATTTTGTTTACATGCTAGGCGGTTGAACAAGATTACCATTTCTGACACGAACATCCCATCACCCATCCATGATTTATTCATAAGGTTTGAAAATAAAGTATTCTCTACTTTTGATCTAATCTCCAGCTATTGGCAGATTGAGCATCCAGATGATCACCAATATACTGCCTTCTGATATGAGAGGTTATCTACCAGTTTAATAGGATGCCCTTTGGATTGATCAATAATGGTGCTGGTCAGTTAAGATGCTTAGACAGAATCCTATCACCTGAGGTCAAACAGATCACAAACATTTATGTGAATGATGTGATTATAGCATCTGCCACCAATGAAGAACATCTTCCACATCTGATTTTATTTTTTAAGGAGTGTTATAAAAAGGAATTAAGGTCAACTTTAAGAAGAGCACATAGGTGTGTAGCAAGGTGGTCTTCTTAGGTCATATTATTGGATGCAATGGGATAAGAGCTCATCCTGATAAGATCAGTGCCATATAGAACTTTCCAAAACACATGAAAGAAAACAAATCAGGTCATTTTTAGGACTGTGCAACTTTAAATCATTTCTACCAGAAGTTCTCAGATTGCATGGAACTGTTATTAAAATTAATCAGGAAGGACAAAAAGTGGAAATGAACCAAGGAGCAAGATAAGGCATTTGAAGCCATTAAAACAGGTTTCTTACAGCACACTGGTAGCTTTCTTTGATTTTAATAAATACTATTTATTGTCCAGACAGACAATAGTGGTTTCATATTGGGGGTGACATTATCCCAAATCCAGGAGGATGTCCAACCTGGCATTCTCTATTTTATTAGTCACCTCCTAAAGGGTCCAAAAATAAACTATACAGTTACAGAGAAGGAAGCATTAGCAATAGTGTAGGCCTTCCAGAAGTTTTGACAGATGCTTCTTGGATCAGAGGTAATAGTGATCACTGATCACAAAAGCCTCAAATTCCTTAATCATAGCTATCTGACAAATAGAGATGTAGTCAGATGGAGTTTGCTGTTGCATGAATTCAATTGGTGTACAGTACTGCAAAGTATCTGAGAATGTGGTAGCAGATGTGCTAAGTCAAAACCCATGCAGGTCTGAACAAAATCATCTTTCAGTAGACAATGCCTACATTACTCATGTTAATTTAATGATTGACAACAATGTAGAGAGTGATTTAGAAGCTTTGCCAGAAATTTAAAACCAATCATCGAAATGTTAAAAGGAAAGAAAGTTCTGCATGTGCCAAAAGACCTTAAACATTACAAGCTTAAGGAAGAGATTTTGCTTTACAAACCAAACTTAGATATTGAGAAGTGGAGGGTAGTGATATCTAAGTCATTAACAAATCCACTCATAATGTATGTCCATTGTCTATGCAGTTACTATGGTGCTCATAAGACAGAACATACTTTTAAAAATTGGTTTTACTGGCCAACAATGTATAAGGACATTTTGAAATCACTCTTGAGATTGTCTTGTGTGCTTACACACCAAGCCAGTAAAACAAAATTATTCTAATTTAACTAAATCAATAATAACAGAAAAGCCTAATGAGATCCTAGCAATAGATTATTATGAATCTCTGCCCTCATTCAATAAAAAAAAAAAGAAAATATCTATTGGTAGCATATTATCTCTTTTCTTAGTATATTACAGCTTACCCAATACCCCAAGCTAATACTAGACATACTATCAGAGTATTAAATACCCTCCAATTCATTAAGATAGGGAAGCCTAAGACCATATTAACAGCCCATGCTCTTACTTTCCTATCTAAAAAATGGAAGAATTGGGTGGAAAAAACTCAGATCAAACATGTGCTCATATCCCTTAGGAACCCACAGTACAACGTTTGTGAATGCATGATGCAGGAGCTAGAATGGTTGTTCAGGACTTACCTAGAGGATGAGCATAAGGGGTGGGTGAAGCAAACTGAATGTGTGATGAATTATATTAATTAGAGCATGAATGAATCAACTGGATTCATGCCCATTAAACTACATTTTAACAAACACACACCAATTTTATTTGTAAAATATACACCAACAACTGTACACCTTGTTACAAATGACGAAACAGGAAAAAAGCCTATGAACAGTTAGTTGAGAGAGCAAAACAAAGGAGTAAAAATGAAAAGATTAAACTCCATATAAATTTCAAGTAGATGTTAGAATACTTATAAAAGGCTATCACATAAGCAAGCCCTATGAAAACAAATATCTGAAATTTTACTTGCAATATGAAAGACCCTATATCATAGTAAAGCAGGCAGGTCCAAATGCTTTTTGGGGACATAAAGAGAGAAACGATGCCAGAATATTGAAGCCATATCTTGATCAGTCAATATAGATATATGATTACCAATTCCACCCAAACAATGTATAAGAGTTTAGATTAGAAATGGTAGGTGAAGTTAGGAAAAGGAAATGAGAGAACATCAAAAAAAAAAAGGGAAAAAATATAATTAGGGTAACAATAGCTCATGTTACATTTATGAGGGTATACTTCAAAATAGTTTCTGGGATGCCTTAGAACCTACCAAATTTCTTTTTCTGAGTTAATCCACACATAGTGAAGGATGCTCTAGCTTTAGATAATTGTCAAAAGTCTCGAAAGAAGCAGGAGAGAGATTACTAAGCAGATATCTGTATCATCTATAATAGAGATACATACATAGTATGGTTTGGACCATAAAATAAAAAAAATTATATGTTCACTATGCCAAATTCTCATTTAGAAAGATGTTAAAGCATTGAGAGGGGGGATGATAGGAAAAATGTTTGAAATCAAAGGTTTAAAGAGGGGTAAGAAAAGATAGGTTTCGTGATCTCTCATAAATAACAAAAGAAGTAATGTGCCCCAAAATGAGTCTATTTACACGCTCATTAAAAATTGGAAATTTAAATCATTAAGTAAAATTTATCCCTGTAAGAAAAGGGATTTGTGAGGGTAGCTTAGAATCATACCCATACCAATCTTTAGCCACCTGAGATGTTAGACTATATTTATTCAAAAGTTATATCTAGCAGAGTCAATGGGTTTTGCTAACATACTACTTTAAAAATATGAGTGAATAGATGTGAACAGCTATATAGGCATAATGTATCAATGCTGTGTTACATAACTAACTAATAAATCATGTTACAAAACTGTACACAGCTATATATTTAAAATGAACTAAATTCCAATTGCTAAATGTTTAGATTAATATAAACAAACTGTACATAGCTATATATTTAAAACAAACTATTCCAATTGCTAAATAAGTCAAAGTAAACACTGAAAGGATTAATACAAACATATATGTATAATAATAATCATTTTGTGTTAAATGTTTTGTACATCACCAACAAACTTAAAACAATGACCTAAACAATGACAAGGTCAAGTACTAAACCAAGCAACCTAAAATAAGAGTGGGATAATAATGCATGATTTTATTTCTTGAATGGATAATCATGATACATAGAGATATACAACAATAGACATAAACCACAAATAAAAAAAAAATAAAAAAATTACATACGCTAGGAAATGGAAACGACATTTAACTATAAAAAGAAAATGCTATTATCAACCTCTCTCCTTAAAATTCATACATTTGCCATGGGATGTCAACTCCATTAAAGCAAAAGCCCCTGAACACCATCCAAAATGAACACCTTCATTCAAAAAGTTTTAGCCTTAGAAAAATGAGTTTAGCATGAGATTTAATGAAGCAAATAAGAGGCATTGCATCTAAGTAAAGCAAGCAAATGACCCAAATAGCCAGATAGATCTAAAAAAAATTTTCAATCTTCTAATAAAAAAGGGAGATTAAGAACTAATGTTTGATTGAATGAAAACCAGAAAATAAATATATGTATAGCCAGCCCAGCAGATGTTAAGATAAGTGTATTTTATCACAATTAAAAGTATTTATTTCAACTGTAAACTGCAATTGAACTTAAACTTATATATATAGAACTAGAACAATGTGGTCTGGCTAGAGCGATCAATTGTTATTTGGTGGGAGCATTAACCCTATGACCATGAAAATTTAATAGCCCTATCTCTACATTTAAACCACCTGAGAAATCTTCTTCATGCAGCATGGAATGTTTATGTGAGAAGTGAATAAAACCAAGAATCATTGAAGCAAAATTTTTCACATTGTGCCATTTGGGAGCGGCAATGAGCAATTGATATCTAGGGAGAAAGGCATTTAATTGTATGAACTGTAATATAAGAAGGACTTTAGTGATTTAATAAGTCTGATTTATCGATTCCTGAAATATATATTTTTTTGTTACATATTATGAATATTTTTTATATAGATATGTGTATGTATTATTAATTTTTCCATCATTATTTCATTCTTATTTTTACACGAACATGAAACTTTCTGATTCAACATTCTGGGAGAGTCCAATTAAAAACAACATTCTGGGGGAGTCCAATTGTTCAGTTAGAATACTTTTTTTGTAATAAAATTTAGGTTTGATCTCTCTTCCCAAGTGCTTGACTTTTCTTCATGACTGTGCATTTGAATTTTAAAGGTAAGAGTTTACTCTTTAAAATATTAACATCACACACTCGATGAGACTGAATTATGTTGTTTGCTATTTGTTAAACTAATATTATTATTTAAGTATTTTCAGTATAAATGATTAACTTTCTGAGCGGATCTACTTTGCTATCACATCAAGTATTGTTTCTTTGTTCTTATATGACAAATGAAAAGGGGGGTCTTCAGATAAGTCAATCTTTATAACTAGAACTACATACCAAATCTATGCTTAGGGTGAATATTAAATTAATTTAGCTAGTTAGCTACGGATATAATAAAGTAAATATTTTCATTTTATTTTTTATTGTACATAGAAAGGTCTGTGACATGAGTACCTATCAGGAGAATTATGTGACTGGTAACTTCTAATTATTAGATCGTTAATATGATAGATGCTCATTACTGATATTTAAACTGAAGATATACATACAATCTTTTTACCTTCAATTGTGAATATTGTTAAATTTGTTTTTTTACATTTTCAGAATTATGTGCAATGTTTTCATATATTTTGTTTTGTAAATAAATGTTATAAAATTTGTTGAAGTGATAAGTCTCCTTAGTTTATTGGACCAGCCTTTACCTTCATCCATGAAATCAATGCCCTACACCTACACACATTCACATATATGACTACTTTAGAATTAGGGTAGAAAAGTTTTAAATGCAAGTTATGCATTAATAGCAACTCAGATAAAGTAATCTGATCATAAGTCTGCATAGGTACATCCCTGTTACAAGAGTCGAACATGCATTTTTTCTGAGTTCAAATACTGAGGCAACAGATTTAAAAGAGAGTGTTGATGAACTGACCCAAATTACATCTAAATTTAATAAATGAGTCTTGAGCTAGTCTAATGAATGTGGATGTAATCATAGACCATGTATTTCATTGCGCCATATCCAGCAACCTACTGAAGACCTTGGGTCTGACTGTAGTCAGATGCAACTCTCTCTCATAATGTCGTTCAGACAAACCATTACAATGTTATAATAAGAAAGGGATGGTATATTAAAATTATTGTTAATGAGTGGAAAGACCATACATGGATTGTAATAAAATTGGGTGAAAAGAAAGAAATGGATGTGAAGTATAGCAGTACTGAAACGAGATACGAAAGAGAGGAATGAAAGTATTCAGGATAAATGAGTTTTCAAAAGAATAATTGTAAAATATTGATTGTAATTGATATGAATAGTCACATTAAATAAAAATGATGAAGTTACAAATATAAATGGAGGATTATTAAAGAACATGTGTATAAAAGGTAAATTGAAAATTGGTAATTTAAGTAAAGTATACGATGGTGAATTTATATTATCAAAGGAGAATTTGAAGTATAATGTTGATTATGCGTGGTAAAATAATCAGAAATTTAAAAAAGAAGTAAAATGATTAAATGTTTGATGAGAAAGAAAATGGATGTCAATAAAATTAGAGATATTTGAAAAACTAAGTAATGAATTGCCAGGAATAAAATAAGTAATAACTTAGGTTAAATTGGAAACAATTATGAAAGCTGGCGATTTAAAAAAAATTACTAATAGTGGATATATAACATAAAAAAAGTTATAAAGAAATGATTATTTAGAATCAATAGGATCAATAAGAGAAAATAGAGGGAAATTTTTTTTAGAAAATGTAAAAGAAAGAAGAAATGTAAGGATTATAAAAAGACCATTAAGAAACGAATGGAACAAGAGTAGATAATGATGAGGCAGATCTTAAAAGGGTTAGTTAAAGTAGAATTAAAATACAAATGAAGTGAACTTAATAAGAAATTAATAGTGTGGGAAAAAAGATTTGTTAAAATTTTTAAAGTTATATGAAGAAGAGAAATAAGATAATAAAAGATATTAGATTATTAACTGCAGAGCAAGAGTTTGTGAGGAATTTGTAATAAAATCTTTAGGTGAACAAGAATTAATAAGTGAATATGATTGATAGTAATGGATAAAGAATTGAATAGAGCATAGTAATGATTGAAAAAAAAAAAAAGAAAAATAGGAGGATTAAATAATATGGCAATTAAAATGATAGTTGATATAGAGAATTATGCTAAAACTTGATTTAAAAAAAAGTTATAATGAAATTTAAGTTGATAATAAGATTCCAGACAAATAGAAAAGTGGGGAAATGACATTGTTATAGAAAGAGAAAAGACTTAGGTTGTTAACTAGCTAAAGACCAGTAGTGATAACTTTTAAAGTTTATCAGAAATGAAATTGTGAGATTCAGAGGATTGAAGTATCTTATAAAGGAAATAAATCATTACTTATTGTATTTTTTGATATAGAAAATGCTTATGATGAAGTGAATGGAATTAGATTGTGAAAATATCTTGGAAAATATGGCAATTGTAAGTACTAATTGGCAGATGTAGAATCAGTGGAAGTTAAATGTGAAAACCCATTACTATCTCTTATTATTTATTTTGTTTCAAAGACATTTGAATATTGAGATAAAAAGATTAGATATAGGGATGAGGATTTCTACAGTTGGCTTCAAAAGAATATATAAAGTCTTTTTTTGTGTGTGTGAAGATGATATGGCATTATTTGTAAACAGTGGAGAAGATATAGAATTATTATTATAAAAGTTTGAAAAAGAAGTATGAAATTGAACTGAGGAGTATAGGAATTTAGATACTTTATTAAATGAAAAAGGGAATTATATAGATAAATGGGAATTATAATTAAAAAAATATCAATCAACAGAATGAGATTGATTAAAAACATGGCATGTTTCTCATTTACTAGATATAATATATATATATATATATATAGAATTATTTAAAAAAAAGTATGCTTCTTGCTTTAATATCTGGAAATGATATTAGATTGAATATAAAAAAAGAAATATAAAGATATGCATTGGGTGGTAAATTGTGAACAGCATATAAAACTATTCAATATGAAATGGATGGATTTCTTTTTAATGAAGGAAATCAAAAGGAAATTTAAAATATTTGGAAAGTTTTAATATATGAATGGAAATAGATTAGTAAAAATAGTGTTTAACTTGATTATTTCAAGAGAACAACAAAACATATTGGGCAAGAAACATTTTACAATATGAAAAATTAATAGATAGACAATTGATTTTGTATATATTTCTGTTAGAAATTAGATAAATGTGTAGAGAATATATTACAGACACATAATTATGAGGAGTGAGAAAAGAAGGCAAAAATAAAATAATGTTAGATATAGTCCATGGGAGATGGAAAAGACAATATTAAACAATTGCTTTTGAAATGTAGAATGTTGAAAAAGGATCAAGATAAAATGTATGGGAAGTTGGGAAAAAATAAAGATAAAGAGAAGCAGTAGAAATTTTATGATTTTTTAAAATTAGATCTATGAAAAAGATAAAAAAAGAATGAGGAATAGAGACTTGCACAGAAACTTCTGACTGCCTTTATGGAGAAGCTATTTTACATCATATCAATAATATTTTTTTTTTACAAGATTTCAGTCAGGAAAGAGACACTGATTTACATATTGCCAACTTAAGACTGAAATAAATGTTTCATCTGTACACTGTATAAAATATCTGAAATTATGAGAATTTTTCCTGAACACAATCTATCATATAGAAATTTACATCTTCTTTAATAGCATATGTTTAAATCTATTACAGCACTTTATATGTCATTACACACAAAATATAAATCACATAGATAACTCTTGATGTTATTTTATATCTCTTTAAAACATCTAATTTTATCTTTTATGAGATCTAAAATGATTTGGAAGTATGATCCTTTCTTAGGAGTTTCATTCTCTTACTTCCACAATAATATGTCATTTTATCATAGCTTTCTTCCTTTTATTTTCCTCCCCATAATTAAAAATAAATATATTAACAAAGTATAATTAAAAAATGAATAAAAATATAGGAATTAAAATTAAATATTAAGAGATATAACATTATGAACCAAACAGTAGCTGTTCTAAATTAATAAAGAAGACATAAAAGTCATTGATAGTTTTTATTTTCTCAGACGATTCATCATCAACAAAAAATTTCCAATTGTAATAAAAAGCAGTAAAAGATCTTTAGATATAGGAACATAACTGAAAAATTAAAGATCAGAATTTTTCTTATGGAAGTGAAAGTTGTATATTAAAGAGGAATAGTAAAAACATTTGTGTTTTTGATTATAAAATTTTAGAGAATACCATGGGAAGCAAAGAAAATCAGCAAATGGGTTCTTGATCAGACTTGAATATTTACTTAAAGCACAACTGTTCAGGTTGAAATTGTTTTATTTCAGTCAAAAAAAAAAAAAAAGAAGAAAGAAAACTGATGAATTCAACACTGTATTAGAAGCTTACAAAATCAAAAAGATAAAGGATATTTTGGAAAAATTTCATTCATATCATTCATGTTGACTTGATTCATTATAATGGATATAAACAAAGCAATTCAAAACACAAAATATTTCGCATATTAGATATATATTAAGCAATAGCATCTTTAAAAAATAAAATAATATTATTACATATGTAAAAGCAAAAATGAAATTATATAGTTTTACTATTAATGAGAGCATGGTAAAACTTCAGCTAAATAATCCAATAACTTCCTTCTCAAATAGAGTAAAGTAAAACAATTTAAAGCAAAGATAAAAAAAAAATAAATATTTTTTTTGTATACATCTTTCCCCTAAAAAAAAAAATCAAAGCAATTGAGGCTATAAATCTTTTCAGATTCATCTGAAAAAAAAAAAAAAGCATATAATTCTGATACTGCAGTTGCAGCAAACTGAAAATATTTAAACAATCTTATTTTTTAACAAAGGAATACAAAAGAAATAATGAAAAATATCAAAGTTCCACAAAGAAGTCCAGATTGCTTCTGTTTACAAGAACTATAAGTTTGAAAGAAAAATCCTAGAGAAATAGGTAATTCACTTCAATCTTTAATCAACCATCCTTTCACATATCAAATTTATTTTTTCTAAAAGTGATGGCAAACTAAGAATGATCAATTCTATTAATCTCTATGATTATGATTTAGGATTCAAATCTAAGTAGAATTTTTTTTTCAAATGAATGAAAACTTCCAAAGTAAAATCTGTATCATTTTCTGGCAAACTGATCCATAGATTATTAGTTAATCACCTAAGATACAATTAGAGGAATACCAATTTCCTATCATAAAACAAAAATACAACTTAATATGGTATGACTTTCACTGTGATTTACTTACATCTCTTTTAACAAATTATTAAATAAATTATTTAATAACAATTTGAATTAATAACTAAACATCATTTTACTCACTCACAAGGGCTATGTTTTTAATGTGGCATCCTTGATTCCTGAATCCTTGAATAATTTAGTCAAATGAAAATTTTCTTTTATGTTATAATGTATTTACATTAAATTTCTTACGTAATAAATTGTTTTTCTCTTCACTAACGCATGTGAAAAAAGTCGCATATTTATAATTAAATTTCTTACTGCCTTTTTAATTAATGGGCATAAGTAAATTATAATTCATACAAAGATAATAAAGTTTGGTGATCATAAAATGTTAAAAAATCACTTTCATGATTTTCTCCTGTTAATATTTTCTCTGTATAATGAAGATCAATATAAAATATATATTTTATTAATAAATGCATAAAATTTTTTTGTTTTCATATGTACATTTATACAGAATTTTTTTGCATATAAGGATTTAGATTTAAACAAATAGATTTTAATTGATATATCTGATATTCCTTTGAAATATTGCATTAACAATATTTTAACTAGAGTCATTTAAAAATTCGGTCAATTGCAATATTTTTTTAATCTTCTATTTATATAATATACATGTATGTGATAACCTTCCACATATTTATAATTTGCAACTTAGTTATAAGTGAATATTACATACTACAAAAGTGATTTCCCAAAACCCATACATTCTTAAAGAGTACCTGTTCAATACCTAGATTTATGACTTGTGATGTAATCTTTTTCTCTCCCTTACAATTGTAAGGGTAATTTACAATATTATTAAACTCACTTGTTTATGTGCAATATCAAATCATAAACTTAAAATTATAATTGTAAGTTTATATATAGTACCCATATATACACATATATAACTTAAATGTTAGACTATAAAAGTTTAATAACAAAAATCAAATCAAATAAATAGTTGTTTTAATAAAATCAAATAATAAATAATTATTTTTCAATCAATCATTCATATAGATATAAAATAATTATTTAAGTTGACTAATATCACTAATCAAGATGCAAAACATAGAGATAACCTTAGGTCAAGTTGTATCTTAGCAACTAAATGTGAAGAAAATAAAATTAGAACTCAATTATACAATTATTAATTATGATACATTCAACATTAATCAAATACAAAATTGTGAAATGAAATGCCAATTTAACACATGCTAATTACCGGAAGTCGATTCTACTATAAAAGCTAAATCAAATAATTTCCAAATTAGTTCTATCTTTTACAAATGAACTAGTCACTACGCTTAGTTATTTTACTGTGTTGAATACTGAACACTAAAAAGATGGATCAATAGTTTGAATGAATTTTCATTGTTTATAAAATCTTCATTAACAGAAAACTTTAATATCACTTGAGAAAAGAGTAAATAAATTACTCTTTAAGATCATTAATAATAATTTCAAAAACCAAATTATCTTTAATATACTATTTAGAGAAATTGTTAATGAAATCATTCTAAACTTGAATTTTAAGGTAGATAAATATCATTAAAAACACTTATATATCTAAACAAAATTACTTTAAGAAGATTTCAAGTTATATAAAATACATCATGAGTAAAGACAATTTGCTATAGGATCAAATGCTATTGTTATGACCTAAAACAGTGTAATTATTCATTCCTACTGAAATGTCTAGTATATAAATATTTCATCTATATAATTCAATATCTAACTTCAATTTATAATGAGGTGATTTATGAAAAGGGATGTCAAAATCACGTGAGAGGAACATTTCTGAACAATGGAGTATACTAATTGCCTCATCGATGATTGATGACCAAAAAATAAAAGAACTTTATTCTTAATGAACATTACTATTCAAGTTATGGAAATGAATAGGATAATACCATGAACTTTTAATACATCATATCATCTTTTCATATCAACATCCATAAGTATCTAATTTTATTTTTTTTGCTTCTAAAATCTACTTATGTTGGAACAACCCATTTTGGAAAATCATTAGATGAAAAAAAAATGGAAAGATCATTGGGTTAAATATTTTTTTTTTATTTAATAAAATTTACGACTTCCTTGTAAAGCATCTTGATCAAAGTAATAAGTAAACTTAATATGAAGGTAAGATTTTATTGTTCTTCATATTAAATTCATTCGCTTATGACAAGACAGAATTTTTGTTTATTACTAACTTAATTAATTTAGTAATATTTATTTATTTATTATTCATATAAATGACTAATATCTTTGGATGAAAGGTCTTTTCTTTCAATGATAGGGACCATACATAGATGGAGGGTATTATAAAAATGGAATTTCCTCAAAAGGATCCGATATTACAAAAGTTTTCATTTATACTTATATTGTTTAATCTAAATTTAGTTAGTTAATACTATTATAACTTTTAAAATTATAAAACTTCATATATTGTTTTATAACCTATTAAATATTGTTAATGTTATGATGCATATCTACTATGGGGATATGGAAAAGTATCATTTTAAATTTTATTTACTAATATAGTATATATAAAGCATTCATAATTAGAAATTTTGATATATATATAAGATAAATTTAACTTGTTGTCAGTTAATAAATATTATTAATTTTTATTTTATTTTAAGAAAGTCTCTGATTTATTTAAATTATTTATTTTATTTTCATGATAAAATAAGATTGAATACACATACCCATATATATATCATCCTAACTTAACATCATAATAATTTAGTTGAAAGTAATTTTGAAAATCTATTGAGATTATATTAAGTATTATTATTACTATAGAATATTGATGGACCCCTGAAGAGTTAAGTGCAATTAGTGTGAATACTGACATAGCGGAATAATCAAGAGAGGTGAAGGTTGGATGAACTGGTCAAAGTTGGATCTATTATCTTATTTAAAATAGATGCAATCGTGGATTTAATTTTTATCACATCATTCATGGCATTCTATATAAAGACCCTAAGTCCAACTATAGTTAGATGCATTCACCCTCAATCCTTAAGGGAATGCGGACCGTTACACTATATATATATGTGTGTATGGCATGAGAAAATAAAAACCTGTAAAAAAGATTCCTAAAAAATGGATAGATTCTATAATCTTGATAATTGGTCATTAGAATTCCTTCTATAAATAATTTTGACTTATATTAAAACAAAATATTATGTGACTTTACTCTTTATATTTAATTTATTCTATTTTGCTCTATTGTTGACCCATGTATTATACCATAAGAGATCCAGTGCTTCTCAATGACTAAACATAGCCAGAAATTGGTGATGTGATGTGATGTATTTTGGCTTCTCCTTAAACGAAATCAAGAATATCTCAGCAATTATGCCCAGATACACCTGTTAGCCATTTTATTCCCCATTCTCCACTCTTAAGTCTTCCCATATTCTACCCCATCCCATTTCCACAACATAATCTTTGTCAACTCTATGGCCTTTATATCTAAACCCCCCCTTATCTTTTCGCAAACCCAACATAAAAACTAATAACTCACTTTCTGTATAATCACTTTGTTCATGCCTATTCTCCCATAACTTCATTATCTGTACCCTTTCTGCTTTCAAGCATTTACATTCAATCAACAGGTGCCTAATATTTTCTATACCTTCCTTACACAATTTGCACACTAAATTATCCATGGTTTTCCATTTACATGTATATTCTCTTGTTGCTAAAGATACCGTTCGAGCCTTAAATAATAAACTACTTTCCTTACTATTATCATAAATTAACTCACATGCAATATTCTGTTTACTTCTATATATATTTAAACTCTTCTTACCCTCCATACTAGTTCTCCATCTCTCCAACTCCCTATTTTTTATTAATGCTTCTATTATTTTATCCCATTCCTTACCACTATAACACTCAACAATCCTCCTAACACAATCATCCCATCTTTTATACAAGTATATTGATATAAATTCTTTATCCAAATCTTTCGCATACCGCCTTACCTTTCTCACCTATCTTGTTGCCTGCCCTTTACTCGTAACCCAATTGAACACTATTTTTGCTATTCCTTTACTATCCATAAACTGCAACCTACCAAACATTTTCATTTTACTTTTTGCATCTCTCATATAAAAACTTGACCATCCTATTTCTCCTTTAATTGCCTCCTTTGCTGTCCACATCTCTGCATCTAATGCATGTCTTCCTACTTCCCTTTGTACTTTCTCTAAATAATCTAAAACTCTTTTACTAACCCACAATGCATCATTACCATATGTTAACCCTGCTACTGCAACTCCCTTCCATACTATTCTAGCTACATCATATTTATTATATGAAAATACTGTTAGTTTCTTTACCAAACCCTTTCTTTTCTTTGCTTCATTTACCAAGTTTTTCTCCCATTCATCAAAGCAATTTCCTGATTACATAAGATGATTCCCAAATACCTATATCTATCCACCACACTTAATTTTATATCCCCCAATAAAAATTCTACATTTTCTCTTTCCCCAGTATTAACCATCATTATATTTGATTTTTCTTCACTAAATTTAATCCCCATCTCTTTACCCACCCTTGTACATGTCCTCAACATAATTTCCATATCTTCTCTTCTTTCTGCACACAAAAAGATATCATCTGCAAAAAAAAAGACCCGACAAAATATATACTCCCTTGCCACTTATTAATGGTATCTCTACCCCTCTTCCTAGTCTTTCTATTGCTTTCTCCATTTCACTCAAAAACAACAAAAACAAAATAGGTGACATAGGGCATCCTTGCCTTAATCCCACCCCATTTTTAACTTTAACTGATTCTATATCCCCTAACTGGTAAGTATAATAATTATTTTCATATAATTTCTTAATAATATTTACTAAAGCTTCATCCATTCCCAAATTGGCTAACCTTACCCATAATCTATTTCTATTTACTCTATCATATGCTTTCTCTATATCTATAAAACTCATATATAAGGATCTACCTGAATTCCATATAGTAGTGCCACCTGTGCTAAACAGAGTAATCAATGGATGCCAGAAGGCTTGTGCATAAAGTCCCCATCTAATGCATATTCATTAAATATCCCCAGACTAGTTTCTGGCTTGTGGCCTTCGTCAGTGAGGAGCTTTGGATCTGAGAGCACTGCATATAGATTTTAGGATCTAATGCAACCCTCTAGCAACCACCTTTTATCTCTACTTAACTACAAAACTATGAGCATGAAATTGAAAACACAAAAAATGTTTTCAATCTAAGCTCAATAGCTTATATAGTCATATGGGTCTGAACTCAGTTCAGCACCCATACATTTTGGTGTCTTTGGCTCTTTAACAACCATAGCCAGCACTACCCTATTAAAGAGCCAAAGACACCAAAATGTATGAGTGCTGAACTGAGTTCAGACCCATATGACTATATAAGCTATTGAGCTTAGATTGAAAATATTTTTTGTGTTTTCCATTTCATGCTCATAGTTTTGTAGTTAAGTAGAGATAAAAGGTGGTTGCTAGAGGGTTGCATTAGATCCTAAAATCTAGATGCCATGCTCTCAGATCCAAAGCTCCTCACTGACGAAGGCGACAAGCCAGAAACTAGTCTGGGGATATTGGATGAGTAGGCATTAGATGGGGATTTTATGCACAAACCTTCTGGCATCCATTGATTACTATGTTTAGCACAGGTGGCACTACTATATGGAGTTTTGCTTTGCTTTGTTTATAAACAATTATGTGCTAGTATTGGAAATGTGATCTACCTGAATTCCTACTCATCTCCATAAGCTGTGTAACTACAAACAAACTATCTCCTATATACTTATCTGACCTAAAACTTCCTTGCATTTCCCCCACTACATTATTCTCTTCCAGCTACCATATATGAGAAAACTTTATATAAAACTGATATTACTGCTATCGGTCTATAACTATTTAACTTTCTATGATCCTTACCCTTTCCTTTAAATAATAATCTTATTCTTGTATTACTCCAACTAACCGGAAAAACTGTCTTCTGTGCCATTTTATTAAAACATGATAATAACTTTGCTTTTGCTCTATGCCCTAAATTCATTACCATCTCTGCTGCCCATCCATCTAAACCTCTCGCCTTTCCACTTCTCAATCTCTTCCCTGCCTCATTCAATTCATTTTTTGTGAACCTAATATTCCCATTACTAACTGCTTCCATTTTTTCTATCACTACTTCCTTCACATCTAACATCTTTTCTATATCCATTACATATCTATATGAGATTCTCTTTACCTCTTCTCTAGAGCTACATTCTATTCCCTCATCATCTATTAATACTCTCTCTCTTTCCCCTACATTTCTCCTTTTAATGTAATTCCAAAATTTTTTACTCCCATCTCTTCCACTTTTATTAATATCCTCTAACAATTTACTAATTAACTTCATCCTCTCTCTATAATTATCCATTTTAGCCAACTTCTTCTTTTCTAAGTACTTTCCCCATTTAGCGTTAATATCATTTTCACTTTCTTTATTCTTAATAGCACACTTATATTCTCTGCATGCTTCTTTCCTCTCTTTTACACTTTTACTAACTCTCATTTTTTTATTACTTTTATTCTTCTGCATATTCTCAAACAAAACCCTATTTGCCACTTTTTCTATTTCACCACACCAGTCCTTATACTCATCCCCATCCATCTGCTCCATGGTTTCTTCAACTTTTATTTTATATTCTTCCAACTTATTCTTATCATTCATCTTCCACTATTATTTCTATCTTTATTTCTAACCTCCATCACATTACTAACCATTTCTATTACAATAAAATTGGTCTGGAAATCTGGTAAGCAGTACCATCTGGTGGTAATAATATATAATTGTGTGTTCATCTGTACTCAAGTGGCAGCTGGAGTACAATAATTTCATTCAAGTGATCAATTAAGATTTTTATTTTATTCAGCTGCACATCAATTCAGGACAGTAGCTCTTGAAATCACACCTTTATCAGACCAATAAATATCAAAGCCCAATGCTATTGATTATTTTACATTCACAGGAAGATTGTAAATGCAAATATTTTTTTTTATACAAAACATTTTAAATCCTAATGATAATAAAAACGCATTAAAATTGATATTCTCTGAATATTAATATGCCAGAATAAATTGTTATAAAGAATAATAATGGTAAACAATGGCAAATTGTTTAGCATTTTAACACATAGTTAGCTAAACCTCTCCAATCAGACAACTTTTTTATAATCGTAGTTTGAATATCTTTTTTCCCTAATTAAAAACACATTCAAGCTACGATTATACAAAATTAAAATTTATGAAAATATTTTATATACACTACAGCCATATAATTTATTCATAAAACGAATTTTGTTTAGTTATT
The DNA here is from genome assembly GCA_028023455.1 of Epiperipatus broadwayi. NCBI lineage: Eukaryota > Metazoa > Onychophora > Udeonychophora > Euonychophora > Peripatidae > Epiperipatus > Epiperipatus broadwayi. The sequence goes on from JAQFVV010012498.1 coordinate 1,129,050, forward strand.
AAAATAAAAATTTGATATTTCAAAGCTTAGCCACCTTCCCCATCCCCCATTTAGTGAGATAACTATTGATAACAAATATTAGATTATTTAGAGATAAACAATAATGAAAATCATTTATAATATAAATCACCTAAGAAAAATAAAAGGCGTTTATATCAAATGCTGTCAATTAAAATTTTAATTAAGTAAAATCGATTATCTATAACCATTAATGTAAATTACCGCTACACAATCTTTACCAATACTGTACTAAACAATGCAGTTACCTGGAATGGCTAATTGGGTTAGGGGAACAGTCTGTAACTTCAACGGAAGTTTAGTCATCCAAAATTCATGATTACCTATATTATCAAAACTTCGGAGTGTTAATGATTTTTGAATCAATGAAATATCAGTGGCACTTTTTCGAGACATGGTTGTATTTATTATAAAACCACGAAGAAGCTAGAAGACAAATAAGCCTGGCTTCAGTTTACAATTTTGTTATTTATTTTCAAAAAATAAAAATTCTGTCGATTACCTGGAAATAAACAAAAGATAAAGCATTACCAAAACAAAATATTGTTACATATTGTCTTAATTAATTAACAAATATATTTACCCATGCAATTATTCCACTAAACTTACCTTAATACATTATTTAAACTGTATTTCTTAATAAATACATTATTAAAACTGAAATAAAATTAATGTTAACAAGGAACTTTAAAGAATAACGTGTTGAAATTTAAATTTTTAAAGGACTGTTTAGGTCCAAAATTCAATAAAGCTGCGTACAAATGGTAAACGTACTTGGGGAAGTTTCATTATTGTAAACTAGTGTCATCTGCTGGAATTTTCTGAAGTAGAAATTGATCCGTTATTATTCTGAACGTTGAACTATAAGTGGTTATTACATAAATACAAAAAAAGTTGGGTTTCTTAAATATTTTCTTAAATAAAATCTATACTTCAAATAAAATTAAAACATTATTTTTTTCAATAATCAATAAAATTTTCTGAAATTATTAATATTTACAGTTAGAAATAAAAGCAAACAACTCGTTAAAAAAATATATATAAAGAACCATAAAACATTTAACTTCATATAAATCTTTATTCACTTTAATTATAAAATTCATATTTAAAGAGAAATAAATTTTGTTCGGAAAAAACTGATATTTTTTATTAATTCGTAGAATTAAAGAATAACATCCCTTAATTATCTTTTATTTGAAGTAAGCGTTTAAATTAATGTTTCCAGTTAAAAGCATGTTTCATCATCAGACCAAATTTGGTTCATCAGCAAAAAAAAAAAAAAAAACCCTTTTTCAAATATTGTTGATTCTAACAAGCAAAAGATAAAGTTCGTCTGAAAAGCAAGTTTTAACATTCGTTTCTATTTGTTTTAATTATTTTGAATACCTCATTACTAAATATCTGGAAGATTTTCCTAAATTGGATCAGGCAGCATACTATACTAAAATAATTTCAATTACTTGGGCTTTACCAGATATCTTCTCAGTGAAAACAGCTAAGATCTTAATTATCGTTGTGCAACTATAATGGATGACCTATAGGGTCAAAGTAGCCCCAAACATATTTCAGGCAAAAATGGATGTGATATTTTTTGAAAATGAAAAGAGGCATTTTCTTACTTTGACACATTAATTAGTGCAGAATCCAAAACTGAATTAGTTGCACAAGCAATTGAAAAAAGTCAGTGGAAAGCTGAAGAATATTGCAGCAAGACTCAGTTCTGGCAAGAGTATCTGAATGACCACCCCATTAAAATTCTAAGGTGTATAATCTTACATTAAGGCAAAAATTCTTATCCAAAGAAGATTTAAGCTGCTCAAAATACTCTGACACTCAAAATTGCAAATATGTACAAACATTTCTTGGTCTTTTAAACTTTTTAAAGCATTTTCAAAAGGAAAAACACACATGTTTGCACAACCCTTGTACAATTTGTTAAAAAAACAAAAAACAAAAGTTGGAGCTGGATTAATGAGTATGGTTGAACCCAAAGGCACTGTTGTCTTCAAAAAGTTTATTTACTCATTACTTCACTATTTAAATATAATCTTAAAGAATGCTGAATAAGACTATGATATAGGTACAATTTTGAACTGTTCAGTATCAAATGAGGCAATATCAATAGTTTATGCTTCAGGAACTTTATATAATACTGAAATAAATTATAATCAGTAAAATTGATCATCATTTTATAGTAAAGAAATTACACCAGAACTTATATGGTAGATCTTATCCAATATTTATTACAGATCACTATAATAAATAATATGATCTATAATAAATAATCTTAAGCCCTCAAATATTTATTTTTTGTCAGAATATAATTTTTGAATGGAGTATCGGAAATGGAAAATGATATAGCATGCAAATAACTTTTTGAGACCACCAGATAATTCTAAGCCAATTATAACAGAAACAATAAAACAAATTGTCAATCTATAGTTAATTGGACAAAAATGATCAGATTCAAAACCTTGGCAATTTGAGAGCAAAGAAACACCATATGTAAAGATTGTATCATCATGGATAATAAAGTGGCAATACTCTTGGCCTAGGAAAAAAATGTTGCAGCTCCTATATATCAGTCATGGTCCAAGTAAAAGCATTGTTAAGCATTTATGTATGATGGCTAACATGAATAGATATATTAAAAAAGTACTACTGAACACCCTAAAACAATATATAACTTGGTTAAAGTAAATAAATTATGGAGTTGTTTACACATTGATCAACCTGGACTAAATATGAGCCATTTGATTTTACATTCAGAGTGGACAGAATATTAAATTATATAAAGACTCCTGAAATTAAAATGAGATTTTTATTTATCATGAAACATCAATAACTGCATTGGTATGGGATTTATTTTCTCCAAATTTGCAGAATTCATTAAAGAATGAGGTATACAACATATTCTGATTCATACTACACAGAGTTTGAATGCCATGGCAGAAAAGTCCAAAAATTAAAGCTAGCATTAAGAAAAGTCAGAATTTCAAACATATATCAAATATAAATAAAGCATTATTTTCCCAATGTAGCAGCCTATTAACAATGAGAGAAAAATCTTTACCTGATATGCTATTCAAAAAAAAAAAGTAATTAAAAAAAGAAGTTATTATTCCTACCAGTGACAAAAACAGAATCAATGAAAATAAGGGAATTCCAAATATATAAAAAGTAATTGAGTCTAGGTATGGGATAGAATAGAAAATAACATATCAAATGAATAGTTAGGAAAATTCTAGATAAATAAATTTTAACAGTTAATAGAAGATGATCAAGTAATATCTAAGAATCTATATAAAGTTTGCCAATATAAAATAAGAAACAATGATATAAAAATGGAACAAATGGAAAATAATTTTCAGAAATTATTCTAGCTAGTTCGAGAATTGAGAGAAAGTAAAGCTACAATAGATAAAGGATTAGCAGAAAGAACAGTTTGATAATATCTAGAATCATATAGATATAGAAACAAGAAAATGCCAAACTACTTAAAAGTTTATGTAGTGACTTCAGAAAGTTAAAACATTACTTTTTGAAATGAGGGGAAAGGATGTTCTGCATATAGATATTGGCAACTATAAGTAAAAATTTTAACATGTTCAGACTAGTTAAAAACAATAATCAGCATATCAAGCCCTGAGGAAAGAGGAAGAGAATAAAAGAAAATCTATGAGAAAGACTATGGATCAGAACAAATTAAATGTAGGCCACAGAAACAGCCTGAATCAGTTATACAGAGAGCTAGAAAATGTTACACCATTGAAGACAACCCAAGAACAATCAAAAAATCTTATCAATAAAGTTAAGACTGTGTTGTAAGGCCTCCTTAAACAATCCCAGTGAATTCTATCATTGTAACATGTAAAAATAGACATACAGGACTATATGAGCTCTATATAGATTCTAGTATGATATTCTTTAGTCATATGGACAGTTTGTAAATAAAAAATTTATAACACACTTGGCTAATAAACTAATATATATATATATAATAAATAAAATGTCCATTAATTAAAAACAAAATTGTAATTATAATTGAAATAATAAATTTAACGGTTTACAAACTATTACAAACAATCCTTAAATCAGCAGAAGTACTTTCGGTTAATTTCTTAAACCTGCCGCAACTGCCATTAAATTCAAAAAACAAAAGCAGAAGCAAACATCATCAATTCAAATTCTATGAATCTTGTATTTTAATGTTAGCAGCTTGTCGATTTATTAAATGCATTTTATTCCTGTTTATAAAAATTGCTCTTTAATTTTTCTTTTACTATGGTTTCTCTGTTTATGAAGAATTTTTACATTTTCAAAATCAAATTTAAATTTATATTTACATATTTTTTCGTGATAAAAAAAACTGAAGGAGATATTAAATCACCATTATTTTTACTTTTTACACACTTATATAACAATTCATGCTCCCTCAATCTCTTCTCAATACTGCACCTAGAGTCACCTATATATGATAGCATACAATCACAAAAAATTTGATATATGACATTACTTTTCTGCTTGACAGGTATGACATCCTTAGAATTATTAACTAATTTATTAATATTGTTTGGAATGTAGAATGAAACATTAAACATGTTTTTATATAAATCCTTAAAAAAATTCACTTGTGGATTTGAAATAAATGGAATAGATATCCATGGTTTACTATTAATCTTCATTTCTTTTAAATTATTATAACTTTTTTTAAATTGACATAAAGTATTGTTTATTTGTTCCATTTTATAACCAACATCAAGCAATTCCTTGGCAAATATTTCAATATTTTTCAGTTTATCACTTTGGTAACGACATAATTTTTCATTCCAAAACAAAAAAGATCTAAAACTTGCCATCTTATGCATCATTGGTACTTTTAATTTATAATTTATATATCCTCTTTTTTGCTGTGGCTTAATTATTAGTTTATAATTTAATATAGTGTTATCTCTTGTAATCATTAAATCTAAATATTTAATATTATTGTCCTGTTCCTTTTCAATAGTCCACTTCAAGCCATTCAACTTATTTAATTCCTCTACAAGCAAATTTATACTATTAGTATTTCCACAAACAAAAACATCATCCACATATCTTTTGTAAAATTTTAATATCTCAAAAGTACACATATTTAAAATGCTACTCTCATATGTAGATAAAACAAAATTGCAAATTTGTGCAACTACAGGCAGACCCATAGGCCAACCTTTAGACATTTTATAATATTGACCTTAAAAAGATGCAACAATGTTATCATTAAAATTTTTTTAAAAAATCAACAATAAATTTTATCATATATTTACAAATAATTTTACTTTTTAATGCATGTTCAATTATTTTTATGGAATTCATTCTATCAATAAATTCATACATTTCTGTAACATCCAATGAAGCAATAACATCATTTTCGTCAATCATCACATTTTTAATACTATTTACAAAGTCAAACAATGAAGCAATAGTATTTTCCCCAAATCCTAAAAAGTCTTGTAAAAGTTCACCAATATGTTTAGAAGTACTTCTGCAGATTTAAGAATTGTTTGTAATAGTTTGTAAACCATTAAATTTATTATTTCAATTATATATATATATAATGCATTAAAAACACAGAATATTTGAATCAAATATAACTTTTGCACAGAAATAAATAAAGTATTAATTTTAAGAATTCTAATATTTTCTTGGAATTGATTTATTTAAGAAATTACATTTTACATTATCATATGGTCATAAGTTGATTATTATAATAGTACATTAAATTATAAATGCTATCCGTTGCCACCCATATATTTCTTCAGATTATAAAATGCTACCACATATTTATTACATTATTATATGAAACATAAAAGATTATATTATATTATTTCCTTATTATTGTTATGGTGAATAAAAATTATAATGAAGAAAAAGATGTATAAAATTAGTTCATACAATAAAGAATATTATTATTATTATTATTATTATTATTATTATTATTATTATTATTATTATTATTATTATTATTATTATTATTATTATTATTATTATTATTATTATTATTATTATTATTATTATTATTATTATTATTATTATTATTATTATTATTATTATTATTATTATTATTATTATTATTATTATTATTATTATTATTATTATTATTATTATTATTATTATTATTATTATTATTATTATTATTAGTAGTAGTAGTAGTAGTAGTAGTAGTAGTTAGGTGTGGTAAAGTATGACATTACATCTCTATCATGCTTTACTACAGTGATTTTGATTAACTTAAAGTAGTTTTTTATGAACCTGAGATTTTATTTAGCTAAATTATTGTAGATAAGAGATTAAGATTTAATTATTAGTTTAATCTTAATGATTAGTTATTATTGAAGTTATAAGAATGCTATAAATTTATTTATTTGAGATAGTAATAGGGGGGGGGGATAGTGTTCTTATGCCATTGAGGTAATATCCTGTGGGATATTGGCTCAATGCAATCTTTCTTGTCATCTGTATCTCACTTCCAAGTCTCATGATTTAATAAATTTTTATTTATTTATTTTATAAACTGAATCTTATCATTATTTTATTAACTTGAGCTAGTAGAATATTTAATATTAATGCAGAATATTTTATTTATCAATTATTTGCATTTAACCGAACGTAATCGTTATCTGAGTTAGACCCATTTTACTTAATATTATATTGCCTGGAAGTGAGACTACACATGCATAGATCAGATTATGGTGACCAATGTAGATGGCATGATATGTAGTTTGGGATCACACACAGATGCATAAGATTAGATTTTGCTCACCCAACGTGTTGGCGTCGATATAGATTAGGATGGTCAGCCTCAATGTGTGAGGGGACCATAATTATAGTTGTAGTTTAGTGAAGGAAGATAGTTGGTGTATTAAAATGTATAATTTTGAGATATCGATAGTCATGTCTTATTAAATATAGGTAATTTAATAAATTATCATAGCAATAATTATTTACAATTTAATTATAATATCGAACTAAGTACTTATTATTAAAACTATTGCAATTTCACGTGGTATTTATAATCTAATTGTTTTAAAAATAAAGTATTACTATGTTGTTCATAAAATAATAAGCAATAAATATTTAAGATATGCAAATATGGCTAACAATTATCTTATTACATATTATGACCATGTCAATTATTAAATATTAAAAATATATTTTGAATATGCTTTATTATGTGCAAATTATCTGTGGATTATGCATGTGGGAAATAATGTTGTAACACACATAATTTTAATCATTACAGTTATAATAGTTAATTAGTATTAAATCGTATGAGGTTTAAAAATGGTATTATCTATGGTTTATTGTGGATGATGATTAGGTGGAGATAGAAGAAACTGGTAGGGAATTATTTTATGAAAATTGATAGTAATATACTGTTTAAATACTGAATTTTGAAGAGAAGTATATTTAAAAAAAAAGAATAATCAGGATAACAATTTAAAGTGTGAAATGTCTGATTTTATTGTCGATAATATTTGTGAGGAAAAAAAAAGAAATAGAAAAAATAATCGAAATGGAAACAGTTGTAGATATATCCAAATTATAGATAGTAAAATAAAAGAAGAGGAGGAAGAGGTTGTGGAAATGAAAATATTGGAAGAAAAGGTAATAGTGCCTGAGAAAGATGTAGAGAACTCCCCAATGTTTCAAATGATGTTGATGATGAAAGAGATGAAAGAAGATAATAGAAAAAATAGTACAGAATTGAAATCTCTTCATGAAAATATGAATAAAATTAGTATAGAATTTGATTCTCTTAAAAAAGAGACAAAATCTCTTAATGAAAATATGAACAAGAATAGTATCAAGTCAGATGCTAAATTTGATTCTCTTAAAGCAGATAATGATAGGAAATTTGATTCTCTTAGAGAAGATAATAGGAAAAATAGTGAGACTCTTAATGAAAATTTAAATAAAACTAATATAAAATTAGAATCTCTTAGTGAAGATATAAATCGAAAACTTAATGAAACTTGTAAAACTGTAGAAGATTTTAAGGAAAAGGTGCAAGATAAGTTTAATAATCTCGATTTAAGATTTAGTAACAATGAAAAAGCAATTGATTCTTTGAAAGAAGAAATAAAGCATTTAGATGACAAAAATCAGGAATTACTAAAAAATAAATTTTCTGAATTCTCTGAAAATACTATTAAGGGTTTATTGCCAAATAAGAATCTATTAATCAGTGTCAGATAAGTAATAGCAACTTAACTCAGAAGCTAGATAGCTATAAAATAGATGTTAATAATGAAATATGTGAAGTAAAAGGCCATATATATCATATGAGTGAAAATATCAAAATTATTAAGGAAGAGGTAGTGCAGACCAGAATAAATGTAAAAGATGAAATGGAAAAGGAATTAGTGGAAAAGTTTAAAGATTTAATAGTACAGACTAAGATCGATGTAAAAGAGGAAATAGAACAAGATTTGGTAGAGAAATTAAAGGATCTTGATATTCAGAAAGTAGATGAGCATACATATAGATCCAAAGTTGGTGAGAGTATGAAACGTTTACAGAAAGATGTAAAAGAGCAGGCATGGCAGTTAGAAAAGAATAACAGTGAATGTAGGGGAATAGTGGATCAAAATTTGGATAAGTTTAAGAGTGAACAAAAGATATATGTGGAACAAATACTCGGACAAATAAATTTTGAGGAAAAATTACAACAACTATATGAGCAAATGGAGGAAATCAAATTTATTAGTAATAAAACTTTAGAATTAGGGAAAGAGAAAATATCACATAGAAAGTATGGAGACTGTATCAATCCATCACCAATAGATAGGATAGAATATCTAAGGAAAGGTGAGAATAGCCAGTTAGAGCACACTAGCGTTAAGGAAATAGACAGTAAACCAGTTAGGGAAAGTATCAGTTGTGATGGAGGCTCAAATAGCTCTATGGCTTTGTATTTAATGAGAATCAAACCGTTTAGGGGAGATTATACAGAGAACCCATCAGAGTTTTTGAACAGTTTAGATGAGCTATTTTCGATATGTTTATTAACAGAAAGAGAAAAATTAGCCATTTGTAGCAATCATTTAAGTGAAACTGACAAAGACTGGTGGCAATCACTCTTTGAAAGGACAAATACTTATGGTGACTTTAAGTGTTTAATTATAGGGAGTTTCTGGAATTAGGTTCCAGATTACTCAAGAAAAATATCACATTAATAAGGGCAGCTACACTAGTTTTTTTCAGAACCAAGCTGTTAGATTGAAAATGCTTACTGCTTGTCCATTATCTGAAGGGCAGATAGTGAGGATAGTAAAGCATAATCTGCCCAGAAATGTGGAACAATTGTTAATAGCAGCAGATCATTATTTGATAGAAGATGTGTCAGAGGTATTAGATACCCTTGAAGTTACTGAAACATCTTTAGACAGTAGGTTTAAGGCAAATAGAGAAAAAATAGTTATCCTTTGTCTAATATTAATATTAGCAGTAATAATCTGAGATCTCCAGCAGGTTTTAAGAGGAGGTATGATTTTAAGGGTAGAGATAGGGTATCTCCTTATGCAAAAAAAAATAGTTAGATTTGATAAATCTAGAAGAAGGGTGGAAGGAAAGAATAGTCAACTCTCTACTAGTAGTGTGACCATGATATTAAAAAGGCCAAATGATAAAACAAGTGAGAAGTTAAACTAAAAAGGTCTTTATGTATTAGTTCCTCTTTGCAAGGACCCAGTGCTAACAAAATGGGGAATGATCAGATGTAGATGCTAAATACTTTAGATTTAGACATTGATTTTTTAGAGCCCTTTATTATAGGTGAACTGCCTATAACGTATCAATGTCTGGTTGTGATTTTAAATATTGACAATATAAAAATAGAAGCATTGATTGACTCTGGAAGCCAAGCTTCCATATTATCAGAGTCAACATATCAAAATCTGGTATGCATAAAAGGTGATATACCTTCATTGCTAGTAAAACAAATACAAGTAACTGTAGCAAATGGAAAGAGAACGAAGTTAATAAATAAACAAGTTTGGATTACCTTCAAAATAAATAACACAAGAGTTTGGGCATGTTTTTCTTATTATGCCTGGATTAATACATGAAGCCATAATAGGTGCTGACTTCATGATTTTAAATGATTGTCAGATAGACTTTTATAATAAAATTTTTACTTGTAAGAAGGAAAGGCTTAATTTTGAGTATGATGGGCATAACTTTTCCAATCAATTACTATGCATCCATAATACATTGATTGATGATAGCATAAAGGCCAAAATTGAACATATTTATGCAGTCAATTCTAAATTAAGTAATGTATAGCTTTAAAAGCATTTTTTTAAAAAATCCCTGGTATAATAGAGGGATATACCCATAGAATTAAATTGAAGTGTAATGATCCTTTTCATCAAAAGATGTACCCGATCCCTTACCAATATAAGGACGAGGTACAGAGTCAAATAGATATGATGCTAGAGTGGGATATAATAAAAAAGTGCCCTTCTCCTTACGTAAACCCATTGGTTATTGTAAAGAAGAAGGATGGAAATATTAGGGTATGTCTGGATGCTCGCATGTTAAACACTATAACTGTGCCAGAGCATGACATTCCTCCACCCATACATGATCTCCTAACTAAATTTCATAAGAGGTCAATTTTCTATACATTTGATTTAACAGCTAGTTATTGGCAAATACCGTTGCATGAGAATGATCAGCAGTACATAGCATTTCGATTTCAAGGCCAGTCATATGGTTTCAGACGTATACCTTTTGGTCTCATTAATAGCAGTACTGGCTTAATCAGATGTTTGGACATGATTTTTTCAAAGCAATTAAAGAAAAAAATCGTCATGTATGTGGATGATATTGTCATTGCTTCTGACAGTTTAGAAGAGAATCTCCAACACTTAGAATTGTTTTTTAATGAATGCGCTATAAAAAATGTCAAAATTAATTTGGAGAAGTGTTCAATAGCAGCTAAAGAAATTACTTTTCTGGGTCATTTAATAAATGAACATGGAATCCAGCCCCATCCCGAAAAGATTGCAGCTATTTAATGCTTCCCCACACCAAAAATGGTAAAGCAACTGAAATCAGTTTTTGGGTTATGTAATTACTATAACCGCTTTTATCAAAATTTTGCTGAAGACACTGTACATTTATCCAAATTGTTAAAGAAAGCTGAGAGGTGGAAGTGGATCACTAATCATGATAGTGAATATAATTAAAAGTAAATTTTTAAAACACGTAATTTTAATATATCCTGACTTCAACAAAACATTTTATGTGAAAACAGATAGTAGTTACTACGGTCTGGGTGTAGTGTTATTTCTACTTGATGAGGATCAGGTACCTCATGTATTGCACTTCTTGAGCAGACATCTAAGAGATTCTGATTTGAATTACACTATTACTGAAAAGGAAACCCTAGCTGTTGTTTGGGCTTTTCAGAAATTACGACAATTTTTATTAGGTTCTAGTGTGATTGTATTGACCGACCATAGAAGCTTAGAGTTTTTAAATAAAAGCTACCTCAGTAATGAGAGACTTATTAGGTGGAGCTTGTATCTCCAACAGTTCAATTATAGTGTACTCTATATTGAAGGAAGACAGAATATCCCTGCTGATATTCTTAGCTGCCACCCTATCTGTTTAATGTCACAAAATCTTGATAGTCAAAACAATTATTAGTAACATAGATTTGGTCAGGGATGAATCTATAGTTGATGATTATAATAATCTCACTATGATTCAGAGTCAAGATCAGAGATTAAATAGGATCATGACTATCTTAATAATCATGATAATATAAACAGTAAAAATAACCACGTTAAAATGATTTTTAGCAAGTACAAAATCTATCAAAATTTGTTATGTATAATATAAATTCTAATCAGGGGGAATCATGGAGGATAGTTGTTCCTAACTCCATGATTGATAAACTGATCACGTATGTTTATAGTAGCTATGGGCACTAGGGAGCACCAAAAATTATGTATGTTTTAAAGTCAATATTTTATTGAAATAAAATGTATAAACGTGTAATTAAAAAGATTAAAATGTGTAATATTTGCCTAAAATCTAAACATTGTAGTAATTCTTACATAGGAATCATGCAGCCCATTATTCCAGATCATCCTAATAAATTATTAGTGATCGATTTTTATGGACCTCTTCCACCATTCAATCGTCAAAAATTTATACTTGTAACATATGATGTTTTTAGTAAACTAGTCTCAGCCTATCTGGTACCTGAAACCAGCACACATTATGTAATCAAATGCATTTCTGATTATCAATTCCCATTAGTTGGAAGGACAGAAATAATTTTTACTGATCAAGCAACTGCTTTTATATCTGGTAGATGGAATGAGTGGATTCGAACTCAAAACCTCAAACACATTATGAGCTCCATCAGAAACCCACAGTCGAAACCCTATGAACATGTTATGTGGGAGCTTGGTAGATTATTCAGGGTTTATATAACCGATGACCACAAAAAATGAATTCATAAACTCTCTGAGGTTGTTAATTATATCAATAGCACTTGCAATGAATCCACTGGTTTTACACCTTTCTGTCTACACTATAGAAAACATGAAAAATTACTAAATTCAAACACTTCTACCTATAATAAGAGAACCGATAAATGTAAATCAAGATATAAATCAGGCTAAAGTAAAGTTTCATATTATGGATGCTAAGAGAGTAAAAAAAATCCCATAATAGACCACATCCATTTAAAGTTGATCTAGTTCTTGTTAGAACACCCCATGTTAGCAACCTTCAAAGGAATCAATTTAAGAAATTCCTTGAGTTATATGAGGGTCCATATAAGATCTCTTGCAAAGTAAAGAGAAAATGCATTCATGTTGACTATACCAGATGGTGAAAAAGGGATGTATAATGCTAGAAGTCTAATTCCATACCCTTCTGAAGTGTAGAAAATTTTTTTAAAAGTATTTCTAGTTGAGATTCTGAATGTAGTGTCCAAGTATTTTATAAATTTCTTATGTTCAAATAGTATATTAGTTTATGCTTCAATAGTATAGAATAAATTGTAGTTATAGAAGATAATAAAAATAGTACTTATCATTGAATAGGATAAATATTAAGAAAGATGTTTAATTTAAAATTTTTATTTGAAGGGGGAGGTTATGTGCCCTTTTCTATAGGTCAATATTAGTTCATCATAGCAAATTACTAAAAATTTTAAATTTAGGATATATTCTCTTTGTGTAATAATTATATTGTATTGATAATATCTTAAAAGTACAATTTAAAGCTAAATAAAAATATTTAATGCCTAAAATTATGATAAATAACCTTAAAACAGTTAAATAAAGCTAAAAATATTAATTACATATGGTTGGAAAAGCTGGCCATAATAAATAACGCAGCAATAATATGTTTTAAAAGTTAAATTTTAATAGTTAAAACTGGTAATTAAATAAATGCTATATTTTAAAGTATAAATTATATTTAATAATTATATTTAAAATTATAGTTTTAAAAGTAATCTTTATGGTAGGAAAAGTTATATTTAATTCTATGTTTTCCAAATTATTATTCCAAATTTTATATTATTATATTATTTATTTAATATAATAATTGTTTAATGCAATTTATCATTTAATTTTCAGACAGAAATTTGGATATAATCTGTCTCAGTTGTAAGTCATGTGACCTGCATAATATAGTCATGCACACATGTTTACTAGTATTTGTAATAACAAAGTTCAAAATATTTTAAAAATTGCATTATAAGAATTGGATATATTTAGTTACCTATTACAAAAGCAAATATTAAATTAGTCATTATAAAATGTTTTAAATAGCATTATAAAACGAATGCAGTTAATAAAAAATTAAATATTTTGTTTTAAAATAAAATAGATAAATTAAATATAAAAGATGGGATAAATTTATTAAATATTGTTTTTAAAAGTCATTTTAAAATGTTTAATTAATTTTAATAAAGTATAGTAATTGATTTAAGATTAATATTTTCAGTAGTGATTTAAAATATAATGAGTCATATTTTATTTTTAAAATTAATTGTATGATACTGTAGCAATATGCAAATTAAGTATCAGATCAAAAGCAAAAATCCACCAATAAGATGAGGTATTTTGTAGGGTATAAATACTACTGCACAATTAATTCTAGTGTGTGATAGTAATTTTCTAAAGTTATACTTCTTTTAAAATGTTTATTTTAGTCAATTTTAGTGCTCTCATATAATTTATTTGCAAATTGATAGAATATTAATTTTTAAGTATTTGCAAAGAGAGCGTAGTATAAATAAATTTTAATAAGTTTTACTAAAAGGATGCAGTGCTAAATTAAAGTTCCCTTTACCAGGATTATTCATCAAAACTTAATACAACTTCACAGTAAAAAAATATGAAAATGCCAATAAGTAATACATGCTTATTTAAAAGAATTTTAAAAATATGAATGATAATTGTTAATGCAATATCAATAATATTAATGAAGAAAACTATTTTAATAAACAAAGAATTATATTGGACATTATGCAGAAAGCTTAACAGAAAAGCTATCTGTAAATTAAAAGTGAATAATGCATTTTTATAATAGCGGCATAGTCGTATTTAAGACCGACAAATAATATGACAAATTTATAATAATTTTTATGGAAAAATAATGCTATGGAAATAAATGTTTATCCTTTTGTGAAGGAAAACATTTTGAATATTTAAAAAAAAAACTGTTACAAATAATTTTTAAATAGATATTCTAGAGCGTATGTAATAAAACCTAAGTTATATAAGGTTATACGCATTTGTAAGAATTTATTTAAAAAATTGATAATTTGAACAATAATGGAAATAACTATAACTGGATAATATAATAAATTATCCTGAAGAATAAACCTATAAAGGAATTATAAATAAGTAACTACAGAATTGATGGAAACAATATTTTAAAATTGCACAGAAAGAATCAAGTTACCGGGATAGTATACATCACCAAGCCGATAAAGGATCCTAAGAAGAAGAAGCTTCTAAAATATTACTTTTCAACATTATAGTTTAATTATCATTTTAATAATAACTGTTCTGAATAATATAAACAATGAACTATTATTCTACAAACTTTTGCAAAGAGGATCAGTGATTATTTTTATCAATAAATTTAGATTTTCAGACGTTGTTATATTATTTTTTTTATTATTCATTTTAAACTTCATTCAACATGCAGAAAGGAGTTTATAGTGCATGTGCCAAGTTTGGGGCAGTTTTTTGTTGTCAAGCATGACAACTTAGTAATGGTCAGGGGTTTTAAATGCTCTTTAAGAGAAAATTTTTTTTAAAAAGAAAACTCTCCAGGAAAAAAAACATTTGAATTTTATAAAGAACATTCATCAATTAAAAATATATGTCATTATTGTCTTGATTTATTTTATTAACTTTCCTTTTTAAGTGTAATATTATTTTAATTAGAAGAGTAGGAACATGAATATTAATTTAGTACTAATGATATGATAATCTTATAGTAAATAGTTTGATATTTTAAATAAGTTAATATTTTTAAGTGTGGAAGTATGGATGGATATCATATATGCAATGTTTATTTAATTGATGAACATGAAGACATCATAAGTGATTACAAGTTGATATCACTTAGGTAATAGTTGTGAATATTGGTATTTTTATGATGTATTTTCTTTTGCAGATCATCAATGAATTATATAACATTGAAGTATGAATGTTAAGTTGTATGTGGATGCACTTATACAACACATTTAAATTATAAGATTAGGATTTATTTATTCTAGGAATATGCATACTTTCATTTCATATTATTAATATAATGCAACATCATGTTGAATAGTTATGATTCTTTTACAAAAAACTTTAATATTATTAGATATTCAAAGTATAGATAATGATTATTTTGTATGTGTTTAAGAATATTGGATGGGAAAGTAAAATAGACTTTTCTTGTAGATTAGTGAGATCGTTCTAATTACGATTGAATTTCGTTTATTATTTTGAATATGTGAGTTAGTTTTATTTGTTGGTGTAAAATTTGATACACATATTAGGAAATGTTGATAAGATAGTGTCTTGAGAGTAATCTGGAGAACATGAAACCAAAGAGATGATATTAATGTGGGATGTATTATGGGAATAGGAATAACATTTTGTAATCTTATTAAGTATACAGTACAGTTAAAAATGCCCTGTAGCTGGTATATTTTGTTTGTGGGCAGTGTCTATTTTATTTGAATACTGATGTTTCAATAAAGCTGAAGTAATAGCTTGACATCATCGTTGATAGTGGAGGCCATTAGACAAATAGGTCACACCTCTATTTTATAGATACACTGTGCCATGGTATTTTTATCTAATATGTACTATGAGTAAGACTCTAGTTTTTTTCCCTAGGCCTACACATCTATTCGCTATCTCGATTTTCCAAAGTAATTACATCACCCAGTATTGTATATTTTGTAAAGAAATAATAAATAATTTAGAATTTAATAAATGTTATTGAATGAATAAGATAATTTCATTTACTTATAAGGAGGAGTAGAGTTTATGCAAGTTGGAATTGAAAATCCAACAGAACCAAATGATAAAGAATCATAGAATATGTTCTATATTTATTTTTGGAAATAAATAAATTTCATGAATAAATGAATAAAGCAAAGTTGCTCTGAAATATTAAATAACTTCAAATTTTATTTTATAAGTATTGCATATTTTTTAAGATATAATGTAGTAACACAAAACAATACAAAATAAGCATAGGTACAATTTTGTATTTATTTAAATAATAAAAAGTACATCAATAATTAAAGCTATTCCATATTAAAGTAATATTAAGTAGGGTATATTGTGTATAATAATCATAGTATGGTTAACAACGATGTCCACATATTGTATTAATAAATCAACAGTAGATATTTTATGTATAATATTCATAACATTAAAAAAAAGGAAATTATTTAGTAAAAAGATTCATACTCGATATTGTTATTTTTGTGTTTTCCATTGTATGCTTCAATTTATGTTTTAAAGAAAGTATATTGTAATAATATTTAAAGATATAATATTTTAGTATAAATAGAAAGAGATATAATTTCATCATAGAATCGGATAACAAAGAATAAAAAATTGTGTTATTATTATTATTATTATTATTATTTTTTTAAGTCAGAGTGAAGACTTAAATAGATTCTCTATTGTTTTAGTAATTACAATTAATAAGAGATGTATAATGGTGCAAGTTTAGTATATCAATTGTAAATAGTGTAAATATATTGTTGTTTTATTTTATTTGTTATAATAAAAACTTTGTTAAATTTGTTTTTCAAAACTTGTGTGTTCAGACTATTTTCTTTCCCATTACAATGCATTAAAACACAGAATATTTGAATCAAATATAACATTTTGCACAGAAATAAATAAAGTATTAATTTTAAGAATTCTAATATTTTCTTAGAATTGATTTACTTAAGAAATTACATTTTACATTATCTTATGGTCATAAGTTGATTATTATAATAGTACATTGAATTATAAATGCTACCTGTTGCCACCCACATTTTTCAGATTATAAAATGCTACCACATAGTTATTATGTTATTATATGAAAGATAAAAGATTAAATTATTTCCTTATTATTATTATGGTGAATAAAAATTATAATGATGAAAAAGATGTATAAAATTAGTTCATACAATGAATAATAATAATAATAATAATAATAATAATAATAATAATAATAATATTATTATTATTCTTATTATTCTTATTATTCTTATTATTCTTATTATTATTATTATTATTATTATTATTGTTATTATTATTATTATTATTGTTGTTGTTGTAGTTGTTGTTGTTATTATTATTATTGTTATTGCTGTTGTTGTAGTTGTTGTTGTTATTATTATTATTATTATTTAGGTGTGATAAAGTATGACATTAAATCCCTTATCATGCTTGATTTTGATTAACTTAAAGTAGTTTTTTATAAACCTGAGATTTTATTTAGCTAAATTATTGTAGATAAGAGATTAAGATTTAATTATTAGTTTAATCTTAATGATTAGTTATTATTGAAGTTATAAGAATGCTATAAATTTATTTCTTTGAGATAGTAATAGGTGGGATAGTGTTCTTATGCCATTGAAGTAATATCCTGTGGGATATTGGCTCAATGTAATCTTTCTTGTCATCTGTATCTCACTTCCAAGTCTCATGATTTAATAAATTTTTATTTATTTATTTTATAAACTGAACCTTATCATTATTTTATTAACTTGAGCTAGTAGAATATTTAATATTAATGCAGAATATTTTATTTATCAATTATTTGCATTTAACCAAACGAACGTAATTGTTAACTGAGCTAGACCCATTTTACTTAATATTATATTGCCCGGAAATGAGACTACACATGCATAGGTTAGATTATGGTGACCAAGATAGATGGCATGATATGTAGTTTGGGATTGCACACAGATGCATAAGGTTAGAATATATATATATATATATTGTAACTATTTCAAATTAATTTAAGATTTGTAACTATTTAAATTAACAAAAAAATACACCTCTCTCAGGTGTGTGGCATATTTCAATCCCTATTTGGCATGTCATTTGTAACTATAATTGGTAACTATTTTTAATATGTCACATTTGTAACCATAATAAATATTTAGATAGGGGAAATTATTAATTATTAGATATATGCCTATCCAATCTGTACCATTTGCAACTATATTAATTCATCATAGCATAGATAAAGAAATTATAGAATCACTGTGCCACTTGAAAATATCAGCATTAAAGATTCTTGGTATTTATTTATATATTGGGGCAGTCATTTGAACAATAAAACATACTGGCCATTGTCATCAAATAAAAATAATATTAAATATAGCAACTGAATAAAAGTACCCACTGTGAAATTCCTGGAGTGCCTTATGCTTATCTCCAATACTAGGTTCTTCTAACAAAGAATCCTTCCTATTCTTCTTTCCAAATATATAAGACCATTCATGGTCATATGCACACACTGGTGCTATTCATGACAACTTATAAAAAATATATATATTCTATAAAACTAATATTATGAAGTTGGAAAGGGATGATATCACTCTTTATTCAGTTTAGCTAAGTACATGTGTTTTCCCATGAGCGCCACTAGATTGTTTTCAATCTAGATAAGTATCTGTTTATAGTGTACTTGAGTTCAAACTCATTCAGTACATTTTTATTACACATGACTTGGATGACTAATGAAAAAAAAATGACATTCTTACATTTTATCTATATTGATAAAATTACAAGATCCCAATATTACCAAAGTTTATACTATAGATCAAAGATTCTTATAGACATTGCTAGCTCATTAACGTATATTGATGAACAGACATGTATAATCCTATTAATGGCTTCCAAACAAGCATGTGAAGACCATTATTGATATTGATGGCCATTTAACTAGATTATTTATCACAATAAAGGTAATAATGATGATGATGATAATAATATCATAATAATAATGATAATAATAGTGATATCATAATAATGATTATAATAGTGATGATGATACCAGCCATGGCTTATTAATAAACTCACAACAATAAATTCATCTTTATAAACTTATAGGCATCTATTAAAATTATCCTATTTCATACTGGGATTTAATAATACTAGTGGTGATGATTGATCATCATGAATCTCTTTGCATAATATTCAATTTTCTATAAACCCCTATTTACTAAAATATATTCATTACGCTAAACATTAAATTTAATGATTATAATTTATTAATGATGATTGATGGCGATCATAACTTTTATATAGTATTATTTGAAACATTTTTAACCAATAACATGATATCCATCTTTGATGAGGATGATCTAAACTCATGGACACAACACAATTTTAGCTTTCTATTGTTGAACTATAATTATCAAAATTTGGTTATTCTCAAGCATAATCCTTAAATACTTAAATATCAACATTCTAGTTTACCTATTATTTTGCGGACGCTTAATATTTGCAAGTGATTGCTCAATATATACGAATAGTAATACTTAATAACTGCGAGCAATGATGATGAATTAAAATGATAGAATTAAGACAAGAAAAAAAAACCCACAATATTCTTAATAATAACTCGGAAACCAATTAAGATATATAATTATATTTTATTAACACTACTACTCTTTCCTTCCTTCTTTAAAGTCAAATCAACAATTAAATAAATGGCTTATTACCATATTAATTCAATACAAAAATTAATATAAAAATTTATATAAGTATAAGCAAATAAATCTAACATATAGGTTTGTCATTTTTCTTGATATCTCAAAATAAGCTGACTTAAATCAATATTAGAAAAAAAAATACATATTCTATAAATGCTTATTTAAGACTTTTCTTACTTATCATATCATAAAATAAATTTCAGGTGTTACTTGTATATGTTATTTCACTTCCATTCAAATGTAATGCCCTACTTTTCAATTTACCATTTTAAACTAATCATATATAACCTATTCTTTGATGTGTTTGGATAAGCAGTTACACATGCACGCATTCGGTAATGTTAACATATATGTTTAAAATGTATACCCATAAATTACATATATAAAAATATCTTTTTCTTTTGCAACCTTATAGCGAAAGAAAATAAAATACATGATATTAATTTTTTAATATGCAACAAGATAAAATAAAAATAAAAAAACATTATAAATGCATATATCTATAGGTTGCTCATTATCATAACTGATGAACAATTAAAAAAAAAAACATTTCAACATTACAATATATATATAATATAAAAAAAATAATAAAAAAAATAATGAAAAATTTAAATTTAAAGATTTAAACTATGTTTGTGCTATGTTGTGAGATATTGCAAATAACTATAGATAAACAAGTCTTTAATGTTTCTGTATCAAAAAAAAATTTTTGCTTTGACCTGTAAATCAAGGTTTACTTTTAATAAGCAAGAATAAAATCGGTTAAAGAAAGTTCATATTTACCCGTTTACTTTTTACTTCTTATTAATGTCCTGAGTTTGAATTTTCAGACTGCTTTTCTTTGCTCAACAACAACAAAAAAAAAAAATTATTGCAGATACTTTTAAGATAATGCTGAATCAATTGACTTGCTTATTTCTTCAATTCTATTATTATTCATTGTTGATTGGCCTCCTCCTACCATTTTAAAAAAAAGTTATTATAAGTACTTTTGAATAAGTAGGTACCGGTGGATTTGCTTGTCTCTCTCCTTTTAAAAAAATAATTGCTGTTGGCACTTTAGATGATTGAGGTAAACTAACAAAAATTTGATTCATGGCTTCAAACTTGGTTCTACATGGCTTTTATAAATTTTCTTTTCCTCCTATTTCCTCTTCTCCATTCATTCGAAGGTAATGAGCTTTTAATAAGCCAGGAACTAGAAACAAAGCATTCCATATAGCTTGTGTGGTTGGCTTCAAACTCTATCATTTTGTTGGTTATTACTTGATACATGACTTCATAGACAGATCAGCGATTTTAACTCATTCTGTATTAACCAGGAAGCAGAAAAAAATGGTTTAGCAATGCAGAGGCATAGTATTATGCATAGCCAAATATGTTAATATCATATTTATACAATTGTTAATAACTTCTATTAAATTCAATCTTGTTCCAATGTTTTCCTCTCTTCTTTAATATTGCTGGAAATTGTTTATATAGACACACATCTTCGTCTATATTGACTTTATACCAGAGTCTTATACTTCATTTCCTTTCTCAATTTTTGAAGAGTGAATAAAAAAAATCAAATCGCTTACTTTTCTCCTACTGAGTTGAGTCTCAAAATAATAATCACTGAGTTACATCTCACTTTAATAATAATAATCTGAGTGATTGTCTCTCCAAAATATTCATATTGAGTCTCTAAAAATAAAATCATACTGACTGATCAAAAAAATAAAATCATACTGCCTGATCATCTCTCTGAAAAAAAATTAATGACTAAGTGATCATCTCTCTAAAAAAATTAATGAATAACTGATTAAAAAAAATTGTTTCAATCATTTATATCGCGAACTTCAACCAAAGAAAAAAAAACACCTGGAAACCTTATCTTAAAAAAAAATCAAAGCTTCACAAGTTTGACGTCGGTCACAATCAATAAAGACTTAAAATTGATCGCTATCGTTATCTACATCAAAGCACCTCTTTTGTAAAAATAATCTTAAGACACAGACAACAACAAACCTGGAATCTATAGCCATCAGAAATAGGTGTAAAAGCATCTTTGTGTTTGTACAGATGTATTCATTCTTTCACACGTGTACATTTTTTTTATCTCCTAATCTAATAATCTCCATCGCCTTATTTTACACTTTTCTGATCTACTCTATTTTAATAAAACCAAAGTTAAATAATATGACACCTTATTTAATAAAACTATATATATAATAAATCATTACCAAATATTATTACCCTCTACATAATGGTTTATTCATTAACTATCTATAAATCTATAATATTAAATACACATATATAAATCCTCATATATACAAAAGAAATTTTTTTTAAAATTAATTAAATAATATATCTGTGTGTTTGAAATGAGTCATATACATACATTTGCCTCACTCCCAAACAAAAAAAAAATTTCTGATAGTCTCTTATGAAACTACCTCCCTAAACCATAAACCAAATGCTTAATATATGCGTGTTTTTTCTTTTTCAATACAAATTTGACTATGGTCTATTATTGATGACTATCCTCATGTACTATTAAAAAAGTGTTCTTCATGTATCATTACTTACTGATTCAGAACAATTTGCTATTGGATTTTCCTTGATCATGGGCCTACAATTGTCACTTAGATCATTGAAGTTATTCCCAGGCCAACTTATATTCGGTTTGCTAGGTTTTGTGGGATAAGGTCGGCCTAACTGATTATTCATAATCCTAATGGTGGAGATCTTATAACTATATCTCTCCTCCCTTCTAGAATAACCTTCGGCTTTACTTTCTATAACTCCCAGGGCATCCAACAGGTCTGCCACTCTTATTGGGGAGTACACATCATCTGCTATCATATATATATTCCCAGGCATTCCTATGTTTGGTTTGCCAGGTTTTGTGGGAAATTGTCGTCCTAACTGGTTCCTTCCCATTCTCATACTGGAGACTTTATAGCCATAGCTCTCCTCCTTTCTATGATAACTTTCAGCTATCCTTTTGGTAGCTCCCAATGTCTCAAACTTGTCTGCTACATTTACTGGGGCATATACATCAGCAGCTATCTTTAATTCCAAGAAATTAGCTTTACTGACTACATCTTTCCTGAGGTCAATTTGTTCCTGTACAGTGGCTACCTTTATTTCTAGGTTATGGATCTCACTGTATATATCCTCTTTGGGATTACATTGTTCTTGAACAGCAGCTACCTCATCATTTTCATATGGCTTGACTACAGTCACATAACTCTCTGGCACTATTTCTTGTTCTGGACTGGTCATCTTATTATCAGTTTCTTTACCTAAATCAGTTACTTGATCATTCATTTCTGGCGATGGTTGATCCATCTTATTGTCAAGTCTCTGAGACTGTCTATCAAAACACTCATGAATTGTTTGGAAGTACTGATCCATTTTCTGATTCATTTGGTTTATGCCCTCTTTCATTTCCTTCATCTCTTGTGATTGTTGATCAAATTTCTGATTCATTTCTTTAAACTGTAACATCATTATTTGCAACCACTCTGGTTGGCTTTGCCTTACTACCTCCTCCTTTCCTTCCATGACAAATTCTTTATCCCCTTCCATATTACTTTTTTTTTTTACGTATTTATAAACTTATATTACTGATTGCTTTTCGGCTTTATTCTGTTTGATTTATTATATTCTGATTTATTCTGTTCTGATTTATTGTTCTGCTCCCTGATTTCCTATACATCCAGAGTCAAACACCTTTATCTATCCTCATATACCTTAAAATTTTCAACCACTCTTTCTCAGCCATAATTCTCCCCATCAATCTATCTATATCTTAAGTGCCTTTAATTAACTTAACCTCCATCATCACTCTTTTTCCTTTACCTATATATGATTGATAAAGTATGAGGTCATAGTTCTATTTAAAACATTTATTTAAAAAAAAGCTATCTCTGCATATGTGTGTCCTTTTTATGCCATCATTTATCTAGTTCTTAATGCTTTTATAAAACTTAACTCTCTCTATGCCCTATTTTAATACACTAAGCAAAAAAAAAATTTACTTATATAACATATGTGCTAGATTTATAATAGAGTTCACATCTCAAGTCATTTATATACTCATCTATCCTTCTAGAGATCCAACAGATATTGACAGCCAAAAGAATGATTAGCAATTCACAATCATGAGATAGACAAAAGAATTCAATCACTGCACTTAAAGCACACAATGCTCCATGAACACTCAGATGATCACCCCAATTCAATCACTCTAAGCTACTACAACCCATAATAGTTTATTGCAAACATTGTTGCATTGCCCTGCTTACTTCCAAGTCTTAGGGGCTTTAATTCGTCAAATACTGCCTTGCTTATTTTTAAAGTCTTAGAGGCAACAATTATATATCAGTAAAACAAAATACTGCCTTGCTCTCTCTGGAGTCTTAGAGGCGAAATATTATGTATCAGAAAAATTATGCCTTGCTCTCTCTGGAGTCTTAGAGGCGAAATCATGGCAGGCCTACTGTTAACTGCTTCATGATAAAACAACTGATATTATAATCTGGGTTGGAGCAGTGAATGAGATAAATCAATCACCAGTGGCATGAATACATCACATTCTCAAGGCAATGACAAAAATTCTCCATCCATCATCAAAACCGTAACACAACCAACCAAACTCCAACAATCAAATATCCAATCCAACCTCCAAAATCATAAATTTTCTATAACACAAACTTTTCAAATATGAACAAAATTATTATTCTACACTTCAAGGCTATTAATATTTCTATGCTTATTTAACTGATAAGCAAAATATATAAAAAAAACAGTGTTATTAACTTTAACACATTATAAGTTGTGATATCATTATATTTTAAAAAATTGAAACTAAGCTCTATAATGACTGTATTCATTTATCATCATCAAAAATGCAATAACAGTAATCATCATCATCTAAACATCAGGCCAAAATATTTGTATACACTAATAATAAAAAAAATTGCACACAAAAAAAAATATTCTTTTTTTTTTTTTTTTTAAACTATACATCTGTCATCATTATATACTACCCATCTCTCATGTATGTGGGGTATTTCAAGCCATTATTTGGCTTATTTCGAGCCCTAGTTGGTGCGCCATTTGTAACTATTTCAAATTAATATAAGATTTGTAACTATTTAAATTAACACAGAAATACACCTCTCTCAGGTGTGTGGCATATTTCAATCCCTATTTGGCATGCCATTTGTAACTATAATTTGTAACTATTTTTAATATGTCACATTTGTAACCATAATAAATATTTAGATAGGGGAAATTATTAATTATTAGATATATGCCTATCCAATCTGTACCATTTGTAACTATATTAATTCATCATAGCATAGATAAAGAAATTATAGAATCACTGTGCCACTTGAAAATATCAGCATTAAAGATTCTTGGTATTTATTTATATATTGGGGCAGTCATTTGAACAATAAAACATACTGGCCATTGTCATCAAATAAAAATAATATTAAATATAGCAACTGAATAAAAGTACCCACTATGAAATTCCTGGAGTGCCTTATGCTTATCTCCAATACTAGGTTCTTCTAACAAAGAATCCTTCCTATTCTTCTTTCCAACTATATAAGACCATTCATGGTCATATGCACACACTGGTGCTATTCATGACAACTTATAAAAAATATATATATTCTATAAAACTAATATTATGAAGTTGGAAAGGGATGATATCACTCTTTATTCAGTTTAGCTAAGTACATGTGTTTTCCCATGAGCGCCACTAGATTGTTTTCAATCTAGATAAGTATCTGTTTATAGTGTACTTGAGTTCAAACTCATTCAGTACATTTTTATTACACATGACTTGGATGACTAATGAAAAAAAAAATGACATTCTTACATTTTATCTATATTGATAAAATTACAAGATCCCAATATTACCAAAGTTTATACTATAGATCAAAGATTCTTATAGACATTGATAGCTCATTTACGTATATTGATGAATAGACATGTATAATCCTATTAATGGCTTCCAAACAAGCATGTGAAGACCATTATTGATATTGATGGCCATTTAACTAGATTATTTATCACAATAAAGGTAATGATGATGATGATGATAATAATATCATAATAATAATGATAATAGTGATATCATAATAATGATTATAATAGTGATGATGATACCAGCCATGGCTTATTAATAAACTCACAACAATAAATTCATCTTTATAAACTTATAGGCATCTATTAAAATTATCCTATTTCATACTGGGATTTAATAATACTAGTAGTGATGATTGATCATCATGAATCTCTTTGCATAATATTCAATTTTCTATAAACCCCTATTTACTAAAACATATTCATTACACTAAACATTAAATTTAATGATTATAATTTATTAATGATGATTGATGGCGATCATAACTTTTATATAGTATTATTTGAAACATTTTTAACCAATAACATGATATCTGTCTTTGATGAGGATGATCTAAACTCATGGACACAACACAATTTTAGCTTTCTATTGTTGAACTATAATTATCAAAATTTGGTTATTCTCAAGCATAATCCTTAAATACTCAAATATCAACATTCTAGTTTACCTATTATTTTGCGGACGCTTAATATTTGCAAGTGATTGCTCAATATATACGAATAGTAATACTTAATAACTGCGAGCAATGATGATGAATTAAAATGATAGAATTAAGACAAGGAAAAAAAAAACTACTCAAATATCAATATTCTAGTTTACCTATTATTTTGCGGACGCTTAATATTTGCAAGTGATTGCTCAATATATACGAATAGTAATACTTAATAACTGCGAGCAATGATGATGAATTAAAATGATAGAATTAAGACAAGGAAAAAAAACCCACAATATTCTTAATAATAACTCGGAAACCAATTAAGAAATATAATTATATTTTATTAACACTACTACTCTTTCCTTCCTTCTTTAAAGTCAAATCAACAATTAAATAAATGGCTTATTACCATATTAATTCAATACAAAAATTAATATAAAAAATTTATATAAGTATAAGCAAATAAATCTAACATATAGGTTTGTCATTTTTCTTGATATCTCAAAATAAGCTGACTTAAATCAATATTAGAAAAAAAATTCATATTCTATAAATGCTTATTTAAGACTTTTCTTACTTATCATATCATAAAATAAATTTCAGGTGTTACTTGTATATGTTATTTCACTTCCATTCAAATGTAATGCCCTACTTTTCAATTTACCATTTTAAACTAATCATATATAACCTATTCTTTGATGTGTTTGGATAAGCAGTTACACATGCACGCATTCGGTAATGTTAACATATATGTTTAAAATGTATACCCATAAATTACATATATAAAAATATCTTTTTCTTTTGCAACCTTATAGCGAAAGAAAATAAAATACATGATATTAATTTTTTAATATGCAACAAGATAAAATAAAAATAAAAAAACATTATAAATATAAAAAAAATAATAAAAAAAATAATGAAAAATTTAAATTTAAAGATTTAAACTATGTTTGTGGTATGTTGTGAGATATTGCAAATAACTATAGATAAACAAGTCTTTAATGTTTCTGTATCAAAAAAAAATTTTTGCTTTGACCTGTAAATCAAGGTTTATTTTTAATAAGCAAGAATAAAATCGGTTAAAGAAAGTTCATATTTACCCGTTTACTTTTTACTTCTTATCAATGTCCTGAGTTTGAAGTTTCAGACTGCTTTTCTCTGCTCACCAACAAAAAAAAAATTATTGCAGATACTTTTAAGAGAATGCTGAATCAATTGACTTGCTTATTTCTTCAATTCTATTATTATTCATTGTTGATTGGCCTCCTCCTACCATTTTAAAAAAAAGTTATTATAAGTACTTTTGAATAAGTAGGTACCGGTGGATTTGCTTGTCTCTCTCCTTTTAAAAAAATAATTGCTGTTGGCACTTTAGATGATTGAGGTAAACTAACAAAATTTGATTCATGGCTTCAAACTTGGTTCTACATGGCTTTTATAAATTTTCTTTTCCTCCTATTTCCTCTTCTCCATTCATTCAAAGGTAATGAGCTTTTAATAAGCCAGGAACTAGAAACAAAGCATTCCATATAGCTTGTGTGGTTGGCTTCAAACTCTATCATTTTGTTGGTTATTACTTGATACATGACTTCATAGACAGATCAGTGATTTTAACTCATTCTGTATTAACCAGGAAGCAGAAAAAAATGGTTTAGCAATGCAGAGGCATAGTATTATGCATAGCCAAATATGTTAATATCACATCTACACAATTGTTAATAACTTCTATTAAATTCAATCTTGTTCCAATGTTTTCCTCTCTTCTTTAATATTGCTGGAAATTGTTTATATAGACACACATCTTCGTCTATATTGACTTTATACCAGAGTCTTATACTTCATTTCCTTTCTCAATTTTTGAAGAGTGAATAAACAAATCAAATCGCTTACTTTTCTCCTACTGAGTTGAGTCTCAAAATAATAATCACTGAGTTACATCTCACTTTAATAATAATAATCTGAGTGATTGTCTCTCCAAAATATTCATATTGAGTCTCTAAAAATAAAATCATACTGACTGATCAAAAAAATAAAATCATACTGCCTGATCATCTCTCTGAAAAAAATTAATGACTAAGTGATCATCTCTCTAAAAAAATTAATGAATAACTCCCCTAAAAAAATTGTTTCAATCATTTATATCGCAAACTTCAACCAAAGAAAAAAAAACACCTGGAAACCTTATCTTAAAAAAAAAATCAAAGCTTCACAAGTTTGACGTCGGTCACAATCAATAAAGACTTAAAATTGATCGCTATCGTTATCTACATCAAAGCACCTCTTTTGTAAAAATAATCTTAAGACACAGACAACAACAAACCTGGAATCTATAGCCATCAGAAATAGGTGTAAAAGCATCTTTGTGTTTGTACAGATGTATTCATTCTTTCACACGTGTACATTTTTTTTATCTCCTAATCTAATAATCTTCATCGCCTTATTTTACACTTTTCTGATCTACTCTATTTTAATAAAACCAAAGTTAAATAATATGACACCTTATTTAATAAAACTATATATATAATAAATCATTACCAAATATTATTACCCTCTACATAATGGTTTATTCATTAACTATCTATAAATCTATAATATTAAATACACATATATAAATCCTCATATATATAAAAGAAATTTTTTTTTTAATTAATTAAATAATATATCTGTGTGTTTGAAATGAGTCATATACATACATTATATATATATATATATATAATATATACTGAAGTATATATATATATATATATATATATACTTCAGTCTACCTTAATGCATAGAATTAGAATAGATTATTGCTTTTATATTGAGTTGTATCTAGCAACAGTATAATAGAACAGGGAATAAGTCTTGCAATAATATTTTTATAATTGAAACCTCATTAAAAAGTTTGTCTATCTCAATAACTGTCTTTTCAGAAGAAGCTATGAAGTTGATAAATTTTATGGACACATCAACATCTGACTGCTCAAACTAAAAATTCCAACTTAGATTGAATTCGAAACTGCTTTGTATATTTGAGATCGTTTTCCCATATT
Source organism: Epiperipatus broadwayi (assembly GCA_028023455.1). Taxonomy (NCBI): domain Eukaryota; kingdom Metazoa; phylum Onychophora; class Udeonychophora; order Euonychophora; family Peripatidae; genus Epiperipatus; species Epiperipatus broadwayi. The sequence goes on from JAQFVV010012498.1 coordinate 1,158,947, forward strand.
TCTAAATAAGTGATATAATTCACATAAAAAATTAAACTATACTTTTTAAAATTTTCTTTATTTACATCTCCTGCTTTAACATATAGAAACAGTTTTTGCTTGCAAAGATGGGATGAAATTGTTGTCTCTTCTAGTTACTTAAATTTACTTTTAATAGTCTCATCGAAAATAGAAATTAATGAAGTCCATAATGCTGTTTTATTTATAAACAGAGCAAAACTCTCCATACAGTATTGCCACCTGTGCTAAACAGAGTAATCAATGGATGCCAGAAGGCTTGTGCATAAAATTCCTATCTAATGCCTACTCATCCAATATCCCCAGACTAGTTTCTGGCTTGTGGCCTTCGTCAGTGAGGAGCTTTGGAATCTGAGAGCACTGCATCTAGATCTTAGGATCTAATGCAACCCTCTAGCAAACACCTTTTATCTCTACTTAACTACTAAACTATGAGAATGAAATTGAAAACACAAAAAATATTTTCAATCTAAGCTCAATAGCTTAAATAGTCATATGGGTCTGAACTCAGTTCAGCACTTATACATTTTGGTGTCTTTGGCTCTTTTACAACCATAGCCACCACTATCCTATTAGGCAGGATTGGTGTTAAACCATTAAGCATCACATGATCACATTTCCTATACTAGCACATTAATTGTTGATAAACAGAGCAAAACTCTCCATACAGTATTGCCACCTGTGCTAAACAGAGTAATCAATGGATGCCAGAAGGCTTGTGCATAAAATCCCTATCTAATGCCTACTCATCCAATATCCCCAGACTAGTTTCTGGCTTGTGGCCTTTGTCAGTGAGGAGCTTTGGATCTGAGAGCTATTGAGCTTAGATTGAAAATATTTTTTGTGTTTTCAATTTCATTCTCATAGTTTAGTAGTTAAGTAGAGATAAAAGGTGGTTGCTAGAGGATTGCATTAGATCCTAAGATCTAGATGCAGTGCTCTCAGATCCAAAGCTCCTCACTGACGAAGGCCACAAGCCAGAAACTAGACTGGGGATATTGGATGAGTAGGCGTTAGATAGGGATTTTATGCACAAGCCTTCTGGCATCCATTGATTACTCTGTTTAGCACAGGTGGCAATACTGTATGGAGAGTTTTGCTCTGTTTATCAACAATTAATGTGCTAGTATAGGAAATGTGATCATGTGATGCTGTTTTATTTATATAAATTATAATAAACAACAAATTTATCATATATAACAGCATATATATATATAATTTTACATGATTTTTTTTTTCAGTATATAAATTGTGCCTTTCTGAAATAATGACATCTATTTAAATGTTAACTAATTATTGCAGATGGAACACTATCTATTGTTTTATAATGGAAGTAAAATACCAATAATAAAATAAAATATAAATAAAACATAATAGTCAAATATGTTTAAAAATACATATATACAAGCAACAAAAGATTACAAATTATAAAATTATCATAGAAAAGCCTTTTTCGGCAAATTGTTTTTTGCCCTTTTCAATATGTCTCCACGATTTAAAGAACATACAGAGACATCTATATCAATACATGAGAAAAGACAGATAAACAAATGGATATCTGACACGATCTTTATGTGATTTTTTTTTTCAATTCTACTACAAAATTACTCTGTTATGTATATTGAATGGATATATACCCACATATATTAAGTAATTAACTATCTATCCATTCTTTATCCATTAACCACTTATTGTTTAACTTAATGGATGTTTTGTATATATATATATATATATATATATATATATTCATACAGTTGTTTTTATTATACATAATATAGTCTGTTTCATATATTTTACATCTATTAACATTTTTAATATAATCAAGAACACTTATATTATCAATACAATTTATTTTATGTCCATACTGCAAATAATGAACATATACCGCAGATCTATCATCTTTCCTCACAATAACATCATTGTGTTCTTTAGCTCTTTCTCCCAATTGCTTTGATGTCTGGCCATAGTAAACCATATTACAAAAATTACATCTAATTTTATAAACCTTCCCTCTCTTATATTTTATATCATCTTTCATTCTACAATTAGTTATCAATTTATCCAAGTTTTTGCTATTAGCCCATCCCACATTAATGTTTTTATCTATATAATTTTTACTTTTTTTATTTAATATATTATATACACTAGGCAAATATGAAATTTTTATCCACTTCTTTTGTTTATTAGTCCTGCATCTATTATTATTCGTGCTATTTACCCCATATTGTGAAAATATATTGTCAATACTATGCGCTGCATATCCATATCCCATATATGTTTGTTTAAATTTATCCTTCTGTAACATAGCAATATTTCTATCTGTATTAAATCTATCGTTCTTATATTTAAAATTCTTAATTACACTCATCTTTTGTATCCATGGGTGTTTTGAATCAATTGATATAATTTTCCTTAATTTATAATCTTTAATAAAATTCTTAATTATAATATCATTATTTTGATTTAAAATAATTTCAATATCTAAATACCTTATTTCATTATCAATTTCTTTCATAGTAAACCTAATATTATCAACATTATTATTAAATTGTTTATATAATTTACATATTGCCGTCTTATTACCAATTATCAAACTATCATCTACATATCTAAAATAATGTAGTACTTCTTTTTTAATTATACTGCCTTTTATAATATTGATTTTCATGTCATTAATGAACATAGATGCCATAAGAACACTAATCGCATATCCCATTACCCATTCCTTATTTATACTCCAATATTCAGTATTATATTTAAAATATAAACTATTATTAATATATTAGGTTCAATGCTTCATTTATAATATACTAATTATGATATCATCTTTGATATATAGAGATAAAGCCTTTATGACGATACTAATACTTTTAATTCTAGGGATACTAGGGTACCTCGATTCTATGTCCATCACAAAGATACTGTGGTTTCTATTTATATCCATCATATTTAATTTATCAATAATAGGCTCTGTATTTTTTATACAATATTATCCATAACCAATTATACCAGCTATCCATTTGTTTAAATATTTACAAAATTTATGTAAAATGAAATTGCTAAAATTAAACAATAATCTTAAAGGGTTATCTTCCTTATGCCTTTTTACCTTACAAAATATATATGAGTTCTCATATGAATTAGGATATAAAGAATAATATTGATTATCACTTATAATGTTATTAAGCTTCATCTTTTTTAACAATTTTACATGTTTATTTTTTTATATTATTTGTAGGATCTTTAGATAATATACTATACCCCTCATTTTTTATTACACTATCTATTCTATTATTATAGTTCTTAGCACATTACAACAAAATGACAAACTTTATCTTCTTTACTTATTACAATCCCATAGCCATTACATATATATCTAACTTCGTTTATTATTTTCCTGTAGTTATAATCCTTATTAGAAATATTAAGTTCATATAAATGTCTATTTAAAACACACTGTAATTTCTTTTTCTCCCCGTATGGGATATGTGCCAATTCAATGTCTGTTATAATCCTCTTCTTTATATCTTTGTCTATAAATGATGGATTTTTACTCAGTAAATTACTTTGTTCACGTGAAAATTTATAGTCTGTTAAATTTACAAAATTGTCTGAAACATGTTTTTTATATTCCATAGACTTATAAGATTGCTGAATATTATATCTGCATGATTTATTAGTGGAAAATTTATTAATCAGCCATTCTCATTTTTTAGTATATTTAAGGTGTATTTTATAATTCCATTTATTACGATAATTATTTAAGAAATCTTTGAAATTATCCCAGACATTTATTCTTTTTAATATTGATTTTATAATTTTATTTAAGCTTCTAAATCTATCCAAACTTCTTTTAAAAATGTAGTATTTTTCATTTATAAAAATCTGCAACAAACAATTTTCCAATTTATATATTAATTTATTATTATTTGAGATCTTCTTATTCCTTCTAACCCTTTAAGGTTATTGTTTAATTTTAGCAATTTCATTTTACATAAATTTTGTAAATATTTAAACAAATGGATAGCTGATATAATTGGTTATGGATAATATTATATAAAAAATACAGAGGCTATTATTGATAAATTAAATATGGTGAATATAAATAGAAACCACAGTATCTTTGTGATGGACATAAAATCGATGTACCCTAGTATCCCTAGAATTAAAAGTATTAGTATCGTCATAAAGGCTTTATCTTTATATATCAATGGTGATAGCATAATTAATATTATAAATGAATCATTGAACCTAATAAATAATAGTTTATATTTTAAATATAATAATGAATATTGGAGTATAAATAAGGGATGGGTAATGGGATGCGCGATTAGTGGGCTTATGGCATCTATGTTCATTAATGACATGGAAATCAATATTATAAAAGGCAGTATAATTAAAAAAGAAGTACTACATTATTTTAGATATGTAGATGATAGTTTGATAATTGGTAATAAGAGGGCAATATATAAATTATATAAACAATTTAATAATAATGTTCATAGTAAACCTAAGGTTTACTATGAAAGAAATTGATAATGAAATAAGGTATTTAGATATTGAAATTATTTTAAATCAAAATAATGATATTATAATTAAGCATTTTATTAAAGATTATAAATTAAGAAAAATTATATCAATTGATTCAAAACAATCATGGATACAAAAGATGCGTGTAATTAAGAATTTTAAATATAAGAACGATAGATTTAATACAGATAGAAATATTGCTATGTTACAGAAGGATAAATTTAAACAAACATATATGGGATATGGATATGCAGCGCATAGTATTGACAATATATTTTCACAATATGAGGTAAATAGCACGAATAATAATAGATGCAGAGCTAATAAACAAAAGAAGTGGATAAAAATTTCATATTTGCCTAGTGTATATATTAAATAAAAAAAGTAAAAATTATATAGATAAAAACATTAATGTGGAATGGGCTAATAGCAAAAATTTGGATAAATTGATAACTAATTGTAGGATGAAAGATGATATAAAATATAAGAGAGGGATGGTTTATAAAATTAGATGTAATTTTTGTAATATGGTTTACTATGGCCAGACACCAAAGCAATTGGGAGACAGAGCTAAAGAACACAATGATGCTATTGCTAGGAAAGATGATAGATCTGCGTTATATGTTCATTATTTGCAGTACGGACATAAAATAAATTGTATTGATAATATAAGTGTTCTTGATTATATTAAAAATGTTAATAGACGTAAAATATATGAAACAAACTATATTATGTATAATAAAAACAACTGTATGAATATATATATATATATATATATATATATATATATATATATATATATATATAAAACATCCATTAAGTTAAACAATAAGTGGTTAATGGATAAAGAATGGATAGTTAATTAATTAATATATGTGGATATATATCCATTCAATATATATAACAGTAATTTTGTAGTAGAATTGAGAAAAAAAATCACATAATAGATCGTGTCCATTTGTTTATCTGTCTTCTCTCATGTATTGATATAGATGTTGCTGTATGTGCTTTAAATCATGGATACATATTGAAAAGGGCAAAAAACATAATTTGTCGCAAAAGGCTTTTCTATGATAATTTTATAATTTGTAATCTTTGTTGCTTGTATATATGTATTTTTAAATATATTTGACTATTGTTTACTTGAAGTGCAACATAAAAAAAGAATTGGTTTTAATTCTGATTCTTTTTCTGTAAAATAAAACACAATAAAATTATAATACAGAATTTCAATAAAAGTTGAACGAATTGACAGTACTGATATATTTGACCATCCATTCTGCTTTATGGTGTTGTTGCTAAATTAAATCAGGTAAAAATGCCATTTAGCAGGCCCAATTTCTCAATTGCTATCAGCAATTGATTCTTTTGCAGTGTGTTTTGCGATCAATCGTTCTTGCAATTCACACTTAACCTACCATATGTTTTGCGATCAATTGCTCTTGCAATTAACACTTAGCCTACTGTGTCAGTTCAGGCTAATATGTGTTGTTACTGACAATTAACATATCACTACCATATCATGTTATAGTGTGAGTACTTGTAATCAATGGCACCTGGTATGATGGATTCAAAATAGACATGGTGAAAGTGTTACAGGTGATATATTACTGGAGTAGGGATAAGCTCACAGTGGCATGGGTGGAAGCAGCAGTGGACTTTGTCCAAAGGCATGGTCATCAAGTAGACACTAGCCATTCAAGAGTTGTTTCATGAAAGCCTCATTTCTCATCCGTGTTGGCCTGATCATTGAAATTGCTTGTGTCAGATGGGAAAATGTTTTATGATGTCTGTCCTCTCTTGCCCTGCCTGCACCCTGATGCAGTGCATATGTGACAATATCCAGCCTGGCTCCAGCCTCTATTCTAACTGCTGGAAGGGGTACCGAAGTTCCGATTCGGAGGCCACAGGATTTAACTTTAGAGTGAACCACAGGTACAACTTTGTGGACCCTTTTGTCATTTTATTTGTTGCTTATTGTATTTGTTATTGTGTGAAACTGATTTTGAAAGTCCAGAAAAAAAAATAAATAAATAAATTCAGGCAAAAAAAAAAAAAACATTTCCAAAAAAAAGTCTCACATTTTTTACAAGAGGAAAATAATGTAATTTAAAACTATCATCTGTGTATTGTTTGATTGTTAAAATATGAAAGAAAATATAACAGCCCGATAATGTTATATTGATGTGTTTTGGTGTAGGAACAATGCTATCAAACGGGATTGATGGTGTATCAGTCCGAATTGACTATATATAGAATAAATAAAAACATACCCATTATAATATTATGGACACTATATTATAAAATAAAACAATATATAAAAAGATATATAAGGTATGCTTTTATTTTTTCTGTATATTGTTATATTATATAGTCAATTCTTTCAATTTCTATTGAATCTCTGTATCAAAATTTTATTGTTTTATTCATGGTTTATTTTGTTATTGTTATTATTTTACTTCTCTTATAGAACACTAGATACCATTCTATCTGCAATTTTTGGTTAGCATAAAAATGGATGCTAAACACTTGAGAAAGGCATAAAAATGGATGCTAAACACTTGAGAAAGGCATAAAACACGTGCCAAAAAAGACTTTTTACATTTAATTATTAATAGATATATTTATATAGCTGTTAAATATGATATTTTTGTTAATTATTTTAATTTTAATAGTCTGTATTTCAAAAATTAATTTTGTAGCTGAAATGTCATTAAAAAAAATTGACACAATTTCTTGGACAATTTGAAGGTTGCCACTGTAGCAAATAGGTCTAATAATAATAATTAATTGAATAAATTTTCTAAAAAGTCTGAATAATTTGGAATAAGAATTTTTGTAGTGTAAAAGAAAGTAGATTTCAATCCTATCCAAATAAAATCAAAATCCTTTGCAGAGCAAATAGTAAACTTAAAAATCTTACAACATTAGTACTTTTATAACATGCGTTGTTTCCAAAAACTCTAAACCCATTGTCCATCATGTGCAGGTTAACCCTTTCTTCTTAATAGCATTCTCAACTAACAAACCCACATAGTGTTTCCTAAATTGATGTCCAAGCACTGATTACCTAAATCGATACCTCTTAAGATAATTGTGTACAGTTGACCTGTGGCCTTTTTTATTCAGTTGTCTACATAAGAGCTCTCATAAAAAATAAAAAAAAAAAATATATACTTGTCATCAAGTCGAAGTCAAAATTAGTCAAAGCGTATAAGGTAAGATCTTATCTTATTATTTCTTTGAATGGATTTGAGGAATTTTTCCTTAATTCCTAAGTATTCAAAAGAAAATGAACCACTTACAAAAGCGGCCATTAGTGAACATAAAAATATTTTTAAAATGCCTAAAAATAAATCATCCGTTCAATCTAAAAGTAAAGATCAGCATAAATCATTAAAATCCAAACCAGATATTCTGATCTCTAAAAAAAAAAAGCAATAATTTACAAAATACAATGTCCAATGATGATAATTCCTTCGGCAATGTAGCTTTAGATACATGCATGCTTAAAAAATTACAGGTATCCCCAGAAAATGAAACCAATTATTATTACTTATATTATGCTACCAAATCTGATCAAATAACTAATTCCAATCAGAATTCAAACATATCAAATAATGACTCTAATAATCAAATTCAAGATTACCAAACACAAAGGCCAAATTATAACGTTAAAGAATCCCGGGCATCAAAAGATTACCCAAATAATTCTCAAAACCACAATGAAAATTTTAATAGTGATCAGCTCATTGACTAAAAATTTCTACCCAATGATTACAATAAACAAAACCAAGATATGGTAGACAACACATTTGCTAATGCTAATCATTACCTTGTGAACTCTGCTGCTGTTGAAATACCTACCTTGTACATTCCTCCATCCGATAGCACTTCAATCGATTTACAACAACAAATAATAAACACATCAGATTATCATAATGAAGTAACATTTTTTTCAAATTCAAATCTTTCTCCCTCAGCAAATCTAATACCATAAAATACTCAAACCATCACTTTATCACTCCAGAGTCTAAGCCATAATGCTACAGATATAGAGATGAATGTTTCATCTGACCAAAACCCTCTCAAATCTCATAAAACAAATAATAAAGAACTAACACTACAACAGCATCCTACAAATCAAATTATATCTAATTCTTCTTCAAACCACAAAGACATATTAAATAATAAAAATAAAAATCAACTCGATAACTCTTACTTAGACACCTCTGAGCTATCAAGCTCACTTGGCAGTAGTGATGACATACCTCAATCACATCTAAAAAAAAAAAAACCAACAATTTTCAAAAATCAAAAAAAATATATCAAATTACAATCCAAACAAGTGTTCGACCAGCCATATGCAATAAGGCAAGAAGAAATTTTTCTTAGTGTAAAACATCCTCTTCCTCAGTTAGAAGTAGATACTCAATCTGACTCTGAAACCATCTCAAGTCATCCAAACTCCCAAATACTCACAAATAATAATATACAAACTAAAGACTTCTTCCACAACATTAGTTCTATCCAAAATCAAGAAGGTTTTGCAAATGATTTGACTTGCATTACACCATTCGCTAATAATCCAAAACATCCAGAGCTACACAACCTCCCAATAGAGGCACACTTCTCAAGGCCCCCTAATACACTACAAAGAAGAGAGAAAAAAACAATTGACTCTTCTACACTTGATACTCTACCAATTACATCACAACTCAACAACAATAACCCTCATTTGATGTCCAATTTAACACCAAATCATCAAGTGAAGCCTTCATATGCCAATATTGCTAAAATTGGCATTTCTCAACAAATTAATTCAAACAAAAATGCTATGTCTAACTTATCGCTCCCTATGGTTAAACAAATGCGCAAGCAGTGCTATGCTACAGCTGATTCCCCAGAATCCATATACCTTGATTTAATGGACCAACCTGAAGACATCAGCCAACCTAACACCCAATTTAATATTGTATCTGACAAATTCACCACTGCCGACTTCAATGAAAGCCAATACAACAATCTGATGATTCAATTTAACCAAACAATACCAATAAAGCTGCTCAAATCACTGGAAGATTATAACAGTGACAAAAGTCTAATCTAAGCTATCACAGACACTAATTGCTCCTTATTCAAATTCCCTATCGAGTCTCTCTATAATATCATAAAGCAAAATAATTTGGGAGATGGCATTCATCATATTCTAAATCACCCAAATGACAGATATATAGCTCTTGAATTTAACAATTGGGAAAACTGCAACAATTTCAAAAACAACATAAAAACTATTGATGACAAATTCATGTGCTATGTTGATGTTAACAGGGCTGCTACGCTTCATGGCAAAATAAAGAACTGTGTAGCAGGACTAGATGAAGGCCAGCTCCAAAACATTCTTCAACCATTTGGCAAAATTGTTAAATTTAAATATCTGCCAGTAGACAAAACAGAATTCTCTTTCCTTTCAAACATAGCTACATTTGAATTACAGCTAAAAAAGGACATAAACCCTAATGATATTCCAACCATAGTCAGACTAAGGAACTCCTGTAAATCATCTCTTTTTTGGGGGTTAAACCTCAATGTTTTCATCGTGGTCAGAGGTCTCACCTCATAAAGGACTGTCTGGCTCGTTTTTGCAATATGTGTGGCACCATAAAAAGCAGAGCACACAGATGTAGACACAATTTAATACCCCAACTGGCATTTAACAGTGATCACTTACAAAGCCAAAACACAATTCATGCAACAAACTCAACTCCCAGACCAGTCTGATCATCTAAAAGTAAGCAACCAGAAATCACAAAAGATAGAAACCACACTCAGGGATACACAAAATACTCCGTCACAAATTCCTTCTATCACAGCAACTACAACCAATCCCATTATAAATCCCCACAACTCAAACAATCCAAAAACAAATTCAACCATCACACTAAAACCAAATGACAAAAACAATTCCAAATCATATACAGTTCACAGTAAAACTATCCAAAACAATTCTAATTCTGCATTGAACTCCAGAAATAGTAATCAATGTAATCTCTCTTCCAATAAACTATCAAAAAATTCTGAAGGTAAAACCAAAAGCCCTGACTCATCCCAGCCCATCCAAACAGATAACACATGTTTATATTCTCAATGATCCATCACCAAAGCATTCTCGCACTATTCTAAATCATCAGATTCTGATTCCGAGATGGAGTTTAAAAACTCATATACAGCCAGCAACAAAAGGAAATCAGTTATCTCTAACAAAGCAAGCTCAGAAGATGAAATCTCTCCTAACCAAATCAACTCACACTCATCCAGCACTAAGCTCAAAGTCCTATCTAAAACTCCTATATTGACTAAAAAACCAAAATTCTATAACACCACTCTTCCTCATCCACAACCTCAAAGTGACTTACAATCAGCTGATCAATACCTACTTATTGGCCAACTCTCCAGTGATATTTCCCAACTAACTACTAATAATTCAAATAATAACTTACCACACCAACTTATTAAGCTAGTGGTAGACTCTAGCATTAAATCATCTCATGTCTAAAATACTTATCAAGATTGCAGCCATCAACTTTAGAGGTATCAATTCTCTGATGTGCATTAATGCCATCAAGCATTGGTTTATCTCTGTATCACCCCACATTATGTTCATGGGAGAAACTAAATTTTATCAAAAATCCAATCTTCAAATTCTTCCAGAACTCAATACTCTAGGCTACACACAACTCTCAGTCAACTATAATGCATCTGAAGGGGTGGGGATCATAATTAATAATAATCCCCCCCCCCCCAACAAATTTAAAATTACTTACCTAGATAAGAATATAATTTGTTTAAATCTCACATATGGCACCAGCTTGTTAAATGCCTTTTATATATATACTCCAAACTGCCATCATACATACCTCCGAATAATAAACACCATCGATATGCTTACTTCCAACAGCAGCACTCCAGCAATCATACTTGGGGATTTTAACACCTCCTATGAAATCTTTACTAAAAAATACCTACATTTCTTCTCAGGGGTTTAATTAATGGGAGAGATTTTTTTTCTCAGCAAGTATATTCATTTTACAACAGAAGGTATAAAACTCTCATAGATCTGATGTTTTATACATCAGACCTACATCACAACATAGATGCCTCTTTACAACCAGTTTCTTTTTCAGACCATCATGCACTAATGGTCTCAACAACCCTTGATAACTTTAAACCTCTGGTCTTAAATCAAACGATTAAAATGCTAGCACTAATGGTCTCAACAACCCTTGATAACTTTAAACCTCTGGTCTTAAATCAAACGATTAAAATGCTAACAAAAGCCTCTGCCAATGAAGCCATTATATCTGAGGCCTATATCCTCTTCTTCAAAATAGATATACTAAACACCCATCCTGAGGAGGCTTGGTTTGCCTTTGTTGGCATACTTCAATCTCTAATTTCACATTACACTAAAGGCAACAAAGGCCCTACCACCCTAATGAATGAACTTGACCAGATAAATAGAGAAATTAAGAATTGCTCTACTGATCCACTACATATAGATGAACTACTTTCACTCAAAGCAAAATACAGAGAAAAAACAGATATCCATTGATGAATACATTTCAGTCAAAAGAGCCCAGAATTTTCTTTTGGGCCAACACTGCTGGGACCAGGGGCTACTTGAGATGGGCATTAGGAGCTCACAGAAAGAACATTACCCCAGCCTCACTTAACATAGATGGTAGTCATATAATAGGCCACCAGATGATTACTCAAATCGCAATGCATTTTAAAAATCGCTTACAAAAGGTCACAAATTCAACTAACAAAGACAAACTCAAGCCCTCTAACCTAGATAGCTATGACATAACTCCTGCAGACCTCAAAAACCGCCTCTATTCCTTAGCTGATAATATATATCCTGGGATGCATGCCATCCCTAAATTCCTACTATTACACCTTGATCACTTCACAATTCTGATACTAATGAAAATGATGAACCATCTTTCAATGGAAAAAAAAGAAATCATGAATTTATATCCAGTAGCCCTGGTCCCTTTTTAAAAAAAGAACAAAGATCCTTCAAGCATAAACAGCATTAGATCCATTTCCAAGACCCCCATTCTAATTAAAGTTATTGAGGGGGTCATCAAAGAAAAAATTTAACACAAGATACTAGACAATATTTCACAGTACCAATTTTCCAGAAAGGGATCTTCTGCCCTCACAGCTATGGGGGAGGTAAAGACCCTACTTCATCACATCAGGAAAAATAGAATGTCAAGACCAATAGCAGTGCATCTTGACATCTCTGAAGCATTCGATTCAATCAACATTGACATCCTCCTCTCAATCCTTAATAACCTGGACATTCTGTTTCAAATCATACACATTATTGAGAACTTGCTTTACAATCGTCAGGTTCATATTACATTAAACGGTACATACACAAATGGTTTTCTACCCAAGATTTCACTGCCACAAGGATCACCTTTGAGTGCCTTGTTATTCATTTGCTACTTGAACCCTCTATTAAGGGAGATAGAAAACTCTCTCCCAGGATATTCATCGACTCAAAAAATTCATTAAATTATTCGCTTATATGGATGACATTCTCGTCATACTCCCAGATCAAAAACATCCATCAACACTATATTACATAATAGACAAATTCTCAAATGAATCACAGTTAAAATTCAATCCAGATAAATCAGCCTCATGGAAAATTTTAACGGGAAAGAAAATCAGCTCTAAATTTCTGGCCATGCTCCAGGCCTTCCTTGGTTTTCCTGTTTACATGTCTGAAACATCTATGTCCAAGCATATCCAGAATTCTCTCCTGAACTCTACAATTCAACTAGTCCAAACACTCTCTAGGGTATACCTTTCACTACAAGGGAAAGTATCACTTCTCAATATGAAAGTTATATCCAAAATTGCTTATTATCTTCCCATAATCACATTAACAAAATCATTTATAAGAAAGATCAATAGACACTGCTCCCAAGTCCTCTGGAGAGGGAAAATAAATTCCATAAGTATGGCGGGGATGCAATTCCATCGTAAAGCGAATGGTATGTCATTGCATTCTATTCTATCCTTATACTATCAGAAATCCCATACCCTGATTTATAACTTGGTTTTAAAACATGGCAACTTCATTACTTCAGAAGTAATACACCCAACTGACAAACCACCACCTCATAACAACTCCTGGCTTGATGTTATTCTTCAGTATCTCAACCAATATCAGATAATCACCAATACCACTTTCAACTCCAAAATTTCTATATGGGATGCATCTAATTTTGCACCCAGTCATCAATAATATAAAACTGCCCTTAGGAATTAACAATCACAAAATCACCTCTTTATTTAAATTCCTTAAATTAGAATCCAAATTTCTTACCTTCTTAATTAAGGTAAATCAAAATGCCATGCATTCTAATCACTTTTTACACTTCAAGAGATATCTAAATAATATTGATCCAATATGCCCGCTCTGCAAGACTCAAGAGGATACTTTTGACCATATTATTAAATCATGCCCTCGGCTGGTAGGCATTAGATTGCTAATATCGCAAAGTTCGAGCATTGACTTTTACAAAATTTTATCATTGAAAGACTCCTTACAAAGTAGACAATTTCCTTTCATTAGACTTTCATTGTTTTTAGTTCATACAATCTGGAGTGTCCGTTGCAAACTAATCTTCACCTTTCCACCTCCAAATCAGGATGTCATATTTATCGATCACCTTAATAAGTTAAAAAGTAAAGACCTTATCCTGTCTTCAAAATTCCTCTATAATGAGATATGGAATCTCTTTCAAATACCAAAAATCACCTAAAACATAAACAATCACACAAAAAATTTGATACTAGCATTTCCATTAGAGATTCTCCAGGGGATTAAACTTTAGATCCATCACAGATTCTCAATTAGGATGTTAGAACTCCTTACCAAGAAAGACAATGTATTCACATATTCTTAGATAATCTTATTTTTCATTAATAAAGTTATTTTTGAAACTAAATTCTAAAGTAAGTTTTTTACATCAGTAGATGAATGTGGTAACAGTAGAATGCAACCACATTAAAAATGTAAAACAATTATTAAAAGTTGCTATAGCTGTACATATATGTGTACAAACTTAAAAATATTGATATTGCTAAAAAACTCCAGAAACTAAAATAAATAATTGATATGCAGGAAAAAAAAACTGCAAGAAACAACAGACAAATTTAGTCTTAGTTTATGAAAATTAGCAAAGCTGATAAAGTATTGGAGAAGAAAAAAAAAGGTAGAAAAAATAAAGTGCAAAAGCGGTATACTGAGTGCTGAGTTTTGTTCTGTAGTTAGTTTGGATTTTCTGAAAGATATTAAAAAAGAGCTCTAGTCAAGAACCTAATTTGATTATCTCGAATAATGTGTGTCAGCAGTAATGTGCTTACAAAGTTGCAGACTTAGAAACCTTTATATATATTAAATCTCTATAAAGATAAGAACTGTTAAGTGATCTAAGAGATTCTGTGCTCAACTAGCAAATAGAAAGTTAAATTACTAATCTTTTACTAACAGAAATATCATTCTTCAAAATAAAATAAACTCTAAATTTCTTATTAAATTTTATTGATATTTTCTTTAAAAACAATTAAAATTATTTCGCTGCCAATTGACTGATTGGCCCTGGATATATTAGTAATCGGTTGTAATTTAAAATTATTTTTATAAATTTAATTAATATCATTGCACATTATTTATCATATTCTGCAATTCCTTAATTATATTTTTATAAAAATATGCATTTTTATAAAAGTGTGATCAAATTTTTAACAATGAGCTCTCGCGAACCCACTGCTAGTTCACCCCTGCATATACTACTTTACTTATGCATGAATCACAAAAGAAAAAAGTTAGTCATATATATATATTGAGCCGGTTTGATTTCCGATTCAATGGTTTTATTACTAAAATTAAAAAGGGAAAACAACTTCATTTTCATTAAATGTCTAATGCTCAATTTTTTATTATTATTTAAAACACATACACATTTATATTTTAAAATAGATTATTTAATATTTATAAAATTGATTGTAAAATAGTTTACTTTCACCATCTGTTTTAATCAATTTGATTAAAAACAGGCAAGCTTGCTAATTATATATTCCTGTTGCTTTTATTGTAATTATTTTTAAAGTTAATCCTAAAAAGCGGAGATTTAGTTTTGTATTTGTCATTTTGGTTTCAATTATTCCTGGTTGGAAGTCTTAAATTAGATTGAGCGGGAAATTAATATTTGCCCTGCCTGGAATATAGAATGGACACTAATGAAAGTTTTGCGCGGGAAATGTAGCGAGGCAACGATAGCCCGCCAATTTTAGGAGAGAGAAAAGATTCATTATTAGATACACACTTGGATTATGTCCTGCAAAGAGATACCATTGTGAGTAGCTGTTTGAACATTTAATTCCTACTAAAAACTTAAATAATTATTGACAAACTTCGTTGCTGTGCAAGATGTCAAAATCCACCGCTGTGAGTTTTGCCATCATTAGAATGTCTGACTAATTTAAACAAAGGATAGACCCACGCCTACCAGTTCTTCTTCAGTCATGCCATGAACCTCTAAAATAAACACTGCCTCTACCTTGCCGCTGTCAAAGGACCTGAAAGATGAACTATTATCAAAAGTGCGCACTCGTCACTAAATCACTAGAACTCTGCCTTACCGTAAGCTAAACTTTTTCCTATTCTAGCCAGGATAAATAAATTGCATTTAATTAAATCTCCACTCAATCTAATGATAAATATGTTTTAAAATGGTATTAGTTGTTTTTAATTATTTATTATCTGTATGTACTTTTTCTAGTATTACAAGTGTGTCTTGGAATCTTAAGTTTTAAGATTCCAAGTTTGTTTGCAATTTTCGTTTATCAGAGGGTGCATTAGGAGATTGTATTTTATATGTTTAATATATACCTGATTATTTCGTTAACTATTACAAAACGCATTGGCAGTTTTCGTAGTCTTTATTTATTCACCTGCCCTTAGTTGTAAAATAAAGAATCTTTAAGCATGTTTCATTTGCGCTGTTTGTGCAAACAACAAAATCTTTTTGCTGGCTATTTGTCAAGTTATTTCTTCGGGTTGTCTGAAAATAGTCTATTTCTTTCTGGATTACGTAAGATCATAATCAAATATCTGTTGCTGTCTTGTAGGTGAGATCGACCATGTTTACTTTGAATGTAGTATTATGTGCAGCAGTCCTGCAGCGTTTTAATGACAGTAATTAGAATATTACTGCTCGGACGTCCGCGCTGGTATCATTGATTTCCGGCAGGACAGTAACTGTTTTATTATCCCTGATTCAGGAAGCTAGAGTTGTTGTTTGTTTTAGTAATTTTACAACTGGCCAGCAAGAAGATATTATCCTAACCATTTCTTATATTTTAAGTGAGAGAATTTTATTGCCAAAATGTTTAATGTCTTCATGTTTGTCGTACTCTTGTGCACTCTCTGGTAAATACGCGTATGTTACTATAAGCCACTTTTGTATTCGTAGCTAGATGTCTTCACTCTATTGCACAACTTTTAATAAAATTAATAAATTGTTTAAACTTAATTTGGCTGACGTTTGTCTTTGTGCTTTGATTTCTCAACTGTCTAAATAATATTTAAGATATCTTGTTCCTCCCCGAGTGTAGTTCAGTGCCGTTTTGATTTGCATATCCTGTTCACCCTAAAATAAATGTCTAGTTCTTATTTTCGGACTAGTGGCGCCCCCGGGGTCAGTATATGCGAATCTCAAAGATCTTTCTCGCGTTACAATATATATATACTACTAAGACATGATATCTATTTTATATAACCACAGACAAAAGAAATTGGCTAATAAAAGTAATTTTGGATATAAATTAAAATTTAATAATTAGAAATATATTAGAGCAAGCAGGTATGTGCATTTATTATGCATATTTACTATTTAATCATTTATATATTGTTAACATAGAATAGTATTGGCTTATTAATAGTCAAATATTTTTTATATTATAATGTGAACAATGTATGGGTAGTTAGGCATGTACTTGTACATATAATTTCATTCATTATATATTATTAAAATAATTTTTTTTTTATACGCTTAGTAATTATTGAAGTATTTTGTTTTTATCATGTACATTTTTGTGCTTATATATATATACATACACACACGGGAATCATTTATTTACATATTTTTATAAATGTCCATGCTTGAGTTGGCAATCTATGAAAATAATATCTTTATTAGTAAGTCAAGATTATGGAATGCTTATCAGACCTTTCATTTTTATTATTTCTAGTTAATAAATGCATTAATCATTTTTTAAAGTTATTTCAGTGAAGTTATTCAATATTAGGATTGATTAAGTTTGTTATATATGTATTTGCTCTTGTTTACCATTACATTGTTTATGGTCCTCAAGTTAGTTCAGACAATAATCGTATATATATATATATTGTATAGGACACTCAATCTATTCTGATTGCAGAGGGCGCCACCAGAAATTGAAAAGTGGGAAGGCAAGAGGTTTAGATAGATGGGCAGCAGAGATGGTAATGAATTTAGGATATAGGGCAAAAGTTATTATCCTGTTTTAATAAAATGGCACAGAATAGAGTTTTTCCAAGTAGTTGGAGTAATACAAGAGTAAGGTTATTATTTAAAAGAAAGGGTAAGGATCATAGAAAGTTGAATAATTATAGACCGATAGCGGTAACATCAGTTTTATATAAAGTTTTCTCGTATATGGTGGCTAGTAAAGCTGTAAAATGGATGGAAGGGAATAATGTAGTGGGGGAAATGCAAAGAGGTTTTAGATTAGATAAGCTTATAGGACATAGTTTATTTGTAGTTACATAACTTATGAATATAAGAAGGAATGCAGGTAAACAGTTATATATGAGTTTTATAGATATAGAGAAGGTATATGATAGAGTAAATAGAAATAGATTATGGATAAGTTTAGCAAATTTGGGAATGGATGAAGCTTTAATAGATATTATTAAGAAATTATATGAAAATAATTATTATATATATCAATTAGAGAATATAGAATCAATTAAAGTTAAAAATGGTGTGGGACTAAGGCAAGGATGTCCTATGTCACCTATTTTATTTGTGTTGTATTTGAGTGAAATGGAAAAAGCAATAGAAAGATTAGGAAGAGGGATAGAGATACCATTAATAGATAATAAGAAAGTATATATTTTGTCAGGTCTTTTTTTTTGCGGATGATATATTTTTGTGTGCAGAAAAAAGAGAAGACATGGAAGCTATGTTGAGGACATGTGCAAGGATGGGTAAAGAAATGGGGATTAAATTTAGTGAAGAAAAATCAAATATAATAATGGTTAATACTGGGGAAAGAGAAGATGTAGAATTTTTATTGGGAGGTATTAAGTTAAGTGTGGTGAATAGATATAGTTATTTGGGAATTATTTTAAGTAATCAGAAAAATTATTTGGATGAATGGGAGAAAAAATTGATAAATGAAGCAAAAAAAAAGAAAAAAAGAAAGGGATTGATAAAGAAATTAACAGTGTTTTTATATAATAAATATGATGTAGCTAGAATTATATGGAAATGAGTTGCAGTAGCAGGGTTAACATATGGTAATGATGCATTATATGTTAGTAAAAAGATATAAGATTACTTAGAAAAAGCTCAAAGGGAAGTAGAAAGACATGCATTGGATGCAGAAATATGGACAGCAAGGGAGGCAATTCAAGGAGAAATGGGATGGTCAAGTTTTCATATGAAAGATGCAAAAAGTAAAATGAAAATGTTTGGTAGATTGCAGTTTATGGATAATAAAAAATAGCTAAAATAGTATTTAATTGGGTTATGAGTAACGGGCAGGTAACATGATGGGTGAGAAAGGTAATGTGGTATGCAAAAGATTTGGATAAAGAATTTATATCAGTATATTTGTACAAAAGATGGGATGATTGTGTTAAGAGGATTGTTGAGTGTTATAGTAGTAAGGAATGGGATAAAAGAATAAATTTATTAATAAAGACTAGGGAGTTAGAGAGATGGAGAAATAGTATGGAGAGTAAAAAGAGTTTAAATATATATAGAAATAAACAGAATATTAGGTGTGAGTTAATATATGATAATAGTAAGGAAAGTAGTTTATTGTTTAAGGCTCGAACGGGATCTTTAGCTACAAGAGAATATACATGTAAATGGAAAAATATGGGTGATTTATTTTGTAAATTATGTAAGGAAGGAATAGAAAATATTAGGCATTTGTTAATTGAATGTAAATGCTTGAAAACAGAAAGGGTACATATAATGAAGTTATGGAAGAATAAATATGAAAAAAGTGATTATACAGAAAGTGAATTATTGGTTTTTATGCTAGGTTTGGGAAAAGATAAGGGGGATTTAGATATAAAGGTTATAGAGTTGACAAAGATTATGTTGTGGAAATGGGATAGAGCAGATTATGGGTAAATTTAGAATGAGGAATGTAAAATAAAGTGGCTAACAGGTTTATCTGGGCATAATTTTGCTGAGATATTCTTGACTTCGTTTAAGGAGAAGCCATAATACATCATATCACATGGAAAAATTTATTTACTGTGATCAGAATGGATGATGATGATGGTTTGCGCTGACTAAACTCAGGGAGAAAAAAGAGATCTTAAAATTGTTTAGACAATTGAGACACAAAAGCACTAAGACAAACATCAGCCAAATTAAGTTTAAACAAATTTTAAAAATTTTATTAAGAGAAGACTTATAAGAAAAGTTTCTAATTTAACAAATAGGATTAGCTCAGGCGTGTGCCAGAAAGACTAAACGCAATGCTCTGGCAGACCTACTGATCTTCTAATAACAAATTATAAAGGGAGAAAGCAATTTCATTCAGCAGAGGATTCACCCAAGCATTGGTTTTCCCATTCAGATACTTAAACAATACGTTCTTGAAATAAATCAACGAAACCAGCACCGGCAAGCTTTTTGAGGCCCAAAAATGTGTCAGGACCACGAATGTCATATGCCGGTAAAAGCTGCACATATTATTACATTTAATATAAAGATGATTGATTTACCTCAAGAACAATCGAAAAATATGATTTAAAATGAAAGGAAAACAAACAATTAAAATTGGTGAATCCCCAACCAAAGGATAGGTGAAAAACTACTCTAAGCACATAATTAAAGGTCTCAATAGGAGACAAGTAAATCATTAGAAAACCAGTTATGTCAGCCCCAGCAATTAATGAAAATGAATTACAAATAATTATAATTAAGAAATAAATTTATGACACAAGTTCTGAGTACATGCTCTGATAAATTTAAAGCTACACGTAAATACAAAATAAATCTATCGGAGAGTCCACATGAGTATGAAAATATTAAAGCTTTAAATACTTTAGCAGAATGAAAGTCTCACTCACCTGTAATTTACAAAGGGACAAATATTATCTTCCTGCTAGTGACTTATAAAATTACAAAGAAAAACAATTCTAGTTTCCACTTTCAGAGATATAAGAAATGAAGACACAAAATCCCCACCTGTGGAAAACTAGGCCGATAAAGTAACCAGCCAAAAGATTTTTGGTGGTTTGCAAAAGTGCAAACACAGTATTT
Organism: Epiperipatus broadwayi; assembly: GCA_028023455.1. Lineage (NCBI taxonomy): Eukaryota > Metazoa > Onychophora > Udeonychophora > Euonychophora > Peripatidae > Epiperipatus > Epiperipatus broadwayi. Next base: position 1,180,138 of record JAQFVV010012498.1, read on the forward strand.
AAAATCAATTATTGGCTACTAAAATAATTACAGGTAAGCATTTAAAATATACATGACTGCTAAAGCATTTATAAAAAGTTAGGCATAAAAATATAAAAACTCACTCGTCACTCTCCAATAAACAAAAATTGAAAGCAAACTTGGAATCTTAAAACTAAGATTCCAAGACACACTACAAAATACAAGAAAACACAACAAATATTAAATATGAGGCTAAATATTGCTTATGAATACAGATTTATAATTAGATTGAGCGGAGATTTAATTAAAAGAAATTTACCCTGGGAAGAATAAAAGAAAATTTTCCCTTACGGTAAAGCACAGTTCGCATAGAGTGCGCATGTTTATTTTAGTCCATTTTCAGGTCCTTTGACAGTGGCAAGGTAGAGGCAGTGGGATCTTGTTTATTTTAGGTGTTCATGGCAGGATTGAAGGAGAGTTCGCAGGCATGGGCCCATCTTTTATTTAAGTTAGCAAGATATCCTGATGATGGCAAAACTCAGAGTGGTAGATTTTGATATCATTTATACAGCAACGAAGTCTGTTAATAATTGCAAATTTTTAGCAGGAATTAAATGTCTGAACTGCTATCCAAAACGGTATAACTCTCAGCAGGTGATAATCAAAGTGTATACGGAATACTGAATCTCTCACTTTGAAACAGCTTGTTGGTCAAAAATAAATACAAAAACAACTAATGTGCCAAATTTTGTGGGGTCTTTTATACCCAGCTACATTTCCCATGAAAACCTTTCCTGTTGTCCAATTCTATGCTTAAGGCAGGGCAAATATTAATCTCCAGCTCAATCTAATCTAAGAATTCTACCCAGTGATTATTGAAATGAAAACAACAACACAAATCAAATCTCCGCTTTTAGAATGAGTTTGCAATGATTAAAACAAAAGCAACAGGAATGTAATTAGCTAGCCAGCTTGTTTTTAATCAAATTGATTTAAAAAAAAAGTAAAAACAAGCGGTATAAGAAAACTATTTTAAAAACATTAAAACAATCTATTTTAAATATAAACGAGTAGGTGTTTTAATACGCGTACTCTTTTTAAATAAATAAAAATTTTTTTTAACATTAGATAAGATTTAGCAAAAATTAAGTTTTTAATTTTGACAGTAAAACCCTTGAATCGGATATCAATCCAATTCAATATATATATGGATATATGTTTACATGAACATCCATATGTTTCTCTATAGAATTATTTAGGGCACAAATGTAAAGATTACCTTTAATTTAGTTCACATACATTTATTGACAGTCAGTATACTTATGTCATCTTAGGTCCAGAGCATTGATATAATGATCCTACTATTTTTGATATAGATTATCATAATTTTAGCACTTCAGTATGTAAAAACAGTTAAAATATTGATAGATGCTTTTATATTATACCCTAAGCTTGACATCAGCTAAATGATTAGTCTGATTTTATAATATACTTTTTACAAAAATCCAGTCATAAAGAATGAATGTTGATTCTTAATGATTATTACTGGTGATGCTAAACTTATTTTTAGTTTTAATACGCATTGATAAAATTAATTTATTGAATAAATATAAATAAGAAACAAATCTTTCATTGTATCTAATTTTTTTCTAATCAATATAATATATAAAAAATGATTCTGCAGGATATTAAATGGAGACTGCATATTTCCACTTGAACCTCCCCATAACATAAGTGCATAGAATAAAATACTGTACTGGTCAAAACATGTTGATCCAGATCAAACACCTAAGGAATAACATATAATGATGGCACACGAGAATTCATTGTATTATCCAGCCTACTAGCATAGAAGAGAAATCAATGAGACTTATTTACTAACTACATTATAACTTAACTAACATAAGCATACATGTGGTTGTATGTGTGGAAGTAGAGAAAAGGGAATTCAAACTACTCAAACAAGTTAGATAATAAAATAATAGTTTATATAATGAATTAATTATATACATTAATGTGTGCGTGAATGAGTGGTCTACCAAACGTTAGATAATTACATATTGGGATTCACACTGACGATTCTCATATGCTTTTTTATTAACTAAATAGTATATATACATTAACACACATCTTTGGTGGGAATGATATTAAGATGCCAATCATTTATTTAAAAGATTACAAAATATTGCTATTAATGCTTTGGTTTATGGTTCTGAAATGCAGTGACTATCATATAATTTTGGGGAGCATTCTGGGATTCATTACAGATATAATACTATTTTCATGGCATTTCAGTCATGAAAATAGGTAAAACACATTTGAAAATTATATTTGATTATGAGACAAAATATTCATTAACAATTCTTTTATTTAACATTTGGAAGGAAGAACGCTTTGTTTTCCCCAAGGCATATACTCTTAAGTACAGAAATAACAAATTACGATGACGGGATTGTATAATAAGACTAACATAATGTTATTAATTAATATAGCTAGTGGTGTTCGGAATTTATATATATATATATATTTGAGCAGAGTGCAATCTTAATATTATAACATTAAAACTGGATCACAAAGCAAAAGTAATAATAAATTAAGAGATGGCAGTACTGATATAATGGTGAAGAAATAAGAGAAAAAGGTCATGCTTCTAAATGAAAATGAAGTCTAAGACCCTCATATTAGGGCAGTGCTTAGAGAAGTGTGATTAGGCGTAGCATGGCCCAGTTTACCAAAGTCACCAATGTGCAGAGACCTTTTTATATGAAGGAGATTCTGGGAAGCTCAACTAGCCACAGGATACAACATGAAGAGAAATCCATGGGTTCCATCTTATTGCAACCCCAGATTAGAAGGAAGTATCTATATATTCACGAAGATAAGCCGAATGTCAGTAACACAGTATGAATAAATGTCACTAACAACATTGAATAGATTTACTGCTCTAAAATAAATGACCCCTTGTTTTAATGCCATAACTTATATATATATATATTGTAACGGACACATAAGACGTTACATTATTATTTTTATTAGTAAACATGAAAAAAATAAAAGTTCGCAAATAAAACTTTTTTAAGAATCAAAAATTGAAAATTAAAATTCTATACTAAACTTATATATATATAAAATCGCACAGATGAAAAAAATTATTAAAAAAAAAAACTATTAAAAATAGAAAAGTATTTTAAAAGCAAAAACTTAAAAAGATTTAGAGATAAAAATATATCTTTAAGTTTGGAAAACAAATTAATTAATGTTATTGAAAAATGGAAATGATTATTTTAATTAGTCAAAGTGAACTAGCCCTTGGGCATTTTAAATGTATAAGCAATGGTCAGATAGGAAAACAATAGAAACTAATGGCCAATGAATGAGATCCATCAGGGAATCAGACCTCAATGGTAGGGTCATCATCATCGATGATGTAATGTCCATTGGAACCTAAAGTTACATATAAAAGAAAAAGTTTGATAATAAAATGTTGTTGAGTAAAGAAAATAGAAGAGATGTGACTATATGTTTTAGTGCGGAGTGAAGGAGAAGGGATTGAAAAGATGAACTCTTCAATCCCTTCAGTCTCATTAAAAAAAGGAAAGAGAAATGACATTGTTTTTCTAGATTGAGGACCATAGGACATCGAGGGAATTAATGCTGGCTCCAAATGGCAAGCAACTGCAAGAAATTAGAAACTACAGACTTGTTAAAACCATAAGAACTTTATGAACTCTAAGCTTTAAATCTATTTCTAAAACTCCAGTATACTAAACAATAAGAACTTTAATTTTAAAACTTGTTCCGTCTTTAAAATAATTGAAATAGAATCCTATCTGACTAACTTTATTTATTAATAAGTAATTTTAATTTGATGTATTTCTTTTGTAAAATCATTTCCATTTATTTTTTTTTTGGTTCTTTTAAGTTTTATTTATGATTTTTGTTTTTCGCTAATTTAATATTATGTAAATGTTAAACTTAAGTTGAGCGTGAATGGCTATATAGATTTGTAAAGTTATATTAAGGGAGGATAATCTTAGGTTATTTGTTTCATAGTTAAATTAGGTCAATGGATTAGATATATTGGTGTAATTAGTAGATGTAGTACGAGATTCGCTACGGGCAGAATTGCTTTATACGCCACACACTTCCTTTTGCCTATGGAATGTGATCGTAAGTCGGCAAAATGACTGCTGTTCTTTCCTATGGAGTTTTATTTTATTGCTCTTCTTGTCAGATAGATGTGATATTCCTATCTGACAAGAGGCAATTTCTTCTCTTAACCTTTTGTGCTGCCATATTCGTATTACATTGAATGCATCGATATATCAGATGAATTGACGTTGGTTTGACTGCGAACTTTGGCCTAAGGTTAAATAAGAATAGAATATTTTCTTTCAAATGCAAATCTATGTAGTCTATTCATACTCGACACTCTAAATAAAAATCCATTAAATTTAAGCTGGATATAGATGCTTGCATGGATTCGTTATCGGTCAATTGTTTTTGGTTTTCATATTTGATCAAAACATAGACATTCGGCAAATAATGATACCTTACAGTGAGTATCTAAAATGTATTTATTCGGATGTCTTTTAAGTTATTGGTGTCAATGCGTCATCTTATGATGAATGCTATTGGGTTTCTTATAAATTTCCCTCTGCAATTCCATTAATAATTTTATATTTTGATCATTTATGTTTATTTTGAAATGTTTTTGACTGTGTAATCTATGTAACTGATCTATACTCAACATTATAAAACAAACTTTTATAAATCCACCTGTGCGAACTTATAATAGTATAAAAATTAAAATGTAAATTAAAATCTAAAAATAAAAGTTAAAAATAATGTTAAATGTTAAAGTAAACATACTAAAATAATAATGTTAAATTTTATATATATATGTGCGTAAATAAATGTTTGTGTGTATAATTACTGTCAGTGGCTCATTTTCTTTTTTTATATATCTTAGATGGGAATTTAATATAAAATATAAATCTCTGCTGTTCCACTGAGCTAGTGACAATGGGCTAACAACCGGAATCAACCAATATAATTTTTTTTTACTTACGTATCTGCCTACTTTATAAATTTTCTAGGTTCAAATGCCTAGTGGCGCCCTGTAGTGTAGATTATGTTAAGTCTCCTTTTTCAGGATCGTTATAATATATTGTAATGGAAATGAAAACGATGAAGGCACTTTCCCTTTTATTTATATATAATACATTCTTAAATTCAAAATCACCCATCTTCAATTACCACATGCAAAGAGAAAATACAGACATAAACGAATCTATATCCATACTTGACCAAACCTGTGACTATACAGATATTGCTCCAGGTTATCTTTTCCGGTCAAATGTCTCTCATTGCTGTAATTATTAAAGAATTACAGTGCTTGGATAATTTATAAAATTAAATGGGATCAAGAATACTGCACCACTAGCCTCATGTGTTATTTAGAGCTCAAAATGGAGTAATAATTATAACCTAAATGCATCTGGATATATTAACTGTCTGGAATGGCGAAGAATGAGATGAAACAGATAAAATAATTAAGAAATATTTAATATAATAAATAAATAACAAAAAAGAAATCAATTGAAATATTTACATACAATAAAAAATCATTGGATATAATGCTGCAACTAAATGTATGGTTTAAATCCTACAAATGATTATAATCTATGAAAATAAGTTATCCATTTATAGTCGTCATTCCAAATATTAGAAAGTTTAATTATTGTCTATATCATTAATATCTGGAATTTGCAATTGCTTTAAATCAAAAGTATGTGCACATGTTTTTTTTATATAGGTGTGTTATGTAATTTACCTAGGTTTTCTTAGTCTCCAACGTGAGTTAAGCTCCTGCTGACCAACATGTGGAATGCCTCCATTTCTTTAGCAGAGACGGCAGCTATTAGGCTTGAATTTGGTTTGTGGAATTTCTTCTTATGTGTAGTGATATCTTCATAATAGGACATCAAGGGCATGGAAGGCGCTACACCGGCAGTTGTTACATGGCAAGGTGACCATACAAGCATGGTGGGTCTGAATCAGCCGGCAATCATGATGGCCCTTAGTCACACATCCTTGAAGCTTCACTTATTTTGTAAATTATTTTCATGTTCATATGGTGTTTAGTCTTCTACGTCGAGATCCTTTTACTCAGCTTTCTGGTTTTTTCTTTGCAAAATTTAAATTTTCCTGTCAGCTTTCTACTATATTCTAATCTGCTTCTTATCAGAGCAGTGCCCTCACCAGTCTCTTTGTGAACTGTCTTTTTAGAATTTAATGTCTTTTTTTCAAATTCTTTCATTATCTTGATATTTTTGCTTGTAGCTTTTCATTCACACCTTTCACTCTAAGACGCCTTCTGCAACTTATACAAATTTACTTTTTCATACAATTTTGTAGCAATATTTTTCATTTATTTTCTTTTCCTTTTAATAAAATAAATTTTTAATAAAATTATTTTCATTTGACATGCATTAAACATTGCTGTCTTAATACATACTTTCATGCATGCATTTCATTTTTTTGTCAAAATGTGTACTTTTATGGAATAGATCTTTATCTTTTGTCATGTTTTAAATTCTATTTTAATCTTATTTAAACTCTTCAAATTTTTACTTTCTTCTTATAAATCATTTTTTAGTTCCTATTTCCTTTCTCACTTTTGATTTTAAGCCAAATATACGATTTCAATATTTTCTAACTGTATCTCTTATATTTTCAAAATATACACTTTGGAGGGTAAAAGATAAGGATCTTGTTTGATTCTCTTTTGCTCTCTTTTATTTCATTATGGTAATTAATTACATTTTCTTTCCTCATTGGCTTAATTCTTTTATTTATTTATTTATTTTCCATTTCAACAAAAAATTACAATATTTAATATTGTTTAATATTAAATATATACATGTGAGATCGCAGTATGTGCGGTCATCACATTATGTATATATACTTCCTTTAATAAAATAAATACATTAAGATTTGACCCCCTCTTTTTTTATTTAAAATAATTCAATCCCACCTTTGTGGATTTTGATAATAACTAGAATATTTAAACATTTGTTATTTTAAGAATACGAAAAATAAAAGAAATTAGCAGTTGGAAGAAAACAACTAATAAGTCCACCCTTTCAGAATTTAATAAATAACATTTTAATAGATTTAAAAGCATTAATTAGTTTAAATGATGGATTTACCCTGGTAAAATTACTTCATTCTATTTGGAGTTGAACAAATAACAATTTTTATAATAAAAACCAACATAAAATGTTGATTTGTAAAAATAATCTGTGAGTGTATTAATTAATCATACATTAATTCATGGAGATTTACTTAATAAAAGGAAAAAAAAAGTTTTAGAAATTCAGCTTGTCAGGTTGCTTGAGATTGGCATATTAATAACTAAAAAAGATTTATAAAATCAAGTAATAAATAAATGCCCATACCAAAGTTAATGAAAGTTAGAACATATGAGATAGGATTAGATGAAAAAAATCATTTGAGAGGAATTTACATTTTACAGATTAGAAAGAGACAAAGTTAAATAAAATGTTAGAAGAAATCTTGATGAAAGGGTTTGAGATTAGTTAGACTAGCTTTACTTTTAGATAGGAGTGTTAAAAGTTGCCTTGCACATTTCTTAGAGTCCATTTTAAAAGTCTGGCTCATGCACAGAAGTTCAAGGATCCACACGAGTTTTTAGGTAACAGCAACCTTCTAATCAGCATTCCAAAGTTCTCAGGTTGGGTTTTTACTCTATTCTATGGCAGTAGGTTAGTACAGTAGTAAGATGACCTCTATGGGTTGGAAAGGTGATAGGATTTCTACTCAATCATCATTTTTAAATTTTAAACCAGTGTGGATTATTTTGTCAACACAGTTCTCTCAATAGTAGCTATCCTCTTAGTATTTAAAATCAGCCCATTTTATATCCCAATCGGGTATTTGTGGAATGCTTTTAATTTCTTATTTTTAGCTCAAACTCTAATCTCCAATCTAACAAAATCTTACATTTCTTTGTCCATTGTTCTTGGACACACAATCATTAGATAACATTCCAAAAACATATACAAATCTATTTCCAGATTGGAAATAGATTTGACAAAATTGTTTATAACAAAAGTAAAATCTGTTAATCTTATTCCCCCACTTTATTTTCAGTAAAACTTTAATTAAAAAATTCCTTCCAAAGATTAAAACAATATTATAATTCCAACCCTTTTATTATTTTTGGACAATTAACAGTTGCATCTTCCATCTTGGATTTTACAAAAATATACAGTTTAATAAAAAAAATAATTTAATAGAAAAAGTTTTATAAATGATGCATGATAAACTATTTATAAAATTAATATTTTGTTAATATCTTTGCTCCTGTAATATATATGTATATCTGAGCTGCACCTATGTATTTTAATATGAAGAAAAAAATTAATAATAATAAAAAAAAATATTGAAAAGCTAAAATTTATAATTTTTAGGTGTGCTTCTCAGACATATATACATGAAATATATATACACAACTAAAGGAGTGGGATAGGATGTTTGAATATAGGTTAGGAGATAGAACCATGAAGCTAAATCTTGGGCTAAGATTGACTGCTTCAATACTTTGGTAGGAAGATTTGTAGATCTGTAAAATGATATTAATAGGAAAAAGTTTAGATAACTAATATAATAGATAAATGAATCCATATAAAATGTGGCAAAGAATATTGATATGACTTTTCTATGGCAAACATAAATCTATTGGCACACCAAGATAAAGATGTTTTTCAACAAATTCAATATTACCATAGGTGCAATTATTATTATAACATTGATACAATTTGATTATGTGTAGCTCTTAATATCTCTGCACAAATACAAATGTAATCACTTTTGTTTTATTTATATTAACAGTAAAATGATTTGATCTTAACTAATCTCCCAAAATAGACAACTTGTACATAACATACACTTCTAAATAATCTCTAGATATTCCAGGTGCCACAAATGCAAGATCATCAGTATATGTGTGTAAAGTTGAATGCAGAAGTAATTCAAAAATATCATTTAAGTATATTATAAACAATAATGGACTTAATACTGATTTCTACAGAACTCCTCCATTAATAAACAAAATATTACTAACAATATTTTCAATTTTATCATTTGCTTCCAATTTTATAAGTAAGTAATAATCCAATTCAGTAAACAACCATAAATTTAATGAGAAGCTGAACTAATATAAAATATACCATGGCTAATATAAAATATATACCAATAATATATTGAGTGGTTTTCAATCTTAGCAATACAACACACATGCTCATTAATCATGCATGCAGTATGTCCACCCAGTCATGAAATATATTATTAATAAATAAATAATGTAACAACATAGATTTAAAGCCAATTCAAGCAATTGGGGGGGGGGGCGAGAAAAAAATAATCACTATAGATCTGTAATTCTCAATTAGTCTTTTATCTCCTTTCATAAATAACGAAACAATAACATTACATTTCAATTTCTATGGAAAATAACCTGCAAAAAATGATAAATTAATTAAATATAATAATAATACTGGAACAAAATATAAGTAATAACATTTTAAAATAAAAATCATGATTAAATCATATCCCACAGAGCTAACATTTCATAAACCACAAATTAAGTTTGCAACCCTATCATCAGATAAATTAAGTAACCTTAAGTTAAATCAATTATTATATCCCTATTAATGTTAGCATTACCTTGAACAAGGTTAATATCATATTAGTTTGCAAAATGCCTATTAAAAACATTGGCAATAAATTTAGAATTATCAATAACATAAATCAATTCAACATTAATCAACTGATGTGACATATTTTTATAACTGTCTTTTTTTTTTTTTAAAAAAATTCACATTATGTTAAGATCTTTATTATACAAATAATTAATGTAATAATTTATTTTAGCCTGTTTGCACTTAATTCATTTGTTAAATTTGGTGACTAAATCTCCAAAAATACCCCTTTTGTAAAGACGATTCAATTATTTTATCAGTAATCCAGAATGACCTAGAGCACATTTTACTATTATCAGATTTCTTTATCAAAGCTTGGCTAAATATAAAAATACAATCATTATAAAAAATTTCAAAAGCCAAGCCAATGTCACTTAACCTGAAAACATTCTGTTAAATATGATTAATTATAATGAAATTCAATTTACTAACAGGCAAAAACAAAATTTGTTGAAAAGCATGCCAGTATAGAAATTAAAAAATTAATAATTTCAGAGTTATAAACTTGTCTCATTAAATCCATGTTCATGTTACTAATAAGAATTATTCTTCACATAAATCATGATAAACAGAGCAGCCAAAAGTTGAAAAAATATTAATTACAACTAACAATTTTCCTAGCGCTTTTGGTACAGTATTTCAGAATCATAGCAACATATTGGAACTGAACAATTACTATTCCAGTGCATACTCAGTCAAACATTAGTGTTATGCTGATTGATAACGTTTTTAAACCTCACAATAAACCAAGTCTCTTTCAACTTCCTCTTTCTATCATTTGATTTATTGCACACAATAGTAATATTTTGAAGATAAAATTCATGTCCACAACTATTTTAGTGATTAGAAAAAACAGAATTAACCTGTAAATCACTTTTAAACTTTTTATACTGATAAACATGCTGTTGTAATCATGTTGACATTTGCCTATTTATTACGGGGAAACAAAGGTTAAAAGGCAAATGTCTTAATGGGATTATAACAGCATGTTTATCGGTATAAAAAGTCTAAAAATGATTTACAGGTTAATTCTGTTTTTTTCTAGTTATGAAAATAGTTGTGGACATGAGTTTTATCCTCAAAATATTACTACTGTGTGCAATGAATCAAATGATAAAAAGAGGAAGTTGAAAGAGGTTTGGTTTATTGTGAGGTCTAAAAATGTTATCAATCAGTGTAACACTAGTGTTCCACTGAGCATGCACTGGAATATTAATCGTTCGTTCCAATATGTCATCATGATTCTGGTATACTGTATCGAAAGTGCTTGGCAAATTGTTAGTTTGTAATTAATATTTTTTCAATTTTTAGTTGTTCTGTTTTCATGATTTATATGTGAAGAATAATTTACATTATCTGACAGTTTTTTATATTATTTATTACTCATAAATGAACAAGATTTGAAACATCCATATTATTAAAAATTTCAGTAAGCAAACAAGTATTCGATGAACATGAATGATATTAAATTATAATAGAAATGTTAATATTATTATCTTTTATAAAATTGCTACATTATCAGAAGTTTTCATATTAAGCATGGCAAAATCAAAATGATGTAGATCTCTTGCAAAAATAATTCCTTATCTAGGTTACTGTCAAAACCATAGTGTCATATACAATATTCATTGTCGAAGATAAGTCAATAAAGTATTGAAGTTTGATCTAAAACTTCAAATATTCATAACAAATATATTTAACATGGATTTTATATTACTATGAATAATAAATTTATGGTTAGATGCTTAGAAAATCTTGTGACACTGAAACAGAGAGACATCAGTTATATTTTATTCATCAAATTGAATTTCTTTAAAAATACTTTATAGTGCTGGGAATCAGGAGCATATTAGTTCTTGAATTGCCCCATTGCTAGGCTAAAAAGAATTTATAAAAAATATTGTGCCTCTATATTTAAGATATTAGATAAAATGGAGAGAGTAGCAAGTAATAACAAACTATTATTAATAATGGGGAATCAAATCTGGAGTTTTAGATTTGTGAATACAATACTACTAATGATTATTATTTAATCACATTTCTCTATTGCTGAGGAATTCTATTTGTCTCCATGCAGAGAATTACACTAGACTTTGAATGCAATTAACTACCTTCTTGCATATATTGTATAGAATTAATAATATTAAAAATAAAATTAAATGCATAAATGGGTCATTAAAAATATTTGGATCCATTTTTCTCATTAATATGCTTCTGTATTTAATATAATACATATTATTGTTGACACTAATGGAAATGGTTTAAATGAAATTCTAATTACAATTTCACTTCAATATAATTTTGTATCTGTGGATTACTAATTTTTTTTTGGCTATTAATATTAATAATAAAAAAATATTTCTAATGATATATTTCTTTTGGTACAGGTTAATGCTAGGAATCTTACAACATAATAAGAGAAACATTTGCTATTTTATGTTATTATTTATAGTTTTCTGATTTTCTGGTATTAATAGAGATTAATATAATGAAGAATAAAATATATTTCAATTACATAATTTTCACATATATGAATATTACTTAAAAAATAGAAGTAAATATATTTATTAAAAATATTACCAAAAAAGCTATTTAGGTTTTAAATAGTCTTTTGCAATATCTGTTTATAATATCTATTTGCCACATCAATGTTTTAGCATATTTCACTTTGTTCTTTGCAGAACATCATCAAATACCAGATACTTCATGGATGCTAAACAATTATAGAATATAAATTCACATCTAAAAAATTTAACTACATTCTTTTAATTATATATTCCACTAAGGATATCTTATTGTTTCAAATTTAATAGTTGACATATTTATAATATAAACTTTGGAAATAAAAATATTTTTAAAAGTAACAAAATAGTTGGTTTACAATTCTTTATACATTTTGAACTAACATAAATTTTAACATGTGATGTGATGAAATAACTAAACTTAGTTTTTTATATTGAGACAGATGATATATATATATTATATGTCAAAGTGTTTATGGGAAACAAACCTGGAAGAGCTGCTTGGAAGGCAGCTATGCTAACTGCTAGGTCACTAATGCTTGATTAACAGACGATATATTTACTAGCACATATTCTGTACAATTAAAAAAAAATGTTGGACATTATTTTATTGTTAGAAATTTTGATTAATATAAAATTTATTTTAAATTTGGCAATAAAACTTAAAATCTTAAATCTCTTTTAAAATTTAAAATGTATTTTTTATTTTTTCTAATAAAATTAGATTTTTCAAGCTAAAATACAAGGCAAATGATAAACAGGCAAAAGTACTCGCAGAGATCAATCCAAGTAGTCCAATGACTGAAGAAGTCATTCACTAACTCTGTGATTTACTAAGAGTCCAGACATATCAAATCATATGAGTATCTATCAAATGTAGAAGTCTTTTAAAAAATAAATTGGTATAAAGTATATACTTGTAAGGACTAACATTATATTATACATTTTATATAATAAATATATAAAAAATAAATACATTAAGTTTTCTTCCAGAAAATTTAATGAGATAATTAGACAATAGAAGTTGATCATTTCATCTAAAATAGTAGAAACATCTATTTTAAATTTGACGATATAATATGTTCAATAAAGAAATGATCTTGATTCCAATTTTATATTTTTATTAAAGTAAAAAGCATTCTCTCTATATATAATTTTTAAATGTAAAACTAGTAAGAAATGATCTTGATTCCAATGCAATGTTTATCTTGATTCCAATTTTATATTTTTATTATAGTAAAAAGCATTATCTCTATATATAATTTTTAAATGTAAAACTAGTAGAATAGTGCTTTATTATAGTTTATGATGACAAGCCTTGGATATCCCTTCCCTACGTAATCAAAATCTGACATCTAATTAATAAAAATTTCCTCCACCCATCAAATTGCTCTCTGCACTCCTCCTTCAATGCATTGTTTAATCAATAACTCAAAAGACAAACTGCCTCCTGATCTTCGCTTTCAGATTGTTTACATAATTGAATGTCAAAATATTTCTTACCATTCTGTTTATTATGGTGAGTCCTGAGCTAACTTAACCACCCATTTAGCTCAACACAAATACCTTTACAATTAAGCTAAAACTCACACTGACATAAAATCCACATTTCCCAACTATTTCACTAAATTCAGTCATAGTTTTGAGTCTATATATTTAGCATAGTCTGCACCAAGCACAGTGATGCCAAGTGTAAAGTCAAAGAAGCTTGCCACATCTCTGGGGATAAACATGCCATCAATCAAAAAGAATCCTGCATTCCCCTCTCTAAGAAATGGCTCATTTTAACCATTTAATTTACAATGCAAGAAATATACAAATTATCTCACTTGCTTTCAGACTGCTTAATATATCCTTCCACTTCTGTTACCTTTTTTGCTACATCTATGACTGAATCTAGTCAAAAGTATGCTCAGCACTTCATTATTGTCTGCACTAATAAAGCTTTGCTCTCAATATGTTGATTGTATCTTTTACTTATAACAATATATAAATTCTCCACCCAAAGCATGTTGTAGTAATAGGCATTAGGAGGCTGTCATTTGTACTATTTATCATAGTGATAAAGTTGTCAATTATTTAGACTAATTCTTAATTAAGTAAAGTTAAAAAAAACAGTCCGGATTAATCTGATGAGTGTTGATATTGCCCATTAAGCAGTAACCTACATCTCTGGTAACAAAAATGTGACATGTTATGGAAATTAAACTCATGTCTAACCTGTGTGTTTTTAATTGAAAAAGCCTTAGTGTGTGCATATATTAATAAACCGATAAATCTTTTATATATTGATCAATTCATTAAGAACATAGCAATAAACAAAAACATAATTTTATATGTTAAAAAAATGATTTAAAATTATTTATTACTTATTATAAAAGCCAAGTTCTCCTTTTAAATCTCATTTATCATTAAAATTGAGTCTCATATCTGAGCATCAATATTTTAATAGAGATGAGTATGTGTCTAGCACATACACATTTTCTGATGTTAAAAAAAAATTACAAATACTGTCGTTAATATTTGTTGTATTGGATAAATCATACAAATCTTATAAGTTTTATTTTAAATAATAATGAAATAAATAATATATATATATTTCTATATAATTGAGTACTTGTTAAAGTTTAAAATAAAATAGAAATTTATATAATACTACAATAAAATTTTACTAAAATTCTTATACAACCATGACTTCACCTATTAACAAAACCATGGTTGTGTAAAAATAAAAATAGATATTTTCATGATCTATTAATAAGTATAAAGTTAATAAAAGATCGTTATTTTTTTATTATATTTAATGTTAAAACTTGAATAAAATCAGTGTAAAGAAATTATGTGGTCTCAATCTTCATTTTTTTTCCAGAAATATATTCTCTACAACGTAAACAATTTATATCATCTTTTTTTTTTTAGTTAATAATTTTTCTATTAAACATCACATGATCACTATTTCTTATGCTTGCTCATATTATTAAAACAGGCAAAAATCTCAACACAGTAGGGCCACTCAGTGCAAGTCAGAGTAATCAATGGATGACAGAAGGCTTGTGCATAAAATCCCTATCTAGGGTAGGTGCAGTGCTCTCAGATCCAAGGCTCCTCACTAATGAAAGCCACGAGCTAGAAACTAGTTTTGGGATATTGGATGAGTAGGCATTAGATGGGATTTTATGCACAAGCCTTCTGGCATTCCTTGATTACTCTGGCTTGCACTGAGCAGCACTACTGCATGGAGAGTTTGGCCTGTTTTAATTTTTCTATTACCGTTACACATATTTAATATTATATTTGTACACTTTGCAGTGCACAATTTAAAATACACTAACTGTTTAGTAATATATAGGATATATGAGCACAGACTTTCACACAACACACCATTCTCCACTCTATTTTATAACACTGATACACTTCAACGCATATATCACAACACACCATTCTCCACTCTATCTTATAACACTGATACACTTCAACGCATATATGTTGAAAAAATAAATAACTACCAATATATGTATTTCACGCTAAACCAGCAATCATCAGTTGGTCCAGATTATCATCTCTACACATATAGTTTAGCTAAAAATAAAATTAACATTCTCTAAATATTTATGCTCTTGCTACTCTTTGAAAAAGTATTTACTGAAGTACGAAAAATTCAATAGTAAAATCTAGTTTAGAAAGATAGTGAAGTAATGTAGAAATAGTTTACGTATCACATAAACTCTTTTTATTTTTTACTTTTTATTGTCCAATTATTTTTTTCATGCTGTTTTGTTAATTGCACTATTTATCCTCATATTTTCTAATTTTTTAAAAAGATCTAAACAAAGTCATAAAATCTTTATATCTTTCACTCTTTTTATCTTAAAATTTGTCCATATAAGCTATATCTATAGTCCAAAATCTTTCTATCTTTCACTCTTTTTATCTTAAAATTTGTCCATATAAGCTATATCTATAGTCCAAATCTTATTCCATTTTTGCCTTCTTTTTCTGGTATCAAAACTTATGCTATTGCACCAAACAAGTCTTCTTTTAGGCCTATCAGATATCCATCTTTTATACAAATTTTTATTTTTATATAATTTTAAATTATGAGACCTTTCTCAGTCATCATAATTCAGAAACAAGAAGAATCTTATTTTGTTCAGAAACCAGAAATTTGAAAAAAGAAAAAATCTATACAGAACAAATTCTTATGAAAAATTATAGTTACCCATCAGCTGTTATTAAGAAAATCTTAAAAAGACAACAAAAAGAACCATAAAAAAAAAATTATTGTTACTGTAATGTATCCATATATACAAAAATAGCAGACAAATTAAGGAAAATATGCAATCAGTGTAACATTAGAACAGCTTTCCAGAGCCATACCACACTACAAGGAATTTCAACATCTACAAAGCCTAAACATGAAATGCTGAAAAGTAAAATCTGCATCTAGAAAATACCATGTGAATTTGGAAGAATGTATATTGGTGAGACCAGCCATCCCATTGAAAAACAATTGCAAGAGCACAGATTGCTGCTCACATGACAATAGTGAATAACCCCATAGGTCAACCTGATATGAATGTACATAATATATGGAAATCACTAATAAACTTTGCTCTGATCTACAGAGGCTGCTTGCTAGATATGGTGTGTTAACTAGTTTCAAGTACCTCGCAGAGAGAAGGGTAGATATTGAGCTTCCATCCAACAGCACTGCCTTATCTCTCAAGCTCAATCAAGGCATCACTCCATTGGATATTCCTATAACTCTGGAAGAGGAAAAAATGTCCAATTTATGTAGCTATTCGAGGTGTACAACCTCAGTGTTTCCACTGTGGAGACTGATCACATCTGGTAAGGTCATGCCCAAACAGAATTTGTGATGTCTGCAACAGTAGGAAAAGCAAAAATCATAGATGCATAAAAAATATGCAAAACTTAATTCAGCTATCATATTCTTCACCCATTAACACAGAGAATCACATAAAAGGGCAGATACAAGACTCCAAAACTGACTTACTGTTGGAAAACAATCTAGAAATGGACCATCACACTTCCACCAACTCATCTAATGATTACACATCGGTCAGACAACTCCAGCCTCCCATTCTACAATACAAGACACAAAATCACACCAGCACCCATATGAACCCAAAACAACAAATATCAGCCATCAACATGACACCCCAGAAGATGCAAAAAGCATTCAAAACTCACTCAAAGGAAGATCATCCAATACAAGCTCCCAACAGTGAACCATTATCAACAAAACAAACTCTTCCAGTCACGAAGTCTCAACAAGAACATCCCATTCCAAATAATAAAAGAAAAACCCAAGACTCATCCAGCTCGCAGCCAGAAGACATTAACTCATCTACGAATGACTCGGACAATGATGACAAAAACAACAAACAAGCAGCAAGCCATGCTACTAACTTGAGAAAAAAGAGAGAAAAAAGAACTAAACTAGCTCAATCACTCAGCACACAAGAAAGCAGCTCTTCCCAAAACACAGCTTTTGAAAATGATCACAATGAAGATAAACACAATTCCAACCCCTACTTAAGCTCCAAAATACCTGTTCCAACTCAACTGGTAACGGTGTCACATGACCCTGACAAACCACTTGGTGAAAATCAGAATTTTATCTCAATAATCTCCCCTATGTGATGTACTAATCACAGCTTAGTATACATAACCTATAAATCTCTGTAACAACTCATCATGCTTATTAAATTGGCCGGAATAAACATAAGGGGTTTTAACTCTCTGGGCTGTGTCTTTGCACTTAAAAGATGGCTAGACTAAACAGACCTCCACATAGTCTGTCTTTCCAAAACTAAATTACATATAAACTCAAATTACAAATAACTCAACTGATGCAACAATATGGTCTATTTCATTATGTACCCTCAAACACAGCATCTTCTGGAGTTGCTTTTATAATCAATAAGAACCTGACCTATAGCTCTTTCAGAACATTACATCTTAGCAATGATCTATTGGTCATTAAGTTCACTTTTGGAAATATGGCAACAAATATCATTTACTTGTACATCAGAAATGATGCTTACTCAGCACAAGTAGTAATCAATAAAATCAATTCTCTTCTCTCTTCAGATGCCTCCCCTATTGTTTTTTTTGGTGACTTCAACATGAGTTATGATAACTTCAACAAAAAACATCTTCACTTAATTAATAGAGCCTCTTGTGTGGAGAGGGGTTTTTCCCTCCTGGATCATTCTCCTTCTACATACTGCAAAAGATATCCCTAATTGACCTTCTCTATTATTCACCTGAACTTCACTTTGACATATGCGCCAAGCTTCAATTGGTTCTCTTCACTGATCATTTAGCTCTTCTAATTTCACTTCATATAGATCCCACCACCGCAGTTCATATAGATTATACACCTACCATTAGACTACTCAACAAAGCAGCAACTCCAGAACTCATTTTCTCTGAAGCATATATCTTGTTCCAAAAAATCAAAATTCTTACTTTGCCTCCACTACAGGCTTGGTCATCTTTCACCGGTATATTGAGCTCACTCATAGACTCATACACAAAGAAAACCAAAGGTCCAAATCAACTTATTAAAAGATTTGGATGCCATAAACAACAGGTTAAAATCTCTACACCATATTGACATTCATCCCCAAAATATTTTGGAGCTAAAAACTCAATACCATAGCAAGCAAAAGGTCCTCGTGCATTATATTGCTACTAAAAGGTCTAAAATCTTCTTGGCCAACCAGCATAGCTGGACCCACAGCTACATTTACTGGGCAATTGGTTCGGTGGCCAGACCCACACCTACTTCATTGTCAGTAGATCAGGATTGCCTCAGTGGCCCAGCAATGCTTGAAAAGATTCATGAACACTTTCAGGCCAGGCTACAGAATTATAAATTTGAAATTGGAAACATCTGGAATCACTTGGAAGATGGGGTCGCTCATGATATCAGTGAAAATCAGATAATCCAAAAGCTCATGGCCTATCCGGAGAGTGTTCATCTGGGACTCCATGAAATTCCGAGATTTGTACTTGTCCACCTGAGACATTTCACAGCCCACATTGTACTGCGGATGATAGAGGTTCTGGCAGGAGAGTTTCAAAACATTCCAGACTAGTACCCTGTGGCCCTTGTTCCTTTCCTAAAAAAGCCCATCAATCCCACTACCCTATCCAACATAAGGCCCATTTCCATGATTCCCCTCCTAATTAAGATCATTGAGGCCATAGTCAAGGACAAAATCCAAGATCAACTCTATACACACATCACACCATATCAATTTGCTTCCACCTCAGATGCTACGCAGCATTTTCTTCTTCTGGTAGAACACATCAGACTGCACAAAAAATCCAAGCCTATAGTTATTCAACTTGACTTTGCCTCGGCTTTTGCCTCTGTTATACCCACTGTCCTACTCCAGACTCTCCTTGATTATCAAGTCCCTGGCATCTATACCAGAATTATTGGTAATCTGCTTTTGAACAGATCTATCTTTACGTCACTGGATGGAAGACTGTCCAATGGTTTCAGACCTCATCTTTCCATTCCCCAGGGATCGCCACTCGCTGCTTCATCACCTATATAAATCCTATGCTCAGAGAGATTGAGCGCAGACTCCCTGGAATTTTCGTGCCAACCCTGAAACATCATGTACAACACATAACCTATGTTGATGATGTCACCATCTTCCTCCCCGATAAAACTCACCTTCCAACACTCACACAAATCATTGATAAATATTCAAAGAAACTAAATCTGAACATCAACTATAGCAAGTCCTCACATGTGGAAAATCAGCACTGGCTCAGTGATTCCGTCAGTCTTTACAGCCGAGCCGCAACTCTTCCTCGGTTTTCCTATGGCCAAGTCCAGACTTGCTATGTCAAAAGTTATCCAACACTCCATCTTGGGAAAAAACTAGCAAAGTGGTTCGGTCTTTATCCCAAATCTCTCTTTCACTGCCGGGCAAAGTAGCCCTTCTCAACATGCTGGTGTTTCCGAGATTGAATTATTATCTTCCCATAATTAAACCTACTAAAGCATTTCAGTCATCAATGAACTCACTGTGTTCAAAGCTCATGTGGAGTGGAAAGATTGTTGCCATCAGCATCTGTAAGATGCAAATGCCCAGAGAGTTAAATGGACTTGGATTGCACTCTGTTTCACCAATCTATTTACAGAAGGCAATTGCAGTTCTACGTGCAATTCACTTAAAACAGTCAGAACTAAACCTTGCCACTCCAGTGGAACCTACAGACACACCGCCACCTCTTGCTAGCAGATGGGCCACAATTATTTGGTTACATGTCACCAAGCTGATACATCTATCTAAAACCTCTTTTGAAGGTAAAATAACCTACTGGCAGGCCTATAACCTCAGATTTCAAAACTAGACTGCCCTCCTGACCACATTGAACATAGACAATAAACCATTGCTTAAAAAAATTGAAGAACTGGTTTGTTGAACCAAAATATATAGATTTTATCTTAAAAATCAACATCTCATCCATACCCACTGACCATTTCTTAGTATGAAAAAGAGGATTCACCAAAATCAATCCTCAATGCCAGCTATGTAATACTGCCAATGAAACCATCCAACATTTACTTTATAATTGTCCGTTTCTTTTCCAAATGAGAAACTTCATCCCAGAGAAAGTTACATCTGACATCGGAGAAGCCTTAAATATCCAGAATGCCATCAAGACAGGAATTTTTTCTCTTATCTGATTCTCTGTCTTCCTTACCTTTGCAGTCTGGTTGACCAGATGCGAATGTGTTTTCCGTCATTCAGGATCTTCAGTCACAGAGACCTTTATAGGTCTTGTCAAGAGCATAAGTGCCAGGGACCGGCTGCTTGCACCAGAATGGTTATACAAAAAGACTTGGTCCAGGATTGATCTACCAAGCGTTTGATCTTATGAACTTTTGCAATCAGTCATGCAGTATACCATGTATGAAAACAGTATCATGAAACCATGTAAACTTTGTTAATAAAATTTTTTGTTTTAAAAAAAAAACAAAAAAACTTTGCTCTTAGGAAAATGAGGAGAAATCAGGAGGAACCTCATAGACAAGTCTATGAAATTACTACTGACTATTGCCTTTGGCAGAATGAACTCAGTTGATTAGAGTGATATCTTAAAATTCAATACTTACAGAATCTAAGTGTCCATATTTGATTCCCATGCTAATAATTGTCACTGATCAGTCCAGCAACACCTGAAGAAGATGAGAGAATAATATTTCTTGAAATGTTATGCATATACTAATCTATGTGCTATTACTAACAGTTGAATGTATTTGGAATATTTAAATAAAGTTAAATTTTTCTAAAGATATTCAATACTTAATATTAGATAATGGAAATAGTCCAATATATAAATACAACCAAAATACCACCATCAAAAGCCTTCAGGAAAACACTAGATACTAATATTTATTTAGCATATAGATTTTAACAGTGAACACATACATACAGGATTACATTTCTGGTTAAGTAGAAATTTAATTAACTTGACTTTCATATAAATTTATTAAATATAAAGCAGAAAGTAAATCAGAATAGGGTATAGCAGCAATCACATACTTATTTATAAATAAAAAATAAAATGCAAAACTCATCAATATGCACTTTTGTATGATGTGAGAATAAACACAACTTAGTTTTTAAATAATGGTTTAATTTTTGGCTATATTAATTACTATTTGATTTTATTTAATTTTTGAACCATTTAATTTCTTGCTAACATACTAACATCACAAAGTTAAAGATGACATGTGGTGAATAAAAAAGTGTGTAATATTGCATGGAATTTGGATTAAATATATTAGAAAACTAATTAACTTATCTCTTTAATTTATTTGAACAAATGAGTAATGCAAATGGTTATCAGTTAAACACTTGACCATTATGCAATATAAAATTATTTATCATAACTTATTGATGGAATAAGTTAAAGCAGCATAAAGAACCCTCTGAAAATGTCTCCCTCCTGCATATACAGGAAAATACTTAAGAAATGTTACTCAAAACTACTCAAATGTTGGTTGATGAAAGTTTTCTTTTTTGTATTCTCTATTCCAAAAAAAAAAAAGCAAACTAAATTCCTATTTATCACCAAGTAATTGAATTTTAGATGGGTTGATTATAGATCAGCTAGATGAAAAAAAAGTTTTAAATATATTTGAAAATCCTGTTTCTGAAATTTTTTTTCAAATTTACTTAGATTCAAAATCTTAAGTCTTAGTTATGCTAGGTGGATGCTCTTTATGATAATAGTAAGAGATCCTTCCCATTGATAAACTATGATTCATTTTACAGAAGAGCTACTATAATAAAGTTTTGCAATATTTCCATTTTAGGTTTAATTTCTTTTATATATGCTCTTTATTTTAAAACTTTTCTAAAAAATCATTTATTATTGTTATTTCAAATACAAAATGTTTAATCTTTTGAAATTAGAAAAGATTTACTTAAAAGTTATATGTATAATACTATATATATATATGTTGATAGGAAGATTTTCACAGGTTGCATATATAAAAGACATTTATTTTTCCATGTTGCCATATGACAAAAGGGTCATCTATGTATCTGAGCCAAATGAGAGGTTTTAAAGATGATAAATTAGATGATTTTTCTTACATTTAAATAATATGCATCCTAATATTAATTTTACAATGGAGACAGAGTCTGATGGAAAACTCCCTTTTCTTGATGTTCTAGTCACCAGAACACCAAATAGTTTATCTTTTTCGATTTACAGAAAGAATACACACACGGACCATTATTTACATTTTCATGCTCATCATCACCCAACTCAGATAGTTTCTGTAACCACAACTCTTTTAAATAGAGCAATTAATCTTTCAGATAAGTCACATCTGAAATAAATAAATCATATTAATAGTGTTTTATTAGCAAGTAGTTATAATTATAGATTTATTAAACAAGCATTATTTCAAGCCCAAAATGGACAAAATAGGAAACAAAAAGATGATAAATCAGCTATTAGGATTTGTGTTCAATATGTAAAAGGAATTATAGACAGTATTGGACGTATATTAAAACACTATAATATAAATACAGCATTTTCTACTCATCAAAAGATCAGCAATATAATAACCAAGTCTAAGGATTCAATCTTCATGGTGTTTATCAAATCTCATGTGAAAATTGTAAAGCTTCTTACATAGGTATGAGTAATAATTGCATCAGTGGTAGGTGAGATGAACATGCTAATGCAGTTAAACAACACTTATCATCATCAACACTCTCATTCCATACTATAGATTCAGGTCATAAAATTGATTTTTCTGGTATCAGGATCATATCCAGATGTGATAATCTCTATCAGTGCCAAATCAGAGAAGCCATTGAGATACTTAAAAGGTCAGATTGTATCAATAAGCGAGATGATACATGCAAACTTCTTCCTATTTGGAAAGATTTTTTTAAAAAAATTTTTAATTTAACATTTTTGCTATTGGTGGAACTTTTAACGTTTTTTTCAAATCAGTGATTGTAGTGTCTCTACAACCATCTTTCTATCTTTTATCACCCAGTAGATGACTTGTGTGATCAAGTCGAAACATTGGTATATAAATATTTAAATTTTTAACATGGATGAAGCTGCAAAATAGGTATTATATATATATCATTAGATTAGAAAAAGTCATTTCTAAAAAACAAAGATTCTAATGAGCCTGTGTTAATATTTGGTGTATTTTGGTTATTAGTTTTTAATTTTGGCAATATTACAAAAATCTAAATTGCAGGATATGAACCGAAAATTAATACTAAATCATCAGTGGAAATTTGCTATACACCTAACTTAATTTATTTAAAACTTTATATTTACAGATAAATCATAAATTTCATAAATTCTGATGTAAATATATAGTGATTATTGTTAATACTCATTTAGCCAAAAACTTTCAGTTACACTTTAATTTCAAAAGATGTTGTAGACAATTCAGTTTACAATGGTATCAGTTTGTTTAATTTTTTTGTGGCTGTTAATTTATTAGATGTTGATCATATCTCAGTTCCTATATTTAAAAATGTTTGGAACTTTAGATGTTATGTTGTACATAACTGATTTTATTTATTATTGTAATAACCTTTATGAATTTATTTATTGTATTATGTTTTACATATGATTAATGCATAAACATTTTTTTTTTTGTAATTAATTTTGGTCATTTCCTATACTTAAAAAAATGTTTGTAACTTTGGTTTTCTTATTGTATATAATTATTTTTATTATTATTTTTTTTTTACTAACCTTATTTATTTGCTTTTGCACATATATAAATTATTTTTTTGTAATTAATTAAATTGGATAATTATTATGAATAACTCATAGCCCAAGTCTTTAATTGTTTGGAGTTATTTTTTATACATTGTGTAATAAATAAATAATAATAATTATTATTAAAATATAATTCTGGACAAATTAATGGGGAAAAACTGTGATATCATTACTAATATAATGTAGAATTATCATTTTCATCAAAAAGTGTTCATATTCTTTGCAGACTTATATTGCATTTAAACAAAGACTACAAAAAACCCCCATTAATCATGGGAAAAAATGTCAAGTCTTCTAAGAGTTTTGGTATATTTAAATCAGATAACTGGAGAGACCATGTGAAATATATAACATTATTCTTATGATCTTCAAACAAATATTCGATTGCATGAAAAGCTTGATAACTTGTCTGAAACAATGACTTTATTATAGTATAAATCTAAAATGATATATTTTGTTGCTGTAATAAATTCATGAAAAGTACTGATTTTCCTAAAGTATAACATAACATGGCTTTCTAAATTATGGTAGATCCATTGTCAGACTTCTTTTTGTGATTGTCAACCCTAAAACTTTTCCATGGCTAGATAAAGTGTAAATAATAATTGACATTACTGTATTACATGCTTCTACACATCTAACATACCATTCTTGTGCTTAAGACATTAGCTTCTGAATATTTAGTGCTATCAGAAGACAATGGTTCCAAAATGGCAGCTTGACTATAAAGCTTCTGCTGGTTCTCAGAATGGGTTATGATATATAATGGATTATCCCAATGTGTGCCAATTTTTTCAGTTGTGTTATTTTTGAATTTCTTCATAATATCCTGTGAGTATTTTGATTGCAGTTGTTCCAGAAAGTTAAACTCTTGACATTGACAGTCTTGAAAAATTATAAAGTTTAAAAGCTAATGCACTAGCTAACCAGGCCCCAACAATAGAATCTTTCCAATTCATATAAGTCCAATGGTTTTTCTCATAGGCTTAAGAGATTGACAACTTCCTGAGTTACTTTTTATTATCTTTTTAGAATTTTATCTAGTATGGATTTTTATTTTTATGCTAAAGAATATCAAAAATATAATGCTAATATGTTTTAATTATTTTTTTAATTATTTTTTTCTATCTTTATATATCATTAGTTGAACACTCTTGTTATTGTTTTTAACATTTTACTGAAATAAGAGGTATTTATTTTTGTAATTGTGGGTATAATAAATGAATTAAATTTTATCATTTTCTTAATTTACTAATAATTATTTTTTACATTTACAACTGAATTGCCAATATGCCTTTTCTCTTAGCTTTCTTTTACTTTATTATCTTTATCACTTAAGTTAGACCAGGGACTGTGAGTCATGCTATCACTCTGCATTTATGAATAGTATATTTGTAAAATTATATTTTTAACTTATAATTACATGTACAGCAATTTTTTAAAACATTTTATTCTTATTTTTTTTTATCTTAGTTTTATTTTTTTCTCTAGAGTTGAGAATCACCATAATTTGTTTATAAATAATTACTAATGATGATGATGATTTAATTAAATAAAATGAGAATTTGCAAATGCTGAATACTTTCTTAAAAAAAAGTTATGTGTATAGATTGTTCACAATACTGTAAAAATTAAGATAATTTTATAGTGAATATTTTAATTCTCTACAATTACATTTTACAATTAAAAAAAAAAAGGAAAATTATATTGCAGGTAATTTAGCAGTAACTAAATTGCTTGAATTTAATTGGTTAAAAAAATAATATATACAAATTTGTAATGATAAGGTTCAAAATAAATTCAATATAAACAAAAATCTGTAAACAAACATCTATTTAATAAGATTACAGCACAAACAAAATACTGTATAAACAATAATAATAAGAATGATGATAAAAAAAATCTGATGTAAATTTACAAATTTTACATGTCTATATAATAAATTAAAAAGCAAAATGGAAGAATATCAGATTATCATATTTCATTATGAAATTGGATAACAATAGAGAAGTAGATATTTTTTTTATATATAAAAAGTTATTTAAGTAAACAAAATAATTTAATTCTAAAAATAAATTTTATAATACAAAACATGATTTTATAAACCTAATCTGAAAATCAGCTGTAACTAAATGATGATATCATTGATTATTGTGTGGTATTTTATGACGGCAGATATCACATGTCAACAATAATTAGCACAGACAATGAACAACAGAATAAATAAACAAATAATATAGTTGTACAAATCTCATTACTTACTTCATTATTAGTAATTACTAATAAAAATTTCGAATGTTCATTGTTATCATGAATTGCATACAATAGTAGAGAAAGTTTCATTTAGTCCAAAAATAAAAAAAAATCCAGTTATGTGCATAATTTTATATTGTTTAAATAATGTATTGATATATTTAACCTATTTTAATTCCAGTATTTTCTTGAAGATAAAGCTTGTTATTTGTAATGTTTTTTTGCAGCATCTAATGGTCTTTAAAAAAAACCAAAAGCAACCCATAAAGAATGGCAATACTTGACTAACATATATTAAATAAATACAATAAAAATTTATAATTTTTTTAAATAGGACTATGATTTTTATGGCCAAACAATTAAAAATAAAATCCAATAAGAAAACAGAACTAATAATTTGTATAATGATATGATTAATCATATGCATATAACTACAAAAGAAAACATTTGCAATAAAATTTATATTTTTTAACAAATAATTTTACTGACAATAGTTTAATAGCAAATTTAAGTTTGCAAATATGCCAATCCACCATTAACTGGAAGCCAACCAGCCATTATTTAAAATATTAATAATAAAAGCAGAACATCTTATAAAAATAATTGTCAAAGCTAATATCAAACATGGCAGTAAAATAATCAGAACAATATATATTTTAATAATAACATTTATATTAAAAAAATATAAAAATTTAATTGCTTTAAAATTATCATATAGACTAATAACAAAAAACAAAAATTGAGAGTATTACTATAAATTGCATATTGATTTTTTTTTGAGTCAAAAAATAAATCAGAGCAAAAAAAAACTTTAAATAGGTTTGTAAAAACTTTCACTAGGTTGTGTTCCATTTAGTGATAAAATAGTACTTATAAAATTTTTTAGTTCTACAAAATCTGCAACAACAATATTAATCCCTTGACTTCCTGCACGTTTTCCTTCTAGCCATTTCACAAGTGCTGAGTTTGCTTTGACTGCAAGTTTATCTTTTAAATCGCTACAAGGATTTGCCATGATTGTGGCAGTATCTGGTGTCAGAATACCTTGAGTAACATAAAACATATTTTCTGGACGACCGTGGTCAAAATTATGGTCTAGAAAGCTAATCATTGCATTTGTATCAGCTGTATTAGGCCAAGGTGATGTAATGAATGTTGATGGCCAAACATTCCCTGAAAAAAAACCAGCCCTATTTTGATAAAAAACAATAACCTGATACTTTCTTTCCCACATAGTAGTGAGAGACAAAATTTCAATATCTATACTAGATGGGCAAAGCTTAGTTTTAAAAACATTTTGTATGATTTCAACTAATGCATGGTGATCTGAATCAGACATATCATAAAAGTGATTGAAATCTAAAAGAACAACTTCTTTAGGATGTTGGTCTAAGAACTGATTTATTTCATCCAATCCTTCTGAACACTTCATTCCATACAAACCGTGAACAAAACATAATTCTGAGTTGCCTTTTAATCCGATGCGTAGGTCAAAGTATCTTATACCAGTCTGAAGTTGATCCTTAGCAGATAAATTTTGAGTTAAACTCCAACGATATAAAATGGAGCGACCGACTTTGAAAAAACTTTTAACAAGCACTTTAAGAGCTTTAGAGATATCACTTGCTATATCACTGTTGACGTCCAAAGAGTATGTCATAGAGTTATGTGATCCTACAAAAAATAAAGTTATAAATAAATTATTATTAGTGAAAGCATAAAGTACTTTATATTTGCAACAAAGCAAATGGTAATTTTCTTACTAACAACAATTTATAATAAATAATGTTATCTCTGTTTACAACCAATTCTAAATAAATATTAAGTAACCAATGATCATTAAATAATAGTATAATCTTTATGTTCGTTTTGTAATTAATTTAGTCTTCTAGTAAAAAAAAGTTCAATTATTTACATAATTATAAACTTACTATGTGAAGTTAACCTATAGTTTAGATCATTAAAATATATACATGTTGTCTCATGACACCTAAGAAGCTCAAACAAATTATTTAAGTTAAAAATTTTAGAATATCAATTTTTTTAAGTCAGCACATTCTAATGTAGATTAACCAAACATTAATACTTTGTTTTAGTATAAACATGTAGTATTTTAAAATACAGTATAAAATAAATAAGTGAACAGGCATTCACATCCTGTTTAAAATGGTGACAGATACAAATAGACAATGAAGTGATTGTTTTTAACTTACCTGGAATGGCAAGATCTGTCAGGGGAAGATTCTGAAGTCGCGTTGGAAGAGAGCTCATCCAATCCATGTTAAGATTAATGAAAAAGCACATTTAGCTTAAAAATAAAAAAAATAAAAACATTACATATCCATGCCATTTTAAATATATTTATTGTTTAAATAATCTTACAATCTAATCTTTCTTATGCCCATTTAAGGTTTTTTCTTTTTTTTAAAAAAAATTATGACCAAATATATTTATCTGGATTAAAATAGATTACTTCCGGTTATATATAAATAAACACAAAAACTTAAAAGTGAAGTTAAAAAAGAGAAGATATAAATAAATATAATAAAAATAAGCTAAACATTTTCGAGGATCCATGCCTCATAATCATAGCTTTCTTAAAAATACACAATAAAATATATACAAAGATATTTAAATTAGCATGTGTTATGTGGACCATTTCTTCGACATATCAAAGCAAGTGTCTTTTCTATTTATAGCATTAATATTTCCCTCTTATGATCATTAATATTTCCCTCTTATGATCATTTGATTCAGTGCATATAATTACAGGATTGGCAGGAGTAAAATTGTATCCAGATTTCATGGAAACCTCCAAAAATACAGAAGATATATTGTTGTTATTCTGAGCTCTCTTGTAAGTGTACATGTGTTGAGCAAGCCTAGTATTAATAGTAGCTTTAGTTTCACCATAATATCCAGCAAGACATTTTTCTTGAGGACATGAAATAGAATATATACTACATGAGGGGCGAATGAATGATCAATATGATCTTTTGAGTTGTTGATCAATCAATTAGGAGGAATTCTAAATCCTATTTTAAACTTATTGAATAATGCTTTAGTTAGTTTGTTAGATATTTTGGAAATGTAAGGAATAGTAATTCTAGGAAGTTGAATACGTGGTATAATATTATTTATTTTATTATGGAATTTAGTAATATTATTTTTAATAGATTTAAATTTAAAACCTGCTGTCATTAAATCTTTAATAAAATTATTCAGATTTTCTTTTCTGTCTGCTTCATATTTACAAAGATGCAAATTTCTAAATAAGAAAGAATTTAAACCAGCAAATTTTTGTGATGCAGGTGAGTTAGATTTAGGGTGAATACAGCTTCTAATTTCAAAAGGCTTAATTATCATCTTGTAATCTATACTGTTAATATTTCTTGATAATGAAAGTCAAGATATTTGATTTCTTTGTTGTTATTTTCATATACAATGCTAAGTGATAAATTAGATAAACTTTGAAGTTCTTCCGTATATGTAAAATATTATCCATAGAGGAAATAATAAATATATCATCCACATACCAAATATATGTAAAATCATGAGTGCAATTGTAATATTTCGGTATTATAGAGCTCTCAAAATTATTTAAGTAGACATTAGAGAGCTCAGAATAACATTGGAGCATTCCATGAAATCTGGGCACAATTTTACTCCTGCCAATCCTGTAATTATATGCACTGAATCAAATGATAATAAGAGGAAAATAAAAGAAGCATTCTTTATTAATGGAAATATTAATGCTATAAATAGAAAAGACACTTGCTTTGATATATCAAAGAAATGGTTCATGTAACACATGCTAATTTAAATATCTTTGTATATATTTTATTGTGTATTTTTAAGAAAGCTATGATTATGAGGCATGGCTCCTCGAAAACGTTTAGCTTATTTTTATTATATTTATTTATATCTTCTCTTCTTTAATTTCACTTTTAAGTTTTTGGGTTTATTTATCTGAATTGTAATTTTATATTGAGAAAAGATTTGTATAATTAGTAAAAGAAATAAAGATTGGAAGTTTAAAGAGATGATTTATTGTGAAAATTATAAAATGAATGTAAAATTGTACTCTGTATATACTTAGAAGCCTTATCAATGACATGTGAAAATAAAATTAAGGAAAATAAAACATAAACTGATGATTTAAAGGAAAGGGATGGTTAGGAATACTCCCCCCCAAAGAGATTTGTTGGTTTTATGCAAGATCTGTATAATTAATTATAAACAATGATGGATTAAAATAAATAAAGCTGGCATATATTTAATATGTAAGTTTCATTCATTTTCTCTTAATCTTTATGACATACATTAAATTTCTTAGTTAAAATTATCATATTAATTACTATATGCATAAAACTCCAATCTAAATTAAAAAAAAAATGAACAAAAAACTAAAAATTATTCAAACTTCAAAAGACTGTGATATAGCATAGTGGTCAGAATTGTAAATTCAAGATTTACTAGCTGAGGGGGAAAATCTAGTGATCAAATAGAATGCTCTGCTGAGTATCATTTAATTTCATGAGCAAATGATCATACAACTAATAATTTTTTTATAGTAATATTTAAATAGTTTAATAATGGACTGTTTGTGCATGTATAACTTATATACACAATGTAAATAAAGCTTATTCTTTAATCATGAAAATATAAATAGACAGTATATAATGATGTGTATGTATCAATTTAAATCAATTCTCCAACAGATTTTGGTAAGCAAAACTGGGTTTATTAACAACAATGCAAAAAAATAACATATAACTATTAGTTTACATTCTAAGAAAATTTAACTTAACTAATACTGGCTACACATTCACATGTTCTTAAGCTCATGTGCTTAATTATTTAACTTGATTAGCAATGGCAATGACATTACACACCTCCACCCACAGAAGAAAGATGGCTATCTCAAAAGTCTCTTAAATATGTAAGTGGCTTCCTATCTTACCTTGGGTGTCTATACTCTGTGTTATGGTCTTCTGCTGAAACCCTTTCCTGGAGTTTTGGTATCTGGTGGTATGGACTTGGCTCTGAGTTATCAGATTTTGCTGTTGTAGGTTTACTCCTGCTGATTCAAGCTGAATATCTACATTGCCAGTTTGGATTGGTGCGATGGTGAATATGGTTAAAATATCTCTTGTACTTCACATTATCTTCCATTTGTACTGAAGCTATATTTTTGGAAATTATGCCAATCACTTCATGCTTCATCCAAATCTGTCATAGGCAGTCTCTAAAACCACACCTTCTCACCTACAAAAAACTTCTCCGACTTCCTGTCAACAGTTTCTCTTGCTGATTAAGGAAGCAGTAAGGTTAGGTTGGCTCTGTAGTTTTTGTTTCAGGAACAATTCAGAAGTCTTTCTGCTAGTAGCAGTTGAAATAGAATATTGTTGTAAAAGTATCTGGTTTAAGGCTTCTAGCATCCTTGTGGGTTTTTGCTTTCTTAGTGCATTTTTTAAGTTGGTTCACTGCATTTTCAGCCAGGCCATTACTTTCTGGGAGACATGGTGGTGTATAAAAGTGTCTGATGCCTCTATGTATCAGAAAGTTTTTGAACTTAGATGAAGAAAAACTAAAACCATTATCTGATACTAGAGTCTCTGGGTATCCTTGGGTTGCAAATATTGAAGTCAATTGTTTAATCATTTCATCCACCCCAGCAATTTTTGTGAGGCATTGTCTAAAACTAGAAAGATATATCTCAGAAAAGAACTAGCATGATCAATGTGGATGTGTTCCCAGGCCCTTGTAGCTGGTGGCTACCGGCTATATTCCTTCCTGTTCAGTCGGCTGTCTGTTTAGCAGTCAATACATCCTTTCATGTAAATTTCTATATCTTTATTTAACTTGGGCCACTAAGCATAACTTCTGGATAACACTTTGGCATACACTATTCCTGAATGGCCACTATGAAGTAGTTCTAGAACCTGTTTTCAGCCTTGCAGAGATATTACTACTCTATTGCCGATAAGAACACATCCCTTGCAGATCGACAATCACATATGGCCATTCGAGGAAGACATTAGTAGGTTATCTGGTTTCTTGTCAGACCAACCATCCCTGATTCAGTTCTTCAGAACTTGGTAAGCTGGCTTATTGTTGGTCCAATCTAATACACTCGTATGTTCACTATCCTGTTCTTCCACTGGTCAATGTAGTTTACTTCTATTATAGGCCTCATTCTTTCCAAAACATTAGGTAGTCTAGACAGTGCATCGGCCTGTTGGATTAATTTTCCACTCCTATAGTCATAGGCTGAGAGTATTAAGATCCAGCATATCATTTGTGGACTCAGGTGGTCTGGGATAGGGTTTACTTTTATGAATATTCTAACTATGGTTTGTGGTCTGTAGTTATGGTAAATTTCTGCTCATATACATATTGGTAAAACTTTATTCCATAAACCACTGCCAGTGCCTCCTTACCTATCTGACTGTAGTTATGCTTGACACTGGATAGGGTTCTCAAAGCATAAGCTATTGTTCTCTCAACCCTAGAAGTGAGGTGGCTTAGCACCATGCCCCATCCATACTTTGATGCATCTGTCATCAGGCAAAAATTTGTTTCATGGTCATAAAGTACCAAAAAGTTTCTTAGACTTCAAGAGATATTTTATCTTCTTGAATGTGCCTTCATGGTCTGATGTCCACTTCCAGACCTGATTCTTCTTCAAAAGATTGAATAATGGTTGGGCCACATGTGCCTTCCCATTTAGAAAAGGGTCAAAACAATTAATAGGCTCCAAAAATGCTGGTAGTTTCTTAACATTTGCTTATCAAAAAGTATTTTTCTATCAGTTTAACGTATAATGGCCAGTTACTGGGATTTTCAACATCAAATTCTTCTATTCGTAGTTGTAATATGGCATTCATTTTTCATTCCAAACTGTTCTTTAGAGATCCTGTCTGACTGCACCAATTTGAATTCACCAACATATTTGGTAAGCAAAACAGGGTTTATTAACAACGAATACAAAAAAATAATGTATAACTATTAGTTATATTCTAAGAAAATTTAACTTAACTTCTGCTGGCTACATGTTTGCACGTACTTGATTAGCAATAGTGGTGACATTACATATAAATATCTTATTGTTAATAAGCTATTCTAGAAAATTGGCATATGCCAATCATATCAATAATTCAAATAGACTCTTGTAAAAAGAATCAGCAAAGACATTCATGTGTGTGTAAGAGACTACTAATTGCACAGCGGATTATCTGCATAAGTGTTGAAATAATTGTAGTAGTTTAGGTTCATTATTCATAATGTATTGTGACAGGTACTGCTAGAGTGACCATGTACAAGGTGGTGCCAGTTAAAACTACCCCTACTTAAACATAGATATTTATAAATATAGCTTTACTTCTCACTATATGTACAATATATAATTGTTAATTAGAGAAGATATAAATTAGTATTAAAGTTTATCGGCTTAAAACGTTAAGCCGATAAACTTTAATACTAATTTATATCTTCTCTAATTAACAATTATATATTTTACATATAGATATTTATAGTTTGTTATATAAATTGGATTAGTAAATGAAGTACAATCTTATATAAGTGAACAATTAAATGGGTGACAGTGGCCTGTACATATGTTTTTGCTTATACATGTGATTGAATAGATATCCTAATGGAAAAGAAAGAATTATTGGAAAGTATGATTTTTTAAAAATATATACTTGCAAATAGTCAAAATAAGAGTCATAGATCAATTCATAGATTTCAAAATATGTGTTTTTAAGTTATTTTTGCACAGAAATACAAAAGAGTGATAGTTACAATAATTGTAAAGGTTCTGCATATTCTTGATTTGTATACTTTGATTTTCTATCAACGATGTAAAAGGAATGCAAGTTATTATTAGAAGGTCAGTTTTAAATTTTATGAATGTATACAAATTGCCATTAAGTACATTTTTTTTTATTAATTTAAGGCAAATATCAAAAGAGAAAACCCGAAGAATGTAACATTTAAAACCAATCTGAGATATGCTCAAAATTCTAGAAACTTTTGTTTAAATGAATCTTTTGTAGTAAATGGGAAAAAAAGACAATTTCATTTCCATTGTATTGAAATTATGAGTAAACGGAACTCTTTAATGAATTAAAAGGGACTGGGGGGAAGAAATAATAAAAAATAGAAATTATAAATAAAAGGGGTTTGTTTAAATGAATCTTTTGTAGTAAATGGGAAAAAATAAAATTTCATTTCAATTGTATTGAAATTAAAAATTATGAGTAAATGGAACTCCTTAATGAATTAAATGGGTTTGGGAGGAAGAAATAATAAAAAATGGGAATTATAGATAAAAGGGGGTTTGATTGTAATTAATTTTAAAAGAAATTGGAGGTTTGGTGCTTGTGAAGATCTTGTTTATACTGTTGGATGATAGAGGAGGCTGTTGTTTTGCTGGCCAATGTTGGTTGGGCATGCTGCATGTAATTTTGGGGCAAAAGTTGTGTAGATCCCTGTGAGGATCGACTGCTAGCTGGTTCCTGTGGTGGAAGTACCTATACTGTTAAGGTTTGACTATGGGTATATGAAGACTTTCGTATTGAGGTTCTCTGTTTGTGGTAATTACCTAGGCTATTTTACTAAGGCCATATTGGAGAATCTGTCTGCAGGATCAAAAAAAATATGCTGGTCATTGAGCAATGAAGAGATTTATAAAAGGGACAGAGAACTGAACCGGCTTTAAATTAAAGCCACTCCAGATTTGTGTGATTAATCCATGGTCTGCTACTACTGTTCTTATAAAAGATCTTGATGAAAAGCTGAGTAAAAATGAGAATGCCTAAATTTGTTATTAAAATTCAAATGTAATAAACACTTTAGTGCCAGAACACCAGTCTGTCTTTTTCTATACCATCACCATATAGCTACAGATGGCCAACTGCTGCTGAAGAGAACCTTAATGACTAGTCTTCCTGTAAAGAAGAAAAGTACTTGTTATATTGTCATCATGTTTTATAGTGAACTAAGGAGCTGTGCAGCCCATAGATAATGGGTGGGAAAAACCAACAGAGAAACAGATGGTATAATCTTTTATTGTTAATACATTTTGTTGCTATCAATTTTTTTTAATTTTATATATGAATTGTTATTTTATTCCCCCCCCCCCAATGATTCCACAAAGTAATTTATATACTGCTATTGTTCGTGTATATGCATACTTTCCTACATGTAACATGTATATAGATTGGTTCTGTTTTAAAATTCACTAAGTTATATATATATTTATCTATTTACTAAGGCTGTAAACCTCAAGAATATGTGCAAGAAAATGTGAAGGTAGGGACCTCTACAGGTCTTAACCACAAGCTTATACTCTGGAAGAAAAGAGGGGAACCTTCTTTACTTCAACCTACTTTCTATATGAATAGGTGAAGCTGAAGTGGTTAGATCTAAGAGTGTGAAACTATTCAATACTTCACTGATTAAGTCCACAATTCCTATCACACATTAGTATTCACGAAATAAAGGTTCCCCTCTTTTCTTACAAAATGTAAGCTTATGGTTAAGACCTGTAGAGAGCCCTACCTTCGCATTTTCATGTGCATATTCTTGAGGTTTACAACCTTAGTAAATATTATTTACACAATCAATGTGCATATTTTATCTGTGTATACGCTTGGTATGTACACACAATACACATTAAAATGTATTTAACAAAAAGGTGAGAGGGATGTTAAATTTTTATCTTTATATTTTATTTTTATTATGTGTCAAAAAATTAGTGATGATTTATTTTACCTTTATAAGAAATTGTATTATTTTATAATTTGTGGAAAAAGTAAATCTCTGACCATGTTATTTAAGATTGACCATATGGAGCAAAAATGTAGGGAGTTTTGAGATTAATTAAATTGTTTTACTTATTGATTTTTTTCTTTAATGTTTTATGTATCTTGTCAAAGTAAATTTTAATGTGTCAATTGGTGATGGGTGCATTTAAGGAAATAAATATTTATTAAATTGGCAATGGCTCATCTCATTCCTCTCTCTGAACAAAATTATGCCAGGGTTCAGATGAAGTGACTGTTCACTGTTTTCTTGAGATAAGAATTGACTGAGAATATCCCCTATGGATTTACTTTATCATGATTACATAAAGTTGTTGGCATGCTGATTTTTTTTCTGTGTGATTTGCAGCAGCATATCCTTTCGGGAAAGAATTTGCTCTTGTCGAAAGTGGTGCGTAAAGGCAAGATCAGAATTCAGCCTTTCAAACATATACTGCACTTGAATTAATTGTGCCAATCAGTATGGTAATATAGTAATATATTTTTTTGTAGGGAGAGATTAGGAAATATAGCCAACTTTCACTGGTTTGCTTTTTCTCATTTAAACTTGAGTCAAATGAATTAAAATTTTTTTATTTTAATGTGATGTTAAGTTTATATTGATGTCTTATTCTGATGCATGGGGTTGATATCACATTATATCTTGTGTGCATCATAGGGATGAAAAGGTAACCATTGTTGGGTACAATATATATATATATTGTACCGGGTCGAACCGCTGAAACCATATACTTATACATATATATAAGTTTTGGCCAGTTTCAAACTCCTTCATAATACATATATAATCTTATAAATGTTACGTGAACGAACCAGCACATTCGAGCAAAATGGGAGATCTTATTGATAGACTAACTATCAACAATGGCCCACCTCGGCTGCTAGATTCAAACCCCTACTATCCAAACACTTTATTTGTTTCAGAATAAACTCCAGGCACCAGCTATCTATTCAGAAGAATAAACAATGTATTTGGTCAGTAGGCTCATAATCCAGCGCTCAAAACCATCCCATAAACTAGCCCAGTCTAATTTTAAAAAAAAAAAAAAAAAAAAAAAAATTATAAAAAAAATTTGCCCACCAAATAAAGTTTAATTTTAAAGACAATTTATTAACTAACATTTACTAATGATAAACATTTTTATAAATCTATAAATAACACACACATTTTAAGTTAACATACTATGATATATTTTATGAAAGAGCAAAAATAATCTTTGACATTTAAATTAGCTAACATTCACAAACACGCACATCAATAGTTCATTTTATGCATGCTTATAGAGTTTATATAATTTGAATCTTGAATTTTTATGAATTACAGCGGTGGCTACTATGTATAAATGATAATAAATAAATGTTTACCTAGGATTTTTGGAACGTGGATATTGCTTGTTGTTGGCTGCTTCTGCTGTTTCTGATGGATTATATCTAACCGGTTAGATTTTGACGTTTATTGAAAAGATTTTATGCTAATCCGTTGGTTTTATTCTTGGAGACAGTTGAACATTTGACGGAGGATTTCTGAGTTGTTATGCAGACATTATTTCACAGGCAGGTTTTGATGATCTTGTTGGACTAAAAGGCTGAAGCACGAGCGTATATTTCCAAAAGCTGCTCAACAATGCATTTTTGTTTCTGTATACATAATAGAAATTGCACTGTTGTCTGAACTGGAACAAGACTGTCACTGCAAACTAGACTGAAAAAACTCTCTCAATTAATTGTCCGATAAAAAAAAGTCTATTTATACCTGCGACGTGTTGTCCATGTAATATCCTCCGGCAAATATCTGTTGTCGAATTCCATTGGTAATTAATCCTATGACAATGTGTTTTTGACGATTGTTTAATTAGTAGTAGCTATTTCAAAACATATTGTTTTTATATCTTTAGTAGCCCACTGCTGTGTTTTTAAATATATTTCATTTCAATATTTATTTTCATGTGTTTTTCAATACGATTTTAACACGCATTTATTATATCTCTTTTTAACAGCTTACATTTATTTACATTCGCACGCACATATATATTTTACTATTCTAAAATCAAAAATAGTTTTAAGATTATTTTTCTTCTTTAATTTAAATGAAGAGATTTATATATATTTTTTAAACCTTTTAAATTGTATTTCAACTAATAATAATAAACTCTTTACTTCCTTTTTATAAAACCTTTAGTTTAACTTTAATAAAAACCCCTTCCCACTTTTAATCAATTATTTTTCAATTTTTATTTCAACTCTTTTACGGAAGATTTTTTTTATTTTAATAATTTTTTTAGACAAAATTATTTTATATACATGTGCCAATTTGGCCTTGGCACATTACACCTCCCCTCCATTTTAGAGTAAAATGCGTCATTTTTGACCATTTTATCTCTTGCAATTTTAATTCTTGACTCTAAAGATTTATTAATTTATTATTTTTCTAAGTTAGCTTTTTAATATCTTTTACTTAACATACAAAGGGCAATCTGTTTTGACTATCCTTTCCTTCTATCTATGCCGAATACATTGCTCACAATGATCTAAATCATGGATAATGACCACCGGGACAAACCAATTTTGAGGCACAGGGATCTTTTGGGAAATGACGCAGAAGCAGATTCGCTGACTTACACCGACTTACACGTGTATAAAATTGAAACTTCATTTGCCGATTCTCTTGATCGGACTTGGAAAAAGAAAGGGTCGCTGCGAAATGGCAGGAATTTTCAACTGTCCATTTTCGACTTACGCTTTGGAAAGAGGAATGATCCCTGACAAGTCCGTTACGGGTACTAAAATTTATCCAGTCGGCAGTTTTAAACTTATCCTTAACTAAACTTATTTCTATACTACCCTCATTCCCTTTTTCTATAGATAACTTCCTACACATGTGTATACGTGCAGCATAATTCTACACCTACTAATATTCTAGATATCGAGTTATTACTGGACTTGCTTACAGGGAATCTATACTAAATAAATCCCTATTTGCACGCATCATGAGGTGCAGCAGTGCCAAGAACATAACCTAAAAGGATATCTGGATAAATACATTTAAGATACGCATCATGAGGTATCGTATTTACCGAATATTACCAGTGTATGTGCACGTATATACACATGTATACTTATACACTCTTAATTCACCTTAGATTGACTTTTATTTTTTTATTATTAATCTTCCAACCTTATTTTTAAATTCACATGAACAATATCTTACACTATTTATTTATATTACAATATTATTTATAACCCTTAAGAAACATTATTTAAAATATTTATTTACACTAATCTTATAATATTATTTGTAAATCATTACGAACATCTTTATTTAACATGCGTGTATTCAATAAAAAAAAAATCGATTAGTTTATTACGAGTCATTCTTCATTATTATTTACTATAGATTTATTTACGCTTATTTATTTAACTTGATTTTATCGATTTTATTTTAACTATTTGACCTACTTATTTATTTATGAACATTTTTCTTGATTAACATGTGCGTTGATCACTTTTCCTAAGTATTGACCACTTCAAATTCTTATTTTTCTAGAGTGCATTTTTAGTTTTTATTTTCATCATTAGGTAATAAATGTAATGTTAAGAGAAGTAGGCAGCAAAGTATAAGGCAATTTAAACACACAGATAGATTTTGTGCTGATTTAAACCAACTTTTAATTTCTTTGCCCAAATACTCGCACACACCTCAATCCTAATTTAATACACTTTTTTTTTTAATTTTATTTGATAATGTTTTATTTTCATTAATACTTTCATTATACACTTATTTATTTCATTTTTATTTTTAAAGCGTTATTTTTACTCTCCCCCCTTTTTTTTTTTTTTAAAAAAAAACATTTTCATTTTGCTTGTCTATTTTGATTTTATACATTTATTTTGTTTGCGTCATGCTCCGCTATGTTCTAGATTTATGAGCTGGGATATCAATATAATCGATAAGACATAATCGAGGGTTTTTTGACATAAATTGTTTTATCGTTGCTTTGACATTTTAAAAACCTTTAAGATTGTTATTTTATTTTACTAAGACTAACTTTAATCATTTTTAATTATTCAAACTAACTTGATACTCGTTTTTACATTTATTTCATTAAACTTTGTTAAACATTTTCCATTATTC
Organism: Epiperipatus broadwayi; assembly: GCA_028023455.1. Taxonomy (NCBI): domain Eukaryota; kingdom Metazoa; phylum Onychophora; class Udeonychophora; order Euonychophora; family Peripatidae; genus Epiperipatus; species Epiperipatus broadwayi. The sequence continues at coordinate 1,220,954 of JAQFVV010012498.1, forward strand.
CGAGTCCATGGTCATTATATACTAGGTCAAGCCAGCGAATCCATCAGATTACATATTTTTAATTTTTGTCTGGCGGTTCTTTATTATATATTTTTTTCTGCATATAGCCACTCGTTCTGGGAGATTGAGAATCGCCTCTGGGCCTTTCCTTAAATCTAGTATGAGAGATGTCAGGATCGCTGTTGGTTCTTCGAAAGATTTTTGTTCTCTCAGGACTATTAGAATAACGTCTCCTCCAGGGACTACCCAAATTCAACCTATGTCTATATCTCATGGTGTTTACAGCTGGCTCTCTAAGTTGGGGTTTGAATCCCCTATCTCTTGTATCAAAAGTTGGTCTAGCTTTGTCGAAAGCGCTCAACAATTCCGCCATTTGTTCCACTGTTTTCCTTTCAGTTCCTATGAGCATTTGCTCAACATTATGAGGAAAACTATGGCGGACTATCCTGACAATTTGTTGTTCAGATAGCGGGTCTGCTGTTAAAGAGCGTAATTTCACCACTTGCCTTCTAAAAAAAGAAACGAACGGTTCACCAGGTCGCCATTTATCTTGCGAGATCTGGTGATGAAGATTTTCCTGATAATCTTCATTCCAATAACTAGCTAAAACAGCAATTTTATATTCGGCAAAAGTGACGGGTTTTTATATAAAGAGTCCCACCAAGATTGAGACCCCTCTTGTAAATGGCTACACGCTATTGCGATCATAGCCTCCTCACTTAATTGATTCAGAGTGAAATAGCACTCCAAACTATTTAAATGCTCCATAGCAGCTTCACCTTGATGGCCAGAAAATATCCGTATTTTCAAAAACTGGTTCACGATTGCCGGATTGTTTATAATGTGTGTGTTTGCACTCAAGTGGTCACACTGTTTTATTTCCATTTGCGAACTATTTTTACTATTCTTTTGATTTACTTTCCAAGCTAAATCCGTCATTCCGACTTTTATCTCTTCAATTACTTTTCTATCTTCTATCTTATTTTTTTCAATTACTTGGTAAGTGGTCTCTATTTAATTTTCCACTTGTGTTTTAATATCTTCTATTTCTTCCCTAATTTATTCTTTTATTTTATTCTGGCCCATTTCGATCTGGTCCTTTAACTTTTCAAGCATTTCAGCTTGCCCTTCCAATTTACTCTTCCATTTCATTATTTTGGTTTTTAAGCTCTTCAGCTATTTTTTTATATTCTTCGGCTGTTTCTTTTTGTTTTTCAAACATGCAAGTTAATAAAGCTATGACTTTCCTATTCTCTTCTTTTTGCTCAACCTCTTTTTTGTTTTTATCTTTTTGTTCCTCACTAGAAGCATTTTCTAGTTCTTTCGCTTGAGTTTCTATTTTTTCTTCACTGGGAACCTTTTCTATTTCACTAGTTTCGGTTTTATTTTGTTCGTTGCTGGGAACATTGTCTGTTTTTTTACCTTGAGTCTCCATTTTAGGTTTATTTCTTGTCATATTTATAATTTTAAACTTTACTTTTTTATATTATTTTTCTTTAATATTATATTTTATTCACGCTCATAAGTTTACTAATTTCTATTTTATTTATTTCTTTCTAAACTGGAAATACAGGCTGACTCCACCCCTCCTTTGTCCATTTATTTCTATCCGATCTTAATGCTTTAACTCTGCCCAAACACCCGTCTCTGATTTAACATAATGATTTATTTCAACCAACGTAAATAGCATAAATCTCTCTTCATTTAAAGGGAAAAAAAAGGTTTCAGTCAATTCTTTTTTTTTATTTTTAAATTAATACCACTTTACGTACGTAATTTCGCTTTTCTATAAAAAATTTGTCAAACAAGAAACACAGTATTTGATTACTATTGTTCCTTAGGTCCAGCCCCAAACATTGGGAAAGCCATTTATGTACCGGGTCGAACCGCTGAAACCATATACTTATACATATATATAAGTTTTGGCCGGTTTCAAACTCCTTCATAATACATTTATAATCTTATAAATGTTACATGAATGAACCGGCACGTTCGAGCAAAATGGGAGATCTTATTGATAGACTAACTATCAACAATGGCCCACCTCGGCTGCTAGATTCAAACCCCTACTATCCAAACACTTTATTTGTTTCGGAGTAAACTCCAGGCGCCAGCTATCTATTCAGAAGAATAAACAACGTATTTGGTCAGTAGGCTCATAATCCAGTGCTCGAAACCATCCCATAAACTAGCCCAGTCTAATTTTAATCAGTAATAAAATATAGAAAAAGAATTGATAAAAAGAATTGACCGACGAATAAAGTTTAATTTTAAAGACAATTTATTAACTAACATTTACTAATGATAAACATTTTTATAAATCTATAAATAACACACACATTTTAAGTTAACATACTATGATATATTTTATGAAAGAGCAAAAATAATCTTTGACATTTAAATTATCTAACATTCACAAACACGCACATCAATAGTTCATTTTATGCATGCTTATAGAGTTTATATAATTTGAATCTTGAATTTTTACGAATTACAGTGGTGGCTACTACGTATAAATGATAATAAATAAATGTTTACCTAGGATTTTTGGAATGTGGATATTGCTTGTTGTTGGCTGCTTCTGATGGATTATATCTAACCGGTTAGATTTTGACGTTTATTGAAAAGATTTTATGCTAATCCGTTGGTTTTATTCTTGGAGACAGTTGAACATTTGACGGAGGATTTCTGAGTTGTTATGCAGACATTATTTCACAGGCAGGTTTTGATGATCTTGTTGGACTAAAAGGCTGAAGCATGAGCATATATTTCCAAAAGCTGCTCAACAATGCATTTTTGTTTCTGTATACATAATAGAAATTGCACTGTTGTCTGAACTGGAACAAGACTGTCACTGCAAACTAGACTGAAAAAACTCTCTCAATTAATTGTCCGATAAAAAAAAGTCTATTTATACCTGCGACGTGTTGTCCGTGTAATATCCTCCGGCAAATATCTGTTGTCGAATTCCATTGGTAATTAATCCTATGACAACGTGTTTTTGACGATTGTTTAATTAGTAGTAGCTATTTCAAAACATGTTGTTTTTATATCTTTAGTAGCCCACCGCTGTGTTTTTAAATATATTTCATTTCAATATTTATTTTCATGTGTTTTTCAATACGATTTTAACACGCATTTATTATATCTCTTTTTAACAGCTTACATTTATTTACATTCGCACACACATATATATTTTACTATTCTAAAATCAAAAATAGTTTTAAGATTATTTTTCTTCTTTAATTTAAATGAAGAGATTTATATATTTTTTTTAAACCTTTTAAATTGTATTTCAACTAATAATAATAAACTCTTTACTTCCTTTTTATAAAACCTTTAGTTTAACTTTAATAAAACCCCCTTCCCACTTTTAATCAATTATTTTTCAACTTTTATTTCAACTCTTTTACGGAAGATTTTTTTTATTTTAATAATTTTTTTAGACAAAATTATTTTATATACATGTGCCAATTTGACCTTGGCACAATATATATATATACACCCAAATGTATGTGTGAAAAACATTCTTTAATTAAGATGTATTTTGATAAATTATATTTATCTAGAGTGTATTGTAGAAATTGGCATTCACGGGCAGCTTATTAATAGACTATAGAGATTTGTAATGAAATTTCTAATCATTTTATCTTTTCCTATTTTGTTATTGATATTAAATAAAATTATTTTGTCACCAAATTTGTACTTGAGTTTTAAATGTTACTGATGTTCACCTGATTTGTACTGAAATAATAACACACTTGGGACAGAACAGAATTGTACATTTGAAAGTTGTTGAAACTTGTATATGGTAGCAGAATAAGCAGATTCCACAGCAACAAATTAGCATTATTATAAATCTTCATGGGATTGACAGAACAAGAAAAGTGAAATCACTAAATAGCAACATTTCTAAATTTGATATGGATAATAGCATGTGATGGAAGAATTATGTGGATCATATTGAAAGATATATGATCATAAATAAAAACAGAGAATGAATAAATGAAAGTATCTTGTTTATGAGATTCATGGGAAAAGATGTATTGCATCTGACACATCAACTCTGTAATTCTAGGATTCTCAAAGAAGTTCAATATAAGGAGTTGAAAGAAAAATTAAATGTTTATTTCATGCCTATGATAACCAAATGGGTGGCAAGATTGAGATTAAAGACTAGAAAGCAACTACCTCATGAAAAATATCAGGATTATATAGCCCTGAGACCATTAGCAAAGAATCATGACTATGGACTAGAGTTAAATGATAAGTTATAAGAATAACTATAATACAGAGTGATTGATGATAATTTCAGAAAAATATTATTAAATGAACCAGACCATAATTATAAATACACAATAGAAAAACATGTCACACAAAAAATTATATTAGATAATGCTTTTGAATGTCAATTCTTTAAAAAACAGATAAATACCAAGTTGGAGTAAAGCAAACAGATACTGTAGACCAGACTACTGGAGTACAAAAATATTTTAACATATTATTGCTGTGAATAAAATGGCCACTTCAAGAAAAACTGCAGATTTAGAAATGAAAAATGCAATATTTGTAAAAAAAAATTGGACATTTAGAAGCTGCATGCTAAAATAAAAATAGAAATGTTAAAACAAAATTAAAACTGAACTACACATCTGAGGGAGGGAGAGTAAAAAGTAAAAATAGTATAAAGAAATTAAACTATATGCATAATGATCATGTGAATATATTTGAGCAGAAAGTTACTATGGTTTGATTAGTCTGCCATTATTATTTTATTGCAGACATAAATAGAAATAAGAAAGATATGTGTGACAAAATAACCAAATTTTTGAACTTAAACTTCAAGGTTAATTTTTTATCACTATACATCAACAATAAAGATTTTAGCCTGATACTAGGAGAAATTGGTTTTGTTCTATAGGAATCCACATAAACATTATCAAGAGGATACAAATGGAAACAAAAATAGGAAGAAGTACCTTCAGTTGTTCAAATCAGGACCAGTGAAATTATCAACATGACCATTCAATGTTAACTAATAAAGGATGCTCAACCAATTGTATGCAAGCCACATAAAGTTCCCTTAACATTAAAGGAGAAAGTGGAAAAGTCTAACAATAGGATAATTACAAAGGCATATTTACGCAGGCTGAAGACTCATAATGAGCTATTCCAGTAGTAGTTATTATGAAGTCAAATGGAAATCATTTATGTAGAGATTATTATTTATGCTAAATAAATTTATCAACAAGAAGCCTACCCCATTCCTAGCATACACAAATTTCTTGCACTGTTGCAAAAAATCTTGTTTTTGCAAAAATGGGTTAAAAGTCTGCTTTCTGTAAAATCTCTATCACTGATATAATGGTAAAATTACTTACTACATATTTGGAACATTATATTTGCTTTCCACCAAATCTCCATAACTGATAAAATGGCAGAATTATTAACTCTTACTACTCATTTGGGACCTTACAAATGCAATAAGTTACTGTTTGGCATTATAGTTGCATTAAACATTTTCCAAGCTAAAATGGATATAAAATGGATAATTTATTTCATGGCATAAAAGGTATATTGGATGACATATTGGTTATCTTGAAATCTGAGCATGGACGAGGTCTGTTCCAAATAGGAAAAAATAGGAGCAAATTTAAATATTGTTAAATGTATAAGATCGATATTGGAGATAAAGTTTTTAGCCATGTAATTAATAAAAAATGGAAAATATCCTAACCTAGATAAAATAAAACCATAAAAAAATGTTGAATGATCTAAGAATGTAAAAGATTTGCAAGCATTTTTAGACCTATTGTATTTTTTGGGAGTTTTCTTAAAGGAAAGTCACATGTTATCACCATTATATAAATTATTAAAAAGCAACAACATTGGACATGGCCAGAAGAAGAGGATATTGCCTTCCAGGAAGCTGAAGATCTACTTACATCAAAGCAACTCCTCAGGCATTATCAAAGTGACTTGGATGTAATAATTACAATGAATGCCCTGAAATATAAAGTTGGCACCATGATTTCCTACTTTTGTTATGGAGGAGAATGTTCTATAGCTTATGTTTTAAGAACATTGTTGGCAGTTAAAAAAAATGATAGTTTGACAAGGAAGTTTTAACTATAATTTTGCAGCAAAAAAAATCAATATATTTAAAATTTGGGTAAAAGTTTACTTTAGCAGCCACAATATGTTCGCCCTCTATTTTTTAAAATTAGAACTGAAAACAAAAAGAAACATATTCATAATAAAAATTATTCAAAAATGTTACATATCTGCTATAAAAAACTTACATTACTAGACCTATTATTTTCAATTTGTAACTATATTAGAATTAGATTAAAATGTAAAAAAAAAACATTTACCTTTTTAAGCATAATTGTGTCTGATGCAGACTAGGAAATTGGAGAAACAAGCGGTAGTGTTGTGTCTACTCCAGAAGGCAAAATAAACATTTTTACTTTCATTTTGTACATTACTTAGTTTTGACCATTTCTTAGATGAATATTACTTAAAACATTTGTATCAATAAATTGAATGTTGGAATAATTACACTACATTAATTAAAATAATTACTTTATTTGAAACTTAAGAATTTAAACTGTCTACATTTATAACACTTATTACAAAAAAAGACACTCTCTGGATTCAAAAATTCGAATTACATGCACACACGTATAGTTTTATAGTTGCAAAAATGGCAGGTAGACCTGTTACATCTTTAGTTCCAAATGATCAAATTTTGAATGTTGCTGCTATATATACCCAGAATATTGAAAATATGTGGATGAGAGCAAAGTGTAAGTTGAAATTCCAATCTAGTACCAGCAGAACTTTGTTTTGATCATAGCTGCAAGAATTTGCCTTCTGAAGTAGACCAAGCCCTACTGCTTTTTTCTCCTATTTCCTAGTCTGCATAGGACACAAATATGCTTAAAAAGGTAAATGTTTTTTTATCTTTTACATTTTAATAAATTTTAATCTAATTCTAATATAATTACAAATCAAAAATAATAGGCCTAGTTTTTTATAGCAGATATGTAAGATTTTCGAATAATTTTTATTATGAATATGTTTCTTTTTTTTTCAGTTCTAATTTTAAAAAATAGAGGACGAACATGTTGTGGCCGCTAAAGTAAACCTTTACCAAAATTTGTTTTGATTATCATCCAGTAGTGGAAATATTTGGCAATGATTAAAAAATTTCAGAATATACAAGCCAACATGTTACACTGGATAAAAGTGCTAGCAGCATATGATTATGAATTGTTATTTAAGCCAAAAATATTTTATTCCTTGTACAGCTACTATTAAGACACCAGCTAAATTGTTAATGCATTGAAAATTTTGTAATCTTCCTTCTAAATTATTGCTAATTACAAATGAAAATTTAAATGACTCCATGATCTGAGCGGTAAAAATTTTGGATACATGATACTTTAAAAAATGACTACTAGAAGAAATATGATACAAATGGATAATGAAAAAATATTTAAGCGACATATAAAAATCATTTATAGCATTGTGAAAGTTGGACACCAAATGCAAATAATATTAATGTTAAGTCAGTAAATAATGGCAAAAATTTTAGTGAGGAGGAACAAATTGTGACTATAGATCATGTTACAACAAATGATTCAAAAAGGAATCAAACTATTGAATCAGCTAAAGATTGGGTTACTTCAAACATACTTCAACAAGAAAAAGGGATTATAACACAACAAATAGAAGGTATTATAACACAACAACAACAGGATTTCTTCCTAAAAAATGTGTACTGCAATTAGATGATTCTGTATGTCAATAAAAGTATTGTTTCTAAAATAGGGAGTAGGAGTGGACTGTCTCTGTCTGTATAAATTTTATATACAATGTAAATAATCTTAGCAGCCGCTTTTGGTATCTTGGTCTAGATATCAAATTCAAAGCAATGATTGGTGGACAGGAGGATAATAGGTATAAGTTTGGTGTAAATTTATGTTAATATACAAATGAGTTAAATGATCCACTTTTTAGAGAGAAGTTAGTAGGATTCTTTTTTATTTATTGAATTTGGATTATTAGCAATGGCCCATGCTGCCTTAATTTTTCACTTAGAATTACTAAAGTGATCAATCAGTGGCTCAATGATCAATTAGGATATGGCTCATTTATCATATTAAATCCTCATTTAAGTTTGACAAAATTAAAAACATAACCATTAATAACCAATGCAGGATATTGTCTGTAGACATCACCAAGCTTTATGGATTAATAAACAGAAAACAGTCAATCAACATTTCAAAGCATGCACAACAACATCTAATTAATGCAGAAGAAAATTAGCTTTATTACTGACTATTTAAATTAATCAATATATAACCACTCTCTCTAATGGACAACACTACACTATGGAAAATGGCTGGCCAATGGGATTACCAACAAGCAAAATAATATTTAGTATCATTCTGAACATTATCAAAGTGGATGTACTCCCTAAATACTTGAAAAGCATTCCAGAAATAATATATGTAATATGTCAATGATCTTTATCTGTACTCCAGAGCTCCAAATTAACAACAAAACACATAAGAACATGAAGACTCCTTCAAAGGAATAAAATATTTCGATGTATACATCCAAAGGTAGAATGCCCAATTAAATTACAAAATGTTAATCAAACCCATCGAAAATAGAAGTTTTAATCCTGAATCCATAACTCCTAATTCACATAAATACACCAGTCTGACATTTCTAAATAGAAATTTAAATTTATGTAAGTTAGAATCAGATCATAAGTCTAGCATTAAAAAATACATTAATGAGTTATGTGTCATTGGGTTCAAATATAGAACCCATTCTCAACAAATTTTCCAAGATCAGAATTAGACTTATATCATTTGACAACAATCCCTAAAGTCCCCAGAAATATAAATATTTGGATTCATATAAGATCAGCCTTTGCACTCCACCTTCTATAAACAGGTTGATCACTAATTCCAAAGATAAACTTCTCACTGAACACCTTCCCCCCACTATTTACAAGATTTCTTGCTCTCAAACTGGCTGTAAAGTGATCTTACCTTGGAGAATCTGCACCAGCCCTGCAACAAGATTGTTCCAACTTCAATATCTGTACAAAAGGGCTAAAAGCAATCCAGATCATAAATCCATATTTCTGAAATATCAAGATAAACTTTGCCATACATTCAAATCTAGATCAATCAGTGGCAAGTACCTCATGAGAAATGATTTTAAGCAGAAAATGAAAGAGGTATGGCATATCACTAATAATTCGAATTCAGTAAATAAAAAGAAATCATGCTCCCCACTCTTTAAAGCAGACCATATAACTTGTTTGTATATTTACATAAATTTATGTTTTTTTAAAATAATACTTGAGATTTGAACACAGACTTTCAAGCTCTCTTTACCTATCCACTTTATCTCATACAATCGATACATATGACCACACATATGTGAAAAAGATAAATGATCTCCAATATACATATTATGTGCAAACCACCACTCAACAGTTGGACCAGATTATCTTCCATACACATGTATAATCAGTATTTGGTTTATATTAAAATGCAAATCTTCAAACTTTAATGGACAGGCTTCAATCTAATCAACCCTCCAACCCTTCAGCCATCCATACCATTGCAAATCTGATGATGGAATGTCCAAATATTTTGTTGATGCCAATATTGATGTCATACCTATCTTTGTTGACCTTAAGTCGCTCTTCCCCTTTTTATAGAACCTTGTCCATTTAAATACACAGAAGAGAGATGGGTGGGATACAGGCTAAATCTGGAATATTTTTAAATATAAGCATAATTTATATACTTGGAGTTTAAATGTAATATAAGGTCATTCCTCTTCTATGTATTTAAATGGACAAGGGCCTATATATGAGGGATAAGCGTGACTTAAGATCTGCATGGGCATGACAATAATATTGGCATCAACAAGGGATTTGGAATTCCAATCATCAGATTTTCAGTGATATGGATAGCTTAAAATAGAGTAGATTGAAGGTTGTCCATCAAAGTTTGAAGATTTGCTATCTTAATATAAACCAAAAACTGATTATATATATGTGGGAGATGATGATCTGGTCCAACTGATGACTGCTGATAAAGCACAAAATATGTATATTAGAGATTATTTATCTTTGTCACATGTGTAGTCTTGTGTATATGGTTGTATAAAATAGAGTGGATAGCTGAAGAGAGTTTGAAAGCCTAAGTTCAAATCCCCTAGATTACATTTAAACTCCAAGTATATAAATTATGCTTGTATTTCAAAATTTATTACAGATTTATCCTATATCTTGCACATCCCTCTTTTATTTATTTAAATGGATAAGATCCTATATATTGAAACAGTATGATTTCATCGTCATACGTTTCACCTATTCTAGAAATCAGTAGCCTTCATTTTCCTAGTTCAAACCCTAAAGGTACACATATATATAACTGTATACTTGGGAATTTAACATGTATAAAAACGTATATTTACACGTATATGTGTGTAATTGTATATGCACACACGTTTGCTATAATTGTATATATTTTGTAATAATTTTATTTGCTAAAGAAAGGGTATATTCATATCTGAATATTATCATTATATAACGTACACACCTTATAATTTTATAAATATTCATCTTATGATTTTAAATAATTGAATTGGTTTCAAGCTAGAAAAATTGTAATAGATAAGAACAGAATTCTCTAAAGTATTTCAAACTGGCTTTAAAGTACCCAATTACTTAATCATGTAGAGCAACTAAAAACAAAGGTAGATATCTCACGTCTAGGATAAAACGCTAGCAGCTTAAATCTCTTTCAGTAAAAGAAAAGGAGAAGCAATCCAATGTTTAAAAAAAGAACTTTACCAATCTCATGAGACACCGCCGGTACAAATCCAGATTTTAGGATTCTTAATAAAATAAAAGTTGGACAATTAAACCTGCACTGAAATCCAGATTGGAACTAGAATCTGAGAAAAATAAAAGGAACAATGAATAAACCTGAAATCAATCAACCGATTCGTCTGAAGCTGATGCAATTAAGACTTCTTAGATTTTAATGTCTAAAAATAAAGATTGTGAATGAACTGTAAGAGGGGGGGTTAAAAAAGTATAAAAAAGGCAGTTGAAAGAAAATTGTCATCCATTTTTGCTTGACTCGTGTTTCAATTTATATCCAGGCAGCAGGCCCAGTTTCTACCATGCAATAAGTGGCTAGAAAAGCTAAGGCCATCTTCCCGATGGTCAAGAACCGTTTATGGAGCCCGGAGATCCAGACCACAGCCCTACTTAAAGAATAGCCCAACGATGAACCAGCAGATAAATCAGTCCATGCGTGTATTTCATACTTTCAAGCTGCAAGCCTCCAGATAAATAACCGGTAACCACTTCTCAATCAAACTAAATCTAAAAGCTATAGCCATCTATAAATCTTTCCTAAAGCTAGCTATATAATAAGTAATGTGCACAAACTCTTCCATTCAAATCTTATAAATTAATCACACTATGTTTAAAAGGTGTATTCTCTCTTAAAGTAATTAACTGTATTAGATAAACGTATCTCAACCTGTATAATTTAAAATACTTTAAAAGTTAAATGTAAATCTTGCCTGATCACGAATTCTTAAATCTCTTTTTTAAAGTCAACTTATAAAAGCTTATTTGTCTTATTATTTTCTCTATTTGCGTCTATACTTTTGCATCTATATATATTTTGTTAAATTGCATTTATTGATTTATGCTTTGCCTTCGGAGCAGAGACTATTAATTATTATAACTTAAAAGAGACGCTTTGTTCTCAAGTAAAGTAATTATGCTGTTTGGCATATCTATAGATTGTCTCTGGTCCGAAACCTACTTTGATATATTATTTGAACGGCTATGCGTAGCTTAAATTCACATATGTTGCTTATTAAAAGGTTTGTTTGGTTAAATAAAAGAGAGTGATAATTTAAGGCATATTCAGTAGTTAGCCAAGTTTAAGCCCCAGATATGCTTTAGACCCCCTTAATGTAATTGCATATAATATGTAGTTAATTAATAAACTAGACCAATTTTAATAAAGTCCTCTTTAGCACAATTTCAGTGTTTATTTAATTAACTGGCGTAGGGTAGTTTGCAGAAGAAACTATAGATTTTGCGCTTTACTAGTTGTTATAATTAAGATTCCAAAAGCATTGTGAATGAGTTTTTACGAAGCACTGAGGTGCATTCCGTCTTGCTATCATATAATTATTAAGATAAGATTAGGTTTTAAGGGCCATCTTATCATCCTTAGTTCGGGAAGCCTCCTCTTGAATGGGATAATGATTTTAAGGGTCATTCCCATTTCCTCCTTTAAAAACTGGAACACCGGAATCCAGCATCTTATATCGTGGCTGTTCGAGCATCCGAACTAAAAGTTCATGTATAGCAGGCGAGCGGTATCTGAGAACCGAGTAAATGTTACTGAATCTCATGAGTAAAAGCGCATTCAAGCCGCATCTGATGTAATTTGCATAGCACCGTAGCCTCAGAAGTTATGCTACAAAACGCCAGTTCATCTGCTGTATATTAATTGTTCAGCATTGATCTGAACCTAAGATCTAGTTTATCTAAGAATACCTACATAAAGAGCACATTGTCTGCTCTCCACGTATTGATAAATTTAAGTACACATTGTATAAAGTTCCCACTCTCTTAGAGTTTAACCCTTAACATACTGAGTAGGAATGGCAGACATAATCTAGACATCAGTATAGACGTAAAATAATTATTAACATATAAACGATATAATAGAATAATGATCGTTAAGTACAAGTGATTACAGAACGTGTAGTTCGTATTTTCACAATTGATTACAGAACGTGTAGTTCGTATTTTCACCATCCCACCTGCGAGTGGAATATCCAGTATATTTAATTGTTATTGTTTGTTTGTCAAATTAAATAATTTTAAAATCTATTAACATCTGCAGTATTATTCACTTTATTTATATTAAATCACCATCCATAATGATTTTATATGCATTAGATAATCAGCCATAGGTTGTGTGAGTGTGTTTGGTTAAGCTATAAAATATTTAGTTAAATATCCCCGAGTCTCTCGTTTTACCCTTTGCTATTGCCAGCGCGGAAATTGAGAGATTACGAGTGTAACCTCATATATGTCATTCATAAGGTAGTAAGTCAGGGAGTGTTGGTGAAGGAGCTGAGGTGCGGTCAGGTTTGGTCTCAAACCCTCATCTAGATCAGCCTTGGTATAATTTACCAAAACTCTGGATTTTGTTGCGTGGATGTTCAAATATGACTGTTACAATATGAAATGTCAGATTGACTTAAGGTCAACATGAGCATGACAATAATATTGGTGTCAATAATTTGGATATTTCATCATCAGATTTTCAATGGTATGAATGACTGATGAATTGGAGAGTGGAATAGATTGAAGCCTATAAAAGTTTAAAGACTTGCTATCAATATAAATCGAGCACTGATTATATATATATATGTTGGTGATGATGATTTGGACCTACTGATGAGGGCTGGTTCAGCATGAAATACGTTATTGGAGATCATTTATCTTTTCACAAGTATGTAGTTATGTATATCGGTTGTATGAGATAGAGTGGATAGCTGAAGGGATCTTGAAAGTCTGTGTTCAAATCCCCTAAGCCATCGAAAATAGCTTAGTGTATAAGATTATAACAAACTTTTACATTTGCGCTTTTCTTATTTAGCGTTCCTAGCACTTATAATTTGGTTACTTTCATATTATGCTTAAATGAACGCTTGTAAAAAAAAAAGCCCTGCTAAAACTTATTCGTGTGTGTATAAGAAAGTGTAGTAATTGCGCATGTTTTGCATAATACATTACCAGCGGATTGTATGCATATTGTTGATATGATAATTGCTGAAATTTAAGTTCATAATTCATAACGTATATGTCTACACTGCAGTTATACCCGAATGGATGCGTGAAGAACTTATTTCAATTAAGACACACTGCGATAATTATATTTATCTACGGAGCATATGTAGATATTGCCCCCCCCCCCCCAAAAAAAAAAAAAAAGCTTATTAATAGATTGTAGAGATTTATTTCTAATGAAATTTCCAATCGTTTTCTACTTTTATTCTTTTCCTATTTTGTTATCTCAAATTTGTACTTGAGTTTTATTTAAATGTTACCGATGTTCTTCCAACTGATATTAAAATAATAATACCCCCTGTGCATAGTAAATAATAAAACCAATATAAGAAAAATGGAAAAAAGTTTGAAGTTTTATTTTATAAATTATTAAAACACGTATGCGCAGGGTTGTAAGAAATTCTTTTCTTTCTATATGATTATCTATGATTTTTATTTCATATTTAAATTTACTTTTCAATGTCTACTTGATCGGTATTTCAAATTTGGTCACTCCTACAGAATTAGAAAAGAAAAAGAGATATCTACATCTATTGTGTATTTGGTTATATCACACAATTTTTTAAAATAAAATTTTCAGTTTTGTTATCTATTTATAAACAACGGTCACATCAGTTTAAAAGTACAATCTAAAACATAGCAAAAACACATCAAAATTGTTAAATTTTATTTTGACAGAGCATAACTTTAAAATATTACTGTCATTTGCATATGTAAGTTTTAATGACAATTTCCAAGCTCATGTAAAGATATTACGAGATTGAGTTCATAGGTCATATTTATACGATTCAGTTGACTTATATAATCATTCGATTTTATGATTATTTTATATTTATACAAATATTAAAACCAATAAATCAATGCATGTTTTATAATGTAACAATAATTTTAAAAGACCCTTCCCGGGGGAGAAGAGGAGATGGAAGGATAAAAAAAAGAAAAGAAAGAGGAATGCATTCTTTACTCATAGTCAAACAAAGCTATTTATCTGTCAAATGTTTTCGAATTTAATCAAATAATTTTCTATCTATGAATAAGATAATCAAATAGAAAATTATTTATTAATAAAAGTAACAAATCTTAAAAATGAACATAAAACACATTTTATAAAGATTACTGTAAATCTCAATTATTTCTCTCTCACACACTATTATATCCTCATTAAATGATTCAAGATTAACAGTATTGATATAATAATAATGATTAATCTAGCAATAAATATTAGCAATATATATTAAACTATTAAATTAGAAGAATATACTTTTAATACATCTTTTATATATTTATTATACATATATGCTTTCCATATCCATAGCTTCAACTATTCACAGTTTGAAAAAAAAAAAAAAATTAAAAAATAATAAAAAAAATATTTTAATTTTTGTAAAATTTTAATATTTTAGTTCAGAGTGCGATTTTGGCCACTACAAGGATAGAATATTTTTAACAAATAGCAACAATGTACTTTTACGCTCTTTTATTATCAACTTTTTTTTCTTTTTTTAAAAAAACCCATCTAATCTTTACTGCCAATGTAAATAAACATTAATTTTAATTTTCAAAGTTTGGGTATATAATAAAGTAACAATATATGATTTTTTTTTTATACCGGTACAAAATTTTTAAGATGCAGTAATTAAAACAATAACTTAATTTTGATAGAAATTAATTTTAATAGAACAGCAGGCCGTAATTCTATTAAAAAAAGCTAAAAATAAATCCTGAATCTAGTATAAAATATTTTTCTTCTTCTTCAGTGATATCAGTTGAATTAATAACAGGACTGATCATGAATTAAATGAGTAAATATTTATTTGTTTAAATATTTACTAACTTGTTTTTTTTTTTTTTTGAAATCTCTCTCCCTTACAAGAGGTTTGAACATTATAACATTATGACTTAACTAACACAAATATAACATAGAACAACATTTATTTAATTTATCTCTCTCTTCTTACTTTGTGGCTAACATATTTTCATCAACTCAAGATTTAATAAAAAAATAAATTCCCCCCTCGCTCCATCTCATTACAAGGAGGAGGGAAACTTGATCATTTAACATTTTAATTTCTTGTAAATAAGATTGATTGACTGATGACTATTGTTTTGTCATGCCATTTTAAATCATGACTTCAATTCAATGTGTTCTATATATATATACGGTCTGAAATCCTATTTCTTTTACTTAGACTATTACAATAACGAACTAATAGATGTATTGATAGATGCAGAGATAAAATGAATAAAATACGTGTGGAAAGTATATTATTTCTAATTTCCTCTCATTAATCAATATTTATAAAATATAAATATTACTAAATGTATCAAATAAGGCCACTTTAGTCATCATTTAGACACATTTGTAATAAATATTTTATTAACTATACAAATTCTGAGCTCATTTCTCAATTAATAATTAGGATGATGATGAAATCATATTTTCATTTTACAAGTATCATAAGGAAAAAAGACCATGAACCATATTTCCTGATCATCATCATTTAATCATACATGAGGATTGAAGTAAGGATTACATAATCAAATAGCTTAATTTATAATCAGGATATATCAAATAGGTTCTTTGGAGTGCTATTTTCCTTTATGGAAGACTACATAATTTTTACTTCATATGTCAACATATTCACCAAGCATAAATAAACTATTTAAGTTCATAATAAACCTTTCATGAATTAATATTTAAAAAAAAAATACAACCCAAAATTATGCCTATCGAAAAGTTTTTCCAATTCCACATCTTTAGCTTTAAATTTTGTTATATGGTTTTTCTGTTTTTTATTCTATACAAACATATAAAACTTTTACATATAACATATCTAATTCTCAAGCATTCATTGACTTTGAGTTCTAATATCTTTTCATCAGAACTTGAACTCATTAAGTACTTGAGAATTGAACAGTTTTATGAAAAGAGTTAATAATTTGAGAATTACATATAACATAAAGAGCTATGCTAACTTGCTCTAACAATCTTTATTGATAAATGCCAGCTAAACAAAGCATTTAAAAATCTCTATCTTGAAAACCACTTCTTAGCCTCAGACCAATGGTTTCATGCTTTGGCACTCCTCAGTGAGGCACTAAGGTAGTATATAGTGATCATAATTTTCTTAAAATGTAAATAATCTTTCCATCAATAATAAAAACAGATTTACAAGGTAATGCATAGGATATAATACAAATGGAATATAAGAGGGAGAACTAAAAAATAACCAGAATTGTTTTCTGATTTGCACACTTGTTGTAATATATGATTCTGCTATTATATACATCTTGCTAAAACCATACTGCATCAATCTTCCAAATGACATTACCAAGTGAAATCATGAGGCCACATAACACATTGTTTTGTAAAGTGCATTTAGCATTTTTGTTAATTTTTTTATGATTGAAAAGTTTGACAATGTGAAATTATGTTTTCATTTACAGAAAATGACAAGGAAATAAGTTGTAATACTTGAAACAGATTACAAGAAAACTTATCTCATAAAAACATGTTTATGAGTGATTTAATTGAAATGTTAAATTTCTTATGTCCCTAAAAAGCTTCACAAGTGAATTCCAAAATCAAAACAATGCTGATTTTTTTTCTGTCTTAAATACCATTTTTCTCTCAAATTTATTTCATAACAGGTCAGGCATTATATCTGCAAGTTCTGAAACATTTACATGATATAGTAAAACATAAATATCAAGTTTTGTGACAAAGAAAACTTCATCCCGCCAAAATGTGCTCCCTTTAATTAAATTCAGCATGATCCAGATTATCTATCAGCCATATTCACTTGATCTCACTTCTTGCAATTTTTTTTAATCACTCAAATGAAAAAATGCCTCAATGAAAAAATGACAGAAATGTTAAAAGGCATTACTTTGCAAGTACTTCTGGACTACTTTGAAAAATGAAAAACACATTTTGACTAGTGTATTGCATCAAATAGATAGTTATTTGAAAGAAATTAAATTTATAACACTTAAAAATAAATAAACAATTTTTTATTATAAAATTCTGGTTATTTTTGGGTACCCCTGTGTACAGTTATTTAAATAAAAACCTTTTTGAAACCACTGAAGAATATTACAGTTATACAAAAATTTGTATTTCAAATAGTCAAATTTCAATCTAAAAAATTTGTCCATAAAGTTGACTTCTTTATAAAATTTAAAATAATCAATCTTAAAATAAAATTAAAATAGACAACTAAAAATAAATTTTTATTTATTTTTAGATAAATTTTTGATTACATTCAACTGCAAAAAAAAAAAAAAACATTTGGGTGAATACAAACAAAGTGACTATAAGAAAAAAAATCATATTAGTAGGATCAAAAGATTAAAAATAAAGTAGGAGAGAGAAAAAAAAATATCAGAAATATTTAAATACTAAACTGAATGAAGTTAAGATTAAATACAAAAACATCCAACCAAATTAAAAAACAAACAAAAAAATAACAGAGGCAAGAAAGATGAGAAAGGAGTTGTAAAAGAATTAATTCATATTTGGATAAGAAAGAAAAATAATGAAAGCTGGAGAATAATTATGAGTTTAAAACAAGAAAAAAAAAGATATAAGACCATTAATTACATTGAAAAAAGATATAATATTTTGAAAATTTGTTAACTGAAAACAGAATAAAATATGATAAGAAGAACAAAGAATAACATATACAAATGCTAGATCATCCTATAAAATTAAAGATGTGTAAATCACGAAAGAACAGAGATGGGGATTAAATTTAGTGAAGAAAAATAAAATATAATGATGGTTAATACTGGGGAAAGAGAAGATGTAGAATTTTTATTGGGGGACATAAAGTTAAGTGTGGTGGATAGATATAGCTAGTTGGGAATCATCTTAAGTAATCAGGAACATTGCTTAGATGAATGGGAGAAAAAAATTGGGAAATGAAGCAAAGAAAAGCAAGGGTTTGGTAAAGAAATTAACAGTGTTTTCATATACTAAATATGATGAAGCTAGAATTGTATGGAAGGGTTTTGCAGTAGCAGGGTTAACATGATAATGATGCATTATATGTTAGTAAAGGGGTATTAGATTACTTAGAGAAAGTACAAAGTGAAGTAGGAAGATATGCATTAGATGCAGAGACAGCAAACGAGGCAATTCAAGGAGAAATGGGATGGTCAAGTTTTTATATGAGAGATGCAAAAAGTAAAATGAAAATGTTTGGTAGGTTGCAGTTTATGGATAATAAAAGAATAGCCAGAATAGTATTTAATTGGGTTATGAGTAAAGGGCAGGCAACAAGATGGGTGAGAAAG
The DNA here is from genome assembly GCA_028023455.1 of Epiperipatus broadwayi. Taxonomy (NCBI): domain Eukaryota; kingdom Metazoa; phylum Onychophora; class Udeonychophora; order Euonychophora; family Peripatidae; genus Epiperipatus; species Epiperipatus broadwayi. The sequence goes on from JAQFVV010012498.1 coordinate 1,240,188, forward strand.
GTAATGTGGTATGCAAAAGATTTGGATAAAGAATTTATATCAGTATACACCTGGGTCTCATTTTACGCAATAAATAGGTTCCTCAGAAAACACGCGCAAACGAAATCGCACAAAAATAGACGTAACTTACATTGAAAAAGGGAGGAGGCAGTCTGTGATTTTTCAAAATTCGCATAAAAGCAAAGCACCAATGTAAAATTACTTTAAAATTCACGCAAAAAAAAAATAAGGAAATAAAATATGACTAATAAAAAATTTCAAATTTGAAAAAAATTGATATAAGACAAACTTTTTTTAACTATAATATTTAATATTATTCAAAATAATATATTTTTATGCATAATTTACAGTACGGTAATTTACATTTTTTTATACACATTTTAATTATTAATGCTATTTGCCAAAACACACGTTCGTTTACACTCTCATGTTGTGTTAATGTTTTTCTGTTGACAACGTAATTAGTAATTAATCTTTGAGATGATGATTTTATTAATTGTTTATGAACTTAGACTTATGATAATAAAAAGACATTTATTCACCACTGCTGAGAAAAATTTAATTAAAACTAACAACTAAAAATTAAATTATTTTTGTCTTTAATTTTCAATTCCGTTTACAAATCAAATTTCACATCACATTATTTCAAGTCACCATAAGTAATTTTTAAATTGTTAATTACAATTAAAAATCAGATTTTAATTTTAATTGTCAAATTTAATTGTGCCCACTGCTATTACTGACCTTTTAAAAATAAACTTGTGGACACTAAATGATTAATAATTGATTACGTTTTTTTTTTAAAAGCAAAAACAGAATGTGATTTAAAATGCAAAATTAACACGCACAATGTTTGAACAAATTTACATTATAATCTTGTAAAATTTAATGTGTGTATACATAAAATGTGGAAATCATGATTTTAATTTCATTATTGCATAAAATCTTACTATTATAAATCACTGAAAATATTGAAATTACTAAGTTGAAAGTCGAATTCCAATAATGTGCTATTACTTTCAATATAACGTAAGTGCGTGAAATTTATTATTTAAAGTAATAGCGCAATATCAGAGTTCGACTTCTGGTGAAACACGAATCGCGTAACTTCAAAATCGTGTTAAATAAGTCCGCGTAAAAAGAGACCCAAGTGTACTTATATAAAAGGTGGGATGATTGTGTTAGGAGGATTGTTGAGTGTTATAGTGGTAAGGAATGGGATAAAAGAATAGATGTATTAATAAGGAGTTGGAGAGATGGAGAACTAGTATGGAGAGTAAAAAGAGTAAATATATATAGAAGTAAGCGGAACATTGGGTGCGAGTTAATTTATGATAATAGTAAGGAAAGTAGTTTATTGTTTAGGGCTCGAATGGGATCTTTAACAACCAGAGAATATACATGTAAATGAAAAAATATGGTGATTTAGTCTGCAAATTATGTAAGAAAGGCATAGAAAATATTAGTCATCTGTTGATTGAATGTAAAGGCTTGAAAGCAGAAAGGATACAAATAATAAAGTTATGGGAGAATAAATATGAACAAAGTGATTATACAGAAAGTGGGTTATTGGTTTTTATGATGGGTTTGGGAAAAGATAAGGGGAATTTAGATATAAAGGCCATAGAGTTGACAAAAATTATGTTGTGGAAATGGTATGGAGCAGATTATGGGAAAGCTTAGGGTGGGGAATGAAAGAGGAAGGTAAAGTGGCTAACATGTTTCTTTGGGCATAGTTGCTGAGAGATTCCTACTCCGTTTAAGGAGAAGTCACAGTATATCACATCACATATGGTAATGATGCATTATGTGTTAGTAAAGGGGCATCAGATTACTTAGAAAAAGTACAAAGGGAAGTAGGAAAACATGTATTGGATGCAGATGTATGAACAGCAAGGGAGGCAATTCAAGGAGAAATGGGACGGTCAAGTTTTAATATGAGAGATGCAAAAAGTAAAATGAAAATGTTTGTTATATTGCAGTTTATGAATAATAAAATAATAGCAAAATAGTATTTAATTGGGTTACAAGTAAAAAGAAGACAACAAGATGGGTGAGAAAGGTAATGCGGTTTGCAAAAGATTTGGATAAAGAATTTATATCAGTATATTTGTACAAAAGGTGGGATGATTGTGTTAGGAGGATTGTTGAGTATTATAGTGATAAGGAATGGGATAAAAGAATAGATTCATTAATAAAGAATAGGGAGTTAGAGAGATGGAGAATTAGTATGGAGAGTAAAAAGAGTTTAAATATATATAGAAGTAAACAGAACATTAGGTGTGAGTTAATGTATAATAATAGTAAGGAAAGTAGTTTATTGTTTAATGCTTGAACGGGATCTTTAGCAACAAGAAAATATACATGTAAATGGAAAAGTATGGGTGATTTAGTCTGTAAATTGTGTAAGGAAGGAATAAAAAATAGTAGGCATCTGTTAATTGAATGTAAATGTTTGAAAACAGAAAGGATACAAATAACGAAGTTGTGAAGGAGTGGATGTGAAAAAGATGATTGTGCAGAGGATGGGTTGTTGGTTTTTGTACTGGGTTTGGGAAGGAGTAGAGGGGATTAGGATGTGGGGGGCCATGGAGTTGACAGGGAAATGGGATGGAGCAGAATATGGGAAAACATAGAGTGGGGAATGGAAGGTAAAGTGGATAACAGATTTCTCTGGGCATAGTTGGTGAGAGATTCCTGACTTCATTTAAGAAGTCACAGTGCATCACATTACATCACATCTTTATCAGGTCTTTTTTGCATATGATGTCTTTTTGGGTGCAGAAAGAAGAGAAGATATGGAAGTTATGCTGAGGAAATGCGCAAGAGTGGGTAAAGAGATGGGAATTAAATTTAGTGAAGAAAAATTAAATATAATGATGGTTAATATTGAGGAAAGAGAAGATGAAGAATTTTTATTGGGGGATATAAAATTATGTGTGGTGAATAGATATAGTTATTTGGGAATCATTTTGAGTAATCAGAAAAATTTCTTGGATGAATGGGAGAAAAAATTGATAAATGAAGCAAAGAAAAGAAAGGGATTGATAAAGAAATTAACAATGTTTTCATATAATAAATATGATGTAGCTAGAAGTGTATGGAAGGCAGTGGCAGTAGCAGGGTTAACATACGACAATGATGCATTATGTGTTAGTAAAGGGGTATTACATTACTTAGAAAAAGTACAAAGGGAAGTAGAAAGACATGCATTAGATGTAAATGTTGGACAGCAAAGGCGGCAATTCAAGGAGAAATGGGATGGTCAAGTTTTTATATGAGAGATGCAAAAAGCAAAATGAAAATGTTCGGTAAATTGCAGTTTATGGATAATAAAAGAATAGCCAAAATAGTATTTAATTGGGCTATGAGTAAAGGGCAGGCAACAAGATGGGTGAGAAAGGTAATATGGTATGTAGAGGATTTGGATAAAGAACATATATCAGTATACTTGTATAAGAGGTAGGATGATTGTGTTAGAAAAATTGTTGAGTGTTATAGTGGTATCTTTAGCAACAAGGGAATATACACATAAATGGAAAAATATGGGTGATTTAGTCTGCAAGTTGTGTAAGGAAGGCATAAAAAATATTAGGCATCTGTTGATTCAATGTCAATGTTTGAAAGCAGAAAGGGTGCAAATAATGAAGTTATGGAAGACTAAGTATAAACAAAGTGATTATACAGAAAGTGGGTTATTAGTTTTTATGCTGGGTTTGGGAATGGATAAGGGGGATTTAGATATGAAGGCCAAAGAGTTGACAAATATTAAGTTGTGGAAATGGGATAGAACAGGATATGGAGAAACTTAGGGTGGGGCATGGAAAGAGAAGGTAAAGTGGCTAACAGGTTTCTCTGGACATAGTTGCTGAGAGATTCCTGACTCCATATAAGGAGAAGTCACAGTGCATCACATCACATCACAGAAAGTGCCCAGGCAATGTGAATTTCCATTTCAATTAGTTAAAAAAATAAATACTAAACTGTTAGAACAATTAGATGAGTTGTTCCACGATTGCATTACTATACTTAGGATCTTTAATAAATGAAAAATATATATTACAATTCATAAAAGAGGAGAACAGACAATTGTGAATAATATAGATGAATAGTTATTATTAATTTATTAAATCAGATGTATGAGAAAATACTGGAAAACAAAATTAAATATGGATAAAGGAGTTTGGAAACAGAGAAACAAGCATTTCAGAAAAAAAAAGATCCATAATAGATCTTGTGTTCTGTGTGACCCAAATAATAGAAATAAAGTTGATAAATTAAGATATATCTTTTGTTTACAGACATTAAAGTGGCAAATAATGATATTTTTTTAAAAAACTGGAAAGCACTGGAATTTAATGACACAAGTTATATTAAAACAGTATCACAATATACAGATAAAAATAAAAATAAGAAATATGATTTTGAATTATATAAAAATAACCAAGAGATCAAAGAAAAAATATTGCCTATCATCAATATTATTTAAAATATATTAAGATATGAAAAAAAGATGAGAAAATGGAAATATCTATAGAAGACATTTTACTCATTGTGCTACACTGATGGTGAAATAGTTTTGATTTGAGTTTTATGATTTAAAAATTAATATGGAAATGGTCCGAAAATAAATGTAACAGAATAAAGTATTGAAAGTTGGATGAAGGATTGAAACAGGTTTGGCAGTTGAAGACAAGCATGAAAAAAGAATTGATAGTTATAGAAATAAGAAGATTAAAAAGAATATGGATAAATAATCAAAAAATGAAAAGTAATGGATATTGAATGCACAAAAGTAAATGAATGCAGAACAAGAGAATTACAACAGCATGGGTAAGCAAAAAGCATATTTCAAGAAAGATGACCAAAACAAGTCTTAAACTTGATAGCACTGAGAAAGGAAAAAAAAAGAGGTATCAAATAAAAGTTGAAAATAAAGAATAAGTAGAGATATTAGAAAAATTTGTGTGATGATTTTTGAACTAACAAAGAAGTATCATGAATAAGAATAAAAAGATCTTCATATATAGATAATTTAGTGATGACTGGTTTTACTAATGGCAAATACTGGCTAAACAATGGTTAAATAGCTTCTTGACGTACATAGGATGACTACAAACTTCAAATTTCAGGAAGGCATTAATGATAATTTATGGATTTTTAACAATGTATTCTGAGTTTAACAGTCAGCAAGAGAATACTATCAGTATGTATCTTCTGGATGACTACAAGTGTTGAATGGTATAGCAACATAATTACTCTTGATACTGTATCTACATCTTCCTTAGTATTATAGTTATCTGATCAAAATTATTCAGATAGATATATCTCAAACAAAAAATATTAAAAAGTTTTCCCACTTTAATTAATAAAAAATATAATAATGCTATTGAATATAATAATTAGTTTTTATTTCTTATATTTATAAAAAAAATCATTTACATTTGATTTTGAATAGAAATAATTTCTTAATTAAGATTTATTTTTTAATTCTTTTTTGATACAAAATATCTTTCATTGCATTTTATAAAAAAAAAAACAAGTTGTTTCCTGTGTAGTACTAATATAAACAAGCAATGTAAATACATTCTTCTAGGGACCTTACAATGTTCATACACATATTTTATTATTTCAAACTTTATAAAAAAATAGTTGATAGTCTCCACTATCCAACAGGCTTCCTCATAGTACAACATACAATATATATAATATAAATAAAATGTCTGTTAATTAAAACTATTGTAATAACAAAAATAATAAGTATAATGGTAATTAACTATTATATAGTCTTTCAATCCACAGAAGTACTTTTGGTTAACTTCTTAACCTTCCTCAACTGCCATTAAATTAAAAAATATTATATTTTGTGAATTTAATGACAGTTGAGGAGGGTTAAGGAATTAACTTAAAGTATTTCTGAATATTGAATGACTGTATCTAATAGTTAATTACTGTTATATTTATTGTTTTTATTGTTATATATATATATATAATTACTTTATCATGAAATTTACCATGCAAAAGAAATTATTTATGTATAATAAATCTACACATTTTTTTTTACATAATTTAATTAAAATCTGATTTTTTGTCTTGATTTTCAATTTATAACATATATTTTTATAACTTTTGGTTGAAGTAAATTAACTATCTATAACATTTAAATTAGTAAAATATTTTTTTTTCCTAATCTCTTTTCTCTATTTTTTAAAAATTAAATTCCTAATATATATAGGTAAATGTAGGATTGATCTAAGCTTAATAACATTTATATTTAAATATTTTTTTTAGCTTATTTTAAATATAATAGTAATAAAATTGAATACATTAAAATTTATAATACATTGTTATATATAGTAAGTTTTGCAACTTTGAAAATTATTAGTAACAAATTTTAGATTCACAGTAAAAATGATGTCAAAGGTTAATATTTTATTTAAATACATATACAATTTTAGAAGCTAATAAAGTTTAATACTTTATAAACATATAACATTTTATATATGGATAAATAGTTTTGTAATAAAAATAAATTAATGTTCATATTTAACTCACATATACTTAAACTATTTTAAAATAATTAATACAAATTTGCATAATATATTTATTTTAAATTTAGAAATATTTTAAAATTCAATATATAAATTTACTTAAAACTTACTAAAGAAATTATTTATAATGCAGAGTAAATAAAAGAAAATGTTTTATTTTATTATATATAATTTATGTATTTTAAATTTTATAAAATTGTATAGTATAATTTTAACATATTTATTTACTACTACAAATTGAAAATAGTTATGTAAGTAGTAAAAGATGGTGTAGCATCTAAAAGGACATTCTAACATCCAAATTGGTGATAACAATAAAGAGTCTGCTCAAGGAGTTTATAAATATAACTCAACTTACTTATTTATTCATTCAACTTTGTATTTATATAGGCATTTTTTTGTATCTTTCTATGCTTTATTTTATTTTAGATAATATGAAAGTAGACATTTCAAAAATGATGAGCTTAAGAAATTAAAAAACATTTGCCTAAAAAATAAGTCTTCCAAATGGCTTTGGAATTATATATTACATGGAATATCATTTAAAACAAGAATGCTATAATAAGTTATGAGGAGTGAAGTTATAAATTAATTTTGCCAAAATTTATAAAGGAAATGGTGCTAAGTTTTATCATTAAAAAAATCTAAGTACTGCAAGGAGAAAATAAAACCCATTATAGATAAGCAACTTAGTGTCTTCATATCTGAGTTAATGACTTTTCTTGGAAAATTTGCATCATTATGCAACAACTATAGACTGTTTTAAATAACTTAAATTTTTTACCAAAAATTTTTTTTAGTTGTTTCTGTTATTATTATTTAAAAAAATAATCTTCATAGATTGTTTATTATGCATATATGGTTTACAATATTTTAAAAGGAAACAATGTCAGAAAATAGATATCTTTATAAATTAGAACTTACATTTAGTAAACAATTATCTTTTATTGGTAGGAATGTTTGTTCTAAAAACAAGGTTGTTATAAATTTTTTTGATAATATTTAGGATTATTTATTTATATAATAGTATATTTTATCTTTAAAATATTTTCCAGTCTTTGGTGGCTATGTGCTTTGCTCGGATATTTGATGTTTCATTCATTGTTATATAGTAGAGTAAAGCCCCTATGATTTGTATTTGCATATAAATGCATTATCATTTAAAGCCACACATTTGTAGTGATAGTATATTAGTAGAACTTGATGTATAAAACAATAATGTTAGATTTTATATGATAAAATAAAATATAGTGAATAAAGTACAATGATATGATGTCAGTTTTAGAGAAGTGAATAGTATTAAAGATCAATATAGTGATTTTGTAGATGTTAAAGAACCAGATAAAACACTAATTATTTATGCTTATTTTATACAATCTTTCTTTAATGATATTGATATCATGCATATTTACACATACCTGGGATATGAAGAAATATATAGTTTTAATTTGTATTTTCATATTTATAATATATATGAAAGAAAACATTTTATTATTTTAATGTAAATAAAGCATAATTTTATTTTTTTTAAATTAAATTGACTTTCCTATTTGTTTATTTATATCATCACACTATTTAATAAATCTTATAATCACTTAATATTTAACATTTTATATTTGACAAAATTCCAAGAATTAGTCTAGTCTATTTTGAAAACTATTATCATAGAATATACTAAAATTAATTAATTCACTAAGAAGAATATGATTATTTGAGCCATCATATTTATTAGTTATAATTAAAGAAACATATGCATACATATAATCAACATATAACTCTAGTTATTTATTTCATGTAAGTTAGTTATTTAATCCATAATTTAAGAATATATAAACATTTAATTACAAACACAGTTGGATATAAATTTACTTTGATATTCAACTGTATGTTAATGGGGGGATTGTTATTTGCTTATTTATAATATTTAAACCCCCCCCCCCCTGAATCTCTCTTTTTACTCTTCTCATTCTACTTGATCAGTTACAATTTAATGATATTTAAAATCCCGAGAATTCATTTCCCTTTATTTGATGATTACAATATGTATATTTAATTTTTTATTTATTTACCATTCCTATATTAATTTTTTGAAAACAGATCTGTAATCTTTTTTTTTTTAAAAAAGGAAATGAGTAATTCTATAAATTAATTGTTTTAAAGAACAAACATTTTATTTTTAATTTCTAGTTATTATTTTATTTTTACCATACATTTAATATCTTCTCCTCTTAATTTATATTTCATCAGCACAGCATGCACAAACAAAATGTTAATTTAATCTGCTTCATCGTTTACTAAATGTAGGGGGGGGGGGAAGGCTTGTACTGTGCATGCATGTGATACATAATCAGATAGAAATTTCCCTTCAGCCAAGATAACAAAAAGTGGCATATTTTAAAGGACAATAGTTTTTTTTTTTTTAAAAATAACTTGACATATTCCATGAAAGAATTTAGAAGGAATTGATGGGTATTTTTGAGGAAGTATACTAAAAATTGATTATTATATTTAAAACAAGTATTAAAAGAAAAATCATTTGAGATGGAACTATTATTAATAAGAAAAAAGACATCATGAAATGTGTGAAAGAGTTTTATAAAGTATTACATAGTAATCAAAAACAAACAAACAAAAAAAAAAGCAATAACAAAAAAAAATCAAAAATAAAATAATCATTACACATTTTTTGAATTACCAAAATTTTTAAATGAAGAAGTGTCATGCAATTAAATATATGAAAAAGGAAAAATCTCCAGGAAATAATGGAATTATTATTGATATTTAAAAAAAAAGTAAGTAAAGAAATAGTAAAGTACAATCAATTGTCTAAAAGATAAAAAGATGTACCCCCTCCTCCCCGTAATAAAACTAATATTTAAAAAAGATGATAAAGAAAATATTAGAAATTAGACATCAATTTTCTAACAATTCTAAACAAAATCTTTACTAAGATAAATATAATTTGCCTACAATAAATTTTGAATTCAAAGTAATAGAAAGAACAAACTGTATTTAAACGTGGCTTTAGCACAGTGGATCATATTCAAGTATTGAAGGAATTAGAGGAGATTTGAACCCAGACTTTTAAGCTCCCTTTAGTCACCCATTACATCTTATACAACCAATATACATGACCACATATAAGGAAAAAGAATAAATGATCTCCAATATACATATTTTGTGCTAAACCAACACATCCATTGGTCCAGATCATTATCTCCCACACATATATACAATCTATGTTCAGCTAATATTAACATAGCAAGTCCTCAAACTTTAATGGACAGGCTTCAATCTTCTCCATTCTCCAAATCTTCAGCCATCCATATCTTTGAAAATCTCATAATGGCACATTCAAAGTCCTTGTTGCCAATTTTGTTGTCCTATCCATATTGTTCATAAGTCATTCTGACCCCTCATATAAAAGAAGCAATGAATATGAGTTGCCATTATGCTTTGGACTTGTATTCTATAAGTATTTCCAGAATGATTAAAACTTTGGATTATATAAGATATAGACCAAGAATATTGTTATACTCTGAAAAATATTTATCAAAATGCAACACTGATTAGATTACATGGTAATGCCAAAAGATTAATATTGACAAAGTGTATGACAAGGTTATTCCATATTTTTAAAACATTTTACAAAAGTCTTACAAAAAGTGCTTTGTGGATTAAATAAATAGTAAAAAGATTAATGTTTAAAGGATTTAAGCCATCTAGAATTTGTAGTTGATGTAATCATTTTGGCAAATAATGTTTCAGAGCTTCAGGAAAGGTTGCAAGAGTTATTTGAAACTAAAAAAATAGAACTGAGAATAAATAATAAAAAAACAATGTTTAATATGTTTAATGGATTTTATCAAAAGAAGATAATAAAGACTGATAATCATGAATTAGAAGTTAACAGTTACAAATACCTTGGTCAGATTATTAATACAAATGTAAATATAATGGATGAAATTAATCATAGAATTAAACTTGGAAGAAGTGCTTTGGGTAGAAATAAATTAATATCAAAAGGAAATATGTCTATGTGTTTGAAAGGAAAATTTTTAATAGAGATGTTTTACCAGTTCTTATTTATAGATCTAATCTTGGACATATAAACAAAAACAAAACAATAAAGACGTCAGATTACTCAATGAAATATGAATAAATGGCTAGAGATAATAAGGAAGGCAGATTGAAAATAAAACATATGGGTGAGAGAGAGAGAGCTGTCTGGACATATTGTTAGAAGAGATGATAAAAAGTGGGAAATTGATATTTTAAATAGAATCTCAAAAGATATAAAAAGACCTAGAATGAGACCACATATAAAACGAATAGATAAAATAAAGTGTTTTAACATAATGTGGAGAAGCTATGAACTGAAGAAGCTGATGAAACTTGGAAAGCCTTTTATTCTAAAGTAAATTGATAATAGTTGATAATTATAATGAATCATGATGATATATAATTTTGTTAATATTGGATTGCAAGAGAAGCAATTAAATTTTTTTAATCAATCAAAATAGACCTAAATCATATGTTTTAAATAAAATTATGGGAGTTTTAATAATAATATTTCATGTCTCTTGGATTTTAAACAAATTATTTAAACCATTAAAACCAAATAAATTTCATACTTTTCTTTTTTAAAAAAAGATAAAGCATAGCCAACAATATTTATCTATTTCTCTTTACATCTAGTTAACTGTGATATTGTGTCATAACAGCTAGTAATAAAAATCTTAATACAGGTTTTAATTTTCATATTCAAATTAGTTATTTTCAACTTAATTATATCTTAAGTAATACAATTCTAACATTCAAAATATCTTGTCAATTGTACCATATTTATCAATATAGTTGTACCTTTCAAAATTATAAAAATTCTAATACATATATGAAATTTTGTGGAAGTTAACTGCACTTTGTAAGTGCTATAAAATAAAGATGCACTCTCCCATCAATAAATGTCCACCTATGCTTTTAAAACATTTATTGACAAGAGAGTACATGTTTATTTTATAGCACTGAATTCCACAATATTTCATAAGTATATAAATTGCTATATTATCAATAAAAATATGAAACAAAGATCATATCAAAATATTACTCTAATTTTAGTGTTATATTTGTAATTTTAATAAAAATATTTTCAATAATAGTGGAATGATAATAGTAAATATAGGGAATTTGAAATGATAATAGCAAATTTATTATATAATTTATTCAGAATGTGGAACAAAATTCTTTATAAATTATTACAAATATCTTGAATTTTGTGATCCTACAGCATGTAACTTTATACTATATTTCTTTGTGGATTCAATTCAAAAATAATTTCTATGAGACTAAATTTTCACATAGGCTATTAGCCGTATCTGTGAATGACTGCCACGCCACAGTAACAAACAATGGCATAACTTCCTAATACTATATGGTTTGATTTAAAAATTGATTCCACTGCTGCTTATGCAAGACAAACATGACAGTTTGAGAAAATCTATTAGAAATGATCGTTTCTCAAGCAACAGTTACATTTTAATCATCAGTGATCAGCTCAAATAATGTTTGATTTTATCAATTTTTATATAAAAAAGTTAAAACCTATAAAATATTATACATACGAAAATATTATATATATAAAAAAGATGTAATTATTAAGGAAAGCAATGCTCTCATTTTCCCCATGGATTGCATACTTCTGGTTATTAAGATGCCATTTAATATAGTATACTAATACATCGATGCTAGTGGCCAATAAAAAAACCAAAAAGAATTTCAGGACATCCACTTTCTTGTCAGCCAAAATATATATATAGTAAAATATTGATTACAAATCCCTATCTAGTGCCTACTCATCCAATATACCCCAGATTAGATTCTATCTTATGGTTTTCATCAGTAAGTGGCCTTGAATCCAAAAGCACTGCATCTAGAAATTTGGATATAATGCAATCTTCCAGAAGCCACCTTTTACTTTTTTAGTTAATTATAAAACTATGAACACAAAATGAAATCACAATAATGTTTTCAAGCCAGCTAATCTTTTACTATATCATCATATAGATCTGAACCTAGTTCAGTATCAATACATTTTGGTATCTTTGGTTATTTAAAAACATAGTCAAACATTATCTTTTGGTCAGGATTAGTATTAAATCACTAAAACATCTTTTAATTATAATTTCTTATGCATGCACAATCTGTTAAACAGTAGCAACTCTCTCCACCCATATATGCATTTGAAGTACTTTATAAAATCTTAACAGAATTTTAAACTAGTTTACATATATATTTTATTTACAGTTATTACTTTAAATCTTGTTTCCATTTTGTTTAAGAAAAATCTTCTTTGACCTTTCTATGATATAAATTTATTTTTTCTGTATTTCTTTTCATGCTTATTTGTAATAGTCATTGATTTTAATATTATACGAATGAAAATACAATATTTAAAGTAAGCAATATCAAACCATATTTAAAAGAGAGACATATGGACAAAAAATATTAACATACAAATTAAAATTATATTTTCTGCGCAAAATCACAATGAAGTACTAGACAAGGGAATATCGCGGGCAAATGATAGCCTTTGATCATCAGAGGTATTTTGCCACAGCTTACTAACCCATTAACACAAATTAATCTGAATATTTAGAGCTATCGCATAAACTTTAATTAGCCATTTCATCGTTAATATGTATAATAAATTAAATGCCTACGCATATATTTTAATATTCATAAATAAGTAAATTAAAAGAATGTTTTTGAAAGATTCGGTTAAACAATATTGATTCGTTTCTCTTATAAAAAGTGTTTAACATTGTTATTATTAAATATAAAACCTAAAAATTTATTTTTACATTAAAAAGATGATTAAAAAAATATAATCTTTTATTACATAATTTGATTTTATAATCCTGTTATAATTAAATCTTTTTTACATGACATTTTTTTAAGCCACTATTTTTTTCGTTTTCTAAGATAAATCACTAATTGATTCAACGTTTTAAATATTAATTTCATGTTTCACAATGAATCAAAGATTGTAGTCTATCTAATTTTTTTTATGATAGTAGTATTAATTTTTAAAATCTCAATAGAATAATAATCTAGTTTACATTATTATTATTATTTTTCATTTTATAGTTATTATTTTCAACCAAGTCTCCATTTTGTTTATGAAAAATCTTCTTTGATATTAATTTCACTTTTTTACATACCTCTTTGAGCTTGTTTGTAATAGACATTGATCACAATGCTATACAAATATGTTTTTTTTTTATAAAGCAGCCACCATCATTTTAGACGAACTCAAAAGACAATATATTCCAGAAGATGAAAAAAATGAATAATCCAGCGCAAATCCGTGCTAGGACATAGTGACATCTACAGAATTTTTAGTAAACTATTTAAAATATTGAAAATCTAATTAATTTATGGGCAAAGTTTCAGTAATATTTAATTTTATCGAGATTTGTTTGTCCTTAAAAAAAAAAAAAACGATAAAAAAAGAGAGAAAACAATATAATATTATTCCAACAAGAAATTTATTTTATTTATTATTTTGCACGTGTTTAACAAATAAAACATATCTAATTACAAATATTTTTAAAGTTTTTAAATTGTGCAAATTTTGTATTTGAAACATCATAATGCACAATGAACTATTTATAGTATAAATATTGACATAAAATTAATGTAATACTTTATAGCTAAGTAAGAAATAAATAAAATATAATAGTTGTAATTTTATTTAACACGAGCTAGTATGTTTTATAGATTATCCAGCTAAGGATTCACTTCTATGTATGTTAAGTTCTTTGTTTGAAGGCAAGTAAGAACATTTCATCATTGTTGATGATAATAGCCAACGCATGCCAAGCCTTTAATACAAGTTGTTCTAGTTTTTCACTTTTGAGGAACATTAAAAACTTTAATGAGCCGTTACAGCGTTAAAACGTGTATAATCAGCATCATTTTTATGTCTAATGAATGTACAAACTCTCTAAACACGTATAGGTGGATTTATATTTCATTAATGTTTGTCAATATTTATATCAGTTGGCTGAATTGGCGTTTTTTCCTAGCCGATAAACTATTGCTAAGAATAATTTTAATCTATTACAATTATTTTCAAGAGTTAGGTAAATAAAGTTGTTAAATCTTTGAAACAATTACTGCAGCTATTAAAGCGTTCTCTTTTATAATTTATTCCAAGAATAATAATTAAAAATTATTTCACATTATCGCTAAGAGACGGTAGTCGATTTTGTTAGACTGAAGAGTTGAAACATGAATGAATTCAGAAAAATGATGTAAGGATAGAAAATAATTTTTTTAAAGATGATGTTTAAAAATAATTTTTTTAAAAAATAAAATAAACATCAAAGATATTGATATAGAAATTGGTTTTCAAAAATATGCAAGGGAATATAAGTGGAGAAGGAGGGAACTTGGGCAGATCATTTATAGCAGAAAAGTTAATTTGTAAGCAATAGTAAAGTCAAAATAAGAGTCATAGATCACATAAGCTTGTAAGTTATAAACAATCAGGATTGCCAATTCCTCAACAAGTTTGATAAATGCTTAGCTAGAGAAAGCATTTAAAATATCTCTGTCAGTAACCCCCCTCCCCCCAAACCCCTCACCATGGTTTCATGCTTTGGCACTCCTCAAAGAGGTGTCAGGGTAGGTTCAGACACTAGATCTAAAAATACCAACCCAAAGCCAGCATTTAACTAAAAGTTATCTATTGAGTGGAAAATCTGAAATTTTCAGACACCTACATGTCTTCAAACCCAGTTATCCAACTCAAATAGCTATATGGGGCTGATAGATCTTCAGCTATAACATATATTAGTAGTCTTAGTAATATAACAATGCATAAGATTTAAGGCAGAGACTATAAATAGTCAAAATGACCCTATTCTCTTAAGCTTGTAAATTATAAACAAAGAGGATTGCCAATTTCTCCACAAACTTTGTAATAAATGCTTAGCCAGAGAAAGCATTTAAAATATCTCTGTCAGGAACACCCCACCCCTGACCATGGTTTTGTGCTTTGGCACTCCAACCCAAAGCCAGCATTTAACTAAAAGTTATCTATTGAGTGGTATGGCTGAAGTTCTATCAGCTCCATATAGCTATTTGAGTTGGATAGCTGGGTTTGAAGACATGTAGGTGTCTGAAAATTTCAGATTTTCCACTCAATAGATAACTTTTAGTTAAATGCTAGCTTTGGGTTGGTATTTCTAGATCTAGTGTCTGAACCTACCATGACACCTCTCTGAGGAGTGCCAAAGCATGAAACCATGGTCAGGGGTTGGGGGGGGGGGGTTCCTGACAGATATTTTAAATGCTTTCTCTGGCTAAGCATTTATCACAGAGCTTGTTAAGGAATATGCAATCCTCATTGTTTATAGTAAAGTCAGTCTCATTGGTGATATCAAGAATAATAATAATTTCAAAAATGTAAATAGAAAAAAATAAATAGAAGTAATAATAAAAAAAGAGGATAGATGGGTGTAGGAGCTATTATTAAAAAAATATTTTAGAAAAATATTGTAAGAAATATATTCAGATAACACTAAAATTGAGTAAACAAGCTGACATTTTCTATTGTGAGTCCTGGTGGCAATTTTTATCAATGTTCAACACTTAATTTTAATATTACATGTTTATTGTAAATTAGAATTCAATAAATTGGACTTGATTTTTTAAAAATATAAGTTTACAAAAGAAAGCATTTTTAAAAATCATATTTTAACTTTGTAAATATTAGGGAAAAAGTAATAATATAGTATTGTAGGGTATTAATTGTAAATCCAAGAAAAACCCCAATTATGCCAGGAAAAAAAAGAGGATAGAGAAAAATTTCTTTTTGTGTTTGTTTTATTCAGCTATATATATATTTCATTGAAAATCACTGACAGAATACAGATAAGAAAATGAAATAGGAATAAAATGTAAGATTTCTGCTAATTTTAGCCATATATTAGGAATTAACTTTTGGCTGTGGGTGTGGGCATATATGCATGTGAGGATAGTCTAACTTAGATACCTTCATACAAGTCAAGAAGATTAATTAATATTTCAAGTTTTAATCCTATGTAATGCAGTTTTTTTTATATTATTTCTATTTTATTGTATGTTAATATTTTAGAAACAAAAGAGAGTAAAAAGAGAGAAACTCATTAGCAAATGTGTAATATCAAAGAGACAACTAATGATTGTTATTTGACCGCCAAACTAGTATGAACTCAGCTGCTAATTAATCATAGGTTGACAGTTACAAGATAAATATATTTCAAACCACCCAAGTGGATAGTAGATACCTCAATCACATATTACCATCAGGAGGCTAGTATCATTAAAGGACCAGTGATGTCAGTAATACAAAATGAATAAATATCAGAGAAAAGGTGGAACATTGGAATTATTGTTTTTTTTGATCTGGTGTTGCCAACTCATCTCAAATATTTTATTGTGGAAAAATTTAAAAAGAAATGCCTTGCTAAAACTCTAAATTACTTTGTTTGAAGGCCACCAGAAGTCCAGGCACATCTGAATGAAAGGGAGACTAGAGAAACACATCCAGAGCTGATCGCATAAGAAGTGATGATTACAGTGTCTACAATGCCTCATGCCTCCATCCATTGTGGGAAAGTAAACATCAGAGGAATAAAAAAAGCATGAAGAAAACCTAATTTGATTCAAATTTATGATTACCTATGAATAAATCCAGACAGCAACTAGTTTATATCTATACATAAATTTCCTATCATTTTAACAATAATTTTAAAAATAGTAACCAAACTAATTGAAGAAAATTTGTATGCCATAATCAGTATGTGCTTTAAAAGATGTTTTTTTCTGTGGTTATTGTCAAGGAAGTATATGTATATATGTCATACATATATATATATACTTGTCTGTAGTGTGTGCTTAAAAGCTAATTAACAGTACTTCCAAATGCAGGAACCCAAGCAATCGATAATATGCAACAAAATTTTACTAATAACTATTGATATTTTCATTCTAATCTCTTCTCTCTCTCCTCAAATATCAAATGAGGTATTAGTGATTAAAGGGTTTGTTATCACTAAATATATTATTATTATTATTATTATTATTATTATTATTATTATTATGTTATTTTTATTTTATTTTCAATTGTTTTATCAATAATATTATATATATTTATTTGTACATATATATGTTGATGTATCTTGATATAGTTAGTTTTAAAGTAGATGTTCATTTGGGGGGGGGGGAGGTTTAAACCCTACATGATGTGTTTGTGCATAGATGTATGGTGGTGGGACTGGCATGAATAAAATGATAAAGGCGTATGAAATGATAATAGTAATTAGATAAGAGATGTTTTTAGTATTGATTCAGTAAGAGCAGAAATTAGGCAGAGCTATGAATGGATACAAATTAATTATGGGATATGTTGTGGATCAGATGAGTGTGCATATGCATTTTATTTTGTTTTTTAATTATATGAACACCACAAAGAAAACAAATTATTTATGTTAAATGAAATGACATATAAATATCATAATTAAAATTTGTGTGATGCTTTCAATTTTTTTCTCTTATTATTATTAGTCATTAAATGTTCAGTAATTTTATAATTAATTCTATCTTAATTTCTTGTTTGTGAATGCAACCATTATTTTGTAATATTGGAATAAATGTGAATCAGATGTTGAAATTAAACCGCTTATATGTTTATTTATGAATCACAAAACTCCTTATAAATGTTGTTCATACGTCATCATCAGATAAAGATGTATTGTGAATCCTAGTAAAAAGATAAAAAAAGTAATTTTAGGCATGACATGTAAAATATTTATCATAGATATATATTTTGGTCTATACAACAATGCCCTAATGGTTAAATATGTATTTAGGGTCTAATTTTCTTTCAAGTCTATGAAGGAGGATGGGAGTGATATTATCACCAGAAACTATTTATATAGAAGGATAAATATGCACTGAATAACAGTGCATATGATTTATTTTGTTTATCTCTGAGCTAGCTTATTGATTGATCTCCCATCGAAAAGTGAAAACTAGGTGATGTCCCAAAGGATGGATATTAATCAGCTCATCCCAAATAATAAAACCCAAACAGTTAATTATAGCTACACAGTATTGGACCAGGGATTTGTGTATAGATGCTAAGATCCTTTATACTCAAATGAATGAAACTTTGGTGGCTTCAAACTATTCTGGTATAGTTTATAATGAGATCAAAGAACTTTTTCATCATTCAATGGTGGGCAGGAAAACAGTCCAAGTGAATGACTCTAGAAAATTAACAAAATCTTTATTGATTAAAATTTATCTTTAAAATGGAAATGAATAAATATGAAATCTTGATAAATATATAAAATTATGCTTTATAATTTTTAGATTATTTCAAAAGATCCTAACACAGTATCTGTAAAGGCATTAGTGAACAGTTCCATAAAACATTGTCATCATAACAGCCATGATTTTCTTTGTTACAATTATACTATAATTTATTAATTTCTATTTTTAAAAATAAAACACACACACACATATATATATATGTAAAATAAAAATGTAATCATGTATAATTTTGTTTTTTAATAATTATTATACAATTATTATAAAAAAATAATCATGAATCTTTAATAAACTCTGCAAAAAAATCAGTTTTTTTGATATTCCAAAAATTTTGTAACAATTTAGCAAATGTTCTCAAAACTGGATTATAAAAACTAAATCCACCAAACACAAGAAGGCTGGATTAAATTACTTTGACTTCTGATGTGATGTATTATGACTTCTCTTTAAACGAAGTCAAAAATATCTCAGCAATTATGCCCAGATAAACCTGTTAGCCACTTTATTTTACATTCCCCACTCTAAATTTACCCATAATCTGCTCTATCCCATTTCCACAACATAATCTTTGTCAATTCTATAACCTTTATATCAAAATCCCCCTTATCTTTCCCCAAACCCAGCATAAAAACCAATAATTCACTCTGTATAATCAATCTTTTCATATTTATTTTTCCACAACTTCATTATATGTACCCTTTCTGTTTTCAAACAGTTACATTCAATTAACAAATGCCTAATATTTTCTATTCCTTCTTTACATAATTTACTAAATAAATCACCCTTATTTTTCCATTTACATGTATATTCTTTTGTAGCTAAAGATCCTGATCGAGCCTTAAACAATAAACTACTTTCCTTATTATTATCATATATTAACTCACACCTAATATTCTGTTTATTTCTATATATATTTAAACTCTTTTTACTCTCCATACTATTTCTCCATCTCTCTAACTCCCTAGTCTTTATTAATAAATGTATTCTTTTATCCCATTCCTTATTACTATAACACCCAATAATCCTCTTAACACAATCATCCCATCTTTTGTACAAATATACTGATATAAATTCTTTATCCAAATCTTTTGCATACTGCATTACCTTTCTTACCCATCTTGTTACCTGCCCTTTACTCTTAACCCAATTAAATACTCTTTTAGCTATTCTTTTATTATCCATAAACCGACTAATGGAAAGTGGTGACCTCTTTAGTTTTTTTTGGATTAATATTATGCTAATTCTGTTTTCTGGCATCAAATGAATACATATACCTAAAAAATAATTTTAGAGGTTATGTAGAAGAACAATTCAAAGCAGAAGGACTACAAGCACCAACAAATTAACATGTAATCCATCAAAGCTAATATTACCAGGGTTAAGTTTTTATTTCTATTATTTTATTCCAAAAGCATAATTAAAAATTATTTCACATTATTTCTATAAGTCAACAAACAACTTTATTAGATTGAAGAATTGAAATATGAATGAGGACAAAAAGAAATGATGTAAGGATAAAAAATAAATTTTTTAAAGATGATGTTTAGAAATAATTAAAAAAAAATTATTTAAAACAATGATCAAAGATACGGATATAAAAATGGTTTTCAAAAATATGCAGGAGTAGAGATATAAATAAATGGAGAGAATAGAGAGTTTTGGCAGTTTTTTTGTAGTAGAAAAATTAATTTGTTAACAATACTCAAGTCAGCTGAAAATATCAAAAAGTATAATAATTTTAAAAATGTAAATAGATGAAGTGATAAAAAAGGGGTGTATAGGAGTTGTTATTAAGAAAAATATTTTAGAAAGAAATTATAAGAAACTTTCAGGTAAAACTATAATAGATAAAGGTAAATAATGTGGAGAACAATATTGGAATTAGGGAAATTACATGAAAGAGGGGGATAAGTGTTTGGAAATGATATAATAACATAGTGTAATTATGAACTATGCTATATCTAACTACACAATTTCAACTATACACTATTGAAAAAAATGTAAATAAACAAACAAAAATATAAATAAACAAACAAAAAAGGACACTAAAATTCACAAATTTTATGATGCTCAAGTAGCCACTTTTTTAGAACACTATACCCAATCATGTTAGAAAAAAAGAGTAAAATTTGTAATGCCAATAGCTATTTTCTCATCTTGGAATAGCATGCACAATATATATTAATAATATTAAGCCAGTTTTAAATAGAGATTTGGGCGTGAAATTTTTTTTGATATAAAGTAAAAAATAAAAAATTAAAAGATTTAGTTATATAAAAAATAGGAAGAGGGAGCTGCTAATAATATAAATGAAAATTTAAAGAGGAAGCTACTAAAAGTAAAACTGTAGCTTTTTCAAATTTGAATTTAGCAGTTGAGGTTTGGAGATATGAATGGGAGGTGGGTAAAAACATGTTTAAAATAATAACACTATAGATTAAAGTAAATTATAAATTATTGAATGAATAAATTACAAATATTGATTGTTGATAAAATGAATAATAATAATGTAAAGTATAAAAGATATTAAGTTAGAGTTAAATATTTAAAGAGTAATAAGAGTAAATAAAAAAAAGAATATATATGATTATAGGTTTTAATTAATAAATATAGAATGTAAAAAGGGTAAAAGGTATACTATTTAGAAGGTAATAAATAAATTATGATTATAAGATGTATATTTAGAATGTAATTATATTTTCATGTATATTTATATTTATATTCATATATTTGCATTATGTTGTAGTTCTGAAGAAGGATTGCTGGGGCAATCAAAACAGTCAAAAGAGGGTGGTAATTAAAGCATTGTGAAACAGTGATAAAGTGCATAAATGATTTAATAGCATATTACATACACAATTATGTTATTAGTAAAATTTCTTGTTTTATGTAGAAAGCACATTTCATTCTTTATTATCTTTTCCAAATATGATGTGCAGTATTTTGCATAATAAAATATTTTGTAAACACAATGCTCAAAGTTTTACAAAATTTTAGAACATACTAAAAGTTTATACTGAGAAAAAAACATCAACATCAAGAGATCCTAATTTCTTAATAGCAAGATCATTATTATGTTTCTATAAGAGAAAGAATTAAAAAAAAAAAGAAATCACCTAGAGCATATTTAACAGCTATGAAAGTCAGACATTTCATTATTTATTTTATGTTAAAAATAAAAATATGTAAGTTTTTCTTCGTATTCTTATCGCTTCAGTACACATGAGTGAACACACACTCAGTAAAATATATTTACATGTATTCCTTCAATTTACTATTTTAAAAATTTTGTTTTATATTATAATTTTGGTTTCTATATGCATATTATAATATAAAAATGTATCTGTGATATAAGTACATAACACACATGTGCGTGCACACACACACATATATATGCATGTTATAAAAGTCACTATATTTACATTTCAATTATCAATACATGTTCTAATCTAATCAGTGGTTACCAAAGAAATGTGAGTTATTACATGCTATATATGTTTGTACATAAGGGGGACTTGAAATAAAATGTGTATACTTCATGATTCCACTGCATAACCATGTTTATAAAGAATAATTGTAAAATATTGATTGCAGATTTTATAAATGTCATGTTAAAATTATTGAATAGATATGTGAGGGAAGTAAAATAAAAAATGCAAATCAGAGTAATGTATGTATAATAGGAAGTTTACTTATATGAGCAGAGTCTGTAGTACACAGCTGGTTATGTGTTGGTTGCTAAAAAAAAAGTTTTTGATGAAGAAAAAAAAGTGTGTAATAGTGATTATAATTTTTATTAATAGAATTAAATATCTGATAGTTAGGCACAAAACCTTGCAGAAATATTAAAAATAATAGACAGTTAACATGGGATGAACAGTTTATTGAGTAATGATGAATTTAAAACTCATAAAAAGATGAAGGTTTTAAAATAATCTTTATTTAGAATGAAAGAATAAGATTAGTAAAAACAAATAAAGTAAAAATATTTTAGAAAATGTGAAAAAGAAAAAAGAAAATATGCATAAAGAGAATATAAAGGGGCTACAAAATATTAGATAAGATAATTATTTAAAAAAGATGATGAAATAGCTATTATAGAATTAAGATAGAAATGGATTGAGTTTAATAAAAAAAAATCAGTGAAAAAAGAGAAGAAAGAGAAAAAAGAGATTTTAGAACTTTTTTGAAGATATATTAAGAGAAAAAAGATTAAAAAAAAGGAAAGAAAAAAAAATCAGTGAGTTTGTATTAAAGAGGTTGGATGATGGAAAATTGGTAATGCATCTGGTTCACTTGAGAGATTAATTCAAAAGAAAATAAATAGAGAAAGTTGGAATTAATAGGAAGATTATATGCAAAAAAGTAAGAATTAGATGATATGACAGCTGAAATGTTAGAAGGTATGTAAAAATATGCAACAGTGGGTTTATATTAAGGATTTAATAAAATTTTAGATAATAAAATTAGATTTCAAACGAGTGGAAGAATGTGATAACTAGATTATATAATAAAAAAAAAGGAAAAGATTTTGGATGGTTAATGAACTATACAATAAATTCCGATTATAAAATACTTTAACAGATAGTATTAAGATTTGGAAGGAAGAAGATACATTTTTGAAAAACATTTAGAATGGATTTCATTAAGTGAGACAAATAGAAAATTTAATTTTTGTTAATTACTTGATTGAAATATATCACAGATGGCTAGGAATAGATTGTAGAAAATATTTGAAAATATGGAATAGATTTGAGTTTTTAGGAATGCTTAAAGTTCTTTGCAAGAATAATTTGTTATGATTATCAAGGAAGTAATATAAAATTGGGTTAAAAAGAAATCTTTGTTGACATATTTTGTTTCCAAGACAATTGGAGTTTAAAATTAAAAATATAGATAGAAGTGGTGAATTCTATAATGAGAATTAAAATAATACATGCGATAACATTTTAATTGTTTATAGACAATAAAATTAAAAAAAAAAATAACTAGAAGATATGAAGCTGTAATTAGAAAAGAGTATTGAAATAAAAAGTAATATAAAAACTAAAATCAGAGATGAAAAATACAGTATACACCTGGGTCTCGTTTTACGTGATAGATAGGTTCCTCAGAAAACACGTGCAAACGAAATCGTGCAAAAATAGACGTAACTTACCTTGAAAAAGGGGGGATACAGAGTGTGATTTTTCAAAAATCGCATAAAAGCAAAGCACCAACGTAAAATTACTTTAAAATTCGCGAAAAAAAAAAAAAATAAGGAACTAAAATATGACTAATAAAAAATTTCAAATTTGAAAAAAATTGATACAAGACAAACTTTTTTTAACTATAATATTTAATTTTATTCAAAAAAAAATATTTTTATGCATAATTTACAGTAATTTATATATTTTTATACACGTTTTAATTATTATTGCTATTTTCCGGTAAACATGTTCATTTGCAAACTGATAAAAAAATCAGATTCTTCACAAGATGCAATACAACTAGTGCCAACGTCACTCTCATGTTGTGTTAATTAATGGTTTTCTGGTGACAACATAATTAGTAATTAATCTAACAACTAAAAATTAAATTCTTATTTTTGTCTTTAATTTTCAATTTTAATTGTGCCCACAGCTATTACTCACCTTTTAAAAATAAAATTATGTTCTTTTTTAAAAAGCAAAAACAGAATGTGATTTAAAATGCAAAATTAACACGCATAATGTTTGAACAAATTTACATTATAATCTTGTAAAATTTAATGTGTGTATACTTAAAATGTGGAAATCATGATTTTAATTTCATTATTGCATAAAATCTTACTATTATAAAGCACTGAAAATATTGAAATTACTAAGTTGAATGTCGAATTTCAATAATGTGCTATTACTTTCAATATGACGTAAGTGCGCAAAATTTATTATGTAAAGTAATAGCGCAATATCGGAGTTCGACTTCCGGTGAAACACGAATTGCGTAACTTCAAAATCGTGTTAAATAAGTCCGCGTAAAAAGAGACCCAGGTGTATTAACAATTAACAGTAAGTATAAAACTGAAGTATGGAAAGTGAGGGTATTTCATTTGAAGAAATGAAAGAGTGTAAATGGTAAAAGGACCTAATTATAAAGATAGATAGGAAATAGAATTGAGATAAAGAGCAAAAAAAAAAAAAAAAACAGAATGGAATTAATTGAAAATCCAGCATGATTTTTACACAACAAATATGGGATATGCAGAATAATATCAAAAGGGTGATAATACCTACTTTAATATTTGAAAATGAGAATATTTGTGTTGACTGTAGGACTCAAATTGTTTTAGATAGCATTTAAAAAAAAATAATTGAGGCATGTAATTAAATCTATGAAAAAGAAAAATCTCCAGGAAATGATAAAATTATTATTGATGTATTAAAAGAAGCAGGTGGAAAAACAGAAAAATTATCGGCAAAGATATATATAAAATATTGAAATGATAAAAATGTATCAGATGATTGGGAATATGCAGTACTAATATTGATATTTAAGAAAGATGATAAAAAATACCTATCAGTCTTTTATCAGTTCTATAAAAAAATCTTTACCAAGATAATTGCAACTTGTCTGCAACAAACTTTAGATTCTGACCTACTAAAAGACCAAAACTGAATTCAAAAATGATTTTAGCATAGTAGATCGCATTTAAGTATTAAGAGAAGTTATAAAAAATGAATTGCTGTTATATTTTGGATTTGTATATTATGAAAAGGCATTTGATTTGATAACTATTTTTATGCTGATTAAAGCATTAGATTATTAATTTATAGGCTCAGAATATTATCATATTCTGAACGATATTGATCAAAATGCTACAGCAATGATTAGATCACAAAGATTAACATTGAGAAAGATGTATGTCAGAAAAATTCTATTCAATACTTTTTTTCAGAAGAAGGAAAGATAGATTAATAATCATGAATTAGAAGACATTAATCATTACAAATATCTTTGTCTGGTTATTAATAAAGATGGAAATATAATGAATGAGATTAATTAATCTTGAATAGAGTGCTTTTGATAGAAATAATAATGTTAAAAATATATGCCTATGTGTTTGAAAAGAGATGCTTTCAACTGATGCGTTTTCCCAGTTAGGATTTATGGATCTGAGATTTATAAACTTAACAGAAGGGCAATACAGAGACACCAGAACATGCATCAAAATATGGAAAAATATGTATTATAGTAGGAAGAACAGATCAAAAATAAAATACACGGGAAAACAAATCAACACAGTTTCACTGACATCATTAAAACAAGACTGAAATGGAATTGAGTTGGATAGAAATGGTAATAAATAAACAGTTTATAGATGAATTCCTAAAGCTTATAAAAGATGTAGAAAGAAACCATACACGAGATGGATGAATGAAATAAGAAAGTTTGCTGATGTGTTAAGGAGAAGCTAGGAAATGGAATAACTGGATTAAATTTGGGGATATCTTTATTCTGCAATGTATCAATAATGGTTGAAAATGATGTCTTCATGCATGTTGTCTTTGTTCATAAATCTTATTTCATCTAAGGGGAAGCCTTATTATACCCTATCATCTTATCAGAAATAAAAGTATTTTAATTTCTAACGTATGAGTCAAGATATTTATATTTATAAATAGATTAACTTAGGAATTTACTTTGCAATTTACAGAATGTAAAAAAAAATGTTGAAAATATTAATCATCTATTAATAGACTGTATATACTTCGTTAATAAATAATTAATATTTTCATTATTTTTACATTCTATAAATCATGCAACATTAAAATACTAACTAAAAATCAAATTTTATTAAATTTCTCTTATGACTATGGTTTCATCTATTAACAAATACTTTCTCAAGTCAAACTCCACTAGATACAAACAATATATATATATAAAGCAGAAATAACCTTCCTATAATTCATTTCAATAAAATATAAATAATATAAAAAACCGCATTTCATAGGATTAAAACTTGAAATATTAATTAATCTTCTTGACTTGTATGAAGGCATCTAAGTTAGACTATCCTCGCATGCATATATGTCCACATACACAGTCAAAAATTAATTCCTAATATATGGCTAAAATTAGCAGAAATCTTCCATTTTATCCCTATTTCATTTTCTTATCTATATTCTGATTTTCAATGAAATATATATATAGCCAAATAAAACAAACACAAAAAGAAATTTCTCTCTACCCCCTTTTTTTTTCCTGGCATAGAGAAGAATATTGGAAAAACTTAAATGGAAAGGCAAGGGAAGGTGGCTAACAAGTGTCTCTGGGCACAGTGGCCGAGAGATTCCTGATTTCGATAAAGGAGAAGCCATAGCTTATCGCATCGCATTTATTTGTATAAAAAAATGTAAACTTCATTTTAATGTTCTTCAGATATAAAAATGAAATATAAATAAATAATAACTTTAATAAAACTATTTCATTCAAAGTAAAATATCAGCTTTATTTGAGTATGAAGTTTACAAATTCTTATCATTTTTTTGAAAAAGATTTTTATATAAAAAATATTCAATAATAATATATTCTAGCGATTTGTTATTACAACAAAATAAAAATAAACACATTATATTAGAAATTCTATAATGTGCTTTATTAATTTTTTTTTATGCAAAAAATATAAAAATTCATAAATATTTGCAGATATATAGTCTACTATTATTATTATTATTATATATACTATTTTTCTTTTTTAGGCTGTGGAAAATAATTTGCTGTTAACTGAAGGAAAATCCTTGATTACTCTTTGAGATCTTAAAAGAAATTTAGCAAGATAAATTTCTAATATCCACTCCATGTGTTCTTGTCATTGAAGATGTTATGATCTGCTCATGAACATGCATAAGTCATTGTGATGAGTTTACTGTTTTTTTTTTTTTGTCTCTATTTAAAATCAAGAAAATTAGTGATCTTTGTTATCAATTAAAATAGCGCATTATCAGAGGTTCATTTCTGCTTTAATAATTTCAAAATTTTTTAGTGCTTTATAATAATAATTTACATTTATAAGTAGTATAAGTCTAATTGTAGGTGTTAAAAATGAAATGCTGCATTTCTCCTGCGATAGGTTAACTAAATTTGTACAATTTAATATTTGATTATAATATCAGGCACACAATAGACTCAAGCCCTGATGTAAGCATGGTCAGTGAGAGTTGGGGGTAAATACAAATGCATTCTAAACTTAAGTGATTTCATTTAAGTTTTTTAAACACTTACTAGCGGGCAAGTGCGAGGAGATTTATAATATTTAAGAAATAGCGCATTATCGGAGTTTGACTTCCGCTTTAATAATTATCAAGTGATAAATAATTTTTGCGTGAAATATTCTTTGAGTTCCTTGAAAGCAAGTGCGTGTGAATGATAATTTTTTTTAAAAAAAAAAAATATTTACAATCATGAAATAAAAACTAAATTATGGCCTTTTTTTTAAGTAGACTATAAAGTCGCTAGCCAAGGTGGAATTAGTAGCTGACGGAAAGGGTGTTAAGAATCCTCTAATTGCCAATCCAGGATGCTATTTAATAATGAATTTTTACTTCAAATGAAAAAAGATTGCATGAATTGGAAGATATGTCAGATATTAAATGAGACATTATTGGAAGAACGATGAAAAGATAGTTGATTTAAAAAGTAGATATGTACTTATTAAAACGCACAAATATCACAAGGACAAGTGGAGTGGGAGTTATGAATAAAAAGTTAAACAACATTGTAGAGATTGATGGTATATAAGACCAAGTAGCAAGATTAATTATTCAAATTAATGAAAGATACCCAATGCAAATAATTCAGGGTTATGCCTCAACAAATTTTCATTATGATAAAAAAACAGAGGATTTTTATATGGATGTTTGGACCAAATAACACTTTAAACTATCATGACAGCCTTTAATGCTAGAATTGGTAAATGACTTAAAGTTGAAAGTAGTCTTAGAGATGGGAGATATACAGAGTTGTAGAGTTTTACCTGTATATTATGTAAGTATAGCATAATTGGATTATATTTTGATTATCAAAGAATATGCATTTGAAGAAGATTGTAATGTTCTTGGTAGATTCAATACAGGAAGTGATCATCTCAATGCAAAACTAGAGACATGAAAATTATTAAAAAAATTAGTATTAAAAGTTGAAATTTCTAATCTTCAAAAATACTCCAATAAATTTAAACTAGAAATTGCAAATTGTTTTAAAATATTAACAGATTTTGAAGATATCTCAGACTTGACTGATGTTAATAAGAAGAGAATTAATATTCTAACAATTTACTAGTAAAATTTTTGCTAATGTATTAAAAAAAATAAGGAATATATAAAAAAAATTTAAAGCAATCAATTATCAAGAATTGAATATGTTATAAAATAATAATAAAAAGAGTTAGTAATGATTTAAGAAAATAAAATTATGCATTTTGGAACGTTACTGAAGAAAATAAAAGTTGATATTGGAAAAAAAACTATTTCAGCAATGAAAAGATAGAACTATTATTAAAAAATCATAAAATATGTAGAAAAGTTTTATAAATTATATAGTAATAATGAATAAAAAAAACAAAATATTCTCTACAGTTACTACATCTAAATTTCAAATATGTTAAGTGAAGATGTGAGATATGAAATAAAATCTATAAAAAATGAAAGGCTCCAGGAAATGATAATTTATTGTTGATATTTTAAAAGAAGATGAAGAGATAGAAAAATTGTTGGCAAAGCTGCATCCCAAATATTTAAAATGAGCAATAAAAATATATTAGAGATTATAAACTGATTAGTCTTTTATCAGTTTTATACAAAATCTTTACCAAGGATAATTACAACTAATCTGGAGTAAATTTTACAATCTAATCAATATAAAAGAACAAACTGGATTTAAAAATGCTTTTAGTACACTAGTTCACACCAAATATTAAGATTAGTTATAGAAAGGACAAATGAATATGAATTGCCATTATCTTTTGAATTTGCAGATTATGAAAAAAACCATTTTACTCAATAAATATTTCCATGGTGATTAAAGCTTTCAAAATGCAACAGAAGTGATTAGACCATATTATGATACTAAGAAGATTAAAATTAAACTAGGCAAAACTCTCCATACAGTAGTGCCACTTCATGCAAGCCAGAGTAATCAATGGATACCAGAAGGCTTGTGCCTAACATCCCTATCTAGTGCCTACTCATCCAATATCCCAGACTAGTTTCTAGCTTGTGGCCTTCATCAGTGAGGAGCCTTGGATCTGAGAGTATTGCACCTAGATCTTAGGATCTAATGCAATCCTCCAGCAGTCACCTTTTACCTCTACATAACTACAAAACTGTGAGTCTAAAATTGAAATCACAATAATATTTTCAATCCAAGATCATTAGCTTATAAAGTTAAATAGGTCTGAACTCAGTTCAGTACCTATAAATTTTAATGTTTTTGATGGCATCAATATCCTATTAGTCAGAATTGGTATTAAACCACTAAACATCACATGATCCATTTCTTATGCTTGCTCATAATTGTTATTAAAACAGGTAAAACTATGGCTTGCACTACTGTATGGAGAGTTTTTTCTGTTTTAATAGCAGTTATGAGCATGGTTATCATGTGATGTTTAGTGCTTTTAAGATTAAAATTGAGAAAGATGTATGATACATGAGCTCACATCTCCAAAACTATTTCCACAAGTTTCACAAGAAGTATTTTATGGTTTATAACTAGAAAGCTAAGGGATTAAAAGTAAAATGGAGATTTCAAATCTTTTAGTTTTGCAAATGTTAAGATTGTTTTTGCAAATAATGTTCATAACCTCAGAAAATTTTGGAAGAATTGTTAGATAAAAGTATTAATCAGGACTAAAGATTAAATTCTATATATGTTGGTTAATTTTTCTTATATAATTGTAATTAAATTGTAAGCACTAGAAATGTCAAGAAAGGAAAGCTTAAGATCATACCCACCACACTGTTTGCAAGATTTCTCACAGTCAAAGTAGCTGCTGTGCAATATCCTTTGGAGAATCACATGCCAGTCTCACAAGGTTGTCCCAACATCGATATCTTTATAGAAAAGCTAAAAGAAATCCAGACCACAAATCCATATTGCTTATAGCATAAAAACAAACTTGGCCACACATTCAAGCCTACATCAGATAGTATGGTGTGCATAGAAAGGAATGAATTTAAACACAAGATAAAGAGGCTTAGCATATTACCAAGAATGTTATCCCTATAAATAAAAAGGTATCCTGCTTCCCTTCTCTAAAAAGGGAGCCATATAACTCATTTGTACATATTTATATAAAATTTACAGTATATCTTACACCCACAACCTGCTTATTAGTTATTGCTATGAGTATGATATCAAGATTAAGATATTGAAAGGTGTTCATCATAAGATAATAAAACTTTTATTCTTAAGTTTTTCTTATTTACTGTTCCTAGTGCTCATAATTTAATTAAAAAGATTAGAGTAATGTTTTATGGATTTCCTCAGAAGATAACAATTAAGTTTGATAATCATAAATTAGAAGTTAACAATTGCAAATACTTTGGTTAAGTTTTAAATATGGATGGACTATAATGGATGAAATTAATCATAGAATTAAGTTAGTATAGAGTACTTTTGATAGAAATAAATATAATATTAAAGGGAATATGCCTATATGTTTGAAAAAAAAAAAGGGGTTTACTTGATATAATTAACAAGTTCTTGCTTATAGATCTGAAAATTGGACATTTAACAGAAGAGCAGTACAGAGACTTTGGACTATTCAGTGAAATATGGAAAGATATATGTTAGAAATAATAAGAAAAGATCAAAATTAAAATTCATGGCTAAGAAAACAAAAAGCTATTATTGATACCATTAAAAAAATTAAGAGACAAAATGGAACTGTACTGAATATATTGCTAAAATAGATAATATATGAACAGTTGAGGTTTTGAACTGAGATCCGTAGTTAAAAGATTACACATGAGATTTATGGACGAAATAAAAAAGTTTGTTAATCTGATATGGAGAAGAGATTCTATACATTGGAAAAAGTGGAGTAAACTTGGATAGCCTTTCATCCTATAGTGGATCGATAATAGTTGAAAATGATGTTAAAAACTAATGTTATTGTGAATATAGTGCACATTATAGAGATGTAGAAGTTAAAGCTAAATTCTAAAGAGAAAAGTTACTAGGATACAGTAAACAACATTATATTTATAGATGAAATCAAAATTTAATTTATTTAAAACTTATAAAATCTAAATTTTAAAGTAATTTATATAAAGTAATATAGAGAACATAAAAAACTAATGTCAAAAACACTTCCAAGTGAGACTTATTACTTTGGAATAAAATTTTATGATTTATCTCAAATAATATATGCAGAACTCAATTATATTTAACATATAACTAATTCAATCTGAATAACATAATTATAATAATAGTTTTAATTAAAGTGTTAATAATTATTATTATATTATTACAGAATTAATATATCACAAAATCTAATTTTATAGTATTATATATGTCATACATTATCTCATTATTTAACAGAAACTAAGTTACATATATTAGCCAAATTTTGAATTGCAAATTATGGCAATACAAGACTTAAAGAACCATTTGCAGCAGATTATTCTTTATAAGCTGCATCACACATCAGAATAGGTTTGAAGTCTATTATAATTTGTGGCTAATAATGTTTGTGGCTTGGCACAAATAATAAAAAGAATTGTCCTGAAACTGGTCCTTAGAATCTTATTTAGTCATAGTTAGCAGTTCAGAATTTCACTATCATAACTTATGTATTATTTAAATAATGAGCACAATTAGAAACATAGATTAAGTCATTGAGTCTATTAAACTTTTATTTATTAAACAAGTAATGTCAATAATGATAACATATTTTGATTATTCAGACAGTTTATTAGGTCATTTATAATATATATTTGAAGCCACTAATGTAAATGGCCATTTTGCTTTTCTTAGTGACCTGATAAAGACAAAATGGGCTGAAGAAATAATTTAAGTATTCTGTCAATTGGGCAAAATTGAAAATTGCACATGTATTATTGAAAAATGGTATATATTTTAATTATATTACATTTACTTGACTGATGATTATATAATGGATAGTGAAATTAAACCATGTGAATTTGAATCTAAATCATATTAAAAAAAGGCTATGTTTTTTAGTATGTAATCTGGGGGCTGTAAATACAAATAGTTATTTTGCATTTGCTTAGTGATTTAATAAGGGCAAGGGTGGTTGAAAGTAATTTAACAGTCTTTACTTAATTTCTTAAATTCAAAAATTTTTATATATGTCAGATATATCCAGCCTATAAAAGCCATGGTTTTTTAAAAATTAGTTGCTTTAACAAATTTTTTTTAAAGATTTAATTACATTTAATTTTTTTATTTAATTTACACGTATAATTTTTCAAAGTCTATATAAATATCACTATATATATAATGCCAATAAACATCAAATGATCACCATTTCTTATGCTTGCTTGTAACTGTTATTAAACAGGCAAAACTCACTATACATAATGCCACACACAGCAAGCTAGAGTAATCAATGGATGTCAGAAGGCTTGTGCATAAAATCTCCATCTAATGCCTACTCATCCAATATCCCCAGACTAGCTTCTGGCCTTTGTTAGTGAGGAGCCTTGGATCTGAGAACACTGCACCTAGATCTCAGGATCTAATGCAACCCTTTAGCAGCCACCTTTTATCTCCACTTAACTACAAAACTATGAGTCTTAAATCAAAAACACCTTAATATTTTCAATCCAAGCTCATCAGCTTATATAGTCATATAGGTCTGAACTCAGTTCAGTACCTATACATTTTGGTGTCTTTGGTTCTTTAATAACCATAGCCACCACTATCCTATTAGGCAGGATTGGTTTTAAACCAATAAACATCACATGATCACCAGTAATCAATGGCATCCATTGATTACTCTAGTTTGCTGTGTGTGGCAATACATATAGTGAGCTTTGACTGTTATATATATATAATGTTTAATTTTAGTAATTGTTTTGTAACCTGATTATTACTCTGTGAATTTGACCTATAAATAAATGTGAAAATTTACAATTGAAAAAAAAAAAGTCTGATACAACCCAGCCTTCAGAAATGTAGTCAGTAAGGTATTAATAAAGCTAAATTAAAATTAAAATTTTAAAATATACCTGTTATATTTGATATGTGAATTTAACAGCATTATAGATGATTACTTTGTAAAAAAAAATATGGTTATTAATGGCAGAATTACTTCCTTCACATAAAATGCTCATATAAATTATGGTTTAGTTAAGTACAGTTATTTATTTATAAAAAACAAATTTAAAGTTTTTTTATTTTATTTTTTAATTGTGAATTTGACAGATTTATTTACAGACAAACATAATAGTTTTTTAAATTGATTTGACAAATGACAGTCTCATAAACAAACATACATTCACATCATGTGATAGACTTTTGAAAAAACATACATTCACCAATCAGACAACAAAAAAAATAGGGATTTTACATATATAATTATTATTTTGAAATATATAAAGATTATAGTGAAAGTAATGAATAATGGCATGATTATTAAAAGATGAAATTAATAAATTATAAAACAAAAACAGTAGCAACAAAAACAAAAGTAAAACGTTAAAAAAAAAGAATATAAAATATTGATAGAACCAAAAGTAACTTGTGTACTATTAAAAACAGCCATCATACACATACACATATTGTTAAGATAAAAGCAATAAAAAGATTACTAAATTTTAAATGTTTTATATAATGTAGTATGTTTAAAGATATTATTCTAATAAATGCAATTTTGTTATTAAATGTTAAAACGGTAGTTTTTATTATAATTCTTTTCATCATTGTAAGTTTCTATTTCAATTTAATTAGAATATATGTTATAGCATCAACTTTTTTTTTAATTATCTGAATTTGAAAAATTTAGATTCCACTTTTTGTAATTTTAATTTAAAGTTTTATCATTTTTATTCTGTAATATAGATTTAAAATATAAAATGAGAATTATTAATACTTTAAATAAAAAAAAAATAAAGAGTAGTAATAATAACATGCACAAAGTTTTACAGTATAGAATGTCCATGTTAAGAATTAAATGCCAAAGCTGAACAAATATTTCTTTTACAACAAGATATCCACATTCTTTCTTTTTTATTTCAATACCCATATTTAACATTGAATATTCATTCATAATTCCAGTTAATATTTAGTTTCAAGTATTTGTTTATATATTCTGTTTTATTTCCCTCTTAAAAAAATTTGAATGGTTTTTGCTCAGTTCATAAGAAGTTTAAGCAATAGAAGTGATAGATTTGGGTCATGCTCTTATAGACCTTGAACTCCAGAATGAGTCACTCTACCAATCCACAGAGAGCACCATCCTTTTTATTTTACTCATGTAAATTATATTCTTTTGTCCTGGAACATCTTATATTAACTGTACCCAATAAAAATAATAATAAATTTATAAGTTAATTTTAGATAAATGGATTTTATTTAGCAAATGTTATATATCATCTTAGAGGATATAAAGACCATCACAACTTTTTCAAAATGGGAATCCATACAATTTTGCTACCATTTTCAAATTGTCTTTTCAAATAAATAGGTAACAAAAGACATCAGAATTACAAAAGTATTGGTAATTGACAACAATATAAGGCAAATAGGCAATAAATTCATTCAAGCTAAGTTTAATCAAACTATTTATTTTCTAGAAATAAGTGATTACCCCTCCCCCCTTATAATGTAGACCAGGCATGCAACTTCTTCCAACTAGTGGTCCACATGATTAAATGTTTTTAAATTCAAATATTGTATTTAATATAAAATATATCAAAATAAAAATATTAAAAAAATTATCCAACTTCTATATTAAATAAATTGAAAGAAATTTCTATACTTAATGAATTTTAGTGAGATGCTTTGATCACTATTTTTAAATCAATCAAAATAATCTGATACAAATTCAGACTTCTTGTGATTGGTTAATTTGGAATGAGGCATTGAATGTATCACTATTTTTGAAATGATTTTTTTCAAACCTTAATTTTCATTTCAGAAGTTATCATCTGAGTATATAATTCATGAATTAACTGACTTCTCTTTTACAATTTTAAATTAAAATTATATATAAGAAATGCAAGATAACTAGGAGCAAACAAGTTTGCTTTTTATTTCTGAGAAGAGTTGCTTCTGTGAAATTATAAAAAACAGCAAATCATTTTGTTTTGGGCTAAAAACAAACTGTATAATAATAGAAAGCAGATATCTGTGCTCAGATTCAAGTTATAAAAATGTTCTATAGTGTACTTACTATTTTCATATTTATTGAAGTAATGACAGACTTAATGTTTTCAAATTTTTTTGATTTGAGGTATAAATGTTTTTAATAATAATATATTATTGCAAAGTGAATGAAGGTGAGTTTATTATGAAATAAAAAGTAAATTATAGCATTTACCACATTTCCCTTTTAAAGAATATAAAATTTGGTCTGTTAATACAAAATAGATATATATTCAGAATTTTTTTTTTGTAGATTCTCAGAATTGTTGCAACATGTTGTTTATAAATAGTGGAAATAAAAAATAATCATTTTAAAGTTGAAATCATTAGTTTCATTGGTTGATAATTCAAGGAATCACTCATTTACACTAAAAGTAGATCAAGAAAATGTCTGAATAAATAGGAAAGAATGAATAGAATGTAAAAAAATAATATTTACTGTGCTGGTATAGTTATAAAGTAGTTACAAAAAACACAAAGAGCTGGAAAAAAGTCAAAAAGGGCTACATGTAGTTTGGAGATTGCAGGTTGCCTTTGATGTAGACACTTACTTCATATTGTTTTCCTTTTGTTTTTATTCTCACACATTCTGTCAATAAAGATGAAACAAAATTTTCTTTTTCTTTTGTAATATGGTTTTATTGTTTTTTTAAATACTAATACAATATTAAAATTGGAATTTTAATACTATAGATAACAGTAAAATTATGTTTCTAAAATAAATCTTTTAACAGGATTTTTCACTTCATATACAACATTGATAAGGCTAGTTTCTTTTAAATTTTTAATTCTTAATTTCATAAATAGAGGGACTTTTCTTAAATAAATAATTTAGTACAATTTAAAGTTTGTTTAAATAAATCTAATAAAAAATGATTTTTTTTTAAAAACTTGTAGTTAAAAAATGAACTTTTAAAAAACAATTACATGAACTGCTACAACTTTTATTCCCTTTTAAAAGATCCTCATCTTTCTTGTTTTTCCACTTTTGCCAAATTTATTGAATAAATTATATGAAATGATAAAGATTAATAATAACATGTTATATGATTATTATTAATAGTATCTCTTATTATTAAGGATATATTAATATTGCTAAAATATTACTATTAATTTTTTTTTCAGTATTAGGCAGTGCATAGTATGCCTAAAATATTATTAGGCAAAGAATGAAATATATTATATATTTTTGCAATTTATAGAATACAAGATTTATTGTAGACAAAATATGAAATAATCTTCAAATCACTTTTTCTAATTCAAGTGTACAATGTGACCAGTGTTGTCAAATACAATATTGGTTGGTTTTGTATATGGTGAGAATATTATTAGGAACATATAAAATAATCATTTAAACACTATAATACAAATGTTTACAGTGAGTAAAAGAAAAAAAAAAGACATTTCTGCATAAAAATGTTTTTGATACACAAAAAATATGAACAAGTAAAAAAAAGATAAATAATGCTAAGGCCACAAAGACAAGGAAATTTTATCATTGATGATTATTAAAGAAAAACAAAAAAAGTAGCATACTAATAATACAAGGAAAATAACAATGCTGTCCAATTCTAAATATCAATGATGGATTGTTTAGTAGATATAGAAGTTAATTGACTAAATGTGATAATATTTATTCATCATGATATATAACTTTTGTATCATTCTGCAAGTTTGATTACTTAAAGAGAAGGCTGCTGAAAAGATATACTACTGCTTTCATCTAAATACTGAATTTAAATTTATTTCAATGGTTCATATAATAAAATTCATGGTATTGAGAACTGATTAATCCAAAAAATATGAAACAGCAGTCTACCATTTTTTATGCATTTACCTTCTTTAAAAACAACATCAGTACAGTACTTTAATTAAGTACTAAAGAGCCGTATATCAGATTATTTATAATTTAAAAGCAGGATCTATCATTTAAGCATCAAAACTCCTCTATATGAAATGCTGTTCAGCTGTAAAATAATATTTCTTTGAATACATTATTTTAACTATAAAAGTTTTGAACAATGTTATAAAAAAAGAAGCAAAATGTTTTAAAAATTCCATTGAAAAGGCTAATGAATGTGAAGAGAAAATATATGATAAAACAGCTATGACAGAACAAACCATGTACTTTGAGAGTTCTATGCATAAAACTTCAAAATAAAGATGCTTTTTGCCATTGACTTCTTTCTTGTAATGTAGGGGTCAACAGTTTATATTTACATGAAGAATCAGAAGTCATTTTGTTATTTTCATCTTAAATCAATTAATGAAGTTTATATCAATGATCAGAGCTTAGCTGTATATTGTTTATGAAAATTATGGAAATTTTGCTGCTGTGAGTGAAGAGATTTGGTGCTCCTTAGTCTTTGTTTAAAAGTAAAAAAAGCTTTTACTTATGCAAACACTCCAAAATAACCATGGGAATATAGACACAAAAAATAAAAAGGCTTTTAGACAAGTTCCTTCTGTAAAATAGAAATCATATTTATACTTCCAGGATTAATAAAAATAGATGGAATTTTCACAATATTTTAGTTATTATGCTAAACCGATGCATTCTTTATCAACTGGATATGAGGCAAGATATTTTAAAGATCCTATGCACAAAATCGTAATTTGAATATATAAAAAGACTTAAAATATAAAATCTGGAGTAATGAATGCAAAAATATTTTTCCGATTATTGGTAACTCAGAAAAGTATCAATAATTTGTAAAATACATATGAAGAAACAGATGACAGAGTACAAAATACTTTTTCTCAAAAGAAGTTTTTTTATAATTCAGAAGGTCATTTTGGGGCCATTTGATGTAATAAATAAACCAGATAAAACTCATAGAAAATGGTAATTATTAATGCAACGTAAATATTTAATGCACCTTTGATATGAATGTGCTTTTGAATTAAATATTCTCAAATAAAAATAATATAGAACTAAAAAAATATTGCTTTTAATATTTAATATATTTAAAAATTATTTATAATTAAGATGCCACTATGTCTATTATGCTCCATATTTACAAAACATATAAAAATAGCAAAGTATAAAGATCAGTACTTTTATGTGTTGCTTAAAATTCAAGAATTTTTTGTATTATCTAAAATGCCCACAATTATTAGTTAACCATTAATATACACGTATACATGTAAATAAATGTCAGAACAATATTAAAAAAACAATGAAAAGATGTTTTGGTAACATATACAGTGTTTATATATACATGAGATTGAAATGAAGCAGTGACCTATACGTATGACTATACATTGATGCTACAATGCATAACAACAGATGATCATGATAATCATGCTTCATACTGGCTGTCAAATATGTACTTGCAAATGACAGGGTGCATCTAATGGACAAACAATGTGTGGCATTTGATGTAATTAAAATGTTAGTGTGTAATCCAGGTTTCCACATTTTTATGATACACAATTCAAATGTATCATATTTGAGAATAGCACATGTATATATATGTAAATAAAGAGTTATATAAAGAAGTGCAGCTTTTGATTCTTTCTAGCAAAAATTTAATTGATTTATGAATGAATGACTCCCATTTTTAGAATGGATTGACTTCACCTTGCTTTTGTAGCGTTCCAACATCAATCAAATGTGCTTACTTCATGGTTGATTAATGCAGTCTTTAGAGCATAATTATCAGATTATGATGACCAGACATTTGCAGACAACTAAGAAATGTGTGATCCAATATAGTATGTATTTTTAGAGAGTAAAGATTATATTTGATATAGAAACTTAGTTTAATAATTGTTTAATAATTAAGATATAAATCAATATAGCAAATATTGATTAGCACAAAACAAATTACATGCGCGCACGCACACACACATATGTAAATATTAACCAATAAAAAAATCTAAATAATTTGTCCCACAAACTACTGGAAAAAGAAATATAGCTAAATCAGCAAATAAATGTAATTTATCACAAAGCAATGATAAAGTATGTATGGTATCGCAGCCTCCATGCAAGCAAGTAGTTGGTTGCAGACGGTTGTGGGTTCGCGTCCCGGCCGATGCTATGACATAAGAAAAAAAAAAGTATGTATGGGTTACATTTTGATGTCATAAATTAAATTATTGTGCACTTTACACAAACATTTATATATAAAAAAATCATAAAAATTAACTTTACAAAAACTGTATATGTGCTGGCATTGATAATCAAAATGACTCCATGCATATATTGCTACACTCATAAATTATTCAAAATAGAATAACTAAATTTAATATTTGTTTTAATTTATTGAAATAGCAATGGTGAGATATGTGTATGCTCACCTTGATTCATATGTCAACACATATCACAGAAACACTTATAAAGACAATGCTACTTATTAAATTTAAAGACAAAATATGATTATGAATATTAAAATTATTTTAAGATAAAATATTCAAAGTTAAAACATTTTAATAATAAGGTTCTTATAAAAGATATATTTTAGATTTTATAAAATTTAAACTTTCACCTACAGTTTATTTTGTAGTTTATGCATTGGTAGGATTTGATAAAGCTTTCCAAATTTAGTATACATTTTTAATATTTATCCTGTTGGCAGTTTTGTAATATCAAGAATTGCTACTGCTAAATTCTTACCATTTATTCTAGTGTTTTACATCTTCAGCATTGAACATTTTGTGGTAGATAGTATACTACAAACTTCTGAATTATTATCCAAATTAATAATTTAGTAAGCAAGGGCAATTACTTTCTTAGGAATTTAGAAATTTACCTAGATGTCTTTTCTTCTCTTATATAGCCGGGAAAAAGTAGCAATCTGAACAGAGAATGTCTGTTAGCTGATCATTGTGGAGATTTTATCCAAGTGAGGATATAGTATGTTTTTAAAAATACAGATAAAATATAATAATATTTAAAATTCAATCTGCTACATTAAGTAGATATCACGAGTGACTTTAATCTGAGCCTGAAAAATGGGTAAATTGAACTTTTTTTTCTCTTTAAATTGTCTTTACAATTTTCCACTCGTTACTTTAGTCTAATGGCATTTAAATCTCTTGAATAATCGGATGGCTAAATACCTGAACTAAAATAATCTGATTTATGAATAATTGATATTATTTGTAAACATGAATTTTTTAATTATTATTTTGACTATACAGTTTAGTTTTATTTTTTATGCTCTTCAATTCCTATTTCCATCCCTGTTTTATTAATAAAAATTATAAACGCTAATAACACACACGCACACACCCACTCAAAGAAATCTAAGGTATTTGAATCCTTCCTTTCTGCTATCATTTCATTCACAGTATTGAGACATTCATTACTACAATTCTGAATAGATTTAAAAAAGAAGAAACAACTTAAAAAATATTTTTTGATTGCCTGACAAGTTGTGCTAATATTGTGAAATTGAAAAAAAATTGCAGCCAGATAATTAGTTTCAACTTTGAGATTTCAGTTTCATCTATCCCCCATCCCGCCATTAACCCACAATTCATTTTTAGCAAACTAATCATTATTTAAGTGCAAACTAGTAATTAAAACTACAAAATTAGAAGATTAAATATCTGAATTTTAAATTATTTAAATACAACTGTTTTTTTTTTAAATTAACGATTTACATATTTTTTTTCCTCTCTTATTTTTTTTGTATGTAATTTTAAACATTTTTTTTTTTTTGTGTGAGTTTTCTTTTTCTGTTATTATTCAAAATCTAGAAATAACTCAAGGAAAAAAAAAGTACCAATTTAAATTTTTCAATCATTAAAAAAATCTAAAGGTAAAAAAAAAAGGAGAAGAAAACCTTAAAAGTTAAATTAATGAGAAATGAAAATATTTATTCTTAGATCTCATTAATGATTTTACTTTACATGATTTTTAATTTAAAAGATGTTAGTTTTTTTTTTTTTTTTTGAAATGTAAATGTTAACAACATGTTGAGCAACAAAATAATTTTCATATCGGAAAATAAAAATCTTGAATTTTTAGTATTTTCTAGGGATAATATTTGTATATAATTTTTTTTCTTAATCGTTCATTATTTTTATACAAAGCTTGAAAAAAAAAACAGGATATGTTTGATAACTTGACCAAACTATGATATGAATAACCATTTGAATTAAAAACTGCTTACATTCTACATAGGATAAAGTTATATAAAATCTGAACAGTGTCTAGAGAAATATTAAGCGAATTATCATGAAAAAAAAACTGAAAAATGCAATTGGATAATAATGGCAACCAGAATGTATCACAATCAAATAACTGGAAAGATCTAAGATTATGTGTACTACCATTTTCATGATTCTCAAAACAATATTTGACAGAGTGGGCTGTTAAATAAAGTATGACATTTTGGTAATAGAGGTAGCCACCAAACCACCACTAGTGTCAAAAATATCCTAACAGTGCTTCTTGTTTTATGAGTTTCATTATGATGTTTTGCATGATAGTCTGAGTGATAATCTACTATTGACAATTGTCAGATATAAATGAAATAAAAAGTTTTTAGTCACATGATATACTTCTATATCGTTCATTATTCAGTTTTTATGTTCTCAGCATAATAATTCCATATGATAATATTCACATCAGAAAACAGTGCTTTTTTAGTAGAAATGTTTTCCATATGTAAAGTTTACAATGTATATGGGCTTTGAGCATTCCATCATCAGATTTTCAATGAAATGGATGGCTGGAGAGTTGTGGAATAGAGTGGATTGAAGCCTATCCATTAAAGTATGAAGATTAGCTATCTAATATAAGCTGAGCATTGATTGTATATACGTGTGGAGATGATAATCTGGACCAACTGATGATGGCTGATTTAGCATGAAATACATATATTGGTGATTATTTATCTTTTCAACATGTGTGTGATCAAGGGTGCCAGCAGTATGAGATAGCGTGGATAGTTGAGGGTCATATGAAAGTCTGAGTTCAAACCCCTATATATTACATATTGGAGTGCAGGTATGAAAAAGCCTGTACTGTAGAAAAAAAATCATATATTAAAATGTGTTGTTTTAAAACTTTTATTTTGGTTATAATATTTTATACTATTTATCAGCTCTCTCAGTAAGCATTGATTTCTCAACACATAAAAATACTTGCAAAAGAATTTTCTGTCTTAGCTTTCATAAATTTAGTCACTTCCATTATGATAATCAATCTTAAGACAGTAAACATTTCTGAGAGTTTAGGCATTAATCTTTCTATTGATCACATACTAGCAATTTATACACTTTTAAATTTCGACAGATTATTTTTTTATAATCTTATAAAACTGATATTAATTTTTGTTTTTACTTTTGAATTCTCTCTATAAAAATATCACATTTACATGTGTTTTATTTTTATGCTATGTAAACATTAAAAAATATAGTATTAATATGGCAAGTCCAACTCTCAACCTTAGGCAGTTAATCTTGATTTGGCTACTGCCCAAGCAACAATTTTCTAATTAAATATTATTAACAGAAAACTCTA
Organism: Epiperipatus broadwayi; assembly: GCA_028023455.1. Classification (NCBI taxonomy): domain Eukaryota; kingdom Metazoa; phylum Onychophora; class Udeonychophora; order Euonychophora; family Peripatidae; genus Epiperipatus; species Epiperipatus broadwayi. The sequence goes on from JAQFVV010012498.1 coordinate 1,283,952, forward strand.
CATACAAAATATTTCCATCAGAACATCCATTAAATATTATATATATAATATTGTGGAAGGAAACTACACTTCATACATGTGTTATAAAATAGATATGCACTCTCCCATCAATAAATGTTTTGAAAGCATAGGTGATTTATATATGCTTAGAGCTTATTCTTTAAAAAAAAAAACAACATTTATTGACTACACTTGAATTTAGGGCTTGATTTTATAGCAAACCTGATTTTTAAATCAACATATTACTTGCACAAGTTCAGCTTATATATTACTGGTAAGAAAAAGTTTATCATTTTTAACTATCCATGATACTGAACTTTATTAGTTGGTATATATGTAATAGTTGCCAAGATAGAAATTGTGAAATGAAACTAATCTTTATACATGTACTATAAAATAGACCATACTTTCCCATCAATAAATGTTTTAAAAGAATAGGTGGTCCACCTATACTTAGAGCTTATTCTTTAAATAAACCAATATTTACTGACCTTGCTTCAATTTAGAGCTTGATCTTATTGTGAGCCCGATTTTTAAATTGGCATATTACTCACACAACTTCAGATTACATATCACAAAAAATCCTTAAATTCAAGCACTATCAATAAATGTTGGTTTATTTTTATTGACAAGAAAGTGCATGTCTTTTTTATAGCATATATGTGAAGAATAGTTTTCTTCCTCAATATTTTATATATGTATAAATCATTATATTATCAATATTTATATATCAACTAATAAGATTCAGTACCGCAAATAGGTAAAAATGAGAAACTTTATTTTCCCTGTAGTAGATAATCTGAATTTGTGCAAATAATAAGCCAATTTAAAAATCAGACTCACAATACAATCAAGCACTAAATTTAAGTATGGACAATAAATATTGTTTTCTTTAAAGAATAAGCTCAAAGCTTAGGTGGAACACCTATGCTTTAAAAAAAATTTATTGACAAAAGAATGTCTATTTAATAGGGAATGTATGAAGAGTAGTTTCCTTTCATAATATTTTATATGTCTATAAATTAATATTTTATCAATCATTATTAAAA